>CM031236.1:230489163-231953415 GCA_018340775.1 Taxus wallichiana var. yunnanensis | reverse complement strand
CTAGGCAGCCTTATAATGTGACCACATTCCTAATCGGTCCCAGAGTAACTTGCTCGAGATTAAGGTGTAAATCTTAATGATCAATGCAAAGGGTGTCACCATAAGTCACCCGCATTGTTGTATCTTCGAGAAGATCCTAATCTTCTCGCAGGTAATGACCCGCAGCTTGACTTGTGCCGTCGAACCTTTAAATCCACCTCCCGAAAAGATCTACTTATAAAAAGTGTTACATACGTTGAGTTAAATTATACCAAAAGAAGCTCCCTTTAAGAGTAGTCTTTCCCAAGCCCTGGGTTCCTCACCATAGAATGACATTTCTTAATAAAACCTAATACACAAGAGAGTTATTAAGACTAGAGGTCCCATCAAGGAGTTCATAGAATATACATAATTCTAAATCAACGAAATTGGACAATTACTCCCATCCTTCACATGAGATTGCTAACCAAACCCTTTTTTGGTTTATATCAGTTCTCATAACTGAATTTATATCTTACTTATTAGTATCAAGATATAATGATTAAGAATCCAATTAAACATTGTCCTGGCTTAATCAAGACTAGGAATTAATAATTTAATCCAGCTTGTTTAGCGTCTTGCTTAGGTTTATTTTTACCCTAGCTTCCAGAAAGACAGTGATCTAAATTTCAATTTAGCTTTAGATAGAACATACTAGAACTGCTAAACAATCATAAGTATTCATTCACATATTCTTGCAAGCTTACATTGATAATCACAAAAGTCTCCAATTTAAACAATAATAACAAGCTCTCAAGATCATTTGATCCGAAGAAGGTCAAACTATCCGGATAAGAATACAAACACATAAGTAACAAATATCTCACTTTATTCCCTTCAGCCAATCAAATACATTTTATGCTTTCAAACACTTGATATAATACTTAACGGAAAAAGAACATCTTTCCTCATATAGTACATTTAGAGAATCAAGCTGAAATTCATCATAAAACCAAATTAAACAATCAACATCCTATCGATCCGCGTGCTTTTACCACTTACGGAAACCATCTGCAAAAAATTGTCAACATGGGTCGGGCTTCAATGAACTAAGAGCATGATAAGCACTAACTCTTAAAACAATTGAATCCACCAATCATTTTCATTAAACAACCTGTTTAAATGAGATCATTTCACCAAACAAGTAAACATATTTCGAGACTATGCTCTTGTAATACAAACATGACTATAAACGCGTAGCTCATATTATAGTCACTAAATAGTCTCGGATACCTTTCAAATATTTCATCAAAACGTTAGTGACCAAGAAGACAAAATGCATCTAAACAACTATCCATCTTCAATCCCAAGAACAATAACATCGATTTGGACTAATATATTTAACATAATAAATGAATATCATAACCTTTCATGATTTCATCAAAGATGTTAGAACAATTCCAAAAGTTAGATAAACAATTATATCAACCTATACTTTACAAATGTAAGAGAAATAAACGAATCATACATATTTCCATCGTAACTAGCTCATGACTGTACTCATCTTTCCAAGAGCAAAGCATTCACCTTAAACACATGCGAATAAATCGACGAGGCCACCGTAAGCACCACGGTTTGTTAAAGTTTAAGATATAACAAACTACTAGAGTTTAATAGCATAAGATAAAGAGTTCTCACGCCAAACAAAGGATGACTATCTACCAAACAGACTCCACATGACCTTCCACACGAAGCGACAAATAAGAAGATATTCACTTTGCCATCACTGTTGAGGTGCGTGTGACCGATGCCTTCTAAGTTCAATCAAGCTCCGACTAGATATCCATGCAACAAAGATGTAATCATGCTCAAACACGACAACAATCCCTCTCAAAGAACCTACACTGTTGCTCTAATCCCTACTAAACATCAAGGCTTTAGATTCAAGGTCGAAATCAAATAACTTCTCTTTATCGCAGTCAACAAGAGACTCCTTGACATTAAAGAAATTGATGTTTCCTAAGACTATGCAGAGATATTCATACAAAATCCACGCATACATGCACAGCCTCATTTAACCTGGAATTATTCGTAAAGAAACATAACATACAGTATTCACATCTGAACTCATTCAGAGTTTGAAAAGTATGGTAATCACGACCCACTTTTACAGAAGCCAAGATACATGATATCTATCTAACTTAAGGAACCCAACAGAGCCAAAAACAACAAGTGTACAAAAATAGGCTTATATAGAGGCAGATACACTGGTTACCAATCAAGGATTTCAATGAATCCGAACAACAAAGATACACGATAAAGCTCCTACGAGAGCTTTATATACAAAATAAATATCGCTTAATGATTCCAACTGCACAACAATGGTAATCATACAAAATCGAAAGCTTATACAAAAGCTAAATATTGATTTCGTAACAAGGAATCCAACTGAGCCTCTAAAACATTATTCGCTTAAGCTTACTCAGATAGGAAACGTAAAAAGTACACCAACTGAGTCTGTACCAAAATTTCATTACTTAAATGAAGGTATACATTACAAGATAACAGAAGTCGTATTACAAGTTACCCCTCCAGGACTCCGACGGAATCATACTACCAGTATACACATACATGACTTATACAGTAGTCCAATATACGAACCAATCCAAGGACTCCACAAAGTCATCTTGTAAATAAAATAAATATAATGCAAACCATCAACGGGTTAAATCCCGTAATTGCAACACAAGGGAGGGAAAAACAACTTCTACAGGGTCGCATCAAATACTGAAACACAGCCAGTTATCCGTTCAACATAACCTAAGTATCATAGTGAAACCCAACAAGATTCAGTAACCACCACCTATACTAACCACGACGGAACTTACAAAGAAGTCCAATTAAACTGAACATTCAAACAAAAGTCCATCAGTATCCTTTCTGACAAGTATCAACAACAAGCATCAACAACAAGTATCAACAACAAGTATCAACAACATGTATCAACTGTAGCTTTGAACCCAACAAGGGAACAATTCATGGGCTCTCACAGAGCAGGTCTAATATTCTTTCTTGCATACATTTCACAAACTTAAGCCGGAATGCAAAACACAACGAAATAGAGCAACAGTTCGAAACACAATACACACCCATCAAGGGTTAAATTGAAAAATCGAACCAGTAAGAAGATACAGTAAGATCAAAATCACACAAAGCTACCATAAAACCATCTAAACCCATAAATCATCTGAACAGAGTTGTTCTAATGAAATCAATTGAAAGAAAGCAAGATTTTTAAAGGTTAAGGCCTAACATGCCTGGTTATTTGCTTAAAAATCCAAAGAAGACCACTGAAAGAGCCTTGAGCCTTCTCCTCTTTTCCAAGTTAGATTCACCAACAAAAATTTGTTATTTCCATGACTTATAAATTTTCTTGCTAGAGAAAAGAGCTAGTTACGCTCATACTTGCCATATGCACACCAAGAAGATCAAAAGAAGAACCAAAGATCAAGCTGTAGGAAAACTCGGAGCGCATGAAAACCAAACAAACTACTAATTTTCCATTTTGCATGCCTTCCTGTGGAAACCCGAGCTCAAGACCGAGTTCATAAATGGAATTTACTCCTACTTTCCGCTTAATTTATCACACGACCGCCATAGTTGGCGATGGATAAAACCAGCTTCAAGACCATTTCAACTTGACGCACTTAATCGTCGGCTCTAGCTAGCCGTTTAAAAACTTCTACCAAATTACCTATCCTTCATACTTATCCCTCCATTTAATGCCATAGAAATCCGCCACCATGGTTCACACTCCTTCCATAGGTCCCCTTTCTTCCTTGTCATTAGTTAGGTTAGTAACTTAGGTTAAGATTTAAGATAACACTTAGTCTAACCTCATAGCACATAGATACTAACTTAGAACATTAGCTTATAGGCTAGGCCTAGGTTATAGTTTAGTTTTAGGTTACTAACCTTAATAAATCCAACTTAGGTCTAACATTACAAATGCTCTTCGTAAAAATAATCTACAACATACATTCACGAACAGGGTTCACTCCTGCACTGCCAATAGGCTAGTGGAAATAAATGTATCTGAATTTATTACCTGGTCCACGATCAAGACCTTCCTGATATTACGATATCAGAACCACCCTTTAACACGATCACTGAGTTAGACTCCTGAAGCTTTAGTCAATGCATCTAGACTTGTAACTCGCGAAAGGTCTATAATTTTAGTTCATCCCAAATAAACTTAAAGCATTACTTGGATCAATGCCACTGATCCAAGGCTGGGTCTTATAGATGGATAACTCCATATTCATTCCAAGATCAGATTAAACTCAGGTTTAAAATGAAAGAATTAAAAGAGTCCAATTATGTTCCGACTACCAAAGATCTCGCAATTTCAAAGAAGATACAGTCCATATCAAGCATGACTTCACAATCAAAGGAGCACATCCTTTTTCAAAAGAAATCACATATCAACACTTGAATGCTCAGGAGGAAGTAACAACAGTTCAGGGTGTTACACCCTTGATCTTGGATTTATCTCCTACGCGGACTTCTTGTGTGATCTCTAACAAGTATTCTCCGACGAACATGTCTTATGCCAAAATTTCATAGGGAGGTCTGAAGAAGGTTGTGAATAAATTTGAAGAGTGCCAACCAAGATCACAAAGGAGATTGAGACAGGAATATGTAGTGTATCACTACGCATGTGGGCTTTGAGATGAAGAAATTCAAGGAATCATCAAATGCTTCACCGAGTATAAGCATCAAATGGCCGCATAGGAAGAGAGCAATAGAAATCAGAGAAGAGGAAGGCATAGTTGAACTAGGCAAGGTTGAGTGGTCATGAAAGGACAGATCTAGGCTCCAAATCGGTCGAAGTTGTATAGGTTAACCTAGTTAAACCCTTACAACAATTTTGTTATTTTCATGGGTGCATGTTCCCTTAATTTAATGACATTTCTATTTTTTGAAAAATGTTAGTTAAGGTCCCAACTATAATGGCTCAGCCTAAGAACTTATAAATAGTTGAATGCTTGATACAGGGAGATATATAGACCATTTTGGGTGAAAAAGTTTCTCTTCAAGCTTTGAAGAGTGCTTTTGAGATTTCTAAAAAACCTTTTAATTATATTCAGAGCTATACCTTGCTATTGGAAATCAGATTTATTATGTTGAATGGTTAATCAATGCTTAATTTGTGAATTTATGATTCCTTGGTGTGAGTGGCTAGCTTACCTTTATTTCAGGTTATCTATTTCATGTTGTGAAGGAGTAATGCGATTATTTTTATGTCAGTTGTGAAAATCTTATTTTCATACGTATGTTGAGTTATGTTATCATTATTCTTAGTTGTAGAAATAGATGTTTGACATATGCATGTGTTATTTCCTCATGATAAAATAATTGTGTGTTGAATCCAATTTGATCTATCCTTATGTATGCTCGAGTCTAACGAAGGAATGTACGCTCCTAGTTTGTGGTATTTTGTACCCTTTTGAGTTGTAATAGGTGAAGGTGTCCAATGATTCAAGCATCCCCCACATCAATCCTTCCATATATTAAACATCCCTTTACTTGTTTCATCACCACCCTCAATATAGTTTTAGTTCTACAAAATATCTTTCCTTAAAACTCATGAAGATGTTAATCTAGGATTAAATGGTCATTTTATTAAACTAGGAGTATTACAAAGTGCTTAGTTTACAAAAAGGAAGTCAGCCTTCTCCCGAGGTCACCTCAAAACCAAGTCCCATAGCTTGAGAGGTGATCCCATGTATCCCAATCACACCAAACATCATGTTCACATTTTTTCCATTCGGGGTGTAGTGATTTGGCAACAACAAGATATCTTTGAAAGGTTACAAGAATAAAAAGTGTTATTAGACCCTAAAATGTGTATTTTGTGCTACATAAGGTAGATAACTAGGGTTAATTATGCCCCAAAGAGAATTGCTTAATATCATGTAACGGTTCACATGTATTATAGAAATTACTCTTAAGAAACAAAAACAACTCCATGGCTTATAGGAAAAAATTCAAGCTATCTAGATATATTTTTCCCAACTTGCTGATAAATAATTTCCTTTTACCCATCTCCAAAAATATATGTTACATTTCAATGTGGTCTGAAATTCCATTAATATTTTCAAATAAGTTACAAAAAATCTATCCAAACCACCTATTTTAATCCCTCCTACTCTAGGAGAACCCATCTTGTTATAAAATTTGAGCTACCCAATTTTCCTTACACATTCTCTTATTCCAACATGATAAACAAGCCAAAAACAAGCCAAAGAGAGAGATGTATATTCCTAATCTAAACTTTGATATCCTACAATATGAATTACCCTCAAATAAAAAAATATTGTTTATTTTTGGTGTTTACTTTCAAAAAAATCAAACATTGTCTCCTAAACAAAATAACCAAACTCATTTCCAAAGTTGACCCACTTAAATATCTATATCCAAACTTGCTCTTACTATTAGGATGGAAACTTATATCAATCTACTAAGTTAATTTGACATCAAATATGTCAATCGAAATTTGTTAAGGGGTAGGTGTTTTCCAATCAACTACCATATGCGCCTTTACCATTCATAGAACCTTTGAATATGAATTTACATAATGATACTATCATTCTCATCAAATATTCCAACATGTGGAGAATTTACTTTAGTGGATCCTTCACTTTCATGGCTCGGCATGAGTTTTATCCTCATCACCCCACAAATTATCTTATCTCATGATAATTCCATATTCGATCTCCTTACACTAATGACATTATATAATATGAGACCCTTATTGTTAGCCTCAAAATCACTCTTAAATTCAATATAAAACAACTTCAAGTCATTGGAAATTTTTAAATCATCATCAAATAGGTAAATGATGAATATAATGTCAAAGATGATAATATTATCCCTTATAAGAACATGGGGACAATCTCAAAGAATGTTTTTTTCTAAATTGGTTTTTATTAGATTCCATGCATAAAAATAAACCTATATATGGTATGGCTATAATCAGTTCTCTACTAAATTTAGCTCAAGACTGCAATGAGTATTGATTCCTAATTGAACATCTAATAGTTCCCACTCATAATATTTTGGAGACTTGATTTGCATGTGAGGTTTTTGGTCCCTTCTCCCCTTGGAATGAAAACATATAAAATTACCTAAAGATGACATTTTTTTCCTAAAATCACCCATTCCTAAACTAAATCACTAATCCAATGTTTATCATGTTATATCCTCTTTAGAGGAACTCTCTATCTATGAGGCTATAATAGGACCCTATTACAGTGTCTAAATTTATAATATTCTATCCAAGATATCAAATAGGTTCATGAATGCATCTATAGAAATCATATTAGTAGTATGATTCTTAGCAAGAAACTTCTTTAGGGCGATACGATTGGCCTACTATGGAAACTAATTTATTTCAATATGTTAGCAAGTGTGTCCTTTATTAGAAACATGGAGACTTGATTCACACACCATCACAATCCTTGTAACTTATCATCACTTCATTTCCATTTTACAAATGGGGGATTGATCTCATAGGGAAGCTCACACCACCTATTTAGATCACCATTAACATATTATAATTGCAACCAAGTACTTCACCAAATGGGTGGAGGTATTACCCCTAACATATGTAGTCAATGCCTAAATTTCCAAGTTCCTTTTGAATCGCGTCATTTTTCACGATGTCATCCCATCTACCATTGTTTGTTATAATGGTAAATTTTCAAAAACAGTAGGTGAATACCCTATATCAACTATTCAAAATTGACCAAAATTTATGTACACCTTATTACCCTCAAGGTAATGGGAAAGTTGGGTCCAAACATAAAATCCTTAATTGAACTATGGAAAAAAATTTCATTAAAACAAGCACAAATTAGTGTCTCCAAATCCATCACAAGTGTGTGGTCTTATTAAACATCCAATTGAACACCTACCAAACCGACACCCTACTCCTTTGTCTTTGGATCAAAGACAATTATCCCCAAAGAGATCAAGCTTCCATCATTGCACATATATTTTGAGGATTATCTTGACAATGAGAAAGACTATATAGTGGCCCAACTCTCTAAGTTGTAACTAAATGATGAGAAGAGCCTATACCTTGGAAAACCTTAAATTCTATCAAAATTGATTGCAAAATAACTACAAAAATACATCATCCCTTGTGAGTTTGAGATTGGTGATCTTGTTCTCAAGGAGAATAAAAAATTCCAAAAAGGAAATAGAAAATAAAGGTAATATTTGAGACTAACTAGTTGGTCCCATACATGATGGTCTCTAAATTTGGTTAAAGATCCTATAAGATTATTCTCCATGATGGTACATAGATTAAGGAACTCATGAATTTCATTATATCAAACATTTATATGCATGATATTGGGTGAATATATATATATATATATATATATATATATATATATATATATATATATAAGAATACAAAAATCAACCTAAAAGACAATTAAATTTTTCCAAAGGTTAAAAGTACACAATCATGGTGCCTTGTTCATATATCATGGTGAAAAATGGGTTCCAACTCCATGCATAGGTCCATTTCTTCACAAGCACATTACACTTGGGGGCATGACCACTACATCCTAGCTTCAACATTTCCTTTTATATGACTTGTGAGTCCATGATGTTGTCCATTTCTAGTACATGTGACCTTCGTCTTAATTCAACATTTTCACATCTTGTATAGTTGTGTGGGATATATTTCTTGTGTATCTAATATTTCACTTTGGTTATCTTACCATGTAGTGGATTCTATACATAACCTTAACCAACCCAAAACTTGAAAAAATCTAGAAAACCGTGTCAAAAATCCTAAACATTGTATAACCCAAAATCCAAAAATATGAAAACATCTCAAAATATAAAAACATAGAAAAATATAGAAAATCCTAAAATATCATATAAATTAAGTATCCAAAATATCACAAAATCTATAAAATACAAATACATCATATAACTCAAACATCCAAATTCATTAAAACATTTCAAAATCCTAATGTATTCAAAAGATATCAAAACTTGTAAACATAAAATATCCCAAAACCCAACAACAATGTCCAATGTAAAATCCCTATAAATTGAATAAACAAATGAAAATCCTAAAACTAGTTCACACTTCATATAATTTGAGACAAGCAAACCATCCTAATTTGTATTCCATCAACCAGTTCTCATTCTTTCCATGTATGCCTTTCTAACATATTTCATTCTTTGGGGTAAACCATGGTTTACGTTAGCTTCTCTTAAGACTTATCAAACCCAAATCTATCTCTATTGTGTGAACCCTCACTTGGGGCAACACCTTAACCCTTTCATTAAATTGAAACGCTTGGTTACTATAACAAAAAAATAAGTTCATTCGTTAAAAAATTATTTGTTTGAGTGTTTTTTCTCATAATTGCTTTCTTTCTTAATTGCATTGCATTTTACTTTTCTTTTGAGTCAATCCTATAACATCTTTAAAACATTGGTATTATGATTATTCATATCATAGTACTTATTTTTGTATGCTAATTTTAAAATTGTATCTTGAATCATAACAATATGTAAGATATAACACGCTTTCCATTCCATCCCCCTACTCATCATATCTACCCACCTGATATCCTAATCTACCCATTCAATTTCACATTATAACTAACATTTTTCTAAATAATAGTCACATTTTTTCTCTCTACAGAGGCATACAAAATAGATGTCAAAACATATAAAGTGACTATATTGAGAAACATTTTTCATTAGTTATAAATGGATATAAATCCACTCACTTGTAAAAGATACATCAACTTATAGAATTATCATTTAAATCACCATCACATCCACACATATATTCTAATAATAGATCTTTCCTTCTACCATAATTACCAACATCATATAACAAAATAAAATTTTATCCAACTACCACAAAAATAGTATAACACTCAATACATGTGATAAAAATCTTATCCACTTGTCTCATATGATAACACTTAAGTCATCTCAATTTGTTATTATTTTGGCTACATATATAGTAGGACCATAGTTGACTATCTCTCAAGTAACAATGGAAAACACATGTGGTGTGCTAGGAACCCCTTTATATACCCAAATTATTTTAATACCCTATCTTCGATGTAGAACTCAACAACAAACTCGTATTGGACATCAATGTAGCACTTTGTATGTGCATATGCTAGTTGTGCAAAGGACTTTGACCATGTCCTCATTACAACGTAAGGTCTCAAAATAATTCCATCAAGGATGATATCATATAGTTCCTATCTATACAATCCTATCTTGATGTAGAGAACCATACAATCCTTCTTATACAACACCAATTTTATCAACAAACAAGAATTAGATTCACCACTTTAGCCAAAATCACCAAATCCCTAAAACTAGGTGCTTTATCAAAAAGCCAATATATTTCTAAAAAGGCCGAAATATATCAAATGATTTTACCAAAGGCTAGGAATGCTTCTAGAATGCTCAAATACATTAGACAAACTTGATTAGGCAATTAGAAAAGTTTCAAATCACCATCTAACATCAATCTCTAATTCTAGGCCTTATACTTGCTTATAGCCCTTCTTAAGGGAAAATTTTGACAAAAATCACAAAATAAAATGAATCAATCTTGGCTGCTAAATTATTCCAATACCCTTTATTCTCATTAAAATGTCCCAAATTTTAAGGTTCAAATCCAAGCCAATGAAATTTTATTCTCAAATTACCGTTTTAACTAGGTCTCCTTACTAGCCCTTCTTAGCTCTCTGACCTTCATGTCTGGAAAAAACTACAAACATTAAATAAAAATTGATTATATTTTTAGATACCATTTATTGAGTTCTTGCTTCATGCCAAATTTCATCCCTTGACTCACAATGTAATTCTCCCAACAATAATCTCTCCTCCTCTAGGTCTCTCAAGAAATCAAAACTAAAACTTGATCATATCTTTGTACCACATATTATTTTACTGATAAACATTATAAACATCCTATAAATAGTGTAAATAACCTAAAATTAAATTTTTATAATAACCCACTTGATAAAACCAAAATTGTTGAGTTTTTAGAAATTTGTCTAAAACAGGGACAATCACAGGGTAACGAGAATGCAAAAATACATAACTTGAATTTTATAAACTTTCAAACCTCATTCCACTTGAAATTTTTTTATTTTGATGAGAATAATATTTCATCTTTAGAGTGTTTTAAGATATTTTGACTCCATCAACCAGATCCATAAGATTTTGTGATTTCTTCCTTACATAAAACAAGGGTTTATGACTAAGTTTTCTTTGTTTGACCTATCAAAACTTATAAATTTTAAATTTTAAAAACCTTATTTCATTCCTCACACTACCTTCACTCAAAATTGTATTCATTTATATTGAATATAATTAAATTTATGAATGTTTTCCTCCTTTAAATCAACATGAAATATCACAAACAATTGGCATACCTCCTTCATACTCACTACCTATCCTCATAGACCTACATTCAATAAAACACGATCAATAAGTAATTATAAGCCATATTAATTAACACACAACACATATAAATCAGAATACTTATGAAAAAAATCCCAAATATTCATTCTCAATATTATTATTAAGCAATTATGCACAATTTTGCTAAGAATAAGTCTTTATTTAATAACTCCATGTCTTTACAAAGCTTCATGAAACATTTATGGCTCGATACAAAGATATTATTCTTGGAAAACCTCTCTTTTAACCTCTCCATCAACAACCCCTTTGAATTTCTCATCATGATTATGAACAAGGAGGGTGCTTAGATTTCCACCACCTACCTCACCATAGTACAAGCTTACCATAGTGAATTTATACCTTGGTATGGTGAAGTATGAGATTTTATGTCATGACCCCCATATTACATTAATATAAATCTTATACTAACACCTAAATTACTATCCCACTAACTCCTATGTCTAGGATGCATACATGCCTATTTGAATATTTGAATGTGGTTTTTTGAGGGATACCTCCAAAATACTACTTATTACATTATCAAGAGTCGAAATGGACTAGGTAAGACCCATAAGCATCCTAATACACCCTATGAGACCAAATCATACCAAAATTGGGCTATTTAAACTAATGCTCTGTATCATACTCCCCTTATGGAGAGAATTGAGCTATGTACATTAGGCCTCTTAATTTATTTTCTTCCAATTTCTCTCCACTTGTAATATCCTTCTATTCACTACAATTTTATATTCATCTTCATCAAATTCATGCTTCTTTTTTCTACACTCTTTTTATTCATCTTCTTCATCATGTATGTACCCTAGAAATGAGGATGTCTTCTCTTTGTCTCTTCATTTGAGCTCTTATATGAGTCTTTCCTTCAATGTTTTTCACCTCTTCTTCAAGAGTACCTACAAACACACATGATCACAAAAATTAGATGAAAATCAAGATAATTATGTGTATTTTCACTTACTTCCTCTTCACTTTTAGTTCTTCCATCCATCTTCTCCATTTTTTCTTCATCACTCTTCATTTCTTCACCATTCAAAGCACATTCAAGTGCTTATAACTCAGCCTCCAATTGCTCTTTAATCTCATATACAAATATAAAACCATATTTTTCTTATTTCCTTCGATCTCTTCCTCACAATTGAACACTTCCATTACCATATTTCTTATTTATTTTTCCTCTTGTTTTTTCCTTCTTATCTATCCTCTTTTTCCTTCTTTCTTACTCTCTCAATTTTTCTTTCAAATGCATTTTTATTTTCCCTTCCATGAGTGAACTTATAGGCCACTCAACCACTTTCCTTATCACTATTTCAAGACCTTATCTTTGCATTGTTCCTTATATTTTCATTAACAATTCTAGTTGTTCCATATCTTTTCGCAATTCTCTTATCTCTTGTTCCATCCACAACAATTTTTCCTCTCCAATGCTCTCATTTTCTTTCCTTTCCTCCTCTCTCTCATCTCTTTCTCTTTCTTCCAATTCCTTATGAACTTCAGCAATTCCTTTATCAACTTAACTTTTTCTTCATCCATCTTCTCCAAAGAATTTTGTTTCACCTTGTTTTCAAGCCTCACCTAGGTTCTTTTTCACACCTAGTCTTTTGACTTCCTCTTTTCTTCTCTATCTCTTCTCTTCTTTCTTCACTTTTCTTCACTCTTACTTATCTCTTTCTCAAGGAGAAACCTATCACTTCATCCAACACTCTCACAAGAAGGCAAATAGTTAGTTCAAACAACTTCAATTCAATTCATCAAACAACTCAACATTCACTTATATACAAATGCTTGTAAACAACAATGGCTTCTTACTTTCTTCTTATCAACAAGGGGAAAACCTCAAATGCCTTGATCTTCATATTATGAGACCATTATGATGTAGATAATCCTATAATCCTCCTTATACAACACCAAATTTATCAACAAACAAGAATTAGATTCATCACTTTAGCCAAAATCACCAAATACCTTAAACTAGGTGCTTTCTCAAGAAGCAATATATTTACCAAAAGGCCAAAATACATCAAACAACTATACCAAATGCTAGGAATGCTTCTACCATGCTTAAATACATAAGACAAACTTGATTAGGTAATTATTAAAGTTTCAAATCATCGTCTAACATATATCTCCAAATCTAGGCCTTATACTTTCTTATAGCCCTACATAAGGCAAAATTTGATAGAAATAAAAATACAATGAATCAATTTTGGCTGATAAATTATTCCAATACCCTTTATGCTCATTAAAATGCTCCCAAAGTTTTAGGGTTCAAATCCAAGCCAATGAAATTTTATTCTCAATTTATCGTTTTAACTAGGTCTCCTAACTAGCCCTTCTTAGTCTTCTAACCTTCATGTCTGGAAAAAAATGTAAACATTCAAGAAAAAAATTATCATATTTTTACAAACCCTTTATTGAGGTCTTGCTTCATGCTAAATTTCATAACTTGACTCATAATACAATTCTTCCAACAACAATCTCTTCTTTTTAGGCTTGGTCTCTTTAGTATCTTTCTCCCATGTGTGAGTTTACTAATAAAACTTTACACACATAATATAAATAGTATAAATACCCTATATTTTAATTTTTACAAGAACCCACTTGATAAAACCAAAATTGTTGATTTTTATAAATTTGTCCAAAACAAGGACAGTCACAGGGGCATCGAGCATTCAAAAATGCATAACTCAAGTTTTATAAACTCAGTAAATACTCATTCCACTTGCAAAATTTTTATTTTCATGATCATAAAAATTCATATTTATAGTGTGTTTAGATATTTTGACTCCATCAACCAAATCCATAAGATTTTTTTATTTCTTTCGTAGACAAAATAGGGGTTTATGACTGAGTTTTCTCTATTTGAATTTTTAAAACTTATTCATTTTCTCTAAAAAATTACAAAACTATTATTCATGCCTCACGCTACCTTTACACAAAATTTTATCCATTTATATTAAATATAATTCAATTTATGAATGTTTTTCCTCCCCAAATCAACATGAAATATCACAAACAATTGACATACCTCCTTCATACTCATTACATGTCCTCATTGACCTGCACAGATCCTTCAAAAACCTATAAACATAATCAAGAAGTCTTTCTAAACCATATTAATTCATGCAAAACACATACAAATGAGAATCCTTTATAAAAAAATCCCAAATATCCATTCTAAATATTATCATTAAGAAACTATGACCATTTTTAATAAGAAGAAGCCTTGCTTTGATAACTCTATGTCTTTACAAAGCTTCATTATCCATTTTTTCTCTAATATAGAGATATTATTCCTCTCAAACCTCTCTACTAACCTCTCCAACAACAACCCCTTCAAATTCCTCATCATGATTATGAAGAAGGAGAGGTAGTTAGGTTTCCACCACCTACCTCACCCTAGTACAAACTTACCATAGTGAGTTTATACCTTGGTAGGGTCAAGTAAGAGATTTTATGTCATGACCACCTTATTACATTAATATAAATCCTATACTAACACCTATATGACAATCCTACTAATTCCTAGATCTAGGATGCATACATGCATATTTGAATATTTGAGTGTGGTTCTTGGAGGGAAACCTCAAAAATACCACTTATTACATCATCAATTGTCCAAATGGACTGGATAAGACACATAAACATCCTCAGACACCCTATGAGACCTAATCCAGTCAAAATTGGAATATTTACACCAAACCTCCTACATCATAGCTCCTGAATACCCTAACGTCCTTGGCTAGATCTAACCCATCCAAATGCCCATTGGTTATCATCCCTTAATAGATCAAATGGTCTAAATGGGAACTCAAATTCTATATGCTCCCGCACCAATATGTTTAGTAGTGTTATATGTTAGATATTATTGTCACCTTATAGGAAATAGGTGCATATTCTTATATAGTTTTCAAGGATGTGTTTTCCCCATGTGAACAATATATGAGCCTCTACCATATTTTTATCAACCCCATGTATTCACCTAGAAAGAAATGTCCAAAATTTTTAGGTAGAGATCTTTCATTAACTAGTCCCATTAGTACTAGAGGTAGGTCCTCTATCATAAATCTCAATCAATACCAACTCTTGTCTTATATAGGGTAAAATAATATTAGCCTACTTTATGATTCATGTCACGAGAAGTGTTTATCTTGTCATAGTAGATGGGATCCTTGATAATAGGTGTTCATAGAATCATTTGGACATCATCTAGTGTAATATTAATCTCTCCTATGAGTATCTAAAAGTACTCATCTCCTAATATCACCTCTTCGGTGAGAGCAGATCGATAATGGCATATCGATACATAGTGTTGGCATCAAGGTGATGTGGTATTAACCAAGGTCATCTAGAATGGAAAATCATGTGTTGTCAAGTCTTTATCCATCTCATATCTCTAGAACAATGCTCATAAAACTATATTGCCCATAACATCACCTATAGTCACAAAGTGTAAATCCATACTTAATCCATTTTTCTAAAAAATATTCAAATTAAAGTAAAAACATGTCTAACTTTAGAAAATTCTCCAAAGAACTGAAACATTTCATTTTGGGAAATTATTTTCCCCCATGTAGTGATATCATTGAACATGATGAATTTTCTACATCATCTAACCAATTTTCTAACATTCATAATTTGTTGAAAACTCCATGGAGCTAATACAATATAGGATGAATTTATCAATACTAACCTAGATCAATTTGGATGCACTCCCTTACTTTGCCACTTTTGGGAATACAATACACTTAAATGTAATAAAATTAATAAACACAAACAATAATTAAATACACCACCTACCATTATTTAATATCTTGGGGTTCATGATACCTTTGAACCAGCTCTTCTTGGTGTGTAAACATTGTAAATGACATGGTTTCTAGTCACAATCTCTTAGATATATCTTTCTTCTATTTGTGAGAATAAAAATGAATTATCTTCACCCTTCTCCCTCTAAATGTATCACTCACCATGAAAGTCTCAACTATTGTGTTGGTCATGTTTCCAATGTGATGGATTATTTCTCTATCGTGATCAATTTTTACTCCTTTCAAATGCCTAAGGACTTCTTTTATTACCTAAAGTTACTTGATGGGGTATCATGCACATAAAACCTAATTTTCTTCCGTTCACTAAAAAAGTTCCACTTTTTTTGAAATGACATCACTTAGTAAATAGGTTGTGTTCTCAATCTCAGGTGCTTGATGAGAGTTTGGGTTCTCAAGTGTATAAAGTACTAATTAATGTGCAATATTTGTGTCTAAATATTGTCTAATGTGTAATATTTGTATCTACATTATCTTCCTTCTACCCAAATTGATTGCAAAGGTTTGTCCCAAGTTGATTCCAATTAGTGATTGATCATGTTGCCAAACTTGTGGACCATTGTAAAGATATTATTGAATGAAGAAGCAAATAATCTAATAGCCACATCTTGTTCAACAATTTGATGAATGGTACAAAAATTGAGAATGTCTTGAATATGGTTAGCTAGTGTGGTATGATTTTCTCCAATGAATAAAGGGATACTCTTAATTGTAGATGTTGGAATTGGTTTAAGGACGTTAAGAGTGAGAAGAATAGTACTAGTAAAGTTAAAATTTGTTAGGTTTATTTGTTGTGCCATTAAAATAGGACTAATAACTCTAGTAGACTACAAGAAAGGCCTACCAGGAGGTGGTGTGGATAGAGTCCTATTTAGTGGAGATAGTGATCTCTGAATCTTTTTTCCTCTTCTTCTCCTCCTTGGTGGTAGTTATAGGTACTCAAAAAATCCACCTATTTTTTTAAATCTTGTCAAAATTATTTTCATGAAATTGAGGTAATCTAACTACTTGAAACCAATAGATTTTATGTTTGGATTCGCGGATGTGTTGCAACAAAGCCTCCAAAGGATTAAATTTACCAAGATACACACACAAACTTGGAAATATTAATTTCCATCTCCCACGGCATGCCAAAACTATTAAGTCCAAAATGTAGAGCCTTGGGATTTTCCCCGATATAGATCCTTACTTTTTGGAAAACATGTGATGATCTCACAACCGTAGGACTTGGATAAATGAGATAAACCTCCACGAGAAGGTTGTTTTCTCTACATATTCCTAATGTTAAGCTACTCTTAAGAAATGGAACGTGGCTATCTAGTCCTATTATAATAATCCAGGGACCATGGAGAGAGGAAAGTGCATAAAATGGGAAATCCTATACTAACAAAGGTCATAGCATGAAGAAAATGGTTGAGAGAAACTCTCAAATTAGAGAAAATGGGAGCAATATGATGAAAGAGATGGAAGACATAAGTGTCATAGTCTAACACAGCCTTGAAACCACCATATCCATAAAACTCAACAAATCTAAACCTCGTAAGGAGAAAAGGGATGCACAAAGTACTGCATATGTAATGAAAGGTTAGGGAAATGCAATTGAAAACATGACTAGAGTATAAAATAACCGTAGAAAAGTATTTTATTATTTTAAAAGGATGCACAATACATCACATTGAAGATCAAAGGTAAGGTTCACCATGAAAAATCTCAAATATGAGGCTTGCAGCTCATACACACATGTACAACACTTGAAAGAGAGTGCACAAGCATTACAAGAATGTTTGACCCTTATAAATGAGCCTCACTTTACATTATATAGAAATGGGAGAGAGAGGAGAGGGAAAATAAAAGGAACTCAAATTTTTGTGTCTACCCACCAACAACCCGCATTAAATTTATTAAAATAATGATGGGCAGCCTCCCAAGGCCATTCCTCCATGATCTTTTTTTACTTGAGAAGAATTGGAACCATATGATATTAAATCTGGTTGTTAAGCTACCTAGGAGTAAATTCATTAATGTTGGGGACATTTTCTCCATTTTTTTACACCTACTCTCACCTAACTCAAGATTTTGAGTTTTCATGATGAATTTCATAGTGAGACGTTTCCAGTGATATAAAATTTATTTGATTTGGAGCATTTGGTGAAAAGATATGGCCCCGTGGATTTGGGTAGTGTCGGAGGAACACGGTTCCAAACACATATGCATAATCCGCAGTTAGATTAATTTTTTCCTTTACAATGTGGATATTACAGTTTATAAGCCTCCTCAGGGACCATTTTCCCCACACCTCTATTATCTATGACTTTTTTCTGTGTCTTTTTAAATTTTTGCAAAACACTCCTTCGTTTGTCTCCCTACCACCTTTGTTTCGAGGCCCATTTAAAATTGTGGGGAACTAGTTACTCATGGAGATAGTTCTACATAGCCTTTGTTCTTTTATAGATGACCTTCTCTAGGAGCTTTTCACGACCTACACAATAATTCTGGCATGTTGACTCCTTTGTATTACACTAAACTTGATTCCACATGGAACAAAGATCTAGATAACGTTGTACCACCCAACCTTCATATGTCTGCATCGCCTCATGATCCACACAAAACTAACTCTCACCCATCCTTTATATCATTTATTTTTTAAAAATTTAGGGAACTCCGAGTTTTATTGAAACTAGTACCATGTGTGCCTCTCGGACTGTGAAACCCACAATACACTATAAATGACCCAAATTTCCACCTTTTCTCAATTTTTCTAACTGTTTTGGGTTTCTAAGGCCAAGTATGGAGTTAAAGAGTTACATGGAAAGTGAAGAAATTACCCAAAGCCCATTTTCTCCATTTTTTTAGTTTTACCCTTGTCCAAGTCCAACTAAATCATATAAATTATCAAAATTACCTTAGGGGGATTTAGATAATTATTTGGTGAATCAACGGAGCTATCTTCCTACCAAATGAAGAGATTAGTGGCCTTGAAGCATCCATTGGGCATGGAATCACAAGACTTGTGTTTCACACAGAATTTTGTTCCAGAATAGAGTTAATTCTATCCTTTCATTCTCTTGAGAAACAGATAGGGGTTAGGGTTAGGAGGAATACCTATTGAGTGTTGGGAAGGTGTGCGTGTACCGTAGAGAGATCAGACCGATTGTGAAGAGCTCCTTTTTGTCTGGGAAGGACTACCTGTAAATAAGAATGCAAGACCACCAGATTTTAGTTAGACAATAAGTGAGGGAACTACCTTGGGCCCAGGAAATATTAGACTTCCTTTCGAAGGTGGTCAGTTCCCTTTTAATACAAATTGATGCAAATGATAATAAAGAAGCTATTGCGAACTCACGATTTAGGTATCTTGTTACTAAAAGCAATAGAGACTAAACTACCAATAATAGAATGTCATGTTGTTTGTTTGGTCACTGGTTATTGATATGTTCAGATCAAGTTACAGGGATAGACCAGGCTGACATGAGATTGTTTTGAGGTGAATAGGTGAAAGGTTGGTTTTGGTATAAGTCACAGTGACGATGCCATCAACTGGATAACCGATCACGGTTATGAAACCGATACCGTAGGGAATAACCGATATCGGTAGGGGTAGTGATTTAGGGATTTTTAAATGGAGGTTGGTGTAAGGTGGTTATGAGGTTTGGAAGGTTGGTAGATGGTTGAGGGGAGTAGTAGGGTGATAGAGAAGACTCAGAGAGTGAGAGAGCTATCTTTGGGGTAATATAGAGATGGATGACCGAAGGTTAGGTGCAGGTTGTTCTTTGGGTAGTAGATCCAGGAGTGAGCTTATAATCCCTATGAATTAAAAGTTCACAAAGTAGTGTCTAGAAGCATACAAGGTGATAAAAGAGACTACTTACTAGTTTCTTGATGTGGATGCAGGTCCAAAGAATGCAGTGGCGAAGGCAAGGCTCAGTTGGGATGATCCAACAATCGGAAGTGATCTGATGAAGCTATCCTCCAACTCTCCCCATGTTTGGATGAGTGTGACAATGCTCTAGTTGTTCATTCTGTCTTGGGCTCGATATTCCTCTTTGCAAAACTCCTCTCTCTCCTTCACTTGTCTCTCTCTTGCAAATGAATTCGGGGTCCTTGCAATGAAAATCTGATCCTTTGGTTTTGGTTGGGGAGGTCATTTACAGGGAACCGATGGCGGTTACGTAACCGACACCGGTCGAGTAGGGACCGATGTCGGTTAGGTCAAAGTTGGCTATTTGTAGTAAAATAGCCAACTTTCCCTCCTTTTCTCCCGAGGGATCAGTTGTGGGCTTGGTCAAGTCATTATTAGGTTCATTTTGATGCGGGTGAGGGGTGATGAGTCATGGGTGTGGGTCTGGACCAAGTCATAGGTCTTAATTAGGTTAGTTTAGGGTTAGGGCTAGGTCATAGTGAGGTGGCAAGGTGAGGTGGCAGGGTTGGAGATGTGGATTTATTAATCATAAGGTAATTAATAAATAATTAAGTGTGTAAGGTTTAGGTGGTGAGGTAGGGTTAGGTCATGGATGAGATACGGGGTACAGGGCGTCGTAAGACCCAAATTTTGGTGTCTACATTTGCCCCTTGTTGTCATGTAGCTTGTCTTGTAAAGCTGCACTGACAATAATAAAAAGTGGTTGCCCTAGTTAAGGGTATAGGTAATCCCCCTCAAATCTATCATAGATTGAGGTGACATGAAATCAGGGATAGGGTTGATAAAGGGTGAATGATGATGAGATGATGGTAAGATGGTGGGGTAAGTTCAAGGAAGCCGACACACGTTGAAATGCAGTAGTGCGACTAGGGTACATGTTTTGAAGAGCAAACAAGCAATTCATAGGCAAAGGTTGATAGTTTATCCAAACAAGGTTGATATAATCCTGGTATCCAAGGCATAGGAAGTAGCTCCAGGGGATATAATGGGTAAGGTACCGGAACATTTAGGCATGTTCGGCAGTACCAAATGGTTGGTTTGGTTGAGATAAACGTCACGGTCTCGGTCTAGGCAAAGCTGGTCGGCTGATCAATTCAAGTATCCTAGTCATGCTAAAACACTGAACAGTGAGCTCGATTGAACAAATAGCTACATGATGGGTGGATAGAATCATAATTTGCGGGCCTCGGTCGAGGTACTTAATTGGTGTGGCCTTGGTCGGGCCGATTGATTGGTTGCGCCTTGGGTCGGCCCGATTGATTGATTGCGGCCTTGGGTCGGGCCGATTGGTTTAGTTGCGGCCTTAAGTCAGGCCATTTGGTAAGTTACGCCTTGGGTCGGGCCGATTAGTTGTTGTGCCTTGGTCGGGCCGATTGATTGATTACGGCCTTGGGTCGGGCCGATTGGGTGGTTGTGGCCTTGGGTCGGGCCGATTGGTAAGTTGTGGCCTTGGGTCGGGCCGATTGGTTGGTTGCGGCCTTAGGTCGGGCCGATTGGTTGGTTATGGCCTTGGGTCAAGCCGATTGGTAAGTTGCAGCCTTGGGTCGGGCCGATTGGTTGGTTTGGCCTTGGTTCGGGCTATTTGATTGATTGCGGGCTAGGTTTAGTTTGGGCTGATTGGGTGGTTATTTATAGATAGGTTGGTAAGCCGAAGGGTAAGGTGTGGCCTTGGGTCGGGCCGATTGGTTGGTGTTATAGTCGGGCCGATTGGTTGTAGATGTGGCCTTGGGTCGAGAGGGATGAATTCAAAATAAGGCTATTTAGAAAAAGTCAGGGTAGGTGATGTGGTGAAAAATGGAGATTGGTGGATAGTATGAACGGGTGATCGATATTGGTTTAGGCCTAACCAGATTGTATCGGTTAGGTAACCGATATTGGTTACTGTGTAAAGTTGCAGATTCTGATAAAAAACACTTGGGGATTCATTTGCTGCTTGTTGTTCATTGGTTTGATGTGTGCAGCAAAGGCAAGGTTGATGATGAATGATAGGGTACTAGTGTTGTTGTCACGGGTCCGAGTGGATGTAACACCAGTGGAGTGGGCATTAATAAACCATGTGGGGTTAAGTGGAATCCGCTATTATTCACGAATCACATGCAATCATGCTATGTTGTAGGCACTGATTGAGAGATGGAATCTAGAAAAGAATACCTTCCATCTACCAACAGGGGAAATGATAGTGACGTTAGAAGATGTGTTTAGAATTTTGAGACTTCCACTTACATGAAGACCAAAGATATCATCAAGCAGGGCCAAACGCGGCGCGGGCAGCGATAACGGCATTATTTGGTCTAGCCGTACAAGATTTGACACAGCGAGGCGTGACATTTACTTATGGTATAATGTTTATGGCACACCCTAAGGAAACAAGGTTGGCCGTGGTATTAATGATAGCGGTGGGGTATTATGCATTACCTAGAGCAGATGGGGAAGATTTCCAAAATCATTGATGTGTATTATTCGTGAGATGATAGAAGGTAGCATTACTTTTGTGTGAGGGCACCCGCATATCTGGCGGAGCTATACAGGGGTTTATGGGCATGCAGGTGAAATCACAGACTACACTGGATTGTGCATACTTATTACATTGTTGGGCCTATGAGCACATTGTGTGTGTGTGCGACCAATAGGCTGACCAATCCAGGCAGGAGAGACAGGAGTGCAGAGGTTGGGATTCAAGCGATGGGTCCAGATCAGAGCAAGAGGCAAGAGCCGAGAGATTGTGATAGATAACACTGAGTATTATATGCAAAGTTAGAGACGATGATGATTACGGATATCCATTGGAGGCCTTATGGGAACTACATGGTGACGGAAAACATAGCCGAGGATTTGATTTGAGGTGTAGAGCGAGTGAGGTGGATCGCAGACACAAGCATGTCAGAGAGTACGAGAGGATTCCTCTAGATCATGCGTGACGCCAATTTGGATTTTTTCAGATATACCCATGGATCATAGACCATACAGAAGGATCGATGCCGAGGCACCATTCTCACCTCCACGACCAACTCTTCCAGAAGGACCAGAAGAGATAGCAGCCGATCGCAGGGTAATGGATGTAGGAGTGACAGAGTCTTATAGATTATGGTGGGTAGCAGAGCTGCAAAGTACACACAAGAGGGCCGATCATCCCGACATAGCTGTGATTACCATGGAGAGAGACCACCTGCATAGGGTTTAGTTCACCAGCTTCAAACACAGGTGAACGAGACCACGGGATTGTTAGAGGCTTCGCAGTCTCGAGTGGAGAGACTAGAGGCAAGAGTCCTCCACGCGAGAGGGCATATTCGTATGTTACAAGAGAGATTGGTGGATCAGTGGGAGGAACCAATAGTAGTGGTACCTTTGAGTATGGAGAGGCCAGGTGAGTGGCGTCGATGATCACCATCACTACCTGGTTCGGGACGAGGCGTGGGGTCTAAGTGAGTTTCATACATAGGGGTAGAAGAATAAATAAGGATTCCGACCTGCGCATCGATGATAGAGAAGATGTATTTGTTTAACATCTAAATAAAATGGAATATGTATGTTGATTTGAGTTTGTGATAATTATAAGAATATTTGTGTTTTGAATGTTTGGATTGATAAAGGATCAAGGTGAGTGTTATCAATAAAAATACGCGAAAATATTTATATTTTTAAAGAAAACACAACACATGATAGGTTATGGTAGGGGATGGTCGAGCTAACCTTGGGAGACCCCATGTCTCCTAAGTGTTGCCTACATAGCCCATTGCACAAAGCAAGGAGGGGCCTCAGACCGATGTAGTTCTCCCTTAGGACCAGGGAGAGGTGAATTCAGGCAATTTGGTTGTGGTTAGGAAATTTGTTGGTTGGTAAAAGTTTGATGTTGGTAGAGTAATGTTGTTGGTGTTGGTGTGGGTATAGGTGAAGTGAGGGTTAGCTTACCCAAGCATAGGAAACCATGTCCTAATTAAGATCAACACACAATCCTAGATTTAGGTAAAAGAGGCAAAAGTGTCCCATAGTTGGAAAGAGCTAAACAAACCACGTATTATCATAGGATGAGCTTGAATCCCTAGGTACCTTGCATAGGTGAGAAGTCGATAGGTGAAAAGAGTTGTATAATCACAATATATCGGATATACGCATGTCCCTTGAGTTTTGTTATTGTGAAGAATGGTGAGGTGAGGTGGATGGTATGGCTGGGGCGCAGAGAACTTGTTATAAGGTGATTATTCTGATGGAAGAGAACCAAACCAAAATAGACAAGTCCATGACTCAAAAGTACTTTTGAATACTACTTTTATTTTTCTAGGATATAGACTGATCGATGGGGAAGTCTATATGGGATATGCATTTTGTTGTTCTTGAGGTCTTCACGAAAGTTGATCAATGCGAGAAGCTTCGATAGAGGCTGACTTTGTATAGCTGTCCTTTAAGGGAGCAGTCTACTTATATAGAGTGGTGTTGCACATAGCTTCCTTCAAGGGAGTAGTCTAGTTATAGTAGCAGATGTGGCTTTGCACATAGTATCCTTCGAGAGAGTCTAGTTTATAGCTTAGAGGTCTAGATGTTTGTTTGACATGAAGCATCTAGTTTTGCAGGAAGTTTGACTCAAGAATATCCCAAAATTGTATAATTGAGAACTTGTTATTTTGATACTTTTAAGTCATGGACCAGACTAAAAATGAGAAGGCCTCTTTAAGAGGAGGTGATGATCAAACCACGTGGGTTTGATTTTACTTTGAGATGCACAAAAAAAATGTATAAGGTGGTAAATGAGCTCAAGGGACATGAGCGCAAGGTAGATAAGAAGTGATGTAACACTAAATTCAATAGTAGAATGGTCGAGATGCAAGGCATTAAGGGGTTCAGGCTCAGGTTTACCATTAAGTGAAGCTAAATGATAAGTACCTGATCCATAAGTGTGAGTGATAATGTAAGGCCCAATCCAATTAGGAGCAAATTTTCCACGTTTTCTCTTTTCTAGTTTGGTTACATGTTAATTCTCTTTGAGGACAAGATCACCAATTTTAAAGGTACATGCTCATGAATTCGCTTATCATAAGCACGCTTGATGCGCTTTTGATAAATTTGAAGGTGGTCAAGAGCGGTAAGACGACGCTCGTCAAGAAGCTCCAATTGGGCTAACCGCTCTTGGTGGAAGTCATCATTGGTGAGAATATCCTGAGAGATATTCTGAGGGAAGGGATTTTTATTTCGAGAGGCAAGACAACCTCGGTACCATACACCAGAGAGAATGGTGTGGCATTAGTGGAAGTACGAATGCTGGTACGATAAGCCCAAAGGGCAAAGGGGATGTGATCATGCCAATTTTGCCTAGAATCGTTAACAACTTTCATGAGAATTTTGGTTAAGGTTTTGTTAGAAGATTTGGCTTGACCATTTTCTTGTGGATAGTAGGGTGACGAGAAGCTAAGTTTGATACCAAATTTGTCACAAAGGGCTCGTAAACTTATTTTTGAAAGATTTTCCATTATCGGTTATCAAGCGATGAGGAACACCGAAATGGAAAATAATGTGATGATTGATGAATTCAACAATTTTCTCCTTTTTGGTTGAAATGAGTGGAATGGCCTCCACCCATTTAGTGTAATATTTGGTTTCCGTGATGATCCAATGGTGACGTTGTGAAGAAGGTGGATGAATCTCACCAATAAGGTCCAAACCCCATTGTGAGAAAGGCCAAAGATCTCGTGTGACCTGTAGCGGGTGGCTGGGAGTATGTTGAAGGTTGGCATGTTGTTGACACATAACACAACGCTTAACATATTCACAGTAGTATTTATTAAGAGTAGGCCAATAATATCCTAGGTGAAGGATCCGCTTGGCCATGGCAAAACCACTAAAGTGCCCACCACAAATTCCATCATGGACTTGTTGGATGGTATGAGTGACTTCAGCACTAGTTAGACATCGAAGGAGGATACCATCAAAGCCATGTTTATAGAGGAGTCCCCCCATGATGACATAACGAGAAACACCTTTAAGAAAAGTGTGTTTTCCATTACTACTAAGGTCAGGTGGGAGAACAGAGGTTGGTAAGGTAGTCACGAAATTGGTGATACCAGTATCCTGCGAGTCAGCAGATACATTATTTACCATACAAACATCCGGGACTAAGTAAGATGGGGCAAAGAGTTGTTGGACCAAGAAAAATATGTCAGAGTCAATTGGTGATGCAGGAATTTGCGAGGCCAAGCAAGCCATAGTATCCATAAATTTATTAGTTGAGCGTGGAACGGTTTGGATAGTATAATGGGTAAATAAGGTCAAAAGTGAATCTACGTAACATTTGTACTTTTGAAGTTCCTCATTTTTACATTGGTAGATGCCAGTAACTTGATTTACTACCAATTGAGAGTCACCAAAATGTTAATAGACTTCACACCTAAGTGTAATGCAACATGGAGACCCAAAACAAGGGCCTCGTATTCCACTGTATTGTTAGTGCAGGGGAAATCGAGCCTGAATGAAAGAGGCATAGGTTCACCTTCAAGAGGAATGAGAACAACGCCCGCCCCTCCGCCGCACTAGCATTTAGATCCATCGAAGAAGAGAGTCATCGATAAGATGCATCACTGAGTGAAAGAGTTGTGATGAGTTCATCAGGGAAAGTAAAATTGGTAAATTGTTCCCCTGGTAAAGGGGCTTCCATGAGTTGGTCTACGATAGCTTGTCCTTTGACTGATTTCTGGTGTACGAACTCAAGGTCGAGGTCGGTGAGGAGCATAAGCCATCGAGCGATGCATTGGTTTAGATGAGGTTTGGCATACATATAATGTATGGGGTCAGCGTTGGTGATGACAAAAGTTTTGTGATTCAGGAGGTAATGTCAGAGTTTGGTGGCCATGAATGATAGGGCTAGGCACAACTTTTCGACGTGTGTATACCTAGTTTCATAATCCACAAGAGTACGACTTATGTAATAAACTACTTGTTCTCGATGCTCGAGTCACGATGTGCGAGCATGGCTCCTACAGCATGGTCGGTGGCAGAAAGGTAAAGGTAGAAAGGGTGATCGTCCTGAGGTGGGATAAGCATGGGTGGCTGTACAAGAGATAAGTTTTAAGAGCCTCAAAGGTTTGGTGGCACTCCTCACTCCATTGAAAGACAATGTCCTTTTTAAGGAGATGATGGAAAGGTTGACATCGATCCGAGAGTTGTGAGATGAAACGCCGGATAGATTGGAGTTTTCCCTGCAAACTACGTAATTGCTTTAGGTTAGTGGGTGGGGGCATTTCTAAGATAGCCTTGACTTTAGCTGGGTCGACCTCAATGCCACGCAAAGAGACGATAAAGCCAAGGATTTTTCCCAAAAGGACGCCAAAGACACATTTCTTTGGTTGAAGACGAACATAGTATTGTAACAGGCGATCAAAAATAATGGTTAAAACATCGAGATGTTCACTACGATGTTTGGATTTTCCAAGAAGATCATCGACATAATCTTCGAGGATAGTGTGCATAATGTCATGAAAAATGTAAGTCATAGCCCGTTGATAAGTCACACTAGCATTCTTAAGGCCAAACGACATGACACGATAGCAGAAGGTCCCCTGGGGGTAATGAAGGTGGTTTTATGTTGATCGGCTAAAGCTACTAAAATTTGATTGTATCCCGAGAAACCATCCATGAGAGAAAGCATCTCATGGCCCACAGTGAGATCAACAAGTTGATCAATGCTAGGTAGGGGGAAGTCATCCTTTGGGCAAGCGAGGTTAAGATCCCGGAAATCCATACATATCCAAGTCCCCCCGTCGCTTTAGTGACAGGTACGATATTAGAAATCCATTATGGATAGTCAATAGGTAAGATGAAAGAAATAGAAAAGGAGTCATTGAAGCTCTTCTTTAACCAAGAGGGCAATGCGTGGATGCATTTTTCTCAATTTCTGTTTAACTGGTTTGGAGTTTGGTTTCAGAGTGATGTTATGGACAGCAATGTCAGGATCAATTCCTGGCATGTCGGCGTAGGACCAAGCGAAAGCTTGATTGCGGGCACGGAGGAAGGTAGTGAAGGCGGCTTGTTCTGATGTGTCGAGAGATTGTCCGATCTTTACAATGTGAGGATCATCCTCTGTGTGGATGTTGATTTCTATAGTCAACTCATTCAACATGGTTTGGGTTTCAGATGGTAAGGCACATTGAATATAAGAGTCATCCGCACCAAGGTAGGTGAGGATGGAGTCATCATCTTGGCACTCCACAACATTAATCAAAGGTGAGTCTTCTTCGATCATGTTTGGATACAAAAGGGGGAGAGAAGATGGGTCTTCACCATCACGTTGATAAGTGAGAGGACCTAGGAAGATAGCATTCACGAAGAAAAAAAAAAGTTAGGAGGGATAGATTCCGGTCTATCGACTCCATGGGTGAAGATGGAAAAATGGGCGATGATGGTTCGGAAGGAGTGACTTCGTCATCTTCCTGAATACGATTGACACGAGGTTTCTTCAGTGTAGGTGGTTCAGAAAATCCAAGACCACTACGATCTTTGTGTTTGTGTGTAGTCATGGGAATGATCGTATGTCATCCTTGTTCATAAAGACCAAAACCAAAACCTTTCCAAGCACAACGCATCAGGAAGGTGAGGGTGAAACGATGGTTGGTTAGATATTGAAAATCAGATTGGAAGGGAACCACACCAAGGGGAGGTTTAGGGGTGACAGAGGAGGCGTTAACACCCCCATATATTAGATTGGTGCGGTAATTAGGTGGTCCGTAGGAGATCACCTCCCCCACACAACGGTCGTAGGTAGGATGCGCATGTAACTGTCCATACTCTTATGGGGTATGGAAGGTGCTAACATTGTATAGGTGGTACTCCCCCAGCATAAGGCATTGAAAAACACCTACCAAGGGATCCGAGGTTGGGATGTTGTCCGCGGGGAAGGAAGTGGTATTCATGTCGGTGGTTTCATTGGTCGAAGGTGTGGGTGCGGCTAAGGTGGATGGTTGAGGCGTGGTTGAAGTAGATGGTTGGGTCAGATCAATGGGTGCCTTGACTGGTACAAGCACATCATTAGGGCGGTATAACATATTACAGGTTTTGAAGGGGGAAGCGTCAGCTGTGACGGTGTATGACTTCCCCTCATACTCAAATTTTATGCATCTATGTAAGGTGGAGGGAATGCATCCCATAGCCCGATCCAAGGGCGGCCTAACAACATGTTGTATTAGAACTCTCCCTCAAGGACATAGAAGATTTCGGGCAAGGTACGTGGCCCTACATGAATGTTAAGGATCACGTGCCTAGGGTAGAAGTAATAGCATCGTTGAATGAACGCAACATGGTGGGGTTGGCACACATGCAACTAGGAGGGATATTCATCTGTTGGAAGGCTTTGGAAGAGATGATGTTTAGGCTAGCGCCCCCATCAATCATAACATGACATACCCGGATGTCCCGGACGTAGTCGAGATGAAAAGAGCGGGATCAGGATCTTTTGCACCAAAGACGACAATTTCTTCTTTCGAAAAAACTGACAAAGAAAGGCTTGTTGTACAGGGACGAAGTGGTTGTGGAGGTAGGTTGTTTGGTGAGAGAAGCGACGTGGTTGGGTGTTAAGATGGAGGCGATGGGAAAGGTTTCATTAGGTAGACATCTATCCCTCAAGGATCTCAATTAGAGCTTGTCGATGAGATTCAGATGTTTGAATGAGATCATAGAGTGTCATTTTTACAGGATATTGGTGAAGTTGTTTGATCATGGTGCGATGGGATAACTCCATCAGAGACTGGATAGCAGGTCCACGAATAACCACTTTAGGTGGTGGTGCGATCGGGATGGCGGAAGGAGAAAGAGAGGCCGCAGTGTGCTCTCTTTAGCTTTTCCATTGTTTTTCTGACCTCGAGTAGCAATGCTAATCATGTTGATCTCATGAATGCGAGATGAGGAAGATGACAGGGATAAGTCATTGTTCTCAGAGGTGGGGTTGCAATGATGATAGATTTTGGTGAGGCGGGACAGTGGTATAGAGAAGGGATCAAGCTAAGAGCTTTTCCTCCATAAGTTGTCTTTCTTAGATTTTCTATCCGAGATAGGCAACTGGCGAAAGGATGGCTTTCAAAGCTTTGCATCCTTCTACATTGTGTCCTAGTGTGCGGTGGTAGGTACAAATTTTAGATTCATCATAACCTATAGGTCGAAGGTTTAGATGGATCATAGGGTTTGAGTGGGGGTAGGGAAATGGTCACATCCCCTACCAACATATCAAGGATCTTGGCGTAAGATCCTTTGAGTAGGTCAAATGAAGATGAGGCTATTGATTGAGTGGGTGAGATTATTGATTGTTTTGGTAATGGTTGGGTACAAGTGGTCCGTATGGGTGGTGGTTTAGGCAAAGGATTTTGATGATTGGGTTTAACTAGGCGTGGCTTCTTCTACGCAGAAATTCATGTTTAGCTGGTTAGATGATGAGGCCATAGATGACGTGGTGGCAGGAAACAACCACGGGGAAAGAGGAGCGGCAGCAAACAAGTCCTTTGATGATCGAGTTTGCTTAGGGTTGGTAGGTAGGAAAGATACTTGGGGCGACGGTGTTGAGATGCCTGTGGATTTCTGTATGGGTGCAGAAGGTGTTGGTCATGTTAAAGAAGATGTGGGAGGCATGGTGTATTGAGGCAAGGTGGAGGGGTGAGGCCCCAATATAGAAGGTAGGTGTGATGGCGAGGGTTGAAGCTGTGCCTACTGTAGTGGTGTGATCGGGGTGAGGGTTTTAGTTGTGGCGGAGGCATAGATTGGACTTAAGGAGATTGGGTCTATCTCCTAGGTGGATTAACGACTTTATTTTCGGATAAGTCTAACCATTTAGGTGGGTGCGTCAGGCTGGGTATTGGTGAAGTCCCAAGCGTAGGGGAAGGTTTGGCTAGGTTGATAGAGGTGGATGAGGTATTTGGTAGAGATGAGGGGGGTGGAGGTGAGGACATAGGCATTTTGAGCTTTTGTAAAAACTTCGGGTATATAGTAGAGGTGTCTGGATTAGTCATCTGCATTTGAGTAGAGCATGGTGTATTCAAACGTTCCCATAAGAGTCGTCTATCTTCTGGGGGGTGACAATCTTCACGTATGGATGGGAATTTTGGTATGGAAGAGAAGTGGGTTGTGATTCCAGTCCACTGGGGTGTGATACAGGGGGCGAATGAGGCGTTGTATCAATGGGTGTTAAGAGGTCAACCGGTCACTGGAAAGATTTAGGCGATGAAGAACTGATAGGGAGGAGGGCATGTTCTAGAGGATCCATCATGGTTAAGGAATTTGGTGATGTAGGCTCAAGGGGTTTCTCTTCTAAGGATGATAGAAAAAGTGATGATCCTTCTTCTTTTGCAGCAAGAGTGGTGGAAGGAGATGTTTGGGAAATAGATAAGTTGGATAACATCCGCTCACAGTCTTGCAGGGATGTGGTGTAAGAAGGCTCTTCTGTGAGAAGAGAACTCTGGGCGGTTGATTCCTTTATGGGTAAAGGAATAGCAGGGCTGTCCTCTTGTCCTGATGAAGGAGAAGGGGGCAAGGACTCCTGCGTCGGTGAAGAGGCTCGATTCAGAATTTCCTCGATGGAAGCCCTTGGTTGGGAGTTGAAAACCACATGGATCTCATGCACACTCTTCTCCTCGGCTAAGGTTTCTTGGTTTGTGTTACTATTAGAGGAATGGTTTGGAAATGGTTTGTTGAAGATTTTTAAATTTCGATTAGCAGGGGCATTAGGATTATCGAGGGTTATATCCCCTGCATCAACCATTTCCTACACTATGTTTTTTAGCATCTTGCAGTTTTCGTGGCTGTGTCCCTTCACGCGATGGAAGTTACAGAAGTCATTTTCTTTATACCAAGAAGGTATAGCGTGAGCGGAATCAAACCCAGAGTGAGGTTTAACAGGAGGCAAGGTGATAGCTCCTACTTTAAGCAATTTTTCCAAGATCACATCATAATTTTCTCCCAAGGGAGTGTATTTGATGGGCTTGGCTTTATACTTATAGGTGAATTTTGGCTGGGTATTAGGCGGTGCTTGAGATTTGACCGTCACCACGTGTACAACTCCTCTCGATTTCGAAGCGACATGATGCGTGAGAGTTGGTGGTGTTGGGTTTGTTGGTGGAGTCTTGGGTTCGGACATTTGAGTTTTTGTTGCGCAACTTCAATTTCTCCTCCTCTAAGGCTCGAATCTCTAATTTCCGAGCCATAGTAAAGGCCTCATCAAAGGTGTGGAAAGTTTGAATTTGGAGGGTGGGAGAAATGTGTTTAGCGCAGCCCAGATAAAGAGTTTGATGAGCTCAACCTGAGGTAAGGCATAAGTAAGTTGGTTGATGAGGCCCCGCCATCGCCCAACGAAATCTGTAATAGATTCATCTTCAAATTGTCGGATGGCATAGAGATCGGTAATGGATACTTTCTTGGAATATTGATGGAGAAATGCTCCAAGAAATATTGGTCTAATCGTTAAAGGAGAAGATTGAGTGCTAGGGCTAAAGCAATGTACCACTCCAAGGTAGTCCCGATAAGGACATGGGGAAGGTATGGAGTAAGTAAGGCATCACATGAGCAATCGATAGCAGGCATGTCTAAACGATCGCAAGTGTTGTTGAGGGTCCTCCTTACTATTAAAGCGAGTAAATTTCAAAATTCCCATTGAGGAGGATATGTATGAAGGGGGACAAGAAGGATGAATAGGCTCCCAAAAACTTGCTCGTATGTCGTGGTGTTACGGCTTCCTGAGACAAGCCTCAACATTTTGCATCTTGTCCATCATCTGTTTGATTAAATCATTGGTTGGGTTAGATGATGGTGTTGTCATCGTAAACGGAGGAGGATTGGGCCAAGAGCCGCTACTAGACAATGGTGGGGTTAAATGTTGATAAGGTATCAATGATGAATGTGTTGGGGTGGTTGAATAAGGGTGTCCTATATAAGATGTTGAGGCCACCGGATGCGTTTGTGGAAATGAAAAGGTGGGCGGAGCCTGAGAGGGAAAGCTCGTGTGGATAGGTGGTAGAGAACAAGTTATGAAAGAGGCAATCTGTGAGAGGGATGAGGTAGGGGCAGTGGATGGTAGTGATATGTGGGGCCCCAGATTAACCAAAGGAAAGCCAATTGGTGTAGTATGGACCATCGAATCCACTGAGCTGGGAGACGGGGCTAAGGATGAAGACGGTGAGGCGGAGTTATTAGGTGGGGAAGGAGCTAAGTGAGCGGCTATACTAATAGGCATACCCAAGAGGAGCTGACCATCGGGTGTACGGTCAGGGGTATGAGACAAATAATATTGTACGGTGCCAAGATTAGCATCCAAAAATTTAGCAAAATCCGGATCTCCTACAGAGATCTTGGGAAAAGCATTGGTGTCCATAGGATTCCCCATAGGATGCAAGGGGTGACTCGTAAAAGACACGGAAAAGCATGTGAAACCATGGTCATGGGCTGTTTCTCGGGGTGATAACAACCATGGACAAGAGGATACAATAGGGAATTAGTCAATTAGGAACAAAAACAACAACAAAACGTTGGAATCGGTAGGTTGTTGGTTTGTCAAGAAAATGTGAAACACAAAGAATCGATATCAATCTGTAATCGATATCGGTCGATTTAGAATGCGGCATCGATCGGATAACCGATGTCGGTAGAAAAGGACCGGTGCCGGTCCACCATGAAGGCAAAAAGAGAATGTAAGAGGTCTGCTGATTTAGGGATAACAAGGCTTAGTATACCCACCAAACTGTCTGAAGTGATCACTGAGACAGGGTATAACAGAGAAACAAAACTAAAGAAAAACAAAAAACAAGCAAGATGCACAAGCAAATCAAGAGACTAACCCTAGGATTAGTTTTAATCACTTTTGGGCTTATGCCTTAGATGCAAGATGATGTCAATCCTAAACAAAAGACCTAAGGGAGATGTCAAGTTTGTTTTGGCTTGTAAGGCTACCTCAATCGGGTGGAGGAATACCACGGAAAGGGGGATGTTTGAGATGTTGTGTAGATTATGATGTGATTTGGTATGTGTTGTGTAGTGAGAGTAAGATTAATTTCTCGTCAATACCATGGATATTACCCCCACGTGTACGACTTGTTACTTAATCTACATTCACTAGAATGAAAAACAACAAGCAAGAATGTGATGCACGTGTTTTAAAACCCAAATCGAAAATGATATTCGATGAAGCAAAGAAAGAGAAGAGGTCAAGAAGATAACTTTCACTAATGCAAAGATGCGAAAGTAAGACAAGTTCTTTTACCAAGAAGGGAAAGAAAAAGCAAGTGTGCTCCCTATATGAAAACAAGTAAGAAAGAAAGAAACCCGAGAAGGGTCCCACTGGCGTGCCAAAATGTTTCAGCATAGTTCCGTGCATAGAGTTAATTCTATCCTTTCATTCTCTTGAGAAATGAGAGGGTTAGGTTGGGGAGGAATACCTGTTGAGTGTCGGGAAGGTGTGCGCGCACCGTGAGAGACTGGACTCGATCAGAAGAGCTCCTTTTGTCCTGGGAAGGACTACCTATAAATAAGAATGCAAGACCACTAGATTTTAGTTAGACAATAAGTAGGGAACCGCCTTGGTCCCAAGAAATATTAGACATCCTTTCGAAGGTGGTCAGTTCCCTTTTAATAAAAATTGATGCAAATGATAATAAAGAAGCTATTACGCAAACTCACGATTTAGGTATCTCGTTACTAAAAGCAATAGAGACTAAACTACCAATAATAGAATGTCATGTTGTTTGTTTGGTCACTGGTTATTGAGATGTTCAAATCAAGTTACAGGGATAGACCAGGCTGGACATGAGATTGTTTTGAGATGAATAGGTGAAAGGTTGGTTTTGGTATAAGACACAGTGACCGATGCCGGTCACTGGATAACCAATCACGGTTATGAAACCGGTACCGTGTGGGGAATAACCAATATCGGTAGGGGCAGTGATTTAGGGATTTTTAAATGGAGGTCAAAGTGTAAGGTGGTTATGAGGTTTGGAAGGTTGGTAGATGGTTGAGGGAGTAGTAGGGTGATAGAGAAGACTCGAGAGTGAGAGAGCTATCTTTGGGGTAATATACGATGGATGACCGAGGTTAGGTGCAAAGTGTTGTTGCTTTGGTAGTAGATCTAGGAGTGAGCTTATAATCCCTATGAATTAAAAGTTCACAAAGTAGTGTCTAGAAGCATACAAGGTGATAAAAGAGACTACTTACTAGTTTCTGATGTGGATGCAGGTCCAAAGAATGCAGTGGCGAAGGCAAGGCTCAGTTGGGATGATCCAGCAATCGGAAGTGATCTGATGAAGCTATCCTCCGACTCTCCCCATGTTTGGATGAGTGTGACAATGCTCTAGTTGTTCAGTTACAGTCTTGGGCTCGATATTCCTCTTTGCAAAACTCCTCTCTCCTTCACTTGTCTCTCTCTTGCAAATGAATTCGGGGTCCTTGCCAATGAAAATCTGATGCTTTGGTTTTGGTTGGGGAGGTCATTTACGAGGAACCGATGGCATTAGGTAACGGTACACCGGCCGAGTAGGGACCGATGTCAGTTAGGTCAAAGTTGGCTATTTGTAGTAAAATAGCCAACTTTCCCTCCTTTTCTCCCAAGGGATCAGTTGTGGGCTTGGTCAAGTCATTATTAGGTTCGTTTTGATGCGGGTGAGGGGTGATGAGTCATGGGTGTGGGTCTGGACCAAGTCATAGGTCTTAATTAGGTTAGTTTAGGGTTAGGGCTAGGTCATAGTGAGGTGGCAGGTGAGGTGGCAGGGTTGGAGATGTGGATTTATTAATCATAAGGTAATTAATAAATAATTCAGTGTGTAAGGTTTAGGTGGTGAGGTAGGGTTAGGTTGCGGGACAAGATACGGGGTACAGGGCGTCGTAAGACCCAAATTTTGGTGTCTACAACTTGAAATATAAAATTTCTCTCCCCCGAATCTACCTACAACATTACTTGGACCAAAATGACTTGGAGATTGAAGCATGAATTAACCATTCTCACTATAAAAATTTTATAAATGGGTTTTATGAGAGTGGAAAATTATTTTGACTTGATGCTTCTACCCCGCTTCCCTATGAATCAATGATGAAACCGAGCAACAACTTCCTAATCTAAAATGCATGTAAATTTGATCTTGTAACTCTAATATGTTGAAATGAATGAATGAAAACCTAAAATTATCCCAAATATGATATTAGTTTCATTGCATTTCTCTATGAACTATGTAAGTGATCCCTAAGACTTTGAAAATATTCAATCCAAACTTTTCTGACAAATCTTCTTGAAGCTCTTCATGAAGTATCAGGCAACACAACCATCTGAAGCAAAAAAATTGTGAGACACTTAGGGAAACCGAAACTACTATATCAAAAATCCAATATGTTGAAAGCACTTAGAGGAATTCAAAAACTAATCTACTATGTATAAGGGAGGAACTTCACTTTAGTACTAATGATTTAGATAGATCTTTTAATTGGGATTTATGACTCTTCTCCATCCAACTTTGACTATTAGAAAGCATTGTTTGTCTTACATCTTGAAATCATGTTGGCACCGTGGAGAATTTACTCAATATTAGAAGCAAATAAGTTATAGGCATGAAGGAAGTGAGCGCATGGGTAGGCGCGGAAGGTTAATGATTTTCACCACCGAGGATTCGCGCTACCAGAGAGTGACAAAGTTCGGACTTGGCCATTTTACATGGAATGGGCTAAGAATAGGAAAAACAAGATGGAGTACTGGACCAAACAAGGTAAGGACATGAAGACTTCAAGGATAAATGAAGGATATTTTGCTAACAAGTGGAAGATCAAGATTCATGTAGAGTTAGAGCTAATAATAGGATTAGATCTGGAGTTAATTATTGATAATATATTATTAGGCAAAGCTTGCACACTTATTTAGTTATATTTGTATGCATGCATGACTATTTTGGGCATGTAGCCTATTTTGAGAGTGCATAGGTGGTGAAGGGAAAGTCCCCACCCATATATATATATATATATATATATATATATATATATATATATATATATATATATATATATATACATACATATACATATACATATACATATACATATACATATATATATATATTATATATATATAATATATATTATATACATATATATATTATATATATATAGACATATGTATATTATATATATATATATATTATATATTATATACATATATATATATATATATATATTATATATAATATGTGTGTGTGTGTGTATGGACCAGAAAAGGTAAGGAAATGAATAATTAAAGGATAAACAAAGCATATTTTGGTAACAAGTGGAAGATCAAGAGTTATGCGATTGTTAGAGGTAATAATATGATTAGATCTGGAGTTAATTATAGATAATATGTTATTAGGCAAAGCTTGCACACTTATTTAGTTATATTTGTATGCATGCATGGCTATTTTGGGTATGTAGCCTATTTTGAGAGTGCATGGGTGGTGAAGGAAATTCTCCACCCATATGTGTGTGTGTATGTCTACACACACACACACACACATGTATATATATATATATATATATATATATATATATATATATATATATATATATATATATATATATATATATATATGTATGTATGTATGTACGTACGTATGTATTCAACTACTATTTGTGATGAGTTAATATGATGGATCTTTGTATATGGATATTGATTGTTGATGTCTCTATTCATGATTATTGTGTGGTAAATTTGATCTCGATCCTTTTTGATTCATTATGCGCTATGGTTGTGATCTGATTTTGTTATTCTTTGCCTTTAATTACTTGTCATGGATATGGAATATTTGTTGATATAGGTTAACACCTTGGTAAGTTAGTAAAAATAGGGACCCGGTAGACTTTGTGGGCTTCGGGTGAGCACTCAAATCTATCCGAGTGAAGGGCTAACATGCCTACGCATCAGTATAAAAATAAAGACTACATTTTGGTTCCATTGTCGGGACCTCTTTTCAAATTGTTTGTCATGATGTTGCATGATGATGGCATATCGATTGACTCTTGTAGCCATTGAAGATTGGGTAATTGACCAACAACATCGTTGTGTGAATATATGGTTCGGACCCGATATCAATGTACGTACATGGGTTTAAGAACATATTTAACATTATCTTTATGACACATTCTTTTATTAATTTCTAATATATTTGTACTAGTGGTTGTAAGCTTATACATCAAAGAAAATATGGAGTTACTGATTAAGGGTTTGGACACGGAAGAATACCACATTTGTTTGATGCTTTGATGAGCATTAGACATGTGTTATAAATCATTGATGGGATGATGTTGTGTGCAATTATACTTTGGAGTACACTATGTCTACGTATTCTTGTCTAGAATTTGTTGAGTTTGAATTCTTTTGTGAGCCTGAGGATCTTAGATCTGCATTATTTTTTTGGAAATTAAGATCTTGATGGTGGTTTTGAATTTAGAACACCTACCTATGGATAGCTAAACATACCACCACATAGAGGAAAAAGAATAGGTGTGGTGAAATATGGCAGACCTTGCGCGTAAAGGGAGAGGGAAGAAATGCATCTTAAGTATAATAAAGCATGGGAGAAGCATCATGATATTCAAGAGTCTATGGAGTGTTGGAGGATGATGTCTATAGAAGGATATGAGGCTCACATGGAAGACGTGGAGCCGAGCATCGGAATCTCTCCAACTTAGGAAAGTGTAGTAGAGAATCCCTTTGGATTCTAATGAGATTACATTAGAGGAGCAAAGATTCAATACTATAAGAACACGTATGATCCCACCTAGTGACCTATCCCTTGTGCTTGGTGTTCTAGTTCTAAAAGTAATCATTAATCAGCAAGTGAATGTAGGTAATCCAAAGAGCTTTAGCTAGATATAATTTTCTTTGAATATAGAAGTAAATCGAGACAACACATTCATCTATGGGAGCAAAAACATCATCTTTGTTGTTTGGAGGCGATTGGAGGAATATTTTCTAGCATGTCAACATGATAGTGTGTGGGTGCATAGAACATTGGCAACATGTCTAAAGTAATACAAATTTGTAGATTGTGGGAGTTCGGTTTAGTAATATTGTTGGGATGTAAATAAGTACTATTGGTTTTTTTGGCCACTACTAGAGGATCAAGTGGATCAAGAGGGTTGGGATCAAGTGGATCAATTGGTTCTAGTTTTGGATCTAGATGATAGGGCCCATATCCTCAACAACCCCCACACCAACCTCAACAAGTTTATTATGAGATTTCCCTCCACTTACAAGAATATAGAGGTATTGAAGATGTTTCAGATCATGTGCACAAGTGTGAGATGTGATGGTGCACTAACAAAATCACCTCTTTAGATAGGTTTGTGAGTCATTTTGCTACTACTCTTTAAGGGCATGCACATAGTTAGTATAGAAAGTATGACCCACATCAAACTATGGTGGATTATGATGTTTTGTACTCTGTGTTTCTAGATGAATTTCATATTCTAGAGTTTGAACAAAAAATATTAGTGAACTTAACTACATAAAGCAAGGCCTATCGAGAAAGTGTTCGAGAGTATGACACACATTTTAAAACTTTGTTGTCAAATTTTTCATATGACATATATCCTAATCAGCATGCACATTGGTTTGTTGGTGGGTTTTTGACTCCATTTCGAAGGGAACTATCTCATAATATATTTGTGAATATTCATGATGATTTGGAGGTAGCTCTGCGTCTTGAGGCGCTTAGGAGTGTAGACAACGGAATGAATCAATTTTTAGAGGTGTATATTACACCAATGTCAAAACACAATTATAAAATCTCTTTGCCAATTCAACTCATGAGACGCACAAAGGGAATATGGTGTAAAGATTGTAAAGTTAAAGGACATGCCAAGTATAGATGTCCTCACAAGTTGGTGAGTGACATGTTGTTGGATTCAAGATTTATTATCTAAACCATGATGTGAATAGATGTCCCCTCTTACAACACGTGATCCGAAGAATGTATCTATGTATTCTAAACTTTGTAAAACTCATACTCATGATATTGTTAACCAAAAAGAAATTAATCACATTTATGAGGCTATTAAGACAGTGTGTGCTAGAATAGTGTCGTAAGTGGATCCAAGGAGCAAGTGTGAACATCATAATGAAGGCAAAAATAATGGGTCCATAATAAATATAGAGGATTTTTTGGAGGATATAGATACCGAGGTTGCGGTGGTGGAAGAGGAATATTTCCTAGAGGAACTTGTTTTACTTATGGATTTCATTGTCATTATCGGCATGAATGCCCTCGAATGTGGTTTTCTTATGGTGTGGAAAGAAGAAAAAATTGAAGAATGTCCAGACCTATATGAGTATATGAGCAAGAAACATAAGCAAGAAAAGGGAAAAATATGATTAAGATACATCATGTAGATGGAAATCAATGGATGTCAAAGGTTGGGCTAAATTCTAAATTACCACCCGTTTTAGTTACCATGTGCGTTGAATTTATGTGCGATTGTGAACCTCTGAATTATAATCCGACAATAACAAAGAAATAAGTGATAAATGTAAAGTACCCTAATGTTACACATCGAACTGAGTTATTCCAGGGAGACTATGGACGTTATCGTGGATCTATAAGGATAGATTTAGAAGCTAGAAAGAGTAGGCCCGAGTGATGGAACAAGAAAATAAGGTTGAACACCCTCAAGGACGTAAATAAATTGAAGGATGTATATCAAATGTTGTGCCGAAGAACATAATCCCTTTTTTAGGAGAGTGGTTGAGAGAAAAATTACCGCACCAAGAAATTAGCGAGACAGAAGATACTCTATGTAAATCTACCTCCCATAGTCATGAGTATGATACGGATATTACACTCAATATTATTATTGATAGATACACATGCAAAAGTTAATGTACTTATTTTGAATGTTTGGAATCAGATGGGTAGACCACCATTGCAACCTTCTTCAAATGTGTTGTATATGGAAAACAAAACTAGGGATAATCCTATTAGGGTATTAAAATATGCAACTATTATGATTCAGGGATCCAAGTTTATTGGATACTTTTAAGTATTAGATCACATAGAGGAAAATAGTTTCCCGAAGCGTTAACTTAGGCACCCTGGTGTTATATGAATAATTAATATTTGTGCTTTAAAAAGGGGTAAATTAGCTTTAACAATATATATAAGTGCATTATTATACCATTGATGAATGCAAAGGTTGTTTTGTGTGTTGAGCCTTTTAGTGAAGAAGACTTGAACAAGATATACGCACACACAATCGAGACACCTGAGGTAAATGAACCATCTAAGAAAGGAGTGATATAATGGAATGATGCTCATTTAGTTAGTGATATTACAAGTATTAATTGTGACAACTAGGTCCATGGAACATATGAATTAGTTGGGTGAGAAATCAAGAATATAGTTACTCCCATGATCAAGGCGTGTGACGTTCGATACTTTAGTTATAACCATGTTCTTTAGTACAATCGTGAAGGGAACCCGATGTATTTTTATGCACCATGGAAGCCCGGTGGAAGGATATGGGTGAGAAGAATATACATTAGAATGATGAGAGGTGAGAATCGACTTTTCTTTTAGTTTTTAAGGAGCAATGTACCTTCTAAGATATTTGAATTCCATGGGAAGTCCCCTGCTTCACATCATGTCTAGGAATGTGAGAGACTTTGGATAGAGGGGAAGGAGGCTTTACCACCATAAATTTGGGTATTAAGTTCTACACCACTCTATGTGGTTGTGCATGTATGGTATGTCTATGTAGAATTGACATGGGAAACATTAATTAGCAAGAAATGACCTCAGGTATGATCCATAGTTTTTATTATTTTTCCACTAAACCTCTGGATAATGAAGCATTATAGATTATGAAGCGCCTTAATTTGGGAGATAGTGCAAAGGCTAAGGAACTTCTGCTAGATATGTTTGGAGAGTTGGATTTAGAGGCATGCCTAGACCTTAAATAGAATGAAGAAAAATAAATGGTATGCACCTGGGAAGAAAAGGAATAGGGTAAATGATTTTGTGTGATAAATGATGATGGTGATGGTGATGGTGATGATGATGATGATGATGATGATGATGATGACGAAAAAACTTAGATGCTAACCACATTAAGGTATACATGAGGTTATGGACATAGAAAATGAGAAGGTGCTTGTGTGTCACGAACATATGAAAACAAAGAAGGTTAACATTGGAATGGATGCAGAGCCTAAAGAGGCCATTATTGTTGATTATTGGTCAAAGCAGAAGTAGCTAAGATTATTGAACTCATGTGCTACTTTAGAGATTTGTTTCAAGTGGATACCATGAATTGAAAGGAGTACACCCTTATTTAGATGAGATTAGAATCAAAATTAAAAAAGGCACATGCTCGATTAGGAACAGGACATATAACATGAATCCTAATCTACACATTAAGGTAAAGGAAGAAATTGAATAAATGATCAAGTCTAGTATAATTAAACCCATTAAGGAATTTGAGTACGTAAGTCCCATGGTCATCGGTATTAAAAAGGATTGATTTGGACAATTTTTTAGGTGTTTTAGTTTTCCCAAACTTGCCTAAACTGTACCATGCTGAAGGGCTTCTCGAGACCTTTGATGGTATGTTGAACTTCAAAAATAGATCCATGTGCAGATTCTATTTCCTATCAAATTTAAGGTCTTAAACGGGTCAACCCTGGTCAACATTCCAATCCGGATGTGACACATGGCAAGGAACAAGAAGACAAAAAGGTTGTTCGATATGGTTTCGGGCCTCCGGTCTTTAGACTCACATTGTGGTTTGATGGAATAAGAGCTCAACTTTTGTAAGAGAGGGGAGCTTGACTGCCATGAGAGCTTCATATTGTTTCTGACATGGTGGCCCCTCAAGCCACCACGTGGCTTGCTACCACGAGCTCAATTTTTTCATTATAAGCTCAATTTTTATTTTGAATTCAATTTTGCACTATGAGTTGATTTTTTCATTGTAGGTGATAATCAACTTAGCGAGCTATTATTTTTAGCTCGGTGGGGTGATCAACTCCCCACCAAGTTGATCGCAATTATTATTTACACATTATTCAAGCTTATATCCCTAATGGTTCGGGATTGCATTCAAACCTCATGGCCCAGCCTTATATTTGTCGCCTAACCATTTAAACAATGCATGGCTCATGGAATGGATGTTTTAAATAACTCGGGTGATCAATGCACATAGCTCAACGCTTTGTATGGTGCAGCAATAAAACCATATAGTTTGGCCACCATTTTGGGCAAATCTAACAAAGCACAGTCCACGTAACTCCGGTGAGTAAAGCAACAATCTCTCCATTTATAACAAATGTAGATCAAAACATGGAGGTGTGGCTTCATGCCACAAAATCATAGCTCGGGTGCCACATATATAAACAACATATCAGCCCCTCCTACATGGAATGTGTGATTTTATCCCCAATATTAAGCAAAATCCCACCTCTAAAATAGTAGGGATGAGGTTCGAACCACACCCAAATCACACCTGCAAAACCAACTCACCTAAGGGAGCTTGTTGACATGGAGATGAGCTCACTGGTATTTGAGGACACACTGTGAGTAGACTGTAAGGGAGAACATGAGAATTTTTCCAATATTGGCTATTTTGAGGCATTTCTATTCTGAATTAGGACTTGGTGAAAAAACTAATTTTGTTCATAATTCTAAGAGATTTCCATAAATGTAATTTTTGTTACATGAAATGTTGTATATTTTTGTGAGAAGGTGATTTTACATTGTAGTTGTATAGATCGGGCACAAGGAGAAGGTAGAGATCCAAATTTTCCAAGCACTTTTGGTCCGAACCAAGCCATGGAGTAAAAAGGGAAGTTTTTCATATTTTCATAAGCTTTCCAGATATGCAATTTTTTCATGTAGTGTTTATAAATATCCATTTGTAGGCATTTTTCAGTCACATTTGCAATGGGATCACACTGTAGAAGCACTATAGGAGCCATGGATCATTTTGGGAATAGTTTCTGGTAAATTACAGAGTTTCTAATGTCTTTGATCAGCTTATTTGCAGGTTTTGATCTATTTAGACATTATTTAAGGGTTATTGTACTTCATTGGTCATTTAATATATCGATTCTCTTTTCGAGAATCTGAAGATGTAGCCTTTGGGTGAACTCCGTTATCAATCTTGTGTTGTGGATTTGATTTCAGTTTGTGGATGTTTAATTTAGTTGTGAATGAAGCTTTTGATCAGATAAAAATCAATTAAATGGATTTTAATTATTTTACCAAGAAATCATCATTACAAATGGTAAAATGGACTTAAGATAATTTCAATATCCATAATCCACAATTTACAGTTGAATGCACATTTCAGTGTTGTGATTTATAATCAGAATGAGGTGCATGTATTAAAAGGAATTAATCAATTTTAGAGTTTAAGAGCCGTAAAATTGATGTTGAGTTCCTCAGATCCTTAGAAATGCTATTAATAGTAAATTTACCTCACCTATTTATAGATCAAGGATGGGAGGATAAGGATCTATGTCGACTATAGAGAATTGAATGTTACATGTGTTATTGATCCTTTTCCCACCCCATTTACAAAATAGATTCTTGAGGTGGTTTTGGGAATGAGATCTCCTATTTTAATGATGGATTTTAGGTTATCATTAGTTTTGTATCGCTAAATAAGATCAGGAAAAGACAACTTTCACTACTAAATGGGGAATTTTTGCATATACAATTATGCCCTTTGGGTTGAAGAATACACTGTTGTGTTTTTCATGCATTATTCACGGATTTTCAGGACTTCATTCATAATTTTTATAGGTGTATCTTGATGATGGATAGTGTATGGTTTGGTTAAGGATCATTGTGACAATTTGAGGCTTATGTTTGAGAGTCTGCACAGACAGGTTGAGCATCACTCTAAATATTAATAGATGTATCTTTGTGAAACCTTTTGGCACTTTTTGCGGAATATTATTTGTAAAGAAGGGTTATTGGTAGTGTTGGACAAGTTTCTTTGTTCCTAATCAAATGAATGAACTACTAATGAAAACAAATAACAACTCATAAAATGGAGGGTTTATAGTATAGTACCTCAAAAGTGTGATGTGATGGATGAACATGTACCAAGTAGTTGATCCTTGTTGTAGCTAATGACCTGTAAATAAGATAGACTAGAAAGGAGATTGATTAGATGGGATATGTGGGGATTTCCCGACAAAGCAAAACCAAGAAGTGTTAACTTCCTTGGTGGATGTCAACCCCTATTTTAAATAAATATTGAAGTAAAGGATTGGTAAATAAATTACATGCAGAAATAGAAGAACTATTAAATCTAAGAAATAACTAAAATTGATCTAAAAGCTGATTTGATTGAAATAAATGTAAATGGAAGGTTACCTGGTCTAGGTCAATGGTGACACGAACTATATAGAGGCAAGTCATCGGTGACTTGGAGGTTAGATCTAGAATGTAACTAAAATATATAAACCTTGCAAGATCTGGATGTAAATTGATGCGATAAAGGCTTGTGTATGTTGGAATCAACTTTGTAGAAAGGATCTAAGGAGTAGAAAATAGAGAATGATAAAAAATAGATATTGGAAAGGGTAGATTGGGAATTAGAACCCTATTTGATGGTGGTTAGGGTGAAGCGAGGACAACTATAGTAGATTTTGGATAGGGCCGAGAATAGATGGATGAAAAGACAACATACAATTAAAGGACCTAAATCAAAAGGATGTTGGGTGATCCCCGGATGTTGCGAAACTACTCTATACCTACAAAATGTTATATAGAAATAAACTATGATAATATGAAAGATATAATAAAATCAATGCAATGATGATGGTATATCTCATGAAGGATGATCATGAGTGATGCAAGAATGTTCTAAGGAGTGCAGGAGGTTTGTGGCTGTTGTTAGAATACTCAATCACAACAATGAGTTCACAAGCCACAAGAGAGATCTAAAATCTGCATGCATCTTATTTATCTTCTCCATTATGGAAATATTTAACTTGTTTTATAGGGTCGAAGGTGATGGGTTGGGTCGCCACCAACTATGGGAAAATTTTCCTCAATGGGCTAGATTTTTGTGTTTTTAGAGTGATTTCCTATTTTTAAGAGTTAGAAGGGTGCTTTAAAGCATTGTGAAGAATTAGATTGCTTGGGGATAAACCATGGGTAGTTAGGGCATGAAAATATATATGGAGAAAGCTATTAAAAAACGTAGGATAGGGATTTAGGATAAAATCATCCTAAATAGAAAGTGGATTAGGGCATGATATGATGTGGATATTAATTAATTAATTAATAGGATTTAATTAATTAAATTAATTAAAGGTGATGGGATGGGAATTTTAATTAAATTAAGGGGATGTATTTAATTAAAAATGGGACCTAGATAGGATCCTAATAAAATATGCGCACACGGGAAGACAAGGGTAGGGATACTAATTTTAGGTGTCTAAAATTGTCAATTTTTGTTGAATGGTTTGCACTAGCAATCCATGAGACAAAAAAGTGAGAGATGAATGGTATGATGAGGATTGACCAAAGGTAGATGATAAGATCCCCTCAAATGGGGGATCGATGACACCATAGGAAATCGATGACACATTTGAAAAAGGTAGATGATGAAGGGCGGGAGGGTAAAATAAAAGATGGGTAAAAGGATTACCAAGGAAAAATGCCCCAAGAAAAAGGATCACAATATAAACGAAAAACATGGCGATGACTCCAATATCACATCGGTAGAGGGGCAATTTTGTCTCAATGGAGACGGGTGACGATTCTATACGGAGCTAGTGAGTGGGTGAAAATCACTACAAAAATGGAAAAGAATCTAACAGGAAAGCTCTCAAATGGATGCAATCCTAAATTATAATGGGGTCGTGGGAAATCATAAAAGTATGTGCAACTAAATCCAAAAATTATGCAAAATCCTTTGTAAACGAGGAATCAAGCAAAAAACTATGCATCCACGAAGGACGAGGATGAAAAATAATGGTGCCCAACATAAGACACGAGAAAAGGCTAAAAAGGTGAGTAGTGAAATAATATGCCCCAATGGGAATATAAGTATGGCCACGAAGGTGGACTTCAAGATCATAAGAGGATAGGGTCAAAATATTTAAATAGAATGCCCTAAAGGGAAAATATAGATGGTCACAAAGGTGGACCTTGAATATGTTCAAGAAGAGGTCATTAACAAAGATTGGGGAAGCCAAAGCAAAGGCTACCAAGGCTAGTTGACGGTGACCCAAGGGGCTCAACGAAGACCAAGTGTCAATGGTTATATAAGCATGCAGATCGGTAGACAATGCTCATTTTCATGTACAAACTTGATGAGAGAGATAAGAGTGATTAAAGAGAAAATTGAGAGATGAAGATTGCATGAGCTATAAGGAAATGGCAAATGGTGCAGAGGATGGTGATTAAAAAAAATCATGCTTGTTTTTAGTTTAATTTTGTATCTTATTTATTTATTACATTTTTAAAAAAAATTGGATGACGTCGGGGGTGGTTGGCAGCCACCCAGGTGGGTTGACGTTGACGGGTCCCTAAGGTGCATCAATCTACCCCAAAACACGTCGACTATGCTTGGATGAGTGTTGACTAGGGTTAGATTGGATTTGGTTTGGATAAATTGAATTTTGGATGAAATTTAATGGATTTGGATTGGATTTATGATTAACTTAGATTTGTGATCTAATGTTCACATGTTTTTTTTGTGATTGTAGGTGGGAGAGACCTTATATTTGAGAGACTAAGTTTCTTCTCTATACGAGTAGATTAAAGAAGATGTGACCAGGACACTAAGTGGGATCACTTGGCTATAGTTGGGTTAGGTGGGTTCAAACATTATCATAGATCCCACGAGATGTGGGGTTGATGATTGCATTGGTGGAGTGATAGGATTGGTAGATTGGGACCTTCTTGTTCAAAACATGGGAGATGACCATCACCCTGAAGGATGTGTATAAGATATTGAGATTGCCTATACAGGGGATCATGAAGCTCTCATCATAGTTGACACTAGACTTACATTGTTAACATGAATATTTGGAGATGATGTGCCCCACATCAAGTTTTCTTCATGGGAATTTTCATATGAGTTGAGGTACGAGGCAAGCTTACCATGGAGCTGATAGATCTACTTGGTTATGATGACACCTTTGTCTTGTTATGATTTTTTAGACTCAAGTGCATTTTAGTTTCCATGGGCACTAGCTGGTGTAGTGGCAGATATAGTGCATCACTAGACCATTTTTTCATTTGGGAATTCTCAGTTATCTTAGGTTTACCATGAGCTTTCAATTTATACAGTAGGGTAGAAATCAAGACTACGCATTGATTTCTTGTTGCATTGTTGGGTGTATGAGCATATAGCAGTGATTTAGCCATCAGGGATTCCATGGGTCATAGGAGACCACATTGAGCTAGCAGTTGAGTTCTTGAGATGGAGGGCTGACCAATCCTTCATAGGAAGGGGTGGCAGAGGAGTGTATTGGTATGTCAATTGGTTTACAGAGTTAGAGACTAATTAGATTAGATGGTTATCTTATAGGGATTTTCCTGCATGGCCATTGTTAGATGTTGTGTTGTCCAAGATGAGGCACACACGATCAACTAAGGGGAGATGGCAAAATATTATCGAGGTCATTCAATTTGATCAAGTACGATGGCATTTTGGGTTCGTCTAGAATATACTAGATGCTCCTATTTTGTATAGGCGGGAGGAGGTTGATAGGAGTTTATGAGCCATGTTATGGAAGATCCCTTAGAGGAGGAGGCTGCACCATAGGATGGTGATGATGACATAGGATTCGAGTCATATTTTTTAAGTGTATGGTCTTTATCTAGGTAGCAAGGGTGGTTATGGGGGAGGAGATGAGGAGGTAGAGGATATGGAGATTGGGGGAGATGCAGAGGCAGCTCTAGGAGGTGGAGATGGAGGATTTGGAGAGACTATCAAGTTAGCATAGCTTTACACCGAGTTAGACCAAGTAATGGTGGAGCAAGACATTGTAGTCCAAGAGAGGGACACATTTTTACAGGATCTAGACCAATATTTCTAGTAGAGGGAGGCTTATAGGTTTTGTTATGGAGATCTTACTACTATACTAGTTGTCAAGCCTTTAGGTGGAGGATAGGAAACACCGCAGGGAGGAGGAGAGATGGAACCTCCTGGTATGATCTTGATTGATAGATATAGATCCTTAAATGCAAAGGATAAGTATTATGAGGGGATTGTGAATGAGAAGTTGCTAAAGACTCTATGATATTGGGATCATCTACAAAATATAGCGGTAGGTGGATCTGGGGCCATCTAGGATCATAGTAAGTTTTACTCACCACATCGAGGAGAGAGCCAGGGTGGAGGTGGTGAGGCCAATAGGTAGATGGATGGATATTTGCCATAGAGGGAGGATATTAGGATCTCCTACATTTATTTTTCTAGTTTTACTAATACTTTGCTTTGAGAGAGCCACACATTAGAGGGAAATGATGTACTTGATACATTTGATTTTGATAGATATATAACATCATTTTGTTGTGATTTGATATATGTGAGTTGTATAATGTTGATTATCTTATTTATATTGATGTTGATATTGATATGTGATGATGATTAGGATTGATTACATGTTTTATTTAATACTTGATGGTGATGTAAAAGTAAGATGAAATGATTTACCTTTACTTGGATTGTTATATTATTATGTTGGATGTGATGTTGTGCTACTTGGGATTTGTATATGAATGGGTTATTGATGATGTGAATTTTTGTATGGTTAATGAGGATTAGGATTACATGTTTTTTTCAAATTCCACCTTGGTAATGTGATGAATGAATAAAATGTATGGTGGTGGGAAAAGAAATGGGGATGTGATTAGTGATTAGTGTTAGTGTAAGTAAATATTGATGGATTTAGGATAAATTTATTGATTAAAAGGAGATTAAGATAACAAATGCAACCAAAAAATGGTGACCTATAGGTACGAATGAAATTACATCATATCAAATAATGCACAAAGAAAATATGCCTCTAATTGCATTAGAGGTAAATAAGAGGGGACCTGAATAACGTAAGGCACATGTAACCAAAACATGTGTTAGAATGTAACCAATGTCAGCTTAGCTATATCAAATATCATAAAGGGATAATGGATGGGATGAACTCATATACCTAATCAATGCAGAATCTTTTTGAAGATACTAATAAAATTGAAATTTGATCAATGTGGAAGCCTTGAAGCCATGATAAAAAAGAGTAGCCACCTTTCAAGGGTATTGTCTACTTTATAGTTAATAGAGGTGGTAAGAAGTAATATATATTATATAAGTGTCCTTCGAGGATCAATATATTTCTTTCTTTTTTATTATGATTTTCTTTTCTCTTTTTCATTTTTTTGCATGAACAATTGTCCTTCGAGGGAGTAGTGTGTTTTTATAACTTTGTTTTTTTACAAGATCATCCATGAAATTTTATTTTTCCATGGGTGAGAGTCGGGACTAAATGCTAAGTAGACCACTTAGAGGGAGACAATGATTATACAAGAGACACCCTTAAACCTTTTCATGGTTCCAATAGGTGAATGAGAGGGTGATGGATGTAATGATCGTAGCTTTCTTTCCAAAAGGGAGAAACTATCCATAATGAATATTCTATAAGAAAATCTGTGGTGCTTAGATTTAAGGTCACATCCAGGAAAGTGACGATGACCACATAATTCCAAATCACTATGATGAAAGATGGAAGAGGTTAATGATGGATGAATGATCTATGAATATGACTAAGAGCTCACTAGAAGATACACTAACATTATAATGGTCGAAGTGTAATGTTTTTATAGGTTCCACTTCCGGTTTACCATCAAGGGAGGCCAATAAATAGTCTCCTGGCCCATACTTATGTGTGATAATGTATGGTCTAGTTCAGTTAGGGGAAAACTTTATGTGTTGGATCCTTTCTAGAGTAGTGACATTATGATTTTATTTGAGAATGAGTTTATTGACACTAAATTCACATTCTTTGATGTGATTTTTATAATCATGTTTAATGTACTCTTGATAAACATGATGATGTTCAAGAGACATAAGGTGGCACTCATCTAACAACTCAAGTTGTGTTAGATGTGCTTGGTGATAGTCTTCATCATAGATGAAGTCAATAAGGGACATGCCTAAAGATGAAATTTAAACTTTGAGAGGGAGGATAGATTCGAACCATACACAAGCAAAAATGGGGTAGCCCCTATGGAAGTATAGATGCTTTGGCAGTCCGATAAGCCTTAAGAGTGAAGAGGAGATGAAGATGTCAATGACATCCTAATTGGTCAATATTTTTGCCAAAATGTTTGAAGATTTTTAGTGTAAAATGGAAATTCCTTTAAATGAGTCACAAATCTTCTTAAGATATTTATTTTTAAAGGACTTTCCATTTTCCATGATGAGTTTGTGAGGAACGCAAAAGTGACAAATGATGTGTTGATAGATAAAGTTAATGATGGGACTGAATTTGGTTGAATTAAGGGAAATTTCTTCCACCCACTTAGTGAAATATTCAATAGCAGTGATGATGGAGTGATACTCTTGTGAACATCAAGAATTAATAATACCAATGAGATCAAGACCCCATGTGAGAAGGGTCAAAGGTCTTGAGCCAGCTATAAATCTTGACTAGGAATACAAATAAGATTGGAATGTTATTGACATTTTTAACACTTCTTGACATATTCACAAAGCATTCATGGTTGAGAGAAGTCTAGTAATAGCCAAGAAAAGAACACGCCTACGATAACTAAGCCTCTAAAGTGTCCACCGCAAATTTCATCATGGACTTCCCGAATAACACAAGAATATTCATGGGATTTAAGGCATTGAAGGATAATAGCATTAAAATTCACATTTATAAAGGATTCCAAAAGGATTACATAATGCGGTTAGCACGCTGAAAGAAATACCTAAAATCATTCTTGGATAGATTAGATGGATGATGATTTTAGATAAATAATCAAAGATTTAGGAGAACCAAAGATATGATGAACTAGATTCAACAACATTAACTTGGGGTAGATTATAGAATGGTCGATCACAATGATGAATGATAACATAAATTTTGGATTCCTTCGTTGTCCAAGGAATGAGAGATGAAGAAATGTCTTCGTATATTGAAACAATTGGTCGATCAAAGGACAAATTCAATAGTGTAAGAAGAAAAGGCTTTTAGGAGGAGATGAATAATGTTGTAATATTTTTGAAGATTTTTGTTCTTATATGGATACTCACCTATGAATTATTTGATGATAAGTTTGGAGTCTCCATATATGTCAAGAACTCGATTTCCTAGAAAGAAAGCAATTTCAAGACCTAAGATGAGGGATTCGTATTCCACTATATTATTCATACACTCAAAATTGAGTTTGTTGGTGAGAGGAATAGGAGTATCCCAAGGATGAATGAGAACAATGTTAGCACCTCCCCCTTTTTGACAATTTGAACCATCAAATAAGATGGTCATTTTAAGGATGACATACTCATTATGAAATTGATTAATTGATTCGTTTAGGAATTTCTAATAAGCAAGATGTGCATTAGGAAGGGGGATTCTCGCTAAGTAGTTGTGATAGCTTGGCCTTTAATGGATTTTTGAGGAATAAATTTTAGGTCAAAATACTTTTTGAGCATGAACCATTAGGTAATGAGATCACTGTGAAAAGGTTTAGAATGCAATGTTTTAAGAAGGTGGAAGCTACTAATGAAATATGTCTTATGATTAAGAAGATAATGTCGAAGTTTAGAGGTGTCAAAGAATAAAGTGCAACACTACTTTTCAGCTTCAGTGTAATGAGTCTCGCAGTCATGAAGGGTGTGATTGATGTAATAAATCTCTTTCTCGTGACCTTAGTCATCATAATGTGTTAACATATCCCCTAGAGTGTGATCAATAGTATAAATGTGTAGATAAAAAAGGGTCCCCTTTGCATGGAGGTGTGAGCACTGGGGGAGACAAAATAAATTTTTTAAGGTCATCAAAGGCCTTTTGGAAATATTTTTCTAAATTAAAGTCTATTTCCTTTCGAAGGATATGATGAAATCATTGGGAACAATCTTAAAGTTATGTGATAAAATGGAAAACTAATTGGAATCGGCCTTGAAGAGTACAAATTTTCTTTAAGGATGCAAGCAAGTGGCATTTTGATAATTACTTTGATTTTAGTAGGGTCAACTTCAATTCCCCTAATGGAAATGATAAATCCAAGGATTCTTCCATTTAGCACTTTAAATACACACTTGGTTGGATTAAGGAAAAGGTAGAAATAGATAAGGCATTTGAAAAGGATTTCAAGGATAGAAGTATAGTCACAGTGATGTTTAGATTTACCTAAAAGGTTGTCGACATAGTCTTCTATGGTTTTGTGGATAAGATCATGAAATATATAAGTCATGTCCTACTGATAGGTGGATCCTGCATTCTTTATACCGAAAGACATGATGCGATATGAAAAGGTCCCAAGGGTGATGAAGGAATTCTTATGTTGATCTTCTGACACAATGAGGATTTGATTCTAACCAAAAAAACTATCCATAAGGGGTGGCATCTCATGGCCTGCAGTGAGATCTATAAGTTGATCGATGTTGGGGAGTGGTAATTTGATCTGTAAACTCTTCAACTTTGGAATTATCCATAAAAACACAAAATAAACATTGTTTTTCTACTTTCTATTAGAAAATGATAGAGATAACTAGTGAATGAATTATGCTTATGCTTAGAATCCACAATTGCATGAAAGGAAATAATTTAAGCTCTTAACCACCAAAAAAATTTATCCTGGAAACCTCCAAAGGAGGAAAAACTAGTTGGGAAGGGAAATTGCTCTTTCTTCCCACTTTTATTGGCCAATTCAAAATAACAAGTATAGAATTTACAATAAGTATGAAAGAGAAGTAGATAATATCTCACACTTCCTCCTAAATACTTGCTTGCTCTATCTCAACACTCCTTTCTTCTACAAAACACAATTCCAACACTAAGAACTTCTTGCTCACTTGTTTTCATGCTTCAATGATCCTATTCTCTTCTATAGACATGTATTTATAGCCTTTCCCATGTCCTCCCATGCACTGGAGAATGGGAAAGGTCATGGAGGAGAAGAGACACGAACAACCATCCAAATTCTGGGCTACTCATTTCATTTTTTTGTTTTCTATCCAAAAGAGCCATGACCACCACCCAATGCGCAGACTAGCGGTCTCCAGGACCTCCTCCTTGGTTGGATGGTAGTTACTGTAACCACCACTCTAGATAGAGTGTTGGTCCTGTTAGTAAAAATACATAACCTTCGTGTATCATTTTCCCTTCTTCGTGTTGATTGTTTTGATGAAGTAGATTCATTTTGGATCCTTATGGATCACACCTCCCCTACTTATGAGGATTTTGGTCCCAAAAATCTTAGTGGGGAGTAGATGAGGAAATAATTCCCTCACTTTCTCCTTTGAGTACCACCGGGCCTGCCTTGGTGTCTTTCCTTTCAATCCAATCTACCAATACTCTTGGGGACCTCTCCTTGTCTCTCTGACCTTCTGTTACAGCACTACATCCTCCTATAATTTACCTCATGAGTCCAAGATGCAATCCATAATGGAAGAAAACAAATGTATACCTTCATCTTCATCTAGCATGGATGGCTCATATAGGTACAAGTTCTCACGAGTTTACTACAGAGTACATCCTCATGAATGGTGGCAAGTCAAGCCAAAAAGCATTTTCTCCAACCTACTCCAATATGGTGAAGGGCCCATATCATAGTGGCTTGAGATTTCGTGCTTTTCCTTGTAATCTCTCCTTGCTTAAGTAAAGCCAAACTCTATCTCCAATATGTATCTTATGTTCTCTCTTATGTTAATCGTGTCTAGCTTTGTACTTGGCTTGAGATCTCTCTAGTTGTTCTTTGACTTTGAGATGGATTTGTTAGATCCTCTTAATGAATTTGTTTTATCTAGTCACCTTTGTGTCTTGTGTCTCCTCCTCATCATGTTTCCCAACTACTATGTCCAGTGGATTTGTAGGTAGATATCCGAGGCATGCTTCAAACAATGACTTCATAGTGGATGTGTGTACTTCCTAGTTATAGGAATGTTGAATGTAGGCTAACAATTCATCCCAAGTCCTTGGATATTTGTTGTTATACCCTCTGATCAACTATACCAAAGTCTTGTTTACCACCTCTGTCTATCATCCATCTGTATGTGGATGGAAATTTGTGCTCCTCTCTCGTAACTTGGTGTCCATCTTTTCCCACAAAGTAGTCTAAAAATTCCCCAAGAACCTGGAATCCTGTCGGAAACATTATATTTTGGAAAACTAAAATGCACCCATACATTAGCAAAGAAACTATATGTTGCCTCATGTTCTTTTAATATCTTTTTACATGCCATAAGAATACACATCTTACTTAATCCATCAACAATAACATATAGATAGTCACGGTCATGTTTAGACATAGGTAATCCTCCTACAAAATCTATAGAAATGTCCTCCCATAGACGAGTAGGTAATAGAAATGCATATACAAACCCTCCTTCCTAGTCTTAGGCTTGCTAGTACAAAAAAATTTACATCCACGTACAAATTCTGATACTTCTTCTTATATATTGGGCCAATACACATACCTTTGCTAGTGGGCTAGGGTCTTACCAACACCGAAATGTCCTGCTACTTTCGAGGTATGCGCTTCCCTCATCAATAGAATTCTTTCTTCTTTTGGCACGCAAAGCTTCCCCCATTAGTAGATAAGCTCGTCCTTGAGATAACAATCTTTAATCCATGTCCTTTCAGTCCCTTAGGACTGCAAGTGCTGAAATGTCACCCCAAAGTTTGTCTTGGGTATATGCCTCTCTGTAAGCTTCCTTCGTGAAGGGCTTGATCTAAGAGATAGTGGCCAAACAGAAAACTTATCCTATGTGGGTGGCCTAGACAACATGTCTGCCACCAAGTTTGTACTACCCTTCTTGTATTTGATCACCAGATGGAACTGTTGAAGGAACCCCATCCATTTGTAGTGCCTTTCCTACTGCAATTTAGACTGTGCTTGCAAATACTAGAGAGGTTTATGGTCAGTGTGCACAATAGTTTCTTTACCCAACAAATAATGCTTCCATTTTTAATTGCCTAAACTATTGCATACATTTCCTTATCATATATTGAATATCCTTTAACTGCTGAAGTGAAATTTTCATAATGATAACATACGGGTTTACCTCCTTGAAGAAACATTGTGCCCATGGCATAATCACTAGCATCTGTCTCTACTTCAAAAGGCTACTAAAAATTAGGAAGAGCAAGTACTGGAGCATGACTAATCTTTTATTTCAATAACTCAAAGGATTTGTCTTGTTCCTTACCCCATTCAAAACCCTTACTCTTTGTGGCCATTGTGTGTAGAGGTGTTGCAATCGGAGAAACCCAAAATGAACTTCCGCATGTATTGTACTACTCCCACAAAAATCCTAGTCTTTGTGGCTCCTGTTGGTGTTGGCTAGTTGGTGATGGCTTCCACCTTTTTTGGATCCACTCGTATCTCTCCTCCTCCAACCATGTGCCCAAGATAGACACGTGATTTGTTTGGAAAATTCATATTTCTTCATATTACAAAGTAGATGTTTCTCTCTGAGAACTTTCAAGACTTGTAAATGAGTTAGATGTTCTTCCCATGTGGCACTAAAGATCATAATATCATCTAGCTATACAATGACACATGAATCTATGAAATCCCACAATACATAATTCATTAATCTCATAAATGTAGCGGGTGCATTGCATCACCCAAAAGGAAGTACTAACCATTCATATAAACCCTATTTTGTTTTAAAGGTAGTCTTCCATATATCCTCCTCCTTCATTTTGACTTGGTGATAACTAGACTTGAGATCCAACTTCATGAAGAATTTGGCATGCTGGAGATGGTCCAAGAGATCATCTATGCGGGGAAGTGGATATCTATTCTTTATGGTGATCTTTATTCAAAGCGAGTAGTCGATGCACATTCTCTAAGAACCATCCTTCTTTGGCACCATCATAATAGGCAAACCACATGGTGAGGTGATCGGATGTATCAACCCTTGGTCTAGTAGTTCCTAGAGTTTTTTCTTTACTTCAGTACTCTCAAACAAGTATTGCCTATACAACTTGATGTTTAGTAGAGGGGACTCTGGCAATAGTTGAATCTCATGCTCTACTTCCTATTTTGGTGGTAACCCACTGGGAGCCTGAAAAACTTCTTGAAAGGACTGAATAATACTATCCAAATCATGCTTTCCCTAGTTAGAAATATTTGAAACTTCTACCCCATCTTGTTTATCCTTTAACAAAAGTAAACAAATTGATAATGATGTTCCCGAATAAGTTGTTTTGATTGGTTATCACTCACCATAGTAACCCATGTCTTATGTTGGTGTGCCCAGATGTTGTAGTTGATCCCATCCTTGACCCATCTATACCGGTTTTCCCTTCTCATAAATATAGCATCCCTAATATAAAAGTAAGGACTCCCGAATACAACATCAAAAGCATCAAGTGGAATAACATCAGCTTCCAAAACATCAATATACTAGGAATTTATCCCAAACTTGACCTTACATCTTCTTATTACCTGAATTTCAACACCCTTCTTCACCCAACCCAAAGGATAAGGGTGTGGATGCTCGTAAGTCTCAAGACCAAGCTTCTTTACAACTGCTTCAGAAATCAAGTTAGACTGAGAACCGGTATCAACCAAAGCATTTACCTTAGTTCTCTTGATCTAGATTTTGATCTGGAATAGTCTACTCATCTCCTCTTCCTAGCTGTCCATGTTGGTGGCCGTGCATCCAAGCCTTTCATCTACATCAGAGTCATCTTCGATTTCCACCTCCCCTTCTATCTTTACATTTGTCATGGACTTCTTTGAGTCCTTGGTTCGGTTCTGAATGTAACTCCGAATGTAACTTCCAAAATGTAGAGTCAACATGACCATTAATATCACATTTCTTGCAAAAATTCTTGGGATCTTTACACGTATTTAAAGTAGTCGCAGCTTTTTACCTTTCCCTTTCCACTTACCCTTGTTACTTGTTTACCCATACTCTTTTTTTTGTTGATTTGTCGATTACTTTTCCTTGGCTCTACTTCCCTTGTTTCTTTTCATCATCTATGTAGTATGCTTGCACACACGCCTCGTTGAGATATTTGGGCTTGGTGGAGATGACTTTTCTTCAAAGGTGAGTGTGAAGTCCTCCCAAGTACTTAGTCAAAATATCCTCATCCTCCAAGTCCATGTTTAGCAACATGGCCTGCCTCCAAAACTCCATAGTATAGTCCTACACACTTTGACCATTTCCTTGTCTAAAATATTTCCATTTAATCATTTGGTTAGTCTTATGGCTAATAGGATAGAAGTTAGCTCTAAGTAATTCTTTAAATTCTTTCCAAGATTTCACAATAGGATGCTTCTTCTTTTCACAAGTGGTTAGATGGGTTTCCCACCAAACCAAAGCATGTCCCTCCATTTTGAGACATGCAAAGGTGATCCTTTGTGCCTCAATGACATTATGGATGCTAAAGTAGACTTCTAACTATTTTAACCATTTATCAAGCAACTCCACATCTACTTGTCCTTCAAAGCTTTTAATATCAACTTTCGTCTCAACTTTAAAAGGAGTATGATCAGATTTTACCTTTTCTCTTGTGTTAGAAGTCTCTTCTTCATGCTCTTCTCCATAACTTTCCTCATGGTGTCTCCTTCCTATTCCAAACATTTTAGCTAAGCACTGAACCACCGAGTCCATGGAGTCTTGTTTGACGAAAGTTGTCTTCTCTGTAAATCAACAAACTCATCTTGCCTTCTAAACATCCTATCCATCATGGTCTCCAGCATCTCGATTCTACTGACCAAGTTATCTTCCTCCATTTGTCCCTAAATTCTCAGTTTCCACTTCTTTGTAGAAATTTATAGATCACAAGGAAAATCCTCTTCACCTTTAGATCACGTCATTGTCATACAAATCCAAGAACAAATACCACAGTCCTGGATAATTGTTAGCTTTGATACCAAAATGATCTATAAACTCTTCAACTTTGGAATTATCCATAGAAACACAAAATAAATGATTCTTTTCTACTTTCTATTAGAAAATGATAGAGATAGCTAGTGAATGAATTATACTTATGCTTAGAATCCCAAATTGCAGGAAATGAAAAAATTTAAGCTCGTAACCACTAATAGATTTTATCCTGGAAACCTCCAAGGAGGAAAAGCAAGTCGGCAAGGGTAATTTCTCTTTCTTCCCACTTTTATTATCCAATTAAAATAACAATTACATAATTTACAATAAGTATGAAAGAGAAGTAGATAATATCTCACACTTCCTCCCAAATACTTGCTTGCTCTGTCTCAACACTCCTTTCTTCTACAAAACACAATTCTAGCACTAAGAACTTCTTGCTCACTTACTTTCATGCTTTGATGATCCTATTCTCTTCTACATACATGTATTTATATCCTTTCCCATGTCCTCCTTTGCACTAGAGAATGAGAAAGGTCATGGAGGAGAAGAGACACGAACAACTATCCAAATTATGGGTTACTTGTTTCATATTTTTGTTTTATGTCTGAAAGATCTAGGACCACTTGCCCAATATAGACCGGCGGTCCCAAGACCGACACCTGTTTAGGTGGCATATCTATAACTGCCACTCTACACGAGTGGTAGTCTTGTTACTAAAAATACAGAACCTCCATGTATCATTTTCCCTTCTTTGTGCTAACTATTTTGATGAAATAGATTCATTTTGGATCCCTATGGATCGAAGTCATATTTAGGGAAAGAGAGATTAAGATATCAAAATTCGGTACATATGTGATACTTTATAGACACTTTAGACATGGGAACGATGTTGGAAACCCATTAGGAATAGTCAATGGGCATGATGAAATCTATAGAAAGAAGACAATACACCTCCTCTATAACAAGGAGAGCAACTCGAGGTGTATGTGACAAATCTTCTTCTTAACTCGGCTTCGCATTGGGCATGGTGATGATATTATGGATGAAAATAGCATTCCTAAATATGACCATTTGAATACCTAGATATGACATGAGAGGAATGTGGTAAAAGAATCAAGCTCGTTTGGGTTGAAGGATTGACCCTCCTTGAGGATACAAGGCTTCTAAATATTCCCCATATTGACAGTGATGGTAGCTTCATTGAGAAGAGTGGATGTGTTAGATGGTAAGGTCTTATGAAGATATTAATCATATTCCCCATGTGGAAAATAATAGCATCCTTGTCATTGCATTGAAGTATGTCAATGGTAGAAGAGTTTTCTTCTACCATGTTTGGATGACAAAGGGAAGGGACCTAATCATTTTCTTGCACTAATAGGTGACTAGTCCCGAGTTATGTTGGAGACTTAAAAAAATATTTGGAGGCAATATAAATGGTGTCATCCATTTCCATGTCTTTGAGTTTCGAAAAATATGGATAAATTGGAGAAGGTATGTCCATGTCTTCAAGAGTCGAAAAACATGGAGAAGGTAGATAAGGCATGTCCGTGAATATCTCAAATGGTACAAGGGGTTTAGGATAATTCTCTTAGTAACCTAACTCAAAACTTTTGTGAGGCTTGTGTCGTTAATAATCAATAATGAGGCCATGTGTACCCTACTCATAGCATATCATGTCGAATCCCTTCTATGTGCAATGGTAGAGATAGGTATGGCAAAAGGATGGTTTGTTAAGGAAGTGAAACCATTAGTATAAGGATTATCATGTGGAAGATCATTGATGTGAGAAGATGGGGTAACGAAACCACCATAAATGACATTTTTGCGAAGATGTGGTAGAACGAAAGGAATAACATCCCTAACATTTGGTTGGTACATGGTTATTTTAACATTTCTACCAAGATGGTGAGGAGTAGACAAGGTGTTGAGTGTGAAAAGATGATACTCCCCTATCATATAAGTTTGTCCATTACCCTATCTAGAGAATTGTTGTTAGGAAGTTTGGATGATGGAATAACTTAGCTAGTGGATTGTGCGAGATGAATCATTCTTGGGAAGCATGTACATCATCTAGTCTATAGGTCATGTTCTACACTGCAGGGAGGAGCATCCCGAGAAGTGTCAAAACTTTTCCCTCATTCTTTTACTTAAAGTAACGATGAAGTGTAGAGGAGACAAACATATGACATGAATCCACGGTCATCCAAGGAGAACATTGTGCTAAAATTCTCCCTCAATGATGTAGAATACCTCATGGAGGAGATTCTCACCAACATGGATAGGAATAATGACAGCCTTCTAAGGTAGGAGCAACAACATCATTAAAATTGTGAAGGACCATGGGTGTTTGGGCAATGGATGCCTTTGGTATATTAAGTTGATCAAAAGTATCGATTGGAGGATATTAAAGCTCACTCCACTATCAATAATGGACTGTCAGATAAATGTGTCATTAATCTTAACCATGATAAAGAGGGAAATATCATTTTCTTATGGAGAGATATCCATAGTCTCAGCATCATCAAATAAAATGGTAGTATAAGTTGTGAGTTCTCCTACAAGTGATGCAAATGGATGAGCCTCATCACTAGATGTCACAATGCACTTTAAGGCTTCATAAGAAACATGTCTATGGTCTGGCGAGCTTTAGATGAGCTCGCAAATGGTGACATCTTAACACCGGCCTAGGGCACTTGTTTGACTATACTCGTTAATAGGCCTAGGTGCTACTAAGATGGAAACTTTGGGTGTTGATGGTGAGGTTAAATCCTTAGAGGAGGAATGGTGATAAAGGTTTTAGCTATCGGTGAGTTATTGATTTATCCTAACATTGGTCAACCGAGTGGTTACACGAACAACGTCGATAATTAAAGGGGGTGATCCTCCAAAGAAAAGTCATCAAGAGGTGAGATGGATCTAAAATTTTGTGAATAAATAGGGAAATTTTACATTTGGATCAATGAGGTCAAAGGTGCGAGATATTGGAGTGGAAGGAAGAGATTGATTTGGCTTGGGGAGAAGGTATTCTTCCTTAATGAATCCATAGACAATGGCTTGAAATGCTTTGCGGTGCTCAATGTTATGCCCAGAGGCTCGGTGATAGGCACATATGAGGTTGGGAATTAAACCTCAAGGAATTTTTTCTATTTGAGTTCGAAGGCCTAATAGACGAAGCATGATTGTGGAAATTTGTAATAAATGTTGAAAAATGTCCACATATGATTCACCCAAAGCCTTTGGAGGTGTTTTTTCCTTATAGAATGTCTTGGTCTTTCAAGAAGAAGTAGATGCCTAACATGATAAAGTTAGAGTATGTTGATGTCATGATGGTCTAGGTTCAATTTTGAAATAGGTTAATGTATTAGCATTGGATGGTTTCAGTTTAGGTTGATAAAAGTTTCTTGATGAAGAGGATGTTGCATTGAATGGTTTCAGTTTGGGTTGATAAAATGTTCTTGATGAAAATATTGTTGCATTCAATGGTCTAGAGATAGGAATGTCAAATTTCTTCTAGGAATGTACAAGATTTTTTTGAGGTAATGTACTAATGATTGTGGAATTTATTTCTAAGTGTGCATCCTTACGAGGAGTGATGATGATTTCCACCAAGGGATCTGGAGGTGGTGTCATATTCAATATAGGTGTAGGAAGCGATATTTTTTTGATGGAATCTAAGGAAGGTAAATATTTATTTGGTTTTGTTGATGAGGTGGAAGAATCATTGAAGGATGTTTGAAGTGTTTCCAATAATTATCCAAATGTCAAAGGTGGTGTGGATACAATTTCAACAATTGATGTGGTGTGGATAAAAGCTTTGAAAGAGGTGCCAATTTTGATTACGAGGATGGTACAAATTATAGAAGTGGGATGGATGTAGGTAAATTAGTTGGATCCAGTAAGGTGGATCTTGTAAGTAATGATGTGGATATAATAGGTAACGTAGTAGATGTGGAACCAATGTCAACCATAGAGCTCAGTGGGAATGGTTGTTTCATAAATAATTATAGGGGAAAGAATGATATGTTTTCAAATGGGGTCCTAGTAGTAGGTATGGATGTCGAGGTAGATGTAGATGTGTTTGGTACAATTGTGGGACAAGTGTTAATAGGTTTGTAGATGTAAGAATAACATCAAAAGGGATTTATATGACTGCAATGAAGAAGGAGAAATTGTAGGTTCTTGATCAATGGTGTTTAAAGTGTTTATCCTATGAGCATTAGGTGTTTGGGTTGTGGAAGTGGTAGCGACTTGGATTGTTGGTGCATTATTTAGGAAAGTTTTTTGAATATTACAAGTGATCGATTAGGTGAAGCATTAGAATTGTCAACCTAAGGTCACCCGATCAATGATTCTTTGAACTAAATCTTTGAAATTCTGACATTTCTCTATGTCATGGTCTTGGTTTTGGTTGTATCTATAGTAATGGTCTTCACGATACCACACGAATTTCATTTTTGAATCATCAACTATTCGGATAGGTAGTAATGTGATTAGATTTACCACTATTATATTTTCCATGATATAGCCATATGACTCCCTCTTGGGAGTGTAGTTGGGTGTCGATCGTGGGGCTTGATGTTGATTCCACATGCTATATTTTGGTGCGGGATAAATTTTATGACCACAACATTGGCCTCTCCTTATAATTCTTGTTATGTGTAGATGTTTTTGTGAATTCATGTTTAGGTTTATTTGATTTTAGTTTTAAATGTCCCCTGCTCAGGGTGCGTGTTTCAAGCTTGTGAGCCATGGTGAAGGCTTCATCAAATGTTTGGAAGGATTGGATTTATAGGGTAGAAGATATATGTTTTGCACACGAACATGAGAAGAGCTCAATGAGATTGGTTTACGGAAGGGTAAATTATAGTTGGTTTATAATGCACGCCACCATGTGATGAAGTCTGTAATGGACTTGTCATCAAACTATCAGATGGTGTATAGATCATTGATAGTTATTTTATGCGTAATGTTGATCAAAAATGTTCTAAGAGTAACTACACGAGCTGATTGAAGGAAAATATGGAATATTAAGGGATGTTATTGTACCAGTCTAATTTTGGACCTTCCAAAGACATGGGGAAAGTATAAAGCATCAAGTCCTAATCGTGTGCAATAAGATAAAATAAATTTCTTTAATGCACAAAGGTGTTGTTTTGGATCCTCCTTGTTGTTAAACTTGGAAAATTTTGGTAATTCTAAATGTGGAGGATACAACTTAATTGGTATGTATGGATTAATGGGCTCATTGCATATTTTTTTGTATGATAATGTAACTTTGGGCCCTAGAGTGGTGGCCTTAAGGTTAGAAAACCTATTCATAAGTGCATGCATAGGATCATTTGATGAAGTGATAATGAGTTATGGTTACACAATTTGTGAGGTAGCCGGATAAAATTGTTGTTGAGATTCAATGTGTGATTAGGTTATTTCTTAATGAATGTGAGTCAAATCTGGGTTTGGAATGTTTGGTGTTGTGTCTTGGGGTTATTATTATTGAAATTGGGTAGGTGCTTGATGAGTATAAGTAGGATTAAATTGTTATTGAAAGTGGTTAGACACTTTGAATAAGGCATAAAACTTGTAAGAGAAGATTGGGAGGTAGTGATATGCAAGTGTGATGTGAGGGGATCATGCTACCCAAATAAGGGATGTCATAATGGATCCAAAGAGGAAATAGGAATGGTAGTGGTGATGGTTGTATTGATCGAATGGAATAAACATGACTAACTAAAAATTTTGGTGAGGGGCGGGATTTTTAGAAGACAAAGAAAGCTCATTTACTTGTAAATTATTGATTGGCGTCGAGATTATTTTGAGAAGGGTAAATCTACTAAAATGATGGACCATATAAGGGAAGCTGAGTTGATTTCCTGAGGAGATAGTCTTGGAGAGCCACCAGATTGGCATCAAGGAGCTCCTGGAACTTGTGCATCACCACGAGGGATAAGAGGGGGTCCAAAAGGTTCCATTCTAGTGGATGGTGGGGTGGCTGGTCTAGACGGACAAAATGATGATAGAAGAAGGGATTAGTTTCTCCTAAGGTAGTGGTTTGAATAGAGGATTCTAGGTGTGAGGTACTAAAGAGAGGATTAGTACTCATGAAAGAGGTAATCAAGGGTATGGATGAAGCAATTGTTGTAGAAGATGTTTGTTGAGTAGAAGCATAATTGTTTGAAGGGAAGTTTTATTCTATTCTTTTGGATTATGAATGAGTAATAATGGGAATGAAACAGAACAATTTTAATTCTAACTAAATGAAGCAAGTCAAGCAAACAATTATTTTTATTGTTTTTAATTAAGAAAATGTGAAATATAGAAAAGGGGATGGATAACAGGGTACCTAAGAGAAGGAAGTCTATGTCTGGTTTCATTTTTTTGGCTTGAGAGTCTCGGTGGTTTCTTGTTGGGTGATGAAATCCATATCAAACTACTTTTGGGTAGGATGTTGTTTTGATGTGGTGATTGATATATGAGTTTTAGGTCATGTGTGAATATTGTGAAATGCAACAAGTAAACCCCTACTTAAACTATGTGAGAAAGTAGGATGTAAAAAGAAAGGTTCTTTTACAACCAAATCAAGTGTGATCTTTCTGAGAACACACACAGGGAAAGGAAATACGATGTAGAAAGAGAAAACAAGGAAAAGAGGGGAAACCTAGATAAATATTTTCCTTTTTATCTAACTTTAGCAAAGATCGACCCAGGTGGTCAAACAAACATGAGAAAGCAATAAGCGAGGGCCTCGTGCTATAATTTGAGTAGAAGACATAAGATGTAAGAAAAATAGAAGAGAAATGATAAGGGATTTCCAAAGGGTGGTCTCACCTTGCATGCCATAAATATTGGACAAGTTTATGTATTCCTAATCAAATCAATGAACTAGTAATGAAAACAACTATCAACTCATAACATGGAGGGTTTATAGTACCTCAGAAGCATGATGTGATGGATGAATGAGAGCCAAGTAGTTGATCCTTGTTGTAGCTGATGACCTACAAATAAGATAGACTGGAAAGGATATTGATTAGATGGGATATGTGGGACTTTTCCAAAAAGTCGAACCAAGAAGCATAAACTTCCTTAGAAGATGTCAACCCCCATTATAAAGAAATATTGAAGTAAAGGATTGGTGAAGAAATTGCATGCAGAAATAGAAGTACTACGAATTTGAGAAATAACCGAAATTGATCTAAAATCTGATTTGATTGAAATAACTATAAATGAGAGGTTACTGGTCTAGCTCGACGGTAACCTAGGTATCGTGAAGAGGTAGTTGATGACGACATGGGAGGATGGATCTATAATGTAAGCCCGAAATATGCAAACCTGCAAAATATCGATGGCAAACCGGGGTGGATGGATGAAAAGGTAACCTACAAGCAAGGGAAGGGCTGAAACAAAAGGCTAGTAAGTAATCCTGGATGTTATAGAAACTGCTCTATACTTGCAAAATATTAGATAGAAATAGAATATGATAATATGATATATATATATATAAGAAAGTAAAGTAATGATGATAATATATCTAAAGAAGGATGACTGTGAGCGATGCAAGCACATTCAAGGAGGTATGGAAGGTTTGTGGATGTTATAAGAATACTCAAGCACGAGTGTGTTCACAACCAATGAGAGAACTCTAGAACTCACATGCATCTAATTTCCATTCTCCATTATGAAAATATTTAACTTGTTTTATAGGGTTAACGACGATTGGGTGGGTCACCGTGTGTACTACAGGAAAGTTTCCTCAATGGGTTAGATTTTTGGTTTTTGACGTGATTTCTTATTTTTAAGAGATAGAAGAGTGCTTTAAAGAATTTTTGTGATTATATTTTTTGGGGATAAATCATGGGTAGTTAGGGCATAACAATAGATATGGAGAAAGCTAGGAAAAAGCATAGGATAGGTATTTAGGATTAAAACATCCTAAATAAAAAGTGGATTAGGGCATGATATGATTTTAATTAATTAAATTCACTAGTGTCTATTAGTTCCAATACTTATCATATTGGAAGAACTTAATCAAAGTATGTAAATATTTCTTGGATATTATGGGAAATTCATACATTCCCATTTTAAGACTTTAGAAACAAGGGAAAAAAATTACAGTATTGTACTGAATAAAACATTATTTAGAACACACATTAAAGAACATATGCATGAATATTTGTTACCAATATTCATGACTCGTTATATCATTCATATTTAACTTTAAGTATTGAATACTTTAAACTTGGTTTTCCTACCCTATCCAGTGACATAGAACAATGTATGTGTTACTATTCATCCGATATCATGTTTCTTTGAACTAGGTATATAAGCACGACTTTGATACTTTGCCAAATTTTACAACATACTGTATGTCACTATTCCTAGATAGACATACTCATCATTTTGGAATACGTCCTTCACCTCACTCCTCTATTATCAGAATGGTCTTTACTAACTACCCTAGTCCACTTGCCCAAATTTTAACCCTAGTCCTGTTAGAAACATAAATCATTATAGGAAGACGCTCACAATGACTTAGGGTATATGGGCATACTCAGTTGACCTAAGTCAACCGGTGTGCCAAGGTACCCTGAGCCATTGAGAGCTACTACCTATACTAAACATGCCACTAACTTGACCTAGAGAGAAACTAAGTTCAAGTCCTTATTGTGTGTAGATCTAGATGATCAATGCAGAAGGGTGTTGCCACATGTCAATTACAATGTTGTATCCTCAAGAAAACCCTAGTCTTCTCAAAGGTACAACCTGCAGTTGGCAATGTGCATGCACCAACATCCTACATAAACTACCTCATCATGATGTACATACCCCAAGGAGGTTATTAATGTTTAATTAATTTGGATTATAAAATAGATTACAACATCTATGCTAAACCCTAATCCAACACTCCTTAAGTCCTTGTTCTATACTTGAATCAATTAAGCATTAAAGAACTTCCTTTAACTCATGATTTCTTTTAATGTTCATTTATTTAGTTTAATAATAGTTAACCAAAATAGGACAACAATATCATAAGTTCCATTAAATATAACTCAATCATTCAATGAAGGTGTAGCAACCAAATAGGTTCAACTAGAGTAGACTTTCTAGGGAAATGAAGTCTAATGATTTACAATCATATCACCATTCTTTAGATTACATTCCTTTTAGTGAGGAAGAACCTTCCTCTACTTGATTAAGTGTTAGGGTTTTTCAAACCCTTCTTATCTTTCACAAACTCTATAGTTTTATCACATATTCATTACACATTTCAATACTATATTAGAATTGTTTAGATAAGATTGTTAACTTATGCAACTTAACAAGTTGCATCTTATTAAGGGAGATTAAACTAATTCCCTTTTATCTAACTTATCAAGTTTATCCGAATTAAACATATAATAGATATGAATAATATCATCCAAATAGGAATTTCCATCTTCTTCATAAATATAAGATAGTTTACCCAACCAATACAAGTAAATCTCCAACATTCAATTCCTCATTAAAAACTTATTCATTTATAAGACTATGTATTTCAGGCATGTTGTATAACAAAAAACTTCATTCCAAAAAGAATACAACTTTTCTTTTTCAATACAATTCAAGAATGAATCAAAACTCTTTACATAAGGTTCAAAATTAAATAACCCAATACAACATGAAAGTTCATGTCTTCTTTAATCACTTACGATGTCCATCTATAAAATTGCTAGCATGGGTCAGTTTCAATGAACTGAGCATGATAAGCACTAAGCATTAAAGTAAAGTGCATTCCACTAATTGCTTCATTAAACAACTTTGCTTTCATGAAACAATTGAAAAACATCATGCAGATAATCATAAGTAATAACATCTAGAAAGAAGTACAATTAAGAAATCTGAATTTACTTTTAAGAAAGGAACATTTATAATCTACAACATCAAAATTATACCACAAGACTTAATTGATCCTATCAATTACTTTTAAATAGTCAACAAGTCTTATCATTAAATTATTTCATAAATTCATAAGGATAGAAGGACACATTTAACTTTTCCCAATCTGCAAGGAGTTAGTTACAACATAACTGATTTTCATAAGTTTCATCCCTCCATATAGACAAAGAAGAGAATTGAATAATGAGAAGTTCAATCAATAAACTTATCAGTCAACAAAAAAAGGATCTCAAACCAATAAGGACCCCAAACCATATTTCATTTCATTTATACTATGAAATGAAATCCATCATCTATTACAAACTTAGAAATTCTTAAGCTAGTTCCCAAAAGAACTCAAAACCGAATGCACAGTCAAGCCCACATACTTCCAATTTCCATACAACCTTCCCAGGAAGACCTATTCTCATTCACCTAGCTCAAATCCATATCAAATCTCAGAAGAAATACACAGTACAGTCCCAAACTATAGAATGCCCCAAGAGAGTATAATTCTTTCTCTTTAATACATGGTGGTTCAACAAGGATATAATAGTGGAGTAAAAGTCCTCCAATCGAAAAATATTGGAAAGTCACAACAACTCTCAACTCGAAGACTGAATTCCCATTACAAACATTAACAACAAACTACAAATGAGAAGGCAGTTTGAAATCCCAAGCAAGAGCCACATTACCAACATCCAGATAAGTGATATTGTAACTTTTCGGACCACATACGAATAACATGTTTGAATTTAGCATTCTACAAAAACCCACGACTCAGATGGAAGTAAATAGTTAAGTAATTCGATAAGACAAGTCTTGTCCTACCTTCTTCCAACTCATCTAAACAAAATAACCACAAACCTCTCTAGTTCCTTTTAAAATCATATGATAGGTAGGGTTTGTTCAACATAAAAGATAGAAAGGAAGAAGTAATTCATTCCATGAACCTCTACAACTGATACAATTGTCCCATAATAGAACATAGTTCCAGTTCCAATTATTTCTAAGAACAAAGTAGTCAATTTTTCCCACAAGATATGGGTACACTTAGAGTAGATATGAATAGAATACACTCTAAAATTCACACACCCCGTCAAGTTCAAAAACACAGTGCAGTCTAAAAGGTAGAAGTAAAACAACCATTCCTTCTCAAAGTCAAAACAAAGGAGGCCACAAAGAAGTTATACGGTCTACTTCAACCAAACAACTCACAAGACCCCATCCATCAAATAGAAAAAAAAGACTAAAGTTTTCAATTCATAATACCTGTAAGTATACAACTCATCGATTTCCAAATACATAATCAAAACAACCATCAAGGAATACATGTGTTGCGTTAAATACATGCATCAATCACAAGTTCAAACAACACAATCTCAAATACAATTTAAAATGGAATCCCATGGCCCTAATAAAAGCTCAGATAACACCAACACCCTATTACGGGTTCAAGCCTTCCATTTTCCTAAGGAAGAATAAAACCTCAGTTAAGAACTTAAGTACAGAGCACAACGCAACAACTCAACAATGAATTTAGTATTCATAAGAACTATATACAAGTTCCAAGGTTCAAAACTTCAATAAGTTCAACACATTCCAAACAACACACAGTCCCAATAAAGCTAAAAAAAATCTCAGGCTTCAATACAAGTTTAGAATCCCTACGAAGCTTCACTTCCAGCTCATGAAATGCAAGTCTAAATAGATTCAAAACCCAACAAGTAATAAGCTAGCTCTTTCCACATTATTTTCGAATGCAAGAAAACAAAGCTTCGAATACAAACTACAAGCTTTAAATACAAATAACAAAACTACTAGTTCAAGTTACAGAGTTCAAATAAGCTTCAAGTACAGGTTACAGAGTTCCATAACAAATCACATGCAAACCTCTAACAACCAATATAGAGAAAGTTCCCAAAACTATCAATAACAACAAAAATTCACATTCCAAAACCCACATAATTTCCAAGAATACATGCAAGTGAATAACCATATACATCATGCAAATATAAAATTTCCAGTGAGCAGAATTGTTTTAATGAATCATTTAGAAGAAAGAAAGAAATCTTAATGGGTAGAGCCTATCATGCCTGATAGTGCCTCTGTCGATTCAAAGAAGACTTCCAGCTGAGTTTCCAAGACCTCTTCTTCTCCAAGAAAGATCAAACAACCATAATATTTTTCCACAATGCCTCTTATACATTCCTCGAACCAAAATTAGATCAAAGAACTCAAAAATAACCACTAAGTGTAGATCAAACTATTGGTTCAAAAACCAGATAGCTCCATGTGGAGAAAAATCATGAAGCATGCAAAGCAAAACAACCCCAAACAAATCCACTAGCATGCCTTCCAAGATGGTTTGCTCACCAAACCCGAGGCATATTAATGACATTAAATCTAATTTTCCCACTTATCTTTCCTTTCCACCACCATTCATAGTTAGCGAGACCTAATTACACTTCATAATGCATTTCCAAACTTAGAGATGCCTCCACGTAGGTTCCTCTAAACCTTCACTAACCCCTACCACACTGGTAGTACTTACTTGCATTTAAAACCAAATCAAAATCAAATCCCAATAAAAGGCTTAGGAACCGCCACTTAGTTTCCCACTTGCCAATGGCCCATAGGTTCCCTTTCATATCCCATTAGTTTAGGATAGATAGAATTTTCTTAGGTTAGATCTTAGGTTAGTTTAAATATATATAACCTTAGGATATAACCCCCAACAATAAATTTCCACCTTAGGATAGGATGTAGATTTAATAAAAACAATAGGTTTAGAAATAACTTAGCATCCCCTAGGTTATTTCCTTTCAAGCTAACAACTTAGGTTAGAATGTCATCCCATGTAAAGTGGTGTAGTAATAGTTAGGTAAATTACCTGAGTCCCATATCTATTAGGGTAGACCATATAGGTAAAGGGTACATAATAATTTCTTTTTCTCAAGAATCTGGAAGCAAGGTTTCTATTTCCCTTAACACCATTAAGCACCCTGCAAGGGTCGATCAAGAAGAGCCAAGCACAACACAAAAAATAGAATGCAAGCACTATTTTCAAGATGATAAAGAATTTGCAATAACTACAAGTTCAGTCCATTAAGTCTCTTAATCGATGAATGTCATTTTTTCATTTAGTTTTGATAAGAAGATTTAAAACATACCTTGGATCAATGGAATTGATCCAAGGATGAGTCCAATTGCAAAGGATAAGTTTGCAACCATTCAAACTAGATTACAACTTTAATCATGAGAAGTGAAATAGATTATTGCACCCAGCAACATGAAACCATCCCTACAATCAAAGAGCATATATGATTCATCCATTTCAAGCATGATCTTCAATAGTCAAAAGAACACATCTTTATCAAGAAAATCACATGTCAACACTTGAAATGCAAAAGAGGAATATAACCATTGTCAAGGGTGTTACATTCTTCCCTCCTAAAAAGAATCATCATCCCGATGATTACCTCATTTTAGTCATTGCATTTAGGATAATCAATTTTTATTCACTTTCTTAACATATGTTTGCAACAGTATCCAAATTTTTAAGTTCTAGAAATCAACATTAAATTGTTGTTTATTCAAAACAAATAAATATCTGCCCAAAATTGGCATACTTATTGTATTATAAAGATAAAATCACCATTTTTTTATCAGTCAACAGAATCAATTCTATTCAAATAGATATGGAAAATTAGTTTTCATATCGTCCATGTTTTCCCAGGTTGCACTTTCTTTATTAAACTGGTCCCATTGGACCTTGCATTGACTTATATCACGATTTCTCAAATGCAATTGGTGAGTTTCCAAAACTCGTATGGGTTTAACCACAATTATTCCTGGGTCTTGGACCTAAGGAATTCCAATTTAACACATGTGATAAATCTAAAACGTATTTCTTAAGCAAAGAAATATGGAAAACATCATGCATTCATGATAAAGCAGGAGGTAATGCTAAGCGGTAAGCTACAGGGTTGATTACTTCAACTATCTCAAAAGGTCCCACATAACGAGGTGATAACTTGGCAGCCTTGCCAAAAGTTATAGAGCTCTTTTTGGTTTGACCCGAAGAAAGACTTTCTCACCAAGTTCAAATTTCTTGTCTACCCACTTCAAATCAACATAACTCTTTTGTCTATCTATTGCTTCTTTCAAGCATTCATGAATCAATTTAACTTGTTGTTCCATTTCAGTAAGGATTTCAGGTCCAATTACCTCTCTATCCTCCATGTTGTCCCAACTAACAGGGGTTCTACATTTTCTTCCGTATAATGCTTCAAACGGTGCCATCTTAAGAGAGGCATGATATGTGTTATTGTATGCAAACTCAACTAGTGGAAGGTACTCTTCCCACTTGTACTATTGATCCATACAATACATTCGTAACATATCCTCCAAAACTTGATTAACTCTTTCAGTCTGTCCATCCATTTCCGAGATGATACATAAACTGAAATTCAGCTTAGTTCCTAAAGTTGTATTAAGCATTTGCCAAAATCTTGACATCATTCTAGGATCTCTATCTAAAATGATTAATTCAGGTACTCCATGTAATCTGAAAATTTCATGAACAAATATTTTAGCTAACACCGAGAATCATCCTTGATTTCCAGTGATAAAATGTGCTACCTTTGTTAGTTTATCAACAACTACTAAGATAACATCATGTTTATTTCTTGACATAGGCAACCCTTGTACAAATTCCATGCTTATCACTTGCCATTTGTACTGTGGTATGCTATGAGGATACAATAAACCGGCTGGTGCATATGTTCCGCTTTAACACATTGACATTCAAGGAAATGTGTCACAAAATCTATAACATCCTTTTTCATTCCCTTCTAGAAATATTGTTGTTTTATATCAGCAAGCATTTTTGTAATACCAGGGTGTCTAGAAAAAGGTGAATTGTGAAATTCTACTAACAATTTCTTCCTTAAATCATTTAGCAAAGGTACATATACTCTATTTTCAAATCATAAGATTCCTTCATTATCAAAGTGAAAACCTTTATACCTCAAATCATTCAGATCTATAGCAAGTAAGCATTGTCTTTACTTGCTGAAAATAAGAATCAGATTCCATAACACTTTTTACTTCATCCTTAAATTGAGTTCTCAATGTTATAAGAGCATAAATGTGCTTCCTATGACTTAGAGCATCAACCACTCTATTTTCTTTACCCTTGATATAATTGATGTCAAAATCATATTGAGACAAAAAATCTAACCACCTTCATTGTCTTGCATTAAGATTTGGCTGAGTGAAGATATACTTCAGCCCAAGATGATCAGTTTTCAATTCAAAAGGTTTACCAAGTAGGTAATGCCTCCAAACTTGCAATGCATGAACAATGAAGTAAGCTCTAAATCATGTGGAGCATAATTCAACTCATGTAACTTAAGTTTTCTACTTTCGTAAGCTATGACATGACCATTTTGTAACAAAATACCTCCTAGACCTTCACCAGATGCATCAGTTACCACCATAAAATCTCCATTAGGATCTGGTACTACAAGAATAGGTGCTGAAGTTAACTATTCCTTCAAATTTTTGAATGTAATTTCACATTTCTCATTCCAAACAAACTTTTTATCCTTCTTCTATAAAGAAGTTATTGGTGCAACCACCTTAGAGAAGTCTTTTACAAATTTTCTATAGTAGCCAGCAAGTCCCATGAAGCTTCTAACTTCATGTACATTCTTTGGTGTAGGCCACTCAATTATAGCTACAATTTTTGAAGGATCTATAGATATTCCATTCTTACTTATTACATGTCCCAAATAGTGTACTTCTGTGTCATAGAAAGAACATTTAGACAACTTACCAAATAACCATCTCTTTCTTAATATTTCCAAAACTATCTTCAAATGCTCATGGTGTTCCTCAATACTTTTAGAATATATGAGAATGTCATCCAAGAATACGAGCACAAATTTGTCCAAGTATTCTTGAAATATATTATTCATTAAATTCATAAATGTTGCAGGTGCATTAGTTAATCCAAAAGGTAAAACAGTGAACTCATAATGTCCATACCTTGTCCTAAAAGTTGTTTTATGAATATCCTCATCCTTAATCCACAATTGATGATATCCAGATCGAAGATCTATCTTAGAATATACTGATGCTCCACGCATTTGATCAAATAAATCATCAATCCTAGGGAGTGGGTATCTATTCTTGATTGTTTCTTTGTTTAACATTCTATAATCAATGCACAATCTAAGTGTTCCATCCTTCTTTTTCACAAAAATTACAGGTGCTCCCCAAGGTGAAACACTTGGTCTAATCAAACCTTTAGACAAAAGTTCTTGCAACTGAGCCTTAAGCTCTACTAATTCTGTAGTAGTCATTCGATATGGTGCTTTAGAAATAGGTTTAGTTCTAGGCTTGATCTCAATCGTGAAATCAAACTCCCTTTTGGGTGGAAGACTTGGAAATTCTTCCAAAAATACATCACTAAAGTCTCGTAACAACGGATATCGTTCCATAATATCATTGTTCTCTTCATTTGTTTCAAAAATTTTTACTACATATAAGGTACATCCTTTATTTTTGGCCTTTTTAAGTTGCATATAGTGATAGTTTTCTAACAAAAATCTCACGTTTCACACCCTAAATCTCTGTTGTTTTCTACAAGTCATCTAAACAACTAATGTGTTTTTCAAAATAGTCCACTTTAGCCTTATGTTCTGCTAACCAATTAACACCTATGATTACATCATAAGACCCCAAAGGTGCAACATAAAGATCAACTTCAATGGAAAAGTTAGGTAAATCAAGGATTGCTCCAAAAAGACACATACTAACTGTATGAACAACATTGTTTCCATACTGTATAGTCCATGTTTTATCCATGTTTCTAGCTTTTCTTTTTAATTTTGATGCTAATTTATTAGAAATAAAACATTTAGTAGCTCCGTATCAAAAAGAATAGTTACAGTAAACCAAATAACTTACCCAACTTCTATAGGTGTGGCCTATTTCTCATCCTTTTGTCAGTACTACTGCAGCGTGTATCTTGTGTTGCTGATTACGATCATCCTTTTTCAAAGGGCACTTGATTTGCATAATGATCTTTTCCATAGTTATAACAGCCTCCTATAGGTCCCTTCCTAGGCTCGGGTTTATTTCCAGCCTTAGAGTTATCGTTCTGACCCCCATAGGACTTATGTCCATTATTATTGTTCTTAGCAAAGTTGTTCCATGCATTACCAACAAACTTGTTTGTTGTTACTTTCTTATTAGTATCAGATGAAATCTTACTTTTCATTCCAAATTTCTTCCATGGTCCTTTCTTAGGTGCAAGAGATGATGAAGAGGAGTTGGATTTTTCTTCCTTACTTCCTCCTTATGAGCAGAAATTGCCTTTAATTTATGTTCCTGCCTTATGGCCTTTTCAACAACCCCTTCCATCGTGGTTGGGCTGAACATCCACCTCTCCTCCTATAATGGGATTCAATCCCATGATGAATTTCATATCTTGAACTTCTCATCTGTTTGGTACTAAGGTACATACTTAAGGAGTTTTGTAAATCATTCCTAGTACTCAGTTATAGTTAGCTTCCCTGAGCTAAGTTCTGAAATTCAGTCATTTTCTGATCATAGTAAAGTTTTGGCAACCAACATTTCCTAAAGTAACCTTTAAATTGATCCTAGGTGATATTAGTTTCATCAATGTTTAACTCAACCTTTTGATTGTCCCACCATGAAGATGCTTCATGAGAAAGCTGATATGCTCCCCATATCACCTTTGTTTCTTTTGAGAAATTCCTTATTGCAAAGTATTTCTCCATTTCATTGAGCCAGTTCTCAGCTCCATCTCCTAATGTGGTGCCATCAAACTTAGGTGGACTTATCCTTTTATATCATTAGTGAGTTCAGCTGCCTAGCCTAGCCTTTTTGTTTTCAGGTTGAATAGGTATGTTCACATTGTTATTATCAACACCTACATTGGCGTTGTCCCCAAGAGGTGGCTGATTGTTTTTTGTCAGCATCTTCTTCCTCCTCATTTCCCATTACTTGTTGTTCAAGTACAACCAAATGATCTCTTGTGTCCAACAGGCAGCAAGGATCTCATCTAGTTTCTAGGTAGTTGCTACTCCTTCCTTAGGTGGAGGGTTATTTGCAACATTTCCTCTTGTTCTAACCATTTTCTGTTACAAGAAAATTTAAGTTTCATCAGATTATGGACACAATAGGTCCAAGAGCTACAACCTTCAACTCTGATACCAAGATGTAACATTCCCATTTTAAGACTTTAGAAATAAGGGAATTTTTTTTTTTATATATGTTCACTATTCTAAATAAAACATTATTTAGAACACACATTCCATACCAATCAATCTCATAACAGATAACCATATGCAGTTGTAAATGACTTGGTGATACACTGATCTATTCATTCCATGACTCGGTTACCTACCAATCTATTCATGTTTAACTTTAAGTATTGAATACTTATCATATACTTTGTATACTTGGTTTTCCTACCCTAAACTGGGTATTGAGTGATCTTGTTTAAAGAACATATCTGAATATTTGTTACCAATATTCATCTGATATCATGTTGCTTTAAACTAGGTGACATAGACAACGTAACCAACAGCTTGTGATACTTTGGCCAAATATTTACAACATACTGTGTATGTCACTATTCCTAGATGGCATACTCATCATTTTGGAATACGTCCTTCACCTCACTCCTCTATTATCATGAATGGTCTTTACTTGACTACCATCAGTCCACTTGCCCAAAGTTTAACCCTAGTCCCAGTTAGAAACATAAATCATTATAGGAAGATGCTCACAATGACTTAGGGTATATGGGCATACTCGGTTGACCTAAGTCAACCGGGTGTGCCAAGGTACCCTGAGCCATTGAGAGCTACTACCTATCCTAAACATGCCACTAACTTGACCTAGAGAGAAACTAAGTTCAAGTCCTTATTGTGTGTAGATCTAGATGATCAATGCAGAAGGGTGTTGCCACATGTCAATTACAATGTTGTATCCTCGAGAAAACCCTAGTCTTCTCGAAGGTACAGCCCTACAGTTTGGTGTGTGCCAACATCCTACAGAAACTACCTCATCATGATGTACATACCCCAAGGAGGTTATTAATGTTAAATTAATTTGGATTATAAAATAGATTACAACATCTATGCTAAACCCTAATCCAACACTCCTTAAGTCCTTGTTCTATACTTGAATCAATTAAGCATTAAAGAACTTCCTTTAACTCATGATTGCTTTTAATGTTCATTTATTTAGTTTAACAATAGTTAACCAAAATAGGACAGCAATATCATAAGTTCCATTAAATATAACTCAATCATTCAATGAAGGTGTAACAACCAAATTAGGTTCAACTAGAGTAGACTTTCTAGGGAAATGAAGTCTAATGATTTACAATCATATCACCATTCTTTAGATTATATTCCTTTTAGCGAGGAAGAACCTTCCTCTACTTGATTAAGTGTTAGGGTTTGTCAAACCCTTCTTATCTTTCACAAACTCTATAGTTTTATCGCATATTCATTACACATTCCAATACTATATTAGAATTGTTTAGATAAGATTGATAACTTATGCAACTTAACAAGTTGCATCTTATTAAGGGAGATTAAACTAATTCCCTTTTATCTAACTTATCAATTTTATCTGAATTAAGCATATAACATATATGAATAATATCATCCAGATAGGAATTCCATCTTCTTCATAAATATAAGATAGTTTACACAACCAATACAAGTAAATCTCCAACATTCAATTCCTCATTAAAAACTTATTCATTTACAAGACTATGTATTTCAGGCATGTTGTATAACAAACAACCTTCATTCCAAAAAGAATACAACTTTTATTTTTCAATACAATTCAAGAATGAATCAAAACTCTTTACATGAGGTTCAAAATTAAATAACCCAATACAACATGAAAGTTCCTGTCTTCTTTAATCACTTACGATGTCCATCTGCAAAATTTCTAGCATGGGTCAGTTCAATGAACTAAGCATGATAAGCACTAAGCATTAAAGTAAAGTGCATTCCACTAATTGCTTCATTAAACAACTTTGCTTTCATGAAACAATTGAAAAACATCATGCACTAATCATAAGTAATAACATCTATAAAGAAGTACAATTAAGAAATCTGATTTACTTTTAAGAAAGGAACATTTTATAATCTGCAACATCAGAATTATACCACAAGACTTAATTGATCCTATCAATTACTTTTAAATAGTCAACAAGTCTTATCATTAAATTATTTCATAAATTCATAAGGATAGAAGGACACATTTAACTTTTCCCAATCTACAAGGAGTTAGTGACAGCATATCTGATATTAGCATGTTTCATCCCTCCATATATAGAAAGAAGAGAAATTGAATAATGAGAAGTTCAATCAATAAACTTATCAGTCAATAGAAAAAGGATCTCAAACCAACAAGGACCCCAAACCATATTTCATTTCATTTATACTATGAAATGAAATCCATCATCTATTACAAACTTAGAAATTCTTAAGCTAGTTCCCAAAAGAGAACTCAAAACCGAATGCACAATAAAGCCCGCATACTTCCAATTTCCATACAACCTTCCCAGGAAGACCTATTCTCATTCACCTAGCTCAAATCCATATCAAATCTCAGAAGAAATACATACAATACAGTCCCAAACTATAGAATTCCCCCAAGAGAGTATAATTCTTTCTCTTTAATACATGGTGGTTCAACAAGGATATAATAGTGGAGTAAAAGTCCTCCAATCGAAAAAGATTGGAAAGTCACAACAACTCTCAACTCGAAGACTGAATTCCCATTACAAACATTAACAACAAACTGCAAATGAGAAGGTAGTTCAAAATCCCAAGCAAGAGCCACATTACCAACATCCACATAAGTGATACTATAACTTTTCGGACCACATACAGAATAACAAGTTTGAATTTAGCATTCTACAAAAACCCACGACTCAGATGGAAGTAAATAGTTAAGTAATTCGATAAGACAAGTCCTATCTTACCTTCTTCCAACTCGTCTAGAACAAAATAACCACAAACCTCTCTAGTTCCTTTTAAAATCATACGACAGGTAGGGTTTGTTCAACATAAAAGATAGAAAGGAAGAAGTAATTCATTCTATGAACCTCTACAACTGATACGACTATCCCATAATAGAACACAGTTCCAGTTCCAATTACTTCTAAGAACAAAGTAGTCAAGTTTTCCCACAAGATACGGGTACACTTAGAGAAGATATGAATAGAATAAACTCAAATTCACATGCCCCGTCAAGTTCAAAAACACAGTGCAATCTAAAAGGTATAAGTAAAACAACCATTCCTTCTTAAAGTCAAAACAAAGGAGGCCACAAAGAAGTTATACAGTCTACTTCGACCAAATAACTCATAAGACCCCATCCATCGAATACATATAAAAAAGATACTAAAGTTTTCAATTCATAATACCTATAAGTATACAACTCATCATTTCCAAATACATAATCAAAACAACCATCAAGGAATACCTGTGTTGCATTAAATACATGCATCGATCACAAGTTCAAACAACACAAGCTCAAATATGAATTTAAAATAGAATCCCATGGCCCTAATAAAAGCTCAGAATAACACCAACACCCTATTATGGGTTCAAGCCTTCCGTTTTCCTAAGGAAGAATAAAACCTCGATAAAACTTAAGTATAGAGCACAATGCAACAACTCAACAACAAATTCATTATTCATATCAGTATTCATAAGAACTAATACACAAGTTCAACAAGGTTCAAAACTTCAATAAGTTCAACACAGTCCAAACAACACACGGTCCCAATAAAGCTAAAACAAATCTCAACTTCAATACAAGTTTAGAATCCCTACGGAGCTTCACTTCCAGCTCATGAAATGCAAGTCTAAATAGAGATTCAAAACCCAATAAGCAATAAGCCAACTCTTTCCACATTATTATCGAATGCAAGAAAACAAAGCTTTGAATACAAGCTACAAGCTTCAAATACAAATAACAGAACTACTAGTTCAAGTTACAAAGTTCAAATAAGCTTCAAGTACAGGTTACAGAGTTCCATAACAAATCACATGCAAACCTCTAACAACCAGTACAAAGAAAGTTCCCAAAACTATCAATAACAACAAAGAATTCACATTCCAAAACCCACATAATTTCCAAGAATACATGCAAGTGAATAACCATATACATCATGCAAATATAAAATTTCCAGTGAGTAGAATTGTTTTAATGAATCATTTAGAAGAAAGCAAGAAATCTTAATGGGTAGAGCCTATCATGCCTAATAGTGCCTCTTCCGATTCAAAGAAGACTTCCAGTTGAGTTTCCAACACCTCTTCTTTTCCAAGCAAGATCAAACAACCATAATCTTTTTCCACAATGCCTCTTATACATTCCTCGAACCAAAATTAGATCAAAGAACTCAAAAATAACCACTAAGTGCAGATCAAACTGCTGGTTTGAAAAACTAGATAGCTCCATGCGAGAGAAAAATCATGAAGCATGCAAAGCAAAACAACCCCCAAAAATCTACCAGCATGCCTTCCAAGATGGTTTCTCACCAAACCCGAGGCATATTAATGACATTAAATCCAATTTTCTTGCTTATCTTTCCTTGCCACCACCATTCATAGTTGGCGAGACCTAATTGCACTTCATAATGCATTTCCAAACTTAGAGATGCCTCCACGTAGGTTCCTCTAAACCTTCACTAACCCCTGCCACACTGGCAGTACTTACTTGCATTTAAAACCAAATCAAAATCAAATCCCAATAAAAGGCTTAGGAACCACTGCTTAGTTTCCCACTTGCCAATGGCCCATAGGTTCCCTTTCATATCCCATTAGTTTAGGATAGATAGAATTTAGGTTATATCTTAGGTTAGTTTAAATATATATAACCTTAGGATATAACCCCCAACAATAAATTTCCACCTTAGGATAGGATGTAGATTTAATAAAAAACAATAGGTTTAGAAATAACTTAGCATCCCCTAGGTTATTTCCTTTCAAGCTAACAACTTAGGTTAGAATGTCATCCCACGTAAAGTGGTGTAGTAGTAGTTAGGTAAATTACCTGAGTCCCGTATCTATTAGGGTAGACCATATAGGTAAAGGGGTACATAATAATTTCTTTTCTCAAGAATCCAGAAGTAGGGTTTCTATTTCCCTTAACACCATTAAGTGCCCTGTAAAGGTCAATCAAGAAGAGCCAAGCACAACACAAAATAGAATGCAAGCACTATTTTTCAAGATGATAAAGAATTTTCAATAACTACAAGTTTAGTCCATTAAGACTCTTAATCGACGAATGTCATTTTTTCATTCATTTTTAATAAGAAGATTTAAACATACCTTGGATCAATGGAATTGATCCAAGGATGAGTCCAATTGCAAAGGATAAGTTTGCAAACATTCAAACTAGATTACAACTTTAATCATGAGAATGAAATAGATTATTACACCCAACAACAAACCATCCCTACAATCAAAGAGCATATATGTTTCATCCATTTCAAGCATGATCTTGAAGATCAAAAGAACACATCTTTTTCAAAAATCACATGTCACATCTTGGAAAATTTTATTGGGGTGAGGCGTAACAACAGACATTTTAAACACTTAAGGAAAGGTTGACCACTAATGTTGTGCTTTTCTTCGTGGGAAAAACAATTTCATGTTCATGCTAATTCTTTTGGGATGGCTATTGGTGCGCAGTGTTGGCACAACCAAAATAAGGAATTGTAGACCACCCCATTTATTTTATAAGTAGGAAGTTAACACGCCGTAAAAAAAATTATACAACTACCGAACACAAACCTTATCCATGATCTATATGTGTTGCACAAGTTCATACAATACTTATTGGTGACACCATTTATCTTCTTCACAGATCATATGGCACTTAAATATTTAGTCAAAAATCATGTTTTACAAGGGTGCATTAGTAGGTGTATATTACTATTTCAGAAGTTTCAATTTACTAGTATTTGTAAAACCGGGGAAAATTAACTTAGAGCCTAATCATTTTTCAAGAATCAATTTAGGTGAGGATGCGCACAGCATTGAGGACACAATGTCAGATGCATAACTCTTTAGATTAAACTACACACCCATTAACTAGAGGAAATTTATGTATTCTTGTGCACTAGATAGGCACCTAAGGGAATGAAGACCTTAGAGAAGAAACAACTTACAATACATGTGGCAACTTATCTCATTGATAGGAGGAGATTTATACAAGCTAAATCATGATGATGTTTTATGTCGGTGTGTATTGACGCATGATTTTGAGGTAATAATGGAAGAAGCTCATGGTGGAATTTCAAGAGGTCATTATGTAGCGATGCCACCACATGCAATACCTTAATGGTTGGCCTTTGGTGGAAAACTTTGTACAAAGATATTAGAGAATATGTCAAGATGGGTGATCATTTTCAGCACCTTGGGAAGCATGCATTTAGCGATGAGATGCCTTTGGGGCCTATTGCAAGTGTTGAACCTTTTGAGAAAAGGGAGATTGACTTTGTAGGTCCTACTTTCCCACCTACACATAGGGGCTTTGTAGTGCTTTACATTATAACTTGTATGACTTGACTACCTAACAAGGTGGGTAGAAGCATCACCTATTAAGGATTACACATCAACTACTGAAATGAGATTTTTATGGGAGAACATTATCGGTATGTATCGATGTCCATTAAATCTAATAGGTGATAGGGGCACACATATTTTGAATGAGACCATCAAGATTTTATTGGTAGAGTTTATGGTGGCACACCATATAGACACACCCTATCATCTAAATGTGAATGGAACTATTGAGGCTTTCAACAAGATTTAAGGACAAACATTAACAAAAATATGTGATTTTGGAATTAAATATTGGGATGATAAAGTTTCTTTTGTACTTTTGTCATATATATGAATACCTAGAAGAGATAAAATAAGGCCACACCCTTTCAGTTGGTGTTTGACATAGAGTTTGTATTTCCTATGGAATTCATGTTTTCATCCCCACATAATTCATGTGCAAGAGGATTAGATGATGAAAAATCAGTTGAGGAGCACATATACAAATTGATGTAGTTAGATGAGTGGCACATTATTTCTTGGTGAGCTAGAAGATAGAAAAAGTGAGACAGAAGGCTTGACATGATAGGCATATCAGGAATAAAAAATTTGAAGTGGGAAATATGGTTCTTTTTTATGATTCAAATTTTGTGTGCCACTAGGGAAATTTAAATTTCATTGGTTAGGACCCTTTGTAGTAACAAAGATATTAGAATCAAGTTTTTGCCAATTATAGGTGTGATGGATGGCATTTTATTGCCGGTTACTTCAATGAGAGTAGGTTGAAGCCCTATTATAAATAATTCTTCTTGGTGTTTGTAATAAGGCAGTATTTCCACTTAGATTAGATTTATCTTTCATGCATTTTCTTTTCATGTGTTTCCTTTCATCATTGTTATGCTTTGTCAATTTAGTTTAGTGTTTTTTTGTAATAAGTGTGTTTGTGTACCAGTAGTTGATTACTATCTATTGGATTCATGCGCATAGGACCACATATATTTTTAGTGTGGGGTGGAGTAGATACAAGTGGTATGCAGGTACATATATGGGTTGAAACTTGAATCTCCTTTGAAATATTTTGCTCATAGAAGAAAATGATTACAAGTTCTCAAAGTTGAGGCACTTAAAGAAAAAATTCTCAGATTAAAAACAACACATAGATGGATGGATGCAAAGAGTAAGTGAGGTAGGTAGGTAGTGGCATGGAGAACTAATTAGTATAAGGCACAGTGGTTTGTACTTTAGTGCATGGAGGCATGCGTAAGGAGGTCTGTGGTTGGGAAGTAGTGGGCACCCTAGAAGGTTACAATAGGGGGCACATAAGAATATGGTGCAACATGTGGAAGAGAAAAAGGGTGGAATTAATTTCACGTATGGTGGCGGTTGAGGAACAATTAATGTGGAGGATTTTGATGGATCTATAAAATAAGAAGCTTGTATTGTTATTTTTACCTTCCATCCTTTGTGTTTTTGAGATGAGAATTGTGATGAAGTGTGAAGTGCGAAGAAATTTTTTTTTAATGGCGAACCGGGTTATTTCAAGACATGACATTACTAGAGCTCTGTGTGAAAGTGGGTTTGAACAAGTTGGGTGTGTGGAGAAGAAAATAGTCATGGCGTTAGGGTTTGAAGGAGAAAAAATTGGTAGCTAGGGCACACAAGGGCATGGGATATCTTGAAGGAACAGAGGAAATCGAAGGTGCAAGGGTAAGACATGAAAGCATTTACGGGTTTTAGAGCACATTTTTACTTGAGTAGAGTAAATGCACCAAGGAGAGATTATATCGTTGAGAGGTAGACCGAGGAATCACCACATGATTGGTTTGTAGAAATGGAATACCCATAAGATGTTATTAAAGAGAGGTCATGGACATCAAAGTTGAAAAATAAAAAATTAGTGAATTCAATCATTGGATAGAAGCAGACCTAAAAGGATATAAAGGAAGATACAATTTTGAATACATATAGGCAAAATGTGGAAAAATAAAGGGTGTATGACAACAACATTTACAAGTTATTGGAAAGTGTTGGGGTTTTGTAATTATTTTAGTTTTCATTCTTTGGAAAACTCCGATCATATTTACCAGTGGTTTGTGCCACGTGTACATGAGTATTACTTATATTTTTTGGGAAGGAGAATGAGGATCTCATCAAGGTTGATCGAAAATGTTACAGGTTTGCGCGATTCTATTTCAGATATTATTGGTGACCTATCTAATGATGAAGGAATAGAGGGGATGGCCACTGCATTTAAGTATCATAAAGGAGGTCGGTCTTTGAACGTGAAAAAACATATAAGACAAAACCACCAAGGTAGATGCATGCCTGGTCAACTTTAAGTTGGGTACTTCAGAGAGATGGAAGGAACTAAACAAGTGTTGTTTATATATAGCACACAAAATGGAGAATAAGACATATTATAACATTGCGGTGTATATCACAGAAGACATAGTAGAAGAGGTATGCATCCAAGTAGATAAAGGTGAGAAAATAACTTGGGGTGCCATCTTGCTATTGATTATGTTCAATGAAATTGGTGTGCCTGATGGGAAAAAGGAAAAAATGTGGGTATATCCCTTAGAAAATAAGTCACCTGTGAAGAATTTCATGAGCTTCACATGCCAAGGCACTATAACAAGGTCATATAAGCGATTACAGAAGTGGTATAGAATAATGCATGATGAATTAAGGGGGAATGACGTATCCCTAGAGAACTACCTAGTGTTTTGGAAGGTCATGCGAGTTCGTTTGTGACATATCAACACTTCTATTTGGGGTGCTTTTACATTAATATGGGAGAGGAAATCCCTCGTGTAATTTTCCTTTTGTGTTTATTATTTGATATTTTAAAGATTTAGTGAACCGAATGCATAACATGTATAAGTTGTAGTTTGATGCTGAAAATGTAGACGTAGACATTCACATTCTACGTGCAAGACATATGTCCGACCTAACAAGGAGGAATATGTGGAGACAATAGAGTCTCATGACATTGATATCACTCTAGAGGTCATGGTTGTGGGGTAGATAGAGCAAACACGTCTATGTGCATCGAGGCCAAGGTTAAAAATGGAAAGTACATTACTAGTGTGGATGTATCACTTCCAGGTCCTTCAAGAACAAACAGACATGTGTGTGTGCAAAAAATAAAGCTGAGGATGCACTCCTAAACTAGAAAATCAAGACACGAGAGAATGTCCTCAAGCTAGAAGAGGTAGAACAAGAAGACATTATTGCACTTGATCATGACAGGAGAACACTTTTCAGAGGCACAAGAATATATATGTGGGTGATGGACCTTCACATCCCATGAGGAGGTCACTGCATGTAACACCTGTGAAGAAGGCCAAAGAAGAGAAAAATAAAAGGTGCAAGTATGTTCCTGTAAAAGATAGTGATGAGGAGAAGTCATCACATGGGACAACACACAATAATGTTTCCACACTAGCTTGGAATTTTGATAAGATGAAGGGATCAGCACCGAGAAACTACAGTTTTATATATACATCCCCAACATGAGTATACATGAACATGAAGAATAAATATAAGTTGTAGGGGATAAAAAGAAGGAAGATAGTGTTAAACATTCGACTAGTGACTAGAGAGTGGAATTATGAGGAGAATAAAGAAGGTGTTGGAACACATGATAACACAAATGAGTGAGCTAGTAAACACAGGGAAGAAGATATGGTGTAGACACCGAACTTGGGTACATCAAAAACCAATGAATATTATATGTGTCAAGTTCCAGAGCACTCTTTCCCCAGAACAACTATATGGATGGGAGTTAATGGTTCCGAGATATATGCATGTGAGAAAACAATTTTCATGGAATATGTATACACACATGGATTAGTTCAAGTTTGATGTTTTTAAGGAGTCATGTGCCACTAGATGAATGAATAAGGCTCCACATTCCAAGCATGTGACAATCAATTCCACATAGCTCTCTAATGAGCAAGCAAGTAATGCACTAACAAAGATAGTTGCAGAGGTCGCGCGCCAAAATGTTGATAAGGTGGATACCTTGAGAACTTTTCTAGAGGATAAAAATGACAAGGAAGATGAACTAGAGGGTTTGAAAGAAGGAAAAAGATAGAGAAAAAAATAGAGTGAAGGCTTATCTTGAGATGGCCAGGATATTGGAGAAGAAATTTTAAAGGCACGGCCACATTATGAAGAAAAGGTAACTTAAAACTTCCCATCATCCCTATATTATCTATGGACTTTAGTGCACTTTTTGTTGGATGAAGAAACCAACACGCATGGCCCAAGTGCAAAATAAATATCTGCAAAAGAAAGATAAATACATTGTGGTGAAAAATATAGAGTGAAGAAACAAATAGCACACAAGATAATTGAATATGATGCCCTACTACAAACAATTAAGGAATAATTGAAGAAGGTAGACTTGCACTTGAATATGTGTGAAGATCTAGAGCTGATCATTAAAATAAGGACATTGGTCGAAGAGAATGAGTTCCTTGTCGCAAAGAAAAATGAGACTCTGGGATGTGAGGAGAGGCTGAAATTTCTAGCAGAGAAGCATGATGCGCTCACAACAGCCCGAGATCCTCACAAGGAAAAAATAAAAGAACTTGGGAAACTAATAACAAGAAGAATGGACGTAATGGATGGAATGGTTTCTTGTTTCAAAAATGAATTAAGGTTCTTTAAAAGCACAAGGGTGAAGATATGAAAATGAATGAAATGTGAGATGTGTTTGGTGAGATACCAGAAAAGGTGAAGAAGGGACTCAATGATTGGAATGAGTTAGAAGAAGACATCAAGAGTGAGTACCCTGAATTATAACTTGTCGATGAAGAAGAGCGACATTGGGTGATGAACTATATTTTTTCCATTATTTCATTCATTAATTCTGTTAAGTTATTCTTAATTCTTAATTCTTTGGAGAGATAAGGTATGAGTACCCATTGCCAAGGGTGGAAATGAAATTAGTTTGGGGTAATGTTGGCCTGTGAAGTATTGACTCGATGTCGAATCACATAAGTTAGAGGCATGAAGGAAGTGGGTGTATGGGTAGGCGCAGAGGTTGACAAATTTGCGCCCTGAGGATTCGTGCCTAGAGAGAAACAAATTTCAGGATTTAGCCATTTTTTCATGGCACGAGCTAAGAATGGGAAAAGCAAGATGGATTACAAACCAATCAAGGTAAGGACATGAAGACTTCAAGGATAAATGAAGGCTATTTTGGGAATAAGTGGAAGATCAAGATTCATGTAGTGTTAGAGCTAATAATAGGATTAGATCTGGAATTAATTTTAGATAATCTATTATTAAGAAAAGCTTACATGCTTCTTTATTTATCTTTGTATGTCCGTATGGATATTTTGTTTATGTAGCATATTTTGAGAGTGCATAGGTCGTGAAGGGAAACTCTTGGCTTGTGTGTGTGTGTGTGTGTGTGTGTGTGTGTGTGTATATATATATATATATATATATATATATATATATATATATATATATGTGTGTGTGTGTGTGTGTGTGTGTGTTTATATATATGTATGTATATGTATATGTATGTATATGTATATGTATGTGTGTGTGTGTGTGTGTATGTGTTTATATATATATGTATATATATGTATATATGTGTGTGTATATGTGTGTGTGTGTGTGTGTGTGTGTGTGTGTGTGTGTTTATATATATATATATATATATATACATTCACACACACACACACATATATATATATATATCTGTGTGTGTGTGTGTATTCATTTGCGTGGTTTTGGTATCACCAAATGTATTAGATTTATGTTGTTGGTTTTGAGTGTGCATGACTTCATGACAAAAGTGTATTGTAAAGTATTCGATACTATTTTTGATGAGTTAATATGATGGATCTTTTTGGATGGATATTGATTGTTGATGTCTTTATTCATGATTATTGTATGGTAAATCTAATCTTGATCCTTGTTTGATTCATTATGCACACAGTGGTTATGATCTGATTCTTGTTATGTGTTACCTTTAATTACTTGTTATGGATATGGAATATATTTTCATGCATATAACACCTTGGAAAGTTAGTAACAAAGAGGGACCTGGTAGGCTTTCCACACTTTGGGTGGGCACTCGATCTGTCTAAGTCAAGGGCCAGTGTGCCTAGGAATCAGATTTTAAAAATAAAGACTACAAATCATGTAAGGGCCACTCCATATTGCATAAAAATTTGAGTGTCTACCCGAGTTAGCCCCGTCTACATCCCATTTTAGGACTAATTCTCCCTTCAGTAAGTTTCTAGTTTTGGCCTTCCTATCAATTCGCATCTTGATTCGAGTCTGGTCTTTCTCCATTGTTTACATAGCTTGGCTTCTCAGTTCTTCTAGCTCTATAAGCTCTACATATTTGACCTCCATCACTCCAAACTCAAATAATTCCATCTGTTTGGTCATCTTGAATGTTGGTAATTCAAGGGATATTGGTAGCTTTGCTTCTATTCCATAAACTAACATGTAAGGAGAATTACCAGTTGATTTCTTAGGGGTGATTCTATCATCCCATAGGGCATATTTCAACTTTGTGTAGAATGTTCTCTAGTTATCATCTAGATTCATACTCATGATATTCAACATGTTCTTATTTGTGGACTTAGCACGCCATTACCCAAAGGATAATAGTTTGAAGATGTGTTCACACCATTATTCACAACCAAATCATATATCTTTACTCAAAGAAAATCCAAAGCATTATCAGAAATAATTGTGGAAGGAACACCAAATCTTGCCACAATACCTTCATAAAATTCCATAATGTTGGCTTCATTTGCTTTCTTGATTGTAACTACCTCTGTCCACTTGGTGAAGTAATTTGTGGTTGTGAGGATCCATTTTTGACCCAAGCTTGAGTTTGGGTTGATTACTCTAATGAAGTCCAACCCCCATTGCATGAATGGTTCATTTACGAATATGGGGTGGAGTGGAAGGGATACTAGTATTTCTTTTTCTATAAAGAAGGCACATTTTAGACATTTCTTGACCCACAAATAGCAATCATTGAAGATGTTAGGCCAATAATAAATGGCCTTCATGATTTTAAGAGATGTGAATCTTGGGGAAACGTGACTTCCCACCTCTCCATCATGGAATTCATGGAACACTTTTTCCATTTGATATGTTATGATACATCTTAGGAGAAATCCATTCACATCTTTCCTCAATAAAATTCCATCAATAAGAATATATGGAATATATTTAATTCTAAAGTACCTTCTCTTGGATTTTCTCAATCCTTGATGGCATTGGCCTGTTTAGAGAATCTACATAACATCTTGAGTCCAACAAGTGGTAGGCAAGGCATTAGTTGGTTGATTCTTGGTCATCTTAAAGCACAATGATGGCTTATTCATCTACATGCTAACTTGAAACTAGCTATTGACATATTCCCTTGCCTCTAACCAACTTAGTCACCTTGATATAAATGTCATATTTCATCACCTTGGCAATTCAACTAGCTCTTTTATCATTCGAGATCTTTTCTCAAGAGAAAACATTTCACACCAATGTGTGAAACTAGCAGTGTACCTTGTTATTAGATGTCATATGTCTAAAATGTTTCAAGTTTTTATAACAACAAGAACATGATTCTCAATAAATGAATATCTTACCTTAGAATCTTTGAGACTTTGGATAAAGAATGTAATAGGTTTCCCCAATCCTTCTCCATTTAGCTACACCAATATCTGTGATATTTTTTCTTCTCCTCCAAATCCATACAAGGTTAAATCTTTTGAGAAATATGGATTTATGAGGGTTGGGACTGTCGTGCATAGTTTGATTTCTTTTCCTTCATAGTCCACTTGAAATTCATGCTCTTCTTCAGCATTAATGTCAATGGCTTGACAAGGTTAGCAAAATTTGGAACAAATCTTCTAACAAATTTGATTCTCCCCAAGAAACTTTGGAGAGATTTTTTATGACTAGGAAATGGCAATGCCATAATGGCACTGACTCTTTCTAGATCAATGGTTAGTCCTTCCTTAGAGATAATGTGACCAAGGATTTTACCTTCATGAGCTAAGAAGATAAATTTCTTAGGGTTAAGAGAAACTCCAAACTCCCTACACCTTTCAAAGACTTGCTTGAGATGAAGAAGATGATCAGCTACATCCTTGGAGAACATCGTGATATCATCAAGGTAGACAAGAACAATCTTGTTAATCAACCCTTTGAATGCCATGTCCATGGCCCTTTAGAACGTTTCTCAAGAATTTGATAGGCCAAATGGCATATTCCTATAAGTATAGGCTCCCCACTTTACAATAAAGGTAGTCTTAAATTGATCCTCATCTTTCACTATGATCTGGTTATATCCTAAATACCCATCTAGAAGAGAAAATCTTCCAGAATCAGACACCATTTGTAAAATTTGTCTCATGGAGGGAAGTGCGTAATTGCCTTTCAAGAAATAATTATTCAAGTCTCTAAAGTCAATACACAACTTGATCTATCCATTCTTATTCTTTATTGGGACTATATTAGACACCCATGATGAGTGTTTGATGGGAAATATGATACTTGCCTCTATTAATTTTTTATCTCCTTCTTCATCAAGGGTTCCATATGAGGATTGGCATGCCTCTTTTTATACCTGATATGCTTAGCATTTGGATCCAATTCGATGGTATGCTGTGTTAAATTAGGATTAAAACCTCTAAGGTATTCGTAGATCCATACAAATATATCAATAAACTCATGGAAAAGTTCTACAAAATCATGTTTATCTCTTTCATTGTTTACTTTTCCCTTATTCCTCCCCCTTGACTATTATGTTTTCTTTCTCTTTTTTAATTGTTTTGAAAATAGACTCCACAAGTGACAACGTGCTTAGGCAGCTTGTTTGTTCTCGAAATTTGAACTACTTGATCGCCATATTGCTTCTCCAAAGAAGAAAACTCATATTCTTCTTGGATAAAGTTTAATTTTCACTCTCACATACTATCCAAATGATGTCATTTTTGGATCTAAATCCTCCCCCTTGATAGGTTATGTTTTCTTTTTTATATTTTATGCAATATCAAACCTTTGCAACCAATCGCCATCTTTCTTAATGGCATGGATGTTAAAGGCTTAGACTCCTTCAATAGATCCCACTCTCTATGGTTTTTGGCCTTACGTAGATCATTTTTAGCTGCATTTGTTCCTCTAACCTAGTTCACAATCATCTCATTGATCCCAAATTTCTATAATTTTTTGATATGAGACTATGGATAAGAGACTCATACTACGAAGTGTTGTTAGAACAGCTAAATTTGAACCTAAAATATGAGTAATATTTGATATCCTTAGGGGATACAAGAACTATAACCCCTACACCTTGCTTAATTCTTGATCCATTAAAGTACATTCACCAAACTTCATTCTCTTCTTCATCATTCGGTTTGGTGACACTAGGAAGGGGTGAAATCTCTTCATGTAGATAATAAATACCCAGGGAAAAATCTTCAATCTCTTTGTATGGATCATAGTTATGCCACTTATGTGTTGATTCATCAAGTATTAAGTTAGGAATGCCTCCAATTTGAGTATCTCGCTTCTTGAGTGCTTGGGAAATCCTCTTAATCAAAAATTATGAAATTTTTTTAATAGGGTTGGGAAAATAAGTTTCAATATGCTATGTAGCAATTGGTTTAGACTTAATAGTGGCCTTGGCACCATACCTAGTCCTGAAGAACATATGAGACCAATCAGCTAACAAGTATCCTCCAATTTTGGTAGTGAAATCCCTAGATAGACATAGGGAAAATAGTGGAGGTAGATCAACAATGGATACATACTTGAAACCGAGATTAGGAAAATGTTATGACTATTACTATTACTATTACTATTACTATTACTATTACTATTACCAAGTGATTTGGGTAATTCTACTCTTCTTTGAAAGGCAAATGAATGGTCCTTGTTTATCAAGGTTGTTTGGATTGCTTAGAATAGATTGACTTCTATTGACTTAGAAAAATATTACATTATGATGATTGAGAATGTAAAGGAATGCCTGGTAAAATAGTTCAATGATTACTTCACTATTTCTTGCACAACTAGGGTGGGTGGAAAACATAGTTAATATGATTTGTGTGGAAACTAGTTATTTATATTTATGGTCGATTCTATATCTAGCCATGACTACTAGGTGATTACATGTATTGTGAAATCATGATATATAATGTTTTCCTTTTTGTAATGTTATTATGAAAGATACGAAAGTAAAGAAAAAGGGAAATGTATAAATGTTTTCATTTATTTTATTTCATTAAATAATTGGATAGTTGGCTATTGATCATTGAGATATTTTTGTGCTATAAATTATAAGGATGGGGTGGATAACATTTTCATGTCAGCTCGGTTGGAACTGACCATGTACATTTTTGTACTTTAACATTTCAAATTGTAGGTTAAGAAGCAATGTGAAAGGGAATAAATACTTTGGATTAAGATAAAATTATTGACATTAGATAAATTATGAAATATCATGAAATTATTGCATTGTTTGACATTGATATGTTTGAGGAATATCATAAATATACTTGTAATGTTAAAAGTGAATATATGCTTCATTGTCCTATTTAAAAGGAAATGCTATTTAGCCTAATATGATCATTGTACTATTTTGAAAAAGGATTATTGTACTTGTAATAAATATTGGGTTGATGTTTATAAAATGGTTGGATATTTGTTGTGAGTTATATTGTTTCTGAATAATGATTTCAAAGAAGATGTCATTAATGTATGATTAACATTATATGGATAATGTGTGCTAAGAATTATCATGATGATTAATTATGACATAGTTATATAATAGAAGAAAATACAACCATGATCGTTGATAAACTATTTCAACTGATAAGTATAATATAATGTATACTTTATGGAATAATATGACAATTTTGTGATAAACAAATAACGGGTTATGACAAAATGCAAAATAAGCTATCTTCAATTAAATTTAAGATGTATAATTATATAATTAAATGTCTCATGAAGATTAATATACCCTACTATGAAAACTAATTTTATGAACCTTAGGTACGTAGTTAAATACGATGAATATATTGTAGCAAGACAAGGGAAAAATGTAAAAACCTCTTTATTACGCTTCTCAATTAGGAAATTGTTTTTAAAAAAACTTCATATTTCACTTATTTAAATACCTAGCACTTAAATAAAACATAAAATGAAATTTAATCCATCTGATAACTATCATAAACCATGTGCAACTGCATGATTCGGTTTGTAACCAATCACTCATAGATTAATCTTTACGAGTGTGTATATAAGGTATATTATTTATTTCCTTTTTCAGACATTTATAATTAAATAATGTTTTATAAGTGCATACTTAGAACTCAATCATTTGAATCCCATCAGGCATCCAACATATTAAATCCTTAGTGAATCTGGGATAGTGTAATCAGCAGCTTACACTACTCTGGCCAAGGTTTTAGAGAAATGTTTTCCATGCTCGGTTCCATGACGACACATTCATCATTAGAACTTGTCCTTAACCTAGTTAAGTTATATAGATTCTTTTCCAATACTTAAATGATAATTTTATAGTTAACAACTTAAGCATTCTTTAATATTCCTATTTAAAAGACTCTTTATACAAAGACAAATCAAACCATAAGTAGGATGCAATCAATCGTAATTTCCTCATATGTCCCATACCACCCGAGGGATTCATTATTGCAAGAAGCCTAAATCTGAATTTCCATCACATATAGATGACTATAAATGTCCACATTAGTTTTCATATAAATGTTTTTAGTTCATAATATTTTTAAAAAGCTTCATCAATACTTGTTGACTTACTTAGGAAGATCTACAAATTTGATTATAAGGTACCTTGGTACTTACTTTGCCTAATGTCGTATAATGGACTTAGGTTGGTCCTAAGACGACATTTCTTTCCACATAAGTGTAAGTAGCTTATGTTAGAAGGCAACACATATCGAAGTGTTTACCCATGTTGTCTTATTTTAAAACATTTTTAGTTATGTCTTAACTAGAAATTCTTAGTCCTTATTTATATTGTAATCTTATTATAATGAAGTATCTCATCCTTATACAGGTTTCTTCTTTTATAAGGATAATAGTATAATTATTTATTTTCATAATTTAGATGATATATTATATTAGGTAGCCCTAATTATCCTCCCTATATACTTATTTTGTTCTTAGTTGTTAAAGCTCATTTGAAAACATGTTATAGTTCAAAGATCACCTCATAACATTGGTACATTTCAAAAGTACTATTGATTCATAACAAAAAAATTCCAAGCTATCATAAAGAACCATCATGCATGTTTAATATCCAAAAAAAAATTATACCCCTAGGGTAGTTATAAATATGATTGATGTCCCCAAGAGTGGGACTATTGATATAGTTCTTAGCATTACTCTTCCTAACTTAATATGCTTAATAAAGAATTATTATATTCACTTTATATTCTAATAATTTTCTTTCCATAATTCATATTTTTGATATGAAGTCCACTAATCAACTAATTTGTTTAAATTATAACTCATAATAAAATCATATCGTTTTGCAACAAGATATGTAGTCACATAACTCCATTGTAATGAAAAAACCAATTATATATACCTTTATTTTTAATCAATGATACATGGACGATGGAGAGACCAAGAAGATGTTCTCATGTAATCATTGGGCTCTAGGCATTTTATACATCACAAAGGGTAAGCCTTCACTTCCCACAAAAATCTAACCCTTTCTTTCATTCAAAAACACGAGATAAATCAAGAAAGGTAAACCATCCTTTTTCTTTATTTTTCAACTTCATAATCTGATCTCAATCCCGTAATTTGGGAAAAGAAATATATTTCCACAGGGTCAGTTCTTCCTAGAACTAGCATGGACTAGCTTGTCTTCTTCCTCGACATTTTATTTTGGAACAATAAAATATCCACTATTTGATTCATTAATATCAAAAAACATCAAAATTCCATACATGATCACAATAATCAAATGATCTAAAATAATCAATTAACAAAACATCATATTCCATAGGTTATACCAAGGTTGTTAAAACTTAATTCACATTAGAACAATACCATGACAATACATTGATCATAAGACATTGAAACTACAAAGGATCCTTTTTTTAAATGAATAATTCCTTTTAACCTAAAGATCATTGATTATTTTACCAATAGCTAAAAAACTTAAGTACTAAGAATGAAAACAACTATCCACTCTACATTATAGAGTATTAAAATCTAACCATAAAATGCATTATTTTTTTCTTTTCACACCACTTAAACATCAACATCACAAACTAGTTTGTACATTCAAAGGAATAAATTTTAGTCGACAAAATTTAGATAATCATTCCTAAGATACATACAATATTCAACTCTTGCATCCATACTCTCATAACACCAATGTTTCACCCTTGGGTTCATACTAACCAAGCTAATATTAACATGCTTGTAAACCATGTCAAATATACCATAACAGCAATGTATACATTTTAGATCCAATCAATGACATCCCCTAACTTCTATCATTCGAATGATAACATAGGTTGAATTAAAAATGAATGAGCATGAGACCTTTAAATGATTCAAGAGTAACTAGAATGGAGACAGTAATCAAAGTGTTTGAACCTCTATAATACCCTTATGGGTTTTTATTATAAGATTGTTGCAAGTTCCCGCACATGGATTCAACCTTATAGGTCTATGAGAGAATAATGAAAATCATAACAGCTTTAACCTACAGAGAAGCCAAAAGGAACCCATTTCCATTTATAGGTCTAAATGTACACCATGAAATGCTTAATTGAAATTAATTATTTTTACCACGATCTAGTAAAACCTATTTCAAACCATAAGTTCTTATTAACACAAATCCTAAAATTACTTGGATATTACATATACTATAAACCATATAATTCACAAGATTTTATATATAGTTCATCCATAACTAGTATAACCCTATAGTTATGGTCAATATAGTAGCCTTCCAAAGAACACACATACATTCCCGGATCAACAAGATCCCACCAAGATAGCGTGTTGCAGATATTCATTTTATGAAAAATACAAAATGGTATGAGCTATTAAGGCAAAAAGAAAGAATACTTCATGTCGGTGCTTACGGTTTGGTGTTTTCAACAACAGTTTCAACCTAAAAATTCTATGCTACTTTTAAAACTTAAATTCCTAGACCTATAATAATATTCAACATTAAATCGATATTTTATTATTATAACATTAAACTACAGAGACCTTGATATTTTATTTTATAACATTAAACTCAAGCCATCGATCGATAACACCCAAAGAAATATTTTATTGTTATAAAATAAAATATCAAGGGAAAAGATAGGTTGCCCATTTCTGCGGTGTTACTCTTATCTTTCTTTTCTAAAACTCTAAGCATGACATCCATCTTTTACGAGAGATTCAGCCTTCTCAATTTGATCCAATAAAACATCAAAATCCTCCACACTTATTTATATTTTCCCCTGATCGACTCTACCCAAAATAGCTCTATAGTTGCATGTCACAAATTCTCACCACAATTCGATCAAGAAAAGAAATATAAAACCCTATCATGCACAATTTAGTAGACAAGTTCAAAAAAGGATTAGTTTGAATAGAAAATACCGAAAATAAAGAATAACAACCCACCGCATGTGGTTGGATTCTTTAGGAAGATTTCAATTCCCAAGAAATCATTCAATTAATAATTAATGCCCTTAAAATGCAAAGAGCTACGTAAATGGCCAACTTACCACCAAAATACCGCCATTTCTAATTGTTCTCCAATAAATTTACTTGATTTCTAGGATACTAAACAACAATAATAAATCTAGTTCCTTACATATTTAATAAACCAAATTGATTAGTCTAATAATCAAATAATGAGGATTCTCACTAATTCTAAACTAAGGAGTGGTTTATTACCACTTAAATGAATTATATAACAATTCTCACTATTAGGGCTTTAGACCCCCTTTATAAAAACAACATAGGTATTGTTATTTTAGCATAGGGTAAATACTTTAATTAAGCCAATTTTATTGAATTTGTATGGCCAACCAATCAATTCCTTTGAGATAACCATCTTTCTAATATATTTACAAATGTATAAATTATGGCCATCATATTAGCTATAATAGTTTTACTTTGCATGATAGTCATAGGTGTATAATAACGAATCATATGGTTAGAATCATGCCTTACTTTCATGGTATTAAACCATTGTTGGAATCATCAACATTAATTTTTTTCCTTGATAGGCAAGTGGCCCCTTTTATTAATTCATATCTCCTTTACTTACCTTGGGTCTCAGACCCATGAGCTCGGAACATCAATCTCCTAGGTATTTTGACCTTATGACTTTAAACTCTCTCAATTTTTATTGTAGAATAATATTTACCATATATTACAACTTATCACAATAATGATTTTGCATTAAAAAGAAAACATTGCCTTTTTCCATGTGGTCCTAGACCAATTGAGGTAAAAGTATAACCAGATTGTGATCTACAGAAATTCTACCATCTTGACATAATTAGTTGTTAAGTAAGAAATATTACATCCAAATAATTACATCTGGCCATAAACAAATTCAAGTTTTATAACAACTTGATTTTATGGTCCAATGTCGCATCATCTATGTGGCTACTAAAAAAATTTCATGGTGTTACGATTGGTTGAAGATGACGATCACAACAAATTCATAATCATGCTTAGTGATGGAATAATAAAACATGTATCTAATAATACTTAAAGTAATAATTTATCAAGATTACTATAACAAATGAGTTAGAAATCAAGCTCGATATAACAAGTTAGTACTTTACACATGTACTAAAGTCATCATACCCTCGCTAGGTGAGTACATCCAACATTAAGCAAGAAATAATACGTCAGTAAATTCTAAGAGCTTTATGTATGTCGGAAATAAGCATTGTTGTGTGATTTTGCATGTAATCATGCTTACCCGTGTATATCCGTTTTAGGATATACCCGCATGTGGGTAGTTGCATACTTAGCTACGCATTAGGGATAATGTCCTCCTGCCTTTGTAAATCATCTATCATTTATGACTTATTATTTCAACTAGCAAAGTAAAATTAAGGGATGTGACATACTTCTCCTCTTAATGAATCAATTTCCCAAAGTTTTTATTCATTACTCACAATTTAAACAATCGAACACATGATTAAATCTAATCACTAAGGAGAACAATCAACATTTTCCACAAAAACATGCATTTCTTTGGATTTGAAAATAAAATTATTTGTTGTAACAACCTTTCAACAACTAAAATCATACAATCAAAGATGTGACATAATTTATTTGTCATGACAGCCCATCAATCATGTAACATTATTTAATATACATAATAAATATTCAAAAACAAGTTAGATATCACGAGAAAAAATAAGTAAAATTATGTTTTATATTTTTCTCAGTCTTCCCATCTATTTTTCTTTATTTCACCTATCTTTCCGCACCTTACCTTATGTAATTATCAATTTCTTTCAAATGCACTAAAAATATTTTTCTTAAAGGTTGGTTTTACCCCAAATGACATGTATGATTTTTAGTTTTCGTATCTTCATCCTAAATTCATGGTCAATGATTACTTAAATCATTCAAATTTTTCCTCTCTGTGCCTTTTAGAATTGTTGTTTTTGCATACCCCCAAGTTATTTATTGTCTTTCATGCCAACAAGACATTGATTTTCATTGGGAAAAGTTAAAATTATTCACTATGTCTCGATTCCTTTAATGAACTCACTTCCAATCTCTAATATTCCTGATGAAGTTTAAGAAATGTCAATGTCGCATTGATGGACATAGGTTTACAATTTTAAACAATTTTCTTTTTCAATAATAAAGAAATCATATTTATGTTTTTGTTTAAGCTAATTACTAGATACCAAGAACTCAGTTGTACTTGTATCAAAATAAATCAGTAATAGGAAGTTCTAATTAGCTTACCTGATGTCACGTTAGGAAATCTTGTTCCTTCATCATAGCTTATTAGTGACTACAAAAGTGTTTTTTGTTTTCTAGAAATCACAACAACTCTTTCATGTTGAACTCAATCTGGAAGTCTATATTTGTTGTCACATCATTTGCACCACTTTTTCTAAAGTTGTAGGTGGAGAAGAGATAATGCTCTTGTATAATTTTTCTCTTTTTGAGTCATAATTTATTGCAAATTTCATTCTATCCTGATTGGCCTTTCAAATCATTGTTGCTATAGCAGATAGTCCTCTCCTATCTACTTCATCTCCCCTTTTCAGGTTTTTATTTCATGTTGGATTCAAGTTCCAAAATCTACCATCATGATAGTTTGACAATCGAGAAACCCTCTCGTTGATTATTATCAATCAATTCAAGTTGTTTACCTTGGCTTGATCATGTTCACACTTTACCAGTTTCTCCCAACATCCTTCTAGCTTTGTGTGTCACAAAGGACTGATTAGAGTGTTATCTAACTTATTTACCGCCAAACCTAAAGCATAATTTGGTTTGGTTTGTTTTCCATGGTTCATCCTTCATTTATTCATTATTTTAAGTTAATAAATTTAGATATTCAGTTAGCATATAGACCTAATAAGTCTTAGAGCAGCAACCTCACTCTAATACCAAAATGTAACAACCTCTTTATTATGCTTCTCAACTAGGAATTTTAAAAAAAAACTTCATGCTTCACTAAATTATATACCCAATATTTAAATCTAGCATAAATCTAAAATTGAATCCATTCAAAACTGTCATAAATCGTGTACAACTGCATAATTCAATTAGTAACCGATCACTCAAATATTACTCTTTATGCATGTGTATACAAGGTATGTTATTGGTTTCCTTTTTCAAGCATTTATAATTAAATGATTTTTTTTAAGTATATACCTAGAACTCAATCATTCGAATCCCATTGGGAATTTGACATCTTAGATCCTTGGTGAATCTAAGACAATATAATCAACAATTTACACTACTTTGACCAAAGTTTTAGAGACATGTTTTCCATGTTCGGTTCCATGACAAAGACATCCGTCATTAGGAACTTTTCCTTTATCTAGTTTAGTTATATATATTCTTTTCCAATTCTTAATTTATTAAGTTCATAGTTAACAACTTAAGAATTCATTAATATTTTTTTAAAAGACTCTCTATATAGTACAAAGAGAACCATGAGTAGGACACAAGCAATCGCAACTTCCTCAGATGTCCCATACCACCCGAGGGAGTTATTAGTGCAAATTCACAGAGCCCCGAATCGACCCTCGGATCTGTTGGAGATAAAGGGCCAATTCGGTGTGAATGCACAACATGGAGTTTTCCCAAAGTGTGGGACCTTTGCAATTGGGGAAAACTCTCCGTTGAGGTTGGTTCCTACTTCTTTGTTTAAGTGTATGAATGCAATTTTTGCAGAGGTTCTAATTCAAAATTCCTACTATAAAACTACCAAGAGATAGGGTTGAGATAAAACATGGAAATGGAAACAAAACTAAACAAAAAAGAATGGTGATAAACCAAAGGAGTATTGGACTTCTTCTTTTGCAAAATAGACACATATCGTGGAGATGTGGCATCAAAACATGCATAGATTGCTAAAATATAATGAAAGATCATAAGAAAATAATAAATGCATGAGAGAATTGGAAAATCATTCACAGAACATGCATTATCATTCCCAAGTTTGATAAAATGTGTTCCATTGGCAAAGAGGCAAAAAATGAGTTACAATCTCCATGGAAGGTCTAAAACTCTTTCAAATCCACCTGCTAAGGAGAAAAGAAGAGCTTGCAAGAGCAAGAATGTCCAACACTCCTTTAGTGTATCACTATTCTGTTTTTGCGTAGTTTTGTTTCCATTTCCATGTTTTCTCTCAACCCTGTCTCCTTGGTAGTTTTAGAGTAGGAATTTTGAATCAGAACCTCTGTAAATATTGCATGCATACACCTAAATAGAGGAGTAGGAACCAGCCTCAATCTAGAGAGTTTTCCCTAATTACAAAGGTCCCACACTTTGGGAAAACTCCATGTTATACATTCATACTAAATTGGCCATTTATCTACAAAGATATCCGAGGGTTGATTTGGGGGTGTTGAATTTGCACTAACAGCTTTGGCACACCCGGTGGGACCTTAAAGGTCTTCACTTCATTACAACAAGATTGATGTGCACTTATTTCAATTTGCTTATTAGAAGCTTCAATTTTCACATCCGTGACTCCATCCGGTAAACAACTCATTCTCTCGAGTTGCAGATCTATTTTCCTATTTTCCATTCATCCTTATTTCCATATTCTTTCATTTTTTCATGTCCATGAAGTTGTGCAATCATGACTTCATTTCCATCATGGAATTCACATTCACAACAGCAGCAGTACATTCCACCTCCAATGTGCTTTACAACTCCTTCAAATCAGCATTTTGAGTAGATTCAAGATCAACATGCATACCCATATGAGCAGCAGTGCCAAAATCAGTTTGGATATGGAGCTTTGCAAGAGAAGGGGTATGCCAACAATGAAGACAATCAAATGTAATATGTTGATCTGCTAGAGATCCGAGGGTCAATTTGGGGGTCTTTGTGAATTTGCACTAATAGTTTTGCACGTCCGGTGGGACCTTAAAGTTCTTCACTTCATTGCAACAAGATTGATGTGCACTTGTTGCAATTTCTATCTTATTAGACGCTTCAATTTTCACATCTGGTGACTCCATCTGGTAAAAAACTCATTCTCTCGAGTTACAGACCTATTTTCCATTCACTTCATTCTCATTCTTTCCATATTCTCTCATTCTTTCCATTCCATGAAGTTGTGCAATCATGACTTCATTTCCATCATGGAACTCACATTCACAGCAGTAGTAGTACATTCCACCTCCAATGTGCTTTACAACTCCTTCAAATCAGCATTTTGAGTAGATTCAAGATCAACATGTATACCCCTATGAGCAGCAGTGCCAAAATTAGTTTGGCTATGGAGATTTCCAAGAGTAGGGGTATGCCAAAAATGAAGACAATCAAATGCAAGATGCTGGTCTACTGGAAGAAGATCCAAAAATTGGAGGTTAGCATGGTTTAGTCAAGGGGCATAGCACAAATGAAGGCATTTCAGATTGGTTTCAGAGCACCCTGTCCATGGGAGGCCCTTTTCCAAGACATTACAGCCCTCAGGAGAAGCTGGACTTCATGGTTGAAATGTTGCCCCAACTTGCACAATGGACTGAGGAGATCGAGGCTTATGAGTTGGAGTCAAGACAACCTTGTCAATGGGTAAGTCCACCATCTCATAGCTTTTCTTTTTCTCTTTCTCAAGCAGCACCATCTCAACCCAAGCTCCACTTTCCAAGCTTCCTAGTTGCTGCCCCAAGTGTTGATTCCATTTCTCCATTCCCTAGTCTTCCACCCCATTTCAGTTCCTCTTCCCTTTTCCCTTCCAAACAGCCATCCCCTCCAAAGAAACAAGAATTCTACCTCCTCCACCACCACAAATAATTGCAAAACCAGTTGAGTCACAACCCACCCCTCCTCTTGCATTCCCAAATCCATGTTGGGAAGATGAAAATCAGAAATCTAGTCAAGGAGAAAAAAGAAAAGGAGCCCAACAGAAAAAGAAATGACAGAAAATCTGAAGAGTTGGGCTCTCAAATTTGGGATTACAAAAATCCCCTTGATGGTGAAGCCAAAAGAGGAAGTTGGAGTTGGAGAACAAGTGGTGGACAAGGTTTATTTTTAACACTAGTTGAGGAAGAAAAACTAGCTCCAAACCCCATTGAAGAGGATCGAATGGAAGAGATTAAATCATGTTTGAAGCCATTGGATAAAGGAAGCATTGTTGATGAATTTTTGATTTCATTTCAAGAGGCTGATTTGATTGATGAAGCCATTATGGAGGTGAACAAAACAGGTCCAAAGGCATTGAATTATGAGAAATATGCACAAGAAACTTCATGTTTCTCTCCCACTTCATCTCTCCAAAAATCTGATTTTTTGGATGAGTTTGAGCTGCCAAGTTTCATGTTTGAAAATGAAGTTACACATGGTGAAGAAAATGCAGATTTGAAGGCCACCATGCAAGAGGAAGAGACTTTGTTACAACAGGACATTGAAGAGTTTGATTGCTTATCAGACTTAGAAGAATGTTTGGATGAGGAGCCAGCTGAAATTACAACATTCTCTTCTCCACCATTCATTCTTCAACAACGAAGAGACTGCTGCCACAAAGGAGAACATTGAAGAACAACAGCTTGCATTTTGTAACAGCCTTTTGGAACCAAGATTGGAAGATTTAATTCTTTCATGTGCTTCATGGGAAAAGGAAGGGGAAGAGAAAGAGGATGTCATCACTTCTTCCACATCATCCATCCAGAAGGTCCACAAGAAGACTCCATTTTGGAGTTAGAATTCAAAGAAATGGGCACATTCAAAGGATCAGACCATGCCCAATCAAGTACTTGGCTTCATTGGAGCCAAAGGAGAAGCCAAATCTAGTCATGTCCATTTCAGGGCATGAGGATGATATGCAAAGCACCAAGGATCAGTTGTCATACCTCTTCAATCCAAATGCAGAGCAACCAAAAGAGGTATTTGATTTGTCTCCAGCTGATACCTTGTTGATTTGGGTGGAAGATCAGCTTGTAGTTAGTTTTTCACTCATCTAACCAGCCATGATCAGCTCTAAATCAATTGCGTGGCTGCCAATTTTGAAGAAGGGAAGCTATTTTGCACAACTAGTTGCAGGGTTTTTTTAGCCCACATTTGCTTCCACTTAGAGTAGAGTAGGTAGGTTTGCTTTCAAAATAAGTGCTTATGCACACTCTGCATATCCCACTTGGGATATGTATGATTTTCATATTTGTACATAGTTTTTGTGGTGCTGGTTTTTCTCTTGCACAATCCATTTCAGTGGCATTTTGGTGAAGATCAATTTCAAGTTTCAATGGGTTTCCAAGTGATCGAAGTCGAATTTCAAAGTTCGATCGAATTAGTTTATCAGGCTTGACACCATGCCTAATGGATGCTTCAAAGTCCATTGATCATTCATCTAGCATGCAGATGACCCCTCTGAGTCACCAAAAGTGTTATCCAAAATAAGCCCATGTTTATTTTTGGCTAACTCCTCCTCCTTTTCCTTTGCTGGTACTTAAATGAATTTTTTCAATGCTTCAGGGACTCAAAAAATTTTAGGTATGATTTCATCAAATAGATAATTTTTCCACCTTTCCAGAAAGGTAAAGAATTCCTCCTAACTCCTTGTATTTTTTGAGTTATGGCTCACGTGAGTTTGGGGGAAATTTTCCCTAGCGGGTCCTCGGAGGTAAGGAGAAAAATTGCCGGGGAATTTTAGGGTGGCGAGTGGATTTGAAAATTTTCCAAGGAAATTAGTGGACTCATGGGGTAGGGAGAAAATTTTGGCACTTATCCCTTTAAGGAAAAAGGGCACAAAGGAAAATTTTGGCTGGGGGCCCGATGAAGGAAGGAAGCGGACTCGCGACACTAGGGAAATTGTTGACACTTCACCTCTTTGGTTGATAACTCAAAAGTCCAAAATCATCCCAAAGCCCACAAAGGAAAAAATAGAGAAAATGAAGCACACCTCCATGCCAATCAGAGGCCAAAGCATGTGTCATTTTATGACACGTCATCAGCGCATCGGGGGCATCGGGAGACCTTGGAAAAGTTTGCACTTTTTCCCCAAAAGGGTTAAATGTTGGCTTCAACCCCCCAGCCAATCAGAATTTGACACATGTCATGCGGACTTGGGGGCCGCAAAGATTTTTGGGAAATTTTTCCAAAAGGGAAAAAGTAAAATTTGGGCTCATGGACCCGTGTTCAAATCTGATTCGCTGCCATTTTTCGACATAATTCATGCCTTGAAATTTTTCCCCGATTTTCCCTAAATCTTTGGATGGGCATATCTTTCGATCCAAAGATAAGATTTGGGAAAAATCAGACTCAATGGGAAGATATTGATCTCCTTTATGCATTAGAGGCATTAAACATCATTTTTGTAGGTTTCGAGAAAGAAAAATCTAGAAACATCTTTCATGCCTTTAATGCGAACCAAATTGCTTTGAATGAGTCATTTTTTGCTCAATCCACCATGGTTTCTTTCTCCCACATGCCAAGGATGAAGAATCAACTTGATTTGATGGGAAAAAACCTAAAATTTCTTCTCACACCATTAAACCAAGATTAGATCGCTTTGAGAGCTACATTTTGCTAAAATTCATCATTTTTCTTCCAACACGCAAAATAGAAATAGAGGAATTGATTTGATGGGTTTGCAGCCGATTTGAAAGGGATTAATGGTAGATGGTTGAGTTAAAAATTTTGATTTTCTCCCTCTTCTACTTTCTCTCTCTTTTCTTCAGTTATAAATGGAAAGGATTCAATCCTTTGTTTTGTTGGACATTCTTGCTCTTGTAAGCTCTTCTTTTCTCCTTAGCAGGTGGATTTGAAGGAGTTTCAGACCTCCCATGGATATTGTAACTCATTTTTTACCTCTTTTCCAATGGAACGTATTGTATCAAACTTGGGAATGATAATGCATGTTCTATGAATGATTTTCCAATCCTCTCATGCGTTTATTATTGTCTTCTGATCTTTCATTATATTTTAGCAATTTGTGCATGTTTTGATGTTGCATCTCCATGATCTATGTCTATTTTACTAAACAATAATTCTAGCACTCCTTTGGTGTATCACCATTCTTTTTTTGCTTAGTTTTGTTTCCATTTCCATGTTTTCTCTCAACCTTGTCTCCTTGGTAGTTTTAGAGTAGGAATTTTGAATCAGAACCTCTACAAAAATTGCATGCATACACCTAAATAGAGGAGTAGGAACTAGGCTCAATCTAGAGAGTTTTCCCCAATTGCAAAGGTCCCATAATTTGGGAAAACTCCATGTTGTGCATTCACACCGAATTGGCCATTTGTCTATAGAAAATCGATGGTTGATTTGGGGTGTTATGAATTTTCACTAATAGGAGTCATTATTGCAAGAAGCCTAAATCCAATTTCCATCACATATAGAGCACTATAAATTTCCACATTAGTTTTCATATAAATGTTTGTAGTTCATAGCATTTAAAAAAGCTTCATCAATACTCATTGACTTACTTAGGAAAGATCTGCAAATGTGATTATAAGGTACCTTGGTAATTTCTACCTAATATCATATAATGGACTTAGGTTGGTCCTACAATGACATTTCTTTCCACATAACTATAAGTAGATTCTATTAGAAGGCAACAACATATCAAGAAGTTTTACCCAAATTGTCTTATTTTAAAACATTTTTAGTTATGTTGTAATGGAAATTCTTAGTCCTTATTTATACTATAATCTTATTTATACTTTGAAATATCTCATCCTTATGTAGGTTGCTTATTTTATAAGGATAATAGTATAATTATTTATTTTCATACTTTAGATGATAGATTATATTAGGTAACCCTAATCATCCTCCCTAGATACATATTATGTTCTTAGTTGTTAAAGCTACTTGAAAACATGTTATAGTTCAAAGAACACCTCATAACATTGGTACATTTCTAAATTACTATTTATTCATAACAATTTTTTTTTCAAGCAATCATAAAGAACCATCATACATATTTAATATCCATAATTTTTCATACCCCTAGGGTACTTATAAATATGATTCATCTCCCCAAGAGTGGGAATGTTGATATAGTTCTCAAGCATTACTCTCTTTTCCTACCTTTATATGCTTAATGATAATTCTTATCTTCACTTTATATTTCAATAATTTTCTTTCCATAGTTCATATTTTCCATACGAAGTCCACTAATCAACTAATTTGTTTAAATTATAACTCATAATAAAATCATATGGTTTTGCAACAAGACGTGTAGTCACACAACTCCATTATAATGACAAAACAAATTATATATAACTTTTTTTTAATAAATGATACATGGATGATGGAGAGACTAAAGAATATGTACTCATGTAATCATTAGGATTCATGCCTTTTTATACATCACAAAGAAAAAACCTTCACTTCCCATTGAAAGCTAACCCTTTCTTTCATTCAAAAACACAGATAAATCAAGAAAGGTAAACCATCCTTTTTCTTTATTTTTCAACTTCATAATCTACTTTTAATCCTACAATTTGGGGAAAACAACATATTTCCAGAGGGTTAGTTCTTCCTAGAACTAAAATGGACTAATGACTCTTCTTCATAGACATTTTATTTTGGAAAATAAAATATCCACTATTTTATTCATTAATATCAAAAAACATCCAAATTTCATACATGATCACAATAATCAAATGATCTAAAATAATCAATCAACAAGACACCATAATGCATAGGTTATACCCAGTGTCATTAAAACTTAATTCGCATTATAAAAACACCACAACAATACATTGATCATAAGGAATTGAAACTACAAAGGATCCTCTCTCTTTTTATAGCTGAATAATTTATTTTAACCTCAATATCATTGATTCTTTTCCCAATGGCTAAACAAACTTAAGTACTAAGAATGCAAGCAACTATCCACTCTACATTATAGCGTATTAAAAACCTAACCATAAGATGCATAATTTTTCTTTTGCACGCCACTTAAACATCAACATCCCAGACTGGGTTATAAATTCAAAGGATTAAATTTCAGTCATATCAAAATTTAGACAATCATTCTTAAGATACATACAATATTCAACTCTTATTGCCTATCAATTCTACATTATAGTGTGTTAACAATCTAACCACAAGATGCATTATTTGTTCTTTTTCACGCCACTTAAACATCAACATCCCAAACTAGGTTATATATTCAAAGGAATAAATTTTACTCACCTCAAAAGTTAGAAAATCATTCCTAAGATACATATAATCTTAAAATATTACAGCCATACCCTCATAACACGAAGGTTTCACCCTTGGGTTCATACTAACCAAGCTAATATTAGAATGCTTGTAAACCATATCAAATATACCATAACATCAATGTATACATTTTAGAGCCAATCATGGACATCCCCTAACTCCCTATCTTTCAACTGATAACATGGGATGAATTAAAGAATGGATGAACACTATACCTTTAAATGACTCAAGAGTAACTAGACTAGAGACAGTCATCAAAGTGGCTGAACCTCTCTAATGCCCTTATGGGATTTTGTTATAATTGTAACAGTTGGACTGTATTAGTAGAATAAAAGGCATGGAATAATGATATATCTTTCAATTCATTCATATATATGAATAATGTGAGCACTATATATGATTTCCTAACATTCCCCCTTAGTGTGAACATGGGAGAAAAACATCCACACGCTCCTCTGCAGTATGCTCACCCCTGTGGCATGTCCAACTTTGTGACTCATGACCTTGATCCAAAAGAAAGGCTCTCTCCTTTCATGGTTTTAAACAGGTTTACCATAAACCTTGACGTGACAGGAACCTCATCAATGGTCCACCTCGTGTGGTTTTCTAGATCCTCCCACAAACCCTTTCAAGATCCATGAACTGACTTACTCTGGTGCTACTGTTCATCACTATGCTTATACATCAGGGAATTATGTAGGAAACACATCTCACCAAACTGAACAATAAAACACATACTGAAAATATTTCACATTTCCACCTCTAAGAATCGCAATGTTCTTAGTTGCAGCCACTTGTCTTCGATCGCTGCCACTCGATCTCGAACAACACAGAAACCGCCACTGCCACTGGAAGCTTCCTTGACTTTAGCCATTTTGGTGCAGAATGGGAATGGAACATTGGTTATTATTCCCCCACAATGTGAAATTCCAAATAATAAATCGAAAGGGAAAATGTATTATGTTGTATCATACTAATGGATCTTGTTGTCTTGATCTTGTTGTATATGGTCCCCATTGCGGGTGAACATATTCACCACCAAAATCTTCCAATGAAGTATGGCGGTGGAGGATCTTTGTAGTCGAGAGGATCTCCGTAGTTTTCTGCTCTCTTATACAATTCTTTTCCACTATTAACAATAAAGCACACCACTCAAAGCAACAGGAACACTGCAAACTGAAGCGCACTAATAAAATGGAAACCACACTGAAAATCACACCATACATATGCCACCACGGCTTCTGTGCGGCCCCATCATTGGTGACTGATGAGAGGTCGTTGTTCGACCTCCTTCCTCCATTGCCTCCTTCCTCCATCATACATGTTGCTAACTCAGTTGAATAAATCTTTGAAGCTCAATTGTTTCCACATTGTGCTTATTCTTTTCTTCCCTCTCGCAATGTGAAACATTTTTTTTGGGACGTCGGGTAACACCAAAAATGCGTCCGTGAGAAAAAATTATTTTTATTTTTAGGACTTTTACAATTTTTGACAATTTGACTATGCACAAATTTTCACTATTTACACTTGATTGGACAATGATAAAAATCCTAAAATCACCTATTTTGTCAATTTTGAATGGCACTCTAAAACACTGAAAATAACTCTAGACTTCAACAATTTTACTATAATGACAAGACACTTGTGATTTTGACGTAAATAAAAAATAGTTTTGTGACACTATACTCTTGATAATAGACCCACAATGACGGACTATGACTATAACAAAATAACTTAACAATTAAAAAAGTAATCTTTAATTACTTTTTTTTAATAGATTTTTGACTTGATTCCTCACAATTATAATACTATAAAAAACTTTTCCATACTGACTCAATTTTGAGAGACATACTTTATTGACCACGTCTGACTTTGACTATAATTCATAAATTAAAAAAACTAAACCTAATATTAAAGGAAAACTATAACATACTGAATTGGAGTTATGCATGCTCCATGGACAATTTTAGGAGAATTGCATGCAATTGTGAGGGTTCGCATTGTGAGCATTCGAGTCACCTGTAGAGGAGTTATTGTCGTTGGTAGAACAAAAAATATGCCACTTCCATGGGAATTCAAACCGATGTGAACCACACATGCAAGGTCAATATCGAGGGAGCTGTCGAGTGAAATCTATGCTGACAGTGCATGAGCAGATCCAACAAAGAGCAAATTGGGCTTAACTTTCATTAGAGCATACTTCTACCAAGATTTTAGCAGAAAGGATGTTGCAGATAATTTCCAATCAGAATTAAGATCTCTTTATGGCCGCTTCAGCTTCAACCTCTATGAATGATAAATAAAAACTAATTTCACATAATATAATGAGGATTCAAACAGGTGACGTGTTGAGGAACATCCATAGTTGTGAAATTCAAATACTACTATTGAGTGCAAATATGAATGACCGGTGAGAGAGATATGTAGAGAGCTTGATGGCAAATAAAGATTATTGTATCCTCGTAGGGTCGTGAAAACTTCCGTGGGCACAAATATTCCAAAATCACACAGCAAAATCCGTGGGCACAAATATTCCAAACTGCAACGTCAACAATGAAGCTCTTTATATTTTCACATGCGTCCAAGGAAACACGAACAAAATGTTGTTAATCGCTAAAATCCTCTCATACACGGCAACCAATAACACAGATCTGCCCCAAACAGTTCTCAGAATCCCATGTTGCTCTGATACCAAATGTAAGAGATGGACTATATTAGCAGAATAAAATTCACGGAATAATGATATATCTTTCAATTCATTCATATATATGAATAATGTGAGCACTATATATGATTTCCTAACAATAATATTGTTGCAAGTTCCTAGACATGGAGTTGACCTCATAGGCCTGTGATAGAATAACGAAAACCATAAAAAATTTAGCCTACGAAGAAGCCAAAAGGAACCCATTTCCATTTAAATGTCTAAATGCACACCATGAAATGGTAAATAGAAATCATTATTTTCCCAGTAAGTAAAACCCATTTCAAACCAAAAGTTCCTATTAACATAGAACCAAAATTACTCAACATTGCATATATTATAAGCCATAGAATCCACATGAGTTTATATATATAGTTCATCCACAACTAGTATAACCCTATGGTAACACTCAATATAGTAACCTTTTAAATCATGCACATGCATTTTCGATCAACAAGATCCCACCAAGAATACTTGCTGTAGATATTTGTTTTATGAAATTACAAAATGGTATGAGCTATAAAGGTAAAAAGAAAGACCTAGAAACTTTTAAAACTTAACTTCCTTGACCTATAATAATATTCAACATTAAATCAAGCACCCAGGACCTAAAATTCCTAGGTTTATTCAATACGAAGAGAAATTCGGATCATCAAGTTATTAAATAGATATTTATACACATGTTAAACAAATCAAACCTTTATTACAGATCCACAAATTTGTAAACTAGAAAAATATAAACTCAAGCAATCAATCCATAACACCCAAAAATATTGTATTGTTATAAAACTAAATATCCAAGGAAAATAGAGGTTTCCCATGCTTACGGTGTTACTCTTATTTGGATTTTCTATAACTCTAAGCACAATGTCCAGCTTTTACCATAGATTCGGGCTTCTCAATTTCATCCACTAAAACATCAAAAATTCCCACGGCTTATTTATATTTGCCTCGATCGACTCTACCAAAAATAACTCTACTTTTGCATGCCACGATTTCTCACCATATTTTGATGGAAGAAAAGAAATATCAAACCCTATCATGCATGGTTGGGTAGATGAGTTCAATCAAAGGATTTTTTGACAAAAATACCGAAAATAAAGAATAATAACCCACTACATGTGGTTGGCTTCTCCGAGAGATTTCATTTCTGAGAAACCGTTTAATTAATAATTAATGACTTTAAAATGCATAGAGCCACATAAGTGGCCAACTTACCACCCAACTATCAGCATTTCTAATTGTTCTCAAATCGATTTAGTGGTGTTGAGGATAGTAAACAACAATAATAAATCTAGTTCTTTACATATTTAATAAACAAGATTGATTAGTCTCATAATCAAACAATATGGATTCTCACTAATCCCACACTAAGGAGTGGTTTATTACCAATTAAATGAATTATATAATAATGATCACTATTAGGGATTTAGACCACCCTTCATACAAAACAACACGTGTATTGTTAGTTTATCATAGGGTAAATTCTTTAATTAAGCCCATTTTTATCAAATTTGTATGGCCAACCAATAGATTCCTTCAGATAACCATCTTTTGAATATATTTACAAATGTATAACTTATGGTAATCATATTACCTATGATATTTTACCACATGATAGTCATAGTGCACACATAACAAATCATATCATAGTGAGACAAGGGGAAAATGTCGTAACTAGAAAGGAAATGTGTTACGCTAAAGTTATGAAGGTTGTTTATAGGGTATAGATGTACTTATATGTCTTATTAAACTAAGTCAACCTAGTAACTAAAGATGGACATTAATGAATGCTTAATTTGTTAAACAGTGAACTTAATAACTTAAGAATGAAAAGAATCTTGATACTATGATTGAGATGATTGTGTGGTGAATGGAGGGACAAGTTTCATGTGGCTTATGTGTAGTCACAAACCAAGCTAGCTAGTGTGATGCCCTAAAACTATGGCCATAGTATTGCAAATGACTGATTACATTGTTCAATCACCATTTCTTATTTAAACTATGTTACAATCAAGAGGCTACACTAAGAAGATACACATTATTTTTACCTTAAAAATGTTTAACCAAATGATATACTTGGGTATATCATCTTGGGAGGAGTATTGAAGGGGATCAAGTAGGATATGAACCCTTACAGTTGCACATGGTTATCATAGCTTGTCTGGTTGGATTCTAAACATTAAATAATGTTGGATTTTTTTTTTTAAGTTGTTAATCATTGAAGGCATCAAGATAATTAATAATGTTGGAATAATTCATTGGTTGTTGTAAATGATGTTATTCATTTCAACGTAAGATAACTTAAGGGATTTATAACTCTTGTATACTGGAATTTAATGGATGTGTATTAAATTCATTGAAGGCATAAATTGTAATTAATGAGTTGTAAAAAAATCCCTAGTTGAGAATCGTAAGAAAGTGGTGTTACATTTTTGTATCAGAGCGAGGTTGCAGCTCTTGGACTAATTGGGTCTTTATGCTAGCTAAATATCTAAATTTGTTAACTAAAAATAATGGATATATGAAGGATGAACCATGGTGAATGAAATGGATCAGATTATGTTGTAGGTTTGGTGGTAAATAAGTTAGATAAAAATATAATAGTCCTTCATGATGTATAAAAAATGAAAATTTTATTGGAGCATTTGTTGAGTGTGAAAATGATCAACCAAGGTAAACAACTTGAATTGATTGATAACAATCAGCAAGGAATTTCTCGATTGTTTAACTTTCTTGATGGCAGATTTGGAATTTAAATACAATATTAAATTAAAACCCAAATAGTCTGAGATGAAGTAGAAACATGGACTTTCTACTATGATGCAAATTTAGAAAAACCAAAAGACTAGAACAAAATCTGTTGTCAAATTCTAACTCATAATATGAGAATATAACAAGAGAATTAGCTCTTCTTCACCTACAACTTTAGGGAAAAGTGGTGAGAATGTTATGGTAGAAAATGTGGACTTTTAGGATGAAAACAATAAGAACTTGCTATAATTTCCAGCAAGGAGCATAACAACATTGTGGTGGCTAATAAGCTAAAAAGAAGGAACAAGTTTCCTAACATGATATTAGGTAAAGTTAAGTAGAACTTCATGTTTTTGTTTTAAACAAAAGTTGATATTAACATAGCTGAATTACTTGTATTTTGTGATTAGCTGAAAACATAAATTGAAATCTTATTTTTCCTTACCATATGACATGAAATTTGGTTAAAATGGTAAACTTGTGTTTGTCAATACAACATTGAATTTTTTTAGCTTCATCATGCTATTTGGATTCAAAAGAGAATCAATGGGATATTGGTTTGAGAACCAAATAAATGTCTTGGAGGCATGTAAAAAATAGAAAGCATACATGGTATAGAAAGGAACTTTCTCTTAGAGACATAAGACTGATTTCGCCATTGATTTTAAAGATCTGGAAATGAGTTGTTATCATAAGTCGTATTTGAAGTCTTTAAGGATCAAACTAATGACTAAGTAATCATTAGTTATCATGGGCTAACCTAATAAAAAAATTTTGTCTGATTTTAATAGGTTGGTTGAAATATAGCTATGACTTCCTTATCAGGTTTGTGATAAATGTATGATTTGGGAATTTATTTTGTTAATGTGAAATTGTATATTTTCCTTTGATTGATAGGCTAGAAACCCATTAAGGGTATAATATAATTTTTTTTTAATTCTATATGGGCCTAAATGATACTATTTGAATATTCTAAGAAAAAGAATATACTTACGTATATAACAATATCCTTTGTATCCATGTTTATTGTTCCTAATTCCAGCTCAAGTGCCAAATGGTTCGAACTAAGTCAAATGGATACATGTGTTCTGATTTTGGGACTGTGAATGCTTAATCAATGTGTTGTTTATTTGGGACTTATTATACATGTATACCTTCCCTTGTTTATTGGTTAAAACCCTATTAAGGATGTAATTTTGAACTGGGAAGTAAATCCTTCGAGTTTTGGATAGGTGCTTCGAATACCAAATAATAGAAAGTATATGGATATTAATAATATACTTCTGATATGCGTGAAGATTATAGCTAATAATCTATTTTGGGTAAATGAGACGTGTGTGTGTGTGTGTGCATGTGCGCGCGTGAAGTGGGGTTCCAAATCGGGATGAAAGTTTTTCTATGATCTATTATTTGAGAGCATTATATGGCATGGATTTTATTGATAAGATTTGGGAATTAATCCTATGACTTTATGAACTAAGGTTGTTGATAAAAAGATCGACTGTGTGAGGATATAGTAACTCACTATGTAGTCAAATAAGTTCAATGGTATGAACAATTACTTTTTCTTTTATGTTAAGGAATAATATAGTATGGGTTGTAAAGATTAAGGTATTTCATATCATTAAAGTTTTTGATATGTACCTTAATTCAGCCAAGTTGCTATTATTCTACCTTTTTCGAAGGGTGAATTTTCATCTTTGTTTTGAAATGATTACCAATATAAGCCAATAATATATTAATTACTGTATATAAGAATTGAGGAAATCCTTATTACAATATGGCTTGTATACATTTTTTAACCTAACAATAGTATATATCATTGTTGATGATCATTTTTGGAATGGATATCAAGTTACAAAAGTGTAACATTAGCATTATTATTGCATAATCTTAATAGAGGATTGATAAGTCAAGGGGTAATGTTTTCTGGTTGAGAAACTTTAGTTAAAATGATTGGGACCATGAGTTAAGTACGGGATCCTTGCATCTAAAATATTTTACTCCTTAAATAGTGGACATAGTTGGAGTTTCATACCATTGTGTATCACCTTACAACTTAGGTTGGGGATAGTGGGGCTATAAAAATCAATTAATATTTCCCTTACAAAAGTTGTGCTTGTTAGGAAGGGTTGGGATGTTCTAACAGTCTTGCCTCCATAGAAGTAGAGGATCTATTTTATATAATTACTTGTGTCTTCTTAGGCAAAAATTTGTGTTGTTCTATTTGCTATGGGGACTAATAGAAATCAATTGAGAGAACATTGGGATCACTTGTTTGGACTCAAAAGAACTAGTTAAGGAAGCTTTGAGTACGATTTTGGATACAAAGTTTTTATTCCATATATGTTCTAGTATATTTGTTGAATGTTTTCCTAACCAAGGATGATATAAAAAAAAATCAGGTACGAAATTCTAAAAAACGTAATACTTTAGCTCGGTTAGGATTAAGATATTGAAAAGTCATTGTTTGAATTAGGAATGCGGTTCTAATTATCTAGTTAGTGATCCTTTTGATAAATTGGTTGATGATGTTGGCATACTTAAGTATTAAGATCAACATCTACTTGGGAATAAAACCATGAATGTTATCCATATAAAGAAGCATTTTATATAAATTAAAGTACCATTAAGAAATGGAAGGCAATTAAGATCACCTAACCAGAGGAAGGTGACTTAATGAATATAAAATCCCCTAGGATTTGAACGTTGTTATTCAAGTGATGTTTGGCTTGGGTAATAAATTGCTTTTTAATGTGTTTGTATGAGATCATTGATAATTTATAAAAACATGATTTCAATATAGTAAGGATGTTTGATCCTTTGAAATTTAATGAGAAATGATTTATTTTTGTATGAATTGAATGCAACCTTCACAGGATGTTACTAATTAAGGCTTACTTAGTTGTAATAGGATAAATGACTATAGTTGTTCGGAGGTAAGGATCACCTCATGATATTTATGATCATTGATTTAAAATTGAATAAAAGATCGACCGGTTGAAGTAGGTATGGATAAACTACTTATAAGAGGTTGAAAGAATCAAGTATACTTGTTCAAGGATACGTTTTTTCAAAAAAAAAGGTGTTATGGAAAGTGGTTATGAGATTGGCAAAAAAATAAATGCCATTTCTTATGTTGTTAATAGACTAATAGCAATAATTGTATTAAAGGTTCGGATCCCAATAGGAACTCTTCCAAACGTAACATACTTCCTTGGGGGGTTGGATGGAAGACTTCTGTAAAATATGTGGATATTACTTTCAAAGTATAAAATTGAAGAGCATGAACAGGACTATGCTCTCTACCATATGGAACTTGCTTACACAACGTATGTATCGTAATACTTGAGGTAAGGTCTGCTGTGAAAGTCTCCCAGAAAATTAGAGACAACTAATTGGGGGCTGGAAAATATCTTTACTTAGTCGGTTCTAGAAGAAAGATAACACATGTCCTAATGTGAGATGACAATGTTAACTTCTTGAAGAAGAGGAGTGTTAAGAGTGAAAAAGCAAAGCATTCTTATTCTATATATAGGAATAATCGCTAGGTTCATTTCAAGAGAATTGGGAATTGCACAAAGCAAAGTCTAAAAAGAAAAGTATAAGAATGAAAAAACATTATTTTGGAAGATAGGGTGAGATTAAAAAAATAATGTTTTCCTTGTTTGTTTCTGCGATAAATAACTTGTTTTAGACTTTGTGTTATGCATATTAAATAATATTGCATGTAAAGATTGGATGTAATGACAAAATTATGTCATATTTTTTACTGTGTGACAATTTTTGCTGATTGAAAGGTTGTTACACTTTAAAATTGAATTGAGATGAACATAAATCTACAAAAATTACAAGTTTTTGATGGAAATGTTGATTGATCTCCTTAGTTATTGGATATAATTATGTGTTTGATTATTCTAATTTATGTTTAATGAGTAAAAATCATCAGAGAATGGTTCGTTAAGGGGGCAAGTATGTCATACCCCATTTTTTCATCTTGTTCGATTTGTAAACAAGCTCGATATCAAACAACTTGTAGGACATGAAGACCAATTTCGTGTACGCTTTCCATGAGCACGGAGGCGTATCAACACTTGCCATCATGTTCACGTAAACTCCCAGAATCTTCTTGAAACCCATCTAGTATACCCTATGAATATATAATTTACCTATAAGTAATAATATTTTTGGTTATCTTACTTTTGCATGATGTTTGGATTGAAATCACAGTTATGCTTTTGGATATTGCAAATAAAGTGATAAAGATAATAGGTTGACAATGAGTTTTTTTATAATCATAATATCGATTATATATACCTATTGATATTTCACTACTATGTTATAATATCTAGATTATGTCATAATTATATTGTAATTTCTATATCAACGTTTATTGATCTAAGTTACTCTAATGATGGATACAACATTACCATTGTTCAGGAAAAGGATGAAGCCTTAATAAATTAGGCTGGTAAGAATGACCATGGTAAGGGTAAATTATTATTCCTTTGTTTATAGCTTGACTGGTTGATAATAAAAGGTGATAGTATTGTTATGATCTAGAGATCATAATACTTGTGCAAATAAAATTGATGGTCATCGACCATATAAAGTAGGATTACATTATTGGATGGTTATCGACTTATCAAATTATTATGGGAATTCAATAATAAATTACAAGGTGGAATTTATAAGTGGAATGGGCTTATGGACTATATATTATTTTTAAATAATAAAATGGTCAATCGACCATGCTAAGGATCTTTGCATTATCGATTAAATCGATATTAAAAAGAAAGATAAGGTCGAACATCGACCTGAGCATAGGTATAATAATAAGTTTATTTTATTGGCCTTTGATACAACCACCTAAGCTACATTTTAATATAGAGATTTGATATTTTTGGGCCATTGACTGGTCATACTAAAATTTAGTTATTCAATAAACGGTCTTAGACCATTTGATGCATTCACTTCCTCCAATTATATGGTCTTGATCAAATGACAACGTCCTTGGAAACTGTAATGGCTATCAGTTAGTTGCTAAGTTTATTTAGATGTTTTAGTGGGAAAATTTGGTGGTGCAACTGGATGTGGTTCTAGAATGCATTCAATGAGAATTTACTCATCTCGAAAGAAGCAAGAAGCTTCTTGAGGAAGCTAATGGAAAGAGTATTGGTATTTTTGGTTTCATTCTTTCAGTTATATTTTTTTGGCTCTATTGAGCTCTACATGCAAGAAAATTATGGAGCTATTTTTGTGTTGACTGTAAATGCACTTCATGCATGTTTCAAAACTCTACATAAACTATTTGTGAGATTTTTATGGGCTATTTAAGATGGATGTTATGATAAGAATGGGTTTTCTTGGTTGATTTGGAGATATTTCTTGTCTAGATTTTGAGAACACTTCTAAAAGTTTGATAGAAATGATTTTGGTTACACTCGAGTCAACTTAGGAGAAGATTGAAGGGATTCTGGGAAATATATTTTAGGCATGAAATCATTCTTCCCCCATCTTTATTATTTATAACATTCAAATATTTTAATGGTTTGTGGTTTTGCAAATCGTTCTCCTATGTTATTAACTTAGGAAAAGAATGATTTACGAATGGTTATTTGCTTATTTGCTTAACATAGTTATTGGTGAGAAAGTTTGTTAGGTAGATAAATCAGTGTCTCCACTAACGTTCATGGGGCTACACCCTCTTTTTTTGAATGGTACAACTCCCATTATTGAAAGTAAACTAATCCTAATCCTATCTAAATGTTATGGGTGGCCAAATTTGTCGAGGATCACACAAGGACACTCCATTGAACCTGTGGAAAAGTTCTTGTATGGGGTACAAGGGAGGAAATTATAGTGATAAAGGTAAAGAGGGGGAAATTATGCAAGGAAGATTACTTTCATGAGTAGATTGTAGAGCTCACACCTAGTAACTGGAGTAGTTCAACCTTCAATATAGAGGAAAGAACAATGAAGCTAGCAGGACCAATGAATTAAAACACCAAGTTTTTAAATTCATCTATTAAGGACACCAAGTTCCTCTCGATTCCATGCAAGATCAACTATGCTTGAAAAGTGCATAAAAGAGATAAATATAGGGGGTAAAACAAAGGGAAATAGAAGAAGTGTAGCTTTTATTCCATGTATAGTGATGAATACAAAGCTTCAACCAAGCTATCACAATGCTACATAGTAAGAGTTCTTCAAAATATGGAATCCTTGGAATGGAGAGGCCATCCCAATTTATAGCAATCTGAATTGTCCTTTCACCTCCCTCACATGACTCTTCGTTTCCATATTCCACTCGTGACCTTTAATTTTCCATGAATTAAGTATTTCTCTTATAATTTTGAGAAAATACTTTCTAAAAATTGAAAAAAGGTGACTTAAGTGAATAGGATGAAATGCAATAATGATGCATAACAAAGAATTAGAATGGAGAGAAAAAGAAGATAGAGAAATAGAGGAAGAAGGAATGAATGAATGGAAAACACCCTTGTGATGAAATACTTTGAATGCCTTGATGCATTCATGAAATTTGAGCAAAGATTTATGCCACTGGTGATCTTCTACACTGATGAAGATTGCTCCCTTGAATAACTTTGAATCATTTTCCCAATCTAGTGATGACCACAAACTCTTGGGTATTTTGTAGAATGAGTGTTTAAAAACATTTTTTGAGGTTTATCACCTGCCAGCTTCGAGATGAACACATACAATGCCCACGATGAACCGCGTTGAAACTCGGTTGATGAAATCCTTGACTCATTGAAATCATTCTGATAAACTCTCTTTGAATCACCCGGATCCTTAAGTGAAGAAGATGAATTCACATGATGTGCCTTGTGATGCCTTGCTTTGTAATATGATATGATCATTCCAAACCATGAAAAACCGTAATTTTTTCATGATTGATTACACCTAAGAACCTAGACCAACTTGTGCACTTGAAATTCATGTTTCATTGACATTTACTATATTTGGAAGGGACAACTTACTATCTTTAGTAAGTGTCAGAGTTTGCCTTTTTGGACCCCAAATGGTGATATCGACCTAAAGATTATCCCTCAATGTCACTTTGTGCAAAAATTTCCCTTTGAGAACAACTTGTTATTTTTAGTAAGTACACATGGGGCCACTTACGATTTTTAGTAAGTGTTGTAGTTGGCTTTTCCCAACCTCAACTAGCTATGATAGCTTGAATTAATTCTTCTTACTGTGTTCCTCACGCCTTTTGGACCAACTAGTTATTTATAGCGAGGGCTTGTGGAACCACTTACTATTTTGAGTAAGTGTTAATTACGAGCCGAGCTGACCTTTTTGATGACTTTTCCGCGATACTCCCTTTGTGTTCATCGCCTTCTTTATAGTCTCTTCGAATAGTGGCTTATTTAAAGTAACATACCCTAGGTAGGAAGGCGTGCTATTTTTAGTAAGTACATATCCAATGTTAGATTGCAATAAAACAGTCTTGAAACTCTAGGTTTTATTCTCGGGTTCCACACTACTGCATTTTGATTAATTCCTTCATATAAACAAGTGGCAAAATGAGATTTTCATCGGTGGGGTAAGAATAATGACAAAAAAACACATCCCTCCATATCCCTAAAAATAGGGACTTCATGACACGAAAAATATTTTACGTGAAACTATATTTTTCAACATCATTCCCTCCAATTTTCACGTGATTTCGCCCACTTGAACCCCGAGAAGCAAAGAGGTAGCTCGCTGATTTTTTCCACCACTGTGTCATAGCGGCCATTAATGGAGCTTATAATTTTTAGGTTTATTCTTTGTCTCTCGTTTGTGATTAAAACAACTCCATTGTGATATTTTTTAGCTTCGTGTCTCACTAAAGAAATTTCTCTTCGATCCGGTTGTCAATTTGATGAGAAATTGAGCTTTGTTCTTCATGGAGCCGGAAGTGAAATTTATTCACTATGAAAATTATGTGCCATAGAAAAAGTGTTTGAATGTGTATTACTTATGTTTTTTTATAGATGAATGAACAGAAAATATGGTTCTTCAATTCATGCATCAATTTGTAAGATCTCTTGAAAATTACATTTTGCGGATGGATATTTTCACTATTCTTCTTCTCCGTTCTTCATTTCTTACCCTCTATTTAATGAAATATTCTTCTAAGACCTGCATATCACAATGGGGTAGATTTTTGTATTAATATGGTGAATCTGGTTTGATCTTTGGCAATGTTGGAGTGGTGGTAGGAGATTGTTTGAGGAGTTTGCTGAGCAAGTTGTGCACGTGAATGTTGGATTGTAGATGTTAGAAGCAGTAGGGATTTTAAAATTTGAAAAATTTCAAAGGCATGGAAAGAGGAAAATTTTCATTTTATTGACTTCCCTCACCTCAAAGGGATGTGAGGGACATCAATTTACATAGTGCGCCTCAGCTTGACATGTGGTGGAGATCCAATGGTGAATGCTTTGAGCTCCCACAAACACACGGGGCTGATCTAACAATCTTGGAAGTTACTTGAAAGGAATGATAACCAGATCGTGCCAAGCCAAGAACACAATGCTAATCAAACATGATGATCAATAAGATGAAATCAATTCACCGGAATAACTTTACATAAACCTTTGCAAACAAATGAGCGAGAAATATCATATATTATTATTGAACTCAATGCGATACATTGAGAATGGGCCTTGCTTAAATAGGCAAGGAATAACAATCTAAGAACCAGAGGTCATACATCAAGCCATGAATCAAGACAATAACTAGTCATTAAAGAACTAGTCAATACCATAGATTTAGGAGAGAACTAGACATCAAGGATCTAGTCAATACCATAGATCAAGAAAAGAACTATACCTAACAACTAGATAATATCTCCTAATATCTAAATAAGATAAAATAAATATCCACACACATAAGTGGGTGAGGATAAATACAATAAAGGTAAATAAAGTACCTACGTGAACATGAGCTAAGGTAAATACCTACTCTAACACCCCCTCAAGTGAAGTTAGGGGCCAAAATAGAAGTGGCATGTCCATAGTATGAGTCCCAAAACTAGGCTTGATGAGGTACTCATGTACAATAACTAAAAAAGGACACCGCAAGGTACCCAAAACCAGTAACAACAAAGTAAAGAGAGTAAAAACCCGCTCCAAGGCATCCCAAGAAGCTCGGCTCAAAAAAATCATATAATGCTGAAGAATTTTGGTGTGCACTTGTGGTTTGAATCCACTTCTCGATCACAAAACTCAAAAACAACTAACACTGGGTTTCACTAGAATAGCTCCATACAAGGAGACTGTCAATGGAGTGATGTCGAAAGTGCAAAAAAAACACCAAACATAATTTGATCAATCTGCTGCAAACGGGTGTGCCACGATACAAGAACAATAACCAAAGTAATAAGGCAAGGACACAAACTCAGAGTGTCATGATCCAAGAAAAGCCAAGGTAATAAGGAAAGGATATGAAACCCAAAGAAGTAGGATCAACACCACACCCTCTCATACCGCTAAATGGGTGGAGTGACGCTTCTGGCAAATCTATATGAGTTGCCCAAAATCAACTACTTGAACACCGACAAAATAACATTGGACTTCACAAGAATAGATCCCCCATAAGAATCATCGTCGACATGCCAAAAGTGTCAAAATACGGATACAAAATCTCTCAACAAACAATAGAGGTACACTACACCTGCTAAAGAAAAATGCTCAAAACAAGAAGCATCACAATGCGAAAGTATAGAAAGTGGATCAAGAGGCTGAATGGTGGAGGAGCCGTGCCTGTAGAGTCCTCTCAATGAATTCCTATGTCTCTGCCATGAGTGATCATATATCCACCCCAAATCAACATGGATGGATGAAGAAGATACTGCATATGACTTGTTGAAAATGCATAATGGGTGCATGTAAAAGAACATCGAATGTGTGTCAAGTTTGATCATGTCGATAGCTAAAATCTCGGTTTCTCAAGCTCGAGTGAAGGTGCATAACTCATGTGTTGCTCATGATCCTTAGAAAGAGTTGAGCGAACAAAAAAGGAGCTCTCAATGTGTGATCCCAATGAAGTATCTACTCAAAAACCAATGTCATGATGAGAATTCCACTTAACATGCGGAATAATGGAAAAATACCCTATGAATGTCTCATTAATGACTCTGCTAGTGAGACCCATAGAATGGAGCATGTAAGAACTGAATGCAGTGGTATGATTCTTAAAAAATCCATGCAGCTGAGAAGAAGTAGGATACACAACATGTGGTACTTATAATAGGCACAGATATGGAAAGAGCATGTAGTAACAAGCCTCACGGGTTTAGAAGCATAAAAAGTAGGTTCAGAAGCTCAAAGACCGATGGATCAATGTCATTGGGTACAAGAGCAACAACTGCAAGTGGATTAGGAGCATGGATATGGTTGTCCACAATATATGGTGGTGATGTTGTAGGCTAGCAAGTTTGTTATGCATGGATGTATTATTGTATCCCTATCATGAATGAGTGATTATAGAAGAGAATTTCACTTCTTGAGCAATCTATTTTCTTCCACAAATTTTACAATATCCTCTTGAAGTCCACATACTTCAAAGAAAATCATATCATTCTTAGAATCCATATTAGGTACAAACTGCAACTCCCAAAATTTTAGGACGTCGGGCTCAGCCGAAATTGCATCCACAATTGATTACAACACTCCTCCATATTTGGCACTTTATAATTATAGTGCAAGTATCAAAATAAATAACTCCAATAGAAAGAGCATGAAAAAAACAAGTACTTTTACAAAAAATGGCACTCACAACCGAGTTACCGATCAAAAGATACAAGCTTTTTAATATTTTGCTCAGTTATTTATTTTAGTTGCCATTAAAACAAATAAATTGTTGTTGCCTTCACCACACAAAAAAAATTAAAGGGGGCTGAATTTAAGCACCTACTAGTAGTAATCACAATCTTTAAGCCCTCATATGACCATTCCATATGACCACGGGTTTAAGATTGTACAAATAAAAAGGTAAATAAAGTACCTAGGTGAACATGAGCTAAGGTAAATACCTACTCTAACAGATCATGAGGGTCCGAGAGGCTTATGGGGACTAGCTAAATTTTCTTAACCTTGATGGATTTAAAAGACACCAAATTACAACAGGCTCCTGGAGCTAACACGTGTCCTCATCAAAATTGACTAACTCCCGAACTCACTCCAAGAGGGCAACTTGAAACGGCGATAACTTGAGCTCCCGATGGAATTTTTTGATGAAATTTTATATGATATTAAATTTAAATATAGTTTAGAATCCAATGGTGGGAGATTAAGGTCTAGATTCCTCCATTTGATCCCTGAAAAATTGGATTTTGGATCGGTACTCCACCTATTCATGAGAAGAACTACTTGCACACCCATTATGCCAAAGTGTTGTTAAAAACTAATTTCACCATATTGTAGGGATTTGTATTACATTTCCAATGATTATTTTTTTTTCTACTAACTCCATTTGGAGCTCCCAAAATCACCTTCCAAATCTTAGCAGCTTGTTTTGGCATGTGCACCGCCTTGGCCTATGAACCACGATTTTAGTTAAACTGTCCTAAATTTTCTTTATCCTTTACGAATCTTCATAAATAAATTCCATAATTATCATAGGACATTTATTCACCTTTTTTTCTAGTTTGGTTTTTCTGTTCCGCTCCATGGGGTTGTGCTTAGCCTTAGGAAGGCCAAAGTGATAGCCCTTCCCACAACTGCCCAAAGTTTGCATTTTTCAATGAAATCCTAAAATCACCTAAGGGTTTTGAATTGACTTTCCCAAATATCCTATGGGGATGAATTAACACCAATTGGGAGGTTAATAGATTGACTAGGTAGACCCGTGGTTTCTCAAAATGGTAAAACATGAAAATTTTGTAGCACGAGGGCTATTGTTGTCATGCTTTCGAAATTGTCAATTTCTATATTACAAATTTTCATGACAATAGCTAGCTCTAGCTTTGGGACATGGTATGGACTGAGAGAAATGAATACATGGCATGAGAATCCCAAAATCTCAATTTTCTTTGTGGACCAGTGCCTTATCCATTGGGATTTATGGAGTCGGAAAAATGGACTACACAACTTTCTTTATTGAACACACAATTAAGAAAACAAACAAACAGAAGGGAAACACACTAGGAGTAAACAACACACAACAAGAAAGGTAAATTATATACAAGGGGATGGAGATTCATAGAGGCAGGGAAAGTATATACACATACTCGCAACGGGTTTAGAAAATTACATGCCATCATAAAATACAAGATAAAAGTTACACACTTTGTAGGACAAAAATTTTATTTGATCAAAGCATGCTTTTGTCATGGCTTTGCATGGCTTGAGAAGAAGAAGGCTGACCGAGATTATATCTTCATACTCATATTGCACATAGAATGTTCTTGCATCCAATGAATACTTCATTATCTTCTCTGATATCTCATAGCTTGATGCTCCCATTTGATGCCACTGTGATCATGAGACACTCATTGTTATTCCATGTCTTGATAGTGGGAGAATATTAATCCTCTTTGAATTTCCACTTTAAATATTCTCATAAATCAGCAAAGAACTCAAAAGAAGATAGAACAAACTGATTTTCTTATCATTCACCAACTTGTTTAGATGTCCCACTTTGTTTCCTATAAATTAACTCAACATTTTCCTTATCATATTCCTCCATGGCAGGGATGTTGTCTTCAAAATTAATAATATTCAAAGAAGATTCCACAACCTTAATTTTTGCACTCATGAACCTCTTCACATTGTGTGAAAGGTAAAGAACAATGAGGCTTACAAAGTGAAAGGCATGTTTTCAATCCCTTCTCATCAACCAAGGCATTGGGGACATCATCTAGTTCATCCATTGTCTTTGTTTTAGTATCAAACATTGGTGAATCGAAAGAGGAGAACGTATGGCCTCATACTTCTCTTGCATTTTCATGGCCCACGTCAAGAGTTCAAGGCTGAGTTGAGGATCTTTAGTTTCTTCTCGCGCAGCCTTAAAAATTTCTTGTACTTGATGGTTCTTCAAAAATATCCAGTCTTCAATAGATTCATCTTCATCCTTATTGGAAGAATCTTTGTGTTGTGCCTCCACATTACAGATGGATCCATATGGCCCCATGATTATTTTGAAACATCCTCATTCACCTCTTTCATGTTTTGTGATGCCCAAGATTCACTCTCTTACAAGCATGGGAATACTTGGCTCAATGAAATCTTCTGATAAGGAGAAGAGTTCCATGGTTTGTGGGAAGGTCTCTCCTTCAATCTCAAAATACATATCATCTTCTTCTTGGTAAGAAGAAAAGAAGCTGTGTTGGAGGAAGAAGTTGAGATGAGAATAATTTTCAGGTACAACTTGACCATCCATTATTGAATATTATTTCTCAAGTGAAAGATGAAAGGCTTTGTTTTCACCATGATGATGATTCTACTCCCGAGTGAGTAGAGGTTGTGTTTAAATGTTTTGTTCTCCTTGAATTTCAAAAAGAGTGGGATTCTATCATTCGATCATCGATGATTACATCGGGAAGAGAGTTTGATTCTTTGACTTCCTCCATTTCTTCATGCAACATTTCTACATCACTTGAAGAATCAAAATAGGAGGGAAGATTATCTATGACCATATTGAATTCATCATCTTTAGACCATGATGTCGAGTGACTTTCTTGCACTTCTTCACATCTCTCCATTTCGTCATTAATTAAAATATCAAAACTTGAAAAGAGATCATTCATGATTACTTTAAATTGGTCATTTTCTTCATCATTGGTGGAGTCTTTGGAGAGCATTGGATCACCCATTATGCAACAAGATATTTCTTTATTGAATATTCATTCCCCCATGGGTTGTGTCTTAAGCCGGATGGAATTGCGAATGGTGATTCTATCTTCATGTCTTTTACTTATTCCTCCATGATGTTTCTTTGTCTTTCATCGGAAGGTTCCATGATAAGATCTTCTTCAAGAGAATCCAAAAATATTTCAAGAACAAAAACCTCATAGTATAGGCATCCATCTAGGTTTTATTCCATAGGGCATGTCTCATCTTCTTCCTCCATTTGATGAGGTGCTTCAAGATGTTCATATCTTATATGTAGAGCTAAAGCATGCCTCCAAATTTCATCAAAGACTTTGGGGTCATAATTTCCTTTAATTATTCTAAAAAAATTCCACATATTCTCTTTTCAATATATTCATTTCTTCATCACCATATGTAATGAATTCATCTAGATAATGATAGAAGAAGGAAAATTTTCTCAACTTTGTAGTGAGATGTGAGAGATTACAAAAATCTTCTTCAGTGGATCTTGAACCATCCTGTCTTTCATCATCTTCTTGAATGCTAATTTGATCTTCATCGGAAGGCTTGAGGATAGGATTTTCTTCAGTAGCATTCAAGAACCTTTCGTGACATGAAAACCATATGGTACGAATGATATTCAAGATACTCCTCTATAGCAGATCTCCTCTTCTTCTTCCTCGTTATGGGACACTTCGTGTTACTTATACATCTCTTGCATAATTTGGCATATTATTGAGCTTCTTCGCATCTTATCTTATGTCTTCTTTGAATCCATTCCTCTTCATTTGTGACAACTTCTTTCTTCTTTCCTTTGTCAACACCATTCGGAACCATGGTTGATCAACGATATTCTTTTCTGAGAAGACATCTTCTTCTTCTTCACTATCACTCATTGGTACTTTACTCCAATCTGGAAATTTCTTCATGGTGCGGGGAATGAACATGACCGAGTTTCATTCCTTGAAGGATTCACCATCAAGAATGATTTTACTTTGAAATCTGATTTTTTCGAATGGATACCTTTTGTAATGCCCCGTTCGGCGTTTACCCTAGTTCTTGTCGCAATGACCCTCTTGTTGAGCGTCGAATGGCTGTGTGTATTTCCATTGTCTTAGATCTTGTCTCAGTGATGTTTTAGAACCTTCCCTCTCCTTCTTGCGTTCTCAAGTTGTTATTGACACCTCTGTGTGTGGACTGTGTAATGTCCTGTGCGTTAACCTATTTAAGGAGGATCTTGTTGTCGCATGGTTAAGCTGGATCATTGGTCATTATTGATGTGAGTAGAAATTATTTATATTTATAGTATATAATGATAACAATGTTGTTTTAATTTAATTATCGATTGGCCTCTATCTTATAGTGTTATTGTTTTACATTATTGTCAAGTTGGTATATACGTCTTTGTTAATATGATTAATAATTATTTTAAGTGGTAATAATAATAATAATAATAATAATAATAAAATAATAATAATAATAATAATAATAATATTATATTATTATTTTAATTATTGATCGACGATAACTCATTATTTTTAGTGTCGATTGTTATCAACTGTATTATTAATTATCGTTAAACGATTTTATTGTTTGGTTGGTCGCTTTGCAGAATGAACCCCGTTCCGCTGAGGAAGGGATTACCCGTTTTGGTGCCATGGTCATTCCTTGCCTTGTGTTTGCTTTTGAATGCCAACCTCTAGTTTTCTGCGCTTGGTCGCTTAGGCCTGTTCGCATGTTGTTTTTAATCCTTGTGAGTAATGGAGAGTTTGATTCTTACTTCCTCTAGCTTGCTCGTGTGTACGTGATTAAATTTTCTCGGGTTGAATAGTAATCATACAAAAATTCGTATACCTTTTTAGCTTATGAGAACTGTTCAGGTAATCTTGTAACTCCTTTTGCATTTGTATTAATATATCTTCTTTCGTATGCTTTGTGAGCTTACCTTAGTAGAGATTTTGTTATCCCGTATCTTTGCTGAAGGAGGGGCTCATGGGGGCGCCAGGTCGTGGTGAGGACTGCCCAGTTTTTAAATCTTTTAAACTGCTTTCACCTACCCTCCACTGCCACCTTGGCCGACCAGGTCCATTCGCATGTCTTGTTGCAAGTAGATGGCATTAGTCTCCTCCCAACCACCAACCTGCAGACCGTAATGGCCATTATGTTTCTACCTTGCGTGAGGGAGATGGGAGTCGGTGGAGTCCTATTTTTCTTCACCTTGATCTCATTTTGATTCTTTTATTCAATGCGTATGGGTGCAGTAATGGGTTTGATATGGTGGCTAGATGAAGCTACAAGCTAGTGAAGTAGGCGTGTTACCTCCACTTTCATTGGGTGCTGTGAGGTGTGTTCTTGTCGGGGATCCACAGCAGTGGCCTCAATAATGACTAGCTTGCAGCAACAAGCATGTTGCAAGATAGTAGAATTTTTTTTTTTTTAGCGCTTCCAACAAGCAGGTTGTCCAACTATGTTGTTATCTGTTCAGTATTGAATGCATCCTCAAATTCGGGATTCTCCTTCAAGATATTTTTATCAAAATCGATATTGTGACAGTGAGAGTGTTACCAGGAGACCTGATGAAATTTATTACAAAGATTCTCTATTGAGACCTTACTTGTTTTACGATGTAACTCATGGAAGAGAATCTCATAGGCGTGGATCTGTTTCATATCAGAATATTCATGAAGCACAATTTGCTTTGCAATTATGAACTTGCTGGAAAAATGTGGCAAACTGTTTAGCTTCGACTCTTGTTGGTTTTTTTTTGGAAATCCCTTTTTGCGGCCTTTGGAAAACAGTTGCATGCCTCACGGGTGGCTCCACACCTGGTGCGAATCCAAGTTTCCCCTTTTTGTGCTTTGGTATGCTTTCATGTTCTGCACTAATGCCCCTTTGGACACGGGCTGGGAGGATGTTGGCTAGGTTGTGGAGTCTGGGTGTGCTCCTGGTAAGTGCGTTTAATGGAAGCTTCATAGGATTTTTCATTTAACACTTTTTGTGTTTTTATTTATTTCAATCTAGCCTTTGGGACCTTTCTATCTCAGGCTTTTGTTGTTCGTGGGTTTGATCTCCTGCCCTGGCCGCCCTCTCCCTGACTGTACCAGGCGCTGCCATGAAGCTTGCATGAGAGATCTACGTGCTGAGGAAAATGAATGTTTTTGGAATGTGTTGTAGCTGCTGGAGCCTTGGTTCGATGTGGCTGCATTGAGGAAGCCCCAATCAGGCATGTTAAGACTAGTCCTTGAAATATTGTTGCTATCCTCTTTCGATTTCATGAAATAAATGATCTCTTACCTGATATGACGCCTTGAGATGCAATAATGTGTTTGATTCTTTTGCCTTTCCTTGAAGTGCACTGGTTGTTTCCCTGTTCCTCCACCCTGCACCGCTGTTTTCTTTTGTTATTGGTCTGCAAAAAGGGGAAATTGTTGTTTCTTTACCTTGTTAGATTTGGATGGCTGAGGAAAAGGTTTTACTTGCTTTTGTTTATTTTGAATCAATCATCTGAAATGGGAAAAGGACATTATTATGAAACATGGAAGCTAAATAAATAAATAAACTACTTTTCAAAATGTGTGGTTGTGGCTATCCCAAGCCGATATCAAATAAGTAGAGGCTCATAAATGCTTGGGTCTGTTTATCACTAGGTACTAGATACTTCTTGCTTTTTGCTCCTTTAGGGGTGTCCTTCTTTAGTACTTCTGGCCCCCTCGAATGCTTCTTCCCTATTTGGTTTGTCCCCTTGTGTGTGCCGACAAGTTAGTTATCACCTTCCAGCTCTTCTGAATGTAGAATTGTCGATCGATAAAACACAAATCCGCGTATGTTTCTTTTGTGGTTTTTGTTTTATCATTATTGATAGGAATATCAGAAATATGGGAATCTGGGTTCTTATCTAGAGTGGCTCTTGTTTTATTAATTGTAACACTACTCCTTGGTTACCTTTTATTGAATGTAATTGTTGTGTAAGTGAGAGTCCTGTTGGAATAAATTGCTATTGTACACCTTTTAACATGTAGTGCTATATTGGCTTGGATAATAGTATGTGTGCTTTTCATTGCAAGTTGTCATGCTTACCTTCCTAGAGTGTAGCTTGTTTATGAGCTATGTATATGGCTCGTTTCCTAATAAGGCTTGTGGCTTTTGGTTTCTCCAATAATCTATTTTGGTATTAGACATTAGGAAAGAAAGAAGGAAAATTTCATTAATGTCCTCAAATGACCGAAAGTAGATCAAGGGGACTAAGGATACAACCTTTAGCAATAGAAAGTTCTAGGAGGAGAGAATCCTAGTTACGAACCAAAGAAATAAAGTACAAAAGATGAAATAGAGCAGCGTTCCACTACCTCAAGTGGCAAAGAAACCAAATCAAACAACAAAGAAGGGTGAACAATAAAACCCAAAAAATGTGCGTTAACGAAAACAGGAGGAAAAACTTTTGAATGTCCCTGTTTTTGCTGGAAGTGGAGGAATCTTCTGAGCCTCTATCGATCTTTGTGAGGAATCTTTTTATTTTGTTGTCCGATGAGTATATCGGGACCTAATAAGCCTTTCGTTAAAATAAAATATATTAATGACATTTGGGGATTACTCTTCTTTTTTTTATGTAGATAAGTTGTCATTTTTGATGGGGTTGTTAGAATTAATGGTTGGTGATATTTTTGTAAATGCAATTAAATAGTGGCTTGATTATGATAACTTTATTTTTCACTTTCAAAAGACCTTGTAAGGAAGAGGCGGTACACCTCTTGTTTAGATTGTAACGATGGAATGTTTTCTTCGGGGTCTCATATCCCTTTATTGCTTTGAAACCTTCCTCCTGGAAGGATTCGGTAATTATGTTTGTTTCGTGTCTTGATCATAATTAGTATGTATTTTGACTCTTGAGTTTTTTCTTTTAAGATGGATGGTTTGAGTATCTGATTTAAATCACTTATCCGTAGGGTTGCTTGATCGAAATTCTCGACAATATTTGACCTTTCGTTCCTACCCAACAAGTCCTTGACTTGATTATTTGTTTTGTGATATCGTTCTTGCTGGAATGTTTGACTTCCTCATTTTTGGCTGGTGTAGATCCTTACTTCTTGTGATAAAGTTGATTAGTGGTTAGTGCGTTGATCCTTTCATGAAGTAGAACATTCCTTTCATGTCTTTGTTAAATGTTAGCTTATTATTTCAATGTGTAGACTTAACATGCTCAGTTCTCGCGAACTGACTCAAGTTAATACTTGTGCAGATGGCTTGTGCGTGTCGATAAAGGAAATATTTGTGAAAGTTTCATCGGTTTGTTTTATGTGTTTCCTTGTACAATGTCACATGTGCTGAAGATCTTGTTATGGTGCTTGTAAAGGAGTTTAGAAGGCCTCTTGCCTTGGTTTGTTCGGAAATTGGGAAATGAAGTTGTCCTGTTCTTTTGTAGTTAAACTTGTAATTATCTTTTGGGAAATAATATTCAATCTTTACTTTTATGAGTTTTTCTTGCGGTAATATTATTTATCAGTCTTGAAATGTTGTAGCATGGCTTAACCAAATTGTTACCTTTTTGTTCTCAGCTAGAGTTCTTTTCATTTTTGTGACACCTTTGGTTTATGTGCCATGTTAAATAGAAATTTCCATAACCATGTTTAGTCTTTCGTTTAGCAATGGTAGTTCTTCTTTCAAGTCATAAAACTTTCTTGTCTTATTAATCCTCCATGGTCTTGACATCAGTGCAAACCTATGTATATTTTAGTGGGTAGAGACCCTTTTTCTAAAAAAAAAAAAACTAATCAAAAATAAATGAAAAGAAAGTGAATTCATAGAGGACTAAATAAATAAAATAATAATGAAGTCGTGTTCCTTGTTGATAAGTTTAAGAGTCTTTAATTGGAAAGAAAGGAGTTTCGACTAGTGTAAAAGAATCTACCCCCACTAACCTAAAAACTTCGGATTAAACTTTATTCTCTTTTTGTGAAACTTTAAGTTGTGTACTTCTATTTTAGGGACCCCATGTGTATCCATTATCGAACTTAATCAAGAGTTGCTAAATGAAGTTCTTACCCGAATCCAGTTAAACTCTTTAGTCTCATTAAAAGACCGACTAATAACTATAAAAATATGATGATGAATTAAATTTACCATCTCACACTAACCCTCTCCTCAGTTCATCGTAACCTTCTCTTGAGTACAGTTAATTGTTGATCCTTACACAAGGAGGTTGTTGATCCAAGCCTAATGCCCCTAGTATAAAAGAAATGAATCTAGCCTTTGGAAGAAGAATTTCTCAAAACAAACCTGAACCTTATAGATCCAAAAGTCAAGTCTTGGAAGACTATTAGTGAATAAATAACCTTACGAAAATGTTCATAGTGGGATGTCCTGAGCTGTAACTATGTATTGTGGTTGGTATTTTTGTGGTGTCTTGTCATGAGAAGAGTGAATTGTCCTTGATGGGTGTGAACGTTTTCGTACTGCCTTGTGGTCATCCAGGTCTCAAGTTGTTGATAGAGTTAGTTGTAACCTTGGTGACGACATGTTGTGTTGTGTTATGTGTCAAGCAAGTCAAAAAAATTAAATTTATCCTGTGTTTTCTATGTAGTCTTGTGTGTCAGAAATAGTGGGTATCACACCTTTTTGTGTTTATTGATATTTTGGGCAGAGATATTTTTAGGTGCACTTAGGAAAATCTCTCCCCAGCAGAGTCACCAAAAATTGTTGGTGATAAAATTAGTTGGGTAAGAAAATCAAGTGTCTCCACTAACATTCATAGGGCTACACCCTCTGAGTTGAATAGTATACTCCCATTATTGAAATTAAACTAATCCTAATCCTATCTAAATGTTATGGGTGGCCAAATTGGATGGGTATCACACAAGGACACTCCACTCGAACTGTGGAAAATTTCTTGTATGAGGGTACAAAGGAGGAAATTATAGCAATAAAAGTAAAGAGAGGGAAATTATACAAGGAAGATTACTAGCATGAGTAGATTATAGAGCTCTCACCCAAGAATCGAGTAGTTCAACCTTCAATACGAGAAGAAAGTGCAATGAAACTAGTGGGACCAATGAATTAAAACACCAAGTTTTTAAATTCATCTATCAAGAGACACCAAGTTCCTCTCCAATTCCATACAGGATCAACTATGCTTGCAAAGTGCATGAAAGAGAGAAATAGAAGAAAAACAAGAAAGGGAGATAGAAGAAGTGTAGATTTTATTCCATGTGTAGTGATGAATGCAAAGCTTCAACCAAGCTATCATAATGCTACATAGTAAGAGTTCTTCAAAAATATGGAATCCTTGGAATGGAGAGGCCATCCCAATTTATAGCAATCTGAATTATCCTTTCACCTCCATCACATGACTCTTTGTTTCCATATTCCACTCATGACCTTTCATATTCCATGAATTAAGTATTTCTCTTATAATTTTGAGAAAATACTTTTACAAATTTAAAATAGGTCACTTAAGTGAATAGGACAAAATACAATAATGACGCATAACGAATAATTAGAATGGAGAGAGAAAGAAGAGAGGGAAATAGAGGAAGAAGGAATGAAAGGAAAACACCCCTCGTGATGAAATTCTTTCAATGCCTCTATGCAACATGAACTTTGAGCGAAGATTTTTTCCATTGGTGATCTTCTACACTAATGAAGATTACTCCCTTAAATAACTTTGAATCTTTTTCCTCATCTAGTGATGACCACAAAGCCTTAGACCATAGAATGAGTGTTTAGAAACATTTTTCTAAGGTTTAACATTGCAATCTCGAGATGAACACATACAATGCTCACAGTGACCCTCCTTTACACTTGGTTGATGAACTCCTTGACTCATTGAAATCGTTATGATCAAATCTCTTTGAATCACCCAAATCCTTAAGTGACAAAGATGAATTCACATGATGTACCTTGTGATGCCCTACTTTGTAATATGATATGATCGTTCCAAACCATGAAAAACCTCCATCTCTTCATGATTGATTACACCTAAGAACTTAGACCAACTTGTGCACTTGAAATTCATGTTTCCTTAACACTTACTATATTTGCAAGGGACAACTTACTATCTTTAGTAAGTGTCAATTGTTTCCTTTCTCTCGACCCCAAATGTTGATATTGACTGAATGATTACCCTCAATGTCTCATTGTACCAAACTTGCCCTTTAATAACAACTCGCTATTTTTAGTAAGTACACATGGGGCAACTTACGATTTTAAGTAAGTGTCATAGTTAGCTTTTTCCAACCTCAACCGGCTATGATAGCTTGAAATATTTCTTCTTGTTGTGTTCCTCTCACCTTTTAGACCAACTAGATATTTATAGTAGGGGCTTGTAGAACCACTTACTATTTTTAGTAAGTGTCAATTGTGAGCCAAGATGACCTTTTTGATGACTTTTCCTACGATACTCCCTCTATGTTCACCGCATTCTTCATAGTCTCTTCAAATGGTGGCTTACCCAAAGTAACAGAACCCTATGTAGGAAGGCATGTTATTTTTAGTAAGTGCATCACGGATGTCAGATTGTAACAAAACAAGTCTTGAAACTCTGGGTTTTATTCTAGGGTTCCACACTCCACATTTTGAGTAATTCCTTCATCTAAACAAGTAGGAAAATTAGGTTTTCATCGGCGGGGGAAGAATACTAATAAAAAACATAGCCTTCCATATCCCTAAAAAATAGTTACTTCATGGCATGAAAAATAATTTATGTGAAACTAGATTTTTGTTGATCGAGAATACTTATTAGAGATCACACAAAAGGTGTGCGCGGAAGAGAGAAGGCCGGATCAAGGGCGTGGAGGGAAAAAAAGACCCACACGCGGAGGCCAAGTTCAGCATTCAAGACTTAGCCGATTTTGAGCATGAAGATCTATTTTTAGAAGATGGCGTGCGAAACACACCAACGATGTAGAGATGTGCACGCCACACATTGTCTATCTTTAGAGGATCGGATCAAGAATTTTGCATGGAGACGAGCTAAGAATAGGATTTTCACTTTAGTTAACTATAAGAGGTCTATAGATAGCACACTTGCATGTGTGGCTATGCTTGTAAATAGCGTGTGGCTATTAATAGCATGTGGCCTATTTCTGGAATAGATAAGCGGTGAAGGGAAATTCCCCACCCTATATATATGATATGAATCACATAGTAGTAAGATATATGTTTGATGGATGTATGTAGGTATAGAGATATATGCATATGGATAAATTATTGTAAGAAGCTTCTATGTTTATTAATAGATGGAAGATATTGGTTGAACTTAAGTGTCATTCTTGTGTGTAATTTGGTAGTGCATGTTATTGATTCAATCATGATTAATATTCAAATCTTCTTCTTTCATAGATCTCAATATGGCATGCATTATAGAGTGATGGATTAGTTATGGATATATATGTTTCTTCCTTCATCACGCTAACATTCTGCTACAACAACCCTAAAGAGGGACTTGGTACCTTTGTGCGCTTCGATTGAGCACTCAGTCTAGGTTGAGTGATGTGCCAGCATGACTAGGGTGTTATCTAGTAAATTCTAGGCTGCATCAATTTTTCAATGATCATTCCCTCTAATTTTCACATGATTTCATCCACTTTGGAACCCTTAGAAGTGAAGAGGCAGCTCGTTGATTTTTTCCACCACTGTGTTATTGTGGTCATTAATGGAGATTGAAATTTTAAGGTTTTTCTTTGTCTCCATTTTTGACTAAATAAACTCTATTGCAATATGTTTTTCTTCTTGTCTCACTGGTAAAATTTCTCTTCAATCCGGTTGTTGGTTTGACGGGAAATTGAGCTTTGTTCTTCGTGGAGCCGGAAGTAAAATTTATTCACTATGAACATTATGTGCCATGGAAAGAGGGTCTAAAGATGCATTTCTGATGTTTTTTAATAAAGGAACAAAAATCAAAATATGGTTTGTCAATTTGTCTATCCATCTGCAAGATCTCTTCAAAATTTCATTTTGTGGCAATGGAGATTTTCACTGTTCTTACTCTTCATTATTCATTTCTTCTCCTCAATTTGATGAAATATTCTTCTAAGAACTACGTACCACAATGAGGTAGATTATTTTATTAATTTTTCAAATCTGGTTTGATATTTGGCAATGGAGGAGTGGTGGAAGGAAGTTGCAGAGGAGTTTGCAGAGCAAGTTGTACACGGAATGTTAGATGTTAAATGTTAAAAGCATGAGGGATTTTAAAATTTGAAAAATTTCAAAGGCATGGAAAGAGGAAAATATTTATTTCCCTAACATTCCACACCTCAATGGGATGTGATGGAAATAAATTTGAACAACACACCTAAGCTTGACATGTGGTGGAGATCCAACGGTGAATACTTTGAGCTCCCGCAAACACCTAGGGGATGAACTAGAAATCTTGGAGGTTGCATGAGGTTCCAAATGGCTTATGGAGGCTAGGTGCATTTTCTTAAACTTTATGTCCCTAATCTTGAGGCATGCAAGGGACACAAAAAAATTCCAAGATCCTGGGTGACACGTATCCTCATCAAAATTTGACTAACTCTCGAACTCACTCCAAGAGGGCAACTTGAAACGGTGATAACTTGAGCTCCGGTGGACTTTTTGATGACATTGTATATGATCTTGACTTAAATGGCATTATGAACCTAATTGTGGTGGTTTCTGGTCTTGATTCCTCCATTTGATCCTTAAAAATCATATTTTGATCTGGTACTCCACTTGTGCATGAGAAAAATTGCTTGCAGACCCATTGCGCCAAAGTGTTGTGAAAAAACTAATTTCACCATATTTTATGGATTGGAATTACATTTCGATGATGTTTTTTTCCTCTTAATTCCATCTGAAGCTCTCAAAATCACCTTTCGAAGCTCAACAGTTGTTTTAGCTTGTGCACCGCCTAGGCACGTGAACCGTGATTTTAGTTGAAACTATCTCAACTTCTTTAAATCCTTCTTGAATCTTCTAAATCAATTCCATGATTTTATTAGGAATTTATTCACTCCATGTCTATTTTTTATTTTATGTTCCACTCCATGGGGTTGTTCCATCCTAGGAAGGCTAGTGATAGTCATTCCCATGCTTGCCCAAAGTTTGCATTTTTCAATGGACTCCTAAAATCACCTAGGGGTTTTGAATTGGATTTCCAAACTCACCTAGGGAATGAATTAACACCAATTAGGGAGGTTACTAGACTATTGGGTAGACTCGGGTGCCTCATAATGGTAAAACATGAAACTTTTGTACGGGGGTATTATTTTCATGCTCGAAATTATCAATTTCCATGTTGCATATTTGCATGACAACAATGACTCTAACTTGGGGACATGGTATGGATCGAGAGAAATCAAGACATGGCATGAGAATCCCATAATATAAATTTTCTTTGTGGACCAATGCCTTATCCATTGGGCTTTATGGAGTCACTTAGAAAGATAGGCTACACAACTTTCTTTATTGAACACACACATGCAAACAAACAAACAAAAGGGAAACACACCAGGGGGAAACAACACACAACAGAAAGGGAAATTATATACATGGGGAGGGAAATTTATAGAGGTGGGGAAAGGATATACACATACCCAAAATGGGTTGAGAAAAGTACATGCCATCATGAAATAGTGGATAAAAGTCAAACCTTTGAAGCACAAAAATTGTTATTTGATCAAACCATGCTTTTGTGATGGATTTTCATGGCTTCAGAAGAAGAAGGTTGACAAAGATTCCATCTTCATACTCATATTGCATAGAGAATGTTCTTTCATCTAATGAACACTTCATTATCTTCTCTGAGCTCTTATACCTTGATGCTCCTTCTTGATGCCTTGTGATCATGAGACACCATTCTTCCATGTCTTAAATAGTGGGAAGATATCCATCCTCTTTGAATTTCCACTTTAAATATTCTCCTACATCAGCAAGGCACTCAGAAGGAGAGAGAAAAAACTAATTTTCTTCCCATTCACCAACTTCTTTGGATGTCCCACTTTGTTTCCGAAAATCAACTCAACATTTTCCTTATTATCTTCCTCCATTATAGGGAGGTTATTGTAGAAACCAAAATTGGGTCACACTCCCCTTGGTCCCTCATCAAATAATCACCTTGAACACACTCACCTAACCATGGCCCCTTTCACCCCACACTAATATTAATTTAATTAGTTTAATTAAATTAACCCATGATCTCATGATATTTATTATTTAAATATCCTAATTAAGATAATTCTCACACCACCACCTCACCTATACACCTCACCTAGCCACCTCACCCTAAGACCTATTCTTAGTATGTTTCCATAACTAACTAAGACCTACCTAAACCCTAAAAATCAAAATCCTACATTCCCTCTAACCACATTCCTTCCGTTAGAAAGGAAGCTTCCATTCTAATATGCGGAGGAGAAATGAACAAGATCCAAGAAATCAAGTGGATCTGCCCATTTTAGTAAACCTAGGAAATCCCACCCTAACCGATGCCGGTTACCCTAAACCGCCACCGATCAACTCGAACCATCTTCGATTACCATTTATTCCCCAAAAAAACCTTATTTTGAGGTTGGCACATTTTTGAGAGCAAGAGACGAAACCAAAGCTACATGTAAGTAGAACCAAAGATTTAAACATGCATCAAAGCATCCATAGCCAACATCAAAGTGACCACGAGAGCCATTTGCATTCATGAGAGAATCTAGGAAGTGCCATTACCACACCAAAATCCATCCATTTGATCAATAGCCATTACCATCCAGCCATCAAGATCCTATAATAGTAAGTATTTTGCTAACCAAAGATTCATCTACTGTCATTTTAGTAGACTCTGTTACTTTTTGTTATCAGGTTTACTTGCATTCCCATTCTCCCATAATTTACCTTCATACAAACTTGATCATTCCTTCACCACACCATTAAACCGCCCATACCCGAATGTTAAAGATCTCGAGTACGCCTAAGATCTCCACAGACCTTTCCATTTCCCTCTCCATTTCCATTTAGCCTCAAATCTGTCCTCACACCAAGATTTTAATAAGTTTCCTCTACCTCGACCATACCGATGTCGATTACCCATAATCATCATTGGTTTCACTTAAACCAACATCGGTCATACCAGACCGATGTCAATCTCTGTGTTTTACCCTCAGACCAAGAACAGAGCCTAAAATCCCCACCAAATACCCTAAACAACCCAAAACTAAACCATCTAGTCCAGTACCACCGCGAGAGACCTTTCCCTTCATATTCAATCATAGCTTAACTTTTATTGTGAACGAATTTACTTATTGTAGTCAGATTATATACCTAAATCATTTTAACTATAGTATGATTTCATTTATTGTCAATATTGAATTGTTTTAAACATTGGATTGACAGCCTTCTAGGGAGTATCACACTTCGGAACTAGCATACGCTAGGTAGTCCATTGCATATATTGTTTAACTTCTATTTGGTGGTCTTGTTGTCTATTTCAAGTAGTTCCTCCTAGCCAAAAGGAAGCTCTCACAATCAGTTGTGGATCAAGAATTCATACACGTGCAACAACCTTCAACCATATTTTACAGGTATTCCTCCTAGCCCTTTACCCTTATCTATTTCATCAAAGAAATGCTCTAAGAATTAAGTGAAACATTTTGGCATGCCCAGTGGGACCCATTCAAGATTCCTTGCATTTCTTCATTTCTAGGTGAAAATTTGCATGTTTTTTTCCTTTCTAAAGGTTCTCACATTAAATTTCTCCCTATAATCTTCTCTTCTTTCTATTGTCTCAAAGCAATCGTGTGTTGGTGATATAAAAAGAATTCTTCTTTTCTTTCATCAGTATTGCATTAGTGAAAGATCATACTCTCTCCTATTCATATTTTTGTGTCATCGAATTCAATATTTCAATTTGGGCTTAAAATCAACTACATTTCATTCTACTTTTCTGCATTATCTCACATTAAATGAGGGCAACCTATATGCTAGAAGTCATTCCCAGCTAATGGTTGACAAACGAATCATAAAAAGCACTTTCTTTCTCTTTCTTTCTCTCTAAGTCTTACCAAACATCACAAATTGAAAAATATACACATTCTTAAATGACATCTTACCCAGAACATCATCGGTGATCACACAATCCAATTGGTAGGTACTCCCCATCTCGTTACTTTTGTCAGTCATTATCTCGGAGGACAGCCCGCCCCCACCATAACATACCTGAAACCTCTCCCTTTAGATATCTTTCTTCATAAGAAGACTTCCTCACCAAAAACTCTATTCAAGTTCATGAGTCGAGTCCTTATTAGCATAAGCTAAAAAAACATAATAGAAAAATCACTCTTAGGATTTTATTTTTCTTAGTGTTTCTACTTGGCTTGTGTTTTGAGGTAAGAGGACACGTTCTTAATCTTTTTTATTTTTCCTTGCATGCTCCTCATCATAGTTGGTGTATTCCAACTTCATCTGAGTGTGCCTGGACCCTATTCTCATCATTCTTAGAATTATGGGTTTGATTCCACATTTGATTTTAAATCATAACCACCTTTTCTTCATCTCTATTTCAATTTCACAATAACCGGTGTTGGTCCAAAGTGACCATTTTCGATTACCTTCGATTGTCATTGGTTTTTACACAACTAGCGGCAGCTTCTGTTATTTTGGTTAACCTACCCAAAAGGACACTTGTTTCATATTCTTTATTATTTAGAGTCTCTATGACTCTCATCATCTTCTCTGTCCTAATAAAATCCATCTGCAGCTTATCTACCTGGCAGATTATTAGCCTTTTTCCTTGTTTTGGAAAATCACATTATTTTTCCATAGTGACCACTACAATTACCTTTGGTGACCACGGTTACCTCTAACCGACATCGGTTTACACTAACCAGCATTAGTTAGCTTTGTAATTCTCAAGCTAAAATTTTAACCCAATCCACCTACCACTACCTATTTTCCCTAATTTTGTGTCATTTACGAAAGTAATCCTACCAGATCAACACTTGTTCACATGGTGCTGACTCATCACCAATCAAATGCCCTCATATTCCATGCTAGTTTTCAACCACTCCCACCTAGTCCTTCACCACCTTCCATTCTATCACCCATGGAGCCTATCCAACCTATCTCTATCACCATAGGTGATGAGGAGTTCACACGACTCCTTGACCAGAACCCTATCACCTTACAGTTTTATCTTTCCCACTCATCCACTCGAGATGCCTCGGGTCAGTTGATATACGGCATGCCTATATCTATCCCCCAACACTTGTTCCTACTTCTACGTTAGCTCCTTCTAGCTCCACGCTACCCGCACCTACCTTGCCCCCAATCGTTTTTCAGCTAGGCCCTATACCTATTATGACCACCGCGTCTACCACATCTATTGCACCCACAACATCCACTATACCTTTGCCAACCACCCAGAACATAACCTCATCCATGCCTATTTTCTCGCATATACCCATAAAGAATGCAACCACCCCGGTGTTGATGAAAACTACCCCTTTTCAAAACATTGTCCTTTCTATTCCACAATCCTTAATCCCCATCGCTACTAGGGTCACCTCAACCCTTCCACCTCCATATACATACTATCAGCAGCCTCCTGTTTCATTTGTCATTCATTCTAGGTACATACCCCTATCTCACTCCATCATTCTCAACCTACCTATGTGGCATCGCCATATCTGGGAATGCCACCTCCATCATATGCCCAACACCAACCCTATTACTCTACAGAGGTACCCATCCATCACCACCTACTAATGACTTAATCATGTTAATGATAGAAAATATGCAGACATTTGGAGGTGTCGGTTTCTCGCTCCCATAACACTCTCACCTATGATGAGATTTGTAATGAGCCCATACACCCATCCATTCCTATTCATCCATATCTCATACATTGGGAAATGTCTAAATTTAACTATTTCAACGGCCAGAGAGGACCCGCAACAAAGCATTTTGGTCTTCCAAACATGGGTGTTATCTGATCATCCATGATGACATTTTTCTCCCGAGGACCTTTCCCATGTCTCGACTAGGCCCGAATTAGACGGGTATAGTGGGTTACCTAGACATTCTATCTTCTCATTTAATCGGTAGCCCAAGCCTTCTTAGATCACTTCTCCATTAGCATTGTTAAGAAGGTTACCATGACTAACCTCTACTCTAAGCGTCAATATGATGATGAGTCTTTTGCATATTGTGTCACTCGTTGGTGTATCTGATCAGATCAATCAACTCACATTCTAACTATCACAAAGCGAACTCATATAGCTCTTCACACGGGCTTGTGCTTAGACATATTTTTCCAACCCTACGGATGTAGACTTTCTTCACAAACCTTTGATGAGGAATTCACCATGGCACGAAAGCTAGAGATTCGGGCCATCGAAGAAAATAAAATCCAACTACAAATAAGAACATGGCATTCAAGTCAAATGATACCTCTTCTTCTTTAAAACCATAGAATAATTATTCAAAAGCTAAGGGAACCACTAACGCGGTGGTACTCAAGGCCGGCCTAGCTCATCCATCAAATCAGGCTAAGCCCTCATCTAATCTTTCCCCTGTCCATACTTTTCAATTTAGACAAGAACAACGGAAATACACCCCAATTAGGGAGCCTTATTCTTCAATTTTAGAAAATCTCATTAAAGTTGGGCCATCACCCTTCCTCCCGTAAAACCACACACTAGTTTTGATCCTGCTCACCCCACACCCGCATGGTATAAAGAGCACGACTTTTGTAACTATCATCGGGTAAAAGGTCATAGTGACAGAAATTACATCACTTACAAGAACATTGTCCAAGAAATGCTAGAGAATGACAAGTTAGTCTTGGATAATCCGAACGCACCTACTAACCAAAACTTGCACATCTTCAAGAAATTGTTTCCTAATCACACCCCTTCTTTTGATCAAACTAGAGAGACCTCAACTAATGATAGCCATACCCGCGAGGTCCATGCTATTTTCAGTGATGCACTAGTTGCTTCCCAATTACCTCATATTCCTTCTATAGAGGAAATCCTATCCCAAAGTCCTCCACCTACACATGAACCCACTTCACCCATTCCTCCATCCATAGAGGAACACCCTTCATCTCCTCCCTCACCTCTGAGGAGCCTTCCGTTAACATCGAGACCACTTCACCTTTGACTTCTCCACCTAGAGAACCATCACCAGCAATACATCCCCAGGCCCATGGGAGACACTTGTTCATCTCCTCCACCCACAGAGGAGCACCCATCATCTCCTCCACCTATCAAAGATCTAGTAGAAATTTCGCTACCTCTAGTTGACCATTCTCCGTCAACCACTCAAAATCTTGCCGACTTACTTTTGGCTCTCTTACCCACAGAGGTTGAAGCTCATAATTTCCCTGTTTCTAAAAACCATTTTATGGGAATCACCATTGGATCCACATCGACCTCACCTACAGCAATGTCATTCTTATGCTTAGTTGATTTCCATAGATTATGTGGATAGAGCCTTACTTTGGGGGCATCTTTTACTTCCAGTCTCAACGCAAATGTAGATGTCACTCGATACCTCTAATATCTATCCAAAAAAATTTGGTCGGTCAACCAAACACAACCACAAATATCACTAATTCTCCCATGATACCACTCATGTCCAAACTCACACCTCTACCCATAGTCCAACATACATCTATATCCAAACCCACATCTACATCATCTTCCTTGCCTAAACCTATTACTACTTTAGGGGTCATCCCAATGGCTAGTCTCAATCATCCACCCATCAAATTAGATTTAGCTACATCCTCCAAAGCCCACACCAAACTTAATTCGACCCCCAAAAATAACCAATCCCCTATATCTCATACCCCAACCTCATCGATCACACCTTCATCACCTTCACCCCTTTCATCGTCTTAGGTCCTCACCCCTCGACCCAGCTAAGAAACCTCCACCCAGCTCGGTAAACTAAAAATAGCAGCCCATTTCCCCTCGCATACCTCTAATATATCCAAATGCCCCACACAACCTCCACCCACACCTATAATATTTTTACCACCCATACCTCCAATACCATCGATAACTTCTTCACTACCCATGACACTTCATTCCCTTTCCCTTACACCTCTGCATGACCCGCACCATCTACCTCCACAGCACCTCGGTTATCCCTATGGGTAATCTACCCTCTTCCACCATCCACTTTTCCCTCTAAATCTTGTGCGCCCATATCGTCTTTACCTAAGAAGGTGCAACCTAAAGGAAAAAAATTTGCTACCCTTTAATAAGATAGTTAAACCAACCACACCTTCTATTTCTAGTTCATCTACCATACCCCTACCCAAGCAGCCACGACCAATACCTAAGACCACACCAACACCCAAGACCATAGCTCAAGCCACTCCCCTTCTTACAAGGAATCTACCTATACAATTAGCCGCACTGCACCCAAACCCACATTTACCTCCAATTATGATCCACTAGCGGGATCCTATGCCAAAATATTAACCAACCTCCTCAAAACTTCCATCATCACATTACCACCTCTTAGACCTTATGACCCACTCAAACCCAAACCAAAAGGGTTTGATGAAACCAAAATTTATGCCTACCATCGTGTGTCAGGACATGATGTAGAGAACTGTAAGGCTTTGAAAACCACCCTTATCTAGTTGTGTCCTCCTGAAGAAAACTTTGATGATGATGACCTTCTTGATGAGGACCCCATTTCACCAGCACCCATTTCCATAGTTCTACCCTCATTGCCTACTCAACGACCAAGACCTCTACCCCTACAACTCTTAGATCCACCCCTGAGATTCAAAATTAACACGGTTCGCATCAAAGAACTTGCCAAACCTCCACCCAAATTTTGATGTGCCTAGCTCATTTCACAAGGTTCCTTCCCACCTCTTGGATTTTTCCCTTCTTTTCGTTACACCTTTCATGGCTCACCTACTTCACCTACCTCTCTGCCTCAAATAACCATGATCCACATTGCTACCCGCGCTCGAAGGACAAAGGAAAGGAAAAGGCAACCGACCCACCAACCAACCCTATACCCAACATACCATCTAGCACCCACACCTAAAGTCACTATCTGCAGCCCCACATATCCTATTTCTAATGGGGTTACACATCGCACCATGCTCAAACAATTACACCAATCCTCCCTCAAGATGTCCCTCTATGACCTCATCTAAACCTCTAAATCCCATCACCAAGCTCTCATGGAGGTTCTTCAATCTATTGAGGTTTTACCCAATGACCCTACACCCATGTCCTCCATTATTACACTCTATCATGTAGCCTCTCTCACCAAATTACCACCTTATTCTACACCTCCACCTACTCACCAAGTAGCCACCCTCATCTTCTCAGATGAAGAGATCGCACCACACCAAACCGATGACCCCGACCCACCCTTTTCATCTTTGTTCATATTGACAATATATGTGTATGATGTGCTATGATTGATGGGGGCTCTATTATTAACATCATCTCCTCACATGTATCTCGAACAAATGTGCATACCTAAAAATTACAAGTGTAAACATCCCATCGTGTTGTGTTCATTTAAGGACACTATCACTTCCACTTAACACCGTCATCCTCCATGTTTGTGTGGACCCCGTATTGTTCTAGAGTTATTTTACGTCTTGGAGGGGGAATTTCAATATAACTTGTTGCTTAGTAGACCCTGGATTCATGTCATGGGTTGTGTTCCTTCCCCTTTACACCATTGTGTAAAGTTTGTGCATGAAGGACAAACCTATACCATTCTAGCTAACCCATCACCTTTCAAAACCTATAACATACTTTACCGACCCAATGACATGCTTATACCCATTAAGGTGTCTACCTCCATGACCAATTCCTCTTCACCTACACCTCCACTCACCAGTACTGTTGCTACCTCAACCACACCTATATCCTCCATTCCTACCGCTACCATGATTTCCACAGGCCACCTACCCATCCTCCTCCTAATCACCTAGCTCCACCTCCGATCCAACCTCCAACATATTGTCTATACTAGCTACCCACATATTATTCCCAATCCATCGGAAGGCATGTTTCAACACCTCACTGCGGGGAGTATCACCTATATAATGTCAACACATTCCTCACTCCACAAGAGTATGGAAGCCTTCACCAACACCCTCGCTATGATCACCGCATAGGAGAGCGTCTCCTTTACGGTCCTCCCCATCTTCGCACCAATCTCACTTATGGGGGACTTGATACTTCCACTCATATACCTAAACCACCATCGCAAACCCACCCATTTTTCTGCTAGCATCTAGTCACTCACCAATCGCCACTTCACCCACACCTTCCTGCACCGATGTGTGTGGAATGGTTTTGGTTTCGGATTTTACGAGCAAGGTCATCACACTATTATTCCATGTACTACCCACAAACATAATGACTGTAGTGGTATCAGCTTTGTTGAACCACCTACCAAGAAGACCCGCATTGAACTCATTGAGGACATCAACCCTTCTCCACCTTCTTCACTTGCTTCACCTTCTTCGCCACCCTCACCGAAAGAGTCAATGGATCTAGAATCCATTCCTCCTAACTTTTTTATTTCATAAACACCATTTCCTTTGGGCCTCTTACTTATTAATGCGCAAGGGAGAGGCTCCTCTTCTCTTCTCTTCATGTATCTGAAATGATTAATGACGATACATCTTCTATTAATGTCATTCAATGTCGGGATGATGAATCTATACTCACCTACCTTGGTGCGAAGACTCATATATTCATCAGGTCATTACCATCTCGAGATGTAAACCATGTTGAATGAATTGACTATCAAAATCAACATCCATACTCGGACAACCCACACATTCTAAAGATCGGTCAATCTTTGATCTCTTTGCTAACAGGAAGCCATCACTTATTTTCTCAAAAATAATAACCATGCTTTTGCTTGGTCTTACACTCGACATGCTTAATATTGACTCCACCATAGTTGTCTACAATATCGTAACCATTCCCGATGCCAAACCCGTAAAATAAAAGTTGAGGAAAATTTACCCTCACATTGCTCTTCTAGGTTAAAGAAGAACTCCAAGCCACCTTCTTTCTGTTTCATTCATCTTACCCATTGATTATTCTCAATGGATTTCTAACATTGTCCCTATCGGTGAGGTGAAAGGGGACTTTGTATTTACACGATTTTTGTGACCTAAACCTAGCTTGCCCAAAAGATGACTTTCCTCTACCCGGTATTGACCAGACTTATTGACCTTCTTTGTTGGTCACAAGATGCTATCACTCATGGATAGTTTCTTGGGTAATAACCAAATTTTTCTTTCCCAGGAGGACCAACACAAAACTGCATTCATCACCCCTTAGGGGACCTTCTCGCTATCAAGTCATGCCTTTTGGCCTTAAAGTTGAGGAAAATTTACCCTCGCATTGCTCTTACGGTTAAAGAAGAACTCAAAGACCTTCTTTCCGTTTCATTCATCTTACCCATTGATTATTCTTAATGGATTTCTAACATTTTCCATATCACCGAGGTGAAAGGGGACTTTGCATTTACACGCAATTTCGTGACCTAAACCTAGCTTTCCCAAAAGATGACTTTCCTCTGGGTATTGACGACCTTATTGACCTTACTACTAGTCACGAGATGCTATCACTCATTGATAGTTTCTTAGGTAATAACCAAATCTTCTTGCCCTAGAGAACCAACACAAAACCACATTCATCACCCCTTAGGGACCTTCGCTATCAGTCATGCCTTTTGGCCTTAAAAACGCTGGTGCCACATATCAATGGGCTATGACTTACATCTTCCATGACATCATGCACCATATATTGGAAGATTATGTAGATGATCTCCTTGCCAAATCTAAATGCTGCTCTGAGCACCTCGTCATCCTAAAAACCATCTTTGACCACCTCATTAAGTATTGTGTTTTCCTTCAACCCAAGAAGTATGTCTTCGCGATTCTCTCGGGAAGCTCCTGGGATTTATTGTTTCCTTACGTGGTATAGAGGTTGACCCTACTAAAGTCAAGGCCATTCTCGAAATGCCTCCACCCACTAACATGTGGCAACTTCGTAGCTTACAAGGTAAGTTGCAGTCTATTCACCGTTTCATTTCGCAACTGTCTAATTGGTGTCAACCATTTCATCATCTTCTTAAAAAGGATGTCTCCTTTAAATGGGATGATGATTACCATAAAGATTTTGAGGCCTTAAAACAATACCTTCTCCAACCACCCATACTCATTCCACCTAAAGATGACTAACCCTTCTACCGATACATCTCTGCTACCGATCACTCCTGGAGGCCATGCTCAATCAACACGATGAACAACATAGGAAGCGGGCGGTTTATTACATAAACCATACTCTTTTGGACCATTAAACTCAATACACACATGCCAAAAACTTTTCTTAGCCTTAGTTTTCATTTCCAAAAACTCTGCCATTATCTACTCAACCAAAAACCTATGTCATGACCAACACCGACCCTTACACTTCATGTATGCCAAACCTTACCAAAATCAACATGACACACATCGGCTTATGCTTCTCGGCCAACCTCAACCTTGAATTCATCCATCAAAATTCCATCAAGGGCCAAGCTATCATTGACCAATTGGTCGACGCTCCTATTTCTAGGGATCAACCCTATAACTTTGACTTTTTAGATGAGTCAATTGCTACCCTTTCCTAGACAAACCCTCTTACCAAATGACACTCTTCTTTGATGGTTACGAGTGTCGGCGTGGGGGTGGGGCTGGTGTTATCCTCATTACAGCTTAATGGTGAACCTATGTCTTTGTCTTTCAAACTTGATTTTGAGTGTACAAACAATATTGTTGAATACGAAGCACTCGTATTGGGTCTCCAGACTGCTTATACCTTATATGTCAAGTCCATCAACATCTTTGGTGATTCTCAATTAGTCATAAACCAAGTCAATGGTATATACCAATGTCATAATGAGATACTTCAAAAGTATAAGCAACATGTGGACATACTTTTGAACACCTTCAATCGTTATGCCCTTCATACCATCCCATGTTCTACCCGATAAATTTGTAGATACCATGGCCTAATTAGCTTCTCAAATACATTTATCCAATTTTACACACCTGGCAAGATTGGACAAGGGGGTCCTATCACGTTCAAGATGAAATAGTAGTCCCAGGAACCCACCTTCGGTTATTATCGAGATGCAATAATTAAAAAAATAATTCCTAAATTGCATATGAAGAGATCACCTAGCATCGAAAGGCACCCAGTTGATCTCGACTCAGTGAAGAGTTCAGGGTCGAGTTGTTAAAGAACCCGGTGTCAAATTGATAGTCATCTCGGAAATCATCTCAGTAGAGACTCTCAGTTGTAAGAGCTCGACGATGGTCTTGTTAATGCAAAATATAGCTCGTTGAAAATTGACAAATGAAAGGAACTGTACAAGGATCTCGGTGGAGATCGATGCAAAAATATCTGAAGGCCAAGTCAGGGAGAGTCAAAGTCAACATGATGCCAGGTTTAATCCATTAAGACAGTGCTCGACCAACCACTTGGGAGAATTATCTTGTTTGACCGAGATGATATGAAATTATGCAGATATGGGAGGTTCAACATCATTGAATCTCGGGTTTGTAATTACATAATGGTGTTCAGACCTTCCTCGGCTGAGCATTTGGTGCACAGGTAGTTGACATGTTGCAGTATAGTAGAAGCCTTTTTGAGCACTTCCAGCAAGCAAGTCGTCCAACGATGTTTTTATCATTCTGCCCTTTCAAGATCGAATGCATCCTCAAATTCAGGATTTTCCTTCAAGATATTTTTATGAAAATCGATTAAGTGACAGTAAGAGTGTTACCAGCAGACCTGAGGAAATTTATTACAAAGACTCTCTATCGAGATCTTACTTGTTTTACGATGTAACTCATGGAAGCGAATCTCATAGAGGTGGGACTGTTTCATATCAGAATATTCATGAGGCACAATTTGCTTTGCAATTATATGAGCATCTTCAATGAGTCACTAGATTGGCGAGCATAAAGGATTCTGTCAGAATTATCACACCTTACAAGCTACAGCTGAAATGTTTGCACTGAGAGTTTAATGTTATCCTCAAATCTGTTGAAGGAAAACTCGGCAGGAGAAGATTCATGAAGATCCCGCGCGCTGGTGGAAAAGTGGAGAAATCGGGTCAAATTGCCAAGTTTGCGTGGCAAAGCTGAGGCCGGGGCCCGTGGATTGGTGTGGCCAAGCCGTTATGCGGGAATTCGGAGCTGGTATGCCAAATGGGAAATATTAAGATGGCATTCCAAGCTGTTCCACGCGGGGGAGATTCGGAGCAGCACCGCCAAGTGGAAATTTTGGGATGGAAAACCATGTTGTTTACTCCGTGTAGGGGAGAAATTGGATCAGATTGCCAAGTGGAAAAATTATGATGGCTATCCATCATGAAAACCCCACGCAGTTTGGAGTAGTCCGAGTCTTTGTGCGAGTTACCAGGAGAATTAAAGTGGCAGTTGCAAATTGGGCATTGAGTAATCTTCCGAGCGATAAGGGAGGATGATGGCGAGATGGTTGAAGATTGGTCGACGTTGGAAACAGTATCCAGTTTCAGGCTCACAAAAAAGAAACGCCTTCTCATGGAATACCGTAATTGCAGCTTACAGAAGACACAGGTTTCCGAATGCAACAAACAGATGCCCGACCTGATCATTTCACCTTTGCCAACATACTTCTCCTTGCTCCCGTTCAGTTCGCCTTTGCCAGCATACTTCTCTGAGCATTCGGTGGTCGCAAGACAAGCTCCCACGCACAGTCAGCAGGCATGCGCAGTACAGTAAAAGCCTTTTGAACGCGTTTAAACAAGCAGGTTGTCCAACTGTATTGTTATCTGTTCAGTATCGAATGCATGCCTATCCTTATTCTGAACTCAGATCGAATGACAGCTGCATGAAACAAACATTCACTGCCGTGTACGATGGATTGGAGTCACGCCATTCAAGGCTTCATAAAATTTCCATGAACCAGGAGATGGAGTTTTATTACGTGTAGAATGAAACGATTCATATTGCTCAGCATTTCTTCTCCTAGAAACGAATTGAATGTGAAGGTCAACTCTGAAATACCTGGTCGGCCGTTTTGCATGCTGCATCCTTGTTACTCGTAAATGGTCTCTTTGAGAAACTCTGTGGGCAGTAGGCAATATTTATACCCTTCCATTATGTACGTCCAATCAGACAATAAAAATTATTCCTTTACCAGGTTCAGAGAAACTTGTTTTAACAAATGGATGATTATACTGCAGTTTCAAGCTAATTTTATCTAGCTTTATTTCTATTAGCTTTGATCCACGACTAAGGAAGAATTCATATGGTTGTTACTGTACATTTTTTCCAAGGTCCTCTTGGCTGCCCCAGTTGTTCAATGTATTTTTGAAGGGCTTATTTTACGTGTTGCAAATTGTAACATGAAGGATCTTCTTAGTTTCCGGAAAAACGAGTATATTGTTTAGCTCACAGATCCCAATAGTGGCATAATTGTTGATTGGAGCTGAGATTTCCGAGTGCACTGCCAAAATACCGAAGGGCTCTTTGGCCAAAAATCAGTCTCAAGGGTGTCTATCGACATGTTACGGGCATAAGCCTGGGTCATCATCATGGCAGCATTAGGTCTTTGTTGATAATGGCATTTTCTCATCGTTTGGAAGGTACAATTGTGCTTATTATGGCCAAGCTAAAACATTCTTACTGCAAGTGTTATATGATAAGGAAGAACCGTGAACATTGTGGTAAAACCATTCTTTTTAGAAATGTTGGGTTAAGCACGACATTCAAGTGAGTTTGAGCCAACCGGGTGCTCGGGTTGATATGCAAAACAAAGCCAGGTCGAATCAGTTGAAGAGCTCATGGTGTTGTTTCATGGAGTTTGAACATGGAATGCATGTGAATATGTGGTCCAAAACAAGAAGAAATAACTCTATCTGTCAAGACTAGAGCTATCACAGAGAAATCAATCGATTCAGTGTTGACAGGGCCACGTAACGTGATCCCTAACAATTTTCATAGCTTGAAAATCATTTCTAAATGGCACAACATGCAGGAGTGAAATAATTTAAATTCATTGAATTGTTTAACCTCTGTGGGTACAACCAATGTATTATGGATCAAATCCACTAAGTATGATTTAGAGTCAAACTTTTCATATTGTGGAAACATTGGTACCAAGTCGAGATAAAGAATAAGCTCGCGGGTGTTGAAGTTTAATGTATTTGTAGAGGCTTTCAATTTCGGGCTTAAAGCTTCATGTTCACAATGCATATAGGTGGCTTGGTAATTCAGAATGGCTCGATTTGGAGTTTGAAGCAAGACCGTAGCAGTGGCATTCGTGAGGCGAGTCTTAATTTGCGTCAGGCCAGGTTCACAGGATCTACATGCATTTTAGGAAAATGATAAGAATCGAGTTTGATAGCTCACCATTCGAAGGACTCAATGCAAAAGAGCCCGATTACCAAGGCAAGGAAAGAGTTAGTGCGGGGTCAAAAATCGAGTGCAACACCAAGTTAGAGGATTCGAAGCTCATCGAGTTTGGCTATGTGCAGACTCTATCCACATGGACCCCCCTCCTCTTCAAGTCAAACGGGTCAACGGGGGGGTCCCAACATTATGTTAATTAAATTAATATTTTTATTTAAATATTTTAATAATAATATTTATTATTATTATTTAAATATTTTATTTAAATGTTCTTTTAATTAATTGAGAAGACTAGGTCATCAGGCAATTAATGACCCATGATGGAACCTTCTCAGGTGGTTCAACTAACTGTAATAAATACATCATGGGCCTTCATTTTAGGAATGTAATTATGACCATTTCCTCTTCTTTCCCACATATTCTTCTATAAATGTAAGTTGGAAGATCATTTCAAAGGGTTCTAATAGTTCGCAAAGTTGGACAGTTAGATATCTCAAAGTAGTGTATACTTTTCAAGAATCCTCTCTCTTCTGCAAGTTGTTCTTGTGTGTTGAGAGAACTTTCAAGCCTCCTCTTCAAGACTATAATGGCAACTATTTCCTCTTCTGAATGTATGATGCATTGTGCATGTTATTGAAGTAATAAAAGTGTGTGTTTTGTGATTAATCTCGGTCCTTTCATCCTTTTATGCTTCTTTGTGCCTTTCTCGTACTTGCAGTCATACACTGTGCAAGTTTAAGTTTCTATTGCGAGGTTCTTGGAGTTTTGTACTTATTGAGTGGTGGAGTATTGCATGCAGTTGAGTTGTGGTGTCCATTCACCCTTCTTGATTCCATCCTTCTTCACTGGGAAATTGGTATATTTCTCGTCTCGATAAAGTTTAACAAAGGGAACGCGTGTCTCTTAGTTTGTGGTATCTGTACCCTCTCTAAGTTGCAGGTAGGTGAAGTTGACTTGTGGTGCACACACCTCTTCAAATTAACCCTTCCTTCCGAATCCGAAGACACCCTTTATTTGGTGCATCACCATCCCTAGTATAGTTTCATTTCTCGTAAATCTCTTTCCCTAAAACCCCATGAAAATGTTAGCGTAGGATTAGATAATCATTTTTGTTACACTAGAGTAGTACAACACTTAGTTTAGGAAGAGGAAGCCGGCCTTCTCTAGAGGTTCACCTCGAGCCCAAGTCCCATAGCTTGAGAGGTGATCCCATGTGTCCCAATCACACCGAACGTCCTATTCACATTCTGGCCATTCGAAGGGTGCAATGATTTGGCGACAACAATACCCACTTTGATTCTAAAATATTACTCACCGATAAAAGACTCCAATCACCCTCTTATTTACCTACAAATTTTACTCTATCAAGACTATCACTCCCAAACTAAGTGACCTTTGGTATAAACAATACTCAAACTATCTTTCCCTTTCTATCTTGCCTCCCGTCCTCACTCATAATGGACAATGCACCTTTCTTAAAAGGGTCTCTCATTATGTCATAATGGGTGGCCTCCTCTATAAGCACGGATTTGATGGTATTCTCTTACGGTTCCTAACGAGTTCGAAATTCCCTATACCATTAAGGAAGAATTTCCTTATGGCATATGTGGAGATCACTTGGTGGCCTTGTTGTATCCAAGCATATTCTTCGCATAGGCTATTATTGGCGAACCCTTAACCATGATTTTTACAATTATGTTAAGCATTGTGTAAAATGCCAACAACATGCTAATCTTCATCATACACCTAGTCATGCCTTACGGGTTTCCTATGACCTTTGGCCCTTCTATCAATAGGGGTTCGAGATCTTGTCGGAGAAATCAATCCCCATTCTTCCCAGTGACATCAATGGATCATCACCACTACCAAATACTACACCAAATGGGTTGAAGCCATACCTCTCATCTCCACAAAAGCTAAGAAAATATGTGAGTTCATCAATCATCACATCATTTGTCACTTTGGTGTCCCACATCACCTCATCACTAATAATGGAAAATAATTCAAAAATAAAACCTTGCAGAAACTTTGCGACGCCTTCGGTATTCAACTAAGTTTCTCGTCACCATATTACCCACAAACAAATGGCCAAGCCAAATCCACTAATAAAACCCTAAAAAAATTCTCATGAAAGTGGTTAACGATATTGGGAAGGACTAGCATACGCACATTCCTTTTGCCCTGTGGGCGTATGGCACTAATATTTAGACTTCCACTTGTTGCCACACCTTTTCTTTGGTCTACGTATAGAGGTTGTTCTACCTCTCAAAGTCTAGATTCCATCACTTCGTATTTCTCTCCATGACATGCTCAATGATGATGACTTTCATCAGGACCGTTTAGCACAACTTGAGTTATTAGACAAACATCGTCTTAACGCTCTTGACCATCTTCAAGTTTACCATAAACGTATCAAACATGCCTATGACAAATGTGTCCATGAAGGAACCTTCCAAGTTAGTGACCTCATCCTGAAGGAAAATCAACATGTAACCAAAGCAGGAAAAAGTAAATGGGGAAAATTTGCTCCTAATTGGCTTGGACCATACATCGTGACTCATACATATGGCTCAGGTGCTTATCATTTATCTTCACTAAATGGTAAACCTGAACCTGAGCCCCTTAATGCCTTACATCTTTAACCATTCTATTGTTGACTTTTAGCCCTATCTCACCTTTTTCCTCTTTTCACGCTCATCTCTTGAGTGTCATTCACTTCCCTCCTTTCACTATGCCATCCCCAATGATTAAAAAAGAATCATGTGCATACCTGTCACTTTTTTATCCTCTCTTAAATATATGTGCCACAGTATTGCACATGGCATGATTCTCATGGAAAATTTTCATCTACTTTGGATGAGATCCCATGGTCATTTCACCTTGCATTCTAAACAAGAATATTATTTTCACCTCAATATTTTCCATGACTTAAAATCCCTCACATGGGATCCAAATCCTTGAGTCAAACTTCCAATAAAAGATGACTCCCTCAAAAGGACATCTTTCTCTCTACATCACTGCTATAAATAGACTACTCCCTTGAAGGACAGCTATGTAAAGCCTTGCTTCAAATAAAAGAGAGAATCTGAAGCTTCCCACATCGATCAGCTTCACGAAGACCTCAAGGAGTTAATTTCCTCATCCCATATAGACTTCTGCATCGATCAGTCTATCTCAAATACAAGTCAAAATAGAAAACTTTTTCGTCATGGACTTGCTCATTGTGATCTTGGATCTCTTGCCAAAAGGCATGCTACCTCATACCATATAACCTAACCATTTTTCACCTTCTCACCATTTGCACCTTCATTTCCTACCACCTCAAGGGACCTGCTGGAAACCGTGACATTTGGTGATCATGTGACTATTCTTCACCTTTAGAATAATCAATCATGTAATGTCTTTAGGGTCTTACATTCACTAGCCTATCTAAGGTATGATCCAACCATTATGATCCTCACCAATCAAGTGGCTCTCTTGCCTCCTCTTATCTTTTAACTTCTTCATTACATATTGATCATCTTATACATGACTAGATCCTTAACGCTTATCTCTGGGAAATTTTCCTCTTACACCACAATCACCTTAATATCACCCATACCTATTTGCCCATAATTCAACCATCCCTAAAATACCTTGACTCAACCATGCCTATAACCTACCAAACCATTTGCATACCTCCTTGCATTTTCCCTAGCTTATGGGAGAACTACATCGGCCTGAGGTCCCTTTTTGTCGGGACTATGTAGGCAGCACTCCGAGGGCATGGGGCCCTTGAAGGTTAGCTCGGCCACTCTATACCCTAACCAATTCCCCCTTTCCCTTTCCTAATCACATTCTATCCTAGTTAGTTTCCTTTTTATATTCATAATTGGAAATTAAACCAAACAAACAACAATTTCTTCACATCTTTACCATCATCATTCATACATTCATTATGTCTACCATTTCTTTACCATTATCATGCATTTTACTACAAAACATCTCAACGTGACCCATATCATCATTAATTACACAAATTAATGAATTGTACCTCAACCAACCTGACTCAACCATACCTAAAACAAACCTAAATTACATCATACATAGGTCAAACTTGACTCAATCCATGCCTATGACCTAACTCAATTCATACCAAAGTCCAACCTAACTCATTTCATCATACCTAATTCCAACTTGACTCAATCCATGTCTATGACATGACTCAATCCATACCTATGACCTGACTTAATCCATGCCTAAACCACAAACTTGACTCAATCCATGCCTAAACCACAAACCTGACTCAATCCACACCGATTACCTAACTCGATCTAGGCCTATGACCTGACTTGATCCATGCCTATGACCTGGCTCTATCATGCCTACAATACTTAGTTTTCATCACATATACAAATCAAAATAGAAAGTTAAACACAACCATGTACACATCATGCCATAATCACCATCATCTCTATAAATAAAACATCCAAACATGTGTATCCATATACATAACTCTCAAATATCTTTGGCATGTAGGCCGGTGTATATAACAAAATCTCAAAACCTCTCATATACATCCTCACTATCTTCGGCACGCAGGCCGGTATATATGTCAAAAATATAATATCAAAAATACATAACCCTCTGGAGCTCAATCATCACCCCATCTGATGTCCAAACTTGTCTCATATGTCTCCTCCCCTACTCCTCTAGCCTGGCATCCGGCTGACCTCCCTTCGCCTCACCCTGGTCTAGCCCCTGATGGTCTTACCTCTGGAGCTAGCCTCCATGCACTAGTGGCCTCACCCTAAACTAGCCCCTATGCTTGTTAGTCCCCTATACTCTCCACACTATGTGTGCAGGATATGGTCCTCTCAGTCGAGGACTAATGTGCTCTATACTCGGCATATGATAAGATGTATATACCCACTACCATCGAGATGATCCCCGGTAGTATCTCACCTCACCCATGACATCTATCAATCTAGAAGTGGGTATGTTTCTGCGGTGGTGCCATTGGCCTCTGACCCTACCCTTCTCTTGCATGAATAATGGGACCTTGTCCCTACCCCTGTGGTGGTGTCATTAGCCCTAGAACCTGCGCATGTACACAGGCGTGAATTATCACTATTTGTGCCTGTGAAGCGGCCAACTAGACCTAAAACACTGTAACATGTCCCTGTGTTATGGCCAAGTGGCCACAGTAAACCTATCACATGTGCACATAGGAGGCTACTGCACCCCATCTCCATATCCTCCCTCTCCCCTAGTGCGAGTGTTGATCCATGTACTCCTAAGCTTTGAAAAGTGGCCACCTATGCCTGCGGGTCATGAACCTATGCCTTGGCCCCTCTCGAATGTCCCTACACTATTTCCAACTCGGGTCACTAGGGTAACCACCTGTCCCTGTAGGGCATCTCTCTACACTATGACAGTAGCCAAATCAAGCTACCCCGACCTCGGCGGTACTACTCGTAGCTATGCAGCCCACCACTATCTATACCTGTCTATCACCCCAAAGATCATCAATTTTCGATCGAGCAATTGGTTCTCCTACCCGGCCGGCATGTAGGTCATGGTGGAGACATAGGCCTCTCCACATCATCTCTCCTATATTGAGGGAAGGGTGGGGGTATATCTTGTGGCAACCCAAACTGTCGTCTGACCCGGTCTACGGTATCATCTCATGCTCCCCGGGCCGCCCCTCTATCCACCTGTAAATCTATAACCCATCCAACTCATCCGCCATCTACCTATATGAAGGATAGCCTACATATGGCCTCCAAATAATGTCCACACCAGACAGCCCTCCAAGTAATCACCCAGTAATAGGCTAATTCATGTGTCACTCTAGCAGCTCGACTCTCCCATCACCAAACCCATCACCTATAGCCCACTCGAACAAAACTAGGCTCAAATGCGTCACCGGGCATACCAACTAGGTGCACACAAACAATGTGCTCATAGGCCCAACAATGTAACAAGAATGTGTAACACAGGTTGAACCGCCATAGTCTCCCATATGCCCACAGCTCCCTATATAGTTGTACCAAGAATGCAGGCCCCCATGCAAACCGAGTCCTACTCTCCACCATGTCGTGTAGGACCCCATCAGTGACCATGGGAATCTCCCACCCTCTACATCTGGTAGTGCAAAATAGTAGATTGCCTCCATTAAAAGTACTACCAACCTCATCTCCTCGGGGTAGGCTTAGTACATCACCCCGTAACTCATACTAGCATTGTGGAATCCTAACAATGCCAACCCCTCCCCAAACACTGGTAATAATAACTCCTCGAATGCCTCTGAGGAGATTGATTACACCAATACCTACTATAGGTAGTCACAGGATCCTATAAACATCCTCTAGGGTGATCATGATCTCACCCATCGGAAAATGGAATGTATTGGTCACCAAGTCCCATCTATCGATGAGGGAAACCATCAAACTCACCTCCCAAACTACGTGTTGGTAGCATCTCACACCAATCAAACCCACATCAAACACATGGACCCACTCCTCACATGTCATCTCCCCTCATATCTCTAAAAGCAAAGGAGGTACTATATCCCTCATCTCGTAGCTAGTCTCGGCTGCATACAACCAATCATATTATTCAAACTTGACCATACCTACATGCAACCTTGCCACCCACTATACCACTTACCCTAACTAAATCAACCTTTCACCTATATCTATGCCCTAAATCAACACCACCTATCTACCTCCTCGATACCCTCACCTATTTTCATTTTTCCTCCCTCACTGATTTTCCTTATTCACCCACCTACCCATACCCATAAATTTCCCCCTACCTAACTCTCCCTACCCCCACCCATCTATCATTAACCCGTCTATTTTAGCTCCTTGAGGGGTTGCCTCTTTAGCCTACTCGACCGGCTTCGATCAACATCAACCGACCATAATCCAACCATAATGGCATTGGTCACTATATTTGTGACCGATACCAATCCTTACCCACCGACACCGACTAAGAAAAACTAACATCGATCATTGTCACGGTGATAAACCCGTGACACCCTACCCATTTTTCTCCCACACTCCTCCTTTCTACCCATTTTCCCCACCTAAACCTACCCCATACCTATTCCCACTCCTCATTGCCCTAAATCTACCCTCCCTTGTTCTCCTTTTCTCCTAAAACCCCACATTCAAATTTTACAAAAGTTTCCCCAAAACAAACCCCATTTTCCCTCCTACCGATTCATGACCTCCACCTACTCACAAACAATCAAAAATTAGAATAGGTTCTTACCTCATCACGTTGTCATCGTGTGGTGGCACCTCGGGCTGCGCACAGGTCCACCTAATCTCTCTCCTGCCTCTATCATCACCAATCACTTTCTGGCTCAATCAAATCAAAACAATCATCCAATCCAATCACTGCGCACCCGTAGAGACCTACCTAATGACCGACAATCACTCACTCTGTGGCTCGCCAACTCATCTCTCTTTGTATCATTTGTCACTTTCCACCTCATTCTTCCTCTCTTATTTTTTCTCCAATTGGGTAAATGAAAAATGATTTTAAAAATGTGGCACTTTTTCTTTTTATAGCCTACGACTTGTCCGGCGATAGTTTGAGCTCAACCGACATCGATCATGTGCCCTCATTTACCGTGGATGGTTCCACCCTAACCGACATCGATCGATGTGTCCTAGCATACTATGGGTTGGTCCATCGAGACCAGACACCGGTTCATTATGACCATCGTCGATTACCCTATTTAGTCTCATTACAACCCATTACCCTAATTTGCTGCCTAAATCCTTTTACCTCACCCACATCGACTTGGACACTTCACTTTACCTTGTTGACCTCATCATTTCCACCTAACCCTTCATCATTTGGGGCTCATTATTTTACCTATACCTCATCCCTACCCATGCAGTTGTGACCTAATTACTTGGACTGGAACATTGCTTTAGTGACCTATGACCTCATGTGCTTGCTTTATAGCTTGCGACAACATTACCCGTGTTGTTTGACCTAATGACCTTACCTTGCCTTTTTCCGTGACTATTTTTTCTGACCCAACTTTTGGTGTATCTGAACATACCCAAACGTTCTTGCACCTGACTTACGATGTGTTTCCTAACCATATCCTATACCTTGGATACCAGAATCACCTCAACCTAGTTTGATAAACCTCTCAACCTTAGACAATGTAGAGTTATCATTCTCTTCAACCTGGTATTGTGTTGTAATTTATACATGTGTGTGCATTTGACTGTTACTACCTTTGACCCTGACCCATTACTTGGATTACCCGATTGGACCTTTACCCCCTCACCTAGTTGTCCACCTTCCTATTCATCATATTTACCTTTTATCAAACCACTCACCGACTCTGCCTTCTACCTCATCAGTTCTTGGTTTGAGGGGGATCACCTTCAACCACACATGGGGCAACCACATCCTATTTTTTTCAGCGTCGCTTACTAATACAAGCTACGCAACAAAAAGGGACAATGTAGACACCAAAATTGGGTCACACTCCCCTTGGTCCCTCGTCAAATAATCACCTTGAACACACTCACCTAACCATGGCCCCTTTCACCCCACACTAATATTAATTTAATTAGTTTAATTAAATTAACCCATGATCTCATGATATTTATTATTTAAATATCTTAATTAAGATAATTCTCACACCACCACCTCACCCTAAGACGTACTCTTAGTATGTTGCCATAACTAACTAAGACCTACCTAAACCCTAAAAATCAAAAGCCTACATTCCCTCTAATCCACATTCTCACTCGTTAGAAAGGAAGCTTCCATTATAATCCACGGAGGAGAAATGAACAAGATCCAAGAAATCAAGTGGATATGCCCATTTTAGTAAACCTAGGAAATCCCACCCTAACCGATGTCAATTACCTAAATCACACAGTCGACCTAGAACCATCATTGGTTACCATTTATTCCCAAAACAACCTTATTTCTAGGTTACCACATTTCTGAGAGCAAGAGACAAAACCAAAGCTACATACAAGCAAAACTAGCATTCGTACACCCATCATAGCATCCACATCTAGCATCAGAAGTGACCACAGAGCCATTTGCATTCATGGGAGAATCCTGGGAAGTGCCATTACCACACCAAACTCCATCCATTTGATCAACTACCATTTCCATCCAGCCATCAAGCTCCTATAACAGTAAATATTTTGTTAACCATCATTCATCTACTGTCATTTTAGTAGACTTTGTTACTTCTGTTATCAGTTTCTACTTGCATTCCCATTCTCCCATCATTTACCTTCATACAAACTTGATCATTCCTTCACCCACACCATTAAACTTCCCATACCCGATTGTTAAAGATCTCTGAGTACACCTAAGATCTCCATAGACCTTGTCATTGCCCTCTCCATTTCCATTTAGCCTCATATCTGTCCTCACACTAAGATTTTAATAAGTTTCCTCTACCCCAACCATACCGACGCTAATTACCCATAACCATTGTCATTTTCATTTAAACCAACATCAGTCATACCAAACCGACGCGTCGTCTCTATGTTTTACCCTCAGACCAAGAACAGAGCCTAAAATCCCCACCAAATACCTTAAACAGCCCAAAACAAGACCCTAACTAGTACCAGTACCCTGACAGAGACCTTTCCCTTCAGATTCAATCATATCTTAGCTTGTTGTGAACAAATTTGCTTATTGTAGTCGAATGAGATACCTAAATCATTTTAACTACAGGTAGGATTTCATTTATCGTCAACATTGAATTGTTTTAAACGGTGGATCTACAAAGACCTAGGTGGAGAGATAAAAATGGATTGGTCATCTACAACTATCCTAATAAAAGGTGAGATGAAGAATTTGCTACCAGTAAGAAAGATGAAGTTCACAGTACAAAGGTCTGATGATCCGAAAGCAAACATTCTCTTTCAAGATTATGGGCTAGGAAACTACTTCCTCACATCAAAAAAAAGAGGAGAACTTGCCACTTCTCATGGAGGAAGAGGAAGATCAAATTTGGACAATGGAATTTGATGGTATTCATTCTAGTGTGGGCTTGGGAGCTGGTGTAGTATTATACTCTCCTTCCAATGAGTTGTACCCATTTTCCTACAAGCTGCAATTTGATAATACAAATAACATTACAGAGTATGAAGCACTACTCTTAGGCATGAGTGTAGTAAAGGACATGGGAATCAAGAAACTGAGATGCCAAGGTGATGTAGAGGTTGTAGTAAATTAGGTCCACCAACAATATCAGGTGAAGAATCCAAGACTCCGGCATTACAAAAATAGAGTGTGGGACTACATTGAATCTTTTGATGCATTTTCATTAAAGCTATCCAAGGGAACATAATGAAAACATTAATTCTCTTGTAGTGTCGGCTTCCTAGTGATACTTCATCCTTCTTTTGGTAAAGACAAAGTGACCATTGAAATGGTATTCAGGCCTAGTGTACCAGACAATGCAAATCATTGGCAAGTATTCAATGATGATAACCAAATTCTAGACTTTTTAGAGAAAAGGGATAATTTCAATAGTCTCTTCTTCGAAGGAGGTGAAAATCCACACCGAGAAGTAATCCCTAAAGAAGAGAAAGAAGGAATTAAAGGGATTGGTGATGATGGAATAATCAAATTGAAAGGGAACAAAATTCCCAAAGGCCTAGTCTCTTTAGAAGACCTCTTTGACAAACATGACAAATTCATTCAAGAGACAGAAAGCAATCTTCTCAAAGCCCAAACCTGATTTTGATAAAGAAAACATTAGTACCCCATAGGAGTCAAGGATGGTCAATATTGGAAAATGTTACTCACTTGAAGAAAAAGAAGGTTTGTAGCTTTACTCAAGAAATACTCGAGATTTCTTGGCCTACTCTTATGAGGAACTCAAATCCTTCCAACCAAAGGAAATGCACCACTCAATTCCTTTGAAGCAGGGTGTTAAGCCCTTCAGGCAGAAACAATGGTCGTACAACCCAAAGATTGTTAATACCATCAAGGAGGAGGTAACGAATATTCTTAATGCAAGGATTATATTTCCCATCCACCATTCAACGTGGGTGGATAAAAATGTTCCAATACGGAAGAAGAATGGTGAAATAAGGATACATGTAGATTTTATAGCCTAAACTAGGCATCACTAAAGGACAATTATCATGTTCCTATCATGGACCATATCCTGTAAGTAGTCACTAGATCTGAAATGATTTCATTACTTAATGGATTCTCAGGATATAATCAAATCAAAGTGGTAGAGGAGGACCGCACCAAGACAACCTTTACAACACCTTGGGGCACTTTTGCCTACAGTAGAATGCCTTTTGGCCTAATCAATGCAGGAGCTACATTCCAAAGGGTGATGGATTTGGCCTTCAAAGATCTGAAGCATTACATTTTCATATATCTTGATGATCTCATAGTATTTTTAAAGAAGAGGGGAGATCATATCTATCACTTGGAACAGGTACTTGCAAGGTGTAGGAAACATGGCATATCACTAAATCCAAAAAAGTGCATTTTTGGAGTCATAGAAGGCAAGTTATTGGGGCACATTGTGAACAAACATGGAGCACACATTGATCTTGAGAGGATTAGATCCATTCAAGCATTATCCCTACCCACAAGCAAGAAAGGAGTTCATTCATTCTTTGGAAAGGTGAACTTTCTTTGTCGTTTTGTGCCTAAGTTTGTTGAGTTGACGAAGCACATCACTTCCATGATGAAACCACAAGAAAAATTCAAATGGAACAATGAAGGGAAGGCAGCATTTGAAGAAATCAAGAAATCCATTTCCAAGGCTCTGACTCTTGTATCTCTAGATTTTAACAAAGAATTCATCATGTATTGTTATGCATCAGAACATACACTCTCTGCATTCTCATTTAGAAAAATGATGAAGGCATGGAATCACCTATTGCTTTCATGAGTTGTTCTTTGAAAAAGCATGAGCTAAAATATAGCCAATTATAGAAGCATGCCTTTACAATGGTCAAGGCTTTAAAAAACTTTAGATTTTACATCCTCAATTCCCATACGGCGGTGATGGTCCTCGGTAGTGCAATCAAGTCCATCTTGACATAGCAGGATCTTGGAGCTAAAAGAGGAAATTGGATTGCAAAGACTCAAGAATATGACTTGGAGATTCAACCCTCCAATCTGGTAAGGGAAAATGGCTGTGAAAGTTGATTGTTGAAGATGAAACACTCAAAATTCAATATGGCAAAGAAAATTGTGCTTGCTCAACTTGTTCAAAAGACAACCCACAGGTTCTCTTTGTAACCACTATTGATGAGTGGTATTTTCATATTGCCTATTACACGACTTATGGAGAATGCCCCCCATCTTGATTACAAGGAAAGGAGAACACTCAAGATGAAGGCAGCTTAATTTGTAATCTGGAATCATGTGCTTTATAAAATAGGCCTGGATGGTTACTTCCTCAAGTGCGTAGATAAAGAGCAACAAGAAAAGTTTCTTAAATCATAATATGACCAAGCATGTGGTGGACATTTATCAGCAATTTTCACTGCACACAAGATCCTCTAAGGAAGGTATTATTGGCCTACCATCTTTGCGAGACACTCAAGATATTGGGTCTCTAAATGCAAAGCATGCCAATAGTTTGTTAGAAGACCACAACTCACCGCATTACCACTTGGGCCTATGGTTATTGAAGAATTATTTCAACAGTGGGGGGCTAGACTTCATTGGTGTTCTAAACCCTCACTAAAGTGCAAGCCACACTGTACTCATAAGCAATGGACTACTTCACCAAGTGAGTGGAAGCCATTCCGGCCAAACAAGCCAACACTGAAACAGTATATAACTTCATCAAGGAGAATATCATAGTCCATTTCAAAGTGCCACAAAAGATTGTAGCAAATAATGCTACCTATTTCTCTTCAAGATATTTGAATGAGTTTTTCTATAGCTATAGAACCTCCCTAGCTCATTCTTCTTACTACTATCCACAAGGAAACAAACAAGCCGAATCAAGAAACAAGAACATTGTGACCATTTTCCGCAAGCTTGTAGACGAGAATAAAAGGAATTGGCACAAAAGGTTATACGATGCATTATGGATGGATCGAGATCACTCCCAAGAAGGAAATAGGTATGTCACCATTCCAATGTTGTATGGAGTTGAAGTAGAAATTCTTCTCATGATCGAGATGTCGGCTCTCAAGCTACTAGAGGTAATAGATGATGGTCGCATCAAGGATTCCATTGACAAGAGGATCCTCTTTCTTGAGAAGCTAGAAGAAAATAGACTCCAAGTGGTGGATCACATTAAGGATCACCAATTGAAAGTAAAGAATATTTTTTATAAGAAGGCCAAGGCAAGAGAATTCAAATTTGGAGACTTCATCTGTTATGGGACAAGAGAAGAGAACCAAAAGGCAGCCATGGAAAGTTTGATTCATTATGTCTCGGCCCATTCCATATTCGTGAGCTTGTGGCAAAGAACACTTTTCTTCTCTCATATTTGGATGGAATGCCACTTGAATTGCCTCGAGTGGGCAATAATTTAAATTGTATCATCAATGAAAAGTGGGTTGTTCCCCTACCTTGTACCATAGGTGTGTTTCCCTTTCCGTTGTGTGGTTTTGTTTCCCCTTCAGTTGTGTGTCGTTTGTTTCCTTCCTATTGTGTTCTGTGTGTTTCCTTCTTCTGATATTTATTTCTCGAAGTTGTATATGACTCTGCAAGGCCAAATGGATAAGGCATTGGTCAATGAATTACATGGTCTAGAGATAGAGATTCTGGATTCCCATGTCATGTCTTCAATATGCTCAGTCCATGTCATGTCCCCAAGCTAGAGCCGATTGTTTTCGACCTCAAAATTGCCCCCTCATTTTTTAAGTCAAATTTGAAATTTTTGAGTTCACGCCCTATAGGAGTGTTCAAGTAAAGTTGGAAGTCTGAAAAGATAGAGAAATTCATGCTTTGAAGTTGTTTAAACTCTCCAGTCTACATGTTTTGATAAATTTTCCATTTTCTGTCTAGACGCGTGAAAATTTTATTGTTGTCCTCATCTGAATGAAATTTTCAATCTTTCTATGGCCATGGATCATCGAACCTTGTATTTTTTTCAATTCCTTGGTTCACGAAAGAAATTTTAAAATTAGGTGCAAAATGGTGGAGTTTTCTTCTTCTCTGCATTTTTTCCACAGTCGTGAATGATGGGCATTTTATTCCCTGTCAAATTTTGGTTCCATTATCCATGGGTATGTGGACATATCTAATTGGAGGTGGGCTAGTAGAGCAATTTTTGTATTTGAGCCTCTTCGTAAAAAAGGAGTAAAGTCATAAAGTGACTCGCATCCCTGATCATGCTAAGAGGGAAAAATTCAAATTTTGAGCCCGCATCAAAAGAGTCAAAGTGGGGAGGTAGATCGTTAGGGAGATTTGAGAATTTGAGCCTTTTTCATTAAAGGGGTTTAAAGTTAAAACTAACCCTGACCCGTCAAGCACAAAGGAAAAAGTCAAATATTGAGACCACCATTGGAAATTCAAAGTGGGGAAGTGGATCGGTAAAGTGATTTGTGTTTTTGAGCCTCTTTGTAAAAAGGCATAAAGTCATAAAGTGACCTGCACCCGATCAGGCTTAAAGGAAAAATTCAAATATTAAGCCCACATCAAAGGTCAAAGCGTGGAGGCAAGCTTGCGAGTAGTAATTTGTGTTTTTGAGCCCGTATTGAAAAAGGTAAAATTATAAAAGTGACCCGCGACTCTGTCTCCACTCAAGTGAGGCCACGTGTCAAGACCATATCAAAAGCGGGTGAGTGGGCCAAAATGTTCCAAAATGCCAAATCTCTATAAAGTCACAAAATGCAAAAAGCATCCTCCACGCCCGCTCTAATAAATTTCTCCCACATGGATGAATCTGGTTTAAATTTTCAAAGGCAAGATGAATAGTTCAAATTCAAAGTTACAAAATGAGTGTAACGGTTGCATTATGAAAAGTCTAGTTTTTTTCCACCATTGGCATTTCTTCATGGATCAAGAATCTAAACGGACGTGAATGATTAAAATATTGTAAATCGTTTCTTTCTAAAAAGAAGAAGTGGTAATTGTTTGTTCTGAAAGATATTTAATGGCTTTTTCACACCATTTTATAGGGTTGGTGATTAATCTTGTAAACTCAAGAGTATATTGTACTTTGAGAAAACACAAGAGATAGCCATTTTCTTTCATTCCCCCTTCTCAATTTCCTCCATTTCCCCACTATGTACAAATTTTTTTAAGCATCAATACAAGAAGAAGGAGTTTCTAGCTTTCTTTGATGAGGATATTTTAGAAAATTTGAGTTCACAATCTTACCTCGTTTTGTGGCCATTTGCAGGGTTTGTTTCTTCTCATGAATGCATGTGATGAGTGTTCTAACTAGTGTGTGTAGGAATATGATTTCCTAGTTGCAAATTAGTTCTCCTACCTCTTTTCTCACTCCCTTTCCAAATTTCAAACAAACTTCTCTCTTGTAAGTATCTCGCAAGCTTTTCCGGGGTCGGTGGAGTGCCCCTGTTCGATCCCTGTCGAAAGGCCACAACATTAATCAACATTTTTGGTGCATGCACATACGGTAGCTACACCTTGGTTAAGTAGAGGAACTTAGATTCCCAAAGTGTTGGCAATAAATCCACAAGTTTGTCCACCCAATAAATTTCCTCGCCAACAAAGGTCAAATAAAGTTGCAAAGAAGCATATGGTGATCAAATCATACAATTGAAAAGCAACAAGCTACCAAAAGGCTTAGTTACTCTGGAATCCATCTTCAATTCAGATGATCAAGCCAAAAGACAAAGCTCTAACATGGTGGTCAAAGAAGAATATTTTGAGGAAGTCGAGGTAGAAAATGAAAAGGTTCTAAAGATTGGAAAAGTATGCACTCCCAAAGAAAAAGAATATTTCATCAAACTTTTTCAAAAGTATCATGATATTTTGCATGGAGTTATAAAGACCTACGCGTGATTTTGATCTAGGTCTAGCACAACATACTATTGAAATGGATCCTAATGCACAACCAGCTTCATCAAAAACAAAGGCCAATTAATCCCAAAATTGAGCCACTAATGAGAAAGGAGCTAACCAAATGCATCGGGGCATTTTATAATTTTTCCTATTAAGCATTCTTCTTAGGTAGGCAATCTAGTCCCTGTAAGGAAGAAGAACGGAGAAATTTGGCTATGCGTGGATTTCAGGGATTTGAACCATGCATCATTGAAATATCATTATCTTCTTCCATCAATGGATAAAATCCTTCAAACGGTGGCAAAAGCTCAAATATTTTCTTTTCTTGATGGATATTTGGGTTATAATCAAATTTTGGTCCAAGAATCTAATCAATTCAAGATGGCTTTCACTATCAAGTGGGGCACGTATGCTTACAAAAAATTTCCATTTGGATTGTCCAATGTCGGGGCTACTTTCCAAAGAGCCATGGACATGGAATTTAAGGGACTAATAAATGATATCATCTTGGTTTACCTTGATGATATAATTATATATTCTAAGCATACAGAAGACCACATCACGCATCTAAGGAAGGTTTTTCGAAGGTGTAGGGATTTTTGGGGTTTCACTCAATCCTAAGAAATGTATTTTTATAGTGCACAAAGGAAAGTTTTCGGGATATGTTGTTTCATTAGAAGGAATTTCTATTGATCTAGCTAGGATCTATTTGATTATGTCCTTATCTCTCCCAAGTCACAATAAGGGTCTCCAAAGTTTTCTAGGAACCATAAATTTCATGCAAAGATTCATCCCTCATTTTGTGGCCTTGGCTAAGCCACTGACAACCATGTTGAAGAAGAATATGCCATTCTCATGGAAAAAGGAAGGAAGGGAGAGCTTTGAAGCCATCAAAATGGCCATTTCTCAAGCTCCCATGCTGGTGAACCCTAGGTTTGATAAATATTTTATTCTTTATGCTTTTACAGGTCAAGAAATCATTTCAGGTATCCTCACCCAGCAAAATAATGATTTAATGGAGCAACCAATTGCTTTCTTCAATCAATCCCTCAAAGACTATGAGCTCAAATATTCATTTGTTGAAAAACAAGTCTTTGTGGTTATTTGAGATTTGAATAAATTCAAGGACATGTTGTCCAACAACAAAATTCATCTAATGGTGTCTCATCTAGGTGTCAAGGAATTTTTTTGAATAAAGAGATGAACGAGAAGCGTGCTAGATGGATCACGAAGGTGATGGAATATGGCATACATATCAAAGTTACCAAACTTTTCAGAGGTAAAGGTTTTTTTCAACAACTTGTTGCAAACCTAAAATCAAAAGGTGATGAGGATGTGATGTTCCTAAACACTGATGAAGGTGATGATCAGGTTGACTAGTTATCCAAAATGAAGAGTTTCCTTTTCTCAGGAGCATATCCTATGAACATGGATAAAAATTAAAGATAGACCTTCCGTCTTCAATCTATTCCATATGTTCTGGTAGATAATGTTCTCTTTCGAAGGGATTTGAATGGTGTTCTCCTTCGGTGCGTGGGACCGAATAGGTAAGTAAGATACTAGAAGAGTTCCACAATGGCCTATCTGGAGAACATTACTCAACAAGAAAAACTACCACAAATTTTATGAGGGTCAGCTACTATTGGTCAAATTTATTCAAATATCCCATCTCTAGGTAAATAAGTGCAAGGAATGTGCCTTTTTCACTAGAAAGTAGAAGTTGACAGCTCTTCCACTACATCCAATTCAAGTGGATCAACCCTTCATTCAATGGGGATTGGATTTCATCTAATGATTAATCCTCCATCCAGTGATGGACATAAATGGGTCCTTACTACAATGGACTATTTTACTCAATCATGCAAGAGAGTAGTATCATTGAAGGAGAGCGAGGAGAAGGAAGTTCTTGATTTCTAGAAGGTATAATGACAAGGTTCGGTTTCGATTTATAGTTATTTCATACAATGTGATGGATTTCCTTGGTCTGAAGTTAAGTGAATGGGTTGTCAAAAATGGGGTCTACCTCAAGACTTCATCCAATTACTATCAACAAGGAAATGTATTGTCTAAGAGTAGCAATAAAAAACCTCACAAGGATTATCAAATGCACTATGGAAACCAACCGGAGGACTTGGCACACACAACTTAAGTTTGTTTTATGGGCATATTGGATCACACCTAAAAGGGTCATCAAAATTATCCTTTCATGCTTGTATATGGAAGAGAAGCAAAACTTCCACTCTCCTTGAGTTACCTTCTTTGGAGTTAGCTCATCAGCTTGAGGTTATGAAGAGTGATCCTCTAATAGTTAGGTTTGTTGAGCTCATGGAGTTAGAAGAAGTACGGAACAAGGCTACCAAGACTGCGAGTAACATCAGTTTAGGTTAAGAAATATTTTGACAAGAAGGTGTCGAAAGGAATTTTCAAGAGGGATATTTAGTTCTCAAATGGGATGAAGATAGAGCCAAACTAGGAAAGCACACCAAGTTTGACACTCTCTGGAGTGGTCCATACATTATCACAAGTTGCAAGGAGTTGTATTCATTTCATCTATCTAGGATCAATGGAGAAGAGATGCCCATTCATATGAATTCATATGAATGGGATACATCTCAAAGCCTGTTTTTATTATTAGTCTACCCCTTGTACAATTTAGTTAGGTGTTTTCCTCCAAGTGCTTTGCACATTTTTGTGTGTTATTGTCATCATTTTTATTTCTTTGTTGTTGTGTTTTGTCTGTTGTTCTTTCACATTGTATCATCATTGGAGTTTTTCGAGAGAAATAAGTTTCAAGTTTCATAAGAGTTTTAGATATCCAAGGTTCCTCAAAAGCTTCATCTTAAATTCCATTGTGATCTGTAGGTGCCAAAAAAATTTCAGCTACGATTACTTTTCTTGCCTAGCACTACCATAGAATTCAAGATCAATAATACCAAGGAGACTTCGGGATGTATTTAAAAAGATAAAATAACTTTCAGATTCCAACATTAACTCCATGCCCAATGGATGACTTAAGGCTACTGGAATCATGCTTAGTAGGTAAGCATCCCCGGGAGGTCACCAAAAATGTTACCCATTTTTTGCCTCCTAGGAAAAAATGGATAACGAGGGTCTACAAGAAAAAATGGTCAAAGTTGGTGTATAAAATTTTTTTGTCTTTCTATTATACCTCCATGATGGCTCAAAAATTCCATGAATTCCATGATGTTAAGAAAAAGGTTGAAAGTATTCAAGAATGGTCCATACGAGGGGGCTTGAGGTGAGCTTGCACAATGTATAAGGAGAGAGACGACCTTCAATATAGCTCGGTCAAGCTAAATAGATGTGAGGTTAATTATTTTGTCATCTCAAAAAGCTCATGGAGGCCACAAATGAGATATTCAGTGTTGGCCTCTTTAGATATAATATTGACATTTATGTGAGGGAGTACTAAGTTCCAAACATAGCTCAAGTAAGTTCAATGTGGCCGAGTCAATAAGTAACTCAAGGATTTGAGCTTAAGGATACTCAAACGAGCCATAAAGACTTATTTGTATTCTTGCAATGAAGTGGGAATAGCTCGAGCTCACATGAGTTGGCATCCAAGGTGGAGTGAGTGACTCACTTGAATAAATCAGCAAGTTGTCAATAGGTGAGCTCACGAGCAAGGTATAATTCAATGTCACATTGAACTTGGTGAGATAAGTAAGGAGCTCATCATGGTAACATTACAGGTGACAAATTGGCAGTGGAATGTGCAACTCAGTCAAGGCTGGAGTATACAGTGCAAATGAATAGATCACCATTTTGAATAACTCGGTGTCATGTAAGTAGTAGCTTGTGCTCATAGAGAATTAGGCATTCTGAATGGATTTCATGGCTTAACTAAGCTATGTTGATGAGCAAAGAAATGACCAAATCAATAACAAGGAAAACTCACCATATGAAGCACTTGGGAGCATGACTCACCATAGTTTCAGGTTAGTCATATGAAGGACACGAACTCAAATACATTGATAACATCGGGAGGATTGATCTCGTAGCATGACCCGCCTTGTGGTTGAGAATGATCTCATATTTATCTTGGAGTTTCTCATTCAAGGTTAAGTAGCGAGATAGCATTCGAGAGAAGGACGACCAAGATTTGATGTAAAATTAAATGAGACACACAAAGGAGATGAAAATATCACACGAGCAATATATTTCCAAACTTGAAAGGTCATGGGTACCAACAAATGGTGGGATAATAAAAATGTAAAGAGAAATTAATGGGGGTTAACTCATGAGGGATTCGGATTCATATGCATCAAACTCACACACATAGCGTGCGAGAGCTATGTCGATATGAAGTTGAAGTGAGTGGGTGAAAAATGATCTCGTGAGGTGTGAAATGCATAATGGAATGGCTCGACTAGGTTACTTTGGCTCCAGATCGATGGGGAAATGAAACTCGTAGGACTGGGGATCACAAGGGGATCGATAAATGAAGTGACTTAGTTGTGAGTTGCACAATCAAGCTCAAGTGGATGTGTGCATGGATAGGGCTAACTCATCCATGATTAGGGTGCTCAACATAGTTGTATGACTTGAAGTGAATCCACAAGAATTCGGTGGTTTTATTGTTAAAATAATCAACACGGTGAAGGACTACAAACCACCAAACAAAAATTGAAATATCCCAATTAATGTGTAAATGCTTGAGCTCGATAGGAGCAAGTTAAACCAACAATGGCAAATAGCTAACTAAGATCTGCACGAGTGAGTAAATGCCAACAAATGAAGAGGGCACAATGAGATGTGAATATTTTGGTGAGCCAAAATACCAAACCATGTAATCGGGTGTGAGAACAAGAGAAAATAGCTCATGGTGATGGGAAGATCACGGTGGATAGAGAAACAGGAAAATTAATGTGTGTGTAGATGGACCAAGCGTATGGAGGCAAAAAAGGGTGATAGACATGATGCATAGGAAATGGCCCATTGGCATTGAAATAAGGGAGTTAAGGTGAGCACGTGTGAAGAAAATGATCACCAAAAAGATGGATGCAAAGTGTTAAAGATTAGCTCGAGACTATGACCATTGATGTGTGCTAGGAAAATAGATTGATCAAAAGTATAGCCAACTAGGAAAAGGATAGGAGAGATCATGTTTAAATTACAATGAGATTGATCTCATGTGGTGAGAGAGTTGGGAAACATTACGGGAGAATTTTGAGTTAGATCAAGTTTGAGATTTTGCAAAAAAAGCTAAGATGAAAATTATGCTCTTAGGGATTTTATGAGGCTCGTGTAAATTCAAACAAAACCTAGGGTAACTCGAATCATTGCAAGGATCACAAAAAAATGGCTCATTACTCATCGGTAGATGAATGATTGTGAAGCTCAAGATTGCAGGATGAAGATCCAACTTGGCTCAATGGCACAGTAAGCAAATCCCATTATAGGGAATGTTTAGTCTATTACCCCGTAGAGTTGGCCAACCGACGCCTAGATTCCATGTTTAAATCATTTTCTGGGGGCTTCAGGAGAAAGGTAACCATAGGGAAAAATTGGTCAATGGAAAAATGGCCTCAAAATTCCATATTCCCCCTTTTAGACTTACGTGTTGTAAATGTCATGTTAAGGTTAGAAAAATAGTAGGTAGATTCTGTAAATGTTGGCAAACCAACACCTAGTTTCCCATGTCAAGGAGTCGAATCTTAGGAAATAAATGAGGTGAAGGCCGAGTCTTTCTCTGAGTCGAGTTGGCAGTGAGTGGTCTCCAAATTAGAAGTGAGTCATGTGTAACATGGAGCGGCAGATGTATATGATCTTGTCTCCTTATTCAATGCATGATCATGTCGAGATTCATGGTGAAGGAAGCTTGTCATGGGAAGTTGCACATTGGAAGACCATTCCTTGAGGATCTGTTAAGGCAATTTAAAACCTCCATGTAACTATCTTGATCAATACATGCCAAGTGTTAAGATTCGCGAGGGGACTGAGTCAAATGATGAGATGCTCGGCCAATATCAAAAGGATAGAACAACATTCATTTGGCTCTTAGGACGAAGAGTGATCGATATGATCATTAAAGGAGACTCAACTAACGTCGGCATGGAACTCAGAGGGTGATTGATGAGCTGTCAAGGAGGAGCTCATTTCAATGAGATGTCAAGGATGGAGTCAACATTCACATCCATGCATGGTGGTCACAAATAAAGAGTGGAACGTGCCAAGTTTTTTGGCGCTAGGTTGAGGGAGATTAATTTACACAAACCATGAAGAGGTGAGATGAGTCGACCGGTGGAATGAAATGAGGAACCCACCATGTTTGGTCGAGCCATCCACCACAAGCTAAATCAGTCAAAAGTTAAAATATTTTATTAAAATAATATTATTTTTATTAAAAATATTATTTTTAATAAAAGATGGATTAAATTCAATTTGTTTTTTGAATTATGAAGTGGTGGTGGAGTGTTCTTGGGAATGTAATTAATGATGTGAAAGCCATCATGTGTTATTATTGGGCCCAGACTTTCTCCATCCCTTCTCTTCAACTAAATTTTCTATAAATGTAAGTTGGAAGCTCATTCCAAAGGGTTGGACATGATTGGACAGTTAGACATCTTAGACAAGTGCATATTTTTCAAGAATTCTCTCTCTTTTGCAAGTTAGCTTTGTGGATTGGGAACTTTCAAGCCTCTTCTCCAAGACTGTAATGGCAATCATTGCCTCTTCTGAATGTAATGATGCATTGTGCATGTTGTTGAAGAAATAAAATGTGTGTTTTGTGACTACTCTTAGTCCTTTCATCATTATATACTTCTTTGTGCCTTTCTCATGCTTGCAGATACACTATGCAAGTTCAAAGTTTACATTGCAGGTCCTTGGAGTTCTGTGCATGTCAAGTGGTGGAGTATTTCTTGCAGTTGAGTTGTGGTGTTTATTCACCCTTCTTAATTTCATCCTTCTTCACTAGAAGACTGATATATTGTTTTTCTGATTGAGTTTTAACAAAGGGAATGCATGATCTTTAGTTTGTGGTATTATGTTTACCCTTTCCAAGTTGCAGTAGGTGAAGTTGTCTTGTGGTGCACAACACCCTCTTCAAATTAACCCTTCCTGAGTCTAGCAACACCCTTTATTTGGTGCATCACCATCCCTAGTATAGATTCATTTCTTTCAAATCTCTTTCCCTAAAGCCCAATAAAATGTTAGTATAGGTCTAGATAACCATTTTATTGTGCTAGGAGTAGTATAGCACTTAGTTTAGGAAGAGGAATTTGGCCTTCTCTCGGAGGTTCACCTCAAGCCCAAGTCCCACAGCTTGAGAGGTGATCCCATGTTACCCAATCACATCAAACGTCATGTTCACATTCTAGCCATTCGGAGGGTGTAGTGATTTGGCATAACAATAATTAATAATGCTTTGGAATAATTCAGCGGTTGTTGTAAATGATGTTATTCATTTCAAGGTAAGATAACTTAAGGGATTTAGAAATATTGTATGTTGGAATTCAATAGCTGTGTATTAAATTAATTGAATACATAAACTATAATTAATAATTTGTGAAAGTAATTCCCTAGTTGAGAAGCATAATAAAGTGGTTTTACACAAGACTTGTTCTTGAGAACACTAGAACAAAGTTAGATCAATTTGAGAAATTTAAGATAAATGATGTTCGTTAAAATGTTTTGATAATTTATGTTTAATGAACATGAAAGAGGACTTCAAGATATTTTTATTAATATGTGATAGGTGGTTATATGATGAGTAGTAGTGCTCTAAATAACCGGTTTTTAGGGACTATATTTCGAAGTTTGAAGATCTTATTGGTACTTGTTCAAATCATCATGTTCTTGTCTCGAATGAGATTAATGAATCTTCTCTAGGAATATGAAGGTAATGAAGATACCACTTACCACCTTATCCAAGCTTTGAAGAATATTTGAAGACTTGGTCTTTGAAAATTTTCAAGCACCTCCATGACTATAATTTTTGTACCTCCATGAATGTGAGTGAAGCTCTAATGAAACATAAAGAAGAAATGTGGATCTTATGAGTTAAGGGGTTATAGAGAAAAATAAGGAGTATTGTAACATACTTGCATTCTTGGGACACTTTTCCATGTGTGTAAGAGAACAAAAAGACAATAGGAACTCGCCAAAGGGAAGAGGTTTAAAAATTGGCGATTACATGTCATATATTTGTTAGATTACGAGTTAGGCTGTAAGAAGAACATTTCATATATGTCTCGAGAAGGTGTAGTGAGTTTAGGAGGATTTTCTAATGATTTGTAAGAATGTTAGGCATCTTTATAGGTTGTGTAAGTTATGAGTGTGTAACTAGCACATAATAAGATGTAATTAATGTTATTGGACATTTTTGTGATGTCTTTTAATCCTCCTTAGTATGATTTGGAAAGAGCAGAGGTGAAGGGTCATAGAATATGAAGTGAAAAATCCATTTGATTTTATCTTCCTTCATGTTATAAACTCTTCCTTCTACTTTAAATGGTGTTGTTGATGAAAATAATATTATAGGTGTAATAAGGGGTTGAAAATAAAATCATGTATCTAATATATTGAGTATTGTAATTTTGGAGCAAATTGAAAACTTGAAATATCATATCATAGGAGGTGTACTTGAGAAAATACTCATGATAACAAAGTGTGTGTATGAGAGAGGCCTTGTGATATAGTGCTTGCAGTAGATAAATGAGGGTGAAAAGAGAAGAATTTGAGCTGAAGAAGTGATCATAATTAGTTGTGGGAGAAAACACAAGAAAAATGATCAAAACAAGAGATGAAATCTAAGTGGATGCTTAGAAATAGGGAGTTCAAGCTTCCTTGTAAGTGAAAACTTACAAAAGATAAATTTTAAGCTTGGTTGAATTGTTGGGAGTTGAATCTTCCATGAGAGTTGAAGTGTAACATCTACTTTTCAATACTTCAAATTACGGGATTTTTTTATTCCCACACTAACTATTGTCTTTGATGATTTAAATAAACAACATTTAAATCCAAAAACCATATAATTACAATTCATCAGATAAAAAATCCATTAATCATGTTCTTAACTATGGGTTAATTAGATCTACCTGATCCCCCATAGATTACTCTTTTGAGTCTGTATAAAAATTATATAGGTAGTACCTTCCCCAAGCATTGATTTACAAGTGATTTTTTCTAAGTTTCTACCTAGAGTTCATTCAATCAAATCCCATCTAGCATCTCACATTATTAATTAGAGCTTGTTGAACTTGATAGTGTAATACCTTACACTACTTCAACCAAAGTTTAAGAGTCATGCATGCATGCTCGATTTCTTGATGGCATACTTGTCAATGAAACATGTCCCTTCACCATAACACTTTATTTAGTTATCGAATTGAAATAGTTAGTTAATTTAAATGGTCGCATGCTACGCATGAGGTAGATAACATGTTACACCCGTGTGAATAAAAACATATGTGCCAACTTAGGTTTCCTATGGGAGAGAAAGTTCTTACGTAATGAATTACATCATTACACAACCACACCCCCATAACCAACATAAGTTGGTACCAAGGATACTTGTTCAAACTAGATAAACAAATTTTACAAATCAAGCGTAACATAATTCTTAAATGGATTACGATTGACATAATAAGTGTACCTCGAAGGAACAACTTAGGTTATACACTATATAGTAGTAGTCAATTAATGACCCATGTCATTAAATGGATACTACTTTACAACAACCATCTGAAGTTGGTCTGCATTGAGTTCCATTTATTAGGAATGTTGTAACACTTAACTTATTTAATTATAAATGAATTAGTTTTATGATAGGTTTCCCTTATATCGCAGTGATGCATTTATCGCATCTAAATACTCTCATAAGGTTCATATCTTATCTTTCTCAATAGATCATATTCATTTCCATAAGTTATTTATGTACATCCATTATGCATCTTAAATGTAATTTAAGATAGCTTTTGTGTTTTATGCATGAGCCCATAATTTTATTATTTACAAAATTATCGTACATATTCCCTAAGTAAAAATTTAATTGAACTTATCAAACAAAATAGTTTTACCAAACATTCAAAGTTGTATTTGTTCCATAGGTATAACTATATCTTGATTACTCATTAATCATTTAATATGATGATACATAACACTTTAGAATCATATAACATTAATCAAACATATGCCACATAATGTTGAATTTAATAAGTACAACAATATAACTTACAACCAATTTTGATTCACTTTATAAATAATAACTCAGTAATAAATAAAATTTAATATTCCTTTCCATAATAGTACAACAAAGCAATTAAGGTTAATTTTCCTTTCATCAAAATATGACACCGTAGCACAAGATTACTTTTTCCAAAAAATCATACTTATAAATACAACTTAAAATCATAATTGAACATATTTGAATCAAACATAGCCTTCATAAATCATCTCGCTAGAAATGACTTACTTTTTGTCATCTATAAAAATGTTAGAAATTGTTCAGTTAAAAGAACTTGCATAAAAAGGTTATCCACCTTATCTTTACAATTTATAACACTAAAATATTTCAATGATCAAACTCCAACTATCCAATTATCTTCTAAATCAAATAAAAGAGATCATATTACCATTTCCCTTTTTCCCTTTTACCTTTCTTTCGTAAAATATTATAAAAGAAAACAATATATATTAAGATCTCACTATACACATAAACTTCTATTTAACATGACTGGATTTTAAATAAATCCTTTTGAATTAACCAATAGTATGCATTCAAAGAAAATCTACCTATTTTCCAACATCCTAATTATAAAGACATCAAACATAGTAATCATTTAATTGTATAAACAGTCATTCCTTTCCATCATTCATCAACATAATGACTTATGTTACTAAGTCAATGGATGTTTAATCTAATCAAAAACAAAACCTCAATTAATCCTTTAGAGCATCCATTTATCGAATAGAATTAGATTATCCAAAGTGAACTCAATAATAATAGAATTCAACACATTATCTCATATAAGATATGTTATCCATGAACATTATCTTAAAAACATCAAACTTTCCTTAGTAAATCAAAACCATATTGCCATTTTCTTTAGAAATGACACGATTATCATAGCACAAATATTTGGAGTTTGAGTGACTTGAATAAGCCCATACAGTCGACTTAGGGATTTTATAATCCTATCTCGTGCCCAATAAACATTCACACAAAGGGCCAATAATAAACAAAAATAATTATATTTGGGTTCGATCAGTAACCCCATTTCCTTCCCCAACATTTAGTTCAAAAACGAAACTAAAATCTCAAACAGAGGATGGTAAAATGAATGTACTCATACCACTGATCAATATGGTGGTCGATTTTAAAGTAAAATACCAAATGGGTTTGAATCAAAGAGTAAGTATTTATCCACTCGACATGGATATAGCCATTCGGCATCCATTTCAGACTCGAAAACAATAGACCTAAAGGCTGAGAGTTTTTAAAAGAAGATGATGACTGTATATTACTATACATGGCACATACAAATTTATATATGCACAAATCATAAACCCATATGGGTTTGTTTTAGAACACAATATATTCCCAACAACTAACCCAATATTAACTAGTCGATACTCATTCTAGCCAAGAAAATAATAAACTTAAATGCGGTGTGTGTGTGTGTGTGTGTATATATATATACATATATATGTGTGTGTGTGTACATATGTATCTATGGATGGATGGATGGATGGATGTATGTATGTATGTATGTTTGTATGTATGTAGGTATATATATCACCCATAAATCAATGCTTCCCTTGAAATGGTTATTGGAGAAATAAGAACTTAAACTCCAGTATGAGAAACCACAAAACCAAGTGAACTCGAAATGGGTTCTCACATAATATGTTCAAGCCTTTATATCTAAAACCCAATTATAACTACACTCATAAAGAGTTTTAACCAAAATTTTCAAGGATACAACCATAAATACACATGGTCATGAAATACATAACAACATAGTCATTGGTTGAATCTATCAATTCATCCTAAATCAAATCTCATATAGTCACCCAAAGAACTCAAACAAATCACACCCATTATTCATTTAAAAAAAATGTATAACAGGGGATATCATATGCTAACACCCACAAAATTATCTTTAATTTCCCAAACTTATAATCACCCAAAAGAATATTTGCAGAGTGCTTTTAACATAAAAAAATTTAATGCTATAAAAATAAAGATGGGGAAGGAGAACAATTTCATACCTATATATTTTAGCACAAAATCTCCTCAAGTCTTTCTCCAAGTCGGTCGAGTCCGACAATACTTTCGAGGAGACTTCCACAAGCACTTAAGAACTCCTAAACAATAAAATATCTCCAAATCAAACTAGTAACCTGTTATAATTTCCACAACAATCATAAATAGCCTAGAAAAATCTCACTTATAGTTTAAAAATAACATGCAGATTTTAAACTGGCTTACACAAAAATAGCTTTGCCATATTTTCCATGCAGAGCTCGAAAGAGTGAAAAAAGGATAACCATTAAACTGAATGTCAAAAATAACATTAAGGTTGGCGTAGCTTCCTCTAGAAGCTTCTCACTTCACCCAAGGACCACGGGAATAGGATTAATGCTCATTAATGCAAAAAGTGCCAACTTGAAGTTTCCCTCCCAAAACACCAAGTATAATAGTTGTCTGTTAATTTTGGCGATCCCCGTGACTTGCCAACCAATCACCACCATACAGTTGGGGTGGAATTTTTCATTGAATGGTCAAAGACCATTTCAAAACTTAATTCTAATTTTAGTTGGCTCAACACATTAGCCAATACAAATTGTATGCAAACTTTTAACCTTATATCGGGTGGTGGTCATGTCCACTCACTTGCCAACAAGCTCGAGTTAGTGCTCGACCGATTTACCACCCAATTTGCATATAAACATTGTTTTTAAACAATATACCCATAATATTTAATTTGGTTGATGACCATTTGAAGATTTCAACTTAGGATATGGTTTATAGACCATATTATTATAAATACTCCTTTAACTAAATTGGAACCTTAACTCAGCCAAAATTTGATAAACAAATGATATTCACCCATTCATATGATATGGTGGTCATCAATAAGAAACCAAATCAAGTTATAGATAACAAAATAGTAATTTACCCTTACCCTAATCATTTTTACCAACCAAATTTGCTAAGGCCTCTTCCTTTTTACATTAATAGTTGTAATGTTGTGTTCATGATTAGAGAAACTTAGATTAGCAGACATTTTATAAAGAGTGCAAAATAACTCTATCATGAACTAGAACACAATAATGAAATAACAACATGTATATATAATCGACAATTCAACTATAACCAGTTCAATTTCATCCCAATCAACCTCGTTATCATTATCAACTTTATTTGAAATATCAAAAGCATAATTGATATTATAATCCAATCATCATGCAAAAGTAAAATGACCAATCATATTATTTCCTACAACAAAGTAAAATATAAACTCACAAGGTATACTAGACGGGTTTTGGTATCCAGTAGCTTGTGGAACATGATGGAAGGTGGCAATATGTTGTCATGGTCACAGATAGTATAACAAATTGGTCTTCATATCCTATGATTTACTCAATATTGGAGATCGTTAATCACTTCTCAAAATGAAAACAACCGGGTGTGACATGAAGCTTACTAAAGGTCAAGTGGAATCTTGACTAAATTATTGGAGTTAATGCTCCAAGTTGAGTGGATTCTCAACATGAAATCAATGTAACATTTACATGACATTCTTGTCCAAGCTAGTTCTTTTGTTTTAGTGGGTTTTTCTCCTTGAAGGGTTTCCCACATTAAATCTTATCTCTCATGTGTGCTCTCTTGTTTATGTCTTGTGAATGATTTTGTGGTTTGATCATAACTAAGTTAAGGAAATTGAATTGTATGTCAAAATTTGTATAAGCACTGATTCACCCCCTCTCAGTGCCTAGAATTTCAAATAATTGGTATATCGATCTTAGTTCTCTTGAATTAATTCTAACATTTTGGAGGTGGTCCTCTTGAAACACAAGCATGGTTGTAGAAATAGTCTTTGGAAGCAGCTCAAGAGATAAGTATCTTAGTGAATATGAAATGTCAAATGAAGATGAGTTTGAAGTGAATCTTGAAGAAGAATTAATGATTGTCCATGAGGAATTGAAACACCAAAGGAAAAAGAACCACAAATTAAATATAATGGTGAAATAATATGAAGAGAAAATCAAGATTCTTGAGGAAAGGAAGAAGCAAAAAGATGAAGAATATGAAGATGGACTCAAAGAACTAAGATCCCAAATGGAACTGATTTCAAACTCTCTTAAAATCAAATAAGAAGAGTACCTCAAATTCAATACGAGAGCTTGAGTCTCAAGTTAAAAAAGTGTAAAAATCTCTTAATCTCAAAGAACACACTGAATGAGACATCAAGAAAAATTGATATTCTTGAGAGCTAAACTAGAAGAAGAAAAATAAAGACTAAAGATGTATGGAAAGATGGAAAAGAGATCTGAAGCTTTGAATGGAATTTTGGATAGTCAGAAAATCAACATGTGACAAGACAGACTAGGCTTCATAGAAGAACCTATGAAGAGGTGTGAAGATGAAAATCTGGTGCAAATAAATAATCAAACATGAGGATGATCAAGAAGACAAATTAAAGAAGGCCTAAATCAATTAGGCAACCAAATACATCCAGGTATGAAAGAACCTTTAATGGTTATTGATTTTCTTGTCACAATTTTGGACATAGAGCTAAGGAATGTAGGAAGCATGTCATGAATGACCATCCATGGAGGGATAGAAAATATGAGAAAACAAAGAATATAGTATGCTTCAATTACAAAGAGAAAGGTCACATAGATCAATATTGCCTTTATGAACCGCAAATCGATTTTTGAGAATGGAAGACTCAAGAGGTATGAATTAGATATTTTTTATAAATGTAACAGGATTGGACATGTTGCTAGTAATTTTTATGGTTATAAGAGTGATAAGTATGGTTTGAATATTAGTCCATACCTATATAGAAGAAAGAATCAAGTTATATGTTTCAATTGTCATAAACTTGGACACTTTTCAAAGTATTGTTATAAAAATCAACCTACTAGGCATAGCAAAGTATACATCAAGCGATCAAAAGGAATAATAATAATGTAACACTCGAACTATTGTTACTTCCTCCACGAGCATTCAAGTGTTGATATATGATTTCTTACTCGTATAAGGATGTGTTCTTGATTGTGAAGTCATGCTTGATATGGATTGTGTCTTCTTTGCTCTTGAAGATCTTTGATCGAGTCGAGATATGCTTGGACTCTTTTATTTCTTTCATTTTTTAGCACTTTGAATTTAATCTAATTTCGGATGAATTGTGGATTTACCCATCTTTATGATCGAGCCTTGGATCAAAGATTGATCCAAGAGATGTTTTAAGTTTATTCTGGATGAACAAAATTATAGACCTTACAAAGGTTGCAAGGTCTCGAATGTGTTTGAATGAGAAATTCAGGAGTTAACTCAGGCTGATCTTGTTAAATGAAAATCGGTTCCAAATACCGTAACATCGGGAAGGCCTAGACCTTAAGCCAGGTAAGATGTTCCTGGGTATTCAGTAAGCTTATTTAGCAATACCTGATTTGATCCTACAGGATGTTATAACCTGTTTGGTTCCAATACTGATCGAACCTACTTGTGGGACCTAGACTGGATTTATTAAGGTTAATAACCTAAACCTAAACTATAACCTATGGGTTGGATTAGTGCTAATCTAACCTAGCCCTAAACTATAAGCTAAATGTTCCTAAGGTTAGCGACCTAGCACTATGGAAGTAAGACTAAAGTATTACCTTATGATCTAACCTATGTTTCTAACCTAACTAATGATCATGGATGAAGGGGGACCTATGAAGGGGTGCGAGCCATGGGCGGTAGTTTCTATGGCATTTATGAGATGGATAAGGATGAAGGACTTGGGATTTGGCGGAGGTTGTAAATATCTATTGGGACCGACGTGGCAGAGTCAGCCAAATCTGGAAATGGTCTTTGGTTTGCATTTGTCAATCACCAACTATGGCGGTCGGTGGCAATGGAGATTGGGCGGGAATCTTGGAGTTAATGTCATTGATGAACTCGGTTCCCAAGCATGGATTGCTCGGGAAGGCATGCAAAATGGAAAACTAGTTGGTTGTTTGGTTTTCCATACGCTCCGGTTTTCTCTCTGTTTGATCACTGGTTCTTCGAACCAGTCTACTTGGTGTTGCATGGCAACTATGAGAATAACTAGCTCTTTTCTCTGTCGGGAAAGTTTATAAGGCATGAGGGTAACAAATTATTGTTGCTGAATCTATCATGGAAGAAGAGGAGAAGGCTTGAGCTCATTCAGAGGTCTTCTTCATTTTTTAAAGCGACATTACCAGGCATGATAGGCCCTGACTTTTAAAAATCTTGCTTTACTCCAAATGCTTTCATTAAAACAACTCTGTTCAGGTGATTTCAGTTCAGTTGGTTTGAAGCAATGTATTGGTTCTTCTTTTCCTGTGGAATTAGGAATCTCGGGGTTTTAGAAGTCCTTGTTGGAATGGTTACTGTATTTATTCTTCCTTTTGGTTTCATTTCGATTACAGACTGGCTGTGCTTTTATTGTTGTTGAACCCTGTTGAATCTTGCTAGAATACTTTAAGTTCCTTCTGGTTGGAATGCTTGCTGAGATTATACTACTTGAATGTGACTATTGTAGAAATCCTTACTGTGTTAGCAATTTTGGGTTTAGTCTCCGTTGAAAGTTTCAGGATTATATACGAAAATGACTCAGTGGGAGTCCTTTTAATGTTTCGTATGTTTTCGTCTTCTGCTTAAGCTTAGCTTTGAATGTTGTTGTTTAGTTGAGAATACTGATGGTATCGACTCAGTGAGAGTCTTTGAAATGTATCTTGTATTTCAACTTCTGTCTAAGCTTAGTTATGAATATTGTTGCTTAGTTGCGAATACTGTTGCTCAGTTATGAATACTGTTGCTTAGTTGTGAATACTGTTGGTAATGACTCAGTTGGAGTCCTTGAAATGTAACTAGTATTTTGACTTCTGTAGAAGTTTAGCTGTGAATACGGTTGGTATTGACTCAGTTGGAATTCTTGAAATGGACAGTATGTTTCGACTTCTGTTGAAGTTTTGTAGTGGATACTTTTAGTATGATATTGTTGGAATTTTTGAAATGGTTAGTATGTTACGACTTCTGTAGAAGTTTAGTTAAGAATACTATATGGTTTCGACTCCTTTTGAGTCCTTGAAACGTATTTTATGTTTTTAACTTCTGTAGAAGTTTTGCTGTGAGTACTATTGGGATTCTTGAATTGTTGTCGTATGAATTCAACTTCAATCGAAGCCTTGGTTATGAGTACTAGTTGTATTTGACACTGTTGGAGTCCTTGATATGTTGCGAGTTGGCTCGATTCTCGAATTAAGTTCTCGCTGTGCATGCATATCATACAAACTCTTTCTTTCATTGTTGTGTGATATTCAGTTCGCTTCTGTGGAATTAAAGGATGGGTTTTCTTTACCAACTTGACTCTGTTTGAGACCCTGTTGAATTTCGTAGTAGCTCGACTTCGGATGAAACTTGAGGAAATTATTGATATGGAATTCGGCTTCTGTGAAGTCCTTGTTGTGATTATTCTTCTTGAAATCGGCTTCTAATATAAGTCCTTGTTGTACATTCATAGAGATTAGATTCAGTTGAATGAAGCTGTGCATGTTTGTGATTAGACTTAGTATGAATATCGTTGTATTTGCATATGGAACGTCATTTGTTTTAAGTGTTATCTAGTCTCATGGCTGACTGTGATAAAAAGCTCCTAGCTGTGCTCTGTTAAACAATGGCGATGGGTATATTCATGTTGTTGAATGTTATGAAAAAGAATTGTTGAGTCTGTTATGGTTGGATTACTTACTGTTGCTTGTCGCGAGAGCTCTTGTATTGCTTAGTAGCTACAGGTGATTTTTATAATTGGATTTAGATGGAACTGTAGTTCTTCTTGTAATCTCGACTGTTTAGTCACATGCGTAAATGTATTTGCATTAATCTAAAGGAGTCGGTACAGTCCAGAACATTATGATTTAGGAATCTGATTGACTCTGTTTCTTTCTTCTGGACTGTAATTTATATGTTGATGTATAATAAGTTGAATAGGAAAATTCTCTCTCTCTAGTCAGGAAACCTTGTGTGCTTTCTTCTTGCATCCTTTTGTGATCTCTACGGTAAGGGCATAACAAGAATAAACTGTGGTATTGTATGGAGAGACTGGTATAAAATGTGTGTTGCTGTATAAATGGGTATACTTGTCAATACCATTGAAATGTGTTATGATGATAAAAGAATTAAGACAATGAGCTTGTTGAATGTTTTAACCGCCTTTGAGAAATTGTTAGAAACAATCTTGTAGGAATTTTGTTGTCTTTAGAATGGTTGTATTCATATGTTCTTAGTCTCAACATATAGGATGAATAGCCTGATTTAAGTTTGGAACGTGAAGAAATGATTTCATATAAACAGTTGTTTAATGAGAACAATTGGTGGATTGCAATTTTTTTAAGAATTAGTGCTTATCTTGCTCAGTTCACCGAACCGACCCGTGATGACAATTTTTCTAGATGGTTACTGTGAAGTGGTAAAGACACGCAGATCCGATATGATGTTCGATTGTTTAATTTGGTTTTATGATGAATTCCAATTTGATTCTCTAAATGTACTACTTGAAGAAAGATGTTCTTTTCGCTATGAGTATTGTATCAAATATGCTTGAATGCATAAAAAGTATTTGATTAGCTTAGAAATGAATGAAATGAGGTATTTTTTTACTTATGCATTTGCATTCGTATCTTGATGGATTGAACTTCTTTGGTTTGAATGATTTTAAGAGCATTGTTATTATTGTATACCTTGGAGACATTTGGGATTCTCTAAGTAAGCTTTGCAAATATTATGTGACCAATACTTGTGAATGTTTAGTAGTTATTATGTTCTATCTAAAGCTAAATTGGAATTTAGATCACTGTCTTTCGAGAAGCTAAGGTTAAAATAAACCTCAACAGAAGCTAAACGGGCAATAAATTATTACTTCCTAGTCTTGATCTAAACCAAGACAACGTTTAATTGGATTTTTTAATCACTATATCTCAATACTAATAAGTAAGATATATTTCAGTTATGAGAACTGATATAAACCTAAAAGGGTATGGTTAGCAACCTTATGTGAAGATTTAAGGCTATTGCCCAATTTCGTTGATATAGATTACTATTTTTCAATGAACTCCTTGATGAGACCTCAATTCTTAATAACTTCTCTTTGCGTAATGGGTTTTATTAAGAAAGGTAATTCTAAGGTGAGGAACCCAGGGGTTGGGAAAAGACTACCCTAAAAGGAGCATCTTAAAGTATAACTTTAACTCAACGTATGTAACACCTTAAAAATAAGTAGATCTTTTCAAGGTGGATTTGAAGGTTGATGGCACAAGTCAACTGTAGGGTTGTACCTTCGAGAAGATTAGGATCTTCTCGAAGATACAACAATGCAAGTGACTTATGGCGACACCCTTTGCATTGATCGTTAAGATTTACACCTTAAACTCGAACAAGTTTTACTCTGGGACTGGTTAGGAATGTGGTCATGTTATAAGGCTGCCCCTGGAGACTCGGGGTATCTTGACACACTGGGTTAACTAGGGTTGACCTAGTATGTCATGTATCCTAGTCCCTCGAGCATCCCTATAACGTTGTCATATTATTAATCCATTCCCTGAGTGAATATTTTGGGGGCGAGAGACCGATGAAGTCGGTATAAGACATTCTACATAACATCGGAATGGGGTGAAGGACATATTCCAGTTGACGAGTATGCCGTCAAGGAATACGAGACATAAGCATTATGTTTCAAATATTTGGCCAAAGTATCGCAAGCTGCTGATTACGTTGTCCTATGTCACCTAGTCTAAGGGACGAGATGCCGATGAATAATGGTAACAATTATTCAGATAGGTTCCTTGGACAGAGCATTCTGAATCCCAGATTAGGGAAGAGAACCGCAAGAGTGATGTGTTAAAATAAAAATGCCAACTCTTGATACTCATGAATAGATCGGTAGATTACCGAGTCATGGAATGAATAGATCGGAGGTACTCCGAGTCATTACAGCTGCATATGGTTATCTGTTATAAGAATGGTTGTTTTGATTTGTGAGTTCTAAATTATGTATTTAGAACTAGGAAGCATTTATCAAAAAAAAAAATTACTTGTTCTAATGTACTAAAATGGGGACGTTACAAATAAGGTATACAAATTGAAAATCAATCCTAAGAGAGATTCGAGAGAAAGGCATGGGAGATACCGAGATCAAGGAATATATCGGGAGGTGATGATCACATTGAGAAAGTTGAGTGTAAGCCAAGTGACAGTCATGAAGAACCTCCATTCATAGTCGGGAGAAATCAAGGAAATGAAGTTCATCACACTTATTTTTAGGCATTCAATCAAGTGATGAAGACTCAGTAGATGAATCTAGCACTTCTAGTAGGGCATTCAAGAAGTATGAGAAATTGTCCAAATCAAAAAGAAAAAATGAGTCATCAAGTTCCTTTGGAGACTTCCTATTGTTCTAAGGTGATCTCATAAGGTGGTATGCCTTCTCTAGGCTTCTAGAAGGCATGTATCAGCTGAAAGAAGCAAGATATGGTCTTCAAGTAATTTATCATCCATAGAAGTTGATCAAGGTTTTTCAAAATTTTGTCAAATTATGAAGAGTCACAAGGTACATCCATGTATTTTCCCATGAAATTCCCATGCATATTCAATCTGTAAATGTTATTTGAAGGTCCAAATTGAGAGAGAAAACAAAAAAAAGGTCTTAAATTATCAAGTGTATTAGGTCTACTCATTATTAGTCCATTAAACTCTAAGCAAGTATTCTTCATGTTGAGTTTGAATAAATAGTCCAAGGTATGTATTGTTAAGCTCACTCATAAAGTCGTGATATACATGAAGATCCTTGGTCTATGGTGTGTATTTCCAAAGAGTCATCCCGCATAATGTGCATAAAGGTTCTAAAGAAAAGGAAAAATTGTGAAATGAGGTCATGTAGTTATGTCCTTGTACAAATAAGTGAACAGTGTGTGTAAGCATCTGCCATGGTTTTAGGTTGTAAAAGTGTAAACTAGTCAATTGAGAGCAAGATGTTCTAGTTTTGTACATATGCCTCATAAAGTGTTAGTGTGGCCTTTAAAATAAATGATCCATAAGTGTGTCGATTTTAGTTCAAATATTTTAAAGGTTATTAAGTGTGTCAAAGTTTCAAGCATGTGTAGTTTTCATTTCCAAAGTAGTCCTCAAAAGGGAATTACTCATCAAGTGTGTATTATATCACAAAATTATTGCAATAAAGTCTAAAACAATCATGAAATCCCTTAAAAGGTTCTAAGTTCCTTAGAGTGTGTGAAATGGAAATGACAAGCTATCTTAAGGTACAATTGTGTGAGTCAATATATGAGTGTATACCATGAGTAAACATGAGGTCACGGTCAAGTTTTGAGATGGAATCATCAAGCCTAGACAAAAGGAAAACTCATGGTCTTGTCACAGCTTAGAGATTGTATTGAAAAGTATATTTAAGCCATGAGGTAGATAAAGTCGATGTATCAACATAGAAAAGATCGACTATAGTGTTCCATGACGAATGATCATAAACTATCAGTATGAATAAGTATAACTCAATGTCCTAGATTGAGAGAAGTGAGTCAAGGATAGCTAAGGAACCAACAATGACTCGATCATCTAATACAATCTTAAAGTCAAATTACAACTATACAAGAGCACAATCAAATTTCAAAAGGTAGAATTGGGAGAAAATTGGAAATATTGTCTCAAGTTTCATGAAATGTAGATGAATATTATAGATAGAGAGTAGGGCTAAAGGTAGGTCCAAGAATTATTAAAGTAGGAACACGATCTTAGATGGATGAAATGACAACATGTCTTTTACAAGAACATTTGAAAGTTGGTGCAATCCCGACTTTACCTCGGAAGAAGTGTAGTATTGTAAGAGTCTAAAGGTATATTCATAGCTTGAAGACTGAAATGTCATAATGATGGGAGCCTTATAAGTCTAGAGGGAACTATGAATCTTGATGGATATATTTAAGTTGGTTAAATCCTGAAGTAGGTCTTGATTGTGAAGGGAAATTTTATTATGAAAAGGGCATAAAATGGTGTTTATAGATGCAAATCCTTGATTTGGTGAATATTTCAGCATGCTAGTAGAACTAAAAGCTCATAAACATGTATAATAACCTGCTAGAAGTGATCGAGGCCTTGAGGATGTGTATGTTTAATTTGGTGAGAAAATACTCACTCTGGGAAATGTGAAAACCCTCCCAGGGTTTGATGGGAAAATGAGTTTTAAAGCACTAAAATGCAAATATAAGGTTTCAAATTGTTAATATATCCTTCCATTTTCTAAAGCTCATGGAATTTCAAGCTTTCATAATTTGAAACTACCTCAAGAAGACACACTCATGACAATCATTAAAAAATCATGTAGCTTACCCCGAAAGACCTAAGTTAGAGCTTAGGATTGTCATTTTGAAGCATGTTTGACAAAGTAACCCATGGTGATGTTTCATACAAAAGAAAGTCCATAATTGGTAATAAAATTGTTAATCAGCTATCAATTTGAATCTTGATATTAAAATTTATGCTTAGAATTAGCATATGATAGGGCTAGTAGACAAAACCCAAGCCAAGGAAAGGATTAGAGAAGAAAGGACATTTTCCTAGGGAATTGAGCCAATTATTTAGACCACACCTTAAGAGACAAAATGGGTGTTGAGAATTACTCTTAGTTTACATGGAATGTCTACACAAGTTTCCAAACATGGATTCACCAAAGCCATGTTCTCAAGAGAAATGAAGGACAATTTTGGAGCAGCTAAGTAGAGTTAAGATTTTGCATTCTAGTTGATCCATGTCAATGGTTGAAAAAACCTTGAATGGGAGTTTAGAAATATGTAAGATTGTTTTATAATACAAAATACAAATTTTTCTTATTTAAGGAGCACTTTGTAGTTGCATAGTAAGGTGTAAGAGTACAGTTTAGAAGAAAGGACAGATTATACTAAAACCCGGTAAAGTATACCAAATTATATCAAATTTTTGGACCTAGGAGGAGTTTTATCTAAGTATTTACAATTTTGTCAAAACCTAGTAAAGTAAAGTATGCTAAAATAGTTCCCTGACTTCTTAGCATTTAATATAAATTGTGGAGCCTCCTTCAAATAAATCATAAGAGACATTTTGAAGAGCATAGAGATAAAAATATGTTGCAAAAATTTTGAGGCCAAAAGGATAAAAAATAAGAAAGTTCTATTCATTTTTGTTGAACTATCTAAAACCCTCCAAAACCTCATTTAAAAGTGGTATGGAGAAAAATTTTGGTTAGATGTCCAAAAATAACTATTTTTTATGTTTATTAATTTGAGAATGTATATAATTCATCAAATCATAATTCCATGGTGGTTTGAACTTATGAATCATGGTGGACCCCACAAGAAAACAAGTATTTTGTAGAGATTTCAGCATATAGAGATCAAATGATGGAGTTATAATGAAAGGTGAAGTTTTCTAGAAACCTTGTGATGTTCTCTTGAGGTTAATTAAGTCATTTTGGTTAGTTATGTGAATAAAACTAATGATACAAGAGTTTCTTTCACTCTACAACTAGGAAATCCTAGAATGTGATACTAGTAATGCATGTATGAAGAGAAACATGGTGAGTTGTTTATTGTAATAACATTTTATGACCATGAGAAGTTTTTTCAGGTCAAAATAAAGTATTTATGCCCTTGAGTTGGTTTGGTTAAGTGGTTTCATGATGAAACTTCAAGGTGTGAAATTGACTCAAAAAGGCTAGTGAAGAAGCTTGTTGCTACAAGTGAGTAGATGAAGTTTTGTCCAAACAAGGTATGCCTATGAATGCTTGTACATATTGTTTGTGATGTCCTTGAATTTTAAAAAAATTATTTGAGCTTAGAGAGCACTTTGAAAGCGTTTAAACATGAGCATCCAAGACTGGTTCTTGAGAACACTCAAACATAGTCAAACCAGTTTGAGAAATTGAAGAGAAATGATGTTCCTTGCAATGTTTTGATAATTTCTATCAAATGTATGTGAAATAAGACTTCAATATATTTCTATTGATGTATGATAGGTTATTTTATGACAAGTTGTACTTCTTGAAATAATCAGATTTTGAGGATTTGTATTTACGAGTGTAAATATTTGATTCGTGCTTGTTCAAATCAACATGTTCTTACCTGAATGAGATTGATGAAGCTTCTCTAGGCATCTGAAGATGATGAATAGAGCACTCACCAACTTATCCAAGCTTTGAATAATATTTTAATACCTATTCTTTGAAAAATTTCAAGCACCTCCATGACTACAATTTTTAGACTTCCATAAATGTGATTGAATCTCTAATGAAACTTGAAGAAGAAATCGTGAGCATATGAGGATTTAAGGATTTATAGAGAAAAATAAGGATTATTTTAAAATACTAGCATTCTTGGAACACTTGAACATGTGTGTAAGAGAACAAAAAGACAAGAGGAACTCTCCAAAGTGAAGAGGACAAAACAAATGGCAGTTACATGTCAAATATGTTAGATTGCAAATCGGGACGTAAAAGGAAAATTTTCAGATATGTCGAAGGTGTAGCGAGTTTAGGAGGATTTTCTAATTATTTTAATAACATGAAGCATCTTGATAGGTTGTGTGAGTTATGAGTGTGTAACTGATACATAATCATATGTAATTAATGTTAGTGGACAATTTTTGATGTCATTTAGTCCTCCTTAGTACGAGTTGAAAAGAGCAAGAGGTGAAGGGTAAAAGAATGTGAAGTGAAAAATACATTTGAGTGTATCTTCCTTGTGCTTGGAATGGTGTTGTTGATGAAAATACTATTGTAGGTATAATAAGGGGTTGAAAATAAAATCATGAATCTAATGTATGGAGGAATTTGTAATTTTGGAGCAGATTGAAAACATGAAATATCATATCATAAGGAGGTGTACTTGAGAAAATAATCATGATAACAATGTTTGTATGAGAGACCTCGTGTTAAAGTACTTACAGTAGATGAAGGAGAGTGAGAAGAGAAGAATTTGAGCTGAAGAAGTGATCATAATTAGTTGTGGGAGACAACACAAGAAAAGTGATCAAAACAAGAAAATAAGTCTAAGTGGATGCTTAGCAATCAAGGAGTTGAATCTTCCTTGTAAATGGAGTCTTACAGAAGACCAATTTGAAGCTTGGTTGAATTTTTGGGAGTTTAAGCTTCCATGCAAGTTGAATCTTGATAAAGATCAAGTGGCAGCTTGAGTAAAGTATTGGGATTGATGCTCCAAGTTGAGTGGATGCTCAACATGAAATCAATGTAACATTTACAATACATTATTATCCAAGATAATTCTTTTACTTTAGTGGGTTTTTCTCCCTTGAAGGGTTTCCCACATTACATTTTGTCTCTCATGTGTGATCTCTTGTTTATGGCTTGTGAATGACTTTGTGGTTTGATCAATAACTAAGTTAAGGAAACTGAATTGTATGTCAAAAAATTATAAGAACCGATTCACCCCCTCTCGGTGTCTATAATTTCCAACACAAAGTTGTAGAGTTGGAATAATTTGATAAATATTGGAAATACAGAAGTAGCTTTTTGAGGTTCATCTTGTTTGGATAATTATGTGCTTTTGTGCGTGGATATGATATACTAATACACTTTTTCAAATATTAATCGGTAAGGTTGAGAAGGTTAATTTCACGAGATACTTATTAATAACATTGTATCATCAACAAGGGTAAGTTTAAGACAAAATTTATTCTCCTTACTAGAAGAAATAAGGGAACATTTTATTTTGGATACTTTACTTGAAGTAATGGCTTTATTAAATCCCACATATTGGAATAGAGTCCAAAATGAAATATCTTGTAGGAATACTACCACAAGAGATTGACTACATTGATTCGACATTTTTATAAGATTAGTGATATCAATGGAATGAATATTTCATGTACTTTAAAAAAGGATAGTTTGACTAATCAATCCCATGAATTCACCTCTATAATTCTTGAGAAATTCAAATGTTTGGCTAATACCTTAAAGTATGGAGCAATAACCTAGATATGGAAAAAAATTTTGGGTTAAGTACTATTTTGCAGGAAAACATGACCAATTTTTTCTCATTGGATGATTTATGTCAAATAATGATTTTGGGTTCAGCTAAAGATGATATAGTTTTCAACATCTTGTCCTTTATAAAGTCAAAATTACGAAACAAGCTTGATTAAAATTTTAAAAATTGTTTGAGAATTTACACATCACAATACAAAGTGAATAATTTTCCCTATGACGGGGCTTTTGCAATATGAAACTTGATTAATGAGAGGATAGGGGTTGATAGCAATACCAAAATATAATATATGACCTTTTTGGAGATAGGGATGGATTTATTGCACCAATTGAATGTAAAAAAATTAGAGAATAGGTCGGGCATATGATATAGATGATCCACCATCAATACAAAGTGGAAGCTTCCATTCATAGATATGTGTTATAGATGTTCAAATAATATATTCAAATAATTAGTACTTTGTTTATATAATGTATTTTTCATTATTTATACTTGATAAACTTATAAATACTTGAGAAAACTGTAGATATGCAAAGTTCTTAATCTCTGAAAATAGCAATAATCTATTTTGCTTCATAATTTCTTGAATTTGGACTCCAAAATCTTTGTAATAGCTTGAATATCAGGTGCTTGAGTATGAAAAAAATCAGCTTATTTGAATCATGTACTCCCATGGATTCTTCTATTCTTTTCACCTTTGAGTATCGTTAATTACACGTGGCAAGCTTTGATAGCTTCACATTTTTTCCTTTGTAGGAACCATATCATAGTGTGAAAGGTAAACCAATAATAAGGCTCCACATATGTATGGATCCTATGGACCCTTTCTATTAAATGATCTTTTTTCAAGTATGTTTCACTATGAAATGTGAACTAATAAGAAAATGCCACGTATGTATGGTTTTCACAAGATATTAGACTCTATATAATCTTTATATGCCATTGTAAATTGCATCAATTAGAAGTAATCCTAATAATAGAAAAAGGGAGATATGACCATGGATTTTGATTACATCACTTGCACCAACCACCTATTCAATTCTCAAATTGATGTACCACATCTATGACTTCTAATATTTCAGTCACATGTTTGGGTAGTTGAGAGGGAGGTGTCAAAACACCTTCAAGTTTGATCACATTATAACCTTTATTGTACCATTTGGTCTCTATAAGTAGTAAAACTAATCAATTTTATGATTATGCAAATAGCTTATGCACATCTACAAATGTCATGACAACGTAAATTATATAATTATTAATCAATCAAAACAGATCTAAGAAACTTTGCAAAACAATTGAGAAAACAATATAAAGAAAAACACTCTCTCAACACTTTATAAACATCTTCCTCCTTAGACGGTAAATAATGGGTATACTTATACAAAAGTGCTACCACCACGGGCTTTAAATTAGCTAGTTAAAAATAGCTCTAAATAATCAAATTGTTTGTGAGTGTTTAATTAAAGGATAAAAACTATAGTTTCCATACAAGAAAGTTGATACTTCATATTTTTAAGATCACATATTTAATAATATTAAATCCTAAAAACAAGAAAGTATTGCTTGTTCAAGCTCTACTTAGATATTCTACTTGAATTTTCCTATGTAGAGTGTGTTTTACTTCATTGACATTTATTCACAAGTTCCTTTAACTCATTCTCAATATTATGCATGTCTATAATAGGAAGACTCATCAAATCAAGCACTTCTTATATCGATACTGAACTCTTATATAAATAGATTTAGCATTTTCACTTAGAAATGAAGCTTTATCCACTTTTCCATTTGTAAAAGTCACCAATGCCATAATATATGATTTCTTCCCAGCTATATATGCCTTTAAAAAGCTAGAAATGAGAGTAGCAATGAATGATTTCAATTGTTTCTCAAATAAGGTCTTTTGAATTAACATGCCTTATGATTGATGCATGGAGGTAATCTAAGTTTCAGATAATATTCAATGGCCTTATTTACTATCCCCCATAGCCATCTCATTAATGCATCCATTGTGTCTATCCAATCACCTAATTCTTACAAAATGTTTCCCATGTAAATATTTCCTGTGTTCAAGTCTTGGCTTTTGATTCACAATATATTGAGATAAATACCCTTATTTATGACATCTAGTAGCTTGTCCATCATGTAACTTATCCTAGTCATACATTTTTTTAGCCTTGTACCTACTATAACGGTTTATATGCTACATCTTTATGACTTTATATAAGTAACTAATAGCTCATACAATGTTCTCAAGGCCATTTACACATTAGGAAAATTATTTTTAGCACTTTGACTTGATTCTATGCATGAAGAGCATTAAGATGGCCTTCATTCTCTTAACCAAATTATATCTCATTTACCGAGTAGCATCAATAACTAACTAGGGGTCTGCATCCATGATTTCTTCCCATGTGTGTTCTTTCTTGGAAATCCTCAAAATGTCCTCCTTTGTTTCCATGTAGATAGGAGTATCTCCTTGGGAAAACTTTTTTCTTTGTGACCTCTTGAGAGTGTATGTGGGAGTATCATACTTTAATGCCACCTTTGGGTCTTCAAGTTGTGTAATTACAAAATCCATTACTTTTTTCCTAAGCAGCAGGAGTCCATGTTCTTTCAAGAGTAGTAGATGAAGTTGTGGTTATGGAAGCCAAAGTAGAAGAAGGCCTTACCACTTTTGGTAGATTTGGTGGTGTCCAAGGAAAATTTGGTTGAGCTTAATAGGTCCCATAGGGGCCAATATATGGCTCATGAAACTTTGAGTGACCATAGGATATTGGAAAGAAGAAATAGGAATGAACTAGGTAATTGGAAGGAGTGGCACATGCATGTCTGGTAAGAAAGTTTGGGAAACATATAATATGATAGGAGGAAAAAATGGTGGGTGAAGAGAGTATACAGATTGGGGAGAAATTGAAGGAAGGGAAAGGGAAAGAAGGAGCAAGTTGCATTGGTGCCTCTGAATTATCCTTATAAGGTCTTCTGATAAGAGTTCCATATGATGTTGGAGCTAAAGAAGATACAATAGTTAGAGGAGTGGAAGAAGTTAAAGAAGTAGAATCAATGGTTGTAGGAGCTATACTCATTGATTATGATATTGTTGTAGTAACTACAATAGGCTAAAAAGAAGTGATTGTAATGACTTGGGAGACAATTATATAATCATTGGTGATGAAAATTAAGAGAATAAACAACTAAAGAAATGGGTGTAGAAAAAAGGCATAAGAATATAAACATTTGCCAAAATAGAAGCAAGGAGAGAAGGAGAAACAATGGGATTACTAGAAATAGGGGAAGATAAAGGAGGAGTTTGAAAACCAATAAGATCCAATATCTCATGATCTCCTCTTTCCTCATTCTTAGAAGAAGAGATAATATAAATGAGATTACTACTAGTCAAAGGTCATAGGGAAGATGGAATAGAAGAAGAAGAAACCATCCTTATAGAAGTAGGAACTGAAAAAATATAAGGAAAAGGAACAAAAATATGAGGTATAATTACAACAGTACTCACCAGAGGAATACTAAGAATAGGACTAGTTTTTGTGGACTTGTGGTTGTCCCAATAGACCTTGTAGGGCTTGTCATTTGTATGCTTGGAGAAGGAGAAGAATGATAAGCATTGACCTTTTATTTTGATGGAGGATGCACACCAAAAATAATATTCTTGAGCTAACTTGGATTCGTACCTTAGTTGTCTTAATCATTTTCCTCTTCTTCTCTTTATAGTTCTTGTCCTATCCTAACTTCCAATCCACCAACTATGTCCTATTTCCCAATAGGTGCATAGGTAACTCTAAAATTTCTCATATAAATGGCCACCACTTGATCATTGACCTCATCCTTATAAACTAGGTCATCCTTGTGGGATTGATGTTTGTAGTTGTAAGTGGCCATGCCAAGAGTGTGTTTGCATTATTGCGCCACTCTTCATGTTGGGTCAAAAATCCTTAAGAGTATGATAGTCTAAGTGGAATGATGTCTTGTGGGTTGTTACTCTCATGGAATTTTTCCAATCATTTAAAAATATTGAGCTAACTAGGACATGTAGAGGAGGATATGTATAATTTTTCTTCTTTTACTCCTTTGCCACATAACTAATGTTATGGACAAACGGTTTGGTCATCTCTTGTTTAGTTAGTTTTTCTATAACACACGTAAGTAGTCTAAATCGGAATAGAGGTAATCCCTTCCACTCTAATTATTGTGCAGTCTAGGTAACACTAATACCCTCCCCAATTTATCGATGTATTGATAACCCTTTTACCCATCCTTGGTATATGGGTGTCATGTATAGCTTGAAAAATAATAGTAATTATTACAGTTATTATACGGTCTGATTATTGTATAGTCCGGTAACACTAAAACCCTCCCCAATTTCTCAATGTATTGATAACCCTTTACCCACCCTTGGTATAGGGGTGTCATGTATAGCTTGAAAAATAACAGCGTAGTAATTATTATAGATTACTGAATGTTCCTTCGGTAGTTTTGCATGTGCATACTACTCGAGACCTCTGGGAATGTTTGTTGGTGTTATAGTGACCAAATAGGATCTCCCTAAAATTTTTATACTACCCACACACAACATCTAATAGATAGGCCATCATATAGAAATTGACATTCTTACTTTTTACATCCACAAAATTGTTGTAGAGATTGTAAGTTAGGACTCCACCCGCAGTAGGACCCTTTCATCACTAATAATCATGGTTAGCAAGGGCACTGTGTTTGATTAAAATGTACAATATTAAGGGCTCCATACAATCTATTCATCAAGGCCATGCCTACTCTCACCCTCTTCTGAAGGATCTAATAGACATATTCTTTATGGAGACTTTGGATTTAAAGCTAGTTTGGTCCTCTACCCAATCTTTAAGCATAGTCTGGATATTATTTCTCCTTCCCCACTCTTCAACTATCTCTTTATCAAATTTGATATTATGTGGGGGAAGATAATAGTACATATCTATAGAATCCTTGGTAATATTATTAATTAATTTTCCTCCTTTGGATGTCAAAATTCCTTGTATGAAAATTATATTGTCTCCTAATATGCCTTAAAACAATTCAATGTAAGGCATTACCTCTTGTTTGTTGGCTAGGACATGTAGCCTAATATTTCTAATGGACACTAAGTTAGCCATACATTATGCTTTGTCTATCTACATCATCATCACTTAACCAAGCTTCTTCAACTCCATTTTTAAATTTGGATAATGCTCTGCACCAATTTAAAAATTTCAAAAATAGCATCACCAAAGAGTTGGCTTGTTAAGAAAACATGTAAGTGAGCCTTCATTGATGATAATATTCCTAAAATTTTAGCATTTGTAGTTATGTAAATAGCAATATTTTTTTTTACTTCATCTCTAAACAATATGTAATAGCTCGAATATCATGTGTTTGAATATGAAATCATTTCATATTATTTGAATGATGTTAATTCATGTTAAAATGGTGATATATCATTGTAGTATCGACATTGATTTTTAGTCATCCGTTTATATGTTTTGAATTGATTTCGAGTTATTGGTACTCATGAATTTTATAACTAATGTGGATTTAATACTCTAGTTTTCATGATTCCCTGCATATTCCCATAGTTTGTTTCCTATTTTTTCTCCTCTGAGTCTTGTTAATTCCATGTAGTGAGATTTAATAGCTTTGCATATTGTTTCCCTTTGTAAACACCATGTCAAAGTGTGAAATGTGAGCCAATAAGAAGACTGCACATGTGTATGGTTATTTGGCCCCTTAATATTTTATGATCTTTCTATTACTTGTATGTTTCACTTGGAAGTGTGAACCGATAAGAAAACGTCGTGTATGTATGGTTTTTGTAGTGTTATAATCCAAATAATCTTTATCAATTACCTCGAATTGCAAACCAATAAGAAACTCCATGCTTATAATGTTTAACCAATTATCCTTCAAAATTTATTTAACTAATGACACATTATTTGAAACTATCAAATCTTGTCGAGTTGAAGAGTATTGTTCAAATAACATAAATAATGAACAAAGGGCCACCACATCATTTTTTACACTATAAAACCTTTCAAAAATTGTAAGATAAACTACAAATAAATATTGATAGGTTTGTTAATACTATGGTGATAGTCTACAAACCGTCATGATAGACTAACGGTGTGTATTTTCTTTGCAAATGAATGACCTACAACTTCAAACTTAAAACCACAACTTTATTAGAGCATTGTAAGTCCTAAAAATCATAATCTATACGAGAGCAATGTGACAAAATTCTAATGGAAGCACATAGTTATTTATCAAAAGAAAAATAGTTTCATTCTTTTCTAATTAGAGAGTCCATGTTCTTTTAGTTTAAAGTATGGGGAAGTGTTGTCCACAACAAAAACCACAACTTTGTTAAGCATTTTTAGTCCAAAAATAATAGGTTAAGCAAGGAAATGCATCATAATGCAATTCATACTAATATTTACAACTCCATCATAGATTAAACTATGTCACGTATGGAAAGTATTTACTCTAAAAAAATGATTTTTTTATCTTTTCCGATTTATGAATTTGCGATTTGGGAATTGTTCCAAGTAGTAGAAAAGGATTCAATATATTGCTTACAAAAATCAAATAAATCAAGGTCTTGTAGGTGAAGTGTTGCAGTTTACATCCTACAAATACTTAGTGCAGGTAAGTTTATTCAGTATTGATCCAATTTAAAACTCGTTTTCTATCATGTCACATTAATTTATCTACTTTTGTAAGTTAGGCTATTATTAATGCTATAATCTATTAAAATATGTTATATTTATTTTATGGTACCGTTAATATATGTAAGCAACTTTGTAAAAAAATTTAGAAAGCAATACATAAGAAAAACACCCATTGAACAATCTTGGGACAATCAAGCACTTCCTTTATGAAATTATTCCTCCTCAAAGGGTAAATAAGTAATGTAATTATAAAAAAATCCACCACCACGGGGCTTAAAAATAGCAGATTAAAAGTAGATCAAAATGTTTTGCAAATGGATAATTAAAATACCAAAAACAAATCTCTCATGCAAGAAAGATACTTCATATTCTTAGGATTACAAATTTTGATTATACTAAATCCTAAAAATAATAAATCTACTACTCGTTTAAGCTTTACCAGAGCTTCCATGTGTAGATTCTTTTGTAGACTACATTTGGTTGCATTGAAGCTCAATCACGCATGCTTTGAATTCCTCCTCAATATAGCCTAAGTCCAAAATAGGTGGCCTCATCACAACAAGTACTTCCTGAATTATAAGTGGGAATTTTTAGTAAATAGACTTAGTATTTTCATTTTGAAGTGAAGCTTTCTCCACTTTCCCATTTGCATAAGTTACTAGCTCCATAATAGTGGATGTTTTCCCAACCTTATCTACTTGTGAAAAATTAGTAGTGAAGGTGGAGATGAATGCTTCTAATTTCTTCTCAAAGAAAGTATTTTTTATCAACCTCCCATGTGGCTAATACAATGAAGTAATTGAAGCTTTACATAAAATATCAGTAAATTTCTTTTTCCATTTCCTTGTAGCTCTCTCAACATTCCTTCCATCGTTGTTATCCAATCACTCAATTATTTCAAGATGTAACCAAAAAAATCTTCCTTGTATTCAAATATTGAATCTTGACACACAACACATTGAGATAGAGCCCCTTGTTTATGATATCCAATAACTTGTCCATAATGGAACTCATCCTAGTCATGTGTTTGTGTTGGCTTTCTACCTACTACAACCCCTACTTTGCTACATATTTATGAGTTTGTATGACTACTAAAAACTCATAAAAAGTTCTCAAATTTATTTACATGTTGGGCATATTATTCTTTGGCACTTTCATCTATTGATGGGCATGAAGATCATCTAGTTGAGCCTACATTATTTTGACCAAATTATTTTTCATTTGCTGAGTGACATCAATAAATGATTAAGGATCTACATCCATGACTTCCTCACTTGTAGGCTCCTTCTTAGATTTTCTTAAGATGTCCTCCTCTATTTCCATATATATAGGAATTTCCCCTTGGGAAAAATTCCTCTTTGTCACCCCTTCATAATGCCTATAGGAGAATCATAATTGATTGCCACCTTTGGATCTTCAAGTTGTGTCATATCATAAGCAATTACCTTTTTCCCTCTATGAGGATTCCATGTTCCATCAGGGGTAGCAATTATAACTATATTTATAGAATGCAAAGTAGAAGAAAACATTACCACTTATGGTAAATTTGGTTAAGATTGAACAGGTTCTAAAGGAGCCAAGAGATGACTTGTAAAAATCTAAGTGGCCATGGAAGTTTGGAAAGAAGAAATGTGAATGGAATAAGGAATTGGAAGAAGTGGAATTTGTATGCCTAGTAGAAAATTTTGAGAGACATAAGGTGTGATGGGAGGAAGCAATGATGGATTTAGATACCAACCAAATTGAGGAGGAATTGGAGGAAGGGTCTGAAAAGGGGGAGAAAGTTGTATTGGTTCCTTCAACTTGTCTTTAGAAGGTCTTCTTACAAGAATGTTAGATGATGTTGGAGCTGAAGAGAATACAATAGTGGGAGGGATGGAAACAATGATTGAAGAATTAGAAACAATTTTTGTAGAATCTACATTCATTGACTATGATGTTGTCACAATAATCGCACTAGATTGAGGAGAAGTGACTACAATGAATTGGGGAGAAAAATATGCAGTCACTGGAAATGAAAGGAGTGTGAGAAAAAATTGAAGGAATGGATGATGAAGAAAAAATGAATTGAAAATTGTGTCAAGATAGAGGCAAGCAAAGAAGGGGAGAAAATAGGAGTAGATAAACTAGGAGAAGAGGGAGGAGGAATTCGAAAACCAAGGGAAGAGGGAAGAGGAATTTGAAAACTATGGGAAGAGGGAAGACTTTACAAAATAGGGGGAACTAATATTCCATGACCACTCTGCCTCATCTTCGAGGAAGAGCTAGGAGAAATGAGAAAGTTCCTAGAGAAAGTGGGGTGGAAAAGGAGAAACCATTCCTATAGAACTAGGAACTGATGAAGGAGTAAATGAAGGATAAATAACCATAATTATAATAGTAATTTCTAGGGAAATATTAGGACTAGTCACTTGTGAACTTATCTAAGCGGGAAGTTGATGGACAAATATAGGGTCATCCGTGGACATCATATTGCAAATAACAACATAATATCAACTTGTAGGGATTATTAGCAATACATACACTCAAAATTAGACAAAATTATATTAATATGAATCATAGCATCTGGAATCTAGTTTCTAAAATACTAATTTTTGTAAAAAATGGACAAGATTAGCTATATTAAACACTCAAAATTCAATGACTTGGTATTTTTTTTAAAAACGCCGATAAGATTATAGTCCGTTTGCCCACAATTTGGATGACCAAAAATTGATATATATTTTTTTCCTTTGGTGAGAAGTTATATGCCACTATCTATCTTGGGATGGATTTTATTTTGTATTTTTTTGAGCAATATTTTATTTTTTATGATTTTTTCCGTAAAAGTGGTATGAAAACATAAAGAAAATAGAGCACTTTCCGTTTGCCCGCCATAACTTCATCAAAAAATATTGAAATCAAATAATTTTTTTTTGAACATGTATATAATTTCACCACGGTTGGGATGGTATAAGTTTTATCACATTCTGATAAGTGAAAAAAAAATTGCAGTCTTAAACGTAGACATAAACATTCACGGGAAAAAGTGTCTTAAAGACCTACTATTAGTAAAAAATTATAAAATGATATTTATCCTCTTATATTCACTTTAAAATCAGTATTTATACAAAGCTAATAGTCTCCCCTATGCAATGGTACCATTTTTATGACATAGTTTTTACTTTTCGGCATGGTTCAAGTCCACGAAAGACTAAATTTGATGTTTTGCTGTTTTTAATGTAAAATTCGTGGATTTGATGTCCACTTAATTGTCCCCCAACTTGGTGCACTTACCCGCCTACCCTTGTGGTTCTTAAAAAATTTGACACTTATGTACTTAGAGAAGGAGCAAAGTTTGAAAGGATTTATCTCCCTTTAGATGAAGGAGGCACTCTAGCAAGAATATTCTTGAGTTTCTTAGGGTTAGTACCACTGCTCATCTGAATATTCCTCTTCCTCTACTTTTGGTTGTTACCTAGGCTAAGCTCTATTCCTCCAACTCTAGCAGGATTCCTAATAGGTACATATGTGACTCTGAAATTCCTCATGTGAATGACCACTACTTGATCCTTGGTTTCATTCATGTAAACCATATCATATTTTTCTTTTGATGTCCATATTTATTAGTGTACCTTTTGGATACTTTTCCAATCATTTAAGACCACTAAACCTACTAAGAAATGGAAAGGAGGATAAGTAGACTTTTTCTTTTTTTGTTCCTTTTCCACATGATTAATGTCATGGAAAAGTTAATATATAATATCCTTCTCAGCTAGCTTGTTTGAAACATATTTGGGTAGTCTAAATGGGATAGAGAGAATCCCCTCTACTTTTATCATTGTATAATCTCATTAACACTAGAAATCCCCCTAGTTCTCAATGAATTAATGATTCTTTGACTTACCCTAGGAGTAGGGGTGTTGTGTATGGAATTAAAAATCACATGGTAATAGTTATTATATATCACCTCCATGTTCTTCCTATAATTATGCATGTGCATATTGCTAAAGACCCTAGGGACTATATGTTGATGTTGTGATGACCACTTGGGGACACCTTGAAATTGTTGGAATGCACACATGACACCAAGCGAGTAAGACATCATATAGAAATTTTCCTTCTTCTCCATAGTAGTCACAAGATTATTGTAGATGTTATAAGCTATAACTCCAACCATATTAGGTATCCTTTCATCATTGATGATCATGGCTAGTAGGGGTACCCAAGTCTAATTGAAATGCACAATATTTGGTGCTCCAAATAATATATTCATTAGGGCCATTCTCAATCTCACTTCATGTCTGCAATATCTTATATTCATCTTGTCTATGGATACTTTGGACTTTGATGTAACCTAGAATTCACCAGATAACACCCTAAATACGTTGGCACATCACTCAACCTAGACTAAGCGCTCACCCAAGTGTGCAAAGGTACCAGGTCCCTCTTTAGGGTTATTATAGCAGAATGTTAACATGATGAAGACTTAAAGCATATATATCCATAACTAATACATCATTATATAGTGCATGACAGATCTAGATCTAGGAAAGAATAGGTTTAAACAATAATCATGATAGAAATAAGAACATGCACTACCCAATTACACATAGGAATGACACTTAGGTTCAGTCAATATCTTCCATCTCTTAATTATCACAATAACACAAAAGCTTCTTACAATACGGCAATCTATGTCGATGTGTGCATGGATCTGATATGGTAATCTAGAAACATGCACATGTCTTTATATACTTATCCCTCACACACACACTATATTATCTATCTCTCTATATCCATCGTCTCCCTACCAGGTAATTCACTACATATATATAGGGTGGGGACTTTCCCTTCACCGCTTATCTATTCCAAAAATAGGTTGCATGCTATTAATAGCCATGTGTTGTTTTCATGCATAGCCACACATGCAAGTGTGTTATCTATAGACTACTGATAGTTAATTGAGGTGACAATCCTATTCTTAGACTATCTCCATGTAAAAGCACTCTGAATCTGATCCTCCAAAAATAGACAATGTGTGGTGTGCACGTCTCTACATCATTGGTGTGTTATGCACGCTATCTTCTAAAAATAGATCTTCATGCCCAAAAATGGCTAAGTCCTGAATGTTGACTTGTCTTGCACGTGTGGGTTCTTCCTGTCCCTTTACCCTTGAACTTGGCTTATTTTCCCATGTAGACTTCTTGTGTGAGTTTTGTCAAGTGTTCTTTGATCAACATTACCCCACACTAATCTCATTGTCACCCCGACAATGGGTATCTCCAAAAAAATGTTGAATAGAAAGAATCGAAAAATTTGAATGAATAAAGAATGCTTTTATGTGGTAGCCTCATCTATCTCATCTTGAAGGATCAACTCTAGATACTCCTCTTTTATTTCAGCCTCTAAGGCCTGCCACTCGGTGAGAGCCTTCTCTACTTTCTCTGGAATGTCCACAATGATGGAATCAAGTTCATCCTTCACAATTTCCCCTTTTTCATTTCATAGGACCAACATGATGCTTGACATTGTAGTCATCCTTCCCTCTAGTAAATCCATCTTCTATGTAATGAGCTTCCCAAGCTCCTCTAGCCGATTCTTGTGTGGATCTTATGTTGTTTCGAGGGGCCTCACGCTTATGCCTAACCATTGATAATCTTTCTTCATGGCCCAATGTGTCATCCTTCATTACTTTCTGAACCTCATTGTTCTCCTCCAGAGTTCTTACGTTGATGAGCTCTTCTAGAGCTATGTAGATGTTCAAGGCTTGGTCTGCTTTCTTCAATTCTTCTTGCAGTGCTTGTAGCAGTCCCTCATAGGATGCAATCTTCCGCATCACCGATCCTTTTCTAGTTCTACCTCTTGTCTTTGATCCTTTGCACTGCATATACGAGAGGTTCATCTTCAAGCACTAGGTCTATTAAGGTACTTACATAGTGTATCACTAAAGGAAATGTCTTTGTTACCTTTGGTTCTAGGTATGGCCTAGCCTTCATAACAATATCACCAATTTCCTCTGCGAGGCTGATAAATACAATGTTTTTCTTCTCGCCAAGTCTCTTTCCTATGTTAGGCATGTTATTTCCCCATCCTTAGTTTTAATCTCTTTCCTGAGCACCCTAATTGTGGCAGCCTTGTCCATATTGCGCCTCACCACTTCTGTTGAGACTTTGACAATGCATTACTCACCTATTCATCTCGAGATGACAAAGTCTTTATTGTCATATGTCTAACTTGGGGTGCCTTCTTCACCATCTCGACAAGCATGACTCCTCACATACATCAAAGTCAGGATCATCCATGTGGGTGTACATTGACCATGATATCTACTTTCGAGTGCACATGGTCACTATATCCTCATCTATTAGCTCCCACCAAATAAATCCTTCTATGTTATCGTGCTCTAGAAGTGGGCGCGGATAATATTCTCTAAACCTTCAACGTATCTCATGAGTGGTGCATTGTTTTCTCCACTCATCCTCTTTGTCCTAGGCCCTTTTGGAACTTGAGCTTCAAGGTTAGGAGTCTGCGTAGTATCTGGGTAGTCTCATGTGTGGTTTTAGATGTTTCCTTCTCTCCTTCTTCTTCTCTTTATTTCATCTCTTCATCTTTTGGCTCTTCTTCTTGCTCAAGTGGAGTAGGAGATCCTGGTGTGCTCTCCTCTGATCCTTTAGCCTCTTCATCTAACTTCAACTTCCTTCTCCTTTTTGGCTCAATGGACTCCTTGTGCAGAGAGAGGTGAGGTGATCTCCTTACCATTTTGTGGGGTTCCACCTTGAGTCCTTGTGCATCTGAATACTTTCTTGAACATGTTCTCTCCTGTACTACCCTCGTATCATCTTCTTCATCCTACCCCTACAGTGGAGTAGTGGCGCATTGTAATTCCTTCCTATCTAAAGGTTTCCTCCTTCTATGCTCTAAGCCACCACTATCTTCACGCTCTTCTTCTTCATCTTCTACGTCAATGGTTTCTGTGGGCTTCGGTGCCGGTATGTTCTCCATTATATGTTGACCCTTCGGTGGCCCTAGGAGTGCGAACTCATTCTCCACATACTTATTGTTTTCCATCTTGGGCTTCAACTGAAGGTACACTAGTGCTGCCCCAATATCTCTCGATAGCTAGACTCATGGGCTTTATGCTCAATACTTCTAAAATGAGCCTCTCGATATATGCACTTTTCCCTAGATACACATATTTCTTTCTCAAGGTGTGGTAGTCACAGTCTACCTTCTCTGCATTGAAGGCCAAGTGGTGCATGTCTATGAATATGTGGACTGATGTTTGAAATTACCTTGTTGTGAAGGTGTAAGGAATTTGCACCAAGGGCTCTAGGATCCATCTTTCATTGGGAAGCACACAATGCAAAAATGTTGATATACAACAAATTAGACTTGTTTCCCTATTACCAAAGGTAGGTCCTTTGGGATGCGCCACTCTTCTTCAAAGGCCATGTGGAGCCTGTCGTACCATTTCTCCGCTCTTTGCTTGACATCGTCTATCATGGACCCTTTACATAGGTACTTTTGAACCTTTCAGCTGGTGACTTATTCTCCATGGGGTATTCCCATATCTTCTCCTTCGGTCCATCTGGTACTCCAATCTCCATGAATACCAGTGACAATAGAACAGCTCCAAAGCTGATTTTTCCTCCCGTGTGTGCTTCCTTGACTATTTATTCTACAATGTAGCCTATAATATTGTAGACTACTCCTTTTGACATCCACTTCGCAACATGTAACCACATGGTGTTCACCTGTGACCACCTCTCCTAGTCATTCAACTTTGTAACAAGATGTGTTGTTGCTTGTACAACCGACAATTCTTTAGTTTATCAATGTCCATACCACGCGGACCCTTCAAGTATCCCAACTCCTTCTTGGTTTCTAGAATCACGGCCTTATTTGTTAGGTCAGTCTTTATATCCTCTCATGTGGCCTTCAAACCTGTCACTATGGAGATCAATGTGGATGAGATTCTCACTCGTGTCCTGCAAAGTAGAATAATTCCTCATGTAATTTACTCATTATCCATCAGTATAAAGGCTCATACTTCCTAAAATATGGAAGCTCATATAATTGGTAGACTCCAATTCTTTTCAAAATTTTCTCACCTACATCATCATAAACTGACATGTCATCTGTCATGTGTTTGTTTGTCTTCATGTTGAGTAGGGCATCGAGTTCCTTTTTGTTCTCTATGGTCCTGTGGTTATACTCGCTCACTTTGCTTTTTCTTATATGTGAATCCCACTCTTGGCCGACTATGACGCCCTCTGGATATTGCATTTCTGAAAAATTACTTTCAGGTGCCATCTCTTCCTCCTCTACAACTACCTTCTTCTTCCCCTTTGTTCCCGTTGCAGCTACTTTCTTGGGTGCCATTTTTACCTTGTAATCCTTCTGTAGACACTTGCCTCTTCAACTCTACAATGCCCGACTCAAACCCTAGCTCGAGTTAGCGTGCCCTAGGTGAAATCACATGCCCTAGCTCCTCTCTATTGTCCTGATTCTCTCAAACCCTTCACCACTAGGGATGCAAGCTTCTTCTACACACAGATCTGCTTATCACATCTAGTTTCACACCCACACCTCAAATCGATTACTCGGCTCTTCGTACTTAGCTCTTTCTCAAATACTCTTAATCGCAACGGTAAAAATGAACTCGCATCCCATCCTTATATATATTTTCAAATTTTTATGCATTTATTGCTTCTCCACCTACCAAATATCCTCTCATTTATTGACCAAATTTTTTTCTTTCCACGTGGTACATATTCACGCCCCATCTATAACCTTCTAGCATGCCTTCCTACCCTCTCGGTCCTGCACTTCTCTTCAAGACACACTCATGCACTAAGTACCTCATCACCGTACCTTATCTAGGTAGTTATCATGGCCTCTCTGCTTACCTCATGTTATATTGTTCCTTCATTCATATCCATCCTTGGTCACTTTTGAGAAGCAATATTTTTACTTTAACAAACACCCATAGAACTTATTCCTTTCATCTCTTAATTCCACCATATTGTACCTGGATATCAACAACCACCCCACACTAAAAGTATGTGCAGTCCTCATGCATCAACATGCTCCATATTGTAGTTAGCTTCATGCACGCAAGCACACTTATTACACAAGAACAAAAAACTAAAGTGAAAAATCATAGCAACAATGAAGGAAATACATAATGGAAACCTAATCTAATTGGCAATATTGCCTTATTACAAATGCCAAGAAGACTTATTTATAGTAGGGCTTCAGCCTACTCCCGTTAAAGTAACTGGGTAGCTATGTTCCATCTAGTGCTTCTAACTAGCAAGTGCCTGTTTCAAGGATGTAAGTAATAACATACGGCCCTAACCAATGTACCTTAAGTTTTCCTAGATGGCGCAAGAACTTAGAGTCATAGAGAAGTACCATTTGTCCAATCTCAAACTTCTTATCCCTTATGTTTTTGTCATGCCATGCTTTCTGCCTAGCCTTTTCCTACTTTTGACTCCATCGTGTTATGGCTCGTTGCTCATCCAATTGAATCATCTTCTCAATATGCTCTTCTAAAGCTTGCTCATTAGCTAGACCTCCAGCACATGTAATGCGCAAAGAAGGTAACATAAATTCTATAAGGAGAATGGCTTCATGCCAAACACCAACTGAAACGGTGTGGCTTTGTTCAATTTCTTATAAGTTGTTCTATATGCCCAAAGAACAACTAACACTTTATCATCCCAATCCTTTCTTCCAACATCACAAATTTTTTACAATATCTGGCTCAAAATATTGTTGAAAGCATCGTGCAGTTCCATTTTCCTGAGGATGATAGGGTGTAGTCTTATGGTGTGCAACCATAAACTCATCTAATATGATCCTGATTGTCTCATTCAAAAAGTGTGTAACCCTATCACTTGTCAAGCTTTAAGGACATCCATATCTTGTAAGAACATTATCCCATAAAAACCTAGTTTTTTAGTCATTGTACATGATCTTCGTAGGTGCTGCTTCTACCCACCTTGTGAGATAATCTATACAAGTAATGATATAGCGCGACCCAATCCTACGCGCGGCTAGCAAAATAGGTCCTACAAAATCGATGGCCCATTTCTCAAATGGTTTGGCACTAGTAATAGGTCTCAAAGGCATCTCATCTCTTTGCCTTGGTTTACCTAGATGCTGACAATGGTCACACACTTTGCAATACGCTTTACAATCTTTATACAATGTCTCCCACCATAATCCAGCAAGTAGGATCTTTCGGGCAGTTGCATCACCTGCATAGTGGCCACCTATAATACCACCATGTGCCTCCTCCATTATATCCTTGCACTCATGCTCTAATACACAATGGTGTAATACTTCATCTCTACCTAACTTGTAGAGGTCACCACTAATTAACATAAACGGTGCCACGTGTATAGCAAGCTGTTTCTTTTCTAATGCCTTCATTCCTTCTGGTGCCACACTAGTCCATAGAAAGACAACAATGTCTTCTAATTCTGATGGCACATGTTGTAACCTATATAATTGTGCATCTAGCATGGTTTCTTCAATTGTCTGTGCTTCTTCTCCTAAGTGAATTCTAGACAAGTGGTCTAGTCCAAAGTTACTTTTCCCTGGCTTCACCATAACTGTGAAGTCAAACTCTTGAAATAGGAGTACCCATTTGCATATGCACCCTTGTAAGACAGGTTTTTTCACCAAATAATTCAATACCATGTGATTTGTATAAAACACAAATGGTGTTGCTAATAAGTATCACAAAACTTATGCAAGGCATAGATCATTGACAAAGCTTCGCGCTCTGCAGTTGTATAATTCTATTCAGCAGAGTCAACTTCTCGCTAGCAAAGAAAATTGGATGATCTACAATACCTTCTCTAGGTTAAGCTAACACGGCGCCAAAGGCATCCACATGCACATGAAATGGTTTATCCCATGAAGGAAAGTGCAGAATGGGTGCGGTAGTAAGTTTCTCCTTTAATATCTCAAACGCGCATTGCTGCGGTTCTCCCCAATAAAATGTACCTTTTCCTTTTAGTAACTCTTCCAAGGGTGCAAAAACTTTGGCATACCCTTTGATGAACTTTCGATAATATCCTATGTGACCCAAAAATCTACGCACCTCACTTTGACTGGTAGGTGCTTCCAGGCCTAGAATGACTGCAACCTTAGTTAGATCAACTAGAAACCTTCCTTGCAAATTATATGTCCTAACAATATTCCAAAAGGTGTAGAAAATATGCACTTCTTGATGTTCAAAGAGATACTTAATTGTCTGCATCGTTCAAACATTAAGCGCAGATTGTCACAATGATATTTCACAAGCCCATATACTATCTAATCATCTAGATAAACTGTAAGAAGTTGTGAATAAAATATTTGAATGCCTAAACAACTATCCATGAGAATACAAAGATGTGCATTTTTCAGTCCAAAGGCATCACAATATAGGAAAAACTGCCCATTCAGTAGTAAAAGTTGTCTTTTCTTGATCCTCCTGAGCAATCCTAACTTGATGATACCCGGAAAACCCATCTGTGAATGAATATATTTCGTGCCCTGCCACTCCTTCCAGTATTTCCTTAGTGAATGGTGTAGGAAAAGGGTCTATAACACATGCAACATTTAACTCCCTATAATCTAAATAGATTTGAATCCTACCATCCTTCTTGATAATTATCACCATAGGACTAACCCATTCTAACTCATCCAAGGGTCAAATAATCCCATATTTCAACATCTTATCAATCTCTTCCTTCACCTTTTCACATAAATTGGGATTCATTCTATAAGGTCACTTTCTAACTGGGCATGCACTGTCCTTAAGCTTTATCTTCATTTCCCCAAGTGATTCATGCATGCCTTTAAGTTCATGATACCCTCGAGGGAATAAGTCCTGATAATCCCTAAGTAACTCAATGATATTTTCCACTTCTAATTCTGACCAATAGTCTCCAATTATGACCTCCTTTGGCTCAGCCTCCAAACCTATATTTACCTTCTTTATCTTCATGGGTTCGTGATAGGTGCGTGTATCCTTGTTTGCACTGTCCAAGACCTCGTGCACCCCTTGTGAATGTTCAATATCCAAGTTCTCAACTTCCTCATCATCCACTATGTAAACCATCTTTCCTTTCTCTTTCTCAAGGCAAGCACGTTCAAGTAGTATGGAGTCCATTTCTTCTTCCTTTTCAAAACGCGCTCCGGACTCTGTCTCACCAAATATTTCTGAATAAGCTCTTCTTCCTTTGCACTATCTCCCATAGTTAAGCACTTGAAAATTTTTAATGCTTCTTCTACTAGAGGTTTAGTCGAGAAGTAGTCAAAGGTCTGGATCATTCCTGTAGTCAAATTCTACCAATTCCTAGTCTCTCGATGTAGTTCTGCATATACATATTGTTGGTGCTCAAATTAGTCTCACCCCGTTTGTCATTGAAATTCCTCATTTTGTGGCCTCTATCATGTTTTCTATCTCCCCATATTGATGCTTAAAGACTCTGTTCTCCATTTGGTTGCCATGATCAATCCCTTCCTTGGTCGAGGATCACTTAAAATCAAGAAAAAAATTTCGTTCCTCTTTCAATATGAAGGAGTTTGTAACTTGGGTGTAAAACTCGGGTTTTTCCTTTCCTTCCATTTTCCATAGTCATGTTTTGTTGTTCTGTCATTTTTGTCCCAAATACATGTGGAAACATGATTGGATGTAGCTTGGAGGATCATATTTCAGCCTTAAAACATTTCCAAATTCTTAGTCCTTGAAGTAGGATTCATTTCCGGGCTCAAAAGGTGATTTTCCTGCATTTTACGGTTTGACGGGTGTTTTTTTCCTGGTTAAATTTACTTCTCAGCATCAATGGAAACGTGGCCCTTTTTGGTTGGATGCAGCTCAGTAGGGCACTTTGAAAATTCTAAGTCTTGCTTCAGACTCAAAGCTTGTCCACGTGGAGGTTCGGTGCTCATTTGAAAAATCACCTTTTGGTTTAGCCTTGGAGTTGTGTTGGGGAGACACGTGGAGATTTCCATTGCCTTGCCTAGACTTAGACAAATTTTTCATGCAAAATATAGTTTTGCGGACCATGGACACATGGAGGGTTGGCACTCATTTGAGGATCCACCTCAGGGTCCCACCTTAACAATTGCGACAAGGAGACATGTGGAGGCTTCCACCGCTCCGCTTTGTACTTAAAATTTTCAAAGCAATTTTGAAAGGCCTAGGACACGTGGAGGGACCGTGCTTGTTTGGGGACTAGCCCCTAAATTTTATTTTGAAGAAGCACCAGGAGGACACTTGGAGGCTTCCACTCACTCTGCCCTTTGCTTGGAATTTTCAACGGCTAAAGAAAAATGTCTCGGACCCTAGACACATGGCACCTTTTGTTTGAACCTTCAACTTTTTAACAAACTCTGCCAGACTGAGACACGTGTTGAGCCCGCACTTGTTTGGGGTCTCTGCTTTTGGGGACCATCTCAAAATGCACCATTGAGACACGTGGAGGCTTCCGCTGCTCCTTTTTACACTAAGAATTTTCAAAGGCCAAAAGGCATTTTTCTTGGGCCCAGGGCATGTGGAAGGCCCGCGCTTGTTTGGGACTTGCCTCTGTGCTTCTCCTTTGTAGTTACACCAAGGAAACACATGGATGGCTATGATATAAAGTGGAAAAGGGGTAAAATCAATGGTTGTTGTGTATTGTGTCTATTTTTCCACCATTTTTTCTCCAAGACTCCTAGAGATGCGAATACGCACTATTTTTCATCATTCTTTGATGAAATTCCTTATCGTCTCTAGTCATAAAGTGCCATTTGATGGATTTGGAACTTAATTTGTGAGTCTAAGGATTGTTAAGGTCGATATTTTGAAGTTGGAATTTCTCAGGCACTTGCAAAAATGGGAATTACCAGAGGAGATGGATGCGGGGTAGAATTGCAGAGGAAAGAGAGGGAAAAGGATGAAATGATGAAAGTGCAGGCGCAAAAGATGAAAAGGTGTTGCCTCGAGAGCAAAAAGGATTACCTATTAGATCCAGCTATGCAAAGCCTCTAGAAAATGATTAAAAAGGGGATTTCTCGCATGACAGAATCAAAATGATTAGAAGGACTCCCAAAAAGTTGTGGCATGGCATCCTAGTCATTAGTCGAGGGCCCAAGAAATGTGATCAATTCACAATTGGTCCACTTGGCAGCTTTCGGATGTGAATTTGTTAAATGTCACTTTCTGAGGAAAATTGGTAACAAGCAAAGGTCCCTCGAATATTCTTCTCTTTTGGGGGAAAAATTGAGTGAGAAAATGTATAAATGTAATGAGAATACTCTTGCAAATGGTCAAAGGGTTGAATTCTTAAGAGAAAATTTGAGAAAGTCGTCTTCCTAAGAGACCAAGCCAAGATAACCTATTATTTTCTTTTGTGTTAGATTTTTTATCATGTCAAGTTGGTTGTAGATGTATAGCCATTGACGAGCACTGAGATTGCTCTGGAAGCTTTCCCCTACTGATGAATCTAAGCAATTTTGAAATTAATTTGTGTCCAATCTCTAGCAATTTGTGTCTGCTTTGTTTCAGAATGTCTGCAAATGGTTTCTTTTGTTCCTATTACAATCTTACATTGAAATCTTTGTGAAATCACACAGGATCTCATCCCTATGACAGTTTAATGGTATTTGCAATTTCATTTCAAGAAGAGCCTTCATCTTGGATGAGATAAACAAATTTAAAATCAATTCACTGTCATTTGTTGATAAATATTGTCTGTAAGTCTTTAGGTGTACCTTAGGCATGATTGATCAGAGATTTTGGTGTTTAATTGAGTCTTTCAATTTGAGCCTTCATGTTAGAGTCTCAAAGATTGTGTGAAAACGTGTTGATTTGGGCCTCCATTGAAGCACACCTTCTGGTTGAAGGAATGTCCTAACTATTTTGAAGCTTTATGTTGTTGAGTTGTCCATTATTGTGAAGTCCCTCAAAGATTTTGTATAATCAACTTTATCCTACTTCATCTCCCACCAAAATCATTCAAAAACCATGAATCCATCTTGAACTACCCCTATTTGCCCTGTATATCAATAAAGGAAAAAAATCTACTTACTAAAATATGCAGAACAATCAAGATTTCTTAATGTCTTCAGTAACCTTAGCCTTGTGTTGAAAGTATCTCCATCTTTTAGAAGTGACAACTCTTAAGAGTTAAATTATGGAGTATTGACCATATTTTCCCAAGGTTTTCTTCATGAAATTTTTCTAAAAGAAGGATATCTCCATCTCCTTCATCAAACAGAGGTTACACTAAGGGTCCTCTCACCCTAGTCAAGAGGCACGACCTAAAGTAGTGAGGATAGGTCAAATCCTCTTGAAGGTGTTATCCATCTCTCCACAAATCTGAGTGACAAAGGGCTAGTTAGATCTCATCCCCAACTACAAAATGACATACACTATGATCTATCTGTCTCTAAGCTCCATGTCCAATATGTGTTACTACTCGGCTTAAAAGGGAGAACAAATTTGGATACCAACACATACCAGGTGCGTGTGCATCCCTATAGAGTAGAATACAATCTATGCACCCAAAGTGAAGGTGGTAATGTTTCTTGTCCCGTTGTCCATAGTCTCTCACACTGTTGAATGTGATGCTAAATAGGTTTATCACCATTATAAGTGTAGATCTATGTAGGTGCATTGCTCCTTAAAAACCTAGTAGATAAGGTGATTCCAATCTCCTCCCATTCTATAAGATTATCTCTGTGGACTACCCACTAGCGTGTTCTATCCCATGCAAGGTATACACTAACATATCTCTTCTCTTAATTTGATATATCCACCATGCTTCCATGGCTTTAAAAATACAGGAAGATCTTCTAGCCCCAGTATACCAAGGTATTGCACTACCTATCCGTCGAACAGAATGAGATCCATTCTTACACACAACCGTGCTTTTTACCTCACGCCCTACTAGTTCATATGTACCATGAGCCCAATTTTCACAAGCAATACTCATAGTATCACTAATAGAATGAGAATCTTCCCATTGTAGGATGTCTTCCTTTGATGGCTCATTGACCTATGGGTCCTTAATAATGCGTACTAAGCCCGAATTTGATGGTCTCAGAGACTGCTTTTTTGTATTTTAACTGTAAATTACAATTTAATAAAAACAAACCCATCAATTTTCGCTGTGGAATTTTTAATAAAATCGTATTTCAGCAAGTTTATATTATCTAAAAACCGTAAAATTTCATAATAGTCAAATATAATATATAAGTATATATATATATATATATATATATGAAATCGGATTGATTTTATTCATTTTACAAATATTCTATAAATCATATTGATAATGATTTTTAATAATTCCCAATTTAAATTTAGAAACTAAAATAAGTTTATGTGAATAATGAATTTATTAAACTCGAGTTCACACGTTGTCTTTGATTTTTCTAAAAGCATATAAGTTTCTAATTTCATGATATCATGTATTTATTTTCATTTTCATATTACTAATTCAAGTTTCAATTCAAATTTTTATTGTTGTAGGATTTAAGGAATCTTCAAACATCCAAGAAGAAGCTTGAGATACGTACATCAATACAGTACATAATTATTATTTTGAATAACGTAAATTTAAAATTAAGATTTCAATTAAGATTTTTGACAATTTAAAATTTTACTAAAAACGAAATTGAAAGGTAACTATATCATATGAAATTTCCTTTTGATAGCGGGGTGACCGTCAAATTCCGTGCTTGGTGTGTACATAGATTTTGTTTAAGTCCTCCTCACTTAGAGGCTCAACATATGGTATAGACTTCCCATCTATCAAAGGTATTACAACTAATTCCTCCTTGTTCTCAAAGCTGATATACCCCGTATTGAATCTCAAGTTAGCATTATTCGTATAACACCAAGGGCATCCAAGCAAGGCTGGGAAATTGTCTGCTTCCACAAGTGCTAATACCTCAAAATCCCCAGTCAACTTGGCCCCTTGTATGGTTATAGATGCATCCTTCAAAACTCCTATGAGAGTGGCCTTAGTCCGATTTTCCATAAACAACACACTAAATGATGGCTAAGATGGAGGCCTCCCCATTTGTACCCATGCATCTAATGTAAGCACATTTACTTCCGTATATGTATCAATCAATATGTTACTCAAAGAGCCATCCATCCACAACAAACATTCAAAGTAATTTCCTTGTCATAGTCAATGCTATCGGGGGAATATTTGCATGTAGGATTTTCCGTTCATTCTCAGTGTTTGTGCATGGGGTATTCTCCTTCAACCAATTTCCTAGCAACGGAATAATATTCTCCTAGGTAACATTTTACAAACCTCTCTGATGTCATCAATATCAGAGGGGACTTTTTCTACTTCTTTCTTTTGCTCCATCTTCCTTGACTTGCTCCTTTAAACATTGTATCTCACCTTGAAGATTCCTGAGGACCTCCATGGTCTCTTGATAGACTTCCTTCTAATGAGCAGGATCTGGGTACCTTACATGCAAAACCTCCTCCTTAGTGATCGTAGGCTTCTGGTGCAATGCCTCTCTTACACACCACTTCAACTCGTGTAGTAATCTTCACTGTTAATGCCTTAGGTCCTGGTGCTATCTTGGGCATCCACTGATCTTCTACCACGCATTAGATTCTAACCATCCCGGTGCCATTGTTTTCTTACTTATGTTGATTACTCATATGCTCATATAAGTATGAGCACTCTTCATAGCTATGGTTCTTTTCATAAAAGAACATGCAATATTCTGGGGACATTCACACCTATAGTGGTCAGGAGATCCACATGTATAACATGTTCTATGAGGGAACTCACCTCATTCTTCCGCCGTGGCCTCGTCCTCCATATCCACCGCGATATCCACATCCTCTTCCATGACCTCCTTCAAAATGCCCCTCATTCCTATCATAGCATGTTTGATTATGATCCCAATCCTAGTGCTCATTCTTACCTTTAGAACTATCCATTATACTTATCTGTCATACCCCAATGTCTATAGCATCCTGGATCTGACCAATCAATCGACAATCTTCAATATCATGGGTCATGGACCAAAAATTTTATAAGTAACAAGATACATTCTTCCTTATCGCATGTTGTAACAAAGGACAATGACTAACATCATGATTCAAATGACAGATCTCACAGTCCAACAATAATGAGCGTATAGATCTATGAGGGAAACTATCCTTGGTGTGACCTTCCACTTCACAATCTGTACACCAAATCCCTGAGCGTGTTTCATGGGCTGAATTTGCTGATAGCTTCTCTAACTATTTTTCCATAGCTGCAATATATGCCTCTAAGAATTGACTAACACCAATCTTAATGCCTCTTAATGCTCTAAGAATACCTCAAAGCATGCAAATTTGCTTCAAGTGCTTCGCGTAGATAAGTATATGTCTTATGTGATAGTACTCTTTTGAATGGTGTAATCAATCTACCAACAAACCATTGTGCATGTTGGCTTGCGTGAATATCATAAGAAAGCTTAGATAGGAGTGTTTTAAAATGGGCATCATACTCACATACACTCTCAGTAGTTCCTTGTTTGATATCCTTGGGTGCACTTATACTCTTCTGTTTAAATTCTAGGATATAGAACTCTTTCAAGAAATCATCCTTCAGTGCTACATAATCCACACAAGTTTGATTAGGGTCAAACTTCCTATACCAACTATGTGTATGTCCATGTAATGTAATAGAAAATTGACTTGCCTTGCACTTAGAAGCCATGATCCCTTTCTTTGCACACCACAATATTTCACACATGTGCACATGCTCAGCAGCATCCTCTATGCCTCTATACTCCAAAAGATGAAGATACATCTCCATATAAATATTTTGGGGTTAGTGTGGACCTTTCCCACCTGATCCAAAACCTCCTATGTTTCCCCTACCTCCAGAACCACCAAATCCACTAGAACTAGAACCACTTATACCTCCTGATCCTCCACCTGTAGTTGGAATAGGACCTGTAGATGTACTCCCATGTGCTCCAACATTAGTACTATATTGAACCCCTACAATCTGTGAGGTAGTTCCACTTCCATGAGGTGAATCCAACATTTGGTGCGCTTACATTCTGTGCAGATGATGCGCCTGAAAATGTTCCTCCAAATAAAATTGAAGTTGTCTGTCCTACCATTGATGTACTTACTCTCTGACTTACTTCGGTTCTCTTGTTTCCCAAATTCACTTGCTGATTACTTTTCATACTAGATACTGGAAAACCAAGTGCAAGGGCTAGGTCACCAGGTGGATTAAGATGCGTGCCCATGGCCCAGGTAGTCTCGATGGCGCACTTCTATGTGAGGCCAAGGGGGATCCCTGTCATGCTTTCTAAGATGGGGGAGTTCCTGATGCTCTGGCTCCATGTCTTCTACGTGAGCTTCAAATCCTTCATGAGCCATCTCTCTCCTCAATGTCATACTCTTTGCAATGGTATGTTGTTTCTCTATCTCCCTCTCACATGCCTCATTATACTTAAGCCACCTCTCCTCTCTCTGCCTTTATGCCACTAGGTTTGCCATCTTTCACCAAACCCATTCCTGCCCTTACGTGTGGTGAGGTTTAGTTAGCCATCGGTTTACTCTCTAGGTTCAAAGTTACCATCAAGATCTTGATCACCAGTGGAATGCCTTGCAAATAAGCTCCTCTTGGATATCATAAGAATTGGAATTCAGCTACTTCTAGACACAAATAAGTGGAAACTAAGTACTCCAAGATATAACTATTCAGGACACCATGAAACCACATCCACAACTCAAGTCCAAATCAGATCAACATCATAAAGGGCCTAAAATTCTTCATGTGTCTAGACAAGTGCGTGATACCTCCAATTCTGCTTAGATGCATAAGCAATCAACCACTCGTATAATTCTACTGGAAAGATAGAAAAAATATCTCATATAAACTATCATACATATTATGTTCCAGCCACACACGTGCATTAAACTCAGATCCAATGTTGAACCACTATGCATATTCTTCCTCTAGATCGTGTATCCACTCCTCAATACTTGCTAGAGTTAACCGATACGTCTTCATCGTGAACCATCCTAAAAACAACTAAAAAAGAGGTCCCGACAACGAAACCAATGATGCAGCCTAGAATTCACTAGATAACACCCTAGACACGCTGGCACATCACTCAACCTAGATTGAGTGCTCACCCAAAGTGCACAAAGGTACCAGGTCCCTCTTTAGGGTTGTTGTAGTAGAATGTTAACATGATGAAGACTTAAAGCATATAGATCCATAACTAATACATCATTATACAATGCATGACAGATCTAGATCTAGGAAAGAATAGGTTTAAACAATAATCATGATAGAAATAAGAACATGCACTACCCAATTACACATAGGAATGACACTTAGGTTCAGTCAATATCTTCCATCTCTTAATTATCACAATAACACAGAAGCTTCTTACAATACTAGCAATCTATGCCGATGTGTGCATGGATCTGATACGGTAATCCAGAAACATGCACATGTCTTTGTATACTTATCCTTACACACACACACGCGCTATATTTTCTATCTTTCATATCCATCGTCTTCCTATAGGTAATTTACTACATATATATATATAGGGTGGGGACTTTCCCTTCACCGCTTATCTATTCCAAAAATAGGTCGCATGATATTAATAGCCACGCATCATTTTCATACATAGCCACACATGCAAGTGTGTTATCTATAGACTACTGATAGTTAACTAAGGTGACAATCCTATTCTTAGACTATCTCCATGTAAAAGCACTTTGAATCCGATCCTCCAAAAATAGACAATGTGTGGCACGCATGTCTCTCTGCATCGTTGGTGTGTTTTGCATGTTATCTTCTAAAAATAGATCTTCATGCCCAAAAATGGATAAGTCCTGAATGTTGACTTGTCCTACATGAATTGGTTCTTCCTGTCCCTTCACACCCTTGAACCTGGCCTATTTTCCCACGTGGACTTCTTGTGTGAGTTATGTCAAGTGTTCTCGATCAATGACTCAGACTTAACTAGTCAAGTCCTTTGCCCAATCTTTAAGCACACTTCTAACTTTAATACTATTTTGTGTTGTTCCAATGTTTCTTGATTTAACTTAATATTAGATGGAGGGATATGGTAGTAAGAAGTAATAGCATATTTAGTTATATTACCAATTAAATTTACTCCTTTGGATTTTAGAATTCCTCCTATACAATTTACATTATCACCCAATATGCCCCAAAGCAAGTCGATACAAGGCATTACCTCTAGTTTAAAATAAAATGTGTAGCACTATCTATCTAATGGCCAATAGATCAGTCATGCATTATGTTTTATCCTAGTTTACATCATCATCGTCATCTATCAATCTAGATTATTTTACCTCCATTTTCAAGGTTGTATAATGCTCTACACTAATGACTTGTTTGTCAAAAATGGTGTCTCCAAAGAGTTATTTTGAGTAGAAAGTGTGCAGGTAAGCCTCCATTGACAATAATCTTTAAAATAATTGAGCAATTATGGATATGTAAAGCTCTCAATCTCATAAAATGGTAATACTCTATTTTTCTTTGTGATCACTTGAATTTAGACTTTAAACACTTAGTTATAGCTCAAATACCAGGTGCTTGAGTATGAAATCCTTTCAAGAGTCATGTAAATCTTGTTAATTCATGTTAAAATGGTAGTATACCAATATTTCATTGAAGTACAGTTGGCCACTTATAAATTTTGTATTGATTTTGATGATTTGAGATACTCATGGATTTATATAGCCGATGTTACTTTAATTCATCACTTTTTTAACTCTTCACATATTCTCATGGATTTTACCTATCTTTTCATGTCTAAGTATAATTAATGTAACATGGCAATATTTAATATCTTTGTATATTGTTTCCCTTTATAAGAAGTTAGAACCATGTTAGAGTTTGAAAGGTGAGCCAATAAGAAGAATCTATGTATGTACAATTCTTCAGGCCCCTTAATATTATATGATATTTTTGTCAAGTATGTTTCACTACAAAGTGTGAACCAATAACATCATAGTATGTCAAAAACTCTAGATAACCTTTATTAGTCACCATGAAGTGCAAACCAATAAGAAAGCTTCATACTTATATTATTTTTGCAATGTCAATTACTCGATAGGTTCTATCACCATTATAAAGTGAAAGCCACTAAGAAAGCTCCAAGTTAATTTACAATTCACAATATCGGTCTTTTGATAACCTTTTCATTGTCGACCAATAAGAATAATACATTATACTTCGAATTTTTCATAACCAATATTTTCTAAGAATTTGTCAAAAGTAGTCGAAGCAAGCCAATAAGACATCTTAACATTTTTCACAAATAATAATGTCGGTCCTTAGTAATACTTTTGAATATGTAAGTATGTGAAGAGCACACGAATGAAGAGCTTCTACATAGTGTCCTTTCTTTAGAGAAGTAATGGTTTTTAAGATTTGTGAGATACTTGTCTGTCAAATTTGTGAATAGCGAATGAATCAACAAGCTCCACATAGTTTCAAAACTGTCAAACTTGTTAGTCTTAAGAGTATTTGTTATTAAGTATAAAAAATTAAAAAGGTTTCCGCATTTCTTTACAAACCATAAAACATGTCAAAACTTGTAAGTCAAACCATGAATAAACATTGATGGGTCAACTAACAATGTGATGAAAGTCTACAGACTATCATAAATTGAAAACACATGTTTCCTTTGCAAATAAAAATCTTGCAATGTCATACTTAAAACCATGGTTATGTTAAAGTATTATTAGTCCAAAAATCATAATTTAAACAAAATAATAATTAAACTAAAATGGAATATTATAGTCTAATTTGATGTTAAAGGAGCAAAAATAAATAAGTAAATGCAATACTAAAAACTACCCAAAAATCTAAGTAATGAGATGTAAAATCCTAATGTGTAAATATGGTTAGAAAGGCCTTAGTTGATTCATCAAGGTTGTGGAACCGTGTCACGGTGGAGACCGACTAGACATGAGGATGAAAACCGCCACATAGGAGCTTAGTAGAGTGTAGATCTGACTGCTCCTGCGGCCATCTGGAGCACTGGAGAAGGATAGGGGTGCCTAGGGCACCCGTGTCCGAGATCTGGGCACCTTGGTGTGTGGAAAGGAAAAGGAAACCTCCTTTGAGGTGTCACTGAATGATCACCTATGTTTTCTTCTTGTCATGTGAATGTCACTCGAACTTCATGGGATGTCTCTGCAAATCGAGATGGAGGAAACACCTGCAAAACCCTAGACAAAGCATCAAAACCCTAAAAATAAATATGCATATGAAGGGTTAGGATTTTCCTCGCTACCAAATGAATGGAATTATCATTGAGCAATGCACTACATCTCGGACCCAATGTAGTTATAGGTATGTGTGTGTGTAATTATGCCCTAGGTGCTCTTGTATCAGACGTCACACTTTGTGAGTAATAAGAAATAACTAGATTATAATGTAAGTAAATGGTGCATAGAATAAAATTAAGTCCCCTCATATGAAGTGTGATGTGGATGAAACAACCTTTTTCCCTTGTGATGGAGCTAGATAGAAGAAAATGGAGCAATATAAGCCTTTGATGGATACAACCTTAGGTGGAGATACTAGTGCTTAGTGTTTGGTACCTCATCATGGCATCATAACTTTATATTTATATGGTTCTCTTTTTATAATTTTGTAGTTAACCCCGAAAAGGTTGACCACCAAAAATATAGAAAGCTCAAATGGCTAGAAAGTTCCCAAAAAGTGAGAGTAAAGTGTAAAGAGGATCGGGGCTCCTAGAGGGGATCGGGGCGCCCAGGGTGCCCAGATCTTGGCTAGGCAGCCCCATTAGAGTAGGAAAAACATAGTTTCACATAACTAATTGGGAAAATACAAGTGAAAGATCAAAACTAGCAACATAAATTAAAGTAAAATGGCCAAAGACATGGGTTAGTTAGTATTGTTTTTCACTCAAAACGAATGATATGAATAGTAGTATGAGATAGAGACTAAATAATTACCCAAAGTGCATGATTTAGTGTCTACAAATAATGTGACAATTTACAACCATAACACAATTATTTCTTATAAGAAAAAACAGCCTCTATCTTTTTCTAAGCCCGTAGGGTCCCCATTCTTTCAGTTTTAAAGCATGGGGAGGTGTTGTTCACAACACATCCAAACAAGTGTTCATACTAACCAAACTCCATATAGAGGAGATGGTCCAAGAGTGGTGTGCCCTAAGCTAAATGGTCCACAACATCTATTGTATGCCATATAGGATTGTGAATTTTTCACCAAAATATAACTCAATTTTTTCTTAGCTTATATTTTTTAAAATTTATAAGGTAAAACTAGCACTTGGCATGTAAACCGTATATATAAAATTGACTTTGTAATGTGAACCCTAATTTAAGGGGTGCATAGAGTAACCAAACCCCATATTGATAATTTGATATGGTTATTACAAAAATCCTTTAATATATTATGAATTTCTTAATATACCAATAAGAAGACTCCACATATGTATAATTCTTCGAGCCCTTAGTATTATATGATCTTTCTATAAAGCATATTTCAATGCGAAGTGTGAACCAATAAAAAACACCATGTATGTATGGTTTTTGCATTCTCGGACTCTAGACTTGTAAAGTGTCTTAATCTATAACTACTACTCACTCATTTCGATGCACATGGGAAATAAAAGTTTTCTTTTCTTTTCATTGTTCAATTCATGGTGATACTTTTTATAAATATTTCCTATGTTTAACCGATGATCCTTCGAATCTTATATTTTCTAAAATGTAAGATAATCATTAAGTAACAAGTTCACATGAGTTATCATTAAGTTCACATGAGTACCATATATTAATAACTCAAATGATTTGTCATTAAGTTCACCAACTACTTCGATCATAGAGTCATGGAAAATTGTATATATATGCCCTAGGGATAGTTGGTCGAAGGTACAAGTTGTAATTGTATGTGAATTTTATTTCTTACTTTCTTTTTTGATTTTGTGGTAGTCCTAAAATTTATTACCGAGGTTTCTTGCTTCTAATCACTCGCTATTACCAATATCCTAGGAATTTTACTGCACAAGATTTTATATGCTAGTGAGTCTAGATTGCAATTGGTCCATCATGTTCTAGCTTTTCCCAATCCTATGGAGGTTGTCAAGGACTTCTCAGAAATTGATAGTATTTGATTTGGTTTTTTTGTTAGGTTAGCTAGTATTTCTCCCATTTTTATGTGTATCAATTTGTTTCTTAGAATATTTTTTCAAATGGTATGACACCTCTATCACTAGCCTGAAACCTATTTGGGACAATTATCACCCTAAACTTTTAGGAGATAGAAGAACAAGTCCTCATCAAGATTCACTAACAAAATTCATTCATCATTTGACAAAGAAGGTTGAAAGACTTGAATGAAAATTGGATAAGTATTTCACACATAATATTGTTATTGTGGTTGGACAAGAATAAGTCAAATCATGTGTGGTAGGAGGAAAAGGAAAACAACTCTTCTTTCATGGTAAAATATTGGTGAGATATTTTAGCCATTGGTGAAGGTGTTGGTGCCATTTTTATCCCCTTTTATCTTGGTACCATCTTTGCAAAACCCTTCAAAACATGTTAAAATGAATTTACCATTTTCCCCATTTGTTCCCTTTGTTCCACAATTTTGTTGTTGATTCCTTAGTTATCGAGGTTATGTTTGTGTTGTACTTCAACCCTATAGTGTGGATATACACGTACATCTTGAATTTACCTTAATTTTTATTATTTCCTAAACTTTCTAGTGTTTCATGGTTTTCAATGAAGTAGTACTCCTTGGATTGAAGAAAATGATAGTCTTGGGTGGATTTTTGAATTGGTCTAGAGATGGGCTTGTATTTGGTCCAGAGTTAGTCTTAGACATGGTCCGAGAGATTTAAAGAATGGAATTTAGTGTTTTGCAGGTTCTCATAACCCATGGAACAAAGGATAACATGTTTGGGACTTAGTTGGAAATATGATGAGACAAGCCTTCCCGACATGGAAAATTAATATTATACGGACTTGGAGAAATTTGGTGTCAGAGGAGTTGGTCAATTCCACGAAACAAAGGGTTGTTATCTACCAAGAAAAATCCACAATACAAGGGGAAACAAGTTTGAAGAGTCGTAATGCAAAATTTAAAAGTTTGAGTGTGGCTAAGTTTTGAATCCATGGAACACTATCGTAGTTTTCCATGGGTTCCCCAAAGTAGTGTTGTGTAGAAATTACAAAACCCGCAGCAAATAAAAGTGATTGAAAAATAAATAGTGTTTCATAATAAAGAATTAGGATTTCAAAATGGCATGATAAAAGGATAAGTGGGGAAAGTTTGAAGACCCATGGAACAAGGAAATTTGGTGTTCTGTGGACATTATACACTTAGTGTTCTATGGATCAAATAAAGTGCGGAAAAAGAAAAGCCACATGTTAAATAGGAATTTACAAAACACGCATTATACATATGAAGTCTCTATAACAAAGAAAGAGTGTGTGGAGAAATAAACATTTGTGGTAGACTTGAAGAAGCCAAATCAAAGCCATGAAACAAAGAAAAGGCTCATCAATCTGCAAAACAAAGACATAAATTCATGAAGTCCGTAGAATAAAGTAGTTTTGTGCGAAGAGGTCGAGTTTGTTTTTGGACTAAGCTTTTGACTTAAGCATCCATTTCACCTCAAATCAAGTGCATTGGGACCATCATGGTGAGGGATTTCTACAGAGACCAAATTTGAGGCAAATGGTGCAATATTTTTGGATATTGTAGTTACAAAAGTTTAGGAGGTAAAAACATTATTTTCATGGAATATAATGATACATTTGACAATTAGAGATGATTTTTGGATCCTTATTCTACCATGGATGTTCTTGGAGGTAGGATATTCTTTCTTTTCCCCACCAAGTGATGATTTGTTGATCTATGAGTTATGAAGTGAACACTTGGCTATTTGTATTTCCTCTATCTTGTTGACCAAGTGATGTCCATTGATCTCAATATTTAACATATAAATCAAAATTAACCCTTGATTTAGCACCTTGAAATCATATTCTATTATGTTAAAGAAAATATTGTATAAGAATGAATATTTGGGTTCATTATTCTCCTCCTACTCTTGGGTAAGATATTCTGGGTTGGATTTTTGGGGGAAATACATTGGGAATTCTCTTATGGGTTGATTTCTATAAATTTTTGGTTTCTCATGCTTCCATTTTTGGGTTTATGGAAGGGTGATTATAATTATGCAACCATTAATAGGCTTTGATAGCATATGTATATGTCTCCCTTGTATCCTTTTCAAATGAAAACATAGGATCAAACTACCGTGTACATACTTGTTATTTATTTGTTATTAATAGATAGAAATGATTAAATATTTGTTATTTTTTTAATCTTGTGTTTATCATACTAAAAAGCTACATGGAAGCAAATTTCAGTGATTTCTTGATTTGGGTATTGAAGAAATGTTGTTTTTGTAAAGCATACTTTGCAACATTTGCTTTAGTTATAAATTCCTTTTCATAATTTTTTGGGAATTAATATTTGTTATCTCAAGGTGTCGATTGATTTTGGTGCTTTGACATGATAAACACATGAAATTATATACTCGGGAGTCTATGCTAATATTTCTAGGATTATTTATCATTTTTTTCCTTTCTTAGGTGTCCTTGAAGGCAAGTAACCTTGGGAGGATGAGTTTCTTTTAGTTTCAGGTTTAGATGCAGTAGAAGTAAAAGGCCAAGATGGTTCAAGCAGTTACTTCTTCCACTTAGTCCCCCATTCCTCCATCTCCATCCTCCATCCCCTTTTATTTTCACTATCCATCATTTTGTCCTACCCCTCTGCAAATTTCATCACCATTGTACATCCTACATGAGATTTGTTGGCAAACCACACAACCTTTGCATATTTTGAGTGTATTTTCCCGATTCACAAAGCTTAGAATCCTAAGTGTCATTACATTCTAAGTTATCAACATATTCACATCCAATCTGCTTTCAATAGTCCGTGTCTCGAGTTCCCAAGTATGTGTAGTACATTTGTGACCACTCTCTCGAGTGAGAATTTCATTTAGCAGCTACATTTGGTCTTAGATTGAACTTTCCAACAAGTTTGAGGGATTGAAGCATAACATCTCCCTCTCTCTTTTAGGTTACACCTCAGGTCCTCTCACCTTGGTTTAGGTAGAGTCGGAAGTATTAGGTGGACATCAAAACCTTCAGTCAAGTTCCTCCCTATCATTCCTAAAAGACTTGGTTAAGTGAGTGAAGATATACCTCATCCCTTACTACAAAATAACATGTCAACAAAGTCTATCTTTCTTCCTTTTCCCTTTATTCATTTTAAGCCTTTTTTAGGGTGTTAGATTAGGAACCAACACTCTTTTTCACCGCTATCAAGAACTCATTTTTCTCGGTTTAGTTCGGAGACCATTGTCGGGGATTTGATCACGCATTATCCAAATTGTATCAATTAGTGTTGTTCTTGTATGATCTATTTTCTCATCAACGGTACTTAAACTCTTTCAAAGATCTCTATTGGGGAATTCAAGGTCATTTAAAATTGGTTTATCATTCTTTGCATCAAACAAGTTTTATCGGAAGTTCTCATTCATATGTACATATAGTTATCGGGTTGTTATTACTAAAGAGATTCATTGGAAAGAAAGGTTATTTGTTCTCAAATATCGAGGTTTTAAGAGGGTTTAATTTTGATCCCTTAGATGTTTTTATTCAAGGTTTATCATAGTATATCAGATCATCTACTCATTGTTTTGGTAAAAATTATCAAGTCATTTTTCAAGATCAATATATAATTCATAGAGTGCAAACTCTAGTAATGACTCCAATCTCATTGATGGGTTAGATCAATGTTTATTATTACTATATATTTTTGGTGATTCATATTTACAAGCTTCAAAGTGTTCAAGTCTTCATCTAGATCATATTTTTCTGAATAACCCTTCCTTGAGTTGGATACTTTTCTTTGAGGAGGAGAAAAGTTTAGTAATCAAGTGTTTATCATATTTCATAAAGTAAGAATCTAAAAATATCTAATCACGATTGTTGATCCTATAATTGAAAATATTGATTTTAGCAACATGGAGCATCCTCCTCCAAGATCACCTTTCAGATTTAATGACTTTATACCTATAAATTTTGAAGGCATGTCAGGTATCCTAATGATGTAACACCCATGTTATAAATTTTGAGGGCATGTCATGGTATCCTAATGATGTAACACCCATGTTATAATTACTCCAAATTAAGGGAAATTTTTTATTTTAATAAAAAAACCCCTTAATCCCATTAAATGCCTTCAATTATTTTAACTAGCAACAATTATAATCCAACATGAAATATAGTTTACAATCCATCTGATGACAATATAACCATGTGCAGTTGTAAAGGTCAATTAGATCTACCTGATCCCCTTTATCATCACTCTATCTAAGTGTGCATAAATTTTATGTAGTTGGTTAACCTTTTCATTCAGGTCTGAGAACTAGTGTAGTTCATAAGTGTCTACCTAAAAATTAGTCAAGTGAGTTTCATCCGACATCTCACATAGTTAAATAGGAACTAGGTGAACTAATAGTGTAATCAACTAGTTACACTACTTTGGCCAAATTTTTCAAGTTATGCATTGCATGCTTAGTTTCATGGTTGCCTATAAGCCAAATGAAACTTTTCCCATCACTACACAGTTATCTCTACACAATAATATGGATCACATCTTATTAAATAAATGTTTAAGTTCTTGTATTAAGAAGGTTTGGGATCTAAGAGTTGCCTCCTTACTCGAGAGTACGTTATGGATCCCAACTTAGGATCCCTATGGGAAAGATAATGATTAATTTACATGATTTTATCATCAAATAATCATTACCCTTCACATAGCCATCCTAAGGTGGTATGGATAGAGTTCAATCAAATAGATAGGCGGGACAAAGTCCATGCTTTCCTAACACACATTATCTTAATACACAGATAGAATTCTTTATTTAGATGTTAAGTCAAGTTATCCATTTAGCAACAAGATCTATAGTAACTTACTAGTTACTATCATATTAGTGTCTTAATTCCATAGTGTAACTATACAAATTTCATTGTTAGGACTAGGTTTAGTTTGACCTTTTATTTTTAATTTGTAACAATCCAATCCCATTGATATTGCATCGTAGTACCACCAAATTATTAACAATCGTTAATGTATCTCTTTAAGAAAGAGATATAAAACTTTAAGTATAAGATAAGTTTAAGATTAACGATAATCGTAAATGTATCATTCACATTTCATATTACTATCTTACTTAAGGTATAATACTTCTACATTTATGACATCATTATGTTGTTTATATGTGTTGTTTTTGTAAGGGTGCAAACTTCGTTAATGTAATTTTTTTAATAGATATACTATGTAAATGGATTAATTATTTAATTAATCTCATTACGACGAAGTTACAATGAAATTTCCTTATTTCAAGTATCGATGACCATGATAACAACATTGTTTAATTAATCTTATTTATGTAAACATATAAATGATGATGTCATGTATATACTTGTATTGATTTTCATTTGTTATTTTAAGGATAATAATTTTAGTAAAGTATAATTACAATAAATAAGAAAAGTATAATTTTCGTAATAAATTATAAAAGTACACACCGATGTTAAAAACAACGTATATCATTATTACTACTCATATGAGATATTTAAGAAATAAATGTATTTATTGAAACTTAATTAAGGATAAATCCTTATATTATAAAATATTACAATAATTTCATATTGATACAATTAGGCCAATTGCCTTATGAAATTTTGTGAAATCATGTTTCACTTTTCAATAAATATAATAATCCATAATCTGGATGTTCAACATAATCAATATCTGAAATCAGATAAACAAAATCATCGCATGACAAACATGCGTGGAATCAATCCAAATAGAACCTCGTAATAATTATTCCATCCTGCAATCTATAGGATAAAATAAAATAATATGCATGGTCATTTCATCAAAATGACATGGATTAACAACTCTCAATCAAGTTGTTTCATTACGAAATAATTGAACATCTACGGTTTTATTTAAAATACAACTTAAATAAAACAAGTATATCAAGTAAACATATCAACTGTAATGAAGTGATCTAATAATGTATAAAAAATGATTCTATAACAACAACTTGCAAAAAACATCAAATACAATCATTATGTCTCTACAATATTAACATCATTTTAAATTATTGACACATCAACTCCATAAACAACATTCATATTCATATATTCAACTTGTACTCAAACTATATTCTCCTAACCTCAAACTAGTTTGTCTTTAATTTAGTAAATGAAAGAAAGAAACAAGTTTTTTCTCAAGATAACTGATATCCAATACCCAAACTTAAGCTAAAACATAAATGGGGAAATGACAATCTTATCTTTTCATATTAATTGAAGAGATAATTAATGTCACTGTTAGCTACAACAAACATTTGTTTCCTTTTTCCAAACTTATCATATTACACATTCAAAAGTTTTATACACAAAAGAATAATAATCAAATATCCTTTCATGTATGCAATGGATCAACTTTCACATAATACCATTATCATAATTAAGATATAATAATAATAATGAATTTGACAATTAAATCATATGGTTAAATAACATACTTTTATCCACAACCATATCATATCCAAACATGAGCTTTATGAAACTAACTTATTCCATAAATAATTTTAATCAAGAAAATTAATCCCAAATCATTTAGAAGGATAAACAAGACTTGAAACTTATTAAAAAGCATTCTTAAGTCTATCAAAATGAACATAGTTTTTGTTAAGAGAAACACGATTTAGGATTCATGGAAAATGATTAAAATTCCTAAAACCTCTCTACAAGAGTTTAAGAATTGACCCTACTCTTACAATGCTCACAAAGACCAATAACCATGCATCGACCTCTTCGATATAACAATACAATGGAGAAATTAAATCCTTAATAATGAGTATACACATACAAAATTTACAATAGCTAAATAAACGGATCACAAAACCGAGTTCACATTGTGCAAGAAAGCTTTCGCTACTTATGAATAACATATTTGTTGCATACTTGAAATTAACTAGGATCAATCAAACCCAATAATTTTCATTTCATTCATGTGACTTTAAAAATAAATAATTCAATCTTAATCACGGTATGTAACAGTGGTCCAAAACTAGTTAGAATCAACCAAGGATAATGTCAAACCTATTATGAAGTTGTATTACAACTTTAGATAATTCATCTTATTTCTTTATCAACACAAAAAAAATACAACTAGATAAAAACTTATACCAAGCTAAATAATCAACCAAGAAATAAACCAAGTAAAATAATCTTTGTCATTAACTATTCAATACACTCTTGAGGATTCAAACTCATCTTTATTTAACTTTATATTTTTAACCCAACAACGATGAAAATCCAAACAAATCATTTAAATAATCTAACCTAGAAGTTATTCATCATTTCAAAGTTAAATAACAAGAGAGAGAGTCAAGGAAATCCATGCCTGTAATGGATATTATCCTAAAAATCTTCTTTTTGTTTCCTTTGCAAAACTTCACAATCAACGAGATAAACTAATAAAAATGACCCATTTTCTCCAACAAACCCCAAATTTAAAGAAAATATCAATTCCCATAAACTAAATGAAACAACATTATATACATTTAGGTCTTCCATTAATATCTCCATAAAAATCTAACTGAAAATAGCCTCTAAAACCCTCATGCACAAGAAAGTCTTAACTATTAGAGTTCAAAAAGACCAAAAATAGCTCTTTAAAATAACCAAACAAAATAAAAATGCAATTTCCTATGCATGAAAGGTAGCTTCTCCCGAAAGCTTCAAGATTTTACTAAGGTCCATGAAGACATTAAATGCTTAGTTAATTTACAGCAAATGCCATGTAGTGGCTTATTTCCACTTGTCAACTCTATTGCCAAGTTCCCTCCAAAATTGCTTAAAGGCATTTTAACGAGTTTATAATCCAAATAATAAATCTTGTTACATGGGTCAATCCATGACCAAATTTTAATCATTATAAATCAAATATTATTTCGTGTTTGGTCGAAGACCATATAACTCACAAACAAAAAACCCAATGGAGTATATTTGAAAGACATTTTTAATAAGTCTTAAAACGCTTATTATTTGCCAATCTCACGGGTATTTTAAACCATCAAACATAACTATAATATTTATCTTATTTTGCCTTGGTCAATGGCCTTTAAACATTTAAACAACCATACAATCATTTAATAACCAATTCCTTTTCAAAGTTTGCAGAGGTGGTAACAATGGTCAAAGACAAACTTCATACAAAAAATTAAAACCTTATTTGAAGTGCATGGTGGTCTTAGACCAACAATACATTCATGTATTTATTTACCAATTCATATGGTCAAGGCCATTGTGCTCAAAAACATTAACATACCATTTCAAAATCACTTTCCAAGTGCATGATCAAAGACCAATAAAACTAATATAATTTTACCTTGCAATACTTTTCCATAGTCCAAGTCTTTTAAGAAATATATTTACATTACTAATAAAATATCATTAATTCAACCTCATAAACATTTACCTTAACAATCTCAAACTTTACTTGTTCCTTGTTGAAGACCATCTTAATGCTTTCGTAATGTTAGTATCTATGACCATCATAATAACAAAATAAGGTTAGTATCATTAAACAATCATAATTATTTCTCAATGAAGAAATAATACAATTACGACCATGTCACAAATTTACCAATATTTTCAGTAAACATTAACTTCAACAAATAAGATAAACAAATCTCATAAATGGGTACAATACCAAAATAATAACACACCAATGTCAAATTTTGAAATCATTACATACATAGGGTAAGGTAAATTCATTACAACCTAGTATAAAAAATAAGTTATAAATGTCAATTACTTCATGAATGCTTTTTGATGATTTGCAAAGTATTGTTACGTGGTTGAGCATGTAACTATGTTATAAGTGTATATTTATCCTTTTCAGGATATACATACGTGTATATATAGCATACTCATCTAAGTAACAATACCTATCCCCTTGCCTTCGTAAACCACTTTTCATATTACAACTTATCTTGTGATAAAAAAAAATGAAAATGAGGGATGTGACATACTTCCCCCTTAATGAATCATCATCCCGATGATTTTACTCATTAATATTAGATTAATAAACAAACACAAATTTATATCATACAACTAAGGAAAACAGTCAATCATTTTCATCCAAAACTTACAAATTTTCCATATTTTTCAGTTTATCTCATCAAATTTATTGGTTGTAATAGCCTTAAAATCATCCAATTTTGCCAAACATTCATAAACATGACAGAATTTTTTCATTTCAGTCATCTAGAATATAAAATAATATCAAGTATATCATAACAAATCATTAAATATCAATTTTTAAAATCAAAATTGGGAGTTTTTATTTCTTCAGATATTTTCCCAACAATCTAACAAGTTTCGCCATGACAATTTTTGGATCAAGAACCTCTCTCTTCATTAGGTGTTGCTTCTTTTTCAACCTGACAGTTTGCCACTGTAGCTTGGATTCTCCATTATGGATTGTTTTCCTTATTCCTAAAGGTACAATCCTTGGCATAGTGGTCACCACCACACTTGAAACACCCACCAAAAGGTATTTTCCTTTCAAGCTTGTTGTCATTACTACACCGTTATCCTGTCCATTTCTTTTTATGTTAGTAAAAGAGTTTGTTGTGTTATTTTCACCATTTCGAGCCTTATTGTCAACCTTTTCCACCAAGTCTTTCCATGTGAAAATGGTGAAGGTGAGTTATAGCTCTTCTTCTACTTCTCATCCTTGTGATCAGTTATGGCTTAGAGCTTTTACTCCTTGCCTAATGGCATTTTCAAAAATAGCTTCCATGGTAGGAGGACCATGGACATCAACTTCACCACAATGATTGGGTTGATTCCCATGATGAATTTTCGTATGCCATCCATTTTACATTTGTGGAACATATTTCAATAGTTTTGTAAATTTTTCCCAATATTTTGTTACTAGTCATCTTGCCTTGTACCAAGGTTTGGAATTCAGACATTTTTCATAATATAGTTATGGTAACTAGCGTTGTCTAAAATAAAATTTGAATTGATCCCATGTTATGTTGGTTGCATAACTCCCAATACCACCTTTTGGTTATCCCACCAAGAGGAAGCCTCATTTGAGAGCTGATAAGCACCTCAAATAACCTTAGTTTCTTCATAAAAGTTCCTGATTGTGAAATATTTATCCATCTCACTGAGCCAATTCTCATCTCCATCACCTAGAGTTGTCCCATCAAATTTAGGTGGACTAATATGTTTAATGTCCTTCAACAACTCAACTTTCGTGGGCTCTTATGTTCTCGAGGCTTGGTTTGGATTTACAACGTTGGGATATGTTGCATTAACATTTTTTCAACATTTACATTATGATTAGCAAAATTTATTAGGTTGTTCAAATTATTGTACCTCAACTTCACTTTCATTGTCCTCAACATTTACCCATTGTTCAACAACTATGCGGTTATGCTTAAGTGTCATGCGGGAAAACAAATATCTTATCCATCTTTTGGATTGTTTCCATTTCACCCACATCCATGTGAGCTTTTGTTTACAACATTGCCTCTTGTCCTAACCATTTTGTTTGCTAGACAAGAATAAAATTTAGTGTTATCGTAAGGACCCATTATGTCCAAGAGCTATAAACCTTCATCTATTGATACCAAAATGTAACACCCATGTTATAATTACTCCAAATTAAGGGAATTTTTTTTTTTAAAACAAACCCCTTAATCCCATTAAATGCCTTCAATGATTTTAACTAGCAACAATTATAATCCAACATGAAATATAGTTTACAATCCATCGATAATAATTTAACCATGCACGCGAGTTGTAAAGGTCAATTAGATCTACCCATCCCCTTTATCATCACTCTACCTAGTGTGCATATCTTGTATGCAGTTGGTTAACATTTTCATTCAAGTCTGAGAACTAGTGCAATTCCTAAGTGTCTACCTAAAATCTAGTCAATTGAGTTTTATCTGGCATCTCACACACGGTTAAATAGGAACTTGGTGAACTTATAGTAGAATCATCTAGTTACACTATTTTGTCTAAATTTTCCAATTTATGCATTTCATGCTTAGTTTCATGACTGTACATAAGCCAAAATAAACTTGTCCCATCACTACATAGTCATCTCTACACATTTATCTAGATCATGCCTCTTATTAAATAAATGTTTTAAGTTCTTGTATTAAGCGAACACCTAGGATCTAAGACTCACCTCCCTACATGAGAGTACACTATGATCCCAACTTAGGATCCCTATGGAAAGATAATGATTACTTAATGACTTTCGTCATTAAATAATCATTACCCTTCCCATAGTCTTCCTAAGATGGTATAGATAGAGTTCAATCAAATAGATAGGCGTGAGGAGAGTTCCATGCTTTCCTAACACGCATTATCTTAATACAAGATAGAATTCTTTGTTTAGATGTTAAGTCAAGTTATTTGTTTATCGACAAGATTTATAGTAACTTACTAGTTACTATAATACGAAGTGTCTTAATTCCGTAGTGTCGTTTTACAACTTTCATTGTTAGGAATAGGTTTATTTTAACCTTGTCTTTTAATTTGTAACAATCAATTCCCATTGAGATTGTATCGTAATACCACCAAATTATTAATTGGCGTTAGTGCATCTCTTTACGAAATAGATATAAACCTTTAAGTATAAGATAAGTTTAAGATTAATGATAATCGTAAATGAATCATTCACATTTCATATTACTATCTTACTTAAGGTATAGTACTTTTGCATTTATGACATCATTATTTTGTTTATATATGTTGTTGTCGTAAAGGTACAACTTTCTTAATGTACTTTTTTATAGATATACTATGTAAATGGATTAATTATTTAATTAATCTCATTACGATGAAGTTACAATGAAATGTCTTTATTTCAAGTATCTTTGTGTCATAACACCAAAATTGTTTAATTAATATTATTTATTTAAACATATAAATGATGATTTCATTGATATAGTTGTATTGATTTTCTTTTTTATTTTAAGGGTGATAATTGTCATAAAGTACAATTACAACAAATAAGAAAAGTATAATTTTGTAATCAATTATAGAAGTACACACCACTATTAAAAACAATGTATATCATTATTACAACTCATACGAGATATTCAAGTAATAAATGTATTTATTGAAACTCATTAAGGATAAATCCTTATATTATAAAATATTACAATAATTTCATATTAATACAATTAGGACAATTTCCTTATGAAATTATGTGAAATCATGTTTCACTTTTCAATAAATACAATAATCCATAATCTAGATGTTCAACATAATCAATATCTAAAATTAGATAAAAAAATCATCGCATGACGAAAGCATGGAAATCAATCCAAATAGAACATCATAATAATTATTCCATCTTGCAATCAGAGGATAAAATAAAATAATATACATGGTCAGTTCATCAAACTGGCATGGATTAATAACTCTCAATCAAGTTGTTTCATTACAAATTAATTGAACATCTAAGGTTTTATTTAAAATATAACTTAAATAAAACAAGTGTCATATCAAGTAAAAATATCATCTATAATGAAGTGATTTAATAATGTATACAATGATTCTATAACAATAACTTACAAACATCAAATAATATCATTATGTCTCTACATATTAACTTCATTTTAAACTATTGACACATCAACATCCAAACAAAATTCATATTCATAAGGCTATCCAAATATTCAACCCATACACAAACTATATTCTCCTAACCTCAAACTAGTTTGTTTTAACTTATCAAATGAAAGAAGGAAACAAGCTTTTCTATCTCAAGATAACTAATATCAAATATCCCAAACTAAAACTTATATGGAGAAATGACACAAACATCTTTTTTATATTCCTTAGGAAATTGATGGCACTATTAGCTACACCAAACATTTGTTTCCTTTTTCCAAACTTATCATATTTCACATTCAAAAAATTTATACACGTAAGAATCATAATCAAATATCCTTTCAAGTATGCAGCATGCATTAACTTTCACATAATACCATTATCATAATCAAAAGATATAATAATAATAATGCATTTGACAATTAAATTAGATGGTTGAATAACATACTTTTATCCACAACCATATTGTATCCAAACATAAGATTTCTAAAACTAACTTATTCCATAAATTATTTTAATCAAGAAAAGTAATCATCAATCATTCAAAACGATAAACAAGACTGAAACTTATTAAGGAAGCATTCTTAAGTCTATCAAATGGAAAAAGTTTCTATTAAGAGAAACACGATTTATGGGCTCATGGAAAATGAATGTGAAGTCCCTAAAATCTCTGCAACAAGAGTTTACGAAGGACCCTACTTCTTATTGTCTCACAAAGACCGAATAACCATGCATCGACCTCTAGCTAAGATGACAACAATGGAGAAAATGAATCCTTAGTAATGAGTATACACATATAGAACTTACAATAGCCAAATTCAACCACAAAACCGATTTCACATTGTGCATGGAAAGCTTTAGCTTCCCCTGAATAACATATTTTCTACAGACTTGAAATCAATCAGGATCAATCAAACACGGTAATTTTCCAAACGGATTAGTTCAATCTTAATCATGTCAAAATTAAATTCAAAAAAAGGAAGTCAGTATTACAACTTACACCCTTCTCGTGTTCTTTATGAACACAATGTAGATAAGAGTTATACCAAGCTAAATAATCAAACCCAGCAACAAACTAAGCAAAATAACCTTTGTCATTAACTATTTGATGCGTCGAGTTAAGGATTCAAACTCATCTTTATTTAATTTTATATTGTTAACCCAACAATGATGAAAAACCAAATAAATCATTTAAATAGTCTAACCCGAACTTATTCAATCATTCAAAGAAAATAACAAGAGAGAGAGTCAAGGAAATTCATGCCTATAATAGATATTATCCCTGGAAATCTTCTTCATCATTTCCATTACAAAATCTACTTCACAATAAACCAGATAAACCCAAAAAATTGACCTAGTTGCTTCCAGATTTGAAGAGTGTAGTTATTTTTACCCCCATCACAAAGGAAAGAAATCCCATGCGCATCAGCCTATCACCCATGGGTGCTGGGTGCTCACCCAAGGCATGCACGAGCGCTGAGTCTCTCTTTTATGTGAGTTTAGTGGGAAACATCATCTATGATCTGAGTTTAAGAGTTTGGAAAGGAAATAAAACATACAAGCACCATAGAGCTCAGAACGGCTTCTAGATCCTTGTAGTTATTCCAGACATAAAGTGCTTAACAGATTAAAGAACTTACACTAATACAAAAAGGAAATCATACAAGCATTTATACTAATTCATAAACATAAATGAGAAAGAATCGAAGAAGGATGCATGTATCTAAAACATTAATGCTCACATTCATATCAACTTGGTAACCTTATTGCATTCATTAGGCCATTACAGAATGTCACAGAAAGGCAGACTGTAGTCCTGCATTATAATTGAACTTATATAACTAGGCCCTTAAGAGAAAATTTATAGTTCCCAACCCGTGATACATCCTTTCTACCATTATTTTCCCAAGCTAACGAGTCTTTGTAGTATTTCGTAGAGCTTCACCCTCTCTATATATGTTTTGTTTACTTCGGTAGAGCACTTGTATATATAGCCTCTTTGATCTGCCAACTCATTCTCCTGCGGCCTCAAATCCATCACCAAGTGTCTGAATGTGGTCCTCCAGAGCACATGCTCCTCTAGGCTTGAGCTCACCACTCCATGTCATGATGTCCTTCTAGAAGCCTCTATCACAGGGCATATTCCTTCCAGGCCAACCTATCACTAGGCTAGCACCTTATAAACTCAAAGATGCATAGTTGGGTCACATTTTCCTCGTATCCTACCCAAAATACCCAATATGGCTAAGTCTTGGAACCTTGGCTTTGTCTCGCACACGTGCCATGGGTTTCCTTAAACTCATCCCATATGCCTTCTCCTTACGCGCCTTTCTTCAACTAGGCCTTGCGTGCCTACGTGCCATTTTATACTTAGCCAATATTTTAGGGTCCCAACATCACCCACACTACGCCTGTTCTCCACCCATGGGAACACTTCTTAAATGAATAAGGAATCATAGTAGGCTTATGCCTTGGAAAAGAATAAGGGGATGAAGAATTTGGGAAAGAAGAAAGAATGGGATAGTGATGGCATCACTGTAATAAACTAGGAAAATATTTTTATAAGTCAGCCTCCAACTTGTTCCAAGCGTCGACTTTGTTCTATGCCCTCTAGCAAAGATCACCCACTAAGGTGCTCACCTAATCAAAACCTAGCACATCCCCTTGAGCTCATGGTGTCAATAATCTTTTCTAACTCCTTTCCAATATCCTCCAATGCATCCATCCTTCATGTAATCCATGGGTATAGTTCCTTTAACCAATTTTAATTGAACCCCTTAAGGTTTCAATGGCTTTGGATTTCTTTTCAAACCTTGTTAGGATCGTTTCCACTCCGCTCTGTTTCCCTTGTTTTTATCCTAGAACTCACGTAAGTTCCACTTCATCATTGGTGACCAACGATGCTCGCCACTTTGTCCCATCCACGCATTGTCGTACGTGGCCTCGGACTCCCAGGAGGTAATCTTCACATTAGCATGGACCTTATTGTATTATGCTATGAGTGCCATGAATTTTAATTTGTCCTCCTTTTCTAAGTGCGCAACCACTTCTTTTGTAAACTCCAAAGCTAGCGGCTGCCTCTCCATGGTGAGGGCTCTTGTTAAGTCCTCCAGGCATTCCAGGGCAGATGCATACTTCCACACGGTAGGTGCTAGGTCCAGATGCTTCAACACTATGGCATCTGTAATGGACTCCACCTTTTTGTAAACTTCATGCACTCTAGCCTTTTCATCCCTTAACTCTCACTGCCACTGGGTGTTGATCAGCTTCTCTTGACTTAGCTCCTTTGTCCTTGCAGCTAGCTCTTCCTCTTTCTTCTTCAGTTCATCCTCCAGATCTTTGATTTTATCATTCTGCCCAAAGAGTCTAGCTTCGACCTCAACAGAGACCTTGTTGAGCGCATTGCATAGTTTTCATCTGAGAGCTATTGAGCATTCACCAATGGGTTGTCTCCTTTTGATTCTGGAAATGTTATAATTGCCCCATTGCTTACTTCAAATTCTAGCTCATCAAGATGGGACTCAAATGCCCATGAGAGCATCTTCCTTGTCCATGGGTAAGCAACCTCCTTATCAAAAGATGACATCGCCATGAGCTTCTCTACTGGAATTGTGCTTGGAACCGCATGCACAACACTTTGTTGGGATCATTAATATAACCCATCCCTAGCCTCTCCTCCTTTGTGTGCCTTCCTCCCATGTGCGTGCCCTTAGGAATACCTACAGTCAAAGTGGGGCCTCCAAGGTCTTTGTCGTGGTCCTTTTCTGTGCTCTCTTCATTATCCTCATTCAACACTGCACCATCACTGCGCTCCAACTCCTCTTCCACCAAGGTCTCAATGATCTTTGTTGCTTCTCCTTCTACCACGTTGCTTATTTATTCCTATGTAAGGCTTGGAGTCCTCTGCTTCTACGTGTCGACCTCCTTGCTTCTTCCTATGTCTTAGGTCCTCGCTTCTTCCTATGTCCTAGGTGCCTTCCCCCTCCTGACTACCCTTGCACCACATGAAAAGGAACCCATATTCTTCTTCTCCGCCTTCTTCTTCTTAATCATGCACGTTGAAGATAGGTGGCTCTTGATCTCTACCGGATCATTTTCTTCACTGCCATCTTCCTCATCTTCATTGTCCTTTTCCCTTATGTATCTCTCCAAACTCTCAGTTTCTTCCAAGGCGGTCTCTTCTTCTACCCTTTGCTTCTTCCTAATCGGGGATTCTGGTGTAGGTGACTCTGTCTTTTCTTCCTCCGATGACTCCTTATCTAACGTATTTTCTGGCTCTAGAGTCTTCTCTTTGGTTATGGACTTCTTCTTGCGTGAATACATGCTTGTTTCTAGAACTTTTCCCACGGGAACTAGTTACTGTGTATCCACCACACTTGGTATTTTTTTCTCTGGTTCTTTTTCTCCCGCCTAGGCGTGGGTCTTTTCTTTCCATTCGGATTCTTAGGTATGGATATCTCATTCTCCAGATACGCACCCTTCTCAGCTTTGGGCCTTATATAGAGGTATACGTGCGCGTGCGTGATCCTCCCGCAATGGGAAAATTCATAAGTCTCACCATTTTGACCTCATGTGATATGTACCTCTCCATGTATGTGTGCTTGTTGGGGTAGACCAACCCTTTGTGCATTTCCCTATGGTCCCGGTCCATATTTCCAAGGTCCAACCTCAACTTCTTAGATTCTCTGAACTTGTTCACTCCCACTTGGAAGTGTTGAGCTATGAAGGCAAAGGGGAGCTTGCACCATGGGCTCCATGTCTCATCTGTTAATTTGAATCTACCCGTAAAAAATGTTGGTACACAACAAACTCAACCTCTCCCTTGGTGGCCACTGGTAGTTGTTCAGGGATCCTCCATTCCACCCTAAACACATTCCTCAGGTGCGTATACCATTTCTCCAAGCATGCCTTGTGCATGGCCATCATACTGTCATAAGAATACTTTTCAAATCTCTTTGCGGGCAAGGGTCCTCAGCAGGGTACTCCTACATGATTTTTTCCAAGCATCTGGTACTCCAATCTTTGAAAACACAATGGTTAGCAAGACATTACCAAAAAGGATTTTGTCACCTTCCTTCGTGTTGCTGATAATCTCATCTATGATGAATGCAGACAAGTTGTAGATGGTGCCCTCTAAAATTTTCCTGCAACATGCAACCATGCCTTGTTAACCTGGGTCCATCTCTCCTGCCATTTAACTTTGTTACAAGGTGTGCGACCATCTTCATCACCGGGTCCTTGATGTCTGTGATATCATAGTACCTTGACCCCTTTTTGTATGCATAGGCAACAACAATCTCCTTAATTGCCTCTTTGTCACTTAAGTCATCCTCCAAACTATCTCCTTCATAGATGAGGCCTATGAAATGTGAAATGAGCTGAGGGGTAATGCACATCTTGCACCTTGCGAAGTGGAAGTAATCTTCATGCACGCGCGACATCAACCATTGATAAAGGTGCTCAGGCTTCCCAAAGTAGGGCAACTCAAAGAGTTGTAATAACCTTGACTTCTCCAACTTGACTTTTTCATCATCATAGATGGGCAAACCCTCTGGTGTCCTTTTATTTGTTGGGCACACTAACTCCAGCACCATCTCCTTCTTGATTTTTCTTGAATGATGATTATAGTCATTTACAGACATGTTTCTTAAATGGGACTCCCACTCCTTCCCCAGCAACACTCCATCTAGGTACTATATTTTTGTGTACCACTCTTCATTTGTATGCGCGATAGTTTCTTGTTGCTTGCCCTTGCCCTTGCCCTTCTTAGGTGTGCCAACTAGTTTCTTGGGTGCCATTGTCTAGGTTCTCTTATCACTTCAATCACTTGTTATTACTTTATTCTTCCACTCCCTCCAACCTTAGATCTCGAACTTGTGAAGAAAACCCCTTAAACCCGTGCCCTAGTTCTTTAAACCCTAACTGGGATAATTCCTTCACAAACGATGCCTTCTCACTATTTCTCTTACGCCCATGAAATCCCTTCTCTCTGGTTTGCAAATCCAAACTAGTGACTCACGCTCACACTTTTCAAATTTTTCTTCACACGGATCAGTTTTGGAAGCCCTAGTTTACAAAGATGCAAAAGCACTTCTTTCTCCTTATACGCAAAGTGAATAATGAAATGCCCAAACCTTTATTTATAGTTTTTCCCACTTTTAAGAATTAAATGCTACTTCACCTACCACCATACTTTTAACATTTAAAGTGGATTTTTCAAACAAAGCCTCGACTTCTACGCCCTAACTTATGTGCCCAACCTATGTAGATAATCTACAACCTTCCGGCATGCTGACCAATCCATCTGACGACAGAGACTCTTTGCACACGTCATTTGCACCGAAGTCACTTCTTTTCATGATTTTTCTCTCGCCTACCTCGTGTTGTTTATATGCTTCTTCCTTCTCTGTCCGGTAGATCTAAAAGTAGCCTTATCTTGACACCAACCATCCTTTTCCACCTTTTCTTTCATGCACCTCTTTCAATAGGGCCATTCAACCGGGATTTTCAATAGAATCTTCCTTGGCACTTTACCCATGCGTTCCTTCACATCACTCCACCCCACACGTAAATGATGCGCGACCCTCTGCACATTTAAAAACCTTCAAAAAGTAACAAGGTTACGCGCCCAAGGTGCAAAACAACACAACAACGCAAAAGGGAAATACAAGAAAGAAAATGCATAAAGGAAATTCTAAATTATCTAGCAAAACTTCCTTATTTACAAAACACCAAGAAGCCTTATTTATAGTAGGGCTTCAGCCTACTCCCATTGAAGTGTCCAGGAAATTTCGTTCCATCCAGTAACTTAATCGACACATGCCCGAATCAAGGATGTATGAGATTATGTAGGGACCCAACCAATGGACTTTCAACTTCCCAGGGTGGTGTAGAAACTTGGAATCATACAGTAAGACCATCTTCCCAACCTCAAATTTCTTGTTTTTAATGTGGCAATCATGCCATGCTTTTTCTTTTCTTTTTCTATTGTTTGGCTCCACCTGGTGAGTGATCATCTTTCATCTAGCTTCATCAATTCATCAATTCTCTCTTCCAATGCTTGCTCATTAGCCAACCCTCCTGTGCATGCTATTCGTAGAGAAGGTATCATGAACTCAACTAGCAAAATAGCTTCCATGCCAAACACCAATTGAAATGGTGTGGCTTTGTTCAGCCTTTTATAAGTTGTCCTATAAGCCCATAATATGGTTGATACCTTGTCATCCCAATCTTGTCTTCTAACATCACAAATTTTTGTCAGGGTATGACTCAGTATTTTGTTAAACGCTTATGCGGTTCTATTTGCTTGTGGGTGATAAGGTGTAGTCTTGTGATGAGCCATCATGATCTCTGCCAACAGGATCCTCACTGTCTCATTCAAGAAATGTGTACCCCTATCGCTGGTTAAACTTAAAGGGAATCCATACCTTGTGATAATGTTTTCCCACAAAAATCTTGTTGTTGTAGCTACTGTGCAGTCCTTAGTTGGGGCTGCCTCTGCCCACCTTGTCAAATAGTCCATGCAAGTGATTATGTAGCGTGATTCATTCCTTCGTGTTGTTGGTGCAATAGGGCCTACAAAGTCTATTGCACATTTCTCAAAAGGTTCAGCGCTAGGGATAGGGCGCAAAGGCATTTCATCTCTTCTTCTTGGCTTGCCATACACTAACATTGGTCACACGCTTTACAATAGTCCTTACAATCCTTATACAGAGTTTCCCACCACAAGCCTGCCATTAATATTTTACGTGTGGTGGCATCACGTGCATAATGTCCACCTATACTTCCTCCATGTACTTCCTCTATGATGGCGAGGCGCTCATGCCCTAGTACAAACCTATAAAACTTCATCACGCCCTAATTTATATAAGTCCCCACTGATCAACATGTAGGGCGCAATGTGTATGGCTAGTTGTTTCTTCTCTAATGTCTTCATCCCTTCCGACACCACACCTTCCTTTAGAAATACTGCAATCTCCTCCAAATCCGAGGGCGTGTACCACAATCTAAACGATTACACGTCGGCATTATCTCTTTAATGCTCTGCATGTCCTCCTCCCGAATCAATCCTTGATAAATGATCAAGTCCACAATTACTTTTTCTTGGCTTCACAAAGATTGTAACTCAAATTCTTAAAATAACAAAGACACCCATTGGCATATGCGCCCTTGTAGAATGGGCTTGTTCACCAAGTACTTTAACGCCATATGGTCGGTGTAAAACACAAAGGGAGTTTCTAGTAGATACTGTCTAAACTTGTGAAGTGCGTAGATCATTGATAATGCTTCACGCTCGGTCGTAGTATAATTCTACTCTGTTGGTGTCAACTTCCTGCTTGCAAAGCATAGGGGATGATCAACAATTCCCTCACTAGGTTATGCAAGCACTACCCCAATGGTCATTAGGAGGCATCTACATGAACATGGAAGGGCTTATCCCAAGAGGGAAAACGTAATATAGGCACGGTGACAAGCCTATCCTTCAATGTGTCAAATGCCCTCTATTGCACCTTTCCCCAATGGAAGGCACTTTTATGTTTGAGCAATTCTTCTAAAGGCACGGCGATCTTGGCATACCCCTTGATGAAATTTTGATAGTATCCCATGTGTCCAAGAAACCCGCGCACTGCACTTTGACTAGTAGGCTCCCCAATCCCACAATCACAACAACTTTGGTAGGATCTACTAGTAAGCCCTCCTTACATATGATATGCCCCAATAACATTCCAAAGGGGGTAGCAAAGACACACTTTTTAATGTTGAGGGATATCCTCAATTGCCGACACCTCTCAAACATCAACCTCAAATTATCACAATGGTCTTTTACTAGCCCATACACCATCCAATCATCTAGATAGACTTGAAGAAATTTGTGGATGAAGTCCTAGAATGCTTGTACCACTATGCGCGAGAAAACAAAGCAGGTGCATTCTTCAACCCAAAGGGCATGACCGTGTATGCAAAACTTCCCCATTTAGTGGCGAAATTTGTCTTCTCTCTGGTCTTCCTTTGCAATCCAGACTTGGTGGTACCCCAAAAATCCATCTGTAAAGGAATAGATTTCGCGCCAGTGACTCCCTCCAAAATTTCTTCAGTGAAGGGGGTGGAAAAGAATCAATGACACACACTGCGTTCAGCTCCCTATAATCCACGTGTAGATCATGATCCGCCCATCCTTCTTGATGTTGATTACCATCAACTTATCCATTCGATTCTTCCACAAAACTTCAATGATCCCGGATGCTATCATTTTGTCTATCTCCTCCTTTACCTTCACGCGTAAATTGAGATTCATTCGGTAGGGTCTCTTCCTAACCAAGCACACACCGTCCTTTAGCTTTATCCTCATTTCCCCAAGGAATGGTGGACACCTTTGAGTTCATGGTACCCACGTGGAAATAAATCTTCAAATTCACACAAAAGATCAATGATCTTAGAGACTTCCTTCTCCACCAGTAATATCTAATGATAGATTCCTTAGGTTCTTCTCTTGAGCTGATGTTAACCTTTTTAGTTTTTAGAGGTTCATGGTAGGTGCACGCGCGAGTATGAACATTGTCTACTACTTCTTCGCGCGTCCTATAGAATGGTTAACATCCAAGCTTTCTACTTCCTCCCCATCAATCACATAAACAAGCTTTCCTTTCTCCTTTTTCACACATGCGCTCAAACTGCTTCTTCCTCTGTTTCATCTTCTTCAAAGTGCTCCCCCAAATCTGGTTCTGTGCAAGTCCAAGAACCTATATCTTACGCCATGGCACTATCCCCCATGGTAAGATGCTCGACAACTTACAATGCCTTATCAACTGATGGCTTGGTACTTCGATATTTGAATGTTTGAACTAGGTTAACCACTAGTTCTTACCAATTCCTTCTAAGCGGCATGTCTCGTAATGTATGTACCATGCGTGCGTGCTGAACCTGTAGTGTAGAATACATTTGTGCACCTAGAGGGACGGTGGAAAGCTTCCACACCTTCCCTCCATGTCCTTTCACAGGCTTGGACGTGGAAGGAAGTGAGATCCTTACCATGGTAGTCCTTGATGGTGGTGGGCGCATTGCTTCAGAGAAATGAGCACATAAGGTAATTCTCACTTCCGCCATTCTAATAGATTATCCCAATGTGTTGCCCACTAGTGTGTAGTAGTTCCTAGTAGGATGTAACTCAACATCCCTCTTCTTTCATTTTCCTCCTTCCACTAAGCTTCCATTCTCTACAAAAAGACCTCAGGGGAGGCCCCTCTTAAGTACTTAGGTAGCTCTTTTCCTCCTAGGTGCACATTTGTGTGTGCCTTTGTCACCTTTGTCACCGATCCTCTTAAATGTCATCTAATCAATTCATAGGTCCCATGCGCCCAATTATCACATGCTAGACTAGTGGTGTCACTTACTGACTGAGCATCTTCAAACTGGATAACTTCGTCGATAGGATGGATTATCTCTAGATCCTTGATTGAACACACATATATTCTATCTAGGACCTCTTCTTCCAAAGGTTTAGCATAGGGTGTTGACTTCCCATCAGCCAGGGGTATGATGAATCGTTCCTCCTCATATTCAAAGCTGATGTACCCTTTGTTGAACCGAAGATACGCATTATTCTTGTAACACCATGGGCGCCCAAGTAGTGCTGGGAAATTATCTACCTCGGTGAGTGCCAAGACTTTGAAGTCCCCAGTAAACTTAGCTCCCTGAATGGTGATAGCCACATCTTTTAAGACACCAATGGGAATTTCCTTTGTTTTTTTTTTTCATATACAACACATTCAAAGATGGCTATAATGTAGGCCTTCCCATATGATGTCATGCATCCAATGTGAGAACATTGACCTCTGCGCGCATGTGTCAATGAGGATATTACTCAACAGCCATCCATCCACTACTACATTTAACGTGATCTCTCTATCATAGTCAAGGTTGTGAGGGGGAAGGTTTGCATGTAGGACCTACCTCTCATGCTCTTCTCTAGCGCGTGGTACCTTCTCCCTCAACCATGCTCCTAGCAAGGGAATAACATTCTCTTGCCTTAGCATTTTACATACTTCCCTGACCTCATCTAGGTCATCTCTTGGTGCCTCAACCTTCCTCCTTTGCTCTTCCCTCCTGGAATGCTCCTTTAGACACTGGATTTCTCCTTGTAAACTTCGAATGATGTCCATGGTATCTTGATATACCTCCTTCTGATGAGAAGGATCTAGGGTACTTTCCATGCACCACTTCTTCTCTTGAAACCAAAGTCCTCTGCCTTGGTATTTCCTTTGCGCACGCAGCCTCTGCTCTTGTGGTTACTAAAATAGGTTCCAATCCTGCATCACGTGTTACTCATGGCATCCATTGTGTGTCTCGTATTCTTAATGCTTACCATTATAGTGCCCTTGTCTTTCCGTTGCTGCTGATTCATGTGCTCAAATAACTCAGGGAACTCCTCATACTTGTGTTTCTTCCCACACCATGAGCACTATAATAGGTCTGGGAACTCTCATTTGTAATGCTTTGTAGACCCACAATTAAAATAAGTTCCACGTGGGAACTCACTTCTTCCTCCGTTGTTACCACGACCTCAGAAGCCTCCGTAAAATCCCCTTCCGCGCGTGCCTCCATCTACACACTCCTCATAACGGTGATCATCACTTTTAGAACTATTGGCAATGCTTTGGCACACCCCATGATCAATGGCCTCATGGATTTGATCAATAAGCCTATAATCCTTAGTATCATGGGTTGTAGAGGTGCAAATCTTACAGTAGTAGGACACATTCTTCTAAATTGTGCATTATAACAAGGGGCATCTACTTGCATCATGGTCCCCATGACAAATCTCACAGTCTACTGTCACGGCATGTACTATCCTCTAGGGGAAACTATACTTGACATGCCCCTCTACTTCATATTTGTACACCATAAAACACTGCGAGTCTCATGGGCTGAGTTCGCAGATAAATTTTCTAGCTACTTAGCCATAGCAACAATCTGAGCCTCCAAAAATAGGCTAATATTCATGTCAACACTACAGCCAATAGCCTTGGTGCGCAGAGCATCTTCTAACACCTCATGTGGGTGCTCAGAAAGTTTTATGAGATAAGGCCCTTAAAAGGTGTGATCAACCCTCCAACAAACCACTGAGCATGATGTGAAGGGTGAACATCATATGATAATTTAGACAAGAGAGTTTTAAAACATGCATCATACTCCCGCAAACTCTCTACCATTCCCTATTGAATCTCCTTCAGGGCACTGATGCTCTTCTGCTCAAACTCAGGGATGTGGAATTCTACCAAGAAGGTGTTCTTTAAAGCAGTATAATCCACTACTGTTTGATGAGGGTCATATTTCCTATACCAGCTATGTGTGCCCCCTACAACGTCATTGTAAACTGACTAGCCTTCCACTCCGAGGTTGTGATCTCCTTTGTGCACCATAGCAGCTCACACTTGTGAACATGTTCTGCAACATCTTCAATACCTTTATAATCTGGAAAATGTAAATACATCTCAAAGAAGACTTGAGGGGGTGGTTGGGCCCTTTTCCTCCTGAGCCAGAGCCTTGGTTCCCTCCGGTGTTTCCTCTACCGCTGGATCCACCAGGTCATGTGCCTCCTGAGCCACCGGATCCACTAGAACCACTAGGTCCACCAGGTCCTATTCCTCCCGAACCCACCGAACCACCAAGTCCTGTAGTAGTCGTGTCAAGTTTCCCCAAGGTTCCACTGAATTATGTGTCGATGGTCTATGATAATGCCCCACTACCACTATTATACCATGCGCCACTCCCAGATGCGAGACCGAAAGCTTGTGTACTTGTTCCTTGTCTAAAGACTCCTCTGAAAACTAGAATATGTGTAGCCATAAAAGTGGGAACTCGAAAATTATATCTCCAGGTGCGGATCTATCACTTCCACTAATACCAATCAGGTCAATGATACTCCTTCCTTGATCTAGAAAACCAAGCGTCGGGGTTTGGTCACCGGGTAGGTTCGGATATGTGCCAATGAATCTTCTCTCTCCCAGCAATGAACTCTCATCAGAAGCCAAAGGGGTCTCTCTTACATGCTTGCCAAGATGGGGTAGCACAGACTACTCAGGTTCCACGTCCTCCACGTGAACCTCAACTCCTTCCCATAACATCTGCCTCCATAGATCCATCACACTTGTAGCCTCACATCATCTAGCAATATCCCTTTCACACGCTTCACTATACTTGAGCCGTATCTCCTCCCTTTCTTTCTCCGTCATAATATCTGTCATCTTCCTCCACCCTAGCTTCCTCACCCAATGCTTAGAATGGTTTAGCCGGCCATTGGAAATGCCTCTAAACTCAAAGTAACAATCAAGATCTTCATTTCCAAAGGGATAGCACACATAAATGATCCTCTGGGATCCCACAGAAATTCAAACTTAGTAACTTCCAGACAAGAATATGTGGAAATAGCATACTCCAGAGTGTAGCTAGCCAACACACCCTTCCACCAATGATCCACAAAGACAAGTCCACATAAGATCAGATCCTACATCCTCTCGGTATTCTTCTTGGGTCCACGCACGTGATCTTTAATACTAGTTTGATCTTGATGCATATGTTGAGATCCATTCATACAGTTCTACTGGGAAGCAATAGAAAAATGTTTCATATAAATCATGGTAGAGGTTCTCTTCCACCCACATACGTGCATTAAATTCAGGTCCAATGTTGAATCTCTATGAAAATTCATCCTCTGTGCTCTTGAACCATGATTCAACACTTTCCGTGAGTTAAACGTTCTATCATTACTCATTACACAGAGATCATGATGTATGTCATTTCCCACTAAAACTTCAAAAGAGGTTCCAAAGAATGGAACCAAGATGTAGTCATTTTCATCCCCATCACAAAGGAAAGAAATCCCATGCATGTCGGCTTATCACCCAACAAGCACCGGGTGCTCACCCAAGGCACACGCGAGTGTCAAGTCTCTCTTTATGTGAGTTTAGTGGGAAACATCATCCATGATCTAAGTTTAAGAGTTTGGAAAGGAAATAAAGCATACGGGCACCATAGAGCTCAGAACGGCTTCTAGATCCTTGCGCTATTTTAGACGAGAAGTGCTTAACAGACAAAGAACTTACACCAATACAGAAAGGAAATCATATAAGAATTCATATTAATTCATAAACATAAATGAGAAAGAACTATGAAGAATGATGTATGTATCGAACCATTAATACTCATATTCATATCAACTTGGAACCTTATTACATTATTAAGCCATTACTGGAATGTCACGAGAAAGGTAGACCGTAGTCCCGCATTATAACTAGACTTATATAACTAGGCCCTCAAGAGAAAATTTATAGTTCCCAACCCCGATACATCCTTTCCTACCATTATTTTCCCAAGCTAATAGAGTCTTTGCGGTATTTCTGCGAGCTCCGCCTCTCTATATCTGTATTGTTTACTTCAACATGCACTTGTATATATATCCTCTTTGATCTGCCAACTCATTCTCCTGTGGCCTCAGATCCATCGTCAAGTGTTTGAATGTGGTCCTCCAGGAGTGCATGCTCCTCTAGGCCTAAGCTCACCACTCCATGTCATGATGTCCTTCTAGAAGCCTCTATCGTAGGGCATATTCCTTCCTGGGCCAACATGTCACCAGGTGGCACCTTATCCACTCCACATGCGCGATCAGTCACTTTTTCATCGTATTCTGCCCAAAATTCCCAATATGGCTAAGTCCTAGAACCTTGGCTTTATCCACACACGTGCCACGGGTTTCCTTAAACCCTTCCCTGTGCACCTTCTCCTTACGTGCCTACGTGCCCTTTTTTACTTAGCCAATATTTCAAGGGCCCAACAAAGAGAATATCAACGCTAACAAACTAAATGAAACAACATTATATACAATTGGGTTTTATATTAATATCTCCATAAATATTTAAGTGAAAGCAACCTCTAAATCTCTCATGCATATCCTTAACCAGATTGGAGTTTGAATGGCCAAAGGAGGGGCTTCAAAATAACCAAACAAAATAAAAATACAATTTCCTATGTATGTAAGGTAGCTTCTCCCAGAAGCTTCACGATTTTCCCAAGGCCCATGAAGACATTAAATGCTTAGTTAATTTCTACAAATACCACATAGTGGCTTATCTCCACTTGCCACCGCCATGCCAAGTTCCCTCTAAAATAGCTTAAACATGTTTTAACGAGTGGTCGAAGACAAATAACAAACCTTATTGCATTGGTTGATCCATGACCAAATTTTAATCATTATAAATTAAATGTTATTTGACTATGGTCAAAGACCATATAACGCACAACAACAAAATCTAATGGAGTATGGTCAAAGACTAAATAAGTCTTAAAACACTATTATGCCAATATCCACGGTTTTAGACCATCAAACATAACTATAATCCTTATCTTCCTTTGCCATGGTCAATGGCCTTTAACCATTTAAACAACCATACAATCATTTAATAATCAATGCCTTTTCAAAGTTTGCATGGGGGTGGTAACGAGCGGTCAAAGGCATAACTTCAAACAACAAAAAAATTAAACCTTATTTTAAGTTGCATGGTGATCTTAGACCAACACAATACATTCCAATGCATTTATTTTCCAATGCTATGTTCGAAGGCCATTGTGCTTAAAAAATGATAAAACATACCAATTCACCATTACTTGCCAAGTGCATGATCGAAGACAGATAAAACCAATATAATTTTACTTTACAATACTTGTCCATAGACTAGTTCTTTTAAGCAATATATTTACATTACTAATAAAAATCTCATTAATTCAACCTCAAAAACATTTACCTTGACAATCTCAAACTTTACCTTTTCCTTGTTGAAAACTGTCTTAATGTTTTATGGTATATGACCGTTGTAATAACAAAAGGAGGTTGTTATCATATAACAATCATAGTTATTTATTAATAACAAAATAATAAAGTTGCAACCATGTCACAAATTTACTAACTTTAGTAAAACATTAATATATAGCAAACAAGATTACCAAATCACATAAATAGGTACAACAACATAGTAGTACAATAATGTCACAAAATCATCACATACATCAAGGTAAAGTAAATTCATTCAACTAAGTACGACAAAATAAGTTATGAATGTCAAGTACTCCACAAATGCTTGATGATAAGTGTTGTTACACGGTTGGGCTTACAACTACGTGTAAGTGTATATATCCTTTTCATGATATACATATGTATGTATAGCTACAAACTCATCTAAGTAATGACATATCCCTTGCCTTCGTAAACCACTTTTCATATTACAACTTATCCTACGATGAAAACAAAATAAACTTAGGGGTGTGATAAATCAAGTGTCGATGGGATCAAAATTTGATTTCCTAAATTTCAAAGAAATCACATTATTGTTGGTGAGCAACATCTTAGATTATTTGAAAATATCATGGATGATTATGAATTAGAACATGAAGATGTTTATTTAAATTTATTTGTACACATATTATAATAGGATGCAAGAGAATGGTTCAACTCTTTGCCTCGTGGTTCAATAAATTCTTAGGATGAAATGATGGATGTTTTTAGAATGTAATATGGTGATAGGACTGACCCTAGGTTTCTCCTATATGAATTTGAAAACATTAAGAAAAACCCAGTGAATGTGTGCAAGACTTTAACACTAGATTTAAGAAAACCTTAATGAGTTTACAAATCAGTTTGAGACCAAGTGAAGAATCATGTTTAATCAAGTATTGTGATGAGTTTGATAAGAAGGTTGCCTAGTTTTTGAGAGATAAGGATCCCTTGACTTTGAGGAAAGCATTTTCTATGAAAATTCAAATTGATAACAACATCAAGGCAGCTGATAAAACTCCAAAAATAAAAGGTGTTAAATGGTGAATCTTGATGCAAAGCAAGTTGAGAAATCATCAAATTTGGAAGAATTGGTTAACACTCTAGCTAGTGTTATTAAAGGCATATCCTCCAAGTTGGAAAATTATGAGAAGGGGTTGATTTTTTTCCCCCTCAATCATAATCTAAATCATTGTTAGAATCATATTCAAAACAAGTTTGTGCCTCATCCTAGAATGGATCATAGAGGTAATGATAAAGGAAAGATGCATATGGGTCAAATGGAAAGACAAAATGCACCTAAGTATGATAGAGGAGTTATTGATCCTTTAAATGGTATAGTTTCAATAGTTGAAGAAGAGGATCACATCATTGATTGGTGTGATAAGTGTTTCATGCCTCATGTTCCTTGTGAACAAGTTGATTTAACAAATGTAGTTGAGAATGAATCAAAATATGATGGTGCCTTTATGCTTGATGAACAAGTGAACATTAAAAATGGTGCTACCTCAATTGATCTTTTGTGTGCCAAAAACAAGTTATTTTTGGGGATTTTTTAAGAAGGTATGTTGTCTTCCCCTTGAAGGTAATGATGTAATAGATTTGGATCAAACTAGTAATCTTATTAATCATGACTTTGGATACCTAAGAAATGTAATGATTGGAAAGTATGATGGGAGGGTTCCTTCAAGGGAAGATAGGTGGTTTTTACTCAATATATTGGTTGATCAAGAAAAGAGTACAAGTTGAGAAGTGAACAACAAAGAAAATTTGGTTTTACTTTCAAGACTGAGAAGATTACATTAGATAATGATCTCAAGGGTGTTCTTAAGAAAAATCAGTCACATGCTTTGAGAAGCCCTCTATTGATACACCTTTTTGTTGCTTTTAATGTTTTGGATGGTTTTTGTCTTGATTTGGAAGCACACATTGAGGACCCTTATGTTGATTATGATTTGAATGAGTTATTTGATTCCTCTAACATTGTACATCATGGAAAAACTCATATTGAGTTTGGTAATAAGTCAACTGCCCCAAGTTCTTATTTTGAAAGCCTTTGTTTTGACTTGGGTATATAAGTTTTAGATCACCAATCTTATTTTTATTTGAACAAGGTGTTTGGTTCTTCCTTGTGCATGGTGCATCTTGATGAGACTCATAGTGTTGATATAGATCAGAATACATATGTTAATCAATTTACTTGGCCTATGGCACCTTTTGATAACAAAGATCATATCAATAGATCCTTAACTTGTGAGGCAAAGTTTGATGACCATCTTGTGGAGCCTTCTTCTTGTTACATTGATGGTGATCATCTTAACGATTCCTAGAATTACTAGACTGTGTTTTCTTAACTTTTTATCATTCTAATGATTATTTTGAGTGGCTAGCTGAATTGGTGCCTTTGGTGGAACATCCTGAGCAACAACCCAGGATCTTGCTTGAAGAAAATGATATTCAGTTGACAGAAAATCAAATGCCCTTGTTTGAAAAGGAATCAAATTAGTTAGAGGCAAATCACTTAATAGTTGTGCAATTCCCATGTTTGATGAAATGATTAAGTTAGACTCAATGAAAAGTGAGTGCATTGGTTTTAGTTTTAGTACTTGTAATGAACTTGAGAAATTTTCGTTAAGTGGTAAACTAAGTAAAAACTAGAAACAAACTTACACCAAACTCGTTGAAGAAGTACTTGAGAGAATGCTTAGTATGCATACCCTAAGTTGACAATTGAAGAAGGCATTGGTCAACATGTCTTTCTATCGATTTTGATCATGTTGGTTTGCATATTTGTGTTTCTAGTGTTGATATTGTTAACATATGCTTTATGATGGAAACAAAACTGTCGAATCCTAAAACGAGGGCTATTTTGGGCAAGGCTTTCTTCATTGTTGAACTTGACATTATTTTCCTTATCCTTCATGCATAAATTAAATATTCAACTGTTGTTTTGGATCCGGGACGTTTTTTATAGAAGTTTTTGGAGATCCTTGTACAATGTATAATTTCCTTTTTTTTTTCTATTCCCTTGTTGTTTTGTTTCCCTTTGTTCCTTTTTGTTGTCCTTAGCAAGTTTGTGTAGCTTTCGTATGATCCAACATTACAAAAGACTAAGTGTTTGCCCATTTGATTCCTTTGCCAAATGGATAGGCACATGGTCTACTTCCATGAGTTTTCTATGGTCCTTTGGACACCCACTGGGGTGTCCATCCCCGAGCTAGAGCCAATGTTGGTGCCCATTTTGATCCCCTTGTCTCTTGGCACCATCTTTACAAAACCCTTCAAAACATGTTGAAATGACTTTTTCATTTTCCCCATTTGTTCCCTTTGTTCCATAAATTGCTAGGTCCTTAAGGTCATATTTGTGTGGTACTTCAACCTTATAATGTTGATTTGCACATACATCTTGAATTTACATTGGTTTTGATGATTTCCCAAAAGTTGTAGTGTTTTGTGGTTTTTAATGAAGTAGTGTTCCATGGATTGAAGAAAATGCTAGTCTTGGGAAGATTTTCGAACTCGTCCAAAGTCAGGGCTTGTATTTGGTCCAGAGTTGGCCTTAGACTTGGTCTAGATTTGGAAAGAATAGAATTTAGTGTTTTTGGGTTCTCCTAACCCGCAAACAAAGGAGAATGGGTTCGGGACTTAGGAAAAAATCTGATGGAGATAAACCTTTGTAACATGGAAAAGTGATATTACGCAGACTTGGAGAAATTTGGTGTCTCACGAGTTGGTCAATTACGCTAAATCAAGGTTTGTGGTCTACTAAGAAAAATTCGTGATGCAAGAGGGAGATAATTTGAAGAGCCACAATACAAAGGGTAAAAATTTTGAGTGTGACCAAGTTTGGAAGCCGTGGAGCACCTGGCAAAAAAATTTGTGGGTTTCCCCCAAAGCAAAGTGTTCCTCATAAATTGCAAAACCGGTGAAACAAAGTAAAGTGGTTGTAAAAGAAAGAATGCCACATAACAAATAATTAGGCTTTCACGCATGTCATCGGTAAAAAAAGGTTAAGTGGGGAAAGTTTGAAGACCAGAAAATGAGAAAATTAGTGTTCCATGTGACATTTGTACACTTAGTGTTCTACGGATCAAATAAAGTCCAAATAAAGGAAATTTGCATTTCAAACAGGAAGCCATGAAACAAGCATTATCCATATGAATTCCACATAACAAAGAAAGACACCGCAGAGCAAAAAAAAATTTGTGGTACACTTGAAGAAGCCAAAACAAAGCCATGAAACAAAGAAAAGGCTCATCAAGTCGTGAAACAAAAACATGAATTCATGAAGTTTGTGGAACAAAGTAATTTTATGTGGAGTAGTTGGGTTTGGTTATTTGGCCAAAATTTCAAATCATACATCCATTTCACCTCAAATCAAGTGTGTTGGGGCTTTCATATGAGGATTTCTACTAAGACCAAATTTGAGGAAAATGGTATCATATTTTTGGATATTTTAGTTGTAAAAATTTGGGAGGAAAAAACATCATTTTCATGGAATGTAAAGATGTGTTTGACAATTAGAGATGTTTTTTAGATCCTTCATTAGCCATGGATGCTCTTGGAGGCAGGATATTCTCTCTTTTCCCCCAAAAAGTGATGATTTTTGATCTATGAGTTATGGAGTGAACACTTGGCCATTTTTCCTTCCTCCATCTTGTTGATCACGTGGTTCTCCATTGATCTCACTCTTTAACACATGGATCACAATCTTAACCCTTGATTTAGCACCTTGAAAGCATATTCTATTAGGTTTAAGATAATATTGTATAATAATGAAGGTTTGACTTCATTATTCTCCTCCTAATCTCGGGTTGTACAATCTAGGTGAGATTTTTGGGGGAAAATACGTCGGGCTTCTCTTTTAGGTTGATTTTTATAAATTTTTGGTTCCTAGTGTTGTTAAGGTGGTTGTAGTTGTACAACCATTAATAGGATTTGAGAGCATATGTATATGTCTCCCTTGTCTCCTTTGCAAATGAACACACATGATCGATTTATCGTGTACATGTTTTTATTTCTTGTTGTTAATAGATCCAAAATGATTAAATATGTGTTCTCCTTTGTAATCTTGTGTTTATCATGTTGAAAAAACTACATGGAAGCATTTTGCAATGATTGCTTGATTTAGATATTGAAGGAATGTTGTTTTGTAGTGCATACTTTGCCATATTTGCTTTAGTTTAAAAATTCCTTTCGGTAATTTTCTGGGAATGAATATTTATTAACTAAAACCTAATCTAACTCAGTCAAGGAGACAGGGCATCCAAAGGTGAGAAAATGCATAGAATAAAACCTAAACTACAGAGGTGATGCACCAAGGAATGTTAGACACTCTGTTTTGCAAATCTAACACAACTTGTCACATGATGCAATACAAACACTATGCACAGTAACCAAACTGCAATAAGAGATCAAAATAACAAATAAGAATGAATACATGAGAGGGTTGAGAATCAATCACAAACATATATATATTGCTCAAGAGTCGATACAAGATATCATAAAGGGCCAAGAGGCAAAAATGGTGCATTACAATCCATATGGGAGGCTCAAAAGCTCCACAAATTCTCTCTACAAGCAGGGAAGAAGGGAGGATGCAAAACAAGAATGTCCGACTTGCTAAAAGGAGCTCCTCTTTACAATATATACTAAGAATGAGAGAAGAAAGAGAGAGGAAATTCGAATCTACCACAACCACTTCTAGATACATTTAAAATCATCTCATTATGGTAGAAGCGGCAGCTCCTGGAAAATGGCGAGCCGTCTAACAGAGCGGCGAGTCAGTCGTCAATGCATTAAAGTTGGTTGTTGAAGCATTACTTCTGTCTATCACCACGCGTCAGAGACATTTTCTTAATTTTCTCCCTCCAAACAACACCAAAATGCAAGATTGATCCCAGAATCATGTAGAGAATTTCAACAGCTTTCCGTTGATATCAAGAACGCAAATCCGAGCTCGATCGAAAGATATGAAGGTCTCAAGATTTAGGCACAAAACAGTGCAAGAACATGTTTTAAAATCTTTTCCCGCGCTCTGCCATCTGGACGACACGTGGCAGGCTCTGATTCACTGAGCAATTCCCTCTCTCCACCTTTTCATGGGATTTTCTTGTGGGCCCCTTAAACTTGGACACGTGGCACTATTTCATTGGTTTGATCGCTGCTCAAAACTCGCCTTTGACTTTTTGGACTTTTTCCTCGCGACACGTGTCATGCCGTGATTCGTCCACGGCCTCGCCGGATTTTCACGCCCACCGCGTTTTTGTCCCGATGTCCCAAACTACTCTGGGACAAATTCTTCCGCCACCCGAAATGGGCTTCCACGCCCCTTTCTCGCTGCTGACACGTGGCGTTATCTCGATTGGCTTTCACTCTTCTGGCCATCCGCGCCCCGCGCCCCTTTGTCCCACTTGTCCTTGTGCTAAAATTTTCCGCTTTCGAGTGAACCGCCGGTTCGCTTTTCGCGCATCCCGATGTCCCTTGTCCCGATTCTCTTCTCCTTCGGCCGAAAGCTTCTCAAACCGGCCGAAAGTTCTCCATTTCGCCCGATCCGGTGGTTCTGATTCTGGCCCAAATGCCCTGGCGCTACCTTTTCTTCGGCTGCTCGCCGGTCCGTCTTCCACGCACTCTTGTCCTCCCGCTTGCTCTCGGTGAAGGACTTGGACAAATTTTCTTTCTTTCGGCCGATTCAGGCATTTCGCGTCCATTTGTCCCAGATGTCCCTTTGCTGTTTGGTCCGCCTGTAGGATTTTTCGGCCGATCTGTGCCTTGACGTCCCAAATGTCCTGACTGTCCCAGGGACTAGGACTTAGCCATTTTTCACAATTTTTCTCGCCCAAGCTTATTTTCTGCAACTTTCTCATTTTCTCGTAGCTTGTTCTTTTCGACCTAGACAGGGAGTTAGAAAATTTCTCAAGGGACCTTAAAACATGATTTTTGCCCGGATTAATCAATTTGCCCGGGACTTGAGAATTTCGATGTATGTTATCAATTCAACCCCGAGGGGGTGAAATTGATAACAATTTGGTGACTCAACGGGTCATCTCGCCCGCTAGATGAAAAGACCAATTGCTCGAGCAGTCCATTGGGCATGGAGTCATCGAATATTCTGTTTAGGACCCTAACTGACTCAGATGTGCAAGGAGGAAGATGGAATGTTACTGATGAAAGCAAGGACTCGCAAAACATCTCCACGGACAAAAGCTATGCCAAAGCACTTAGGGAAAACAAAGCTAACTCTACAACAAAACAATGTGCACAAGCACTTAGAGGAAAGAAAATTTAATCTAATATTTACAAGGTAGTGAACTTCCCTTTTCAAAGTAAGCAATGTTGAGGTAGATTCCATTTACTCGAATCTGCAGCTTCTTCACCATCCAATGAGGCCAATTGAAAGCATTGTTGTTTCGCACTTTGTGACCACGTATGGGCCACTCCAAATGGCATCAAATTTTGAATGCCTTCCCGGTTTTGCTCGTCCCACATCCCATTTCAACACTAGATCTCCAACTTGAAAAGATCTATCTTTGGCCTTCCTATCAAAGGTCTTCTTGATCAAAGCTTGATCCTTTTCCATCGCTTGGGATGCCTGATTTGATCTCTCAGCAGCTCCATCAACTCGCATACCTCACCTCCATGGGCTCAAATTCAAGTAACTCCAGCTGCTTCATGAGTTCCAATGTTGGCAACTCAAGTGACATGGGCAAGATTGCCTCTCTTCCATGACAAGCCCGAATGGAGAGTTACCCGTGGATCTTTGGGAGTGATTCTATCACCCATAAGGCTGATTTCAGCTTGGTATGCCAAGACCTCTCGATTCTCATCAAGAGTTCTCCTAATGATCCTCAACAAGTTCTTGTTTGTAGACTCGCCCGCCATTACCCCGAGGGTAATAGTTCGATGAAGTGCTTAGGTAAATACCGCTCTTAACAGCCCACTCAAATACCTTGATCCAATGAATGCCAATGCATTATCGTAGAGATTATTGTAAAGCAGTACACCAAATCTGGTTGTTATCCCTCATAGAAGTCTAAGATGTTAGACTCATTCGCCTTTTCGAGTGCTACGCTCTGTCCATTTGGTGAAGTAGTCCGTGGGTCACAAAATCCATTTGTGCCCTTGGCTTGAATTGGGATTAATGACTCCAATGAAGTCCAAACCCCATTGCATGAATGGCTGGTCAACTGAGATTGGATGCAATGGAAGGGCAGCAAGTCTTTCTTTTCCTGTGAAGAATGCACAATTCTTACACCTCTTGATCCATGCATAGCAATCACCGAAAATTTTAGGCCAATAATAACCAGCCTTCATGATTTTTAGAGCTGTTACTCTTGGTGCAAAATGGCCACCAGCTGGTCCACCATGAAACTCTTCCAACACCCTTTGAATCTGACTCAAGCTAATGCATCTCAAAAAGACTCCATTCACGTCTTTCTTGAACAAAACTCCATCAACAATGGCATACGGAACAGCCTGCAACCCGAAGTGTCTCCTTTGGGTCTTGTTCATCTCTGGAGGGCATAGGCCTGTGCCTAGGAAGTGTATGATATCTTGGGTCCAGCAGGGAGTGGGGGAAGCATTGTCTTCTTCTTGATCACCACTTGGCTCATGGCTGTCCCGACTCAAGTAAAACAACCTCTTCCTCGCTGCATACTCCCTTTTGCTTCCCAAAACCAGCTGCTCACACAGCCCTTTCCTCTCACCACTTGGTGATCTTGATATCAATGTCATATTCCATGACACGGGTGATCCATCCTGCCCTTTTTCATTCAAATCCTTGTTGAGGAGGAAGTCCTTAACTCCAAAGATGTGAGACCAAAGAACTCGACCTTGTTGTTTGAGACTAAATGCTTGAATTTCTTCAAGCTTCGACACGCAAGTACATGCTTTTCAATAAAAGAGTACCTCACCTCGCAGCTCATCTAGGCTCGGGCCAAGAAGGCAACCGGCCGCTCATCATTATCTTTGTTCTTCTATACTAGAATGGCGAAATAGTGTCATCACCTCCAAATGCATAGAGGATGAAATCCTTGGAGAAGTCCGGGTTGATGAGAGTCAGTGCCCGAGAGATAGCTTCTTTGATTGCTTCAAAACTCTCCTCGCCTTCTCTATCCACTTAAAAGCCATGCTCTTCTTTAACATTTTGGTGATGGGCTTGACAAGGGCTGCAAAATCTGGGATAAACCTGCGGACAAAATTGATCCTTCCCAAGAAACTTTGAAGAGCCTTCTTGTGACTTGGCAATGGTAGTGCTCTTATGGCTTCAACCCTCTCTGGATCAATTGCCAGTCCCTTTTTCGAGACAATATGGCCGAGGAGCTTTCCTTCATGTGCGAGAAAGATGCACTTCTTGGGGTTCAAAGACACTCCGAACTTTCTACACCTCTCAAACACTTTCCTCGAGGTGAAAGAGATGGTCTCGCCGCATTCTTTGAGAAGACAAAGTGATATCATCTAGATATATCAAGACTATCTTGTTGATCAAGCCTTTGAATGCCATGTCCATTGCCCTTTGAAAGGTAGCACCAGCGTTGACAGCCCAAATGGCATCTTCAGAGCATAGTCCCCCATTCGGTGGTGAAAGTTCTTTGAACCGGTCATCTTCTTTCACCATCACCCGATTATACCCCGAGTAGCCGCTCTAGAGAGAGAATCTCTCTCAACCAGCTACAACCTGCAATATTTGCTCCATGGAAGGGAGTGGGTAATGATCTTTGAGAGATGCCCTATTTAGGTCTCGAAATCCACACACAACCTGATTTCTCCGCTCTTCTTCCCGACTGAACCAAGTTAGCAACCCACTGAGTGCTTGATCGGGAATATAATGCTTGCCTCTATTAGCTTATTTAGCTCTTTCTTCATTAGAGGCTCAATGTGAGGGTTGACTGGTCTCGCTTCGTCTCGATGGGCTTAGCATCCGATCCACCCTATGGTATGTTGTGCCAAATTTGGATCGAATCCTCTTAAGTCTTCATAGCTCCAAGCGAAGACATCTGGAAATTCTTGCAAAGTCAGTATAAAATCCGATTTCTCCCGCCAAAGGCCACTTTACCAATTTGAAGTGCTTTGCCTTCCCCAACTGCAATTGGCTCAATCTTCTCTCTTGACTCGTATGTTAGCCTTTTCCTTACGAATCGGGTCGTTAGGGTCAAGATAGACTCCAACGTTACTAAACCCTCGGGAAGCTTGTTTGTCTCGCACCGCACTACTTGATCCCCATACCGCCGCTCTAATCTGCCCCGATTCCTAGCCGAGAATTCAGCCTCTTCTTGTAAGAAATTGACGATCCGCTGGTCATTCTCAAACACTCGCCAACCGACATTGTTGTCCGCATCAAGGCCTCACAATCACGTGGATGTTTGGCATACCTTTGTCTTGTTGAATGCTTTCCATAATGTCGAAGGCTGCCCCTATCGCCGCAAGCCTGCCACAGCTTGATTCTCTTCCTAGAATGGATTCGATGCCAAAACCTTCAAAATCTTCCATGAGGTCCCACACCCCGTTTCTCAGCACTTGAGTAGATCATTCTTGGCAAGATGCCGTCCCTCCTGATTTACAATCAATTCACTGTCCCCAAAGACTTGCAGATTCTTTATCTTTCTCTTGATTGCCCAATGCATCCTCGCACCAAGGCTTCATATTCAGCAGTTGTTATTGAGCATGCAAATTGAAATCTAAAAGCTGAATAGTACTTTATTCCTCGAGGTGAAACAAGCATGGCTCCACCTCCCGCACCTTGCCTACTCCTCGATCCATCAAAAAACAACCGCCATACCTCATTGTCATCATCGTTATGGCTTGGCTTGGTGATGCTAGAACAGTTGATTTTCTTCATGTATACAATAGACTCCCACTGTATTCTTCTACTTCTTGATAGGATCAAAAGCATGTATCTTGTTTGCCCATTCATCAAGAGTTAGGTCCGGATACTTCCAACCTCGTGTCACCTCATCAAGATCGGGTGATCTTCTTTGATCAAATGCCGAGCAATCGCATTAATCTGACTTGGAGTGTAAGGCTCTATATGGAAGTTTGCAATAGGTTCAGACCTAATTGTAGCCTTAGTTCCATACCTTGTTCTAAAAAGATGTGAGACCAATCAAGACAAACAAATAGCCTCCAATTTTGGTCAGTGAAGTCCCTCGACAAGCAAAGGGCAAAGAGTGGTGGAAATCTATGATCGATACATCTCAGAAAACAACAACATTTGACATGCATGCAAGGTAAGACTCAAATTTCTAATCACTCCAATCAAGCTGCTATTGCTGTCCCATCTAGCCGCACTACCCCTTTAGATGTTGTTTCATACCGAGCCCTAGTTGATCAGCCTATTTGCTTGGGCATCACCGAGCTACTTGCCCCGAATCAATCATGCAATTGTGTACTAGTTTATCCCCAATGATTAATGAAACATAGAAAGGAGGGGGCTTCAACATTTTACCTTGTTGTCCTCCATGACTTCCTTCAGCCGGGCAAGATTTGTAAGCACTTTGTCTTGCATCCGAACTCGCTGATTTGAAGTCCAATCCTTCATGGCAGCTTAGCAGATCTCTTTGGCCTGGATAGATAGGGATTCCCACATTGATATGTTGACGACGTCTTGTCTTCTTCATCTGCTCAATGATACTGATACCGAACGGGATGAAGTATCCTTTTGTTGTCCCTTGGTTCGCACACTTACTCCTTGCACGTGGGCAAAAATACTGGCATTTGAGTTGGCCTAGGGGGCTGTTCTCGCTGCCCTTGTGCATTTGAAACTGACTTTGCTTGCCAATTATTTGTGGAACCGTGGAAGGTTGTGGATCGGGTCAAGGGCTAATGGCTGTTCTTCACCCAATTCCTCCTTTTTGACCTTGTGTTGGCTGCAACACCTTGAGAAACTACGCCGATTCATGCCACAAAAATCTTCTCTTGCCGCTACCACCAATGTGGTGTCATTTGGGGCTGATTGCTGCCGTGGAATGTTTCTCGGTTGTTGGCTCATTTCTCGATCGCCCTCGCCTCTACACCGCAGTAGTTGTCACCATCAATGCTTGATTGAGAGCACCATCAAAACACATGGATTGGTTATGAGGCTCGCCGCATGGAAAGCACCAATCATATTCCCGAGCAATGTTGTTCGTGTCAGGCACTAATGCCTTAGAGGCGATATGGCATTTGGATTATAGGGCTGAATGGTCTATTAGCGCAGGAGGCCTTGTTTGATTCACATTTGCACTGGATTAGGTGGTCTTTGTGGTTGGTATGGCTGCCTATTAGGCTGAGCTTGGGGTCGATAGAAGGTCTCAAACCTTGGGCTTGTTGCCTTTAATAGTAACCACCTCATTTCCCAAATTTTGCAAATCGCTTTCATGACCTCTTGAGTTCATTTGAAGCATTAGAGGATGAAGTGGAAGCTTCATTTGAACTCTGATTTCTAGGAGTGGGAACAGGAGCCAAAGTGGGTGCTTGACTAGTGCTTGGATTTTCTAAGTTTGGATACAAGGGCATGGGAGGCCTAGGAGCCAGTTTACCAGCTTGAATAAGACAGCTTTCAGCCCTAATGGCAATGCTATAAGCCATAGGGATTGTCAGTGCCTCCCATGGACTCGAATCAACATAGAAATATCAGAATTTAAAGCTTTAAGGTAATATAGAAAAGCACCTTCTGCTGTTGGCCTGACTGCCACTGGAATCCTATCCCAAGACCTTTGAAATCTGAAGTTGAAATCGTCCACCGCTTCATCGGGGGCTCTCTTTATAGTTGTCACCGCTCTAAAAGAGACAAGTTGTCTCCCTTCTCTCCAAATTGCTCGTGAAGTGCAATACACAAACCTGATTCCAGCTTTGTGATAGAACCAGCTCCAAGGCTCCTAAACCATCAGTAATGCTTTACCTCAAGGAAGATGCCAAGAATTTGATGTACCACTTGCATTTCATCGATTTCATGGATTACACAAAGGTTAGCAATATCTTTAACATGATCACCTGGGTAGTCTGATTTTCTCCAATGAAGTAGTAGGAATGTTCTTCAAGGCCGCAATAGAACCGGATGTCAGTATTGAGAGCAAGTGGGCCGCCGCCCGTGAAGTTGACGTAGGGATTGTTCTCTCGAGCCATTCTAATCGGTCTTAAAACCCTTCTATACTCGAATGAAAGGCCTGTCTGTGGAGGAGTTGAGAGAGTTCTGCTTTGGTGGAGATGGAGACCTTGAATCCTTCTTCCTCTTTGCCTTCTTCTTGAGATAACTGCAGTATTCAAACAACACTTCTTCTTCTCCAACTCTTGACCTTGTGGTGATTCTTCTCATGAGTTTTCAGTGCCTCGCACCGCTAAACCAGCTTGATTCTTCCCTGAGTCGCCAGATATGCAAATAATAGCTCTTATAAGCAAGAAAACTGCAGCAGATGCATATCAACTTTGCTGCAATAAGAATGAGACCTCTTGTCCCACCGGCGCAAGCCAAAACATTGTTGCACTCACAAAGACTTCCGGATGCGATCAGCTTCTAGGTTGATGTTCGTGCATCCAGCAGATTGCACAACATGGAATCCTTTCTCCAAGTGTGGGACTTGTAAAGATGAGAAAGGATTCTCCAGAGAAGGTTGGTTCCTATTCCTCTGTTCAGATGCACACAAAAATGCAGAGGGTTTACTAAAACCTAATCTAACTTGTCAAGGAGACAGGGTGAGAAAATGCATAGAATAAAACCTAAACTACAGAGGTGATGCACCAAGGAATGTTAGACACTTGCTTTTGCAAATCTAACACGTACTACATAGATGCAATACAAACACTATGCACAGGTAACCAAACTACAATAAGAGATCAAAATAACAACAATGAATACATGAGAGGGTTGAGAATCAATCACAAACATATATATATATTGCTCAAGAGTCGATACATAGATATCAGCAAAGTGGCTAAGAGGTAAAAACTGCATTACAATCCATATGGGAGGTTCAAAAGCTCCACAAATTCTCTCTTGCAAGGTGGAAGAAGGGAGGATGCAAAACAAGAATGTCCGACGTGTTAAAGGAGCTCCTCTTTACAATATATACTAAGAATGAGAGAAGAAAGAGAGAGGAAAATCGAATCTACCACAACCACTTCTAGATACATTTAAAATCATCTCATTATGGTAGAAGTGGCGGCTCCCGCAAAACGGAGAGTCGTCTAACAGAGCGCGAGTCATCTGCCGCATTAAAGTTGGTTGTTGAAGCATTACTTCGCCTATCACCACGCGTCGTAGATGTTTTTTCTTAATTTTCTCCTCCAAACAACACCAAAATGCAAGATTGATCCTGCATCATGTAGAGAATTTCAACAGCTTTCCATTGATATCAAGAACATGCAAATCCGAGCTCTGATCGAAAGATATGAAGGTCTAAGATTTAGGGCACAAAACAGCAAGAACAAATGTTTTAAAATCTTTTCCCGCGCTCTCGCCATCCTGACGACACGTGGCAGTTTTGATTTGATGAGCAATTCCCTCTCTCCACCTTTTCGCGGGCTTTTCTTGTGGGCCCCTTAAACTTGAACACGTGGCACTATTTCATTGGTTTGGATCGGTGCTCGAAAACTCGCCTTTGAACACGTGTCATGCTATGATTCGTCCCACAGCCTGCCGGATTTTCATGTCCACCACGCTCTTTTTGTCCCGGATGTCCCAAACCTGCAGGACAAATTCTTCCGGTTCGCCCAAAATGGGCTTCCACGTCCCCTTTCTGCTAGTGACACGTGGCATTATCTGATTGGCTTTTGGCTCCTTCGGCTATCTACGTCCTGCGCGTCCCTTTGTCCCACTTGTCCTCGATGTTTCTAGTTAAAATGATTGTCTCAATGAGAAATTTGTCCTCCCAAAATATGGCGCTAGCAAAAAAATCCCTTACTTTCTTTTAACGACATCACTATAAATGCTATCAATGTTTGTACCTTTTTTTTATAATGTCGATATGTGGCATAAAATATGTTTCGTCTGGTAGCATGTTTTATGCTATCGACCAATAACATAAAGGTGAATATTACGATTTTCTATTTTGCGAGAATGGAAAATTAACCCTAAAATTAATTTGTACCTTAAAAATTGGTGACTCGGTCGTAATTCCTACCCTAAAAATTTTCCAATTTCAAATTAAAAACCGAATATTCGTGAATTAATGTGTATTCACCACTAAAAGTTTCCCTAATTTTCGGCTAGTAATGTAATACTCCCTTTATTTTGCAACAAGATGCATGTAAGTTACTAAGTTCCAAGGGTGAGGGCCCCAATAGATCCCCATTTTATTACACAAGAATGCTTATGAATCATGATTCATGAAACTATCTATGTAAAATTTAAAACTATCTTACTCCTAAACTAACAATGTTAATCTGAAGATGGCGGATGAGTTTGGAAATTTTGAATGAAAGATGGTAGATGTTAGTTCATGAATGATTAATTTGTTTTCTTGTTGAATATTTGGAAAATAACCAAGGGTTCATCTACAAAGCATGTATCAAAATTTTTAATCATCCTAACAATTAGTCCAAGCTAATTAGATTCTAAACTATCCAATCATTTTTAATCTGCCTAACAATTAGTCCAAGCTAATTAGGTTTGGTTGCAATCTCATGGAGTCCACATGTCTCGATAGTTATTAGGTCATCAAAATACTCTAAATGAAATGACATCTAATAACTTCAATCTAATAAACAATCACTTATTTGAAATTGACAGGTATTGACATCACGATTCATAAGTTGAAAAGAAAATTTCTATTCACCATTTTTTTCTAAATTTAGTATAAATTATCCTACATTCACCATTACATTCAAAACTTAATTAAAAACTATATTATTTTTCACTAATATGATGAAGGATGATTTCGCATAATGCTATGAATTTGGCTCCACTAGATTCGCCACCATTTCAATAAGTCTTTTTCCCGTGGATTCCTTAAAAATTTCTTTGCATGTCTTTTTATAAATATTTTTTTCAATGTGAAGAGATGATGGGAAAGTATGTAATTATTATTGTATTCAAATGCATTTCGTATATAAGAAGTTGTAAGAAAATACAATGTAACCGGATTATGGTTCTTCATTATCAATCAAGTTGGACATTGCTTTTGGTGGGTTTTTTACCGTAAGGTTTTCCTCATGGTAAATTATTATTTTGTGATTGATTTTTGTTCTATGTAGTATGTTCATGTATTGTTCTATTTTATGCAATTTATTCATTTGAATTCATGCTCAAATTGATTAGACAATTACCATGTTACTTTACTATTATTAACTTTGACAGTCCATGATGGTCACAAAATTGAACAAGTCCATTGCATTCCGCCTCCAAAAAAGGGTAGAAAAAGGTAGTCATCTGCATGATTGTGCATCTTATTCATATGGACCACTTGAAACATCCATGCACAAGGGTTGAGAGTCTTGTTTATATTTGACTTAGCTGCAATCGACCTCTTCATAGCTCCATGAGATATAGCCCATTTTAGGTATGTCTTATATTCTAGCGAAATTAGATCTTCTTTATGTAGACCCATTATGTTGGAAGAAGAATATTCCCATTCCTATAAAAAGTGGATAAGGAAACCAAATTTGTGGAATGAATTTGATATATACATTAGCAGGTTCATGAGATTCTAGAAAATACCAGTCAAAAGTACAAACAACATCTTAATGCCCATCAAGTTCCCCATTAGTTCCAAGTGGGTGACAAAAGGTCGGCTACATCTTCAAAAGAGTGACTCAAGGGTCTATACAATAAACTCAAACCTATATGATATGATTCATATAACATTGTTAAACAAGTTGGTGATAATGCATTTAAGCTTAATCTTCCACCCTACCTTGATTGCATCCAAATTTCAATGTTGAGTTACTTTGCCCATACTTTTAACCACCGTGTTAGATATATCAAACATTGGTGAGCTATTATAGAGTACAAAGTTGAAATCAAACAATGTGACTCCAATGAACTTTAATAAAATCATTGACATGGTAGTTAAGGACACGAAACATCAACATATCACACTTTACCAAGTAGTGAAGGCATGATAGATGGCACACTAAGGGAAGTAGTTCACAAAGAGCCAAATTGAGATTCATTTCCATAGTTGATCCAAAATTTAGTAGCAATGGGGCTCATTTCTTCTTAATGAGGAACTGATGATCTATAATAAGATTTCTAAAATCTATTTTTAGAAAGTCGACAATAGGTTTTTAGTAGTTTTTATAGCTTTTAGTGTTTTACATCTTTTAGGTTCTTTAGATCATTTGTGGGTTTCAAACTATACGATGATAAAAAAGTCTATAGGAATAGTGATTTTTTCAATTTGCTCCATCACCTTTCCACTAGTTCATGTGGTCAACATATTAGGTCAACGAGCTAGAGATATGACCATGATAAGGAGCAGTAAACATAATAATAAAATAAATTTTAGAATTTATTTCTTTTGTCTTTTCAAATCCACCCCTAAGGTGGAAAAATATGGTCTCCACGTAGTATTACCTTTCAATTCTCATCCTGAACCCTTCATGTTCTATTTTTAACAACTTTTCAACTTCTCCATTGTATAACTATAAAGTAACTTGTTTTGAATAAAGAGATAGATATCCTAGTACACATATCTCTATGGACTTTTCCAGTTTATATACATTCAAAATTGTAATAAAGTTATTTTGTTTCTACAACTCTTTAATTTTGAATTGATTGTTATAATACATTAATCACCATCATCAGTGTGTTGTCCACTAGATTGCAACCCAATCTCGATCATATTTCTTCATAGTTGAATAATGATATAATCAAATGAGTTTTTGGTGTAAATCTTTCGATATAACAATTGGGATAGACACCCTATCAAGGCTCTTTAATCATCTATGAAGTTATGTGAACAAGAAATTAATAACATTTGGTATGTTCAATGCTCATATTTCCTACATATAGAATTGGGATTGATTTTAATCACCTACCTCTTAATACCTTCTCCATTAATGATCACACATGTTGAAAAGATATTTTCACAAAGGTATTAGAGACTAGATATATAAATCCTACATAAAATCAACTTGATTGAACTTTCATCAACAACATGTTCATAGTGTCTACATTAAGTGGGATAAATGAAGACATTTGGGGCCCTAAAGAGAAAAGGGATATTGCAATTGCTCAAAGTGGATATGAAAGACTCCTCTCGTCGCCATTGCCTTCTTCATGTCGCCGCAGTTATCAAGACCAAGATCGATGTGGCTATCAAGTAACGTGTTCAATCTGGCGCTTCCTGAGCGCTTTTTGGCGAGTTTTATATGTTGAATCTCTTTTGGTTTCTTTTTGATCTTTTATGCTTCTTTTTGGATCATTGTTTGTTTGGATCCTTTCTGCACATGTATTGTCATATTTGGCTATCGAGCCCTCTTAGGTTGGCCATTTTGCCCTTCTCTCAGCTTTCTCTCTCCTTTCTATCCGGCTTTTGAGCCCTTTTGTATACTTATATAGTCCCTTCAAAACTATTTGCCCTTAATAAAAAAACTTGGATTGAACTTTCGATCCATTGTTAACAAATAATGCATCATTGTTTAGGCACTATCTTTTAAATAGAAGATGGACACATTATTACAACTAAGTACACCACGTTCTATTCTCGGTTTGAGATTTTATTTAATATAGTTGTAGGTATGTTTTCATCAATTTTTATAGGCACGAGACACTTTATTCTTTGACATGAATGTATATGTAAACTTAGATAATAAACGTGAGTTAGAGGAGCATTTTATATTTAGGTGTCTAATGTAGTATGAGATTCATGGTAGAGGAAATCAAGCTTCTTTGTGATATCTTATTCATTACGAGGATAAAAATGCGTACTCTATTCATCATAAAGATGATCCAACATAAAGATGGTTTTTCTTAAGAGTCATCAATGATGTACTTCATGATTCAATCTAAGACACTTATCTTCGTCCTCAATTTTAAAGATACAAATAAATCCACTATAGTAGAAAAGATGTTATCGATCCACTTATTAGACATTAATTACGGGAAGGAATTCCAAGTTGGATCGAGTGTTCTCTCTTGAAATTTGATAATGACGCAAACGATGTGGATCTAGTTTAGATGTGCGTTGAAAATACAGAGCAATCATCTCCATCCACGTGAATAGTGTGCACCAAAGTGAACAATGTGTGTCCACATAAACAATGCATGCCAAATAAAGACGATAAAGTGGAGCACATATGGTAGATATTATTTGAGCAAGAACATCAAGGTGGAAATGTGTGGGATTCAACCTATTTTCCTAACCGAGGCAAAGAATTTGGGTTCTCCTTTCATTGGAGAGATTTCAAGCATTGAAACTATGTGATTAAGCTAAAATGTAAACAAGAGCCTAATCTGAATTCTATTGCAATAATAAATGAATAAAAATAAGTACAACAATAAATACCCAAGAAACTAAGCAATAAATAATAAAACCCTAATTGCAAAGAGAGGGTAAGAAGCCTTAGCTGATTCACATAGTTTTGGAGAATGCACAGAGTTGGAAAACTAGAAAATACGAAGCATTGACTATCGCATTGGAGCTTGGAAAAATGTAGATTTGGAGGAGGAGGCTGGACTGGGGAGCTCGTGGGCACCTGGACCTATTTTTGGGTGCATGGGTTTGCGGAAATGCTTAGAAAACTTCCTTTGAGGTGTCGTAAGGTGTTCGCCTTTTGTCGCCTTGATCACTCTGAGGTCATACCAAGATCGCCGAGGTTGTTGAAACCTACAATGAAGAATGAACTCGCAAAGCCTCAAATAAACATCAAATCCTAAAAAGAAAGATGCAAAATGAGGGGTCAAACTATCCTTAGCTATCACAATGGTGAACATACAATTGAGCACTACATCTCGGACTCCAATGTAGTTATCTTTGTGTGTGGAATTATGCCCTAAGTTGCTCTTGTGTGTGTCACACTTGATAGTGAGCAAGTAGCTAGATGTATAATGTAATAAATGTGTGCATGGAATAAAATGAAATTCCCTCATATGAAGTGTGATGCAGAAAACTAGCCCTTGTGTCCCTTGTGATGGAGCTAGATGGATGCAATGGAGCTCTTAGATGCCTTGATGGATGCAACCTTAGGTGGTGATAGCTAATGCTTAGTGCTTAGTCCCTTATTATGATCACATAACTTTATATTTATATGATTCCCTTGCTTGAATTTCATAATTAACCCCAAAAAGGATGACTACAAAAAGATAAGATGTTCAAATGGCTAGAAAGGACCCAAAAAGTGAGAGTAAATTACAAAGGGGACACGATCGCTGTAGAGGGGACAAGGGCACTTGTGATGACATCCTGGCTGGTGCTGGTTTCTATGATGATAAATGCCAAAGAGTAAAAAGGAAGACCGGGAAAGTAAGGGTGCAAGACTGAAAGTAATAATAGAAAGCAAAGAAAGGTGGCCAAAGACATGGGTTAATTAGTAATTTTCTTACTTAGGAATCATATGAATAGTAGTATGCAACCAGGACTAGATAATTACCCAAAGTGCATGATTTTGTGTCTAAATTATGGATATGGGAGATAATTCTACCTAGATTAGTTATAAGCTCCATTTCCAAAACCAGTCAAAAGAAATTGGGCACTTCCCCATACGTGCTAGCTTCGTTGACTGCTTCACTTTCAACGATTTAAGAAGAACATGCAATTATTGATATTTTAAAAAGTGTGTATATATTATGTTAGATTTTTTAAAGGAACAATGTAATTTATTTAAAAATATATTAATAACAAAATCGTTCCCCTTGTCTAGGGGTGGGTATCAACAAGTGACAAACGATTTGGCCCCATAAAGGAAAGGTCTCTTTTTATAAAGAAATGAAAGGGGAAAATGCACCTCCTTTTAGGCACAATTTCTATACATCAACAAATAATTATGTTGATTTACATTTTTGTTAGGGAGACATCTTATTGGTACACTAATCAAGTGTTATTAATATAGTTGGATGATTAGTATATCAAGAGGATGTTTTCCACTATCACTATAACTATTATAGTTTCATGTGTCAGTATCTCATCCCTAAAATATCAGCATTGAATGGACCCACCGTAATGTATTGTTGTTGATGTTGACCTAAATGCAAGGCCTTTGAAGAAAATAGAAATATTTTTTCTTGCCTTATATATTCCTTTTCAATTAAAAATGATGATTTATGATGTCCTAAGCTTGCTCAACAAAATATTTCATGACAAGAAAACATGTTCAACTCTAATGTAAAAATGATGAGCACAGATAAAATTTTGACACATATTCTAAGGGTTGTGTTAGAAAAGACTGGACTTGCAACTCTTATTTGCAAAAGAGCGTTGACTCAAGGGTTTGGGCATCCACATCTTCAACAACAATGTTAATGTACACGAAATCAATGGTTAGTTAGAGGGCACCCACCTTAAGAGACCATGTCCAGGATGAACCTACGTAAATTGCACCCGCATGAACAATGTGAGCTAAAAAAGACAATAAAGTATGAACCCGAATGGAAAATATGGTATATTAGGATTGCTAACTCAAGGGCTTAGACATCCACAACTCAAATGATAACAATAATCACTTTTGTTAACATTTGTTGGTCCTAAAAAATGGAGAGAATAAGCTAGATGACATAGATGAGCTAAAGGGCATGGTGAACAAGGGCATAAGTGTGTGGGATTCCTACATATGGAAGCTTTGTATTTATAGGGGATGCTAAAGGACACTCTTTGGAACCTCCAAGGGTAAGGAGAATCTAGTTGTCGAGTTAATGGATCAAGTCTTACCCCTTTAGGCATGGGACATCGATCCATCAATAAGCTACAAAAAGGTCGACTTGAAATTAGATAAGACATTTCCATTATGTTTCTTCCTTTTCTGTGCTTGCGAATTGGTAATGCTTTCCATTGTGAATTTTGGTGTATGCATTTATAGCCAAACGTTGATGAAAGAGACTCAATACAATCTTCGAGAGAAAGGGAATGTGAATGATACGGTCAATAGCTAGAGACTTACCCCCTTACACATGACTCATCGTGGTCTAGGGTTTTTTTAGTGGCAAATATTCGTAATATGGTGAATATTCCATTTTTGAAAATTTTGAAAAGGCAAATTTTCTCAGTGCGGTCAGTGACCTATTCGCCTAAAAATTACAGTTTAATTTTTTTTAGGGGTCGGCTTCACCTACCCTTGAAAATATCCCTTATATAATCCTAGATTATTCGCCAAGTAGAACACTACTAGCTCACTCATACCACCTAGGGGCATATGTATTATCAAGTACAGTAAATGTACGACAGGAGGGCAGAGGCTATAGATGTGCGATAGAGAGTTTGTTGACATGCGTGACAAGGAGAGTTTGTTGACATGTGACATGGAGAGTTTGTTGACGCATGACAGGAGTGTGGAGGAAGTAGACACGCGATAGAGAGTTTGTTGACGCGTGACACAGAGTGTTTGTTGACGAGTAACATGAGAGCGGAGGCTGCAGACGCACGACATGTGAAAGATTTATTGTCGTGCGACGACAAAAAATTGTTGTCGTGTGTGTCAACAAGGTTGTTGTCACGCGACAACAAACTTGTTATCGTGTGACAACAACCTTGTTGACGAGCGACATGAGGTTTGTTGTCGCGTAACAACAAGTTTGTTGTCGCACGATAGTAAATTTCCTGTCGTGCGTCTGCAGCCTTTCTGTCACACCACTTGAAAATTAGGTAAAAATTTGCATACAAACCGCAAAAATTGCCTTTCCCGCGAAACCAGTTCCGAGGATATTCACTAGGTATTTTCCACCTCCGATTTCTAAGAGGTCTCTTAAAATGAACCCTATTGTGGTTTAGTGGTAGTGTACAAAGAGCTCACAATTTAACATGGTTATAGAATTTTGACCATTTCATTCCCTCCAATTTAACTTCTCTAAGCATACCTCATTCGACATTTCCATATCCCATTCAACATTTCCATCAGATCTCACATACGATTGCTAGTTTATATATTGGGCCCTCAAAGTTAACTCACTTAGCCTCAACCATTCTCCTGATAGTCAAGGTCCTAAAGATAATTATGCCAAAGGTGTTCCCCATATAGAAATGGCTTTGCAGACATTCACGAGACTATGTTAAATTTGACAGCCTAAATGATGATTTAGCTATTTTTAACAATTTTATTTTCTTTAGTGGTTATTTTTGTAGATTTGATATTTTTAACAATTTTGCTTACAATTTTATTTTTTTAGTGGTTATTTTTGCAGATTTGATATTTTTAACAATTTTGTTTTTTTTGTAGATTTGTTATTTTTAACTATCCCTCTAAAACAAATAAGATATACCATTCACTCGACCTTATTTCATGTCTCCGTTGTGTTCGTTGTTATTTGCCCCTCTTGCTGAGGTTTGGCTACGGATCACCATCATCGTCATACTCAATCATTGCAATACAATACTACTTATCATCTTCATCTTACCAAGAGTGTTCTTGTTGAAGGATTTCAAACCTAACTGCTCAGGAATAATGGATGCATCACAGGTCAGTTTGTTTTTTTCTTTGTCTCTCTCCCTTAACTTTGTTTTTTTCATGGCGATGGGAAGTATTAGAATTTGCATATCTTTTAATTTGTTTTTTGAATATTGTTTGTTTTTGGAGACGCAAAATTTACCATATAGAAATGGATCTGTTCTTTGAACTTACAAGGAAAAATAAAAACACTGAATTTGTAGAAAAATTGTGCAAAAAACTTTAAATGATATTATTGAGACCCTGATTCAGCAAGCACGTTTTGCACTCAGAATACTCTGCAATTGTTTTTGGCAAACCATTAAATCGATCGAACTCTATCCATATCACCCAAAAATTGACCAAAATCAACATTAATTTGCATTAATTCAGTTTTCTAACATGCTTGAGTTGGCCTTATGTATTAATTCAGTTTGCTAACATGCTTGAGTTGGAAATAGGGATCCATAGTCATAAATACTAGCAATCGCATGTGTACAATGCAATGTGTACATTCATGTCATTATGCTAATTTTGACAATTGTTTACGTTTTTAAAAAAATGTTTTTAGTATCCCTCATCCTTGTAAATCCATTTAATCTATTATGTTAATGGAGAGAGTAGAGCATCAATATTGGCGGTGAATTTCTTCTTTTTCTCTATTGTTTTGTCTGCGAGTTCATATTCAACATGTAGGTGCAAGCACATTCTTTTGGATGATAATTTTGAAGCACATTTGTTAGACTTTAGCATTGCTAAGTGCATTTCCTCGACCAAAACCCACACCTCTACCTATGTTATGGGTATTATTGGTTACATTGACCCTGAATATGCAAGAACATCAAGGCTTAATGAGAAATATGATGTATACAGTTACAAAATTGTTCTTCTAGAGTTGCTGATGGGAAGGAAAGTTGTGGATAATGACTCAAATTTGCTTCAGTTGGTAAGATTTTTGTTTGTTAATTTTCTTTCGGAGCTTACATTGTACACTATTTAAGTATTTTTAAGGTTTATTGTCTGGAGTCATGGAAACTGTTGATATAGAAGTTGCACCAACCTGTAGGGATCTTGGGATTGTATTAATTTTGTGAAGTCAAGAATGACAATGGTTGTATTGATTTTTGAAAGAAGGCATTGGCTCTGTTTCACCAAATGCAACCGACAGGTTTCCATCCAGATCAATTCACTTTTTCCAGTATACTCACTGCATGTGCTAAAATAAGAGCTTTGGAACAAGGGATGAAGACTTGGGCATTGTTATAGTTCTTATTTCCTTCCGCTTGCAGATTCCTTGAAAGTTACTTCTGCATTATTAGTGGCATTAGCTATTCCGTTTGTGATGATCACCACCGACATTTCGGTTTTCAAATTGTTTAGTGGGGATATCCACATGCCAAGATTGTTACCTATGTTTTGGGGTCCTGCAGAATGCCTAAACCTGCACTGCCATACTTGTGCTCACAACTTTGGGGGGTTTGTACCAGGTGTTGTCCATGCACTTGTGCAACCATGAAACCTTTGGATATATCACAATGAAGCCTTATAAATACGGATGTAACATTTGAGGATTTATGGCAACAAAAAGTCATACAAGCATTTCCACGAGGCATATGGAGCTTCTTGCCTTACTATATGTTTGTTTTAGAAATTGTTTTCTAGCTTATCTAATCCATTTTTAATATCCTGTGTGGTGTATTGCATCTGGCTTAAAAGTTGATCAAGTTTTTATGAATGTATTTCCTTGGGTTGTGAGCTCAAAAAGTGGTTGTTATTGCTCTGTTCTTCCTTGAATTAAAACTCCAGAAGAACTTCTCCATGCATCCAGAAATACATGCCCTCAATTTTGCATCCACAAACTTTATGAAACATTGTGAAGTGCTTGGGGAAAATTTGGTAGACTCGACGAGTCTCGTGTCAAGACTCGCGAGTCCCACTTCTGGCCTTGACAAGGCCTATTGTTTATCATTATTTTTTATGCATCTAGCTTTAAAGTTGATCAAGTTTTTATGAATGTATTTCCTTGGGTTGTGAGCTCAAAAAGTGGTTGTTGTTGCTATGTTCTTTCTTGAATTAAAACTCCACGAAGAACTTCTCCAAGCATCTAGAAATACATGCCCTCAATTTCGCATCCACAAACTTTATGAAACATTGTGAAGTGCTTGGGGTAAATTTGGCAGACTCGATGAGTCTCGTGTCAAGACTCGCGAGTCCTGCATCCGCCTTGTGACAAGGCTGTCGTTTTTATTATTATTTTTAACATAAATTTAAAAAAGAACAAATTTGATTTTTTGAAGACTTTTGAAACCCATTATGCAAGAAATAGTCATCAATCATAGCATAACAGGCTCTGGAAGCATGCTTCAATCTATACAACACCTTTTTGAGGCAACACAGTAGATGCTTTTTGCTCTCTTTTGCATATCCACATGGCTACTCCATATAGACTTCCCAAGTCAATTCATCATTAACCAAAGCATTCTTGACATACAGATGATGGACATTTTACTTAAACCAGGAAAACAAAGCAAGGACACATTAGAGGGTGATCGCTTTAGCCACAGGTGTTAAGGTTTCTGCATAACCAATTCTTTTTTCGCTTGTGTACTTCAACCACTCATTTGGCATTCGATGGCAGGTTCCCTTTCGATTCACACTTAGTCTTTTAGATCCATCTACACCTAATAGCTTCCTTTCCTTTTGATAATTATGTCCTCGTCTAAGTATATTCCTGTGAATTGGTTTGATTTCTTAATCCATTTGCAAGTCTCCCCTTTGCACCTCACTTGCCTCAAAATTGGAAGGCTCCTCTCATAGTCAACACTTGAGATATGAATGCATAATTAAATGTTTTCATGCGCTCATCTTACTGCCTCTTCCCTTCTTGCTCAAGAAGTTGTGTCTCGAAAACAAGCTACAAGTATCATTTTGGTATACTATTATGTCAGGGATTTGCTGCAATCTCCTTATACGCCAGCTCATCATTGTCATGTGCAATAGTACTCAACAAATACGACATGTTATTTTGCCATTGAAGTGTTGGACTTTGGTTATTCTGGATGTTATTTTGCCCCTGTACATTATGTTAGCATACACAAGGCATGTGAACTGTATGATAAAATGCCTCAATGAGATGTGATCTCATGGACTTAAATGATTGTAGGATATGCATAAAATGGGTTTGTTGAAAATGCCTTCAAAACTTTTAGGCGAATGCATTTGACAAGTGCAAACCCAGCCTCCACAACCTTTGTCAGCATACTCCCTTTCTATACCAATATGGGAGCCTTAACACAAGGTATGAACATCCATCAAAGTATAATGGAAAGTGGATTTTTGTTTGCAAAATGCCTCAAACAGATGCGGTCTCATGGAATGCCATAATTGTAGGATATGCACAAAATAGCTTGACAATGATGCTCTCAAACTCTTTGAGGTAATAAAGCACTCTACAATGTACCCTAGCCATTTAAGGTTCATTTATATTTGCTTGCATATTTTGTTTCATTTATATTTCTAGGAGAGCTAATATGTTAAAGCAGTGAGTGGTTCTTTAAATCTACTTTGACGTCAACACTTCACATTCACTACATTCTCAAGAGTGAGTGTTAGCAAACTTACATGTCTCACTTGCATTTGTATTCGATTATTACACAACTAACTATTATTTAACATCCCTTCCAATGTACTTTGCAACATTTTTTTGGCTTTAATAGAAAATCAGAATTGTCAATCACACCCCTTATCAACATCAACTACAAAAGAAATAACTATCCCTCTAAATCAAATAACAATTCACATTACATTGTACACATGCTATTGCTAGTAGTAGTATCTACCATACTAAAGATTATAGTTGTGTTTGTCATGTGTTGTTCGAAATAGTAGACTAACCTGAATTTCTTCATGAATATAATTGTTAATGTTCGACTTGTTTTTTAGTAATTTGTATTGTAACATTGCATGCGTAGGTTGTTCAAGCTAACCTACACGCGTAAAATATTGCTTTAGACATGTGACCCAATAATTTGCGACTTCGTTAATACAATGGAAACATTTTTATTGAAGCGGCCTGAAATTCCTTCCAGAATACTCGCTCAGATAGGTGTGTATGTACTTAAGCAAGATGGATTAAAAAAAAGAGAGAATTTATTTGTGATTAAAAACAGAGTAGTTTAATTCGTTTGGGGATTGGAGCCCAAATTTTGGCATGCTTTGTGTACTCGGTCCAAGTCAAGCGATGCTTCTTTACTATTCGTTGAAGAAGTAGGTATGCGATACTCCCTCCTCACTCCGCATGGTATCTTTCTTTTATAATTAATCTTTTAGGTTTAGGGAAAGAAAAAAAGAGTTTTAATCTGGTTCAACGAATGTACAGAGGCGATGCGTGTTTCGAGGAATTAATTAGACGATGGGACGTCCCCAGCTTTTGAGTACGGGCTTGTCAGCGACCTCATCGCCGGCACCGCCACAGTCTTCTGACTCCAAGCGAGGCCAATAAAATATAATAATAAAAATCAAGCAAAGGTACGCCTATTTTTTTAATGGAAGGTTAGGGATTAGAATTTTAGTGGGCGGGTTCAAATTTCAATGCTGCATTTATTCAGTTGAGCCATTATGGCATAGGTACCTAGTGAGAGAGAGAGAGAGAGAAAGTGCGCAATCTCAGGTGGGCTCTACCAACCTTAACCTACCTATTGCTCGTGCCAATGCCGACTCTACTGCTTTGTTATTTAGATTTTGTTTTTGCACAGCTGGAGCATGGAAATTGGATACTTATGCCTTATTTTAGTGCTGCAATTCATGTCCCTCACCCTCACTCTGACAATCTCTTCCTTTGCGTGTATTCAAAGTCTTGCAATTTTTTTCAAAAGGCTTTGCAATTGCGTCTGGACAAGCTTAGCTCTTTTTTCTTTCTATCTCCTCTTTTTACGTATACGAAAAGCTTCGTTCCTATTTTCGCTTGTTTTCGTACTCTTCACAATAAGTAGTCTTTGACCATGATCGGCCCCGCTTGGATTTGACAGCACAAATGCCAATACATATCCGCGTGTGGCGGAAACATGACTAGATCGACGGTGCAAAATTCATACGTGTTTCTTAGATCCGGCTGGAGTCGTCGAATTTTCAAGTCCGTTTTATCTTCTGTAGTATTACTTTGCACCCCGTTTCATCATCGATCAGGTTGAAACTCTCATCCGATGCAGGCGCTTTAATTACTTATCTTCTTGGACCAAAATGGTGAGTATTCGCCAGATTGATGGCAAGAAGCAAGATTATCGGTTAGATTGCTAGTGTACAGTTAGTTTTAGTTAATTCTCTCTTAGGTCGGTGACTCGGTGGTTCCTCCTCTTCGCATTTTTCCATTTTTCCCAATTCCTTTGTTCACTATTAAATTCTCCCATTCCATAGACTTTTGTTAATTATAACGTGCTATATAAATTTACTCTAAAAATAATTATAAATAGTTAGATATTTTAAATATAATTATCTAAAATGCATTAAGAGATATTCATCTTGAGGTATCTAATTTATGCAACAAATTTAATATAAATATTTTGAACTTAATATTTTTAAACATATTTTAAATAGTTGAATAGTTATTCCAATCTAATATAAATATACAAAAAAAAATTAAATATATTTTTCTAAAATGAAAAATGAGCTCAAACATTATCATATAACTAAGATATTACTATTCTACATTTCACCAAGGTAAATGATGGAATTTTTTGGTTTTGTGATATACACACAGTGTGTATACCATTCTTCATTTCATGTATACCATTCTTCATTTCACTAAGGTAAATGATGGAATCATATGACTAAGATATTACTATTCTTCATTTCACTAAGGTAAATGATGGAATTTTTTGGTTTTGTGATTTGAACTCGTAACCTCTCACATATAAGCACACAAGACTACCAATCCATGTAGCACCTACCACATGCTACCACTTGATTTCATTTGTATTTATTTTGATGTTTCCCGAAATGTGTGTATACCACATCCGGTGGGCCCCACCTATGCATGTATGGGATGGGGCATGTATGGGGGCATGCAGTGTGGCCCAACGATTTTGTCCCCTGGATAGCCACATGCCTAAATGATGGTCAAATGAACATCATTCGAATTAAGAATGTATTGCTATATGACAATCAAATGGACATCAAAATTAATGTCAAGAATAAAAGTGAACAACTTATGTCATTACATTGCTTGGTTCCCATTGTAGGAACACCTCTCAACATCAAATTTAATGTCAATAATGCCCATGAGACCAAGCAATGTGATACTCAAAACCACATTTGGAGTGTACAATGCCACCTTGAGACCTTCCCTAAGAATATTGTTGAAATTCATTTCCTTTTAATATTGACTCTCCTCCTATAGATCTTGACCGAAATATTTAATATTTTAAAAAGTCTTTCCTCCTCAAACAAAGATGTTAGCTTACCTACTTGTAAACTTTACCCATATTTGCTAGGGATGTCATTATATGATGTGCATTCCATGATAGAATGCTTATTATGTTTCTGCCCCTTTATTGCAAAATACACACATTTAGTCTTCCCATTCTTCTATAAGTGATGTTCATATACCAATCTCACACAAAAATGGTGTGATCCTACCCTTAATTGGACCAATCACCATTTTTACCTTCCATTTACTTTCAGTCCCTATAAATTCTTTAATATAATATTTTTTTCCTCGCCCGATACATGGTAGCAAATTTCAATTTGATCCAAAACATTTTTATTAAAATTTAGAACATACCAATTGTTCTAACCACAGAATCCAAATTGTTAAAAAATTCTGTGATGTATATTTATCCATCTAATATCTCCTTCGACGTCCAAATCCCACAAGGACATTGCCATATTGATTTGTTATTAATTGCGTTACGGACTTGACAAGACTTCACCTAGTTTAGGTTTCGAGGCGTCTGCACTGTGAAGTCTGCGCCAAGATTTATATAGTTCTGTCTCCATCTCTGTTCAAGATTTTTATTTCTGTCCCCTACCCCTATCCTTCTCATCTATTTCAATGCAGACAGTTGACCGTATATCTCGCATAACCATTCTTCCTCCACCACTTTTCCTTTTTACGATTTTACCGACGAAGGAAAAAGGAAAACACAGTTGACTGATGGTGTCGATTCATTCCCAACTGTTTGGATCAGATCGGAACCGTTCCTCGCTGTTTCAGTTTTTTTTAATATTAAATATTGTACCTTGGCTTAGTTTTGTTTCTATCATCTTCATGGCACTGCAAAGAGCTTGGTGTACACAAGGATTAATCTCTTTTACAATGCATAAAAAGGCTTACCTAGTAGGTGTAAAAGAGTATTAGTTTGCCCGTTAATTCTGGTTTATAAGCATAAGGTGCAAATCCCCAAACCTCCTGAGACATAAAAAAGTGACTAGTCATAATAACTAGTACCCAGTACTTGCTTGCGTTCTCTGTTGCACTTGAGACGGTCTCAGAGCAGAAATCGGGAAGAGTCAAAACGCCGTTTGGGTCAGTCACTTTCTTTTCCTTCTACTTTAAAATGAGTGGCGGTGGGTGGTACACCACGTTCGCCCTAATTTATTGTTGCTATGCACAGTGCACATCCTTATAAATTATAAGAATATACTCAACTCCGTTGATAATTCTTGTGAGCTGTTGATGGACGTGACCTCTCACTCCTCCGCGCTTATAAATATGCGGCCGGCGTGCAACCGTCACAGCACGGACACTGATCAATGATATTATACCATGACAATAACACACGGTGACGGTACACCCTTTGACGGTCTCCGCATTCTGCTTATCTCTTCACTAGACTTTTTCCGGTTTCATTTTATTCCAAGGCGAAGGCCCAAGACGATGCTTCTCGGTGTATATATATACTTTTGTGTATTGTCTTACGCCTGTGCGCTTGATGCATTATTTGTTCTCGTCATCCAATTCTCTCTTGCAGATTTGGTGAAAGGGGAGGATAACAGGGGAAAAATTAGAAAAGCACTGTGGATTTTGAAAGCTCAGGAGGGATAGCGCCCATGGTATCAATGTGGTTGTTACAGGCCAGGAGGCGCTGTCTATCCTGAGCTTTCTGGATTATCCGTGCTTCAGGAATCAATCTCAATCCTTTTCCTCACCCATCAATCAGCCAGAAGGTCAAAATTTGCAGGTGCGTAGATGTATTCATTCGAATTTATGTATAGTAATGACTGAAATAAGCGAGCCACAGTAAGGATTGATATAAAGCCAACGTAATCCAGAATGGTTGCGTTTGTTCGTTTGTTTTTCTTATGTTAATTTATTTGGTCTTAACTCGCTCTTTAGATTTGATAGATCCAATTTTTGTGTATGCAAGATTTAGAGAAACACTATTGATGAAGGGAGAAGAATCCGATGTATATGTTTCTTCTCTCTTCAACACATTCTGTGAACGATGAAGCGCCATTTGAGGGCATCTGTTGTTGTGTACAAACCAATCGGAATATGTGAGTGCTTTCCCACCTCAACTGGGTTTTTACTGGAAACTTCTACTGTTTATAAGTTTTAACAAATATGCATGGTCAGAATCGAAATCCTGTAACACGCAGACATTAGGGTCCTGTACGCTGTGTCCGTGCGAAAGAAATATGGGACTGGTTACTGTTGCTGGGATCTTCTTATTATGCAGATCCTTCGCCGGGGCCACTTAATCATCCCTGACTTAATCGGAAAGATGATGCAAATAATTTTTCTCCTGTGTGTCCATTGACCCTAGATAAAAGGTTTTCCACAGACCTGGTAAACGTACGTGACATTATTAAGATCTAATGGCTACAGTAGCGATGGGTCAGATAATTCATCCCTGGAATGATAGAAACTTTACATTGCCTTTTGGTGTAACGTAAATCCTAGGAACGATAAAAACTGTTCCATTCTTAAAAGTTCTGTTACCTTGACGGCGACTAGCTTATAAAATGTATATTACGGTATAGGACTCTTAACTGTTATCCCCGTGGATCATGTTTGTATATGTAATGTATGCCTCTTATTTATTTCCTTGAAATCTGCAGTTATTAGGGTTTGCTGTTACTGCACGTATTCTTGAGCTTCACGAGTCAACAATGACAACAGTTGATGTCTTTATGTGAGGAAAAATACGAAGGATTGTGAAGGTTACCGGTTCTGTAGTTTATATCCAGGTCTTAACGAAAATGACAAGGGTTACAAGTCTATTTCTTTTCCTTTATAGCTGCATACACTGCAAGTCGAGTGCATGTCCTTTTTCACCCCGTTATAGTTTCAGACTGTTGAAGGAAGGCTATGTTTAAATGCTGTGAATTTGCATTTCATGGTACAGAAAACGGTCATGAAGTGAATAACCATTAGCTTATGTGTAGTTTTGAGAGTAACACTTGGATAAATATTGGTACTAATGTGGTAAAGAAATAACACAGTTAACAGGTCTAAAGAATCATTTCTTTCTCATGCTTGTATACTGTTTCTATTTGAAACTGTTTCAATTTTTTTATTGAGTTTCTGTAAGTGATAATAGTCGTTAGGAGAGAGAGTAGGATGTCAGTTAAGTTACAACAAACCGTACTTCGGTAATTCTGAAACGGTCCCTTGGCCCCTACGAGTAGGTGAATGTTAAGTTACTATTACAGGAAATGTCTGTTTTTTTTTTTTTCCGTTTCATATAAACATTTTTTTGAATTAATATAATTTCGGCACGTAGTTTATGTTTCCTTTAAGCTGTCGACATTTACATGGAAGAACTCTTGCGTGGTATGTATGATCATTTGTTTCATTTTATTTGCTCGAGTGTTGTGAATAGTTTGAAGAAGCCTTGCCTCTCTGCCATGTGAGGATTTGTAGAGTGAAATTTAATTAACCTTTAATATATATTAAAGGTACGTATGTGGATGCAATTGTATATGTATATATGTGGATGCAATTGTATATGTATATATGTGGATGCAATTGTATATGTATATATATTTTGGATTATGATCAAGTAAGCAACCATATTTATCATGCTACTATCATATGACAAGTTTTGAGCTCAATTAAATAATTAACAATGAGATTGTAACGATGTTTGAAATATAAATAAATTTTCTTTTTTTTGATTTAATGTAAATTACTTTTGAACTTTGGAAAGAGTCTTGCACTAGTAATTGGAGTTTGGCACCGTTTACATTTCCATGTCAAAAGTAATTATAGATGTTTTATGGAGAGCATGTCTTGAAATTATTTTTGAAAACTCAAACCACTAGAAGATATAATCAGGTAGATTTGCTTACCTTTTAATAATATTTTGTTTTATGGCATATTAATGTCATTTATGTAAATCAGTTTCAGAACATAGATATAAAACATACAACTAACTAAAATGCATTATGTGCATTTAATTTAAAAGACCCCACATTTATATCGGAAGATACATTTACATTGCTTACTTGAAGAGTTTACAGCTTTAATGTCTCTCCACAATGCGATTATTATTATTAGGATGTCTTTTTATCTTCTTCTAACGTCTCTAATTCAGTAGCTAATGTCTCTAATTCATTAAAAAATATAATTGCTCTTCTTGTTACTATTTTCATGATCACTGTAATTAATTCAAGATCATTGCGTTTATGTTGAAATTGCAATGGTGGAACTTATGATCGGTTGGAAAACATCTTGGTACTATTTTCAGGTTTCTTTAATATTAATATAATTGAAAACAAAAGCCTCTGAGGTTTTGTGCCTCATCTATCATAAGCGCAATATTGTATTTAAATATATTGCAGGAACACACTTACAATGAAAGCTAGGTGATGTTGTTACAAAGTGTTACAAGAACGTCTTTTACTGGGAGGTAAGCATCACTGCCATGTAACGATCTCTTATGTATTCATTTGAAACTCTTTTACATCAATGCTAATGTAAATCTAATAAAGTATTTAGTTGCTATCATTGTTTTCAATTGAAGTTTTTGCCCTCTACCACTTGAAATGTAGCACGCTACATTGTGTCCATCATGCCTGATATTTTGAAGTTTTGTATGTTTATTGTATTCACTTATATAGTGAAGATCTTGAAGATTATCGTAATGAAGCCTTAAACATAGTTATTAGGAAACATGACGTAAGTTAACAAGTTTTTAGCCTTTAATCCGACAATAGATGCGTGCATATATATAAATAATTATAATAGGATTTGAAAGAAATATAAATTATCTTATTATAATTAAAAGTGAAATTATAATTTATTTTTCTATATATATATTTATATAGTGAGATTTGAAAGAACAACATATTTAATAAATATAAACTATCTTATCATAATTAAAAGTGAAACTACGAAATATGTTTTCAAAAAAATAGTGAAATCGTAATATGGCTTTATTCTTGGTTAAATAAATAATCATGAAATTTTATTCTTGAATGGCCAACTTGCATAAAATGTTAAGCTATAATGTAAAATTAATCTAACCAATCATTAATATTTAAATATATAATTTTTATATAATATTTGATTATATATATTATCAATTAATATTAAAAAAATTGCATTCCTAACCTTTAAATATGTAATTTAATCAAAAATATAAAATTATATCTATTTTTTTTGGGAATGCCGTCTTAAATTTAAATTCTTTAATTCTAGAGTGGTGGAAGATAAACTTGATATTTTGATCAATTTTACCTTATTTAAGCTTCAACAATTTTTGTAGGTTGCAAAATCTTCGACTTCCTAATTTTTTTGTGCTTTATCATTAAATCTAAAATACATTCTTAATTACTTAAAAAATCAATACTTAAAATGTTGCTCTTTTGTGTTTCAATTGTAATCTTTTTGTTGTGTTTTAAAAATAATAACTTGAAGGGTTTGCTATAGAAGTCAAAAGCTGTATCTAGCCATTCTAATATGTTATGAATGTGGAAGTTGTATAGAAAGTCTATTGAACTGCATTATTATTATTATAATATTCCTATATTTCAGTGGATATTTTCTTTGAGTATGTCATAGTTTTGAGTTGTGTTGATGGAAAGAGTTTTAAGTTATATCTATTGCCCCTTTTGGTTGAGAACGGGAATATTTGAAATAATATGAAAGGAAAATTATAATTATTCAAGTATAAGGTATAAATTATGATAGATGTAAGATTTTTTTCCTAGTGTGTTACATATTTAATTGTTATATTCTGTTTGAATTTTTATTGAAGAGCACATTTAGTTTAGGTTCTTTTCTTTATGCTTGAATTAAGAGGCATTCAATTTTGCATTTGGTCTTCTCTTGATTTTTGGTTCAATTTAAATCATAGTTACCTAAGACTCCGGGACAACGGGATGGGGTTTCGGGACGGCAATTTTTTTTGAAAATTTGGGGATGGCGGGGACGGCAAGGGGATGGCTAATAAAAAATATATAAAAATATATATAATTTATTAATTTTACAAATATAACATGAATAATTCAATAAACTAAGACTTAAAATTGAAAGTTTGAAGATTGAAACCATTAATGATTAATCCAATTATTCATCTGCATCAGCTTCAAAAGATTTCGACAGGGATTTAAGAGGTAAGAGTCTTTATTTGAGGTTTTTCATTTTACTTTTTTCTGTTTCCCATTTAAGTAGATCTATATGTTTTGAAAGTTAATACGTTTGTAACGTGATTTCATCCACTACTACATGGGTAACTGCATCTATATGTGGTTGACGTACCTATTACAAAGCCACTGATTAGAACATAACAAGAACAAGAGTAACTGTTACACTGTTCTCATGATTTTCAAATGCTAACACTCGACTAAGCTAGCTATATCTAGTTAGTGTCTGCTGCAAGTCCACAGAAAACTACAATATCTTTATAGAAAATTAAGCAAGCATAAAGATTACTCATTTTTCTGAATGCCACAACATTGTACAAACTATAATCTCTACTTTTTCCTTTTTAAAAAAATTGTGACTATTATATTTTATATTTGAGAATAGGATTACATACATTCTGATCCTTGCTACATGCAGATGGGTCTGAAGCAAAAACTTCTGCGATATATAAAATCTTAAATATGCAGCAAACAAACAAAATGTCCTATCACTGAAACAGAAAGAACCATAAACTATCTCGAGATAACCAGCAACGAAGAATTAACAAACACTAGCTGTATAGTGTATGACTGAAAATTTATAAAACTCGACCTGTGACCATTACTTCATATCATCAGACATAACATGGAGGAGCAACAATACTTCTGCAGTTTATGGCAATTATGAGAAATCTGCATGTTGTTTTTTACTAGAATGTATTAAAAGTTTAAAAATATAAAAAAGTATTATAAAACTGAAATTCACATGTTTTAATGTTGGAAAAGTGCAGATTTCGTTGGGGACGTTGCGAAGTCCCGGGACGTCTTGGGACGTTGTGAAGTCCCCGGGACGTCTCGGGGACGTCACGAAGTCCCCAAAGCACCCGGGACGTCCTGGGTGCGTTTCTGGTTTGTGGGGGACGTCCCCGGGATGTCCCCCTTTTTTTTTGGAAATTGGGGACGGCAGGGAAACGTCCCGTCCCCGTCCCCAAGTCCCCGGGGACGTGAGGAAAATGGCCGGGACGCGTCCCCGCGTAACACTGGTTTAAATATACATGTCCATATTCTGTCAATAATATAATGACATGACATTATATTCTTTTAATTATATCTATATGTACAAAACAAATTAAGGCAATAATTTATATAAAATTAGAAAAATAGTATGAAAATTATGACTTCTCGAATTTAATTAGTATAATAAGTCTTTTTTTATTAAATCAGAAAAATAAATTGTCATAGTATAATTCTATATTTAGTAAAATAGAAAGTTATATAAACATCTATGGCTTGCATGAGTTTTAATTATATTAGAAAAATAACATAAATGGAAAAAATAGAATAAACTATATTATTGTTTCATTTTTATATCTTAGTAAAATTTATTTGTTATAATTTGTTGTCTATAACTAAATATCTGACTTATCAATAGATGGCCAAAAATAAATAAAGAATATTTAGTTTAAAAATATACTACAATTCAAAGAAAGGAACACAATAATGTAATTACATTTTTAATTACTAAAAAAACATTTAAGAATGTAGAATTTTTTTACCATGAGTTGTATTAATTTATATTTAAATAATGAGGTTTTACCTTTTTATATTGTCATAGAAAAATCTTGACTCGCTAACCAAAAATGTAGGGGATATAGTAGTTCTTGGTTGGGCTTCGAGTGGGAGAGTGGCGAGCTCAAAAATGATCAGCCTGTAATATTCAAACATTATGGCTATACGAATTTCAATTTGATTAGTGTTTCGAGAGGTGGGATGGGTCTTATTAGCGGCTATAGAATGGTTAGTGCAACTTTTGAAGTTAGGGAATTATATCTTGTAAATGAGCATGTAGAAAAGAGCTGGGAATATTTTTTTGGTGAGTGGGTCACTAAAGAGGGCAACGTGTTTGTTCTAGTTTTTGAGTAAATGTATATTTGTCATAATTTAACATAATGAGGCTATTGTAGAGATAGTTAATGAGTTGGACAGTAAGGTAAAGGGGAAAAAGATGGGGAGTTGGATTTATTGCGGAATGTAAAGGGAAATTGGTTAGTCTTGTCAAGTTGGTTGTGTTGAAAACATAATAAAATTTAAGTATTTTTTAAAACTAAATTTAGTACCTTTATCTCAAGTAGAGGTGTAGAGGCTGTGATAATTAAAATGCAAGAATGATCTGGTGGGTATCCAAATTAATAATGTAGAGATTTATTTAGATTTTACCTTTTGCTAATTGAAATAAAGGAAAAAACAACTATAAAACATTCAATATTTGTGGTGCTCAATCTAACAAATAACTTAATAAAATTGCAAACTATAAACATTGCAATATAATAATTTATAGTTATGAAGGGAAAAATTAAGTACTTTATGAGAAAGATCACAATTTCATGTTTTTACTTCTTTGAAACTACTCTTTGATAGAAACAAGTGGTAGTTTTATTTTAAAGGTTTATAACTTTTAGATTATATAGTTTTTTATTAGTATCTTGATTGTTTTTCTTTGTAGTAGTGTCAAGTACTGATAGAACGACTAGATGACATCTTTAATACTGTTTATCTCACTATTAGAATACAACGCACTTAATGATTATGTAAATTTTCAATATATGACAAGGTTTGGTGAAAAGGCAGCTTGTTAATGATTACGAGAAGGTTGCTGAATTTTATCTCTTTGCAATGTTTATTGTTTAGGTTCTACTGTGTTTTGTTGGAAGGCAAATACGAGATTGATTTTTGTTCGACAATTATTAGACGTTGATAATGAGAACGAGAGGGGGCCGGGAGTCTGACCTTTTGCAAGAAAATCTCCTAATCAAGATACCGATAGGAAATGTGATTGCAATTACAGTTTGCATGTCATTATATCCAAAGCTTATTTTGTCGGTCATAGTTTTTAAATATTATACTCCTGGTTTCGAGTAATGCTCGTTGAATATGCAGGCCCAGGAAAGATCCCTTTCCATTAGTCTTCCGCCGAGGAATATATCGTTTAGTTCATTGTATATGGATTTATTCATTGCATTGACGGTGAGTGAACAGCCGTTCCTTAAATCAAGTTGACCACGAAAATGACAACGACAATCAACAGCTACGCCTTACACTCGCTTTCAACAAGCATTTTTATAATCAAGGTGAGAGAATTTCCATATTTTTCTGTGTTGTCTGATTATACGTTTACAAAATTACTATATTTTTTATATAATTATAGTTTTGTCAATGCCTAGATGTTTATGAGGCGCCCTTAGCTTTTATATTAACTTTCTCACGACCATTCGAAAGATTCCGATTTTAATGGATCTGTTGTTAGTTTTAAATGTATAACCGCACAGATGTGATTGTTCCTGGTATCCCTCTATTTCTCCAAACAAAATATGTATGCAGTTGATTTAAGTCGCATGTATTTACTTAACTGAGAGATAAGTTGACAGATATAATAACAGAGTTGATTCGTGTGAGATCACAGGGTACATGCAAATATAGAAGATTTGAATGGTAGTTTGATTTTGATATTTGATAAACAATACCAATAAATGAAATAAAACAAGAAAATGCAAGGCAATGAAGCCTATAAATCCAAACGGAGGCTGAGCGAAAGCTATTATAAAAAAACTTTTAATGAAACAGCAAGTTACTTCAAACCATTGAAGACAGATGATATAAAACAAGAAAATACACATGGCATGAAAATAGATAAGGCGTACACAATGAGCAAAGGGATAATGGAAGGAAACAAATTTCGTACAACCAACGAACGAAAACTCGATGATGAAAGGCAACATTTTGGTACAGCTACTAATTTGTCTAATGTTTACATGGGAATTTTAACAAGACTGGTAATAAAACAGAATATTATAGTAAGGAATGTTATTGAGAACGGAGGACTCACTTTGGCTGAAGACTTTACAATTGGAAGAAAATAAGAAGAGATTTTCAAGCTGTAGTGTTGAATAATACTTCCTGTATTTTAAAGAAAGGTTAGAACAGGAAAATAATAAAATGTCTTTTGAATTAATGTAACACGTACCCTTCAACTCACTTGAAATAAGAACAATAATTAAAAGAGTGCTTGTGAAGAAGGTTATAATTTCTCTAAATTTTTTTTTTTTAAAAAATGAAACAATAATTAAAAGAGTTCTTCTTATGAAGAAGGTTATAATTTCTCTAGTTTTTTTTTTTTTTTTTTAAAAATGAAAAGGAGAATGAATATTTTGTGAAGGAGTTTTTGTAGTAATTGAAGAGTGGAGAGGTTGAATCCTTTAAAGATGTGTGATCTAAATATATAATTAAAAAAGTAAATAAAAAGACAAGCACATCCCAAAATCATGTAGAAATAAATAACTGCAATTTGATATTTAAGATCTTTTTGTGTTTTTAATTTTATTTTTTTGTTATGAAAGAGTTACAATGAACACTAAATAACTTGATTCTGAATTATAAGAGCACTTTTGTTATTTTGATTTTATTTTATTGCAAATTATCTCTCATAAAAATAATAATAAATGTGCATAGAGACTCTTTCTTCTCATTGCCGGAGTTTTCATTATTCAATTCATACTTATTCTAATATTTAACTTTGAAATTGTAAATTAGTAGCGGGTAAAATTACACATCTCTAACACTCCCTTAATCTTGACAACTAAGCAATCTTTGAGTTACTCAAATATCTCTTGACATAATGATAATCTGAAAATATATGTAAATTGATGTTTTGGTTTATAAAATTCTATGCATATTTTTACAATCATTGATAAGACTCTTGTTTCTCTCGAGGAAGATGAGTCTTTGACAAAGCTATTGTTTAGGTGCTGCAACCCATTTGAGTTGCTTATTTTTGATTTTGAAAAAATGACATTTTATGCATTCAAATTGTATGGCATGCTACAAATGTAGTTATTTACTCCTTTTTGTGGTTAGAGAAATAAATAGTTGATTTGGTCACTTATAGAAATTTTCATCCTTCCAATTTCAACAATGAAACAATTAGAGATTGATTTGAAATCAACTCACCTTTGAAACCGTAGTTTATTTGGGCACTTTTAGAATTTATCATTTGTCTTAATTATTGTAAATTGAATTATTTTGTTTTGTGTAACATATTATTCAATCTTATTTGAATTAGATTAATATCTTATAATTAAATTAGGGTTGATATATTTGGCAAACCTCTTATTTATTAAACCCTTAGCCTAGTTAGGCCTTGTGATCTCTAAATCTTTAGTGATTCTAGGTGTATTCTTCAAGTTGGGATAATTATGGCTTTGTACTTTTCTTTGCAAAACCATTTGGTCCATGCTCTTTGATCTCCAAACACTTGGTGACTTTAGGTTATTTCTTTTTCTTTGTAAAACCATTTGGTCCATGCCACTTGTAATTTTTCTTTTCAAAACTACTAGGTACATGTTTGTGGGTTTAATAGGGAAGTTTTATTGGCACCATACCCTAGTGTTTATGTTTCCACTACTTGTTTTGTAATTGATGTGGCTTATGGTTATATGATGGTACATTATCTTATATTGCTCCTAGACCATGATATGCACCTCGCTTTTCATCTTAGTGGGGAGCCATTTTAAGGACACCTTTTATTGATGTCTCCTTAGCTAGCTCTACACATATCTTAGAGTCACCTCATGAGACCCTTGTTTTGCATACTTTGGTTGACTCAATCATTGAACTTAGCATTGATAAACCTTAGTCATGAATATGCATCTAGTGATAGTGGATTGAGTGATTGCCTTGCATATTGGTGCCAAAGTTGCCTAATTCTCATATTCATTCACCATCTCCTAACATAGAATCCACCAAGTGTATAGGTGTATATTCTTTAAGTGATGATGTATTCTCTTGTAGGCAAGCCTTACAAGAGCTAATAATGTAACTTTATTTCTTGATATTGACATGAATGATGATAGTGATGATGAATATTTTTTTACTTTAATAGATGGTGATGCACATAGTGATTGTGATACTTTAGGTGGTAACGATTTTAGCCTTGATGTTTTAGGATGTTTTGTCCATATTAATATTCCCGTACTTAATGATATTGTTGATCATAATGATGATTCTATGCATACTAATGATTTTCACATGATATTGTTGACGTACATTGAATTGTGGATTGTAGTGTCACCCGTATGTGTTGTATCTTCGGTTTTTGAAATTGGCAATGCACATTCAACCCTTTCATAAGCGTAGAAGGGTATGATTGATTGGATTTACTAAATTTCATTTATTCTACTTTAAACGTTGATGTCCTTTACATGGGCCCATGCTAAGATCAAAAATTAAATTTTCATGTGGCAAGAGTGACAATGTTGTTGAGAGAAGTTACTTCTGGTAAAATCTAGAATGTGAAAAGTCATCAATTTTATAGCTGTCTAGAATTCCATATACAACTCCACTTCCACATTATGTATTTGTTTTTCCTTGGACTAAAAATTGGGGGGTATTTAAGTATTGGTGGTTGGATGAAGCGAGAAGAGCTTATGCAACAAAAAAATTGAGTAGTTGTTGGTGTCTTATTACACCAAAGATGTTTTCACTAAGGGAAAGACTTGGTTAGCGGCTAATAGGTGCCAGATATTCAAGGGTGGAGATAGCCTTTGTTCTTTATTTGTGCATGGACATTGAACAAAATAATCTCATCTTTCTATTTCACTTCCCCCTAATCTGTTGATGTCCCCTTCGTGAAACACATTTTGTGCATTTGCCATGTATGAACCCAATAAGTGTTCGAGGAGTTCTTTTACGCATCATCCCTATTTTTGTGTCGTGATGCTCGAATTTGTAGTTTCTTTTAGAAAGGATGAACAAGAACTAGAGTGGGTGTCAAAGAAATGTTTTTGACTAACATAGATATAGCAATGTTTCGCTTTAACTGCTTTTGCATGGAATATTCCTTGGAGGATATGCATGATTGCATTGCAGGTGGTTGTCGGTTCAAGTCCCCATAGGTGTAGGTGCTAGGTACTCTGAATTAGGGATTATTATTTTTGTTTAAAGAACAAAGTCGGGAAAAAATACTATTTCAAAAACACTAAAATTAAGTTGAGAAGATTATTCTTGTCGCTCTAAAGATGGCCATCTTTTGCCATTGTATTTAGTGTCTCACTATAGTGTTGAACACTTTCACATAAACCCATCAGGATGAAATGGCCATTTGAAACCCTTGCAAGGATAGAAATTCCACAAAGATGAAATGGGACCATGTTACCATCATCATTGAAGTTTAGTATATGTACCTGAAAATGTTCACAACGGTTTTAAAATATTGCATTTTAATAAAATATAGATCAAGGACCTTAGATAAAGTTTTTTGTTAAACTATAAAATATAAAATATATTATATACTAGTAATGGTTTACTTAGTTGTAGAGAAAATTAGTTTCTATTTTGATGTCTTGTGTTACTAATTACTTCATCATGTCCCACCCGATCTGTAGCAGTCAATAAGAAAGTTTATGAGTTAGAACCTTAATAATTATTGTGGAATCTGAAGAGAAACCATTATTGTACACCACATTGAACCAAAAAATACAAGTTTTAGTTTAAACTATCCATTGACAAAACCTTGCTTTTTAAGATATATCTAGCTCGTGTGTGTTTTCACGATGCCCTGCACATTGTATCCCACTTCTCTGTCAAATGATTGCTCAAAAATACACATGATACATATCTTCCTTGAAAAAAAGATCGCTTCCACAAAATGGTCCCACCAACATTATCCTCTCCCAAAACCCTTTTCCTTCTTTTGTGTGTTAGTCCCTCGAAATCAACCTCATCGTTGATTTCCCCTTTGGCATTCACATCGCACATTTCATCTGCAATTGCTAGTAATAGACTTAGTTCCAAATTCTAACACAATTTATAGTAGTTGTATCAATGTCATATTATATTTTATTTGGGGTCATTTGTCAATAAAGGATGTGAATGCCTTTTTTTTGGTGGAGATGAAATGGAGTACTAGACGAGGTACATGTCTAAGATGTTCTTGCCACACAATTGAATGTAATATTAGAGAAGGTACATGTCTATCATTTTGTCATGTCTCCAATTTTCCCTCAACACAAGTAATATCTTTAAGGCCGCGACACTATAAAGTACACTTTGATGTTATTATTAGTAACAATACCTACTTGTAAATTTAATCTAACATTATGCACTCAACAATGTAAGTAATTGTATAGAAGCTTAGTTTAAAACTTTTGATTAACATATAAGAACTACCTAGTGATTGAAGGTACATGTCTATCATTTTGTCATGTCTCCAATTTTCCCTCAACACAAGTAATAACTTTAAGGCCGCGACCTATAAAGTACATTTTGATGGTATGATTAGTAACAATACCTACTTGTAAATTTAATCTAACATTTTACACTCAACAATGTAAGAAATTGTATAAAAGCTTTTAGTTTAAAACTTTTGATTAACATATACGATCTACCTAGTGCTCATATGTCCATTCATCGAAGGAGACTAATTATTTATGATTGTTTATGCATTGCCTTAATTTTAAACAATTATTCAAGCTTAAAATTGAAAAGGGGGTCTTCAAAGTTCTACATGAAGCAAACATTGTGGATGGGTTTTGAACTTCAAACTTACAAGATTTTTGTATGGTTATTTTGGATTCTTTAAACACTTATTGCTCCACATGAATAATGTAAGAAAGATTAAGATGATAAAGGGTAGCACAAGTAGAAAATATTATTTGGGTTGGAACAACTTGAGCCGTGGAACATGCAAGCATGTAATGCCCAAAAGTCACTTTTAAGATTTCCTTTCATGTCTGTCTTATCTAATAAATTAGTCATTGTTCAATTGAAAACCTTCACACCATAAAACATAATAAAAAAATAGCAAAGCTTAATTTCCCCATATTTTCTCAAAATCTTGGTTTGTATCGATTGTGTATGGTCTAGTTGTTGCACGTTAGATATTACACACAAGTTAACATTAACTAAGTAACCCTTCCAAATGGCTAAAAATGACATCGTATAACGTTGTTATTAAGCTCAATAATATTGATTAAGTTGAGTTAATGCGGGTGGTCGACTCTTAGGGAATGGTTAGCTTCCCAGAAGTCGACCCTAAAATTGGTCAGTATTCCTCTCTTTGATCATTTGTTTCATTTTGTTTTGTCGAGCTATTTTTGGGGTGTTGAGTGGAATTTCTCTCCAATGTCATGTTTTTCGGCCATGATTTCTATTATGAGAATGGATATAGAGAAACTCGACTTCCAAAAGGAACATTTGTTCTAGTAAAAGTTGGAGAAGATCAGTAGGAGAAAAGAAGATGAAGTTGAGCAATACGTGGGTATAACAGGCATGAACTTCTCCATGATACTCTAAATCATAATGGTTATATTTGTTAATAGCATTTTGGGTGTTTTGAGAGTTTGGCTTCTATGGCGGAATATTATACTCTATTATTAACGTTTTGTAGTATTTTATATATTGGTTTTTATAGCAAAACCGTTTGAATTGGGATACACTGTCTGCTCATTTAAAATGCATATTGAATTTGTATATAAATATGTGTATGAATGTTATGAATGTGTTAATTGCCTATTTGGAAAGTAGTTTTAATACACCTATAATAGGTCTCGTGTGGTAAGGATTTGTTGTACACATGTGTGTGCATATTTAGATATAGGAAACACCTATTTGATTTGTCTCCTTATGTGGGTTTATTTTCCCAATATTGGGTATGCAAAATTGGTAGAGTATGAGGTTGTTTGTTATATGTTTTATCTTTTTGGATTTGAGTCCATTTGTAGGATATTAAGTTAGATGTGTGTTTAGGGTATAAATACTTTGTAGACAATGAGTATTTCAATCAGACGCTCTAAAACTAGATAAATACAATACTCTGTATTGTAATTGTATATAAATTGGTCTTGTTGAAAAATACAATTGTTAGCAATGTTTGAAATATTATTGTTACAAAAATGATTTTTGGCTTATAGATAATAATGTTTTTATGATTGAATCCTTAACTGAGGGGGTTGTAGAAAAATATGGACATTCTGTATAAGTCTATTCCAGATGAATGAAATGGATGTGAATTATAAGCTGAAGATCATTATTCGATGATTAAATGTGATTTGATATGAAATACAAATAAAATTAAATATAGATGAGTTATTTCAGACTGATGCAAAAATGATGATGTTATATTTTTTGACTTAATTTGTTTAGTTCAAATTAGTAAGTTGATTTGATTTAGTATAGGGTCAAACCTTGATTATTATTATCATTATATAATGATTATGATATAGAAAATGAGTGAGTTGATTCGTATATTTCTCTCCTAACATATGTATAAGTAAATAAGAGGCAATCAAGTGAATTATCATGGAGACTAATGTTATATTTGATTATGACCTTTTGGTCATATGTAAAAAAGGGTTAACCTCCAAAAAATAGTTTATTTTGTGTTAAGTAACTTTCAAAAGTATGTTTAATTGTTTTAAACGGGCTTATGACCAGATGTATAATCCTAATATGGATTTTATTATAAAGAAAGTGGGTTTTGTAACCTTAAGAGAGTTCGTATTGTTTATGTGCATCTTTGTTTTGATTTTTCATGGTATTATAAGAACAATTATTATTACGTTCCTAATTTGATGGTTGTATTTTATAAAGCGGAATGTTGATCTAGTTTAATTAAGCAAGGAATTTAGAAAATATGTATGGAAACAATATTTATCATGATAATAATGGTAAGGATTATTAAGTAAATTACGAGTAAAATTCTATATGGTAGTGAATAATGTCAAATCTTGTAATTAAAATTTATGAAGATATGATGCTAAGAACTTTGATTAATGAAGTAGACCAACCCTTGACAAGATGATATTATTAAAAATGGGTAACTAATAGTTATCCCATAACTCAAATACATTATCAAGACTTGACTGAAACATAAAGAATGACTTAGAGGATATTTACAAAGATCCCTCGGTTATAACTAAGATAACTAAGAAAATAACTTGAGTTTTCTTAGGACTTGTATGATGAAAGTTTGATTAATGATAGAAGACTTAATTACGACGTAGATTTGATATAACCTTACGTCATAATGCAAACATCTAAGCATAATTCCAACTAGGGGTAGTTATGGAAAAGAGAAGACGTAATGACAAAGTGACCCATTAAGTAGTCTCTCCCTATTTCATAAAGACCCCTAGAAGGTTGTGATTCTTTTCGTTTATGGAGATGGTCATGTAGAGAACACACTTCCTCTTTCTTAACATGTTAACCTTCTTAAACAAAAAGATCCAAATAACTATGTTGAGATATTTGTTTGGTGACTGAAGACTATATCCTTAAGGCTTTTGTGCGGTCTCGGCATAAGCTATTTATGCACAAGGGGAAATTTTAACCAAAGTAAGGGAAGTAACTAGTTGCATTGTCTATTCATCGTATCCTTACTCATATATGTCAGATACAAGAGTACGAAGTAAATTAATTTACTTTCATGGTAGACATTTAAAGATGGAAACATAGATAATCTCAACCTTTTAAAAATGTAAACCTGAACATACTAAATATTGTATGATTGCTCGTTTAGAGTGGGTTGAAGGGAGATATAAATGCACCCTTCTCAGCGGCACAAGGTTTATACACAAAAATGTTATCGTATGGATCAAACTTAACTTAATAAACAAACTATTTTTAAATTGTAAACTTATTTGATTTGGGTTAACTCTATCAGCATACTACGTGAATCGATTGTGGAGGTAAACATAAAATTATTACTAAGTTATGGGAAAATTAAATGAGGTGTTACAACATGTCATATTTTATTACCACAACCTTATTGTTTAGGTAATGCAATGTTTGTTGAACATTAATCTGCCTTAAAAGTTTCCAACTTGAAAACCCTATTTTTATTAGATTCACAATTTTTAGGGATTGCTGCAATCACATTGTTATACGTGTCTTAATAACATAAGTCTAGAAGGAAAACAAAAAAATGTTAAACACATGTGAAAACATTATCTATAGTCTGCATGAGTTAGGAATTGCTATGCCCTTAATCTACTTGCTTTGTAATGGGATATGATTAGCCGACATGTGGCTAACATAATCTCTCCTTGGTCTTGTCACATCTTTCTATGCTTTCATATTATAGTAGGGTCAACATATGGACTAACCATTGCCTAAGTAGGATATATATAAAAGGTAGGGGTAGTACTTGAGGATCATCTTGAGCATTATAATCTTATTGTAAGGTTTTGGAGGTTGCCCCCTCGAAGTGGTGAGTGATATAAGTTATTCTATTTTGTTTTATTTTGTTCATTGATCATTTTGGTATTATCTGTGATATGTTATTGACAATATATAAGAAGGTTCATTACAAGTGGTATCAGAGCTTTGATCTGACAAGCTTCTTTATGGTGATTTTTTTCTAGTCTACCAACCGGTCAGTTTAGGGAATTTTTTTGAATTTTTTGGTCACCGTAGTATTGCTCGATTTTTTTTACAAAAACGCCGTGTTAAAAAAGTTAAAATCGAAGTCCGGATATTTTTTAGGGCTTTCGCAATATAACAATAATTGGTTTTGTCTTTTAAATCGATTACAACATTACCATCTCGCCCATAACCTTTTTTTTTTTTGCCATTTTTGCCATTTTCGCTCTTTTTGCTATCACCGCCACTAGTTTTGTTTTCAAAAGACCTTCGCAACGCATAGTGCACCAAAGACCCTCATTTCCCACCCGAGCCCTAAACCCTAATCAATGACATTACGCTCAACTCGTGGTAGCGGTAAAGGATCTAACACGCCAGGAAAGACATTGGGTAAGGAAGAGGTAGAGTTTGAGTATGATTTGTGCTCACTACATGAGTTGAAATCCATGCAAAAGTTCAAGATATGGTGAAGAAAAATGATTTGTGCTAGGCTACAATAGAGTTTCGTGACAACATGACACATATACATGCCCAAATCACCTCTCTCGCTGCATTAATTACCAATATAGGAAATAATGGCTGCCTAGAACCCCGCATATTATACACCACCACCAACAGTCCTAATGGAGGATTACGTAACATGCTACCAAAGGTGGAGATGCGAAAATTTGATGGGAAGGATCTAGTCACTTGGATCAACCAAATGGAGATTTTTTTTTATCTACACCAAACCCCTGGTGCACAGAAGGTGATTATAGCATCCTTATACCTGGAACCAAACCAATTCATTTGGTATCGCTGGTTGAGCGCATAGAAACAAAAAAAGGGACTCAATCTCTCCTGGTCAACATTCATGGATGAACTTCAATTACACTATAACAATAGTGTCACTGAGAACTACTTCAGTCAGCTCACTAGGTTATGACAAACAAGTTTGGTCAAGGATTACTTTGTTGATGCAAAATTACAAAGACCCCTGATGCGAGATCAGGCTTCTAGGTTGATCACTCAGGCATCCAGTGTGATTGCACAACATGGAAACCTCTCTCCAAGCGTGGGACTTGTGAAACCGAGAGAGGAATCTCCAGAGAAGGCTGGTTCCTGCTCCTAAACTACCTGCCACAAGCTATTCCAGTGCAGGCAAGCTAATCTAATCCTAATCTAACCATGCCAAGGAGACAGAGAGAGAGAGAGAAGGGAAAAACAAAGAAAAGCCTACACTAAAACGGTGATACACCAGAGAAGGAGAATGTTGAACATCTATCAAAACTACCATGGGACAAAGAGAGGTGAGCAATGGGAAGGATGGACAGATGCATCACAGGCCCAAGGATAGATTTCACACAGAAAATGTCCCAAAACTCCATGAACACACTCAGGACTGCAATGAACATTCAAACATGCACAAATACCTGCAATGAAGAGAGGCAAGAAGAGAACAAGCAAAAACGAGCAAGGATGGACAGATGCATCACAAAACACGTTTTGTTGCTTCAGAAGTTTGCACAGAACATCATTCCATTAGTAAGAGGCAAAAACGCCATTACAGAGCAGGGAGGAGGTTCGAACTCCATTTTCAACCCTAGAGAAGAAAAGAAGGGAGGGCAGAGCAGAAAGAATGAACAACTGTTATGTCCCCCTTTTGAAAGAAGCCCCTCTGTACAATATATAGGAAGAAAGAGAGAGGGAAGAGATGAAATTCGAAACTACCACAACCACTTCTAGGTCGCATTTTCAATCATCTCATTATGGTAGAAGTGGCGGATCCTGGCAAAATGGCGGGTTGTCTCATGTGCATTAAAGCTGGTTGTTGAAGCGTCACCTCTGGCCATTATCACGCGTCAGAGCTGTTTCTCGATTTTCTCTCTCCAGACTGCACCAAAACTCGAGATTGATCCTAGAATCATGCAGAGAATTTCAACAGCTTTCCGTTGATATAAAGAACGTGTAAATCCGAGCTCTGAATCAAAAGATATGGCGATCTGAAGATTTAGGGCACTAATGACAAAATGGATTTTGAAATATTTCCCGCGCTTCGCCACTTGGATGACACGTGGCACGCATTGATTGGTCGTGATTCTCTCTCCTCTGCCTTTCGGCGGGCTTTCTTTTGAAATTTCCTTGTGGGCCCCTGCTGGGACACGTGGCGCTATTTCATTGGTTCGGATCAGTGCTCGAAAACTCGCCCCTTGACCTTTTGACCTTTTCCCTTGTGACACGTGTCATGATCTGGTTGGTTCTCGGCTCTTTCGGCTCCTTCGCGTCCACCGCGTCCATTTGTCCCGGATGTCCCAGTGCTCCTTGTGCTCATTTCGGCCGATCCGGCCGGTTCGGGTCTTTTTGTTCCACTTGTCCCACTTTGTTTCGGACTGTTTGTGCTCATTTCGGCCGATCCGGCTGGTTCGGGTCTTTTTGTCTCGAACGTCCCGAGCAACACAGTCATTTTTTTCTTCCTCTTTCGGCCGGATCGGCTTCTCGCACCCGCCGCGTACTTCTGGCCCGATTGTCCCAAATGCTTAGCGGGCCGCCTGGAGGCTTTTCGGCTGATCCGCGTCTTTCTGTCCCACACGTCCCAAAGGCGACCTTGAGCAGGACTTAGCCAATTTTCACGATTTTTTCTGGATCAACCTACTTGCCTTTCTGTAACTTTTTCGCATTTTCTCAGAGCTTGCTCCCTCCTTCTTCGGCCAGGGGAGTTAGAAAAATATCTGAGAGAACCTCAGAAACATGATGTTTGCTCTGAATCAATCAATTTGCCTGGGACTTGAATATTCTGATGTATGTTATCAAAATTACCCTGGGGGGTGAATTTTGGATAACAATTACATTCAATAATTTCAGAATTTATCCTTGAGAGTGGAGGATATCATTGATGAGAACCTCAATGACCTATTTTTGGGAGGTCTCAAGGATAACATCCAACATGATGTTTGTATTTTTAACCCAAATTCGATCTTTGACTCTATGGTCCTTGCTTGGAGAATGGAAGAAAGGGATCTGTCCAAACGTCGGTATTCACCTCAGGTCGGGAATGACATATGCCAAGACCACTAGGACCATCATTCTCCCAACCCATTTGACTGACTCCTCAATAGATCGAATAGAAAATTTCCAAAGGGTTATGCTTCAACTGTGATAGCAAATATAGTCGAGGTCACAAATGTGTTGAGAAGTTCTACATCGAAGGAGCAGAGGGGGTAGATGAATATCCCGAGAGCGATTCGAAGACTCCACTAACCATTTCATGTCATGCTTTATCTGGAATCAACACTCCTCAAACCCTCAAGGTGGTGGGTTTCCTTAAGAAACAAAGAGTCGCTGTCTTGATTGATTCAGGTAGTATACATAACTTAAACAACCATAAATTGATAGCAAGATTGAATTGCTTTATTTATCCAACCCCTAAATTTAAAGTCATGATTACTTGGTGGGGGCACAATTAGTTGTTAAGGAAAATGTCATAGTATCAAGTTATCCATGGGTGAGTACAAATTGGACTCTCCTATGTTTGTCATTCCTATGGGTGGTGCCGATATTGTTTTGGGAGTACAATGAATCACAACCCTTGGGGGACAATTGAGATGAACTTTCAGGAACTGTTCACGCGCTTCCAATTTGAGGGAAAAAAATTTAAACTTTGGGGGCTACATGCAAATGCCCTCATATGGTCAGATCCCATCAGATGCAAAAGCTATTACAGAAGGATGCTGATGGGTTTGTTGCACTGTTGTTCTCCATCGAAGCTGGACAAATGAAGACCGATACTCCTACGGATTTATTATAGACACAAAATCACGCACTTACTACTATTTACTACACTGCCAAGTATGTTGTTTTATATATGGATCTTGCGTAAGAAAAGTATTCACCGGTGACCCATTCCCTAGTCCATCCGCTTGTCTTGTTGGTTTCTATTGCTTTTATCTTTCGCACTTGTCACTTGTACACATGGTTCTGGTCAAAGCACATGGATCCTTGTCAGTCATTCTCCACTCATTTTTCTTCATTTGTCTCAGGACACTAGCGCCCAAGACTGGACACTAGTGCTCAAGCGCTTCTATCCATCCCGGGTGACCATGCCCTCTGTATGTTTGATCTTGTTTTTGACACGAGGTTGGTCTTTTAATTTTACCACTCATATCCCAAGGTACTAGTTGGCATGTTAGGTCATTAGTGTCGAAATTCAAGTAAGATATTCCTTTAGAAACAAGGAATTTTTTTACACAATGTTTTCTATTCTAAATAAAACATCATTTAGAACACACATTCCATGCCAAATAACAAATAACCATATGCAATTATAATGACTCAAGTAAATTACCGATCTCTCATTCCATGACTCGGTTACCAACCGATCTCTCATGTTTTTCTTAAAGTATAGAATACTTTATGTATACTACGTATACTTGGTTTTCCTACCCTATTCCGGTACTGAGTGATCTATTTAAAGAACCTATCTAATATTTGTTACCAATATTCATCTGACATCACGTTTCTTTAAACTAGGTGACATAGACAACGCAACCAACAACTTGTGATACTTTGGCCAAATATTTTCAACATATTGTTCATGTTACTATTCCTAGATGACATACTCATCAATTTGGAATACATCCTTCACCTCACTCTACTATTATCTAGAATGGTCTTTACTTGACTTCTACTGTCACCCACTTGCCCAAGGTTGACCCTAGCCCAAGTTAGCAACATAATTTGTTATAGGAAGACGCTCACGATGACTTAGGGTATATGGGCATACTCGACCGACCTAAGTCGACTGAATGTGCCAAGGTACCCTGAGTCATAGAAAGCTACTCCCTATTCTAAACATGCTACTAACTTGACCTAGAGAGAAACTAAGTTCAAGTCCAGATGTGTGTAGATCTAGATGAACAAATATGGAAGGGTGTTGCCACATGTCAACTGCAACACTATATCCTCGAGAAGCCCTTGGTCTTCTCAAAGGTACATAGTCCTGTAGTTGGTGTGTGCCAACATCCGTTAGAACTGATTCATCATGATGTACATACCCCTTGGTGGTCATTAATTCATAATTAAATTTGGATTAAGATTCAAATTGCAGCAACCATGCCTAACCCTAATTCCAACATTCATTAAGTTCTTTATCCATAATTAATCTGATTTGATATTAAGAACTTCATTAACTCATGTTTGCATTTATGTTCATTAACTCGGCATAATAAGCAGTTATCCCATAAACAGGCAAAAACATCAAACGGTTAATTTTTAATGCAACCTAGCTGTCTAAAGAAGGTGTATCATCCACCTAGGTTCAACTAGTGTTTACTTTATATAAACGAAGTACAAAGATTAAAGATCATAACCACCATTCCTTTTATTTTTCATTCTTTTGAGAGAGGAAGAGTCTTCCTCCTCATGGTTAGATGTTAGGGTTAACATAACCTTTTTATCATTCATCACTCATATAGTTTAATTGTATATCCAATACATATTTCATTATTAAACTATAGTTGTTTAGATAGAGAATGACATCTTTTTAACTTAACAAGTTTCACTATAGTAAGGGAGATTGTACTATCCCCTTAATCCAACTTATTAATTGATAACAATAATAGTATACAAACAGATATAAAGAATATCGACAAGATATCATTACTATTTCCTTCATACAAAGTACAAGAGAATTTACACCACAATTTGGAGTCAGTCTCCAAACCTTTCAATTCATCATGATAAAATATACACTTTACAAGACTATGCATTTCAAGCATACTACATGTCGATCAACATTAAGATCATAAAAGAACATAACTTTTCTTTTTCAATACAACTCAAGAATGAATCAAAATTCTTTACAAAAGATCCAGACTTAAATAAGCCAATACATCATAAAAATTTTTTTCTTTTATCACTTACGAAGTCCATCTACAAAAATTGCTAGCACGGGTCAGTTCATTGAACTGAGCATGATAAGCACTAAGCATTAAAACAAAGTGCATTCCACTAATTGTTCCATTAAAACAACTCTAATTTAATGAAACAATTAATATATATCATACAAATAAGCATAAGTAATAACAACTTGAAAAGAAGTACAAATAATGAGTCTGAATTCACTTTTAAGAAAAGAGCATAATATAATCAACAACAACTGCATTATAACATATAGTTTAATTGACCCAATCAATTACTTTTTAAACAAACAACAGATCTTGTCATCTAATTATTTCATAATTCTTTCTAAATTGAAATACATAATTTATCTTTACTATGTAACAAAAAGAGTTACTTACAACATAGTTCATATTAGGATGATTCATCCTACAACTTAAACAAAAAGAAGAAGAATCAATACATACTATCCACGATTCACTATTCATCTAAAAGATAGAAAACCAGTTCAGAAAGTACATAATTGATTACCTACATAACTACATCATTCAAGGAAACCAATAAAAGGATTCACCATTTAAGAGACAACATCTAATACAAGAATCCCAAATCAATCCGAGAAGGGAGAGAGAATCAAAACAGTCTACTAGCAAGCCTTAAATAAATTCTACATTATAGAAGATATCATCCAAAGATCTGAAACCATACGTTCCAAAAATCAAGGTAAGACTTACACAAGGATAATCTCTTCTCGTGTCCATCCAGGGAAGATTCATAATATGATAGAGTGCAAAAAGAGGAGTCCTTCCAATAACAAAATCCAATGGAGCATGACTCAGTCAAACAAAGCAATTGGTCTAACATGATTACATTTTTCCTCTACAGAAGACTCAAGTTGTTCACTTTCCACATCAATACAACAATTGACTAAATACAAAATAGCTGAGATCAAGAAAGATCAAATGGGGATGATTGGGTTTTTCCAGTACCAAGAATGACAACCCCAAAGTTGTTTAAACATACAACTACTTCCCTGAACTATCCATAGTCGACTAGCAACAAATAAAACTAAACAATTCCACAAGGAAGTTTCCATTTTAGAAGAGTGAGTTCACACTATTTCATACAAGATAGAAGGGATAAAAAAATCCAATTCAATAATTCAATTCAAGAGAGTAATCACTCAAAGCCAAAGAAGAGATTCTATTTCGAGAGTTTCAATCACTCTTTTCAAAAAGAAAGAATTAATAGAACAAGAATTTTCACCTTAGTAATAATTAAATTCCCATTTCTATTTCAAACTTAACTTTTTATTAAAGGAATACTTAAATAGAAAAGATCCGATCATCAATACTAATTCATTTTCTCTATTCCCCTATTATTGTTTAAACAATTCAAGTTCATTTCAAAACTCAAAAGTTCTTACAAAGTCCAAAAGAGAAATACAAAAATTTGGACAAAAAACAAGATACAGTCCACAAGAGTAATCTACTCCTTTCTCCTTTTAAAGACCCAAAATCCATTCAAATGAATCTAAAAGAGAATACTAAAACCCAACACCAGTATTAGCTAAGCAAAAGTTTCTATAATACTCACGAACTCAATAGAAACTAAAATCCCAACTACAAGGACTTACACAGCTCCATACAAAAGAAACATATAGTTCATGTGATCATAAAGAAGAACAAATTATACGAAACAATCCCAAACCAGAGGTACTAAATCCTTCCAAACAAGATTCAATTTACGAGAGTATTCAACTCTTCTCTCTTTTTAAAACCCAGAAATCAATTAAAAGGATCTGAAAGAGAGTACAAAAACCCAACACACGTTTAAGTCAAGCAAGGTCTCAACATTACCCTCAAAATTGAATGAAATAAAAATCACAACAAAATGACTTTCACAGCTCCATCTAGTACATAAAGATCGAGACAGAGAAGGTAATTGTTCCAATCAAATAACACAAGAAGAAGTATGAACACAACATTTCCATAAACTTCAAAACCCATTATCGACTATTTCAAATGAGCTCTAATTCATACCAATGAGTAAGTAACAATATCAAACCAGAGGTTCCATATCCCCACAACAAGATACTGTTCCATAAAAGGTCCAACATCCTTCTAACAAAACAAATCAAGACTTTCAAACAAGACGCGGGTTACCCAGAGCAGAGGAGAGTAGAATATCCTCAATGTTTACATGCCATCACATGCTCAAAGTAAATGGTATAGTCTGGGATAGAAGTACCACAACCATTCCAAACTCAAGAAGCATCAAGGAGAAGATCTCAAAAGAGACTACTAATCAAATCTCAAATCAAATTTTCTCAAGATTCTTTCAAGAAGCAAGATTGTCTCATGAGTATTCAAGTTCTAAGAACAAAAAACAAAAAATAAGTTTCATTTCAACAAACACAAAGTCTCTCAAACAAGTTCAATACAAAACACAAAGCCTTGAATACGAGTTCAAAACAAAACACAAAGCTTTGAATACAAGTTCGAACAAAACAAAACAAGTTCAAAAACACAAGCCTCAAATACAAGTTCCACATGCATATCACCATTGAACTTGCATAGAGAGAGAACATCCAAAGACTAACATTATCATGCAATGGATTCATATCCAAAAATCATAGAGATTCATACAACCAAGAAAGTAAATAACCAGAACAAAACATGCAAACATTTATCTCATGAGAGTAGAATTGTTTTAATGAAACATTTAGAAGAAAGCAAGAAATCTTAATGGGTAGAGCCTATCATGCCTGATAGTGCTTCTACCAATTCAAAGGAGACTTCCAGCCAAGCTTCCAACTCTTTTTCTCCTCCAAGAAAGATCAACAACCAAACATCTTTTTCTCCAATGCCTCATATACTTTCCTTGGATCAAAATAGACCAGAGAAACCAAAAATAGCCACAAAGTGAAAGTCAAACTGCTGGTTCAAGAACCAAATAGCTCCATGCAGAGAAAAATCATCAAAGCATGCAAGACCAAACAACCTCCAACAAATCCACCCTCATAGTTTCCAAGATGGTTTGCACACAAAATTCGAGGTTCATTAATGCAATTACTCCCCAATCTCCCACCTATCTCTCCTTTCCACCACCTCCTAAAATTGGTGAAACCTATTTCAACTTCAGCATGCATTTCCAACTTTAGTGAAGACTCCACGTAAGCTTCCACCAAGTTTACTTGCCTTTTCCAAAACTAGCAGTACTTCCCATTTATTCAAACAAATCAAATCAAATAAATGCCTTTGGAACCATCACCAACATGCCATGCGACCCTAGGTCCCTTTCAATAGTTTAGGATAGATTTCCATAACTTAGGTTATAACCTTAGGTTTAATCAAAATCATTTCATAAGTAATTTCCACCTTAGGTTAGATCAAAATTCACAACCAAATAGTATTAGGTATTAGGTTAAAAATAGCCTAGCATTACCTTAGTTATTTCTCCCTTATTCCATTTAGCACAACAACTTAGGTTAGGACGCCATCCCAACAAAATAGAATATGAAGCTTAGGTTAGATTGTCACCCGAATAAGTAGACATAGCTAGGAAGTAGGTGCATTTACCTTAGTTTAGAATACCATTAGGATAATCCCTTAGGTTTAGGATTTAGATTCCCTTCATAGTCATGAAGCAGGCTTCATTCCACTTACGCCATTAAATGTCCTAAAGAGATCAATCCCAAAGATCCAAGCACAAACATACAACTGAATGCATGCACAATCTTACAAGACCAAAGAATTTGTAACATACAAAAAGTTCAGTCCGCTACGTCTCTCAACCTATGAATGTCAGTTTACCATTCAGTCCGGTAAGGAGATTTAAAACATTCCTTGGATCACTGGAATTGATCCAAGGATGAGTCAGTTAAAAGAGATAAGTTTGCAACCCTCAAAACCAGATTACAACTCACCTATCAGTAGTGAAAATGGATTCTTGCAAGCCATATCATTTTAGTCTAATGAATCCAAGAGCAGAAATTGATTTATCCATAACAAGCATGATCTTCAACAATCAAGGAACACACCTCATTCAAGAAAATCACATGCCAACGCTTGCAATGCAAAAGAGAAATATAACAGTTTGTCAAAGGTGTTACATACTTCCCTCCTAAAAAGAATCATCATCCCGATGATTATCTTATTTTGACCATTGCATTAAGGACAATCAATTTATTCACTTTCTTAACATAAGTTTACAACAATATCAAAATTTAAAGTTCCAGAAATCAGCATTCACATAGCTTGCTTATTTAAAAATAAATAGTTATCTGCCCAAAACTGGCAGACTTATTGACATATAAAGATAAAATCACAAATTTTTATCAGTCATCATAGTCAATTCTATTCAAATAAATATGGAAAAGCAGTTTTCATATCTTCCAGATTTTCCCAGGTTGCACTTTCTTCATTAAACTGGTCCCACTTGGACCTTACATTGACTTATTTCATGATTTCTTAAATGCAACTAGTGAGTTTCCAGCACTCGAATGGGTTTAACCATGATTATTCTTGGTCTTGGACTCTAAAGAAATTCCAATTTAACACATGTGATAAATCTGAAATGTATTTCTTAAGCAAAGAAATATGGAAAACATCATGCATTCATGACAAAGCAGGAGGTAATGCTAAATGGTAAGCTACAAGGTTGATTACTTCAACTATTTCAAAAGGTCCCACGTAATGAGGTGATAACTTGGAAGCCTTGCCAAAAGTTATAGAGCTCTTTTTTCAGTTTAACCTGAAGAAAGACCTTCTCACCAAGTTCAAATTTCCTATCAACCCGCTTTAAATCAACATAACTCTTTTGCCTATCTGCTTCTTCTTTCAAGCATTCACAAATCATTTTAACTTGTTGTTCCATTTCCATAAGGATTTCAGGTCCAATTACCTCTCTATCCTCAATGTTGTCCCAACTAATGGGGGTTCTGCATTTTCTTCCGTATAGTGCTTCGAAAGGTGCCATCTTAAGAGAGGCATGATATGTGTTATTATAAGAAAACTCAACTAGTGGAAGGTACTCTTCCCACTTATACTATTGATCCATACAATACATTCATAACATATCCTCTAAAACTTGATTAACTCTTTCAGTCTGTCCATCCATTTCCGGATGATACGCAGAACTGAAATTCAACTTAGTTCCTAGAGCTGCATTAAGTGTTTTCCAAAACCTTGAAGTCATTCTAGGATCTCTATCAAATATGATTAATTCAGGTACTCCATGTAATCTGAAAATTTCATGTACAAATCTTTTTTTCCAAAACATAGAGATCATCCTTTAGATTACCAACAATAAAATGTGCTACTTTTGTTAGTTTATCAACAACTACCAAAATAACATCATGTTTATTTCTTGACATAGGCAACCCTTGTACAAAATCCATGCTTATTACTTGCCATTTGTACTGTGGTATGCTATGAGGATACAATAAACCAGATGGGTGCATATGTTCAGCTTTAACACGTTGACATTCTAAGCAATGTGTCACAAAATCAATAACATCCTTTTTCATCCCCTTCCAGAAATATTGTTGTCTTATATCAGCAAGCATCTTTGTAATACCAGGTGTCCAGAAAAGGTGAATTGTGAAATTCTACTAACAATTTCTTTCTTAAATCATTTAGCGAAGGTATGTATACTCTGTTTTCAAATCTTAAGATTCCTTCATTGTCAAAGTGAAAACCTTTATACCTCACATCATTTGATCTGCAACAAGCATTGTTTTTACTTGCTAAAAGTAAGAATCAGATTCCATGACACTTTTTACTTCATCCTTAAACTGAGTTCTCAATGTTATAAGAGCATAAATGTGCTTCCTACGACTTAGAGCATCAACCACTCTATTTTCCTTACCTTTGATGTAATTGATGTCAAAATCATATTGAGACAAAAACTCTAACCATCTTCATTGTCTTGCATTTAGATTTGGCTGAGTGAAAATATACTTCAGCCCAAGATGATCAGTTTTTAATTCAAAAGGTTTACCAAGTAGGTAATGCCTCCAAACTTGTAGTGCATGAACAATGGCAACAAGCTCTAAATCATGTGGAGCATAATTCAACTCATGTAACTTTAGTTTTCTACTTTTGTAAGCTATGACATGATCATTTTGTAACAAAATACCTCCTAGACCTTCCCCAGATGCATCCATTACAACCGTAAAGTCTCCATTAGGGTCTGGTACCACTAGAATAGGTGCTGAAGTTAACTGTTCCTTCAAAGTTTTAAATGCAGATTCACATTTCTCATTCCAAAAAACTTCTTATCCTTTTTCTGTAATGAAGTTATTGGTGCAGCCACTTTAGAAAAATCTTTTACAAATTTTCTATAGTAACCAACAAGTCCCATGAAGCTTCTAACTTCATGTACATTCTTTGGTGTAGGCCACTCAGTTATAGCTACAATTTTAGAAGGATCTACAACAATTCCATTCTTACTTATTACATGTCCCAAATAGTGCACTTCTGTGTCATAGAAAGAACATTTAGATAGCTTACCATATAACCATCTCTTTCTCAAAATTTCCAAAACTATCTTCAAATGCTCATGGTGTTCCTCAATACTTTTAGAATATATGAGAATGTCATCCAAGAATACGAGAACAAATTTGTCCAAGTATTCTTGAAAGATATTATTCATTAAATTCATAAAAGCTACAGGTGCATTTGTTAATCCAAAAGGTAAAATGTGAACTCATAATGTCCATACCTTGTTCAAAAGTTGTTTTATGAATGTCCTCATCCTTAATCCATAATTGATGATATCCAGATCAAAGATCTATCTTAGAATATACCGATGCTCCACACATCTTGATCAAATAGATCATCAATTCTAGGAGTGGGTATCTATTCTTGATTGTTGCTTTGTTTAACATTCTATAATCAATGCACAATCTAAGTGTTCCATCCTTCTTTTTCACAAAAATTACTAGTGCTCCCCAAGGTGAAACACTCGGTCTAATCAAACCTTTAGACAAAAGTTTCTTGCAATTGAGCCTTAAGCTCTACTAATTCTATAGTAGTCATTCGATATGGTGCCTTAGAAATAGGCTCGGTTCCAGGCTTGATTTCAATTGTGAAGTCAAATTCCCTTTTGGGTGGAAGACCTGTAACTCTTCCGAAACACGTCACTGAAGTTTCATAACAACGGATATATTCCATGACATCACTATTTCTCTTCAAGTTTTTAATCTTTACTACATATAAGGTACAACCTTTATTTTTGGCCTTTTTAAGTTGTATAGCTGATAGTTTCCTAACAGAAATCTCACGTTTCACACCTTGAATCTCTTTATTTTCTATAGAGTCATCTAAACAACTAATATGTTTTTCAAAATAGTCCACTTTTTCCTTATGTTCAACTAACCAATTAACACCTATGATTACATCATAAGACCCCAAAGGTGCAACATAAAGATCAACTTTAGTGGAAAAACTAGGTAAGTCAAGGACTGCTCCAAAAAGACACATACTAACTATATGAACAACATTGTTTCCATAATGTACAGTCCATGTTTTATCCATGTTTCCAGCTTTTCTTTTTAGTTTTGATGCTAATTTACTAGAAATAAAACATTCAATAGCTTCGGTATCAAAAAGAATAGTTATAGGTATGCCAAATAACTTACCCGAACCTCTATGGGCGTGGCCTATTTTTCATCCTGCTTGTCAGCTACTACAGTGTGTATCTTGTGTTGTTGATTACGATCATCCTTTTTCAAAGGACATTGATTTGTAATGATCTTTGCCACAGTTATAACAACCTCCTACAGTCCCTTTCTAGGCTCGGATTTATTTCCATCCTTAGAGTTATCATTCTGACCTCCATAGGACTTATGTCCATTATTATTATTCTTGACAAAGTTGTTTCATGCATTACCAACAGACTTATTTGTTTTTTTTTCTTACTATTATCAGCTAAAAACTTACTTTTCATTCCAAATTTCTTCCATGGTCCTTTCTTAGGTGCAAGAGATGATGAAGAGGAGTTGGGGACTTTCTTCCTTACTTCCTCCTTATGAGCAGAAATTGCCTTCAATTTCTATTCCTACCTTATGGATTTTTCAACAACCCCTTCCATCATGGTTGGGCTGTGAACATCCACCTCTCCTCCTATAATGGGATTCAATCCCATGATGAATTTCCATATCCTAAACTTCTCGTCAGTTTGATACTAAGGTACATACTTAAGGAGTTTAGTAAACCACTCCCAATACTCAGTTACAGTTAGCTTTCCTTGAGCTAAGTTCTAGAATTCAGTCATTTTCTGATCATAATAAAGTTGTGGTAGCCAACGTTGCCTAAAGTAACCTTTAAATTGATCCCAAGTGATATTAGTTTCATCAATATTCAACTCATCCTTACGGTTGTCCCACCATGAAGATGCCTCATGGGAAAGCTGATATGCTCCCCATATCACCTTTGTTTCTTCTGAGAAATTCCTTATTGCAAAGTACTTCTCCATTTCATTGAGCCAATTCTCAGCTCCATCTCCTAATGTGGTGCCATCAAACTTGGGTGGACTTATCCTTTTTATATCATTAGTGAGTTCAGCTGCCAGCCTAGCCTTTTTGTTCTCAGGATGATCAGGTATGTTCACATTGTTATTATCAACACCTAAATTGGTGTTGTCCTCAGAGGTGGCTGATTATTATTACCAACATCTTCTTCCTCCTCATTTCCCATTACTTGTTGTTCAAGTACAACCAAATGATCCCTTGTGTCCAACAGGTAAGGATCTCATCGAGTTTTTGGGTAGTTACTTTGCTCCTTCCTCAGGTGGAGGATTATTTGCAACATTTCCTCTTGTTCTAACCATTTTCTATTAATAAGAAAATTTAAGTTTCATCAGATTATGGACACAATAGGTCCAAGAGCTGCAACCTTCAACTCTGATACCAAGATGTAACATTCCCATTTTAAGACTTTAGAAACAAGGGAATTTTTTTACACAATGTTCTCTATTCTAAATAAAACATCATTTAGAACACACATTCCATGCCAATCAATCTCATAATAGATAACCATATGCAATTGTAATGACTCGGTAAATTACCGATCTCTCATTCCATGACTCGGTTACCAACCGATCTCTCATGTTTGTCTTAAAGTATAGAATACTTTATGTATACTACGTATACTTGGTTTTCCTACCCTATTTCGGTACTGAGTGATTTGTTTAAAGAACCTATCTAAATATTTGTTACCAATATTCATCTGACATCATGTTTCTTTAAACTAGGTGACATAGGACAACACAACAACAGCTTGCGATACTTTGGCCAAATATTTTCAACATATTGTTCATGTTACTATTCCTAGACGACATACTCATCAATTCGAATACATCCTTCACCTCACTCTATCTATTATCTAGAATGGTCTTTACTGACTTCTGTCAGTCCACTTGCCCAAGGTTTGACCCTAGCCCAAGTTAGCAACATAATTTGTTATAGGAAGACGCTCACGATGACTTAGGGTATATGGGCATACTCGACCAACCTAAGTCGACCGAATGTGCCAAGGTACCCTGAGTCATAGAAAGCTACTCCCTATTCTAAACATGCTACTAACTTGACCTAGAGAGAAACTAAGTTCAAGTCCAGATGTGTGTAGATCTAGATGAACAAATATGGAAAGGGTGTTGCCACATGTCAACTACAACACTGTATCCTCGAGAAGCCCTTGGTCTTCTCAAGGTACAGTCCTACAGTTGGCATGTGCCAACATCCGTTAGAACTGATTCATCATGATGTACATACCCCTTGGTGGTCATTAATTCATAATTAAATTGGATTAAGATTCAGATTACAACAACCATGCCTAACCCTAATTCCAACATTCATTAAGTTCTTTATCCATAATTAATCTGATTTGATATTAAGAACTTCATTAACTCATGTTTGCATTTATGTTCATTAACTCAACATAACAAGTAGTTATCCCATAAACAAGGGCAAAAACATCAAACGGTTAATTTTTAATGTAACCTAGTGACCAAAGAAGGTGTATCATCCACCTAGGTTCAGCTACTAGTGTTTACTTTATATAAAAAATGAAGTACAAAGATTAAAGATCATAACCACCATTCCTTTTATTTTTCATTCTTTTGAGAGAGGAAGAGTCTTCCTCTACATGGTTAGATGTTAGGGTTAACATAACCTTTTTATCATTCATCACTCATATAGTTTAATTGTATATCCAATACATATTTCATTATTAAACTATAGTTGTTTAGATAGAGATCAACATCTTTTGCAACTTAACAAGTTTCACTATAGTAAGGGAGATTGTACTATCCCCTTAATCCAACTTATTAATTGATAACAATAATAGTATACAAAAACATATATAAAAATATCGACAAGATATCATTACTATTTCCTTCATACAAAGTACAAGAGAATTTACACCACAATTTGGAGTCAGTCTCCAAACCTTTCAATTCATCATGATAAAATATACACTTTACAAGACTATGCATTTCAGGCATACTGCATGTCGATCAACATTAAGATCATAAAAGAACATAACTTTTCTTTTTCAATACAACTCAAGAATGAATCAAAATTCTTTACAAAAGATCCAGACTTAAATAAGCCAATACATCATAAAAAAATTTTTTTTTCTTTTATCACTTACGAAGTCCATCTACAAAATTGCTAGCATGGGTCAGTTCATTGAACTGAGCATGATAAGCACTAAGCATTAAAATGAAGTGCATTCCACTAATTGTTCCATTAAAACAACTCGCTTTAATGAAACAATTAATATATATCATACAAATAAGCATAAGTAATAACAACTAGAAAAGAAGTACAAATAATGAGTCTAAATTCACTTTTAAGAAAAGAGCATAATATAATCAACAAACTACATTATAACATATAGTTTAATTGACCCAATCAATTACTTTTTAAACAAACAACGATCTTGTCGTCTAATTATTTCATAATTCTTTCTGAATTGAAATACAAAATTTATCTTTACTATGTAACAAAAAGAGTTACTTATACATAGTTCATATTAGGATGATTCATCCTACAACTTAAATAAATAAGAAGAAGAATCAATATAGACTATCCACGATTCACTATTCATCTGAAAAATAGAAAACCGGTTCAGAAAGTACATAACTGATTACCTACATAACTACATCAATTCAAGGAAACCAATAAAAGGATTCACCATTTAAGAGACAACATCTAATACAAGAATCCCAAATCAATCCGAGAAGGGAGAGAGAATCAAAACAGTCTACTAAAGCCTTAAATAAATTCTACATTATAGAAGATATCATCCAAAGATCTGAAACCATATGTTCCAAAAATCAAGGCAAGACTTACACAAGGATAATCTCTTCTCATGTCCATCCAGGGAAGATTCATAATATGATAGAGTGCAAAAGAGGAGTCCTTCCAATAACAAAATCCAAATGGAGCATGACTCAATCAAACAAAGTAATTGGTCTAAACATGATTACATTTTCCCTTCTATAGACAGACTCAAATTGTTCACTTTCCACATCAATACAACAATTGACTCAATACAAAATAGCTGAGATCAAGAAAGATCAAACGGGGATGATTGGGTTTTTCCAATACCAAGAATGACAACCCCAAAGTTGTTTAAACATACAACTACTTCCATGAACTGTCCATAGTCGACTAGCAACAAATAAAACTAACCAATTCCATAAGGAAGTTTCCAATTTTAGAAATGAGATCACACTTATTTCATACAAATGAATTCCAAATTTCCAAATTCAAAAGTCGTCAATCAGTTCTTTCGAGAGTAATCACTCTAAAAGAAAAAGAAAATCAAACTACAGAGAAGTTTGAATAATTCAACTTAAGTTTACTAAATTCAACTTTCAACTTAAATAGAAAAGATCCATCACTAATTCATTTCCTTTCCATTATTTAAAACAATTCCCTTTTCATATTTCAAACTCAGAAAAAGTTCTACAATAAAACACAAGTTTGTTAGTTTCCAAGAGAATACAAAATTTGGACAAAACAAGATACAGTCCACAAGAGTAATCTATTCCTTTCTCCTTTTAAAGACCATAAATTCATTCAAATGAATCTAAAAGAGAATACTAAAACCCAACACCAGTATTAAGCTAAGAAAAGTTTCTATAATACTCACAAACTCAATAGAAACTGAAATCCCAACTACAAGGACTTACACAACTCCATACAAAAGAAACATATAGTTCGTGATCATAAAGAAGAACAAATTATACGAAACAATCCCAAACTAGAGGTACTAAATCCTTCCAAACAAGATTCGATTACGAGAGTATTCAACTCTTCTTTCTTTTAAAAACCTAGAAATCAATTAAAAGGATCTAAAAGAGTACAAAAACCCAACACACATTTAAGTCAAGAAAGGTCTCAACATTACCCTCAAAATTGACTGAAATAGAAATCACAACAAAATGACTTTCACAGCTCCATCTAGTACATAAAGATTGAGACAGAGAAGGTAATTGTTCCAATCAAATAACACAAGAAGAAGTATGAACACAACATTTCCATAAACTTCAAAACCCATTATCAACTATTTCAAACGAGCTCTAATTCATACCAATGAGTAAGTAATAATACAATATCAAACCAGAGGTTCCATATCCCCACAACAAGATACAGTTCCATAAAAGGTCCAACATCCTTCTAACAAAATAGTCAAGACTTTCAAACAAGACACGGTTACCCAGAGAAGAGGAGAGTAGAATATCCTCATTTTACACGCCATCACATGCTCAAAGTAAATGGTATAGTTTGGGACAAAAGTACCACAACCATTCCAAACTCAAGAAGCATCAAGGAGAAGATCTCAAAAGAGACTACCAGATCAACTCAAATCAAAAACCATTTTCTCAAGTTGTTCTTTTCAAGAAAACAATCCCGAATATGAGTTCTAAGCAACACAAAGCCTTGAATACGAGTTCAAAACAACAAAAAGCTTGAAAACAAGTTCACAATGCCTGAATACAAGAAAAACAAACATAAGCCTCGAATATGAGTTTAAAAAAACACAAAGCTTCAATACAAGTTTAGAACAAACACAAGCTTTGAATACAAGTTCCACATGCATATCACCATTGAACTTGCAGAGAGAAACATCCAAAGACTAACATTATCATGCAATGGATTCATATCCAAAAATCACAGAGATTCATTACAACCAAGAAAGTAAATAACTAGAAAAACATGCAACCATTTATCTCATGAGAGAAGAATTGTTTTAATGAAACATTTAGAAGAAAGCAAGAAATATTAATGGGTAGAGCCTATCATGCCTGATAGTGCTTCTTCGCCAATTCGAAGGAGACTTCTAGCCGAGCTTCCAACTCTTTTTCTCCTCCAAGAAAGATCAACAACCAAACATATTTTTCTCCAATGCCTCATATACTTTCCTTGGATCGAAAATAGACCAGAGAAACCAAAAATAGCCACAAAGTGAAAGTCAAACTGCTGGTTTGAAGAACCAGATAGCTCCATGCAGAGTAAAAAAATCACAAAGCATGCAAGACCAAACAACCTCCAAAAAATCCACCCTCATTGTTTCCAAGATGGTTTGCACGCAAAATTCGAGGTTCATTAATGCAATTACTCCCCAATCTCCCGCCTATCTCTCCTTTCCACCACCTCCTAAAATTGGCAAAACCTATTTCAACTTCAACATGCATTTCCAACTTTAGTGAAGACTCCACGTAAGCTTCCACCAAGTTTACTTGCCTTTGCCAAAACTAGTAGTACTTCCCATTTATTCAAACAAATCAAATCAAATAAATGCCTTTGGAACCATCACCAACATGCCATGCGACCCTAGGTCCCTTTCAATAGTTTAGGATAGATTTCCATAACTTAGGTTATAACCTTAGGTTAAATCAAAATCATTTCATAAGTAATTATTTATTAGGTTTTTAAAAAAATAGTATTAGGTATTAGGTTAAAAATAGCCTAGCATTACCTTAGGTTATTTCTCCCTTATTCCATTTAGCACAACAACTTAGGTTAGGATGCCATCCCAAAAAATAGAATATGAAGCTTAGGTTAGATTGTCACCCAATAAGTAGACATAGCTAGGAAGTAGGTGCATTTACCTTAGTTTAGAATACCATTAGGATAATCCCTTAGGTTTAGGATTTAGATTCCCTTCATAGTCGTGAAGCAGGCTTCATTCCGCTTACGCCGTTAAATGTCTTAAGAGATCAATCCCAAAGATCCAAGCACAAACATACAACCGAATGCATGCACGATCTTACAAGACTAAAGAATTTGTAACATACAAAAGTTTAGTCCACTACGTCTCTCAACCTATGAATGTTAGTTTACCATTCAGTTTGGTAAGGAGATTTAAAACATTCCTTGGATCACTGAATTGATCCAAGGATGAGTCAATTAAAATAGATAAGTTTGTAACCCTCAAAACCATATTGCAACTCACCTATCAGTGAAAATGGATTCTGCAAGCCATATCATTTTAGTCTAATGAATCCAAGAGCAGAATTGATTTATCCATAACAAGCATGATCTTCAAAAATCAAGGGAACATACCTCATTCAAGAAAATCATGCCAACGCTTGCAATGCAAATGCCTCATATGATTGTAAACCCTATCTATGACGATGTAACTATCACTTGAACTTTGCATTCTTTATCACAATCTTACCCTCCCGAGTGAGATTTAAAGAAATATTTTGGCCAATGAATGCAATGTTCCTATGAGCTTTGATCATTCTATGGTTAGTATTGTTTCGGATCCGAAAAATTTTCGGGTTATTGTCTTAGCTATCCTATCAACAATAGGCCTCCTTCACCTTATTTTATTTCTACTGCAACTCTAGACGAGGATATTATTGATTATTTTCTTAACATTTATAGTGGTACTACAAATACAACACATAATGACAATGTACATGTGCATGATCTTGCTTTAAATACTAGTCATGATAATTGTATATCTATATCTCATACTCCCTATATTTCGAAAATGTTTCTAATAATTCTAAGGTTACATCCCATACTAGCTCTTCTTCATTATACATTGATGATACGTTTGATGAAATCCTTGCCTCTGAATCTTTGTTTGATAATGATGAGGCACATGATATACTTGATTCCACCTCTTTGCATACTACGAATGTGAATGCCTCGCTCCACTTTCATCTTCTTCTGAGATTGTGTCTAGTAACATGCATTTTGATTCATCTCCTTCCATTACTTCCTCCCCTAAAAATTCTTCCAATGATATTCCTAATGATGCTATCGATATTCCATGCTCTTCACCACCCATTACTTCTTTCGCACCTACACCTACGATGCCTATAGTGTTGGCATCCTCCACTTTTTCTTTTGATATTCCTATGATCACTCATAATGGAAAGATACAATCACTCAATACACCATCTACATCTCCTACTATTCCATCATAGGATATCTTATCGCTCATGTATGTTGTTGGTCAATTACAATATTAGGTCCAGTTTATCACTTGAAAGCAATGCCTATTATGCTTCCATTGATAACAATTATTTACATGGAAATCTTATTCCAAAGAAGATTCACAATTCAACATTCCCAAGGATTTCATTATACCTACATTTTCATGATTTGATGGTACTGAAAACCCATATTTATATCTCAATCATTATCATCTAGCTATGGCTTCTTACTCCAATGATTAATTATTGCTTAAATACTTTCGTCATAGTCTTACTGATGATGCTCTCCAATGGTACACACATCTACCTTTTGGATCTATTAGTACCTATTGTGAGATGGAAGAAGTCTTTCTTCAATGCTTTATACTTAACAATGGTCCTAGAGTCACACATGATCGCTTACCTAGCTTACATCAAGGCAAAAAAAAACCTATTATTGATTATATTTTGTGTTTCAATGCTTGCATGCATCAATTAGTCTTTCAGCCCATTGATTTAGAAAAGTAATTCATCTTTTGTTGCAGCTTGATTCCTACTTTAAAGTAATGCTTACAATATGACACATGCAAATAATTTACACTATTATGCTATAAAGTCATTGATCCTCCTCCTATTTCTACTACTACTGCATCATCTAGTTCTCACATATTCCATCTATTAAGTGTCCTCCAATATCTCCATCTCCTCCACCTCACAAGCAAGTTCAGTTAGATCGATCGCATAAGCATCCTTCATCTCCTATGCTATATCGGGATCCACCTCGACTTCGCATCTCCTTCATGAGATCCATTACACTTTTCTCATCACACTAGACCTCATGATGTGCTACGTGCCTTTCTTGACAAGTGTTTGATTCGTTTACCTTCTAATCAACATCATCCACCTCATCGCTTGCAATGCCAACATGATTGACCTTATTGCAACTATCATCATATCAATGGCCATCATGAAAATGATTGTTGCACCCTTCATGATAGATTACAACAATTAGAAGATAAGGGTGTCATTTATTTTGGCTCTTGCTCTCATGAGTGGTTTATGTCTCCAATTCCACGCAAGCGTGTTGTTACTCTAGTTGACTTATCTCCTTTGTCTAGTTCTAAGGTCATTGTTCATCCACCGCCACAAATAAGTATTCATATGCACTCTCCATCTCATTCATCCACTACTACACCATCTCATCTCGCCACATAATGCTACTTCTACACATTGGCTTCCTAAGCCATCAACATTTGCACTTCCCACCACTACATCTCCCATCATTGGCACTATTTCATTAGACATTCAATTTGGTTCATACACTCATGCTTCTTCCATTCCACATGCTTCCACCACTCCATGCCCGCTTGGTCTTTGGTAGGTGATTTTTCTCACCGACCCCGATGACTCACTCATGCTATTATGGTTCTTACATGACTGTTAAGGTATTTGTTACAATAAGAAGCTCACCATATCTTCGCACTCCACATTATATTGATATATTTATCTCGTGTATACTATCATATCACTTCCTGATGACGCAATCTTGCTTTATACTTCATTATTGACTGCTAAGGGGTCTTATATAAATAAACCTCATCATTCACACACTTTGGGAGGCATTGTTATTCTTCCCCCCACCCTCTTCATCATACTAAAAATATCTATAGATACAATTTTACGATCATCTCATTTTGATTAACTAAAATAAAAATTTTATGAGATAATCTAATAAGTACAACATGTAAATAAGAGCTAAAGTAAATAAGAAAATTGACCTAAGCAAATAAGTAAATAAAAATGTAAAACCCTAAAATGCAAGATGGGTTAGATAGAGCTTAGCTAATTTGACGAGCTTGTTAGACTGTGTCACAGAGATGGTTGGAGAAACAAGAAGAGGAGACGACTGTATCAAGGTCCCAAGAAGTGTAGATCTGAGCAATCTGAGTGGATGGGGTGCTTGGAAGAGGATCAGGGTGATTGTGGGTGCCCTAGTATGAGTTCTGGGTGCCCTAGTCTACGAAAATAGCCTAAAACCCTCCTTTAAGGTGTCGTTGGAGGTTCGCATGTGTTATCTCTTTGTCACACCAACTTTGTTGAACGTGTCGATGTCACCGCAATATCTGCAATAAGGAATCACATGTAAACCCCAAGACGAGCATTGAATCCCTAAAAAAGACATATGCATATGAAGGGGTCGAGTTTCCTTAGTGGCCACAATGGTGGACTTACCAACTAAGCACTTCTCTACATCTCATACCCGATATAGTTTTGTGTGTGTGTGTGTGTGTGTGTGATCATTCCTTAGGTGCTCATTCCTTAGGTGCTCTTGTGCCAGTCACACTTTATGTAAGTAGAAAACAATAACTATGTGTAGAAATGTAATAAAAATGGTGGATGTAATATAATAAAATTCCCCCTATGATGTGTGATGCGATGATGAATTAGCCTTGTCCCTTGTGATGGAGCTAGATGGATGCAAATGAGCTCTAGATGCCTTTGATGGATGCCACTCTAGGTGGATGATAATAGTGACTAGTGCTTGGTCTCTCAAGATTGTCTTGTAACTTTATATTTGTATGGTTCTCTTGATTTAATTTCGTAATTAACCTTGAAGAGGCCAATAAAAAAATATAGAATGCTCAAATGGCTAGAAAGTGCCCAAAAATGGAGATAAAGTGGGAAAGGATCGGGCACCTCGATCGGGACTAGGGGTGCCTATGGACACCCCAAGATCTTGGCTCGGGCACCCTCAAGGCTAAAATAATGCAAGGTGATGAAAACAACCTAGGCATGTATATGCGAGAGGTCAGCAATGACAATGGAAAGAAAAGTAAAATGGACAAAAGACAAGAGTTAATTATTACTTCCGTTACTCAAAAAACCATATAAATAGTAGTATGAGACTCGAGACTAAATAACACCCAAAGGGCGTGATTTAGTGTCTATATTTTCCCCCACTTTATGTTGGTGAGTGGAATGCTCGGTAACATAAAGTACATAGAGATGCGTACCTAATTTCCATGTAGTGTGATGTAGGATACACGCTGAAGGACCAAACAAAGCGTGGAGTGACAAAAGATGGAGTGTGAAAACTAAGGATCCAAAAGAGTAAAAATTGATGAGAGTGAACCTAGGGCGGAAACACGTGAGTGGTTACCAACATGTGTGATGTACATGCATGGTTAGTATGAGGTGTGTGTGCTGCCGCAATGTGTTGTTATTGTTGATGCCATTGTTGTTGTTGACTTCTTTCTTTTCATACTCATACGATCGAAAATGTAAGTAGAAGATGATCAAATAGTCAAACACACATGTAAATATATGTCAAAAATGCATGTATATGTATGTAAAAAATATGTAAATGTAAAATATGCAAAAAAATGAAACATGTACACTGATCCGTGATGATAGAAAGGGTGTAGAGAGGATAAGCTATATTGCCGAGGTTTTTGGGTGATCTGATGCCATAGGTTGAAGAAGTGTAGGGAGGAATTCCGATGTATCCTCTAACATGTAACTACTTCCCTAATAATGTGTGAATAGATCTCATCTTGCTGGTTTTTTGGGTGATTCGACGCCACCGGGTCAAGTATTGTAGAGAGGAAGTCGATGTATCTTATAACTCGTATCTGCTCCCTAGAATGTTAAGGAATACCATGTCCAATAAAAGCTGTTGTGTATGGGGTTCATAGGTTGGTGTGAACCTACTCGATGTATAACCCACAATGCTAAGGGTGGAAACTAAACTCAACGAATCACTGTTGTAGAAGTGTTGTGTAGTGTGTAAAGGGGTGCATGCAACATTGGTGATAGGAGAATTTGGCCCCAAAAGAGGACCAACCACATAATCTATGCCCCGCATGGGAAAGGCAATGCATTTGGTAGAAACCAATGCACACACAAACAAGTGTTAGTACGAACAAACATGCATGCGAGAAGACAAGTGCAAACAATGTGTAAGCTAGAATGCAAGTAAACACGCAAGAAGACAATCATAGACTACCAAAGTGGGTTGCAAACATGGGATACCACTCATGATGTTGCAAGACACTCAAGGCCATAATGTCCGCATACAACAAACAAGTGTGCACACCAAACAAAGGGCAAGGCCCACATACAATAGAAAACAATAGACAATCAAGAGTAGACAAAAAAACAAATAGCTATGGAAGAAAGTAATCGAGGCAATCAAATGTTGCACATGAAGCACCTGTTAGCATGTTAGAAAGATAACTAGTATGTCAAAAGCGTGTATAAGAAAATAATGGAAAGTGTTAAACACAAAATGAAACAATAACACCTAGAAGAGACGAATGTGGATGACCCCAACGACCATTATAGGAGTGGTAAAAGGCGAGCATCCATGCTACATGTAAGAGAACTATATCTGTGATCACAACTAGAGAAAGAAATGAACGTGCATGTGTGTATGGTAACGATAATGACATACAAGAAACCTATCTAGCATGTGTAATAAGACGATCATATACAAGAAAATGCAAGTAAGAGTAAAAGAAACCACGATATACAACATGTTGTTGATGGATGGAATGGAATGCAAGATGGATGATAGGATCCACATGCCCCCTCAGTGAATGGAAGTGTATGCAGTGAGGTTCTTTTGTTTTTCCCCTCAGTAGTCAAGAATGAACCGTAAACAAGAGTGCATCATCGGGAAATGGTTGAAAATTGTGTTGTGTCTAATGCACTTGTGTTGAATGTGTATGTGTTTTGATGAAATGCAACCTAGAAATGATGTGCATAGGACCCTTATATCTGAAGCATATATCACGAAAAGATGATTGAAAGAGTGATGATGTAACCTAAAGTGTATATCACTACAAGAGGAATAAAGGGAGCAATGATGTAATCTAAAGCATATACCACTACAAGATGAAGGAATAGGTGACCATTTAGCCTATAGCGTATGTCACTAACCTAGGAATGTCACATGATGGGAGGTCGAATGATGAATGTGTAAGTATGATAAGGTCCATTTGATTTGTAAACCCTTGGTAGTTGAGTATGGAACAAGGAACTAAAGTGCATCATAGGGTAGTGAGTGCAGTGCATAGAAGACAATGTAGTATATGTGTGGATGATAGATGACCATGTGATGTGTAGAATGTGTAGTGTATGATGTATAAGATGTAATGCAAGATGTGTATGTAAACTAAAAGTGTGAGGTGCATGTGATGTAAAATGAGGAATATGTAATGCTAGACTCGTAGACCATGAGAGTGTTGTACATGTATGATTTGTAGTATGTGATGTGAGACACACAGATTGCCTAATAGTATAATTTGTGAAATGTGTATGATGTGTAGATGCAAAAATTTTAAAATGATGTAGACTAAATGTAGAATGTATGACGTACGATATAAGACATATGACGCGAAATGTGTTTAGGGACGCAATGTGTAAAACCTATTATGCAGTGTGTGGAGTTCATGTGTAGTATGCCCTCAATAGTCAAGTGTGAACCAAGCACAAGAGTGTGTCATCTGGTAATGATGACGCTAAATTGTGGACGAAGATGCCTACACGAGGAGATTAATGTATGACTATGTAAGTATGTAAGATGTATTGATGCTAAGATGAGAGAGGGGGTAGATGTGTTAATGCTATGCCCCTAAGTGTGTATGAATGAGTGAACTATCTAATGATAGTGAAGGACAAAGGTACTTCATCTGATGCATGTGGTAACGAAAACAAATGACCATGCTCTAATAGTGGTGATATAGTAGACAAACAATGTTCTAGTGAATGGATTTTATCTGCATGTGATGGATGAATATAAGATGAATGCCATGACATAGAAAAATATGTCGGTGACAGAGATCTACATGGCATTGATTATGAAGGTGATATAAATCCACATGGAATAAACCGAGGTGGTGATCGACGTTGAGATGCAATAATTGTCCTAAGAATGGGCCTATACCTATGTGTAGGACTAGCGGAGCGGTGAGGTCATGTAGACAATACACGAGTAGGTGAACTAGGAGTAGATTGTGCTTTGAGTAACATAGAATGTGATGTGCTAGATGATGTAGGTGGTGTGCTAACTGATGTGTGAGGAGATGACGACCATGGAGTAGAGGGAGGTACACCATCAATAGAGATAACTTGATTGTTATGAATGAATTTAAGTCGCAAATGATTCATAGAGATGATAGATTGAGACCTACAAATCCAATTGAGACCAAGAAGCATGTCACACTCGTCAAATGTGTTGCCAACGAGGAAAGGAACAATCATAGTGAGAGGACTAACCGTAACGTGTAGTGGAAGAAACCAAAGGGTTTGTTCACGGGGCATACAACTTGTGATAGAGGGTAACCGATAGCCTTAATAAGTGAAACAAACATGCATTAATGGCCCATGATGGGTAAACCTTAGTATTATTAATGGAAAATGATTCAACAGATGCATTAATATGTAAGTGATTAGATGTGAAATTTGCATGATAATCATGGTTAGAGAAAGAGATGATCGGTGGCGAAGCGTCAGTATGTGCAACTAAGAAATCAAGAGCCCCTGATGCAGGAGGAGACACTGCATGATATGTATGATTAATAGAAGAGTTAGATGCTTTCTTGTCATGTTGTTGGGATTGATTATTAAATAATTTGAGTTTACCCTTGTCATTGACTAGTGTAGAGTCTGTAGGTTCCGGAAATTCAAGCTTGTTATTATCAATAAGATCTTGGATGATTGTGTAGAGCTTGAAACATTGATTTGTAGAATGTCCCACACATCTATGATAGTCACATTAAAATTTTTCATTGTAATTCCTACCTTTTGGTCGTGATGGATCTAATTTGAGTGGTGGAGGGAGCGTGATAATATTTCTCTTAAGAAGTTGTTGCAATATGAGATGTGGGGCCATAGGAAAGTTAGTAAACACACACTTAGGTGGTGGTGATTGAACCTCTTTAGGAGTAGTGACTATATTGATAGTAACTTTGGCATCAATTGGCTTATTTGTAGATATTTTGAATGGTGCCTTGTTTTGAAAATGAGTGGAGGAGGAAGCTTGCTCCTAATACTTAAGTTTACCTATGGATAAGATTTTAGTTTCACGAAGCTTAAGAGTATGCAAATGTTGATCAAACAAAGGAGTGGTCTCAAAAGAGAACTCTCCTAGAGAGGTGGTAAGATATTTTGAATAAATAACTCTTGGAGCTTGGCATACACAAGTACATTGGACATCTTAATTAAGTTGTTTTTATAGCGCAAGACATAATCCGATAAGTGTTTGTTAGACCCTTGCTTAAGTTGTGCATAAGAGATCTTAAAGCTAATGTTAATAGAGAAGTGTGTGAGAAAATCATCAGCTAGATGCATGAAAGAGACTACCGAATGTACATGTAGGTCATAAAACCAACGCATCACATAATATTGCAAACTATGAGGGAAAAGCTTAGCTAGTATAGTGTGATCATCCACATAGTCAAGGCATGCTACATGAAATGCTCATAGATGTTCTTATGGGTCACCATGGCCTTTAAAGATGGGTAGCTTTGGAGAAAAAAATTTAGGTGGTAATGGATAAGCATTTATAACAAGTGTAAAAGGAGTATGCAACAATGATGTAAAGTCTAAAGATGTGGATGCACGTGAAGTATCTATATGAAGCTGACAAATTTGGGTTTGTAAATCTTGATATAGAGATGTTAAATTAGGAGTGTTCGAGGAAGAGCCAAGCTACATATTAGGCATGCCAGGGTGAGTGACGGGAGTGGTAGTTGTAAGAATAGGAGTAGAAACATAAGTGGGTGGAGTGGAGACCATGGGAGCCAAAGAATGAGAAAGAATAGAGGTTGAAGCTTCACGAGTTTTCTTAGCAGCAATTAGAGCATGCAAGACATGAGGAAGATGAGTAGGATTATCATGCAAAGATTGTCGAAAGTTAGTAATAGTGTTGAGTTGATCTTGGTCAACATTGGTGTCTTCATCATATGATTTCTCACTATCAGATGCCTCTATTTCGTGAAGAGGGACATTGTTTGAATTATCCAAAGGATTGTCAGTAGTAGCTATAGAAGTAGGGATATCAACCATTGGTTTGGAAACCCTACGTGAATGAAGGAAGCTCACAATATTGAAAAGTCCCAAAATGACCACTACGAGTGATGGGCATACGAAGAAGAAGCCCAAGGAGGAAGTGTATTCGAAGATCGGTTCACCAAAATGATTAAATAAAATAGGAATTTTATGAGTTAATATTATAAGTACAATATGTAAATAAGAAATAAACTAAATAAGAAAAAGTGACCCAAGCAACTAAGTAAAATAAAATGTAAAACCATAAAATGCGAGAAGGGTTAGATAGAGCTTAGCGTATTCGACGAGCTTGATGGACTATGTCGTAGAGATGGATGGAGAAATAAGAAGAGGAAACAACTATATCAAGGTCCCATGAAGTGTAGATATGAGCAACTGAGTGGACTCGGGGCATCTAAGAGGATCACAACGCATGTGGGCACCTTAGTATGAGTTATCGGTGACTGGCTTGTGGAAATAGCATAAAACCATCATCTAAGGTGTTGTTGGATGTTCATTTGTGTTCTCTCTTTGTCACACTAACTTCGCTGAAATGCATTAGATGTCTCCGTAATATCTACAATAAGGAGTCACCTACAAAATGCCAAGACGAGCATCAAATCCCTAAAAATGAAAGATGCATATGAAGGGGTCGAATGTCCTTAGTGACCACAATGGTGGAATTACTAATTGAGTGTTACACTACATCTCATACCCGATGTAGTTCTATGTGCATGTGTGTGATCATGCCTTAGGTGCTCTTGTGATAGTCACACTTTGTGTAAGTAGAGAGCAATAACTGTGTAGAAATGTAATAAAAATTGTAGATGAAATAGAATAAACTCTCGTCTTATGATGTGTGATGCGAGATGAACCAACCGTTTTCTTTTTGATGAAGCTAGATGGATGCAAATGAGCTCTAGATGCCTTTAATGGATGTAAATCTAGGTGGATGATAGTAGTGACTAGTGCTTGGTCCCTCATTATGCTCTCATAACTTTATATTTATATGGTTGTCTTGATCTAATTTCATAATTAACCCTAAAGAGGCCAACCAAAAATATAGAATACTCAAATGGCTAGAAAGTGCCAAAAAAATGGAGATAAAGTGGGAAAAGACCAGGGCACCTTAACTAGGACTAGGGCATATGTGGGTGCCCTAGTACTAGCCCTGTGCCCTATTCAAGGCTAAAATAATGCAAGGTGTTGAAAAACGACTTGGCATGTATATGTGGGAGGTCGACAATGACGATGGAAATAAAATTAAAATGGCCAAAAGATGAGGGTTAATTAGTACTTTCTTCACTCAAAAACCATATGAATAGTAGTATGAGATTGAGACTAAATAATACCCAAAGTGCATGATTTAGTGTCTACACATTTAAATGCTCTTTTACAACTCTATTTATAGACACACTATAATTTTGCATCATCACATGGTGCAATCACATTATATATATATATATATATATATATATTTCATACACTATCTATTATCACATACACTATCTCATTACTTATCTATCTATGATCAAATTAAAATATCATTATCCATTCATCAACATCAAAAACTATGTAATACAAATCAAATCAACACATACAAACCATGCTTGACACATCAATATAACACAATGCAATAATGACAATCATCCATTTCTATATATCATCAAAATATCATAGTTACATAGTACAATTGTTGGGGGCAAGGCCCTACATACATATACATCATATCTCATCATCACTATCACTATCTATAATTGCGGGAGATCTAGAACTAGATGTTTCACTACCCAACCTATGTCACTAGTCGCAGCCCCTATACCTCTCTACCCGCCTACCTAATATAGTAAGCTTGATCAAATACTCTGCAAAGCGACCCTATAGCTCCATGAATATTGTAAATACATCTTGTGTAAAGGGACCTCCACCCACTTTCACTCTAGATCACAATGTCTCATCTTGTATCTCATCCCTCTCGCTCAATAACATTGTACAAGTAGCTACCACTATCATAACTGGATCAAGTAGATGTGCATGCTCACCCTTAATGTCATCCACCCACTCTAACATCCCACCTCCAATAAGAATGACGATGGGCACATTCCACGTCAACGTCATGATTCAAAGTATCCATAATCAACAACCAATAATCATCCCTCGAACAATATAAAACATCACATTAGTTCATGTCCAAAATACAAAACAATATATCAAATAACTAGCAATCCAAAACCATATACTCATGCTCTACTCTCACTGCTGCCACATCACCACCACCAGGGGAAGATTCCTATCCTGCTACTCTTCCTACGGCGGTGCTCCCACCTTATTAAAAAAAGAGATATACTAACACCCATTGGTGCGCTTCCCACCTTACACTATACTCCTCTATACAACCCACATAATCATCCCGTAATGCATCTATGACCGCATCTCGACCGCTAAGGCCCGGGGTAATAGTTGTGCCTCTATGGGCCTTAGTCTCACTCGATATCTCCTCGGTGCCCTCATGGCTCTCACCCATATATACAGATTTGGGGGCACATCCTGAGCCATGCCAAACTATCGTGATACACTCTCCCCGAAATAAATCAATAACCCTAGAAAATATGTCCTCTAAACACATAGTGCAATGAATACATCGAGCTTCGCTATATCCTCGGGCCATCCAAAATAGTCACAATATGGCCTCCAGATAATGGCCCATGGCCCAATGTAAGCCAACATAGATATATATGTACCAATATCCACCCTCCTACCATGCACACCAACCCACCATTCGAAAAATATACTCGGTCTCACCCACTTTCCACGTGGCCCACTAAGTAGCCTTAATATAGAAATATTCTCATACTCCCACACATGTAACAAAGTGGTGGCTCCTAGCCCACCCCAACGTTCTTCTTGTGTGAATCTATACAAATCCTTGTATAAATGGGATAATACACATCGTGCCCATGCATATCTCGTCCCATCCTCTTCTATACAATGATAAATATCATACATCTTATACAAGATGCCCACACCACAACCCTTTACTACAACTTAATAAGAAATAACAACCATTATAAAATCTTGTAGTCACGGAACCCATGAATTTAGTATATCATCAAGATTGATATGGACCTTAATATACACTCGGGTCCTTCTAAAGTACCACCTAATGACCCTCATTTGTCTTTGTGTGTCCTCTATGGCCATCACATGTACCCTCTCACCAGCAATAGGAAATCATACTATACAATAAACATCCTCTAAAGTCATTGTTATATCTCCAATAGGCAACCAAAATGTGCAAGTATCTACACACCATCTCTTGCACAAAGTGTGATCATAGGAATATTATGGGGCACATCCCCCATTCTCGCTATGTTCCACAAGTTGACATGGTCTAGAACGTCCCACTCATCATCTAGAAACTCCAATCCCAACAATGTACTCAAATGGAGACCATGACGAAACTCTCTCGAATGAATATCTCTCTATAATGTAAAAAAACAACAAAAAAACATCAATACATCATATACATGCAAAAACACCTACTAATAACATCAACAAGCATCAATTTTCACATTTACAACACTCTGGCTCAACCCTAGCCTTTTGGGTCACCAATGCCTAGAAGCAAGACTTAGGCACCTTGGAATAGGTCACTATCACCCATTCCTGGGCGCTAATGTCCCGAAGATCATTAACGCCTTCACCAATATTGCCCATGTCAAAAGGCGAAGAAAATTAAAACTAAAATTTCACAAAAGTTTGTGAAAAAACAACCCAAACCAACACAATTTTTGAAAAAGCACACTTACTAGGTCAACTATTATACATGATGCCACAAATGTTGCCACCATCTCAAATCGACTCAATCGTGGTGCTCTCACTTGAGGCATCTTCACACACCCAGAGCTCAAAATCACACTCGCACAATAATAAAATGACTTGCCTATTCACTTTTTCATATTACTATTTATAGTAACTTTCGATTACCTACCACACTATAGTCATTATTTACACCTATCTCGAGAACTAATACACATTGCATAGTTTCAATCATATCTTGAGCACCCCTACTCGATTGTTGTCTCGCTTGTGTCATTCTCTTCCAAATTCTGCCTATAATCTGTCATACACATTCCACAAATGGTATCTTCCTCATCGACACAATTTCAACTCAATATACACACACTTTTACAAATATCTATAATACATTTGTCTCATTCACTATTACATCATTACACAATTACTTTTGGCTCAATGTTTGTTCTCATCATCACTCTCCCTTTCACCAAAAGGGGGGCATACAATCGGGGTCATCCTATAATTCCCCTCACACCATTACGTGACCATTCTACATTTCTAATTTTTCATTATAAGTTTTTTCTCATACATCATGTGATATTTCACACCATTTTCTACCAATTCCCCTAATGACCTAATCCAGGAACAAGCGTAAAATATCTCCATGAGTAATCAATAAATCAATCACACACATTCAATTCTTGATAATAAAAACCTTTTATTATTTAAAATCACATCAATCAATCGACACAACACAACATATTTATTCTCCTAGATGACCTAACTTGGGAGTTACATCACCACTTTCCCAGATGACCTAACATGGGAAGTTATTCTACATTTTCTATCACTTCCAGATGACCTAACATGGAAGCCATCTCATATACATTACGACAATACCCCGGAGTGGGGGCAATGAGACATAAATGAATTTCCTATCTTTTGCTCCTATATGGGTTATTCACATTTGATCAAAATAAAGTGAAATGGATACAAATGAACAAAATATGGTGTTTTTCCGTTTTGCAGTGGCTAGACCTTTCGAGGATGTAGTTAAAGTTGGAGGGTAAAACTAAATCTCTCTCCCTACACTCTTCCTCTAGTGGCAGGATACCCAAATCCTTAGTTTTTCACACATACAAAATCGGGTTGGGAATTGATCACTTCCTACCCCAACACATCTCCATCAGTGAAAAATCAAAATCTCCAATCTCCAATCACTCAATATCGAAATCATCAACCTTGCTTAGTTCTCCTCATAAATGTCCCATGTCTCTTGTTATGCCACATGGAATGACACGTTGATCCATGGTTTTCTACGCTATATCTTCTTGTTTTGCGCATACTTCTGCAACATTGGATTCTCCGAAATTTTCATAGGTATGTTCCTTACTTCCTTTACACTACTTGAATTCCATTCAAATAGCATAAAGGGGGAAAATGTAGACATAAGTATGTTGTTTTATATATGGATCTTGTGTAAGAAACATATTCATTGGTGACCCATTCCCTACTCCATCCACTTGTCTTGTTGGTTTCTATTGTTTTTATCTTTCACACTTGTTACTCATACACCTGGTTCTCGGTCAAAGCACGGGATCTCTGTCATTCACTCTCCACTCATGTCATTTGTCTCTAGACACTAGCGTCTAAGACTGGACACTAACACCCATGTGCTCCTGTCCATCTTGGGTGCCCATTCCCTCTTTATGTTTGATCTTATTTTTGACACTTGAGGTCATAATTTTTGTTTTCCCACTCATATCCCGAGGTACTAGTCAACATGTCGAGTCATTAGTGTTGAAATTCAAGCAAAATATCCCTATATAAACACAACATACATACCATTATGAGGGTGATGAATTTATATCAAGGGCTATCTATCTACATATCAAAGGGACTGCATCTTGGGCTCATTATTCTACATACACATTGCATAGGAAGGGGAGTTCATTCTATTCCATCCACACATTTACATTTTATCTAGCTACCACTTGCTATCTTGGTGTCGTTGGCATGAGGACGATCTCGGGAGCACTATTACACACACACGAACATAGAAATACATTGGAGTCCGAGATGTGTTGCAATGCTCATCATAAGTTCACTAGTTGACAGTGAGGAAAATCCTAACCCTCATTTTACATATTTATTTTTAGGGTTTTGCGGGAGGATATTTGTGTTGTAGGTTTATAGGCACCTCGGGGATCCAAGTGTGGCATACATGTGACCAAAAGGAAAACAAGTGCGAAACCCTAGCGACAATATCGTAACCAATTTCAAACCTTTTTGCATACTCTAGTGCCCCCACAAAGGTATTGGGTGCCCACAGCACCCCTATTCTTTCCCAGTGCCGTTTCTAAGCATTTACACCTCCTCTACTTTTTTCTCGAGGTTCGTTGCGACAATCTGTATTTCTATTTCATAACATCCCTCATCTCGGGCACATTTCAGGATAAGAAAAATTAAGGTAAGTGCCCTAACCCTTCCATTTTATTTCATAATCAAGATTGGATAAATTTCCTAGTACATGTATTTCATTATATGCCATTTATAAAAATAATGCTTTCATATTTTAATAAAATAAAATTTAAATTTTGTTAAATTATTTACAACTAATTCTAGATAACCACTCAAAGGTTTTTGGTGAGATGCCAAAAGGTCTTCCTCCAAAATGATCACATGATCATGTCATTCATTTACTTCCAGGAATTCAACCACCCAACATCCACCTATATAGGTACCCCTATGTCCAAAAGAGTGAGATTGAGAAGATGGTGCAAGAGATGTTAGAAGCAGGTATTATACGCCCTAGTTAGAGTGCATATTCTTCTCCTGTGGTAATGGTGTGTAAGAAGGATGACAACTAGAGGATGTGTCCAGATTATAGAGAGATCAACAAGTACACCATCAAATATAAGTTTCCTATTCATGTAATTGATGATTTGTTAGATGAGTTACATGGTGTTGTCTATTTCACTAAACTAGATCTTTGTTCGGGTTATCATCAAATTTGAATCAAGGATGAATATGTCCATAAGACAACTTTTTGAACCCATGAGGGTCACTATGAGTTTCTGGTGATGCCTTTTGGCCTCACAAATTCCCCCTCCACTTTTCAGGGTTCGATGAATACCATCTTTTGACCATTTCTTCACAAATTTGTTTTGGTATTTTTAATAATATCTTAATTTAGAAAAAGACATGGGAAGATCATTTGTAGCAGGTGGATCAAGTGCTCCTCACCCTCGAACAACATCAACTGTATGCCAAACCATCCAAATGCTCTTTTGGGGTGAATGAAGTGGAGTATTTAGGTCACATTGTGTCACATGAAGGGGTAAAAGTGGACCCTTAGAAGATCAAATCCATGATGGAATGGCCTATTCCAAAAACATTGAAAAAGTTACAAGGATTCTTGGGATTAACATGTTACTATCGGAGGTTTGTCAAGCACTATGGGGGCATAACAATACCTCTCACAACTCTCCTAAATAAATATTCCTTCCAGTGGAATGATGTTGCTACTATGGCTTTTGAACAACTCAAAGAGGCTATGTGCACTACCCCAGTCTTGGCTACTCCAAAATTTTTGAAGCCTTTTATTGTGGAATGTGATGCATCTGGATATGGAATGGGTGTGGTGCTCATGCAAGAAGGATGCCCCATTTATTTTGAGAGTCACCAACTCACATGGAAGAACCTTCTCAAGCCCATCTATGAGAAGGAAATGATGGCTATCCTCCATGTTGTAAAACAATGATGACCCTACCTACTAGGTAGGCACTTCAAGGTAAAAACCGACCATGATAGTCTCAAGTATTTCTTAGAACAAAGGTTATCATATGAGGAACAACAAAAATGGGTTACTAAAATGTTGGGATTTGACTTTGAAATAATTACAAGAAGGGGAAGGAAAATGTTGTAGCAGATGCACTCTTGAGAAAGGATGAGCCCACTGAAGAACTACTTTGTGCCATGTTAGTACTATTACTAGATTAGATAGAAGAGTCTTTGATGAATAAGAACATGATGTAACAACACATGATCTCATTCATCAACTTATTCAAGATTCCAAAGTGTCAGACAAATTTGTATGGGATGGTGTTACTCTTTGGTATAAGGATCGGTTGTACTTGTGTAATAATTTAGTACTTAAGTATAAGATCATTCAGGAATTACACTCCTCTCCCATAGGTGGGAATTTTGGCTTTCTGAAGACATATCATCAGATAAAAAGGACTTCTTTTGGGAAGGCCTTAAGGGTGATTTACAAAAATTGTGTCGAATGCATGATATGTTGATTCTATAAAATCTGAAGTTTATAAAGAATATAAGATCACAACAATGTAATAAATGAAATATCTTTGGAATGTAAAAGCTAAGTAATTTATTTGATAATTTAAAATGAAACAAATTGAAAGGGTAAGGTACTTACTTGAATTGAACTTACCTTGCAGTGATTTGGGACTGAGCAAAGTGATGAAATGACAGAGTAGAGTGTCACAATGATCTTCAAAAATAGCGGTAAAGGTAGATCTCGACCAGACTGGGGCACTTGGAGAGGCATAGGGGTGCACATGGGTGACTGGTATGAAATCTGGGCACCCTAGTCTACGAAAAAACTCAAAATATGATCTTGATATGGTTGCTAGGTATTCACAGTGATTCACCTTTGGTTGGGTGAATGTCACACTTATTTTGCTGATGTCGCCATAAACTTGTAATGAAGAATCACTTGCAAAACTCAACACAAAACATCAAAACCTAAGAAATAAAGATGAAAATGAAGGGGTCAGACCATCCTTAGCTACCAAATGAATGGACCTATGACTGAGTGCTACACTACATCTCAAAACCAATGTAGTTCTATGTGCATGTGTGTAATTGTGCCCTAGGTTGCTCTTGTTCCAGTCATACTTTGTGAAGTAGTGAGAAAATAATTAGATGTAAAATGTAGTAAATGTGTGCATGGAAATAATAGACTCCCCTCCTATGAATTGTGATGCATATGAACCAACCTTGTGTGCCTTGTGATGGAGCTAGATGGATACAAATGTAGCTTTAGATGCCTTTGATGGATGCAACTCTAGATGGTGATAGTAGATGCTTAGTGCTTGGTCCCTCATTATGGTCACATAAATTTATATTTATATGGTTCTCTTGTTCTAATTTTGTAATTAACCCCAAAAAGGCTGACCACAAAAAAAAATAGAAATCTCAAACGGATAGAAAGTTCCCAAAAGGTGAAAGTAAAGTGAAAAGAGGATCATGGTGCCCTAGTCCTTTGGGCACCCTAGTCAAAAATAGGAAAAACACAGAATGACAATACAGACTGGGAAAGTGCAAGTGTAAGATCGAAAATACAACAACAAACAATGTAAAAATGGCCAAAGACATGGGTTAATTATTACTCTTTTCACTCAAGAACCATATGAATAGTAGTATGAGATCAAGACTAAATAATGAATCAAAGTGCATGATTTTGTGTCTACATTTCCCCCACTTTATGTTGGTGAGAGGAAAGCTCAATAACATAAAGTAGATAGAGATGTGTACCTGATAATCTATGTAGAGTGATGTAGCAAATGTGTCGAAGGACTAGAAAAAGCATGGAGTGAAAAAAAGATGGAGCGTGGAGACTAAAGATGCAAAAATTGTAAAAAGTGATGAAAGTGAACCTAGGGTGGAAGCGCGTGTGTAGATGCTAATGTGTGTAGTGTACCTACATGGTTAGTATCGTGTGTGTGATGTACCCATCATGTGTGTGTTGTTTTTGTTGTTGAATACTTGCTTCTCATACAAATGAACTTAAAAAGAGAAGATGATCAAGTAGTCAAATACACATGTATATATGTAAAGAAACATGTAAAAATAGTATGAAAATGAAAATGAAAAAGGAACATGTGCACTTGATCCATGATGAGACAAAAGGGTGTAGAAAGGATATCCTGTAACTATTAGTGAAGTGCACATTTTTTTGGGAAATCTCACTCCATTATGGCCGAAGAACTGTAGGGAGACTACGTGTTATTATCCAACCTATAATTGCTTCCATGAGAATGTATGAAGAGATATCTGTACTATCTGGGTTTTTAGGTGATTTGACACCACTGGCCAAAGTAGTATAGGGAATAAATTCCATTGTATCCTCCAAATTGTAATTGCTCCCAATGCTAAGGACAATATGCCCTATAAAAACCAATGTGTATGGAGTTCGTAGACTAGTCTGAACCCACTTACTTGTATAACCCACCGTGTCATGGAAGATAACTATAAATTGAACTGTCTTGATCTGTGATGTGTAGTGTTTAAACCCAAATGACGCCCCTTCTCTTTTAGGGTGCACACGACATCATGAATAGGAGAATGCAGTCCTAAAAGAGGACCAATTTCATAAGCGAAACTCTTCCCTCCGGGGAAGGGAATGTGCTTAGTAAAGACCAAGGAACATGTAAACAAGTGGCTAGAAAACAAGTGTTACTACAAACATGTATGTAGAAAATGAGTGTAATCCAAACAAACAATGTGTAAGCTAAAACATAAGCAAATAATGTAAACACCCAAGAAGACAATGTAGGCTACACAAATCAGGTTACAAACATGGGACACCACTCATGGTGTTGCAAGAAACTCAAGGCCGTAGTGGCTGCAAAAAAACAAGTGTGCACACAAAACAAATGGCAAAGCCCACAAACAAGAACACGCAATAGAAGACAATATAACCAACATGTATTGAAGAAAACATCCTGCATAACAAATTTTGCACATGAAGCACCCATTAGCATGTTAGAAAGATAAAATGTATGTCAAAGCATGTATAAACCAAAGTAGTGTGCTATGAACAAAAATGAAACAATAACACCTGTAGCGTATGTGAATGCCCCCAATAGGTAGTGTATCAAGCATTGGTGCTGCATGTAGAAGCTTTGTATTTTTGATCACAACTAGAAAATGACATGAACGTGCATGTGTGTATGGTAATGAAAATGACACACAAGATATCTATCTAATATGTGTAGTAAAGTGAACATGTAAGAGCAAGTGCTATCAAGAGTAACTGCAATGATAAAATGTAGTATTTTGTAGATGGATGGAATGGAATACAGTTTGGATGATAGGAGCCGCATGCACCCTGAGTGAATGGATCTGTATGTAATGAGGTTCATTTAGTGTGGCTCCTTAGTATCCAAGAATGAACCATAAATGAGAGCACATCATTGGGAAATGGTCAAACTATGTGTTGTGTGTAGCACACTGTGATGAGTGGGTAGTGATAATATGCGACATAGAGATGAAGTATGTGTGACTCTATAGCCTAAGCGTATATCATGACAAGATGAATAGAAAATGAGTGGTGATGTAGCCTAAAACGTATACCACTAAATGATGCAAGAAAAAGTGATGAAGAAGTGACCTTATAGCCTAAAGTGTATATCACTTAATCTAGGTATGTCGCATGAGAAAATATTGAATGATGAACATGTAAGGGTGATGAGGTCCATTTTTGATGTATACCCTCAACAGTCCAGTATGGACCGGGAGACTAGAGTGCGTCATCGGATAATGAGTGAATCGCATACAGGAGAATATGTAAAATGCATACTATGTGTGGTAGGATGAACAATATGTAATGTAGTATGTGTAGATGACCTAAGATGTGTAACATAGTAGATGTAAGATGAGGTGTATGATGTATGAAAGATGCTCAATATGTGATAGCTATGGTGTAACTTTGTAATGTAATGTGTAATGTGTAGATGATGTAGGATCGTGTGATGATATGCGGTGCCTAAGGTGTAGTGACTACTATGTAGTGTGTGGGGTTCATGTGTAGAGAATGCCCTCAACAGTCAAGTGTGAACCAAAGCACAAGAGTGCGTCATCGGAAATGAGTGTAACACGTAGAGGAGAATATGTAAAATGCGTACTATGTGTGGTAGGATGAATAATATGTAATGCAATATGTGTAGATGACCTAAGATGTGTAGATGTTGTGTATGAGGTATAAAAACATGCAATGTGTGATAGCTATGGGGTGATGTATGTAGGACAAGATGTAGGATGCATAATGTGTGAAGATGCACAATGTCTATAGCTTTAATGTGGTGTATAATATGTATGCTATGTAGATTCATGTGATTAGATGTGGTGCCTAATGTGTAATGATTAATGTGCATTGTGTGGGGTTCATGTGTAGAGAATGAACTCAACGATTAAGTGTGAACTAAAGCACAAGAGTGTGCCATTAGGTAATGAGGTGAAAAGAGTCACCAACCAAAGACCAAGTTTGCATGAAGCGGTGGAAGCATGTTGAGAAAAAGTAACTTGATGGGACTATGTGATGGTGGTAAAATTTGAAATTAGTGGCTTATATGATGATGCCGTGGATGAATTGAGTGGAGCCCAGTGATGGAGCCTAAAATTCATCTTTGTGAATAACCCAGCGCGTTGAAACATCACCTAGCTTTGAGATGAGCGCTCACCCGAAGTGCGCAAACACACTAGTCCCTCTTTAGAGTTGCTTGTACAAAATGTTATCATGATGGTGCATATAGGCATTTAGATTCGTTAACAATAGTAAACAACACAATGTATAAACTAGATCTAAATCTTAGAGTATATGTAAGATGAAATAATCAATGAATATAACAAGATTTACCATGTAAGAACTAGATTCAAATCATGTTTAACACCATTATCTAGCCAATATGAACCATTGCATTAAATAATGCAAAACACAGAAGCTCCATACGCTCTAAATTATCTTCATCAGTAATGCACACGACAAAACCAACAACATAACTCTATAATAATTCACTCCCCCTAAACCGTGCAAATCAATACATATATATAGGGGTGGGGACTTTCCCTTTATCACCCACACACTTCTTAAAATAGGTCACATGCTAATAATAGCCATGTACCTTTACAAAAGGTTGCACAACATGCACTTGTTATTAAGAATAGACTTCCTATATTTAACTATGAGTAGAAATCCTATTATTAGCCTAAACTATGCATGAAGATCGGTTGTTGCTTATTCCCAAAATACCATTGCATGGATGTAAAGTCTTCATGTATTTGTGTGCTCAATATGCTATCTCCAAGAATAGCCCTTATAAAAAAACCAGCTAAATCTTGAATTCAAAGTGTTTTCGCACACGCTTATTTTGCTATTCTTCGCACCTCAAATGCAGCTTTCTCCAGTGGTGCATCCTTTATGTGCATTCACCTTAGAGCAATATGCTCTTTGCTCAATATTACCCCACACTAAAGTACATTTCTTCCCGAAATGGGTAGTTAATTCTTATTTACCAATAATAAAGAATAAGGAATGAAAGAATGAATGAAGAACTATACAAAAGAATAAAATTTACTCTGTATTACCCTCTTCCTCAGGTAGGAGTAACTCTGGATATTCATTTTTGAGTTCAGCCTCCAAGGTCTACTAGTCACTTAGCGGATTCCCTGTAATTTCTGAAATGTCTATCACTATGGCATCCATTTCATCCTGGGTGATCTTTTCCTTTTCATTTTGCAGCACATGGACAACATTTGCCATACTTGAGACCATTCCCTCCATGAATTAAATTTTATGCGCTATAAGTTTCCCAATTTCATTGATCATATCTTTGTGTGGAACTTATGCTGTGGTAAGGGCCTCACAATTTTGTTTTACCAGGGATAACCTCTATGTGCACCCAAGTGTTTCATCCTTCATTGCCTTTAGCACTTCATTATCCTCTGCTATAGTTTTGATTCTTATTATGGTGTTTGTCAGCTGAACACATGTTCAAAGCTTGATCCACTTTCTTCAGCTCATATTTCAATGTTTAGAGAAAGGCCTCCAAACTTGAAATTTTACTAACAATGGGAGCCCTTGCTCTTGGTGTTTCTTCTACAAGATCTTTTGGTGCGGCCATAACAACGGGCTCTTTATTCAAAACCAAATCCACTAGAGTGTGCAAATAATGCATTGCAAAGGGAAACTTATAAGGAACTTTAGACTCCAAATGAGGCCTTACCTTAAGGATATGATCACCAATTTCCTCAACCATGGTAACAAAGGCCTCATTCTTTGCCTCTTCTCATTCATTCTCTAATTTCAAGCACTTTATCTCTGTAGTCTTATCATTGTTATCTTATAGTAGTGCTTGAATGGTGGCTACCTTATCAATGTTCCTCCATGCCACTTTAACAGATACCTTGACCAAGGCATTGCTTACTTTCTCATTAGACATTATAGAAGGTTTGGCAGTTTGTGCCTAATTTACGGTTGCTTCTTTACTTGATGCAAGACACATGAATTCTCGCATACATAAAAATATGGTTTGTCCATGTGTGTCTGCATGGACAAGGACAACTACTTTCTAGTCCATGCATTGGCCTTTTCCGGGTCCATTAACTCCCAGCCACATAAATCCTTTGGCCCTAATGTGCTCTAGAACATGGTGTGAATGATCTTGCTAGAGTCCTCTATGTACCCCATAGCTGGAGTCACATAGTCCTCACCTTCCTTTCCTTTCTTTGTTTTCTTTCCCTTGGGAACCTGGGTGCTAGAATCTGCAGTGGGTCCTTCACCTTCTTGTGTGGAGTGAGGTGTGCTAGATGGATCGCCCATTTTCTCTTTGTCTCCTTGACCCCCTCTTCATCATATTTCATTTCCTCGTCATGAGGCTCCTCTATATTTTTGGGCTACACCAGGGTCCCTAGCGTGCTTTCACCAGACTCATCCTCTTCATCCTCCTTGAGCTTTAACTTTCTCCTCCTCCTTTCTCGTACTTCTTTACGAGGGGAGATCCGAGGTGAATTCACCGTGAATAACCCAAGTGTGTCTTGACACATCATTCGAATGAGATGAGCACTCACCCAAAGCGCACAAAGGCACCAAGTCCCTCTTTAGAGTTTCTTGTACAAAATGTTAGTATGATGGTGCATATAGGTATTCAAATTCATTACCAATAGTAAACAACACACAATGCATAAACCAGATCTAGATCTTAAAGTATCGTAAGATGAACTAAACAATGACTATAACAACATTTACCATGTAAGAACCAAATTCAATCATGTTCAACACCATTATTCAGTCAATATGAACCATTTTATTAAATACTACAAAACACGAAGCTCTATATGCTATAAAGTATCTCCATGAGTCATGCGCATGAAAAAACCAACATCATAACTCTACAATAGTTCACTCCCCTAAAACGTGCAAATCAATACATATATATGTAGGGCAGGGAACTTTCCTTCACTTCCCATGCACTTCTCAAAATAGGTCACATGGTAATAATATCCATGCACCTTTACAAAAGGTTGCACAACATGCAAGTGCTCTTAAGAATAGATTTCCTATAGTTAACTTTGAGTAGAAATCCTATTATTAGCCTAAACTATGCATGGTGCTCAGCTATTTCTTGTTCCCAAAATACCATTGCGTGGAATGCAAGTCTTCATGTCTTTGTGTGCTCAACACGTTATCTCCAAGAATATCCCTTATCCACAAACTAGTTAAGTCTTGAATTCAAAGTGTTCTGGCGTGCGCTTATTTTGCTATTTTTCCATGCCGTCAAATGTGCCTCGCTCCAACTCATACATCCTTTATGTGCCTTCACCTTAGAGAAATATGCTATTTACTCAACACCCATGTTACACTGAGCTTTAGAGGGGGTTGCCTAGATTGGATTGGTAATAATATAGGTGACTTAGTAGGAGGAAGTGTTGGAATAATTTGGAGAGGTGGTTGCTTGACTTGAGTAGATTACATAGGTGGTGCTTGAGGGAAGGAAGAAGGAACAATAGAAGTGATGGCATGATGCTCACTAGCCATAGACGAATCAGATTTAGGAACCCACCGAGATGTAGCATTTGTAGATTGGGATGCAACATAATGTTGTGTAGTGAATGAGATAATCCCCGACGCTCAAGATGTATGATTCTTCTTTGTAAAACAACAATAATTTTTGTTATGGCCATTGATTTGATGGTAATTGCAATATGGACTACCTTGATATTTTCTTATCGGATAAGGAGGATAGTAATGAGTAGGTGTTAAAGTGATCAATCGATGACTAAGGAGCTTAGTAAGAAGGTCATTTTGTTTAGTATTGTGGTCAAAGGAAAGTGGCTCTAGTAACGGTACAACTTGAGGCTCAATGATATGAGCACATGTAATATACATAAAATGGAGATGAGATGTAGAAAGAGAATAAACATGAGCCTGAGAAGCATCCTTAAGTTTTTGGATTTTAGATTTAAGAGATATGATCATGGATTCCATATCCTTAAGTTTGACGTGAAGTAAAGAATGAAAAGCTTGAATTGAATCCAATATGGGTTGGTTGGATGGAGGTTCACGAAGGCTAGGGTCATCGGATATATGATGGAAAATAGGACTTATTTCATTTGGTGGCATATCTTTAGGAAGACACATGGAGTCTAAGAATTTTTGTAGAATAGTTTGGTACTCGGGATACATTTTAAGTAATTCAGACAAAGGAATTTGAGGAACTTTATGACCCATGATAGAAGAAAGAATCTATCAAATCGAGTTTTATAAATAATCTAAGAGCACAACAATGTAATAAATGAAATATACCAGAATGCAAATGCTAAGTAATTTATTTAGTAATTTAAAATGAAATAAATTGAAAGGTAAAGGTACTTACTTGAATTGAACTTACCTCAAAGATATATGGGACTGAACAAAGTGATGAAATGGATGAGCAGATTATCACAACGATCTTTAGAAAATAGAAGCAGAGGCGAAGTGGCTAGAATGCGGCACTTGGAGAGGGATAGGGGCACGTGGAGAGGGATAGAGGCATCTGTGGGCATCTTGGTATGAAATTTGGGCTCCCTGGTCTTCAAAAGAGCTCAAAATCTGATCTTGATATGGTTGCTAGGTATTCACGTGCTTCACCTTTGATCGGAGTGAATGTCACACTTATTTAACTCGATGTCACCACAAAAATGCAATGAAGAATCACCTGCAAAACCCCACACAAAGCATCAAACCATAAAAAGAAATATGCAAATGAAAGGGTCGACCATCCTTAGCTACCAAATGAATGGACTTATGATAGAGTGCTACACTACATCTCGTAACCAATGTAGTTATATGTGCATGTGTGTAATTGTGCTCTAGGTTGCTCTTGTTCCTCATATTTTGTGAAGTAGCGAGAAAATAACTAGATGTAAAATGTAGTAAATGTGCATATGGAAATAATAGACTCCCCTTCTATGAAGTGTGATGTAGATGAACCATCCTTGTGTGCCTTGTGATGGAGCTAGATGGATGCAAATATAGCTTTAGATTCCTTTGATGGATGTAACTCTAGATGGTGATAGTAGATGCTTAGTGCTTGGTCCCTCATTATGGTCACATAAATTTATATTTATATGGTTCTCTTGTTCTAATTTTGTAATTAACCTTGAAAAGGCCGACCACCAAAAATATAGAAATCTCAAATGACTAGAAAGTTCCCAAAAGGTGAGAGTAAAGTTCAAAGAGGACCGGGGGTGCCCAAGAGGGGTCCAAGGTGCCTTGGGTACCCCATTCGAAATAGGAAAAACACAGAATAACAATACAAACTGGGCAAGTGCAAGTGTGCAAGATCGAAAATATGACAAATAATGTAAAAATGGCCAAAGAAATGGGTTAATTATTTCCAATTTCACTTAAGAACCAAGTGTATGATTTTGTGTCTACATATATCAGCAAAGTAAGGGCGAAATAGTCATGACACCTACGTTTTGCAGCCCCTGTCTATCCCAAGACAATGGTGAGAGGAGGTTTCCATGGACTTCATCACAGGGATTCCCAGGTCAGATGGTAAGAACATCATCATGGTGGTAGTGGATAGGATCACTAAGTATGCTCACTTATATGCACTATCACAACCATTTACAACTAGTATAGTGGCCTCGGCCTTCATGGGAACAATTCGAAACTCCATGGTACTCCTAAGATCATTGTAAGTGACAGAGATATGATATTTACTATTAATTTTGGACTGATTTATTTTTAGTTCTAGGTACTTAGCTAGCTCATAGTTCATCATATCACCCTCAATCGGATGGTCAAATAGAGGTAGTCAAAAATTCCTTGAGGGATATCTATGTTGTTTTGTGTTTGATCAATAGGGAAGTTGGGCTCAGTGGCTACCCCTTGCAGAATGGTGGTATAACACATCCTTTCATTCCTCTTCCAAGATGTCACCATTTGTGGATTTATATGGGTATGAACCACCCTCCATCACATCCACTTTAAGGATGCATCCTAAGGTTAGGGTAGTGGAGGATCACATCCAACATCAATAGGAAATCCTAACAACCCTTAAGGAAAATTTGGATCTCTCTAAAAATAGAATGAAATAATAAGCAGATCAACACCGAAGTGAAAGGAATTTTGTATTAGGTGATTTGGTAATTGTAAAACTTCAACCATATAAGCGGTTGTCACTTTGAATCAACAAAGGATAAAAAGTTGGCTCCCAAGTATTATGGTCCTTGTTGGGTCTTACACAAGATTAGTGTTGTGGCATATAAATTGGACCTACCCCCTTCAGCCAAAATACATCCTGCTTTTTTCAGATCTCCCGCTTGAAGAATGTCATTGAAAAATGGGTACCCACCCGACATGCAATTACTAGAGATGGATGACAAAGGGCTCATTATGTTTGAAACAAAGTCAATCCTTTAAATGCGTACAAAGAAGCTGCATACTAGGATCCTCCAATAATATTTGATCAAGTGGAAGAACCTACCAAATGAGGATGCCACTTGGGAGGATGAATAATTCATTCGAAGCATCCAAGATTACTCAACATTGAGGACAACATTGGTTTCAAGGGGAGGGGCATGCTACACTCTTAATCTACTTGTTCTATAATGGGATATGATTAGCCAAAATGTGGCTAAGATAATATCTCCTCGGTCTTGTCACATCTTTATATGATTTCATATTATTGTAGGTTCAACATATGGACTAACCATTACCTAAGTAGGATATATATAGAAGGTAGGGGTTGTACTTGAGCATTATAATCTTGTTGAAGGTTTTGGAGTTTTCCCCCTCAAAGTGGTGAGTGATATAAGATCTTCTATTATGTTCTATTTTTTTGTCCATTGATTATTTTGGTATTATACGTGATATGTTATTGACCATATATAAGAAGGTTCGTTACATGAACCCAAAATTTAGGTCCTCGACACCCACATCTCTAACAAAAGCATTGAATATTTTTTTGACGCTATGTTCTCCTAATAGAGAGGATAAGTTGGATGTCAAGGATGAGTTTTGGATTGTGAAAGGGAAGGGAAAAAGCATTTCATACTCAAATATATGCAAGATTTATGTTTATAGGCGGTGGTGAAGGAGACTCTGAAAATCCTTTGAAGCTTGGAGAATGTGGTTGTCAAGGTTAATGCCTTGAGGATTTCCCCCTTAGGAATAATTCATCACGCAGTCCCTAAATAGTCTACAAAGAACTTATCCTTTAAATCAAATTAGACATTTTGAGATTATCTTTCCTCCTTTACTAGGCCTATATTGTATTGTGTGAACAATTATACTTTCTAATGGGAATGTAGTTGAGCTTATTCACAACATCCCTTGAATTTATTTGAGGTCATCCAAAAGTCTTGTGAGATAGTATCGCACTTCATGTTGTTCGTAATATGATTCCATCCAACCTTTTTAGATCTAGACCACCATCTTTATAGCTGGGAAAAAATGAGATTATAGAGAAAGGCATATAGATGACCTTCAAAGCTTAATGGAACATACATTTTATATTTGTAGTTTTTAATGTAGGGGTGTGAAGACCCCAAGTTCCAATATTTTGTTCAAACTTGGCACTCATTGTAAAATAATAGAAAGAAACCCACAACTTAAAAATTCTCCATTGCATTGACAAAACATAGAGTGTAAAGGTAGATGTCATCACTAATATACAAAAACATAGTCCAAAAATGAATTATCCACAAACAATACTACATGATATTGATTATTGAATTTGTAATGTTAAAAAGTAATTAATTATTCATCGACCACACTTTAATTTTTAAAATATATCCAAAGTACATTGCCTCAATGACCTGAATACTACACCTCCTTTATCCTTCAAACGATTGAAAAAATGACACGCATTTCATATGTTCTTGGTCATAAAAAAAAGAGTTTCACACTAGTTCCCCCAACATATTCGCCACACATGGACTTCTCCTCTCTTAAATCAATTGTTCATCAACCTTATTCCTCCTTTAAAATTTCACTCCTTTAAGTTTAACTTATTTGATGTATCATTTTGGTGTTTCCATCACATAGTTAAAGTTAAAGGATTGAAGGTGAAACCCTAATAAAAAATTTGTGTAAAATTGACCATAAGAGACCCTAAATGGAGAGTTTTGCATCCAACATGTGTCAAGTTTTGGAATAATACATATCCGGTTTCTCTTTAAAGTAATCATAATCCAAAGTATGTTTCCTCAATGATCTGCACACAACACCCCTTTATTTTTCATATGATTGACAAAAGTGGCACGTGGTTCATATGTGTCAGGAGTAAGAAAGACGAGTTTCACTCTATAGTTCCCCACAATTTTTTTCCAAAAATTCAATTATTCTCCCTCAAACCCCTTCTTCATCACCCGTATTCCTCCTTCAATGTTTCACTCCACCAAGTTAAACTTCTGAAACACATCCTCTTCAATGTTTTCATTACACATTTTGTGTGCGATTTCTAGTGTATAATGATGCTTCTACTTATATATCTCATCTTGAAAATGCCAATTTTGATACTCGTGTCTCTACTTTCTTTATTAAATTTACAAATGACATTCTTATATCTCTTATACCTCTTATTCTTAGTATTCTTAGTACTTTCTTATGCAAATGATAACATACCTTAAGTATCTTTTAATTATTGTGGGCATGTCCCTTCATCACGTGTTAACCATGATGCTAGCACTTCTACTAACTTCAATATAGATAAACTAGATGTACCTACTGATAAGGTCCCTTTAGACCTATAGACAAAATGAAATCTTCAATTCCTAGTGTTTATAGGCATGATGAAAACTCTTTTACACCAAATAGTGTTCCTATGGCTACTATAAATGGAAAAATACAAGCTTTGAATTAGCCTTATTGTTTATGTGATACCTCCTCAAGAGGTCCTTTCTCTCATGCATGTGGTAGGTGATTTACAACACAAAGTACATACTTTGACCCTAAAGAGTAAGGCTAATTATTTTATAGTATATTCTTATACTACATATGACAACCCCATACAATGTAAAACATTTAAATCATCCTTCACTTGTAATTTTTTCATGACTAAATTTTAATTTTTTGAAGGGACTTCGACCCTTATCTAAATCCTAGGTACTATAGATCTAACAATGATAGATTGCTTTCAAAGGCCTTCCCACAAAGTCTAATTGGTTATGCAATGTATTTGTTTACCCACCTTTCTACTGCATATATGAGAACATTTTTAGAGCTTGAGGAGGACTTTCTCATTCATTTTGTGGCTAGTAAGGGTCTGTACGCACCCAAAAATTACATGGTGTAACATAAAAAAACTCGACACGTCTCCGATGATGACAAAAATCCCTTTCAAGATAAAAAATGAGATCCAAATCCATTTCTTTCTCCTTCCCACTCCATTGGTGGCTCAACTCAATATTGTCCTTCGAGGTACAAGCTTCATTTTTCTTTTAAAAGGATTTTTGGCTTTTTTCCTTGCGCAAACCAGGACAATTACATAACCACCCTTGTTTCTAGATTGATGGTTGTGCAACCGTCCCTTTGGTGACAAGGATGTTCCTGAAACCTTTTAACACAACATTAAAACAAATGTTTTTGAACGCATGTTTTGATTTACGTGAGATTTTCTCTCATGTTTCTAGGTCAAATTAGCTAATTTTTGGCTTGTTGGATTGGTCTTGAGTTCCTCTTCCTCATTTACTAAATATAGTATGTTGATTTGTCCTCCTCAAGCTGAGTCATTGTTTCTTGATTGACATGTGTTCTTGACATCTTTTTCTCCAATAACTTATAAAAATAATATTTTCATTCGTATCATGGGTTGGGTATTTGATAATTTCTCGTGAAGTGTTATGTTGTCAAATTTTGGAAAGGGATTACATAGATAGTCAGTTCACTACTATGTTATTCCTTACTACTTACATTCCAGTCACCCTCTTTACACAAAGCCAACCACATTCAGTTTCTTGATTTTCTTGTTGTCATTCACCATCTTATCTTCCTGGACCAATTGGAACTCACACATTGGAAGGGTATTTGAAGCCAATGAGACATCAGATGAATCCCATCTTTGGAAAAATCTACCACAACATTGTAGTAACCAGGTTGGAGTTGCATTCATTTCTTTGAAGTTTTAATATAGTCATTATTTTGTTGTAAGTAGAAGAAATTATGTATTCAAATTAATTATAAGGGAAGATCTCATCACTTTGCATGTGTCTTAGTATCCCTTTTCAAAATAATTATTACATGTATATATTCTTCCTAACTTATCTATGTCAATTTGCACTAGCAATTGGTTGGAGGAAAAATTAGTAGTAGCAGTATTTTATTTCTTCATTATTATTTTCTTCCGTTCAATTTAAAAGTAATTTATGACAGGGGAAGGTTATACGGTAAAGAAGAAAATTACTTCGAGAATCTTTCTATTTCTAGGGAACTGAGGTAGAAGCTACATAGAAGAAATTATGTTTTAATAGGTAATATCTTCCTGGTAATCTTCCTATCATAATGATAATCACATTGAATCCTGTAATAGAGGAAAAACTACACCCAGTTAATCCCTATTCTAGATTTATTTTAATTCCAAAAGCAATTGTATATTTATTTTAATTTAGAAATAATCGTAGATTTTATTTCTTTTAATTTCTTACGTCTGTAGAGATAGTTCTTTATTTCTTTTAATTATTCTTGAAAACACAAAAATATTAGAAATTTGATTGTTGTAATTGTTTTCTTTTATTCAAAAAGTTTCATTAAAAACATTAAAAAAAAGAATTAGATTAAGTAGATGTGTTGGTTTTATTTAAATAATAGTGAGTGTGGTCTAATTAATTAAAAGGGAAAAAAATCGTCTTTTATTTAATTTAGGATCCTTTTACATTGTTTATTTAAAATTGGAAGTTTAGAGTAGTGTAGAGAATCAAAACAGAACAAAAAAATTAGTTATTAGAGGCTTAGACTACCAGTTCATAGTCCTTAGCCCTCTTTATTAGTTCCTTGACCTTATTTAGCCCACTCATGACTTGTGTTTCTACATAACCATTCCCGGTATAATCTAATCTCACAGGAGGATATTTGAGCCAATCATCCATCCACTAAGCATAGACCGATATTAAGGAGACAAAAATTTGGGTTTACGAGCACTAGTTTTTAGATCTACTCCTTTTCCCCTTAGTTCATTAGCTAGCTATACGCCCTCAATGAACAATGTTTTGGAAAAAAATCACTAAGAGCGGGGAGGGGGTGGGGGCGAATTGATTTCATTACAAAATGTTACAACAATTATCTTTATAAATTCATCAAACCATCATCATATGAGAAATGTAAACTTAGTTAAGAACACCATCAAAACAACTTATCAAACATTCACATGAGCATGCAAGAATAGAGAACACATGAACACATTATTTAGGTGGGAAACCCTCAAGGGGAAGAAAACCCACTAAAATTTTCTTATATATAACAAAATTCAATATTTAGTGAAGCACCAACTCCACAAGGAGCACCAAACCCTAATTTATCTAGCACCAACTAGAATTTAACAAGAACCAACTTGCAAGGAGGATACAAATCCTTGATTTAGAGAAGCACAAATTTCACAAGGGCCACCAACCCCTAAATTTTTAGGAAACACCAACTTGGAAGGAAGACCAAACACCAACTTAGCCACCTAAGAAATTTCTCCACCTTCTTGTTTCTTACTCAAAAAATGATGAAATTATTAGCTCTTCTTCTCTCTCCCCGCTTATTCTTCTTCTTGGGATGCTCTAAATATCTGATATACTCAAGCCTCTAACACACACTCTGATCCTCAAATATCAAATGAAGTTCATAGCCTTTCTTTACTACTCATGAAGACACACAAAAACACCTTTCATGCTCACTCAATCTTTCTTATTTTCTAGGTCATGTGCATGTTCAAAATGATATACATCACTTGTAGGATGTTATTCATGAATTCATTACAGTCTTCATATGGTCTACAATACCTTATTCAACCCTCACACTCATCCTTTAGCTTGCTATATTTCCATATCCATTCACTAGCTCAAATAAGCCTAATAGCCTTGCTTATATACTAGTCACTAGCACATATACCATATAGGTCATCCATTATAGGCACAAGAACATATTAAAAAATGAATAATCATGACAAAACCTCCTTTAGGCATGTAATATCCCAATTTTCCTTTTCCATTCTTTTTAGGTCTCGAGAAACCTACTATATTAGATCTACTAGTACAATGATGCAACTTGAAATTCTTGGGAAATTAAGAACATCACCAAAGCACAAAAAAATTCCAATAAAATTTTAAATGACACTACATACTTTCTCCATTCCTAGAAAGCTCTGCAACTTTATTTCACACCATGAAACCACCTTGATAACACGACTGTCCTATTAGGTCCTCAAAAACTAGTTTTCAAGAATCAAGCTTGTACCACCTTAAAAAACTTCACCAAGATGAATGAAACATGCCAAAATATACTACATTACCTCATTAAAATCACCCAATGAATTAGACTCTTCAACTCAAAGTACAAAGGCTCAAGATCATCTTTGCTTTAAGAACAATCAAAACTATCCAAAAACTAGTTATGAGAAATTGACTTGGTATGACCACTTAGGGACTCAATATTATCTGTAAATCATCATAGACATGTATATTATGTCCAATACATCCTTAAACATCCATTTATTCAGCTGGTCCTTTGCAAAAATTGACTGCTACAACAAAATCTTCAGAAATAAGTCTTCTTTTGTGGGGTCCACTCATCCATATGAAAAACCAAAACCACTTGGAGAAACGTGGAAGAGTAATATACATGATCCAATCATAAAACATGAAAAACCAAACCATTATGAGCCTATTCCAACAATATCTTTCCTATCGACTTGAAATAAGGGTTTTGTGAGGGTTTTTGAGATTTTTTTGGGTTACCGATTGTTCATAAAGATATGGCCTTAAAACTAAAAAAATAATGTGACAAATTCTTAGCTAGGATACTATTGTTGCAAATCAGCAACACCCCGGATGCAAATTAGGTTTCTAAGTTGATGTTTGGCATCCAAAGGTGTGATTGCACAACATTGAAACCTCTCTCCAAGTGTGGGACTTGTAAAATGAGAGAGGAATCTCTAGATTAGAGTCTGGTTCCTCAAACTCCTCTAATCAGATTTATTATTTACATAACTGCAGAGGTTCGAGATCCTAATTTTATCTTAATTTGCAAGAGACAGGATAAGACATGCAAAAATTAAAACTAAACGATAAGGGTGATACACCAAAGGAGTGGTGAGCACTTCTTGCTCATGCAAATTGACACAAATATGAAATTGCAACATAAAACATCATGCACAAAGTTGATAAGTCAGTAAACAAGGGTTTGAAATGAAGCAAACAACACATACAAAGGACTGAAAGCATTCATAGAGCCTGCATTGTGATTTTCAACATCAAAATCCTTGTATTCCAACACCAAAGAGGTAGAAAAACCTGTTACAATCCCTGGAAGGTCTGATACTTGCCAAAATCACTTGTTGAAAGTGAAAACAGAAGCTTGCTGTGCAAAAAAAGTGTTCCCCCTTTGAAAAATGAGCCAAATCCGCTTTTACAGTGCATGGGTCGAGCCCAGGAGAGAGAAAATGTGAAAAAACATGGGAGCCATTCCCCATTGACCAAAATGCATTAAAAATAGCATGGAGGTCCTTACAAACCCATGCCCTAACATTTTTGACCATGTTGGAGAAGAATGCGACCCATTTTGCATTAAAATTGGTTGTTGAAACATCAGTTCTGTCCATGGGCGCGTACCAGAAGCGTTTTTGATTTTCTCCCTCCAAACTAAACCAAAATTCAAAATTGACCATGGAATATTGTAGAGAATTTCACCATATTTCCATTGATATAAAGAACGTGAAAATCCGAGCTCTGGATCAAAAGTTATGGCGATTTGAAGTTTTAGGGAAAAATAGGCCAAAATCGGATCGCTTTGATATTTTTGAAATGGACACGTGGCGAGTTTTGATTGGTCATGGACCTTGCGAGGAAAATTTCCCACAAAAACTCATGTTGAGCCATAACTTGAAAAATACATGGAGTTAGGAGGAAATCTTTACCTTTCTAGAAAGTGAGAGAAAGAGCTCTATCCAATGGTGTCATTTCTAGAAGGTTTTGAGTGCCTAAAAAGTAAAAATTTATGACTGAGGCACAATAGAAGGAAAGAATGAAAGGGTGTTAGCCACAAAATGAGCAGGGGGCACATTTGGATAACAGATACATACCAAAATATCCATAAGAGAATAGTTTCCCATGCGGAAGATTAACGTATCAACTAGCATCAAAAAGTTCACTTACACTTTGGGAAACACCATTTTCAAGAACTTGATTTGACTAAAAATGTAATATCTTGCTTGTTCTTACAAAATATGACCTAAAACTTGGTCCAAACCTCTAAAAAAACATGCCAACACTCCTGCCATGATCAAATTTGTATAATGGTACTAAAAATGATCAACCTACCTCATATGACAATGATTTCTTCACTTTGTTTGGTCTTCATGCTAGGAACCGACCCTTATACCTATGTTTATGCACTCTAAGACACATTCTCATGATCAAAAAACCTATACAAACATGTATCCTCTAATTTTACCAAGCTACCATGCCCATACCTTCTCACAATACCTCTTTGTCTTCACATTATCTTCAAATTCTCTCTGTACTAAAAATGACCTTACAAACATCTAATATCCACCATGAAGACCTTGATATCATCATTAGGAATAATTTGACATCATTTGACATCAATGATAACACACAATAGAAAATCCATGACATCCTTTAGCACCAACAAGGCACAACTCACCTTTGACACTAATGAGAACAACTACTAGCTCCTTGAACATCATTAAATTCAAACAATCTCTTCATGACCTATGATATAAACCATGACATCAATGAAAAATTATAAAAAATATCCCCCTTTTTCATTGATATTAAACATATTGATGGAAAACATACTACAAACTAAAAACACTTCAAAATGATACTTTTCATTTTCTCATTCTCCCTTTATGGTACTTACATGTGCCATCTGTTCATTCATCCCCTTTTGACATAAATGACAAAGTTCTTCAAAACACCGAGGTCTTCTAAAAACTTCCATATAACTGAAAATCAATTTACTAATACTAATAGAAATAAAAACTCACCTTAAACCATGGAGCACAAGACACCAATTGTAGGAAACAAAACATTCTCCCCGAGTTGAACATACTCGTCCTTTGAAATAACACTAAGAACCACCATACATGGAAGCAATGGTTGGAAACATCAACCAAACATGGAAGCTCAATTCTTTTTAAAAATCCCCACCTACTCAATGCATACCTATTAAGATTAACTCAATACCACTCACCATGTCCTTGTCATGACTGATACATACTAGGTCACCAAATGCAACTTCTCAACTCAAGCTCAAATCAACATAGTTATGATGCCAATAGACCAACTTCAACTATCAACTACCACCAATTTCTAGAAACAAGAAATGACATTGCATACCTCTTATTAATACATCTAAGTTCTGTTCACATCCTTCATGATTCTTCATGTCATCTTGGTACCTCTAATCAACTCATGGAGCTAGATATACACCTACTAAACCAATGTATACCTAGAATTATGAAAGAAAGAAAATGATCACAAAAAAACTTGCATACCTTGTTCGAAGTTATCGAATATTAGGGCCAACAAACTCCCTCTCGGGACACATTATCATATTTGAGCTATACATAGGAAATCAGACTCTTCTAGGCTAGATTAGGACTCCAAATCAGCTAGAAACAATAAGATAAACTAGTTCACCATGCATTCACACCTGTTTCACTATGATAAATCAAATCAATCTTCCTCTTTCATGATTCACCAAAGTGATGATAAGAACTACTCACAACCAACCCTATTTCATTATGACTAAACACTTCAACTTCGTAGGCATTACTTGTCTTCTTCTTATGCAAACCGAGATTATACACCTCCTGGCTTTAACCTTGATCCATCAACATGATTCATCAAAATATGACTTGTTCATGCTAATGAACTAATTTTCCATGAATAAACTATGCAAAATAGTTTTACATGATTTTACCTTGAGAATACCTAGGTTTATGACTTTTATAAACTTGCTAACATGCCTTCATGACTCTTAGTTATATTGATCATACCTTTAACAAAAATCTTCATGGAGTCACAATGATCTTCACATCTTCCATATCCTTGTAGACTATAGCTCACAAGATATATTGGTCTTATAGAACAATCCCTTTGTCTCAAGAACATAGAACTATATTAGGTCACAAGACACAACTTCATGCTCAAAGCATGTATACATCACTATATAACCTATCTATCTACCTGCTTGTCCTTCACACATCATCACAATGTAATATATCTCGTGATTGTACTTGAACCTTATACAAGCTCAAACCAAACATCTTCACTATCCTCATGCACATATTTACAACTTTCAAGCATGCTTTGACACTGTATAACTCATGACTAGGATAACTATGCACATAAACCTTCATGCTAGGCATCAATGATCAACTCAAGAAAACTTCTTTTATATGTTTTTCATGATTTCACCATGTCAACATTCTTATATTTCAAACTCGTAACACATTGTCACGTTGTCCCGCCTCCAACTACCTAAATATGAACTTTCTTGGATCTATTTTGATCTTCAAGTCATGTAAAACCATATAGGATCAATGACACAAAAACATATTGGTATTTGCGGACCAATCTCTTGATTTTCAAGGTCACATACCTAAATTTGGTCCAAAACACAACCCTAAGCATTGTTATACACACAAAACTTATTCAAACTATATATTTATCCTCAATCCATCTAAAAAAATTATGGATAACTCTATGACAAAGACATAACTTCATGAATGTTCTTGAGAAGATCAAGAGATAAAAAAAAATTTCAAGGCTCTCGGACCTATATTAGGCCTCAATACAAACTCCTTTTCTCAAAATAGGATTACCACACTCTCCAAATTGTATGCCTATATCTTCTAATACCTTACAAACTTTCTTGAAGCCCATCAACTTGTAACATAATTTCCAAAATATATTAAGTCATCATACATACCTTGTGGTTTAACTTCATGACTGTGACAGGATTAACATCATTCACAACTTGTTCAAATCTTCATAAACTTCTTGATGCTTTTCACTTGTCCTTCTTAACTTCCTTCTTGAAACTCATGAAAAATATCCATCCATATACCTCTTCTCAGCTATCTTTAGTATTCAAAAATCTGCAACACACCTTCATTTCTTCCAATGGATGATGAATGTCTTCATGAATCCTAATGAAGACACCCATGCTTCTGAGGGAAATTAGAACAACATGAACTTAGGAGATTCCCATATCTCCATATCTTTCTCAAGAAACTTGCACTCATGAAGTTGATAGATTGTATTTAGGATCCTTCTTGACTTGGTTTGCACATCCGGCTTAATGACTATATCATCATAATTTTCTCCTGAGCTAATAGAAAAAAATCCTAACACTCTTCATCAACTGATTTAGACACTATCTTGGTAATTAGTCCACTTTTTCTTGTGGATAGATATGAGCTATCTACTTGTCTTTGGTTCCTCCTTTTTACTATTCATGATTGGTTTTGGATCTGCGCTTTGTTCTCGTGGTCTAATTTCATGAGTGCTTTGGATATTCCTTCTTGGTTATAGGAGAAGACTTGACTAAATTATGTTGTTTATTAGGATCTATCGTCTTTGTGAACACCTTCCTATCTTGTATTTCTTCTTGATATCTATTAGCTTGATACCAAATATTATGTCTTGGTGGTTCTTGATAAAAATATAACAATATGACCACTTTTATGATAGTTATGACAAAAAATGCTCTTACATCTTGACTGACATGAGTTGGGAATCCTTCCTTAGTCACATGAGTACTCATTCCTAGAGTACCTTCTACAATCTCTTGCTCTATGACCAAATACATTGCATATATAACAATATCGATTGAAAGAATTAACATACCTCATTGCATTAGGTTGTATAACTAGGTTAGTCCTTCTAGAGTTGATATTTTTGTTCATGTTAGCATCCACCTTGTTCTCCTTCTGATCTTCAAAACTTGTCTCATCATCTTGATTTATTTTATTTTGGTCATAATTGAAACCAAATCTGTTTTATCATCATGAGCCTTTTGATCACTCAAGATACCCTTTAGAGCCTAAGATCTCTTCTCAAACTTCTCAAAAGTATGCAAACTAATTGTTACCTATTCTAATTCTACCATCAAAGTCTTTATTTCTATTTCATACTTGATACAATCTTCTTCCTTATCATTTAGGATTCATTCCCGAGTCTTGAACTTGGTACACTCTTCTTCTCGACCTTTATAGTTGCTATCACTAACTAAAATTGAGATTACACATCCTTAATGATATCATTATGCTAATCATTCATGTAATAAATTTTTCTTCATACTCCTTGATCGAGGAATTCAACTTGTGATTTTTCTTCCTTTGAACTTTCAACTCATCAAGAGAAATGATCAGTTTTACTTCCAAGTTTACCTTAACTTATTCATCTTCTGATTTTTCCAAGAAATTGTTAAAACACTCACCACTTACTTCTTTATCCATGAATATAACTTCATTGCAGTCTTTCTTGTCATTGTTTAAGCTAAATATGAAATATATGAGCCTAATTTGAATGTTGTAGTAGTAGTAAATAAATACTAATTAAGTACACCAATGAATAATCAAGCAAGTAAACAATAAATAATGAAACCCTAATTATAACAAGAGGCCGAGAAATCCTTAACCGGTTCACATAATTTTGGAGAATGCACAGAGTTGGAAAATTGGAAAATGTGAAGCACAAACTATCACACTAGAGCACAAACAAATGTAAAATCAGAGGAATAGGTTGGATTGGGGCACCTAGAGAGGGACATGGGCATCTGTGGGTTCCCTAGACTTGTTTATGGGTTCATGGGTATGTAAACATGTTTAGATAACCTCCTATGAGGTGTCACAAGGTGTTCTCTTTTAGTCACCTTTGATAGCTTCGAGGTCGCAACAAGATTGCCTAGGTCACTGGAAACATGCAATGAAGTATAGACCTGAAAAACCCTTAAATAGACATTAAATATTAACAAAGAAATATGAAAAATGAGGGTTCATACTATCCTCAACTATCACAATGGTGAACTTATGACTAAGCATTGCACTACATCTTAGACCAAATGTAGTTCTCTGTGTGTGTGTATGCACGTAAAATTGTGCCCTAGGTTGCTATTGTGCCAGTCACACTTCGATAATGAGAAAGTATATAGATGTAGAATGTAATAAATGTGTGCATGGAATAGAATGAACTTCCCTCCTATGAAGTGTGATGTAGAAAACCAACCCTTGTTTCCCTTGTGATGGAGCTAGATGGATGCAATGGAGCTCTTAGATGACTTGATGGATGCAACCTTAGGTGGTGATAGATAGTGCTTAGTTCTTGGTCCTTTATTATGATGATATAAATTTATATTAATATGATTCCATTACTTGAATTTCATAATTAACCTTGAAAAGGACGACTACAAAAATATGAGATGCTCAAACAGATAGAAAGGAGCCAAAAAGTGTGATTAAAGTACAAAGAGGACAGGGACACCCAAAGGGGATTGGGGTGCCCGACACAAGCGTGCTTGATGTGTTATGGTGTCTAGGATGAAAAATGCCGAAGAGTAAAAAGGTAGACTGAGAAAGTAAAAGTGTAAGACCAAAAGTAGTAATAGAAAGTAAAAAAAGGTGGCCAAAGACATGGGTTAATTAGTACTTTTCTTACTTAGGAATCATATGAATAGTAATATGCAATCAAGACTAAATAATTACCCAAAGTGCATGATTGTGTGTCTAAATTTCCCCCACTTTATGTTGGTGAGTGGAAAGATCAGTAACATAAAGTAGATAGAGATGTGTACTTGATAACCATGTAGATCGATGTAGAAAACGTGCCGAGGGACTAGAAAAAGTGTGGAGTACTAAAAGTGTGAAGCGTGGATGTTGAGGAGGAGAAAGTGTAAAAAGTGATGATGAATATGAACCTAAGGTGGAAATGCATGTGTAGATGTCACGATATACCTGTTATTGATGTCAATGTGTGTGATGTTTTTGATAACATTGATATTGACTACCACTTCCCACACAGACGGACATGTAAAAGAGAATCTGACAAGTAGTCAAATATGCATGTATATGATAAAAGTGTGTAAGGAAAGTATGTAAAAATGCTAAAAGTGTGAAAAAGGAACATGTGCACTTGATCTGTGATGAGAAAAGGGGTGTAGAAAGGATCATGTAGATGATGTCGACGTGTGAGTTTTTCAAGTGATCTCACACCAATGAAATGGAAGAAGTGTAGGGAGAATAGTTTGGTGTCATCCTCTAACCTTTAACTACTTCCCGCTATGTAGAACACCACTGTAGATGGTGTGTATAAATGCATGTTCTAAGGACTATATACCCTGTAAAATCTACTGTGCATGGAGTTTTGGTTATGTATGATGTTGTATGGGGTGAATGATTCACCCAAATGATGCCCCCTCATTTAGGGTGCATGCGACGTCATTGAAGGAGTATGCGGCCCAAAGGAGGACCAACCATTGTGCTGAAACTATTCCCTATGGGGGAAGGGAATGTGCTTGGTAGAAACCAAGGCACACACAAATAAGTGGCTAGGAAAACAAGTGTTAGTACAAGCAAAGACAAACACTCATGTAAAATGTAAGCTAGTAGACAATGTGTAAGCTAAGACAAACATGCAAGAAGACAATGTAGACCCTAAAAGTGGGTTGCAAACATGGGACATCACTCATGATGTCGTAAGAAAATCAAGGCCGTAGTGGACGTAAACAAGAAAGTATGTGCATAACAAAAACGGAAAATCCCACAAATAATAACACATAATGGAAAACAATGTAATAAACAACCATGGAAGAAAATAGTCCTTTATAACAACTATTACACATGAAGCACCCGTTAACATGTTAGAAAGATAAAAATTATGTCAATGCATGTATAATATGATAAAACGATGTGATATGAAACAAAATCAAACAATATCACCTGTAGCGTACAAAATTAGATGCCCCTAGGAGCCACTAGGGGACTGGTAATAAGTACTATGCCAAACATTCATGCTGCGTGTAATGAATCTTTATAATCCGCAATCACAACTAGAAATCAAGTGAATGTGCATGTGTGTATGAAAATATAATTACATACAAGATATCTATCTAGCATGTGTAACAAGATGAGCATGTAAAAACATAAATAAGAAAGAGTAAATACAACCAAGATATGCAGTATGATGTGGATGAGATGGAATGAAATGTAGTATGAATAATAGGGGAAAATCCCCCAGTGGATATGTATGTATGAAATAAGGTTTATTTATTTATGCCCTTAAACAGATCAAGAATGAACTGTAAACAAGAGTACATCATGTAGAAAGGGGTTGATGAATAGAGTGATGATCATGGAATGGTAATGCATCGATGATATTGTATGTAACATATTGAATGACTATTGTGAGATGATTTAGCCTAAATCGTATATCACTAGATGAGTGAGTAATATGCTAGTACACGTGACAATGTAGCAAAATGTGAATATCATGAAATAGATGAATGTGATGCTAGTAGAAAACGTGATGATGTAGCACAAAGTGTATATCGCAATATGTATGGATAAAATGCCATAAAGAGGTGATGATTTATCCTAAAAGTGTATATCATGATATGTGTGAAGAAGGTGATGGCTAAAAATGTCGCATAGTGTGATAAAAAGGTTGATTGATTGATTGTGAAGATTAAGGTGTAGAATGATGTAGGTGTGATGATGTGAGGTTCACTTTTTAATGAGACCCTCAACAATCGAGTATCAACCATTGTATTATAGGGCACCATCAGGTAATGAGTAAAACACATAAAATTAGATGTAAGAATGTAGCGTGAATGTGTATAGTGAGTAATGCACCTAGTGTGTGATAGGAGCTAGAAGAGGAAAAAGTTGTGTGTGTATAACGTGTGTTGTGCGAGGTGTGTAATGTGTAATGTGTAGTGTGACTAAGAAATGCTAGAAATATATGTTTGTAAGTGTGCCTAAGTGTAAAGTGTGTAATGTGTTGAAGTGATGAGAAGGATGTGTTGTGTAAGATGTGTGATATGGTCAAGTGTGTAAGAATGCTTAGTGTGTATAGTGTGCAATATGTGAGGTTCATGTGTATATTATGCCCTCAATAGTCAAGTGTGAACCATAACAAAGAGTTCATCATAGGGTAATTACAATACATATGTAAGAGGATGCATACGATGAATGTAAAATACTAGAAGTGATGTGTTTTAGATGGAAGATAATTGATGGTGCTATAAGACAAGGGAGTTTGTATGATGCCCCCACAAGTGTGTGGTGATAAGTGTCTTAGATGATGAATGTATTTGGTGATAAGTGATGAGAGATTATACTATATGTGTGAATAATTGAAGATGGTGATAACTATATGTGATTCAAGAGCATCATGGAAAGAAGCAACAAAATCTCAAATTTGTCCTTCTAGTCATGTTTACGGAAGCAAGGAAGATGAATGCAAGCCTTGAATTCACAAAGAGTAATCTAAAGGGGTATAATGTTCAAAATTTAAAAACTTATACTTTCCCTACTTTATAAATTCAAAAATTTGAAAGCCTGTAGTGAAGGATTTAGGATATTAGTAAGAGTAAAGGAGTCCTAAGAGGTTTGTGGGAATGTACTAGGTGTCTAACATATGATAAATGAGTCATAGGTGGGTAATGTTATCCAAAATTCACCCCCCCAGGGTAATTTTGATAACATGCATCAGAATATTCAAGTCCCAAGAAAAATGACTCGATTGAGCAAAATCGGTTTCTAGGGTCCCTTCGGAATCTTTCTAAACTCCCGGGCCAAAGAGGGAAGGAGCAAGCTTTGAGAAAGTGCGAAAAGTTGCAGAAAGGCAAATAGGATTGATCCAGGAAAAAGTGAAAAACTGGCTAAGTCCTTCTAGAGGGAGCAGTCGGGACAAGCGGGCCAGAAATACCCGAACCGGCCGAAAAGAGACAAGTCAGCCCAAAAGCAAATGGGACAAGCGGGCCAGAAATACCCGAACCGGCCGAAAAGAGACAAGTCAGCCCAAAAGCAAATGGGACAAGCGGGCCAGAAATACCCGAACCGGCCGAAAAGAGACAAGTCAGCCCAAAAGCAAATGGGACAAGCGGGCCAGAAATACCCGAACCGGCCGAAATTGTCCCAAAAGGTCCAAAATCAAAATAGGACGTCCGGGACAAAAAGACCCGAAATACGCGAAGAAGCCGAAGGAGCCGAAAGCCAATCAAAAGGTGCCACGTGTCTGGCCAAATGAGGGACAAGGAAGCCCATTTCGGGCGGATCGGAGGTTTTTGTCCCAAGCAGCATTGGGACATCCGGGACGAATGGACGCGAAGTACGCGGAAGACCCAGCAGGCCCGAGAACCATTGAGAAATTGCCACGTGTCATCAAGGAAAAGCCGAAGGGTCAAAGGGCAAGATTTGAAGCGCTGGCCCGAGCCAATAGAAATTGGACACGTGTCCAATGGAGCATAGAAGTGCGGAGCTCGGGGAGGAGTTGGAAGGTTTGGCCAAATCTAAGCCAAAAGGGGTAAAAGTGAAGGAAGACCCGGCAGGTTCGTGAACCAACCAATGCATGCCACGTATCCCTAGTAGCGGGGCGTGGAAAAAGATGTGGAAAATATTCCAAGAGCACCAAAAGTCAAAATTCAAGAGACAGCCCGCCGAAAAGCAGAGGGGAGAGAATTATTCAGCGAATCAGAGCATGCCACGTGGTGTCCAAGTGGCAGTACGCGGGAAAGCTTTTCAAATCCATTATTGCCTGTTTTCTTCAAATCGTCGTATCTTTTGATCCAGAGCTCGGATTTGCATGTTCCTTATATCAACGGAAAGCTAGTGAAATCCTCTACACGATTCTGGGATCAATCTCGAGTTTTGGTGCAGTCTGAAGAGTGAAAATCAAGAAACACCTCTGGCGCGAATAACAAGCAGAGGTAATGCTTCAACAACCACTTTAATGCAACAAACAACCCGCCCGCTTTTGTAGGCAAAACGCCGCTCGCCGTAACCCGCCGCTTCGCCATGATGGAAAAATTAAATGCAACCTAGAGGTGGTTGGGGCAGATTTCAAATTGGGGCGATTTCGAATTCCTCTCTCTTTGCTCTCCCATTCTTCCTATAAATTGTAAGGAGGGGTTTCTTTCTAACGTTGGACATTTCTGTTTTGCGACCCCTCCCTTCTCTCCTGCTTGCAAGAGAATTCGTGGAGTTTTCAAACCTCCCATATAGACTGTAACACCATTTTTGCCTTCTGGCTATTGCAATGTATTGAATCGATCCTTGAGCAATATATATGTGTCTGTGGTTGCTTTTAAACCCTCTTACATATTTATTACTGTCATTCTTGATCTTTCATTGCATTTTTGCTATCTGTGCATGATGTTGTGTTATATCTACATGATCTGTGTTTAATGTGGCAAAGCATATGTTCTTCATTCCTCGGTGCATCACCTCTATTAGCTTAGATTTAGTTTATGCATCTTCTTACCTTGTCTCCTTGGCAGATTAGATTAGATTTTGAGGAAACCCTCTGCATATTTCATGTGCACCTGAACAGAGGAATAGGAACCAGCCTTTCTCTGGAGATTCCTTTCTCACTCTTCAAGTCCCACACTTGGAGAAAGGATTCAATGTTATGCAATCACACTGGATATTAGTGATCAACCTAGAAATCTGATCAACATCCAGGGGTGCTGTGATTTTGCACTAACAGTTTTGGCACGCCCGGTGGGACCAGAGGTCTCATTTTTATTGCAGCAAGGTTGATGTGCATCTGCTGCAATTTTCTTGCTTGAAAAGAGCTATTATTTGCATATCTGGCGACTCCACTGGGGAAGAATCAACTGGTTCCAGCAGTCAGGCCTAAAAGCTTATGAGAAGAATCACAAGGTCAAGAGCTGGAGAAGAGGAAGTGCTGTTTGAATACCTGCAACTATCTCCAAGAAGAAGGCAAAGAGGAAGAAGGATTCAAAGGTCTCCATCTCCACCAAACAGAACTCTCTCAACTCCTCCACCTGAGCGGCCTTTCTTTCAATATACAAGGATTTTAAGACCAATCAGAATGGCGCAACCAGTGAACCCCTATGTCAACTTCACAGGCAGCAGCCCACTTGCTCTCAATGCACAAAATCCAATCCCAGTAGCAGCACTGAAGAACATTCCATACTTTACTGGAGAAAATCAGACCACTCCTGGCGATCATGTCAAGGACATTGCTAACATTTGTGCAATCCATGAGATTAACGAGATGCAAGTAGCTGTCAAATTGCTGGCATCTTCATTCAAGGGGAAAGCATTGCAATGGTTTAGGAGCCTTGAAGTTGCTTCTATCACGAACTGGAATCAGCTGTGTATTGCACTTCATAATCAATTTGGAGAGAAGGGAGACAACTTGTCTCTTTTGGAGCAACTGACAACCATCAAGAGAGCTTCCAATGAGCAGCTAACTGACTTCAACTTCAGATTTCAAAGATCTTGGGATAGAATTCCAGTAGCAGTCAGACCAACAGCAGAAGGTGCTTTTCTATACTACCTTAAAGCTTTAAATTCTGATATTTCTATATTGATTCAATCCATGGGAGGCACAACTATCCCTGCTGCTTATAATATTTCCATTAGAGCTGAAAATTGTCTGATTCAAGCTGGCAAGCTATCTCCTAGGCCTCCAATGCCATTATATCCAAGTTTAGAGAGCCCAAGTACTAGTCAGGCACCTGTCTTAGCTCCTTCTCCCACTCCTAGAAATCAGAGTTCAAATGAAGCTTCCACTTCATCTCCAAGTGCCCCAAATGAGCTTCAAGAAGTCATGAAGCAGCTGCAAAATTTAGGTAATGAGCTGGTCACACTTAAGAGACAAAAACTCAAGCCTTTAGACCTTCGTATCAGCCTCAAGCTCAACCTAATAGGCAGCCATATCAGCCTCAAAGGCCACCTAATCCAGCTGCAAATATGAATCAAACAAGGCCTCCCACAATAGACCATTCCAGCCCTATAATCCAAATGCCATATCTCCTCTAAGGCATTAGTGCCAAGACACAAAACAATATTGCCCAGAGGAGTATGAATGGTGCTTTCCATGTAATGAACCCCATAATCAATCCATGTGCTATAATGGTGCTTTAACCCAAGCTTTAATGGTAACAAGTGTTGGTGTGGAGGGTGAAAGTAGTCAAGAAAACAACCAACTACAAGAAACATTCCAACAAAGAACTCCGCCCCAAATGACACCACATTGGTAAATTGGCGAGCAGCAGAGGATTTCGTGGTATGAATCGTGAGTTTCTCAAGGTGTCGCTACAACACAAGGTCAAAAGGAGAAATTTGGGTGAAGAACAGCCGTTAGCCCACCAATCCACAACCTTCCACACTCCACAAATGATTGGCAAGCAAAACCCGGTTTCTAATGCACAAGGGCGATCAAGAACAGCCCTAGGCCAACTCAAATGCCACTGTTGCTGCCCACATACAAGGAGCGAATGCGCAAACCAAGGGACAGCAGAGAGATCCTTCATCACCATTCAAGATTCATTGATCGGATGAAGAAGACAAACGTCAATATATCTATGTGGGAATCCCTATCCATCCTGTGCCAAAGAGATCTGCTGCAGTGTTTCGCTATGAAGGATCTGCCAACTTCGAATCAGCAGGTTCAGAGGCAAGACAAAGTGCTTACAAATGCTGCCCAGCCTGAAGGAAATCATGGAACACAACAAGGTAAAATGTTGAAGCCCCCTTTTATGTTTCGTTAATCATTGGAAATCAGCTAGTGCATAATTGCATGATAGATTCCGGGGCAAGTAGCTCAGTAATGCCTAAACAGATAGCTGATCAGTTAGGGCTCCAATATGAGATAACATCTAAGGGAGTAGTGCAGCTGGATGGGACAGCAATAGCAACAGTTGGAGTGATTAGAAATTTGAGCCTTACCTTGCATGCATGTCCAAATGTTGTTGTCTTGCAAGATATATCAATCATAGACCTTCCACCACTCTTTGCCCTCTGTTTGTCAAGGGACTTTACTGCCAAGATTGGGGGATATTTGTCCGCTGATTGGTCACACATGCTGTTCAGAACGAGGTATGGAACTAAAGCTACAATTAGGTCAGAACCTATTGCAGATTTCCACATTGAGCCCTATACTCCAAGTCATATTAATACCAATTGCTCAGCATTTGATCAAGAAGATCACCTTGGCACAGATGAAGCCGATACTAAGGTTGGAAGTATCCCAGATTTGACTCTTGATGAATGGGCAAGCAAGGTGCATGCTTTTGATCCTTATCAAAAAGTAGAAGAATCTGAACTAGGGGCCTATTGTATACACGAAGAATGTCAACCTATTCCTAACATCACCAGGCCAAGCCACAAGGATGACAATGAGGTATGGCAACTGTTTTTTGATGGATCAAGGAGTAGACAAGGCGCAGGAGGTGGAGCCATGCTTATTTCACCTCAAGGAGTAAAGTATTATTCAGCTTTTAGATTTCAATTTGCATGTTCCAATAACACTGCTGAATATGAAGCCTTGGTGCAAGGGATGCATTGGGCAATAAAGAGAAAAATAAATAACTTGCAAGTGTTTGGGGACAGTGAGCTGATTGTAAATCAGGTCAAGGGACAAAGATGTTTGCCAAAAATGATCTACTCGGATGTTACAAGAACAGGTGTGGGACCTCATGGAAGATTTTGAGGCTTTCAGCATCAAGGCCATTCCCAGAAAAGAGAATCAAGCTGCTGACAGGCTTGCAGCAGTGGGGGCAACCTTTGACATTGTAGAAAACATTCAACAAGACAAGGTACAACCAAACATCCACGTGATTGTGAGGCCTTCAGTGCCGGATAACGATGTCAATTGGCAAGTATTTGAGAATGACCAGCAAATCATCCACTTCTTGCAAGAAGAAGCTGAGTTCTCAGCTAAAAATCAAGAGAAGTTGAAACAGCAATATGGTGACCAGGTGATACAGCTGAGAACTGACAAGCTGCCCAAGGGACTTGTCACCTTGGAGTCCATTTTTAACCCCAATGATCAGTTTAGAAAGGAGAAAGCAAATATTCAGGTCAAGAGGGAAGATTCGGTATCCATCTTGGTAAAAGAGAACAAGCCATTGCAAATTGGAAAAATGACAACTGAGCAAGAGAGATATGAGTTCATACAGCTTTGTCAAGAATTCCCTGACGTGTTTGCTTGGAGCTATGAAGACTTGAAGGGCTTCAATCCCAACTTAGCTCAGCATACCATCGAGTTGGATCCAAATACTAAGCCTGTCAGGCAGAAATAGAGACCAGTCAATCCACACATGGAGCCTCTCATGAGGAAAGAATTGGACAAGCTGATTGAGTCAGCAATTATATTCCCAATCAAGCATTCTAGTTGGGTTGCCAACTTAGTTCCAAATCGAGAAGAAAAGTGGAGAGATCAAAGCTATGTGTTGACTTCGTGAGATTTGAATAGAGCCTCTCTCAAGGACCATTATCCACTCCCTTCCATGGAGCAAATATTACAGGTCAGTAGGGGTCGAAAGGTTTTCGCTGCTTGATGGATACTCAGGCTTCAATCAAATTATGGTGAAGGAGGAAGACCAGTTCAAGACAGCCTTCACAACCAAATGGGGCACATATGCCTACAAGAAGATGCCATTTGGACTGTCGAACGCCGGAGCAACATTCTAGCGAGCTATGGATATGGCATTCAAAGGCTTGATCAACAAGATAGTACTGATATACTTAGATGATATTACTGTCTTCTCAAAGAATGCTGCAGACCATCTCTTTCACCTCAGGCAAGTGTTTCAGAGGTGTAGAAAGTTTGGAGTGTCTTTAAATCCTAAGAAGTGCATCTTTCTTGCACATGAAGGGAAACTTCTTGGCCATATTGTCTCCAAGGAAGGATTAGCAATTGATCCAGAAAGGGTTGAAGCCATAAGAGCTCTGCCATTGCCAAGTTACAAAAAGGCTCTTCAAAGTTTCCTGGGAAGGATAAACTTTGTTCGGAGGTTTGTCCCAAATTTTGCAGCCCTTGTCAAGCCCATCACCAAAATGTTAAGAAAAAGCATGGCTTTCAAATGGACGGCAGAAGGCAAGGAGAGTTTTGAAGCAATCAAAGAAGCCATCTCCCAGGCACCCACTCTCATCAACCCGGACTTTTCCAAGGATTTCATCCTCTATGCATTTGGGGGTGATGACACTATTTCTGCCATTTTGGTGCAACAGAATAAAGATAATGATGAACAGCCAATTGCCTTCTTTAGCCAAAGCCTAAATGACTGTGAATTGAGGTACTCTTTTATTGAAAAACATGTGCTTGCAGTAATCAGGAGCTTGAAGAAGTTCAAGCATTTAGTCTCAAACAACAAGGTCCAGTTGCTGGTCTCACATGCTGGGGTCAAGGACTTCCTCCTCAACAAGGATTTGAATGAGAAAAGGGCTGGATGGATCACCCGTGTCATGGAGTATGACATTGAGATCAAGATCACCAAGCTGGTAAGAGGCAAAGGTTTGTGTGAGCAGCTCGCTTCCAAACAACTAAACAACCCAGAAGATAAAGAAGACGCTGTCCTGCTTTTACAAAATGATCAAAAACAGGAAAATGATGATGTGTCCACTCCCTGTTGGACTCAGAATATGATACATTTCCTACAGACGGGCATGTGCCCTCTAGAAATGAGCAAAGCAAGAAGAAGACACTTCAGGTTGCAGGCTATTCCATATACCATCATTGATGGAGTTTTGTTCAAGAAGGACGTCCAATGGAGTCTTCACTGAGATGCATTAACACAGTCGATTCAAAGGGTATTAAAGGAGTTTCATGATGGACCAGTGGTGGCCATTTTGCACCAAGAGTGACACTTCTGAAAATCATGAAGGCTAGTTATTATTGGCCTAAAGTCTTTAGTGATTGCTATGCATGGATCAAGAAATGTAAGAATTGTGCATTCTTCACAGGAAAAGAGAGACTTGCAGCCCTCCCATTACATCCAATCTCAATTGACCAGCCATTCATGCAATGGGGTTTGGACTTCATTGGAATCATCAATCCCAATTCGAGCCAAGGGCACAAATGGATTTTGACAGCCACAGACTACTTCACCAGATGGACAGAAGCAGTAGCACTCAAAGAGGTGAATGAGTCTAGCATCTTGGACTTTTATGAGGGGATAACTACCAGATTTGGTGTGCCTGCTACAATAGTCTCTGATAATGCATTGGCATTCATTGGATCTAAAGTTACTGAGTGGGCTGTCAAGAACGGGATCTACCTGAGCACTTCATCAAACTATTACCCTCAAGGTAATGGCCAGGCCGAGTCTACAAACAAAAACTTGCTGAGGATCATTAGGAGGACTCTTGATGAGAATCAGAAGGCTTGGCATACCAAACTCGAAATCAGCCTTATGGGCTGATAGGATAACTCCCAAAAGGTCCACAGGTAACTCTCCATTTAGGCTTGTCTACGGAAGAGAGGCAATCTTGCCCCTGTCACTTGAGTTGCCAACGTTGGAACTCATGAAACAACTGGAATTGCTAGAGTTTGGACCCATGGAGGTGAGGTATGCAGAATTGATGGAGCTGCAAGAAATCAGAGATCAGGCATTCCAAGCAATGGAAAAGGATCAGGCTTCGATCAAGAAGACCTTTGATAGGAAGGCCAAAGATAAATCTTTTCAAGAAGGAGATCTAGTATTGAAATGGGATGTGGACAGAGAAAAACCAGGAAGGCATTCAAAATTTGATGCCATTTGGAGTGGCCCATACATGGTCACAAAGTGCAAGAACAACAATGCTTTCCAATTGGCCTCATTGGATGGTGAAGAACTGCAGATTCCAGTAAATGGAATCTATCTCAAGCGTTGCTTCTAGAGGGAGGTTCACTACATCTGTAAATACTAGATTAGATTTTCTTTCCTCCAAGTGCTTGTGCACATTGTTTTGCTGTAGGTTAGTTTTGTTTTCCCTAAGTGCTTTGGCACAGGTTTTGCTGCTCTCAGGTTGTTTTCTACGATTCAGTGTGTCACTGAGGGGAAGTTGCATGTCGAGCTTTGTTTCAGGTTAATGCTTAACTCCATGCCCAATGGATGGCTTCAGAAATCGCCTTTTCATCTAAGCAGTGCATGACCCCACCGAGTGCTAAATCAAGTTATCCAAAATTCACCCCCTGTGGTAATTTTGATAACATGCATCGAATATTCAAGTCCCAAGAAAAATGACTCGATTCGAGCAAAATCGGGTTTCTAGGGTCCCTTCAGAATCTTTCTAAACTCCCAGCCAAGAGGGAAGGAGCAAGCTTTGAGAAAGTGCGAAAAGTTGCAGAAAGGCAAATAGGATTGATCCAGAAAAAGTGAAAAACTGCTAAGTCCTTCTGAGGAGCACGGACAAGCGGGCCGAATACCCGAACCGGCCGAACCGGCCGAAAAGAGACAAGTCACCCAAAAGCAAATGGGACAAGCGGGCCGAAATACCCGAACCGCCAAAAGAGACAAGTCAGGCCCAAAAGCAAATGGGACAAGCGGGCGAAAATACCCGAACCGGCGGGAAATTGTCCCAAAAGGTCCAAAATCAAAATAGGACGTCCGGGACAAAAAGACCCGAAATACGCGAAGAAGCCGAAGGAGGCGAAAGCCAATCAAAAGGTGCCATGTGTCCGCCAAATGAGGGACAAGGAAGCCCATTTCGGGCGGATTGGAGGTTTTTGTCCTGCAAGCGGCATTGGGACATCCGGGACGAATGGACGCTGAAGTACGGAAGACCCAAAGAGCCGAGAACCATTGAGAAATTGCCACGTGTCATCAAGGAAAAGCCGAAGGGTCAAAGGGCAAGATTTGAAGCGCTGGCCCGAGCTAATAGAAATTGGACACGTGTCCAATAGAGCATAGAAGTGCGGAGCTCGGGAGGAGTTGGAAGGTTTGGCCAAATCTAAGCCAAAAGGGGTAAAAGTGAAGGAAGACCCGGAGGTTCGTGAACCAACCAATGCATGCCACGTATCCCTAGTAGCGGGCGTGGAAAAAGATGTGGAAAATATTCTGTTATCCAAAATTCACCCCTCAAGGTAATTTTGATAACATGCATCAAATTCTTTAATCCCAAGCAATTATGTTGATTCAGAGTGAAAGGTCATGTTTCTAAGGTCCCATCATATTTTTCTAACTCCCCTGTCCAAGTAGAAGAGAGTAAGTTCTCGAAAATGTGAAAAAAGGGTCAGAGAAGGCAAATAGGTTGATCCAGAAAAATCATGAAAATTGGCTAAGTCCCGCTCAAGGTCGCCTCTGGGACGTTTGGGACAAAAAGCTGCGAACCGGCCGAAATCAGCACAAACAGTCCGAAACGCAGCAGGGACAAATGGGACAAAAGTACGCGGCGGGCGCGAAATTCCGGTTCGACAGAGAAAAAATCGACTAACTGCTGAGAGGGTCGCCTTTGGGACAAGCGGGACAAAAAGGCGCGAACCGGCCGAACCGGGCGAATTTGTCCCAGACAGTCCAAAAGCAAATGGGACGCGCGGGCCAAAAGTACGCGAACCGGCCGGATCGGCCGAAATGGGAAATTTCAGCACCAAAACCAAATGGGACAAAGGGACGCGCGGGACGCGAAAAGCCGAAATGGCCGAAGGCAGAGGAGAAAAGTCAACATTTGACCCGTGGAACTTCAAACGGCCATAACTTTTGACTCCGAGCTCCGATTTTGATAAAATTTGACTTTCTGGGCAATGAGGGTAGATATGTTTAAATAAAAGAAACATATTCGGCTCCAGTCAGTCAATGCTCATTCCCGTCAAATGACAGAAAACGCCTGCCAGGCCCAAAACAGCTGCCCACACTCAGAAGGCCATAACTTTTGCATTTCTCAACGAAATCGCACAAAATTGGTACCGTTGGAATCGTGGTTCCGAGCCCGATGCACAGCAATCAAGAAATTCCAGATTTGATCAGAAATTGATTGAGTTTTTTAAGAAAACGTGGCCGGGTTCAGAACAGTGTTTTATTTGGTAGCTGGGAGTGCAATTAAGAGGCATGGTCATCATTCCTTCTCTGCTTTGCCGCAAAGACACATGGGACAATATGGGAGCCTTTTCCAAGTAATGTATGCCCATTCCACTCAATTTAATGCCTCTTACAGGTGGTTGAAGGACAGATTTCGGGATTTCCATTTTCCCTTCTCTTTTCCTTCTCATTTTTCTATAAAATGAAGTGTTGGGCTCATTGTAAAGAGGGGAGAGTTTTTGGGTAACAAAGCTCTGTCAAAATTGCTTTGTGGAAGCCGCAGTGTTGCAGCCCTCAGTAGTGGACTCCTTGCATGGTGATCCAGGCCCTTATCTTGTAATAGATTGAACTGTGCATATCATGAAGCAATAAAATATCAGTTTGTGGATATATCTTCCCCTGCTGTGTTTCCTTGCATTCTTCTTGCCCCTTTGATCCTTCTACAAGTATATTGTGTCTATTTATTATGTTCTTGCAGGAATTCATTATTATTGTGTGTGCTTGGAATATTGCTGTGAATGCATTTTGCTGGATTATGGTGAACTGTCATCACCTCTTCTAGTGTGCATTTTGCCTCTGTATTTCACACATTTGGAGATTACTCTCACACCCTCTTTTTCTGGTGTATCACCGCTTTAGTGTAGGCTTTCATTTTATGCATTCTCTCTCTCTGGTCCCTTGGAATTTTAGGTTAGAATAGCTAGTTTCTCCTGCATTAGAGTAGATTGTGGCAGGTAGTTTAGGAGCAAGAACCAGCTTTCTCTGGAGGTCTATCTCAAGTAGCAAGTCCCACAACTTGGAGATAGTACCCATGTTATCCAATCACACTGGATGCTTAGAGTGATCAAACTAGAAATCTGATCAACATCCAGGGGTGCTGTGATTCGGTGATAACAATTCCAAGAGCACCAAAAGTCAAAATTCAAGAGACAAATTACTTAAAAGCAGAGGGGAGAGAATTATTCAGTGAATCGAGCATGCCATGTGGTGTCCAAGTGGCGAGACGCGGAAAGCTTTTCAAATCCATTACTCACTGCTTTCTTCAAATCGTCGTATCTTTTGATCCAGAGCTCGGATTTGCATGTTCCTTATATCAACGGAAAGCTAGTGAAATCCTCTACACGATTCTCGGGATCAATCTTGAGTTTTGGTGTAGTCCAAGAGTGAAAATCAAGAAACACCTCTGGCATGAATAACAAGCAGAGGTAATGCTTCAACAACCACTTTAATGCAGCAAACAACCCGCCACTTCGTTAGGCAAACCGCCGCCGTAACCCGCCGCTTCGCCATGATGGACGAATTAAATGCAACCTAGAGGTGGTTGGGGTAGATTTCAAATTGGGCAGATTTCGAATTCCTCTCTCTTTGCTCTCCCATTCTTCCTATAAATTGTAAGGAGGGATTTCTTTCTAACGTTGGACATTTCTGTTTTGCGACCCCCTCCCTTCTCTCCTACTTGCAAGAGAATTCGTGGAGTTTTCAAACCTCCCATATAGACTCGTAACACCATTTTTGCCTTCGGCTATCGTAATGTATTGAATCGATCCTTGAGCAATATATATGTGTCTCGTGGTTGCTTTTAAATCCTCTTACATATTTATTACTGTCATTCTTGATCTTTCATTGCATTTTTGCTATCTCAGTGCATGATGTTGTGTTATATCTACATGATCTCGTGTTTAATGTGGCAAAGCATATGTTCTTCATTCCTCGGTGCATCACCTCTATTAGCTTAGATTTAGTTTATGCATCTTCTTACCTTGTCTCCTTGGCAGATTAGATTAGATTTTGAGGAAATCCTCTGCATATTTTGTGTGCACCTGAACAGAGGAATAGGAACCAGCCTTTCTCTGGAGATTCCTTTCTCACTCTTCAAGTCCCACACTTGGAGAAAGGATTCAATGTTATGCAATCACACTGGATATTAGTGATCAACCTAGAAATCTGATCAACATCCAGGGGTGCTGTGATTTTGCACTAACAGGTAAGAGATAATAAAAGGATGTAATGAATCCATTTTACTATGTATGACCATATGCAGAGCCATGATGGTCATGGAGCTAGTTGGGTTTTTCAAGAAGAGGAGATAAATTCAAAAAGAGAGTTAGTTTTGGGGATTCATTCGAGAAGGAGGAAGACTTTTGTAAAACAAATTATAACATTGTACATAAAATAAATTTGTTTTTGTCATTTCCGATGAATCTACTTCTTGCATGGTTCTCAAATATTTTTGATGGTATGGTTATTAAACTCATGAACTTATTAATAAGCATGAATATCCCTTTAAATTTTAGAGAATAGGATTATTTGAATGTGAAAGTTTGGTTCATAGTTTGGTGGATGAGTCATTGATTGTATATATGTGAGTTGTGTGTGAATTTGGCCTTTTCTCAAGAAGAAGAATCCTTTGAAAAGTGACATTGCATTTGTAGATGTATAAGGGTGAAGTTTCTTTGGTCATGTAGTGAAGGTAAGGGTGTAGAATTGGATTGATGCTCTGTATGAGAGAATTACCTTGAGAAATACTAATTACGGATGTGTTGGGAAAATCCCGATTTGTTTGAAAAAATGATCAAATACTTATAAGCATGTTAATATTAGGAGGTTATTTTAATGGAAGGAGTGATATGGCTAGGTCTTGAAGATGAGTTCCTTGATATTGTATGTGCATTCATGAAACCCTTAAGACTGTAATGGTGTTAATATTTGAAGGACCGTGTATTTGCTAAAAATGGTGACTTGTGTGTTTAATAAATTGTGACTCACCAAAGCCTTGGAGAAGTGAGATAAGGTGTATCTGATGCATGAATGAAAGTTATAAAGGAAATGAATATTTGTTTCATTTAATGAGGGTTTCATCCCTCTCAGTGCATGTAAGTTTGGCATAAAAGCTTATAGAAACTAACCAAAACTTGTGTCAATCTTAACAATGCTAAAATAGTATTGTGGAGTGGGTAAAAACATTCATTTAGACCAAATTTAGAGCACTCGATTCACAAATTTGGAGAAGTTACTTCAAGTTTAGCCTTATTAGGTTATAGATGCACCCATTTAGGGTTCAAGGAAGAAAGAGTACTAAAAACTCTAAACAATGACTCCAACTTAAAAATTTGGTGGAAAAAATATTGAGTGAATCCTAAAAGTGTTAAAAGAATAATATTGAAGTTTCTTGGGTGGAAAAGTGAGAATTATTTACCAATTTCTTAGAGGCCTATATGCATAGTTTACAAACCTAGTTTGAGAAGCTAGTTTACAAAGGAACTACACTTTTATTTTGGAGTTAGATGATGGGTCGCTGTATTGCTCCAATCATTTAACTAACATAATCTTCTATCAGTGTCACTCTAAACCAGGGTTGTGTCCTAGGTAGTATGCAATGGAGTTTAATGGAACCAGTTATTTGTTGGGTCTATTGGGGGTTGCTTAGTTTAGTGACTAATCTACAAAAATGCAATACAAATCTATAGAATTGAAATACAGTTCTACAGAATTCAACTATTCGTGATGAAAGGAAACTAACAACTAATCTTCATTGGAAAATGAAATGCGCACACACTACTTTTAACAAATGAAATTACAACTATATAAATGAAGCTTAGCAGAAAGTGAGATTACTTGTTAACTAGATTTTCATAATGGAAACATCTATTCTAAATGAAAGTGGTAATGAAGAAAATAAATATAGTCAATCAAAGCATGCATGTAAGATTCTCAAATAGAAATTGCAATAAATCCAATCAAAGAACCGTATGCGTAAATGAACTCAAAATAACCTCTTATCTCCTTAGTCGAGTGGGCCCTTGCTTTTCCTTGGGATAGAAGCATTAACAACCTTTGATTCTCAAAACATCGTGAATTTCATTAACACGAAATAAGTTTCATAAAGCATAGACAATGAATAATAATGCCAAAAATTGAATATAGATAATCTATCTCAAAGATATCAAAAGTAGTTCTCCTATATGTTCTGAAGACGAAGTCTTCATATAGGTACTTTTAGTTACAAGGCTCGCCATAACAGGTGGCATTAATCACCATCCACCAAATACTAATTAAAATGCATAAATTTCTACGGGTAGTTAGGAACAAGCCCCAAACTAATAGGTCAACTTTGGTGGAAACAGTCTCCTGCCGCTTGCTCCAAACTCGGGCTCCATAACTACCAGCAACATCCATCATTTCCTACACACATCATCACATTTTATCTCAAAAAGATAGTTAGTAGGAGGTTCATGTGATAATCGGTTTTCATAAACTATAGCAAGGAAAATGCATCAAACCTACTAAGATATAACTACACAAAACATCCCCATGTATTAATAAGTCATATCAAAAGGGTATTTTTGGCTTGAAGAAATGATATCAATGAGCCAAACAATGCACTCATCATTTTCCCTCTGAATTTACCTATTGCATGTCCCTATGTAACTTATCTTCATCTTGCTCGCCTATCAAGTCACTTAGCCATGTCATATTCTTCAAATTGATCAAAGATATTGTTTTTGGTGTTCTTACATTACCCGAGTGTGTTGGAGGTAACCTCTACCCATGCTTGTGAAACTGTCATTTGATTGGGACGTATTGTTCTCCTAGTGAGAGAGGGCTCAAAAGGAGTGGTGGACGTGCTTGGAGGCCTACCCATTCATCATTGTACTATTGGCTGGTTTTCTCTATGGTTTGTCTTATAATGGTGATGAGGGCATCACCCCTGTGCATGCTGCAGCTCAAGTTTTGGGGAGAGAGAACCTCCCTGCATTTCAAGGGAAAACTCAGAGTATCCCACCTCCTATCACATGCCTGCCAAGCTATCCCAAAGTTCTGCTGATTGTAATTTTCAAAATCCATGACACATTGAAGTAAAATCTGGGAAGTGTTTACCTCGACTCCTGCTTGATAGTAAAGTGAGTGAAAGTTTTTTCTTAGAGCTACATCAGTGTGATGATTTGGACAGATGTGGAACCCAATGGACTGAGTGGTGTGATTGAAAATATTTGTTTACTAACCCCAAATGATCTAATTTCGTAGTGTAGACTGAAAGGCCTTGATTTGGAAATCACCCACAAATAAATTGATTAAGAAATCAGGCACATTTGTAACTATCATGTTATGAAGGTAGAATTCACAAAGCAAATTTTGGATCTCAGGAGTACTGCACTTATAAATTGATAAGAAACTAGTGCCATTGGGAATTTCATGAGGATCTTGATGACACAATTGGAATAACCAAGGAATAAAATTGTTCTTGAACAAACATGCTATAGACCGGAGAGGGTTTTCTACAGGATAGAAGCTTGAGGGCCAAAGGACAGATAAAGTCTAAAATAGATGTCACTTTTTTCTTTTCCTCTTGTATAGATTCCATTTCCCTTTTCAAATTCTGATTTTCCTTCCTCAATTCTCTTTCCTGAAGGGATAATCGATGGAATCTATCCAAGATGTTAAGACTCTTATCGCGCTGACGCTTCAAACTACTTACTTCAAGTAGGTAGGGCAGTGATTTCCCAACCTTCTCTACTGTTCATTGTGTAAATTTAGTTTGCAATAAAAGGTTTATTTCTTCCATACCTCACAATTGAGCTTTCAGTAGCGCAATTTCCTCCAAATAGTTGCGAGAAGATGCAGCCTAGGTGCCAAGCACTTTGGGAACCACAGGGTGAATTTCCGTAGATGCAGGAATATCGTGTGTCGGAACAAACAGTGATCCTCCTCATGTTGTTCTTCCCGAATGGGGGCGGTATCATCAGGAAAAGTATCTGATCAGGAACCACTAGAATTCAACAATGAACTGAGCCATCGAGGCCGTAGGTGCATGGAAGAAGATGGAGCCGAGGTGCACTTTCCTTTTGAGCTGGAAATGGAAGGGGATGGACCCTTGGGAGTGCCAAATGTGTCCGCATGCTTAGGGACACCAACTACCTCTGTTTGGTTGTGTGAAGGGAAAGGGTAGACCAGGGTGTAGAAAGAGACCATATTTCAATTGCTTTGGTCTAGACCCTTCTCCCACAACAAGTCCCTCGAGCCTCCGCTTTGGTCTAAAGAAGACCTGATTTACCCAAGGTATTCTAAGCAAACTTTAATAATGGAGTTTGCAAGGTATTCAAGTAGATTTACCTAGAGGGCCTGGTTGACACATCCCTTCTTAAGGTGAATTAGCATTTTAAGTGCATCACCACCCAAAACAGAGGCCTGACCATCGCATATGAAATACCGGTTGATCCACTTCACTATTTCACTCCAGATTCTAGGTAGACTCACCCACCTAACACCCTTCTGGATACCCAAGGGGGTCAGGATGACTTCAAGGAATGCTTCCCCTTCATCGTGAAATAGAGCAAGCAGGATTTATAGAGGAGCATTTGTCATGACCTTCAAACCAAAGTTTGGCAGGCCGATAGGTCAGAAATGACCTGACTGGTAATCTCAACCCATCTTCCACCAACTTGTGAACAGGTGGACTCAAAATTTTCTAGGAATTCCTCCACAATGCCTTCATCGAAACCCTCAAATTGGTGAATGAAATCCAGCCACCCAGAATCATGAAATACTTGTGAAAGCGTGACATTCTAGAGTAAGGCGTCCAGTGAGTCAGGCTCTGATTTCTTTCGTTGTCCCATGTTGAAGCCGAAGGTGAGTAATACCAGGTAGCAGAAAGAGCCAGAACAAAGCATGCCCCCACTCCCTATTTAGTGACTGATAGAACTAATCGTGCTTGATGCACATGCAACAATGGTAAGAAGTAGTTGTAGAAGCATTAATTTCAAATTACACCATATCCCTTGGATGACGCAAAATCGAGCGAAGGTGGCAGTGGAAAAAAAATGAATGAGACCAGCCATCCGTGTGAATTTAAGATATTTGAGGTGGCACATATCCCACTATTGAGGAGTGAGCGCCACCCATCCTGACTTGAAGAATGTGACACATTCAAGGCGTGCGGTGATTATGAGACATTACCCCTTTGATGCCATCATCCACATAACCAGATTTGGAAAGAGATCTGAAATAAATATAGCGATCATTTCATGATGGCGTAATGATGACAAATGCACACATGGGGAAATGTTTTGCATGGAAATATCATTAGCAAGTTAGGATGCACTTACCCATGCCACGTTTAGTCGGCGATATCTCAGTAGATTCCTACGCCCTACAATTCGAGATGAAGCGTGATTAGTGGCTGCAGAAATAATGAAAATTCCTACATTTATTAAAAACAACAACAAGAAAAACTACTAACTAAGGGAAGAAGATCGAATGTAGGATCATCTTCCTTTATTGAATTTGTAAGATATTGATTACTCCATGTTTGAGAGGCAAAGAGCCTCCTTAGCATGCATATCCATGCGTAACAGAATGTCATCGGTTAAAGTCTTCTTATCCAATGCTTGGTGATAAATCCGGAGCCTATGTCCATTCACCAGAAGAGTCCATTTATCTCCATCAATAGGTAACAATCGAACAAAGCCATTATCAAACACTGGATTTACCTGATAAGGACCCAACCAATGTGTAGACAACTTTCCTTTAAACTGCTGATAGTGGGAATCAAAGAGTAAAACCCACTGTCCCTCATGAAATTTCATTATTTTTATATGAGCATCATGCCAGGTTTTTGCTGATGTTGTAGAATTTCTGTCTGCTGTTGTGCCTCCATCCGCATTTCATCTAATTCATTCAAATGAGAACTCATTCATATTTGTGCTTCATCTAAATTGATCCCAACTTCCAACGCTGTTTGTCGTGTGTGTAATTCGAACTCAACAAGCAACAAAGTGGCTTCTTTCCAAATACCAGCTCATAGGGAGAAAAACTAGTAGTTGTTTTGCAGCCGTGTTGTAGGACCGATGACCTCGGAAGATTTGGTACCCAATTCAATCTATCGGCATTGACCACCTTAGTTAGAATATTCTTGAGTTCTCGATGGGTTACCTCCACTTGTCCATTAGATTGGGGGTGATAGGGTGACAATTTCCGGTGCCAAATTTTGTTGATTTCTAAGAAAGTTTCAATCATATTTGAAACAAATTGAGGACCTTGATCGAATCTGATAATGGCCCTTGGTGCTCCAAATCACGTAAATATCCGATTGTACAAAAAATCAGCAACAACATCCTCGTTGGTAGATGCCAATGCTTGAACTTCAGCCCATTTAGTGACGTAGTCCATGCATACCAAGAGATACTCCTTCCTAAAAGATGGAGGATCAAATGGTCCAACAAAGTCAATCCCCCATTTCTCAAATGGTCCTAAAACCAGCTGAGGATTAAGAGGCATTTCCATTGAAAGTGTGGGTTTTCCCATTCGTTGGCATGCATCACACTTGCCACACATACTTTTTGACAACCCTATGGAGGGAAGGCCAATAGTACCCTGCTCCAAGGATCTTGTGAATTGTTCATTTTACTGAATAATGTCTGCCTCCTGGCTCATCATGACAAGCTCGCAGTATGTCGTGTACCTCATCCTCCCAAACACACCTACGAAGAACCATGTCAGGACAACATTTAAATAAGAATCCATTACACCATTTATATGTTGCACTATTTTTAACCAATCGCCTTCTTTCCTTATGAGTAAAATAGGCAGGAAACTTCCCTGTTGTTAAATAATTTGCAAGATCAACGAACCAAGGAGTCTTAGTTGAGATACAAACAAGTGTTCGTTCGGAAATTGATCCTGGACTACTTCATCATCACCTGAAACATTTAATCTAGAAATGAAATCAGCAACAACATTAAATTTCCCAGGTTTATCTATAATGGTGAGATTGAATTCCTGCAACAAGAGTAACCAATGAACAAGCCTTCCACCAACCACTGGTTTATTCATCAAATATCGAATGACAGAGTGGTCAGTGTAAACAAATTTTTTATATCTAGTGATATAATGAAAAAATGTATTCAAAGCATAGACAACAACCAAGAATTATTTTCCGTAGTAGTGTAATTCCTTTCCGTAGGAGTCAGTTTTTCGCTGATAAATTAAATTTCATACATCCGATCTTCTCGAGTCTTTTTGCCCAAGGACAAGCACCCATGGTCAGTATTAGAAGCATCTATGTGGATATAGAAAGGTTGTCCCTAGTCGGGGCCACGTAAGACAGGGGCTATGGTCAACTTTTCTTTGATAGAATCAAATTCTCGTTAACACCGAGGAGACCATTCAAAAATGCAATCTTTGGTTAGTAGTGAGAACATAGGTGTGGAAATTTTGCTAAAATATTTTATGAATCGGCAAAGAATAACTGCATGACCAAAGAAAATTTTGATGTCAATCTGATTAGCCAGCCAGTAGGAATTGGGTGATGACTGATATCTTTTTGGGGTCCACCCGTACACCTTGGGCTGAAACATGGTGACCTAAGACAATTCCTTGATCAACCATCATTAGACATTTTTCATGACTCAGGGATAGTTGGTGTTATTCACATCGACGAGTACTTTCTCTAGGTTACTCAAAGATTCTTCAAAAGTGGATCCATGGACAAAGTGAAATCATCCATTTAAACCTCAACACAAATCATTAGCAAGATCTACAAAAATGGCCAAGACTACCCATTGAAATGTAGCAGGGGCATTACAAAGCCCAAAAGGTAAGACTCGGTAAGAAAATGTACCCCAAGGGCATGTAAAAGTAGTCTTATCTTGATCAACAGGGGCAACACTAATTTGATTATACCCACTAAACCCATCCAAGAAAGAAAACTATTTCTTACCAACCAAATTATCCAGAACTTGGTCAATGAAAGGCAGGGGAAAATAATCCTTCTTGGTGGCTTTGTTAAGTTCCTTGTAATCAACACAAATTTGCCACTTACCATTTTTCTTGGGAACAATAACTAATGGGGAAACCCACTGACTATCAAATATAGGATAGATGAAACCTACCTTTACGAATTTTTTTATCTCACTTTTGACTATGTCTCTCAATGCTTTGGATTGATTCTTCGTTGTGGGCTGCCTTATAGGTTTGACGTCATCGTTGTAAATATGATGTATACAAATGCTGGGATGAATTCCCTTCATATCAGTGTAATCCCAAGAAAAATCATGGGAGTGTTTCTTTAGAACCTCAAGCACCCTAGCTTCTTGATTGATCTCCAAATTGTTACTGTGGCCAGCTCTCTTCCCATACCGACAAGTAACTCACTTGGTATCATTCACAAGAGCAAGCTCTATACTAGTGATAAAAGAATTCAACGGGTAAACATGGGGTTGAAGCATGTACAGGATGGGTATGTTGTCAAAAGAAAAAATATTAGTTAAAGGACAATAGAAATCAAGAACTAAATATTCATAATTATAAGCATAGAGTTTCCTACTAGAATCAAAGCAGAGGATATGTCTAATGTCGAGTTCTAGATTCCATAGCAATAGTGCTGATTTCCATAGTCATAGGGTCCTTAGAATCAGTCAGTGTATATGACTCCATAGCTTCGCCATATGGTTGTGTACTTGCAATAGTGGCTAGAAAAGAAGAACTCAAAGAGTTAGTATCCAAAGAATCCACCCATACTTGGTCACAATTGTTTGCATAAGGCTGGGTAGGAGGGTATAATGAAATGTGTTTGGATTTCTGCCCATTTAGAATTGTCATGTTGCCTGACCTACAGTCGATGTATGCAGCAACCGTAGCCAACCAGGGCCTTCCCAAGATGACTGGATATCCCAACTTCTGAGCTTTAGGCTGCAAAACCATGAAATCAACTGGGTACTCCCATGATTCAACAGTGACCATTATATCTTCAACCACACCATCAGGTACAACAATGGATTGATCTGCTAACTGCAGAACAATGTTGGTAGGTTGAAGTCCTGTTAAGGATAGCAGATTAAACATTTATGTTGTGATGACATTAATGGCAGCACCAAGATCCACCAAAACGTTAGATATTGATTGGTTGTTTATACAAATAGTAATGTCGACTCCTAGATCCCCATATTTTGGTGAGATAAGGATGTCGGCGACTAAATCAGCCAAATTCCTTCGACCCTGATAGTCTTTGGGTAATTCTTTTTCCTTCCTAGTGTTTTTATACACTTGTTTCTAATGGTTTGGTTTAGTTCAGGGATGTCCCTTATTGCTCGCAGAAGTGGGACCTCAATATGTACTTTTAAATTCTGAACTAGCTTTGCTACATATGTAGTTCGAATTTTCTATAATCGCTCAGAAAAGGGGTTGTATTCTATTTGAGTATTTGATCATCCGGTGTATCTGGTATTGGTGAAGGACTAGTATTATCCTCAAGGGTTTCTTCTTTATTGGCATCAGTAGGTAGTTCTGTGATAACAATAGGAGGATTCAATATTTTTCCAGATCGTAGGCGTAAATTACCAATAGTATTAACCTGCATGGTGTTACCTGGGTCTACGTCATCAATTGAAGTTGTCTGTTGATTTTTAGGATTGGATACTAGTTGAGCCAGAAGTTGTGTTTGTGTTGCTTGTCCTTGATGTTGGTAGGCTTGAGGTGGAGGCATTAAAGCTTGTTGTGGTTGCTGGAATCTACGTTGGTGATTACCATTTTGCAGTGGTGCCCAGGACTGATTTTGGCTAAAATTTGGTTGAGGACCCCACTGCTGGTTGTGCCAAGGATTGGCTATGGGTGGTGGTGCCCAACCTAGCTAAGTGTAGGGATTTTCTAGGGTGGTGGATATGGATAAGTCATCTAGTTTGAGTTTTCCCACTCAGGTTGTCCCCAAGAAGACTGAGAGGCTTGATTCGGCCATGACATCCTCCAAGGATTATGAGTCAGCCTAGATGGGAACCCAACCTGATTTTTTGGTCTTTGGACAAAGTTTAATTTAGCACTTGTTTGAGAGATAGCATTCAAACCTCCCTTTAACTGTGGTAAGAATGTGCAATGCTTAGTGTCGTGGTCAGTAACTTCACAAATTAAGCACATGTCTATGACATCCAAAGGAAATTCTCTCAAGGGGTGTCTCTTCCGACACTTAGGGCAATATATGTCCAACGGTTCTTTGGCAGGGCTGGTTTTTTCCTTGAGTCCATCTATGGTTGATGTTAATTGCAGCAGAATGTCCATTTTCATGTTGGCCATTTCTTCCAAAAGTTCAGAGGTACCCATGGAAGACTTGGATGTTTGTTTTTTTGTATTCCTCCGTGTGTTCTAGAGTATCTTCTACATAGCTTAGTGATTTGGTCCATGGTGAGTTTATGCACGTCTCCTCCTCCCATGAGATGGAGGGAATCCTTGGTTTCCTCATCCAGTCCTTTAAGAAAGACTGTCTTAGTGATGTCTGCATGTAACTCATACCCACTGTGTTTGTGGAGAAAGAGGAATTTGTCCAAATAATCCTCTAGATTCTCATCTTCCTTTTGCCATTTTTAGAAGAACTCTTCCTCCTTATCCCTTCCCCTACAATAGTCTTGGTATTTATCCAGGAAGGCTGTTTCCATGGCTTCCAAGGAATTAATGGAGTTAGATGGTAATCCCATAAACCATCTCATAGCAGAATCTTTGAGAGTGGAAGGAAACAATTTGAGTTTTTGATTATCGATTCGGTAATCATATGTCCGTACAAGATTTTAAATTCAAATAGAAATTGATCAGGGTCTTCTTTGGTCATACCTCGAAATATGGGGAGGATGGATGGTGAGATATTTTTCATAGGTGCATCCTCATCCACATTGAGGACAATGGGATACGTAAAGGTTCACCCTAAAGGTTGGTCTCCAGGATTCCCAAGGTCCCCCATTACCGAGTGTTGTGAAGAGGATACAGAATGCTTAGAAGTAGTTCTAGGTGTTGAGTTAGAATCTGTATCACTCTCAGTGTTTCTTCCTTGTAAATTGTCTAGAGAGATGTGTGGAATATTATGTGCTATAAATATCCCTTGGTTGTCTCGTGACCTATGCATCAAGGTTGGTTGTTTTAAAACGAGGTCCAAGACAACTACTGGTTTCCTATATGAACTCCATTAACACCCATAGCATATGGAATAAAAACAATGGTGCTTATGGTTATTCCCTGAACGGCGCCAAAAATGATGGGTCATTGTATTGCTCCAATCATTTAACTAACATAATATTCTCGACTGTCACTCTAAACTAGGGTTGTGTCCTGGTAGTATGCAATGGAGTTTAATGGAACCAGCTTATTTGTTGGGTCTATTGGGGGTTGCTTAGTTTAGTGACTAATCTACAAAAATGAAATAAAAATCTATAGAATTGAAATACTGTTTCTAAAAATTCAAATATTCATGATGAAAGGAAACTAACAACTAATCTTCTGTTGGAAAATGAAATGTGCACACACTAATTTTAACAAATGAAATTACAACTATATAAATGAAGCTTAGTAGAAAGCGAGATTACTTGTTAACCAGATTTTTATAATGGAAACATCTATTATAAATAAAAGTGGTAATGAAGAAAATAAATATAGTCAATCAAAGCATGCATGTAAGATTCTCAAACAACAATTGTAGTAAATCTAATCAAAGAACTATATGCGTAAATGAACTCAAAATAACCTCTTATCTCCTTGGTCAAGTGGGCCCTTGCTCTTCCTTGGGATAGAGGGATTAACAACCTTTGATTCTCAAAACATCGTGAATTTCATTAACTCATAATAAGTTTCATAACATAGACAGTAAATAATAATGCCAAAACTGAATGCAGATAATCTATCTCAATATATCAAAAGTAGTTCTCCTATATGTTCTGAAGACAAAGTCTTCATATAGGTACTATTAGTTACAAGGCTTGCCATAACATGCGACATTAATCACCATCCACCAAATACTAATTAAAATGCATAAATTTCTACGGTTAGTTAGGAACAAGCCCCAAACTAATAGGTCAACTTTGGTGGAAACAGTCTCCTACCACTTGCTCCAAACTCGGGCTCAGAACTACCAAAGAACATCCATCATTTCTTGCACACATCATCACGCTTTATCTCACAAAGACAATTATTAGGAGGTTCATGCGATAATCGGTTTTCATAAACTATAGCAAGGAAAATGCATCAAACCTACTAAGATATAACTATACAAAACATCCCCATGTATTAATAAGTCATATCAAAAGGGTATTTTTGGCTTGAAGAAATGTTATCAATGAGCCAAACAATACACTCATCATTAGACAATAAAACTTATAAGGAAGATGAAAGAGCTTAATGGGTAACCCAAAACCTCTACTTTGTGTTTAAATTCATCTTGTAAAGGAAGATAATCCCGACAATTGACTCAAACATTCCTAGTGAAGGGCTTACGAGATAAAATACAATAGGTGAGCTATAAAGAGTTGAACAAAGAATTAAGTCTTGAAACTTGGCATGCATATCAAGTGTATTAAAAAAACTAGTGAAGGTGACAATATTTGGTGGGCAATCGTTGAATATTGTTTGCACGTGTGAACCAAAGAAAGGTTGTCTTGAAGGGATAAGAGGACAACATGAGCAAGTTGGAGAATATAGTGAAGTTTGAAGCTTATGAATCAAATCAAAGGCCATAATAAATTTTTTAAAAGATGTTTAAGCATTTATGAAGGAGTGAAGGGGTTTTAAATGAAAACATGCCAAATTTTCCTATTTTGGAACTAGAGTATGTGAAGCTAAGGAAGGGTGTGTGTGAGAGACTGGTAAGTGAAGGTTTCCAAGATTTGGGATCTTCTTGATAGTTGAATAAGCATGTGTCCATGATGTAAGGGAAGGGTATGATATTTTGGAGTACCATTTTGATTAAAGAACTTAAGTTTGCAGGTTTAGCCTTTTAAAAAGTCGAATATGACCTCTAGAACAAGTTATTTAAGAAAATGAACCGATATTAGTTATTTTGAAGTGATGAATGCATGAACTGAGTTGTAATAACATGTTGAATGGAAAAAGAGGTGTGAATCTCTACATCGGTATGTATTTATGTAATGTGCCGATGAAAAATGAGGTTCTTATTATAATAGATTCCTCAATAGTCATGTAAGAATTGGAAGAACACGGGTGTGACATCGTGGGAGTGATGATACTAATGTATGCAGGTTATGTGCATTGAAGGTGAGAGATAAAATGCAAGGTGATGAGAATATAAGACTCATAGTGATGCTAAAGGGGAGAGGGGGGAAATAACGTGATGCCCCCCAATTGTGTAATAATGAAGGTGATCAAGTAAAGTCATCTAAAAGATCATCATTTTTAGGGTCAAAATCGTATGGTGAGGCATCTGAGACCTGATAAGTGATAGTGTCAGGTTGGTCAAGTAAAGAGCCATTGAGGCATAAACTATACATGCCCATAACATATTCCTCATCAGTAAAAGGAGGTAATGGACACCCATGTGCATACCATCGAGTCATATTAGGTGAATAACCAAGGAATGAATCATTATAAATGAAAATGTGACCAAATGACATGGGAAATGATATATCGTATGGTCAGGGTCTAACGTGCCCCCGATCTAAACAAGCCAAGATTATCCTAATGTAAGTGGAGAAGAGCGAGGGGCTCGCACAAGGTAGATGGTGATATAGAAGACACGTAGACCATAAGTAGCAGTGATAGTGATGAATCCATAATAGATATGAGGATAATGAGTTGGAGGATAAATATCCTCAAAAGCAAATCCAAACCAAGTAAAACCATCATGGGAACATTTAATGATTTTGCAAGGAGGATCAAATGGAATGTGCTCCCAATAAAAATCATTCATGAAAAGTGTACATGTGAAGGGAGGTGGTGTAGATGTTGATTGTGCATGAGAAGGTACTAAAGGTGGTATGACTTTCGATATAGGGACAAACATATGATAAAGAATCAAAGCCATATTAGTAGCAAGGGGAGGCGTAGATGTAATTGAGATCAAATATAACATGAAAATGGTACCTTCAAGAGGTGGTAAATGTGGTAGCTCATCTATAGGTTGTGGTTCATCAGTAGTATTAGTTCTTGGTGTAGGAAGTGTAGTATTTGGATCATGGTCGCAATATTTGTATGGATGATGATCGCAAAAATAGTATACTCGATACCCTCATGTAAGAATTTAACAAAGTGGTCTACAATAGAGGGAACTTGTATGACATGAATCCATGGCCTACTAAGTAAAAAATTGTATGAAATGGGGAAGTTGATGATAAAGAAGACGATGTTAAGATTTTTGGCACAATAGTGATAGGAAAAGTAATGTGACCTAAACATGGACAAATAGAGCCATTATAAGCACAAAGAGAAATAGATGACGAACCAACAAGAGTGAACCAAAAGACCAATATTTTCAAGGAATGACATAGGACAAATATTGAGCTCAGATCCATTATCTATTAAAGTGTGCTTGATACCCATATTGTAAATGCAAATCATGTTATGAAAGGGTGGATCATTGTCAAAAATAGAAAGATTAGGATGGGTATTAGACAGAAAGCAATATATTGGGAAAATGCATTGATAAAATAGTGATATATGGAGTTTGGATGCATATCAGCAGGAATGCGAGTAGTAGCGAGGATATTTTGGATTCTATGTCTTGATTTAGGATTTGTGAGAAAGAAGTAATTAATTGCGATACTCATGATGATAAAGATCCTAATAGTGTATAGATCAAGTGGGGTTCACTAAAATTATTAAGCTAAATATGATTCTAATCAATACTATAGTAGCGAGTAAATGTATTACAATTAAGTACAACAATGAATAATCAAGCAATTAAGAAATAAATAATGAAACCATAATTTTAACAAGAGGGTAGAAATCCTTAGATGATTTGTAGAGTTCTGGATAATTCATAGATATGGAAAAATGGAAAATGCAAAGCACATACCGTTAGATTGAAGCACAAAAATGCGAATCGGAGGAACAAGCTAGACTGGGGCACCTAGAGAGGGACATGGGCACCCATGGGTTCCCTAGAACTATTTCTGGGCACTTGGGTCTGCAGAAATGCTCATAGAACCTCCTTTGATGTGTCATAAGGTGTTCACCTTTAGTTTCCTTTGATCACTCTGAGGTCACACCAAGATCACCAAGGTCATTGTAAACATGCAATGAAGTATAAACCTGCAAAACCCTCAAATAGACATCAAATCCTAAAAAGAAAGATGAAAAAATGAGTGTCAAAATTTCCTCTACTATCATAATGGTGAACTTATGATGAGCATTGTACTACATATCATACCTAATGTAGTTTCCTGTATGGAATTGTGCCCTAGTTTTCTGTTGTGCTAGTTATAGTTGGATAGTGAACAAGTAGCTAGATGTAGAATGTAATAAATGTGTGCATGGAATAGAATGAAATTCCCTCCTATGAAGTGTGATGTATAAAACCAACCCTTATGTCCCTTGTGATGAATCTATACGGATGTAATGGAGCTCTTAGATGCCTTGATAGATGTAACCTTAGGTGGTGATAGATAATGCTTAGTGCTTGGTCCTTTATTATGATCACATAACTTTATATTTATATGATTCCCTTGCTTGAATTTTGTAATCAACCCCGAAAATGCTTTGACTACCAAAAATATAAGATGCTCAAATGTATAGAAAGGACCCAAAAAGTGTGAGTAATGTAAAAAGAATATAGGGGAACCTAGAGGGGATGGGGGTGATGGTGTCCTAGTTGGGAATTGGTGTCGAGGATGACCAATGCCAAAACATAAAAAGGCATACTAGGTAAGTAAGGGTGTAAGACCAAAAGAAACAATAGAAAGTAAAGCAAGATGACCAAAGACATGGGTTGATTAGTACTTTTCTTACTTAGGAATCATCTCGAATGGTAATATGCGATCAATACTAGATTTTGTGTCTAAAGTCATTTTCATCATCGAGTTTAGATGAACTAATGTCATTAAAACAAGAGGAGATTCTATCTTATTTTGCATAGAAATTCTTCTTTTCCTTGAATGACCTTTTTTAATCATCATGTTTCTTGAAGCTCTTTTTGTCATGTTTTATGAGAATTTTAATCTTCATCATCATATTTTCATGCTCATCACACTAATCCTTATTATTATTAGGACACTTAGATAAAAATTGACCAATATTTCCACAATTAAAACACTTAAATGGAAGTTTACCTTTGTACCTACCTGATCCTCTCTTTAGCCTTCTAACAAATATAGCTTCTAAGTTGTCATCATGAAAATATGAATCATAATTATGTTTTACTTTCTTATATTTATCCTTATTTTCAACCTTCAAATCAACATCCATTTTGGGAGATATTCCATTACTTGTTCTCATCTCATAGGTTGTCAAGATCCCATGAAGCTCATCCATCTATAGGGTGCTCAAATATTTTGCTTCTTCTACAACTGATACCTTAGGATCAAACTTGGGTGTCAAGGACCTCAAAACCTTTTTGAAAATTATTGATTCTTCCATCTTATCTCCAAATCCTATGATGATATTGAAAAATTCATCAACTCGAATAGATAGGAAGCAATATTTTCATATTATTTCATCCTTAGGCTTTTAAACTATCTTTTATAGGTTTGAAAGTTTTCCATCTTCACTTTGGAGTCTACTACATAGATTATTTGTAACTTATCCCACATTCTCGTTGGTTGCATCACAGTTCAAGACCTTTACAAACTCATCCTCTGAAAGTCCACATAAGATAACATTCATTGCTTTATAATTACTCTCATAAACCCTCTTTCCGCAACATCGGTTGGAGGTGTAACAAGTATAGTATATCCAATATCCACTGATTACCATATATCAAATCCCTAAGACATAAGATAGTTATTCATCCTAATTCTCCAAAATACATAATTAATCCTATTGAAGAGTGGAGCTTTGCTGGTTAAGAAACATCCTTGAACTAGATTGCTTGCCATACCTGTGCTTCTTGGATCACCTACAAGATGTTAAGCTACTTCAAAGGACTAGGATATGATACAAATTGATGGAAGCACAATCACCGAGAGGGGGATTGACTCAATGTCTTTACAAAATTTTACTTTAGCTATCTTTATACATTCATAAAACCATCATCATATGATAAATGTAAACTTAGTTAAGCATACAATCAAAGAAAACTATGAAACATCACATGAGCATGCAAAAGTAGAGAACACAAGAACACATTGTTAATTTTGGAAACCATGAAGGGAAAAATACCCACTTAACTTTGATTTTATATTTAAAAAAATTAAATATTTAGTGAAGCACTAACTCCACAAAAACACTAACACCTAGTTTACTTAGCACTAACTAGGCTTTAGTAAGAACCAAATTGCAAGGAGGATACAACCCTCTGATTTAGTGAAGCACCAACTCCACAAGGAGCACCAACCCATAATGTTTTATCAAGCACCAAATCAACAACCTAAGAACGTTCTCCACCTTGTTCTTGTTTCTTACTCAACAAATCATGGACTTCTTAGCTCTTGTTCTCTAGTCCACTCTTATTCTTCTTGGTCTACTCTCTAAGTTTAAGATAATCATGCCTCTAACACACACTCTAATCCTCAAACATCAAATGAAGTTCATACCCTTTCTCTGCTGCTCATGAAGACACACAAAAACATCTTTCATAATCACTCACTTTTTCTTTGTTTCTAGGCCACGTGCATGCTCAAACTGATCTTCATCACCTATAATATTATCTTCATTAATTAATTATACTCTTCACATGGTCTAAAATACTTTATTCATCCCTCACACTTAGCCTTTAGCTTTGCTAGAATTCCATATCCATTCACTAGCTCAAATAGGCCTAATAGCCTTGCTTATATACTAGTCACTAGCACATATACCATATGGGCCATCCATGATGCATTAGGTCAGGTATAATAGGAATAAGAACATCTAAAAAATAAGGAATAATCATGAAAAAATCTCCTTTAGGCCTACAATAGCTCAATTTTCCTTTTCACTTATTTTAGGTCTTAAGAAACCTACTATATTAGGTCTACTAGTACAATGATGCAACTTGAACTTATTAGGCAACTAAAAACATCACTAAAGAAAAATAACCTTCCAAGAACATTGTTAATGAGCTATAAATACTTCCTCCATGCCTAGAAATCTCTACAACTTTATTTCACACCATGAAACCACCTTGAGAACATGATTGTCCTACTAGGTCTTCAAAACCAGCCAAGAATCAAGATTGTACCACCTAAAAACAATTGACCAAGATAAATGAAACATACCAAAAGATACTAAATGACCTCATTAACATCACCCAATGCATTATACTCTTCAAATCAAGGTACAAAGGCTCAAGATCAGCTCTGCTTCAAGAACACTCAAAATTGTCCCAAAACTATCCAAAACCAATCATGAGAAATTGACTTGGTATGACCACTCCGGACTCAATATTATCTAGAAATTATCATAGGAATGTAGATTACGTCCAATACATCCTTAAAAATAATTTTATCTAGTTTCTCCTTTACAAAACATTCCTTTTTTGTGGGGTCCACTCATCCATATGACAAATCAAAACCACCCAGAGAAATATGGAATATTCCTCTACATGATATAATCATCAAACTTGCAAAGCCAATCCAAATCCTGATCCTATTCTAGCAATATATTTCCTATCTACTTGAATAAAGGGTTTTAGGAGGTTTTTTGAGAAGTTTTTGTGTGAAGGATTATTCACAAAGATGTGGACTTTAAATTCAAAAATAATTCCATAAATTCTTAGCTAGAAACATACTAACATATCCCTAAGATATTAGGTTCCCTTGTAGAATATTAATGTACCAACGAGTATCACAAAGCTGATTTACAACTAGGAAACACCACTTTAAAGAACTCAATTTGACTAAAAATGTAATATCTTGCTTGTCCTTGCAAAATATGACTTAAAAATTGGTCCACACCTCTTAAAAAATACCAACACTCCTCTCATGCTCAAATTTTCATATCTGGTACTAAAAATGATCAACCTAGCTCATTTAGAAATTCCTTCTTCACCTTGTTTGGTGTTTATGGTAGGAACTAACCCTCATACCTATGTTTATGCACTCTAAGACACAATATCATGATAAAAAAACATCTACATACCTATATCCACTAATTTTATCAAGATACCATGCACATACCTTCTCATAAGATCTCTTTATCTTCACATTGCATTAAATTTCTCTCTCTGTATAAAACATTACCTTACAACAAGCTTACATCCACCATAAAGACCTTTATATCATCATTATGAATCATTTGAAATTAATGAAAAACACAATATACAATCTCTGACATCCTTTAGTACCAACAAGACACAAATTACCTTTGACATCAATGAGAACAACTACTAGATCCTTGAACATCATCAAACTCAAACAATCTCTTTATGACCTATGATATGAACCACGAAATCATCCTATTGACACCAATGAAAACTTCTCAAAAAAATTGGCAATAGCTAAGAAATTTTTGACTCATCAAGAAAACTAGCCCAGATGCCCAAACCCTTAGTTTCCTCTCTACATCCTTCACTATCATTCTTGCATGACCCTCTCTGGAGAGGAGTATTTAGAGATGAACAAATAGTTTCCATGAGTTCAACAACAAGGTTGAGTTATTTTCGGTGTTAGAGATATATATCAAGAATTACACATGACAATTATCCTTGACTGTGGCTTCACACCCATAAAGGTTAGACAAGCTTTCACCGTCCTTGATGAATAGGTTCATTACTTGTAAGTTGATCGATTGTGCTTAGTTCAGTTCTAGAACCTCTATTCATTACCATCCCCATTTATTCCACATTTACCACCTATACATATCCCATTCCCATATTATATTCCACATTTTGATTATCTTGACATGACCTCGTGAAGTTGAGTACACATGGAATCCCATCAGATAGGTCCTAAAGTCACATATGAGAAATTACCCCATTTACACGAAGGGAAAGTTGAGCTATTTAGTAATTATATCTTATTCTTTAAAGCTAGTATTAAAATTTTATCATACCACCCCACGGATTTAGAAATACAATACATATTTTTTTGAGGCCTCACATTCCTGATTGAGGAGAAGTTAACATATGACACACATGATTATTTACCAATCTATTTTTACGTGTTATTGATATTGACCGTGATCTTGTTCCCACACACTTCTGTACATTCCCTTGGCGTTGTTTTTACTTCATCCACATAACCTTCATCTACCACTTAACCTGATTTTTTTGTTCTCTTAGATACGCTTGAAGTTTTTCACCACAAAATACTTCCTATCATGTTACACCTAAACCTATAACTACTATGGAGGATCCTCATCTTCCTATATGAAAACCATTATACTTTGATAAGTCTCTTTAGCATGATATGTTTATTACTCTATATGATAAGCAATTTATTTGATTACCCTTTTTTTTGCATCCTCCCTAGTTGGAACATGAAAACAGATGACCTTTTTGTAACTTCATCATATCAATGGGGACCGTGATAATGATTTCTATGCATTAGATTAGAAACTCAAGTGGATTGAAGACAAGAAAATATTTGTTTTGACACATGACATGCTAGTCTATCTCCTTCCCTTCCTCCATGATAATGCACTATGGAGACTAGGATATTTCTAGATGGTCCTTCCTTGGACTATCTAGTTTTGAAACCTCTTATAAAAACTGCCCCTTAGGATAGGGATCATACTAATCAACCATTATAGAAAGATAAATTCAAATGGGTTTCCAAAGAACAATGATTTTTAATTCAAAATAATTAGGTTAATCAAACATATCCTTTGTTAGTTCTAAAATAACTATATATATAATCAAATAATATGTCAAATAGTTCATCATAGTGTATCTTTTCTATCTAAGATGATCAATTTTTTCAAATAGATTATTCTAAATTATTACCTTAAATTTAGTGACGGTTATTCCTGTAACATCATTACTATTTCCTAAGCATGGTGCTCCTTTTTTGGCTCACCAAGGAATATGAGGATTACCTTTCTTTCTTAAGAATAGGTTTCCACACAATAGGTTTTCTCACACAAATCCACCACTCACTTCATCCAAAGATGGCATCAAGACCTCTACTCTTCCACAAGTGCACCTAGCATGGAAAAAATGGAACTCTGTGACCTCTTTCTCCACTCTCTTAATTGATAAACCAAGGATGAAGTGTAGAAGTATCCTTTCTATAGTTATGATGAAGTGTTAGAAGGTACAATTCACATTGATCAAGAAGCCATTGAGAATGGGCATAAGAATTATGGCCCTAATGGGAAGTTGGTAATTCACAACTAATAGAACAAAAGTTATCAAAACAATGTGAATAATAATCAAGGACATAAAATTTTAAATCAAAATCGTGGTGTTACCACAGATGGCATAATGTTGCCAAACCAGTAACCCAAGATATAAAAATGGGAATATGAGGGATCAAAGAAATAACGACCTATTCCTTCCATTAACACAATTGATTTCAACTATCCCATTCCAAAATAAAATTAGGCCTAAGGTCTAAATCAATATCCAAATATTAGCCAAGGTGAACCAAATTACAACTATAATAACCAAACTCATAACAACAACCGAGGTTTCAATCAACAACAACATTTAAACCAAAGACCAAGGGATTATAATCCCAATTTATACTATGGGTTTTATCACATCATCAACCATGATTCACACTCTTGTTGGGATTATAAATAGTTAATTCAGAGGCTTCTTGAGAATTAGAGACAATTATTCATAGATATGTTCCTAGGGAACCCTGAAGGATCCCCACAACCTGGTTATACATGACCCGTTACACCTTAAAATAAAAATTTAGGGATCTATCAAGTTCCATTTCCAAAACATCCTAAAGATGAAAAGGTAAACCCCAAAATACAAACATAGGTATTCCTATAGGGACCCATGATCATGATACCTCAACTTCTCATAGCTATTGAGTCGCTGCCCCAATTTAGATCAAATGAATAAAAAAATTGTGGGATTGCTAAAGTTAGAAACATAAGTAACAAATCAATGAAATGAATCAAATGAGGGAATATACATCGCAACCTCTTCCTGTTTATCCTCTAATACAATATTACATATATGTAGCCCCCAATCATATGGGAGTATATGATTTAAGTACAGATCTTATTAAGACCTTTTCTCACATATCCTTTATAGATATGTTAAAAATCCCTAGCCCATTGTTCTGCTTTGTTAGATGCGTTGGTTCTTGGTCATTTAATCCATTTCACCTCTCTTCTAGAGGCTAAAATTAATCTAATTGACTTTGACATGCACCCCCAAGATAAACTTATAGGGACACAAGGTTTGTATTTGATGTAAGTAAAATTCCTTCGTATACCAAGATAATGCAAAGATGAGATCCCACATTTTATTTACAAGTCTGGGTCTACAAAAATTACGTTAAGAGAGTTATGATTGATGATAACTATGTGTTAAACATAGTCCCCTTTATTCATTTGCATGTGTCCGAGACACTTTAGAGATAGGGACATGTGGAGTGGACTGGATATACCATATCAAGTTGATGTAGTAGAGGAAAATGATAACCAAGATACATAACTAGTCAAGTGGTTTTACACCATCTTTGTACACCATTATATTATGCTATTCCCCACACTTGCTTAGAACTCAAAAATATTTACCGCAAGATTTTTCCTTGTGGATTTGTAGTTGATATCACCTCCTCAACATTCTAGGTTCTTAACACTCATTAAATACAAAACATGTACATGCTTAATGAGGGAAGGTTTTCACAATCTTGGGTAGAGGTATTTTCAGTCTTATAGACATAGATCAAGAATTACACATGAAAATTATCATTGACCATGGTTTCATGCCCATAAAGGTTAGAGGATATTTCTCCACCCTTGACGAGAAGTTTCATTACTTGCAAGTTGATTGATTGCGCTTAGTTCAGTCCTAAAACCTCGCTTCATTACCATCACCATCTATTCCACATTTACAACCTATACCAATCCCATTCCCATATTATCTTCCATATTTTGACTGTCTCAACAAGACCTAAGGAAGTCGAGTACACATGGAATCCCATGTCATTTTCCCCATGTATGTGGTTCTAATGTCACATATGAGCAATTAACCTATTTACACTAAGGGAAACCCGATCTATTTAGTAATTATATCCTATGCTTTAAAGCTAGTATTCAACTTTTATCATACCACCCCATGGACTTAGAAATACAATACATATTTTTATTGAGGCCTCACATTTATGATTGAGGAGAAGTTAACATATGACACGTATGCTTATTTACCAATCTCTTTTTACGTGTTATTAATCTTGAGTGTGACCTTGTTCCCACACAATTCTGTACATTCCCATGATGTTGCTTTTACTTCATCCACATATCCCGCACCTACCACTCAACGTGATTTTTGTTCTCTTAGACATAGTTCAATTTTTTTGCTCCATGAAAATACTTCCTATCATATTACACCTAAACCTATAACTACTATGAAGGATCCTCCCATTCCTAAATGAAAACCATGATACTTTGATAAGTATCTTGATTATCTGCATGATATATTTTTACTCTATATGATAAAAATTGATTCAATTACCCTTTTTGCATCCTCCTCGGTTGGAACGTGAAAAGGATGAATTTTTGTAACTTCCATCATATTAATGTGGATCATGATAATGATTTCCATACATTATATTATAAATTAAAATGGCTTGAAGACAAGAAAATATCTCTTTTGAAACACAAAATGCTAGTCGAACTCCTTCCTTTCCTCCATGAAATTGCATTGTGGAGACTAGGATCTTCCTAGATGGTCCTTCATTAGAATATCTAAATTTTCAACCTCTTATAAAAATTCCCTCGGGATGGGGATAATACTAATCCCATTAAAAAAATCTAAATGGGTTTCCAAAGAACAACAATTTGTAAAACAAGATAATCGGTTTAATCAAGTATCTCCTTTGTTAGTGCTAAAACAACCATATTTATAATCAATTAATATGTCAAGCAATTCCTCATAGTGAATCTTTGTGATCTAAGGTGAACAATATTTTCAAATATATTATTCTAACTTCTTGCCTCACCTTTAGTGACGATTATTCCTTTAACATCATTACTATTTCCTAAACGTGGTGCTCCTTTTTGGCTCACCAAGGGCATATGAGGATTATCCTTCATTCTTAAGAACAAATTTCCACACAATAGGTTTTACCCCACGTGTTTTCATTTTGGGATTCCTTTCACTAAATTTACTTTCTCTACAAATTCTAGTACCCATTGCTATATTCACTAACCTTAATCAATTTCACACAACTCAATCAACTATTTACAATAAAAGAAAATATCATAATTGCCACATATATCACATAAAATTATACATGCTTTAATCAAATCAAGAAAATATATGCAACATCCAAAAATAATATTATTCAAGAAATCATAGCACAAAGATATAATATGTACTCAAAATAAAATGTCATGCCCAAAATGACAATACGAAGGTAATACCATTTTCAAAAATATATATACATCATCACTATCCTCCTTACTCAAAACCTCAATGAGAGCTCAAGATATCAAGGCATCTCATACATCTCAGTGAGAAAAAGAGCATGATAAGTATTTATAGTGCCGAGTTTCTCTTGTAGAGGGTCCCTACTCTTCCCTAGCATTTATATACTACACTTGCACACTCATTAATTTTTCCACAAGGTTGTGTGCAATCTCTATCCCAAGTGGAGGTTGGGGTATGTGTGCTAGCTATGCTATGATTTTATCCTTCTCACTCTATAGTATAATGCAAGTGCTATATTTTATGAAAAATGAGTCAAAAAAAAGGTAAACTCCCTTACAACATCATCAACCCGCTCTAACATCCCTCTAAATACAACATCATTGGGGATGTTCATAGTTAATGTCCTCATCACCACATTTACAATTATAGTCTAATATACATTTCCTACGCACAGATGACAACACATATACATATTAAACATGCCTTTATCAATATTTATAAATCAATCACATCATAATTATTACAATTTAATATATACAAAATAACACAATACTTATGTTAGGAAATAGATGTGGTCATTGTGTCATTTATAGGGCATCTCATCACCTACACTTTCCCCTCTTATGGATGGGGGTATCTCTTCTCTAATTCCTTTGGGTGATGCTTCACCTTCTAGACCATATATGATAACAAGAAATTATAACACCCATTGGCTCTTCATCCAAAAGTGAGTACAGTTGTTGTACATCTCACATCATCCATAAGATCTATGACCACCACTAAGTCCACCTAGTTTGTGGGTTGGGGAAATAACATAGTTGCGGTCAAGAAAACAATGAATCCTATATCTCGAAGTTACGAGTGTTTATCTCCTCCACACATACGATGCTAGAGGCACATCATATACTAAGCCAAATTAATGCACCATATGCTCATACTAATAAATCTCCCATGCTTTGGGTTATCAATCCTCTAACCACATAATCTATCACACTTTTTGTATCTCTAAGAAATCATCTCACCATCCTTATACATATTTTAATGGTCTCCATATGTTCCCACTAGGTTCATCTTATATAATATAACTCGGTAAGGTGTGTGTAGATAGGCATTGCCACATGGCCATCACACATTATGTTCTAAATATCTTTAAATGGTCCCAATTGGTCCTAGGAACTCCAATCATCCACACTATAAAAATATTCTCATAGGACCATATGTGTAGTAATGTCATCGCTTCCATGCCACCTTCGTGGCTCTCTAAAGTAAATTTATACAAATCTCTGTATAAGTGGGCTAACATACACTAACCCCATACATATATAACACTATCTTCCTTTATCTAATAACATATCTACCACATATTTTATGAAATCAATACCCCACCACAATCCACTATGAAAATACGTTAATAATACTACAATAAACATTCGTCATAAAAAAATCACAACCTTCAAAATCAAACTCAGGAAGATAAATGGATTTGAAACACATCCCAACATATCTAATACATCCCAATCCTCATCATCTAGACCTAGTCCCAAAAGGGTTTCCAAATGGAGGTCACCATAGAACTATCTGGGATGTACATGCCATTGTAATCACAAACTAATTAAAACATGTATTAGATCATTTCTTGTCAATTAAAACCTTTACAATAATCAATCACCATGCTAATTATATAAATACTCAACTATGAATAATGCTATGCACTTTATCACGCATTATGTTGGGAACATATGAAAAAAATCACAATCATACAAGTTTGGGTCAAAACTTTACCAAAAGATATGGTTTTTCCCCAAGGTAAATACTTGGACCATTCAAATCCTATATACATTAACAATCTCAAAATTTTCAAAATTCATTTATCAAAATAATAAAAATCACTATTATTTTTGACAAAATAACAACTTGTAGACACTTACCATCTCATCAAGTTTCTATGATTAAATGTAATTGTCCAACCAATAAAATCACAAACATAAGGCGTCTCAAACACATACCATCCCACCTTTCTTAGAGCACAAATCACTATAAATCAAAGTAACAATGAAATTACTATTGGAATTTTCTATGTTACTAATTATAGTAAATGACCCATTGGGCCTATGGTTATACATTTTGACCAACCTTTACCATCCACTCAATACCTCAAATTTAAGAACTCTATATTTTGGTACATATTTCTCCAATTTTGTGTTTCTTGCACATTGAGATTGTAATTTACCCTATTTCCACACTAATACATGAAGTGAATTTATTCTCACTTTATTTGGATCCCATGAATTTCTTTTTCCCTAATGAATTTTGCACACTATACTCCTATTTCAATATTTAAAATTTAGATCTTCATTGTAAATTTAATACTTGTCAATACTAATCTAATGCAGATACTCTATTACGTAGTTTCTACAAATTAAAATACTATTATCTCATGTTATACCAACACAAACTATTCTTCACAGTCTCTATATAATTGTATTATTGTGCTATCTTTCTCTATAACCAAAATCTATACTTTTCACTTTATACCAATGCACTCACCATGTCTAGTCACTACTATTACTCGATGCTCACAAACACCACAATGCCACTCCAATATCTATATATAAATATCCATATTCTCAGCACTCTAGTTCAACTTTGAAAACTCAAGTTAAAACCTATATCAACATTTATTTTCATTTCAACTAATTCCATTTTCTATCATCACTTTCATCAAAAGGAGGGAAACTATATGGGATACCTATACAAGTTGATCCTCTCATGTACAAATCAATATGCAAACTTGAAGACTAAACCATAAACTTTGGATATAAATACACACTAATACTAATATATAAAAATGCCAGTCCATTTATTGCAAATGCATAGGAAAATACATCTATCAAAATCTACAAATTATCAAAACTACAATTACTACAATACACCCGTATAATGTATAGTCATGACTCAGGCATAGTTTTTAATTTTTTTGGGACTAATATCCATATACAATGGTGTGGTCCCACAATGTGGGAAGTGCTATTTGGGATAACTAGGATGCCTTGTGACACTCTTCCCTTGGTGTTCGACAACAAATTCCCAAATAGTTATCAAACACTAATTGATTATTGATCCCCAAACTCGCAAATATGCCAAGTAAAATCTCAACATCTCTCGAATACACCTCTTATGTAGATTACACCTTTTGATGTTTACGATATGCTACTCCCTCTCTCCATATGGGTCACATTGATGGATCACATCATTTTCCATGCTTTTTGTTACTTTATTGACACACCTAATAGCTTTATTTTCTTCAACACTATTAGGTATACTCCTCTTCTCCTTTAAACTATCAAATTTTATTCACTCATATAATAAAAAATTCATTATCACATAAGGCTATTGGAAAAATGTATATATGTGGGCCTTGAATGATGAAAATAAGTCTTAGTGGTGCAAGTACTTAGTGCTTAACTTTTACATTGCTTAGTTTATTTTCCAAATTTCAACTAAGTTGGTGCTTATTTATGTTTTTATGTTGTTTAACAAAGAACTATGGCCATTGTACTTGTTTTTTTAAATTCTAGTAACTTTAGTACAATACCATACAAATTAGTCAAGACTCACATATAATTTTGACCAAGATTTTTGGCCTTGACCCTTTTGGTTTTTGGGTAATTTCTTTTATTAGGTCTCTTCATTACTCTTTTCTCTTTGATTTTTTTATGTTTATGGTTGGATTCAAATTCAATAAGATTAAAATTTTAAAGAGATAGAATCTTATATATACAAGTTCACATTTACCATTTATTATCTAGAAAATACTTATCTAGTTTCCATTTGTTGAGGTAAGGAAGCAAAAATACTATCTTCATATTGCATATCAAAACACATTAGGGCATAAAATTGTTTTGTACATATGTGATAAAATTAGTATATCCTGCTATTAGTGTGGAAACAAAAGGGAAAATATAGGTCAAGGGTTTTTAATTGCATGCACATGCACAAAATGCACTAGGAAAACTAAATTGAGTTTGAAATATAATGTATTGCTCAATGACTCACAAATGGGGTGATCATCGAGTTTAGTCCTACTCAAGCATTTGCATATATTATTTTTGATTTATTGAGTACTTTAGGTTCTTGGAGGAAGATAGGTTCATTTTGAAGGTACATGTGTGAAAAACAAGCTTACAAGTGAATTTGAAGATACCAAAGTATGATACATGTGATAACAAAGGGACATAGAAAATCGTAATCCTTCTATTTACCTATCGAAGACTTTACAAATTCATCTATTTGTAGAATATTTTTCTTCTCCTTTGTATAGTAATTCTCCTATATTAATTGAAAAATAAATAGTTTATCTAGGCACATTCATAATTCTTCATCCTCCCCAATTTTAATAACAAAACATTTAGAGATCGATTTGAATAAAATGAGTCACCTTTCAAACCCCAGTTGACTTATAACTAATTTATCAAACTTGATAAGCTTGTAAACGATTTAGTTTTCATTATATACATATGAATGGTTGTAATCTAAATTATTCCTTTCCTTGTAAGATATCATTCAATCTTATTTAAATTAATAAAATTAATCTCTTGTAATTAATTTAAGGTTGATACATAATGAGGTAGATAAACTATATAAAGATGATTTAAGGTCAATTAAAGCCTCTATACTACCCAAAGAAATAAATAAATGCTAAGGTATTTCATTGTAAAGACCTATTCTATTATGTGTTCACAAAATTTTCAATGAAAAAAGTTTATTATGCTCCAATATGAGGATGCACACCCTAGCCTTAGTGAATTATAGAGATGCATTTCAATATTTGTAAAATATCTCACATTCAATTTCACATATAATCAAAATGTTTCATGCCTAATATTTTGAGCTGATAATTATAGATAAAACCAAGGAAATAATTTTTAGACAACTCTGGTTCACTTTTAAAGCCTCACACAAATGTAATTTGTAACATAATCTCTAGCCAAAAATTTACGTGACACATATATCTAAGATTACAATGAAGAAAGGGGATTTAGGATGAAAATCATAAAAAAATCAAATAATTTGAATCCCCTTTGTTAGAATAGATCCATGTTAACAAATAATTAAAATATTATGTGTCATTTCCTAAATTATATGTGTTCCCATCTAGGAGGCACCCCACTTCTTCATTATCAATCATTCTAAAATTTATAAAATGGGTCTAAGGGGAGGTGTCTCTATTTCTAGGGTCAACACTCACCAAGTTATTACTAGGTATTCATATAATTAAAACATTATAAGAACCTACCCAAAATAATTCTCTTAAGATGAAATTAGGGCTAGGTTCATCCCACTCTCATGAGGAGAAAATGATTACACCATGGAGATATCATTAGATTCACATATCTAAATACAAGGATGAAGTAACATACTTAAGATACACACTTATTATAATGAAATATTTTAAACCACTTTCTACACTTCAAAATACCCTCTACACGTAAGGTAAAAGATGAGAGTTGATACCTAGTTCAAATGCATGATTTGTTAATCAACTTGAGCTAAAAATGTTAGACAAGAGGATAAATAACACCACCAAAGTGGAAGAGCTACATTTTAATTTGTGCTACATATCCTAAATAGGGTGATATGTTTAGTAATAAGTTGGTCATAATTAAGTTCCTTCTTATGCATTGATCGAGTTAACTACTACACATAAACAAGAATAAGTCACTTGAAATAATAGTTAGGGTTTAGATTTCTAGTCTTGATTTAACGATATGGAAAATAATAAGAATAAGGTCTAGGAAAAAAATCGAATTAAAAATAATTTCAATACTCCAATACATTATAACACAATAGGCCTTTCAACATATAAAAACTAGAATTATAAACAATGATCTAAATTGGATTAATTCACCCATATATAATACACTTAAACCAATGATATGAAAATCAACAATTATGTTATCTTTTAAAAATAAAAATACAAGCATAACTAGAGAACGAAACAATTATCTTTGGGTTAAAATTTTTATTTGCAATCTTTCAAAGAGAATACATCCAAACATGTAATGTAATGGTTTAACACAATGCTGGCATGGACCAAACTCTACCCTACAAGAAACTAAATATAACATTAAATTTTCATTGAGGAAGGTCGAGAGAGTACATTTTCTTCATTCAAGTTATTCATCAATAAATTCAGTTTAAAGAGAGGAAGAGAGAAAGAACATTTACTCCTTTTACATATGCATATTTTCCATTCAATAAGAGAGAGTTTGAGAGAGAGAACAACAACACAAAAATAATTCAAGGATAATAAAATTGGAACCGTGACCACCAATAATGTTTAAGGAAATTGGGTTGATATATCTTCACAAGCACAAGACAAATAATCACATATGGCCACAACCCACCATGAGAGTCTCAACAACATTTTCCATGCGACCATAAATAATGGTTAAGCGTGCTGAAATTTATGAAGGATTTGATGTGATTTAAAAACTACTATCATGCCAAAAACTACTCTTAAAATTTCACCCAAGGTTTTGAAGAATGTTTCATTGAAGTGACAAAGGACTAGACCCATTCACTGGGAAGAACACTTTAAACTCGGTTAATTTAATTGACTACGTAATAATCTCCAAAATAAGCCACTGACTAGGAAAACATTAACACTAACATTTCCATTGTGTTCTCCTAAATAAGGAGATCACATGGAAGTAAACAAAAGGATTTTTTCTAAGGTGAAATTGTTTTAGAAAATACATTCTAGAGGACTTTCATAAAATTTGAAACCACATGTAAGGTAAAAAAAAAAAAAGACAAAGTGGGTTCAAGAACCCCAAATAAATATCTATTAATATTATAGGGTAGAATAATTATTTTTATATAAATTTAAAGCTAAGGGAAACACCCTAGAGACATTATATTTCCAACATGACGATCATTGTGACATCAATTCCAAAGTATGTTGTCTCCAAAGAACATTAAGTTTCCTACCCAAATAATTGTCTTACTTTAGGTTATAATTTACTTATCTATTGATTCATCAATTTAAGGAATGGAATACTATGGTACATTGGTTCACATCTCGAATGAATGGATGTTCCTTTTGTATGTCAAAAATAAAACGAGTTTTGCAATGTTAAAACAAAAGTCATGTTTTGTGTTATTTTTATTGTTTGATACATTAACAAGACATAACGGCATATTGATGCAAAGGAAACTCAAAAGAACCCTTGAAAATAAAAATTAGATGTAATTTACCAGAAAACATGAAAAATATTTACAATTTTTCGAATCAAATTTCAAAACAATGACCTTTTAAGGAAGCTTTTGAATGATGTTTCCAACCATTCAATATGTAGTCTTCTTTATTTGCACCCCAAGGCTATGCACATTGGCACTTCATTTAGCAAATCTGAATTCTAACCTAAAGCACACACATCTACCAGGTCCCTCCTTTGTTATGTCTACTAGAATGTTAGCATACATGAATATTATAAAAACAATCATCATAACTTAATTATAAGATCATCATGTCATTTCAATAACATATATAATAAGGAAAAAATGATTATAGATAAACCATAACAAAGATCATTTGCATAAACACATCACCATACTTAACTACATCAATGATCATAATTTAACCACAATTATCCATTAATCTTTAGAACCAACTACATAATAATAAGATGATACATAAAATTTAGTACATGTGAACACAAAGTCATGCACATAGCCATATCGTAGAAACATAAATCTAACACATAACAACGTTAATACCATAACCATTCCTAAGCTAAGTATTTATAGGGTGGGGAATTTCCCTTCACCACCTATACACTTCCTAATAATAGGTGTGCTAAAAATAGATAACATGTAGTACATCCAAAAATATCTATAAAGCCATAAAAGGTGCATGCTTTTACAAATGGCTAATAATTGATCCCCCTAGAGAGTTTTTTTAATCCTATTAATATATCTTCATGTGTGTGTTATATGCATGTCCATTCTCTAAAAATAGCATTTTATTACCTGCCAAGGTATCCTACTTTATACTTTTCTTTCTCAACACTCCATATTTGCTTTTCCTATTTTTAGCCCATCCTGGAAAATTGGTTAAGTCCTTGTCTTCTTCCTTGTGCATGCACATTCTCGCATGCCATCCTGAACCTTTTCCATGTGCATCCTTCTTCACACTATCAATCCTCCTTTGCACATGCTCATTCCAACATGTATCTCTAAATATACCGCATGTGCTCACTTCTGCACATAACCCTTTATACCTCTTTGTACTTAGTAATTTTTAGCCACCAACATTACCCCACACTAGTTATATTGTTTATCCTCAACAACACCAATCAAAAATTCCTTTCAAAGAATTAAAGAATATCTTCCATGAATAAAAATAAAGTATATGGCTTGTGCTAAAGAATCAAGAAACATGCATCTCGTGCTTTCCTATGAAGGAGTTTTGGGAATTTTCTATTCAATTTTTGCTCTAACTCCCTCCATCCCTCCAATTCATTTGTTGATTTAACCAAAGCCACATCTACAATATCGTGTACTTTCTCAGGTGTCAAGTCATCTATTTTCCCTTTAATTTCTGCAATTAATTTCTTTAATTGTGAGCTCGTATCATCTAATGCATCCATCTCGCATGTCACATGAGGAAAAATTTCTTAAGTATTTCCTTGAATGTGGCCTTCATCGGGTAATCAAATCCCTTTACTAGTTCTAACTATGTGAATATTATTTCTAGCTCGACTTGTTCTTCTTTTTGTCCCGAATTTATTTAAACTTAGTTTCATTGCTGATCACCAAGGTGTTTCTCACCAATTGATCAAAACCCGACAACTATGAAAATAAAAATTATGCCCTTCATACATAATCTTTTGATTCAACAACCAAAGGCTTGATACTATGTGAGGTGCTCTTCTATTTTCTCTTTGTCATCCTTCTTCGCTTCGGGACCATTTCTTCTTCGTGGGTCGATCGTTATGCTCTTTGTTTCATGTGTGAGCATTCATGCCAAGTCCTATAAACAATGTAACGTCATCTCATATTTGGCTTGGGCTTGATCAACCAGATTCAGGTGTGTGATGGTGATAACATCTACAATGCATTCTACCTTCGTATATACCATGCATGTCTGTCCCATATCTTCCTCACTTCTTGTTTCAACTGCGTAATGATTTTGTATTTCTCATCTATCTCGATGCACAATATTTTTATCTTGGCATTTTTATCTAGCACCCTTAGCCCGTACTTATAATTCCAGCTTTGTTTAACACGTTGCTTGTTTGTTCATCGGCTTAGGAGTTGTGCATTAGCCATCGAGAAACTTTTACCTAGGTTAGACTTTAGCAGAGTCTCAAATAATGAACCCGCACTTACTTTAAATTTTGATCCTCCATATGTGATTGGTATGCCCTCTTGAGTAGAGAATACTTAACAAAAGGCACACAAGAGGTCCACATGGGAAAACATGGCATGTTCAAAGGTGTGAACGGGTTAGGAAACATGCGTGTGAAGGATAAGTTTATATTTCGAGACTTATCCATTTTTGCATATGAGGATCTATTTTTAGAGATGGCGTGCAGAGCACATAAACGAGGAAGAGACTTGTGCAACACACATTGGTTATTTTTGGAGGATTGGTTACAAAGTAATTTGCATGGATGCAGGCTAAGAATAGGTTTATCACCGCGCTAACTAAAGGAAGTCTATTATTAGAACACTTGCATGTGGGGATATGACTGTAAAAGCACGTAGCTACTAATAGCATGCGACCTATTTCAGGATTGGATAAGTGGTGAAGGGCAAGACCCCACCCTTATAAATATGTAGTGAACTATGTAGTAGAGGATATACGTGGATGCGTAGAGAGATATAGATATAGGTATGTATGTCTAGACACTAAAATTAGGTCACACTCCCCTTTTGTCCCTCGACATGTAGGTACCCTTTATTACATTTACCTAGCCATGACCCCCTTCACCCCACTAACATTATTTTAATTAAATTAATGCATTATACTCACTATATTTATTATTTAAATATCTTATTTAAATAATATATACTAACTTAGACACCTCACCGGCCAACTCAACCTAAGACCTATTCTTAGCAAGTTCCCATAACTAACTAAGACTTACCCAAACCCTAAAAATCAATGCCTACATTCCTCTAACCACATTCCCGCATGCTCACAGAGGCTTTGAGTCTAGTCCACAGGATAACAACATGAGATCCGAGAAAATCAGGAGGATCTCCCTAAGTTTAGTAAACCTAGGGAATCCCACCCCGACCGACATCGATTACCCCTAATCATCGCGGTTAAGCCGACCACCGCCGCTACCCCTTTTAACCCCTAAACTACCTTATTCTCAAGGTTGGAAAACATTGGGAGAAAGTTGACAAGCAAGAACAAATCTCAGAGAGATAACACATCTTTAGAGAGAAAATTCCAGCAAAAACTCACATCCAAGGAAGGAGATTGAGCATCTTCTCCTGCACAGCCATCCCAACCACGATTTGATCTATCCAAGCAAAGAGGAGTGTGCATGCAGCCCAACAGGCTTTTCTTCAGCTGGTGATTACTGCAGCCTTCAAACCCATCATCGCACCTCCATCCTTCACACACACTGCACTTCAGAACAAAATCCAAGTAAGTATAACATCATACTTCTCCGGTTTGTTTCATTTCATCATTATTTTATCACCCATTGTTTATCTTGCTCCCTATTGACCTTCTCCAACATTTTCACCTCCATAGACCCATTAAAACCTCACAAAATCCTACTACACTCACCAATACCTCGTCTCAACTAACCAAAACCCTTTTTACAATCACAAAGGAGACCAAAACCATGTTATGTGACATTTCCAGATCTCACAAGAATCGCACCGCTTATACCTAACCGCTTGGCCACCCTGCACTAACACCCGGTCTCTCGTTTTCCCACACACCTTAAACAGACATGCCCACCTAATTTTACCTCACCCTCACTCACCTGTGACCTACTTGAGACCTTTATCAAACATGTAGAACCCATAACCAACCATTTGACCTGTGGATTCTATTCTAGCTTAGCTTGTTAGATTATATCTATTTTATTATTGTGTTTTAAGTGAGATACCTAAATAATTTTAAAATAACAATAGGATTTACTTTCTTTATAGCATTAATTTGTCTAAAATAGTGGATCGACATCCATCTAGGAAGTTTCATGCTTCTCGAGATCTAGCTCACGCTAGGCGCTTCACTATTCATATTGTTTAATTCCTTCTGGTGGTTTTATTTTCATTACAGGTAGTTCCTCCTAGCCAAAAGGAAGCTCTCATGGTCTCACTATGGATTTGGAAGTCATACGTGTGCAAAAACCCATCAATCGACATTTGAACAGTATTCCTCCTATGCCCGTTACCCTATCTCTGCTTTGTCAACAATTGAAAGAAACAATCTAAGAAAAAGGTGAAACAATCTAGGAAAAATTATGTGTTTGTTTCCTTCTAAAAAGCGTACATTAATTTCTTTCCCTTGTAATCCACTTCGCCTTTCTACTTGCTCTAAAGGAAAATTTTCTTTTGGTATAAGTAAAAAGAATCATTTCTTCATGTTTTCTCGTATCATTGTAGTGAAAGAGCATCCTCTTCCTCTTCATCTTATTATGTCATCCAAATTCAGATTTTTGATTTGGGTTTAAGAACAATCACATTCCATTCTCGATTTTCTCGTATTAGCTCACATTAATTGAGGGCAACCTATACGCTGGAGGTCATGACCAGCTTGATGGTTGACAAACGAATAATAGAAAAGCACTTCTATCCTTTTCTCGCTTCTCCGAGTCTTACCAAACCACACAAAAAATTCAAATACATACATTATTAAACAACATATTACCCGGAAGAAGCCGTAGGTGATCACACGATCACAAAATAGTGGGCACCTAGGTTCGCTGCTCATTGAGTCATACTTCGAGTGAAGCCCACCCCCACCATAACTTACTTCAAAACCTCACCCTTTAGATCTCCTTCTTTATAGGAAGCCATCCTTACCAAAAACTCTATTTCACAATTCATGTGTCACCCCTAAATAGCATAAGATAAACAAACATAATAGAAAGGGCACTCTAGGATTGCATTTTCTTAGTGTTTCTAATTGGCTTGTGTTTTGAGGTGAAAGATCATGTTCATCACTTTTTTGTTCATCCTCGCACGCTCCTCATCATAGCTAGTGTATTCCCGGCTTCACCCGAGTGTTCCCGGGCCATATCATCACCATTTCTAGAATTTTAGGTTTGATTCCACATCAGATTTTAATTCACAACCAATTTCTTTCATCATCAAGTTTCAATTTCATAAGAATCATCATCGGTTACCCCCGACCGCATCGGTTATACCCTATCGACGCTCGGTTCTAGGTATTTTTTCTAAATTACTCAAAAGGATAGTTTCACTTCACTTTTTACACTTTCCATGGGCCTCAACATCACTAACATTTTATTCCCATTGACATTTTACACATCCCCGCATTTGGCATTCTTGTCATATTTTACCTTCGCCTCATTGCTTAGTCAATGCCCATTTTCTACAAAGGATGGAAATGGTTACCTCGACCGACGTTAGTTTCCCTAACCGCATCGGTATCCCTGCTTCACATTCCACCCACTATTTGTTACTTCATCCACTTTTATCACCGATTCACCTATTCCCGTTGTTCTCTCAGATCATTTATAGAGATGTAGCCCTATCTCGATCAATATCGGGTTCACATGGTGCTAACCCAAGACAAGCAAATGCCCTCGTGTTCCACACCACCACAACCACTCCCACCTAGTCCTTCACCACCTATTTTATCACCACCATGGATCCCATCCAGACTACTAATATCTCTACCGGAGATGAGGAGTTCACACGACTCCTTGACTTAACCTTATCTCCTTGCAGCTTTACCTCTCCCACTCATCCACTAGAGATGCCTCAAGTTAGTTGATATACGACATGACTGTATCTATCCCCCTGACTCTCACACCCACTTCCACATCAGCCCCATCTAGCTCTATGCTACCCGCATCCACCTTACCCCCAGTTGTTTTGCAGTTAGGTTCTATACCTGCCATGACTGCCGCATCTGTTATTTCTGTGGCACCCATTACATCCACCATACCCTCGATGACTACCCCAAACACAACCTCATCCACCCCTACGGTCTCATACATACCTGTAGCTACGTTCCCACATCCAGTGTTGGTGACCCCTACCCCATTTCAGAACGTGGTTCTTTCCATTCCACAATTATTAGCCCTTATTGCCACTAGGGTTACCACGATCCTTCCACCCCCATATACATACTACCAACAACCACTTGTTTCATCTATCATTCATTCCGGGTACGTACCCCCTATTTCATTGCCTTCTTCTCTGCCACCTTACATGGCATCCCCATACACTGGAATGCCACCCCCATTATATGCCCAAAACCAACCTCCTCATGCTATAGGAGGCATCCAATCATCACAACCCACCAATGACCTAATTAAATTGATGTTGGAAAAGATGTAGACACTGGAGGCATCGGTTTCTAACTCCCACAATACTCTCACCTATGATGAGATTTGTAATGAGCCTATTCACCCATCAATTCCTATCCGTTCATACCCTATGCATTGGGAAATGCCTAAATTCAACCGCTTCAATAGTAAGGAAGACCCATAACAACATTTGCACTTACTCAAACATGGGTGTTATTTGATTGCTCATGATGATGCCTTGATTTTGAGAACCTTTCCCATGTCCCTCACTAGACCTGCATTAGATTGTTAGAGTGGCTTACCCAAACACTCTATATTTTCATTCAATCAGGTAGCCCAAGATTTCTTGGATCATTTCTCTATCAATATCACCAAGAAGGTTACCATGACTGATCTATATTCCACACGTCAATACGAGGATGAATCTATCATAGATTTTGTTGCTCACGCGCAAATTTAATCAATCAACTTACCTTCCAACCGCCACAAAACTAAACTCATCAAGCTCTTCAAATGATCTTGCACTGCATATATCCCCACCTTGCAAGTCCAAAATTTCTAAACATTTGATGAGGCATTCACTATGGTATGAAAGTTAGAGATTTGGGCCATCGAAGAGAAGAAAATCCAATTGCGACATAAGAATTCAGCATTCAAGTCGAATGAAACCTCTTCTTCTTCTAAACCACCAACCAATTATTCAAAGGCTAAAGGTACCACTAACGTAGTGGTACTCAAGGCCGGCCCAACTCATCCATCCAATCAAGCTACACCCTCATCTAATCTATCACCTGTCCAGGCTTTTCGATTTAGACAAGAGCAGTGAAAATATACCCCAATTGGGGAACCTTACTCTTCTATCTTAGAAAAGCTTATCAAAGAAAGAGCCATCACCCTTCTAGCCATAAAACCACACACCGGTTTTGACCCTGCCGCCGCCCCATGCTTGCATGGTATAAAGAGCATGATTTCTATAACTATCACCGAGTGAAGGGTCATAGTGATGGCAACTACATCACTTTTAAGAATATTGTCCAAGAAATGCTCGAGAAAGGTGAGTTAACTATGGATAATCCCAACGCCACCCCCAACCAAAATCTACAAATATTCAAAAAACCATTTCCCAATCATGCCCCTTCATCCAATCAAATCGGTGAGACATCCACTCATGATACCCATACCCGTGAGGTTCATGTGATCTTTAACGAGGTACCTGTCACCTCTCAATTACCTCACATCCCTTCTATAGAGGAAATCCTAGCCCAAAATCCTCCTTCCACATCTAAACCAACCTCCACCATTCCTTCACCAACAGAGGAACACCTTTCATCTCCTTCATCACCAATGGAGGAGTCTTCCACTAACATCAAGACCCTCTCACCCCTAAATTTCTTGATCCAGAGGATTTTTCACTATGAAAATTTCCTAAACTTCCCTAAAATTGGACCATCCTGAAGGGCTTATTGAGACCTTTCTGACGGTATGTTGAACTCCGTAAATAGAGTCCGTATGCAAATTCTATCGCCGCAAAGATGGGCCTCCAAACGGTCAACTCGTCAATAAGTCAACCAGTGGACCAATGACAGGGTGACACGTGGAAGTTGGTGATAAGGAAAATGGATGGTACTGTAATATTTCAAAATCAGTTCCATGGTATAGAGCTTATCGCAAGCTTTCCGATGCATTTTGAACGGACCAAATCTGAGTTCGTATGCGAAAGATATGCATAGTCAATGTTGCGGTCAAATGATGACGTGGCACACTCTAACGTGGACAAATGGTGTATTATGGGCGTGACACTTGGCAGGTTTGTAGTGGATTTATATTTTAAAAAATAATTGTAAAAATCTATTTAATCCATTCCATGTGAATAAATTCAAATCCCATGGTATAAGGAGGATTTTGTGGCCAAAAAGCTATTTTAAGGCTTATCTTATCTCTTTCCCACCAAACGTGGGGTCAATGGCTAAATTGGGCTCCTAAACCTATGAAAGGGGGATTTGAACCCTTTCCAAAATAGTAATCAGCCTTACCAAGCTGCCACTTTGTAGCAAGTGATAGAGAAGGAGATCACATCTATTTAAAGGGAAGCTTTTGGTAGGTTGGAAAGAGGGACAGCGAAGGACCAGTTTGCAGAGATCACAATTTTCGAGGCACTTATGGTCCGAATTAGGACTTGGTGTAAAAATGAAATTTGTTCAAAATTATGAGAGATTTCAAGAAAGGTAACTTTTGTTGCATGAAAAGATATAGATTTTTCTATGTAGGCGTTTTTCCATCGCAGTTTCACAGAACAGGCACGAGGGGCAAGCAAAGATCTGTATTTTGCATCCACTTCTGATCCGAATCAGACCATGAAGTAAAAAGGGAAGTTTTTAATAATTTCCTAAAGTTTCCAGAAATGTAAACCTTATTTGTATAGGTCTTGTATATTTAAATTTGTAGATGTTTTTTGAACGTATTTGCACAGGGAACAAACAGAAGAAATAGTGTAGGAGCCACGGATGAACTTGGGAATGATTATGGTAAATTGCAGAGTTCCATGAGGTTTGAATCAGCTCATTTACAGGTATAAAGGTCTGTTAAGTCAAGATTGAAGGGATATTGTACTTCATTGGATGTTTAATGGATCGATTCACTTTTTGTGAATCCGAGATGTAGCCTTCGGGTGAACTCCGTTATCAATTTCTTGTTTTGTGGATTTGTGCATTTCAGTTTTTAAAAGATTTTTATCAGTTGAAATTCATCATTGGATTAATTTTATTAATTGATAAAATAAGTATAAAACTGAGTAAATGGATTGAAGGAACTTTTAGTATCCATAACCCACAACAAGATTTGAATACACTTATCATCTTAGATTCAAATGTCAGTTTGAGTGTATGATTAAAAATCAACTGTGAAGTAAAATGGATTTGTATTAGATTCAAGCGATTCACTTAAAGTTGAAAAATCAGATTAATTGGTCTTTTTGGAAGAGTTGAGGATTTGGGTTTCAAGACACCTAAAATTGGATCAAATTAACTCAAGATCAATGTTGAGTCTCAGTAAATTTCAAAATCTGAAATTTTCTAAGTACTTAAAAAAAAATTAAGTACCATTTTCAGATCACTTCTCTACATAGAGAACCTTTACCTACCATACCTCCACCACGCCGAGGAGCACCCATTACCTCCTCCACCCACAGAGGAGCACCTACTACCTTCTCCACCCGTGAGAGAAGCACCCATTACCTCCTCCAAACACAGAGGAGAACCTATATTTTCCTCCACTTATAGAGGAACTCCCATCATCTCTTCCACCCATCATAGACCCAGTGGAGATACCTTTTCCTCTCAGTGAGCACTCTCCGTCAGCTACCCAACATCCAACAGACCTACTTTCAGCTCTCTTACCCATGAAAGTTGAAGCCGCCAATTCCCCATCTCTAAGATGCATTTTACAAGAATTCCCATTAGGTCCTCACCAACTCCACACATGATGTGCCACTCTCACATTTGGCCAATCCCTTAGATTATGTGGATAGGGCTTTATTATGGGGGCACCTATTACTCCTTGTCTCAACGCAGATGTAGCAATCCATCGATGACACCTCCACTATCTACCCAAACACATTTCCACCCATCAAACAAACTACAACCACTACTATCCCAACCCCTTCCACAATACCCGTTAGCACTCACACCACACCCTTACCTATAACCTAAACTATGCCTAAATCCAAACCCATAACCACAACATTTTCCTCCACTAAACCTATTACCACTTTAGAGGTTACCCCACCACCACCTTACTCATCTACCTATTAAACCGGATTTAGCTACATCCTCCAACGTCAAAACCACACCTACTCTAACACCTAAACTTAAGAAACAAACTCATCGACCTCATACCCCGACCACACCAATCACACCTACAATTTTCCTGTCTACCTTTAGACATTAGTTTCCCAACATGATAAAGCACCCTTCACCCATCGATAAACTAATAACACAAGAACCCATTCCTTCCTCACATACCTCTAACCTACCTGTGCACACACAACACGACTTATACCTTCACCACTGCAGTCTCTTTACCATAAATACCTCCAATCCCTTTAGTTATTGCTTCACTACCCACTACACTTCGCCTTTGTCCCTCACACCCAAGTACGACCCACGTCATCTACATTCATAGCACCCCCATTATCCCCTGTGGGTAACTCGCCCTCTTCCTCCATCTAATTTTCCTTCCGCACTCATACACCCACATCACCTTTACCTAAGAAGGCGCAACCCAAAAAAAAAACCCCACTACCCCACAACAAGGTCATCAAAAAACCCCATACCCTCCTACCCGTCCATCTAATGTACCCTACCCAAAAAACCCGACCGATACCTCAAACCACACCGCACCTAAACCCATAGCTTGACTGTTCCTACTCTTCCAAAATAAATTCCTTGACAACCAACCAGACCTACACCCAAACCCCCATTCACTTCCCATTGTGATCCACTAACAGGGTCCTATGCCAAAATTTTAACCAACCTCCTCAGTGACTTCATTTATCACATTACCGCCACTCCGACCTTACTACCCCCACAAACCCAAGCCAAAAGGGTTTGATGATACTAAAATTTACGCATATCATCGTGTTCCAAGGCACGATGTGGAGAGCTACAAGGCCTTGAAAACCGTCCTTAGCCAATTGTGTCCACCATAAACCAACTTTGATGACGACAAACTTCTTGATGAGGATCCTGCTTCACCTACACCCATTCTCACACTTCCCACTCAACAACCACAACCTCCACCTTCACAAATTTCCTAGAACCACACACGAAATTTGAAATTAACATGGTTCACATCAAAAACTTGCCATGCCACCACCCAAATGTCATTGTGCCCAACCGATGTCATAGGGCTTTTCTCCTCCGTAGGTTTTTACCCTTCATGTCATTATACCACTTACCCTACACCTTCTCCATTTTCCAACTTCCTCAAATCAACATGGTACACGTTACTACACATGTGTAGAAGGGCAAAGAAAAGGCATCTCGATCCACCAACCAATCCTATATCCAACATACCATCTACACTCATACCTAAAATAACTATCTGGCACCAAATACCCCATTTCTAATGGCATCATACATTTGACCATGCTCAAACAACTACACCAATCTCCCCTCAAAATTTCCTTATATGACCTCATCCAAACCTCAAAATCCCATCGTCAAGCCCTCATGGAGGTTCTTCAATCTATTGAGAAATGCCATTTATGAACTCGGTCTTCGAGCTCGGGTTTCACGGGAAGGCATGCAAAATGGAAAGTTAGTAGTTTGTTTGGTTTTTCATGTGCTCCAATTTTCCCTCTGTTTGATCACTGGTTCTTCGCACCAGTCTTCTTGGTGTTGCATGGCAAGTATGAGTGTAACTAGCTCTTTTCTCTGGCAAGGAAAATTTATAAGTCATGGAAATAAATTTTTTTTTCTTGCTGAATCTAACTTGGAAAAAGAGAAGAAGGCTCGAGCTCTTTCAGTGGTCTTCTTCAGATTTTTAAGCAAATAACCAGGCATGTTAGGCCCTAACCTTTAAAAATCTTGCTTTCTTTCAATTGATTTCATTAGAACAACTCTGTTCAGATGATTTATGGGTTTAGATGGTTATTATGGTAGCTTCGTGTGATTTTGATTCAGTATCTTCTTCTGGTTCGATTTTCCAATTTAACCCTTGACGGGTGTGCATTGTGTTTCGAGCTATTGCTCTATTTTGTTGTGTTTTGCATTCCGGCTTAGGTTTGTGAAATGTATGCAAGAAAGAATATTAGACCTGCTCTGTGAGAGCCCATGCATTGTTCCCTTGTTGGGTTCAGGCTACAGTTGATACTTGTTGATTGATGCTTGTTGTTGATACTTGTCGGAAAGGATACTGATGGACTTTTGTTTGAATGTTCAGTTTTATTGGACTTCTTTGTAAGTTCCGTCGTGTTTAGTATAGGTGGTGGTTACTGAAATTTTGTTGGGATTCGCTATGATACTTTGGTTATGTTGAACGGATAACTGGCTGTGTTTCAGTATTTGATGCGACCCTGTAGAAGTTGTTTTTCCCTCCTTGTGTTGCAATTACGGGGTGTAACCCGTTGATGGTTTGCATTATATTTATTTTACTTACAAGATGACTTTGTGGAGTCCTTGGATTGCTTCGTATATTGGACTACTGTATAAGTTATGTATGTGTATACTGGTAGCATGATTCCGTCGAAGTCCTGGAGGGGTAACTGGTAATACGACTTCTGTTATCTTGTAATGTATACCTTCGTTTAAGTAATGGATTTTTGGTACAGACTCGGTTGGTATACTTTCGATGTTCCAATCTGTGTAAGCTTGAGCGAATAATGTTGTAGAGGCTCAGTTGGATTCCTTGTTACAAAATCAGTATTTAACTTCTGTAATAGCCTGATTTTGATTATTTACCATTGTTGGCACGGTTGAAAGATTAACTTATGTTTATCTGGTATATCGCTTCTGTAGAAGATTTATCGTGTATACTATTGTTTGGATTCAGTTGAAATCCTTGATAGATAACCAGTGTATCTGCTTTTATAAAAGCCTGATTGGGAACACTTATTGTTTTTGGCTCTGTTGGGTTCCTTAAGTAATGATAGATATCTTGTATCTTGGTCTCTGTAAAAGTAGGTTGTGATTACCATATTTTTCAAACTCGGAATGAGTTCAGATGTGAATACGATATGTTATTTTTCCTTTCTGAATAATTACAGTTAATTAAGGCTGTGCATGTTGAGTGGATTTCGTGCGAATATCTCTGCATAGTCTTAGGGGAAACATCTTGTGCTTTAATGTTAACGAGTCTCTTGTTGGCTGAGATAAAAAGGAGAAGTTCTTTTGATTTCGACCTTGGATCTAAAACCATACAGTGTTTAGTAGGGATTAGAATAAGTTGTATGTTGCTGTGAGGAATAGTTGTCATGTTTGAGCATGATTACGTCTTCTGTTGCATGGGTATCTAGTCTTGAGCTTGACTAAACTAAGGAACTGTCGACTTCACCTCGACAGACGATGGCATTGAATATCTTCTTGTTTGTCGCTTCGTGTGGAAGGTCATGTGTAATTTGTTGGTTGACATTCATCTGCTTTTGGCGTAAGAGCCACTTTGATCGCTAATATGCTACAGGAGTTTTGTTATATTTGATTTTAACAAAACTGTGGTTCTTTTTGTGGCTCGCCGACTTATTCGTATGCATATAAGGTGAATGCTTTCCTTTCGAGGAGACAGTACAGTCATGAGCTTGTTTGAAGGGAAATATGAATGACTTGTTTTCTTTCTCTTCTGTTGTAAAGTATATGTTGATATTTTTATCTAACCGTTGGAACTGTTTTTAACATATTGATGGAATCATGATTTGTTATGATATTCCTTTTATTATGTTGAATGTAATGATCTGTCTGATGTTTGCTGATCTTGGGATTCAGATGGATAGTTGTTTTGGATACTTTCGTTCTTCTTGATCCCTAATATTTTGATGAAATATTTGAGAAGTATCTAGGACTATTCAGTAACGATAATTTGAGTTACGCGTTTATAGTCATGTTGTATTACAAAAGTATAGTCTAAAATATGTTTACTTGTTTGGTGAAATGATCTCATTTAAACAGGTTGTTTAATGGAAACAGTTGGTGGATTGCAATTGTTTTAAGAGTTAGTGCTTATCATGCTCAGTTCATCGAACTGACCCATGTTGACAATTTTTGCAGATGGTTGCCGTAAGTGGTAAAAGCACGCAGATCTGATAGGATGTTCAGATTGTTTAATTTGGTTTATGATGAATTACAGTTTGATTCTCTAAATGTACTATCTGAGGAAAGATGTTCTTTTTCCGTTGAGTATTGTATCAAGTATGCTGAATGCATAAAATGTATGTGTTTGGTTCAGAAGGGAATGGAATTAGATATTTGATACTTATATGTTTGTATTCTTATCTGGATAGTTTGACCTTCTTCGGATCAAATGATCTTGAGAGCGTGTTATTATTGTATAATATGGAGACTTTTGTGATTATCAATGTAAGCTTGCAAGAACATGTGATCGAATATTTATGATTGTTTAGCTATCTAGCTTCTTGTATGTTCTATCTAAAGCTAAATTAAATTATTAATTCCTAGTCTTGATTAAGCCAGACAACATTTAATTGGATTCCTAATCTTTATATCTCGATATTAATAAGTAAGACATAAATTCAGTTATAGAACTGAAATAAACCTAAAAAGGGTTCGGTTGGCAATCACATGTGAAGAATATAGGTTATTGTCCAATTTTGTTGATTTAGAATTATGTAAATTCTATGAACTCCTTGATGGGACCCTCTAGTCTTAATAATTTCTCTTGTGTAATGGGTTTTATTAAGAAAGGTCATTCTTTGGTGAGGAACCCAGGGATCGGGAAAGGCTAACCTTAGGGGAACGTCTTTTATTATAATTTTAACTCAACGTGCGTAATGCTTATTATAAGTAGATCTTTTCGAGGCGGATTTAAAGGTTGACGGCACAAGTCAACTGCAGGGTTGTACCTTCGAGAAGATTGGGATCTTCTCGAAGTTACAACAATGCAGGTGACTTATGACGACACCCTTTGCATTGATCGTTAAGATTTACACCTTTAACTCGAACAAGTTACTCTGGAACCGATTAGGAATGTGGTCACATTATAAGGCTGCCTAGGAGACTCGGGGTATCTTGACACACTGGCTTAACTAGGGTTGACCCAGTATGTCATCGTATCCCTAGTCCTCGGGAGCATCCATATAACGTTGTCACCTTACTAATCCGTTTCCGAGTGAATAACTTGGGTTAGGAGGGACTGACAGAAGTCGGTATAAGACATTCTACATAACATAAGAATGGGGTGAAGGACATATTCTAGATTGATGAGTATGCCGTTAAGGAATACGAGACATAAGCAAAGATGTTTCAAATCTTTGGCCAATGTATCGCAAAAGTCTTGATTGCGTTGTCCCGAGTCACCTAGTCTAAGGGATGAGATGTCGATGAATAATGGTAACAATTATTCAAGTTAGGTTCCTTGGACAGAGCATTCTGAATCCCAGAATAGGGAAGAGAACCACAAGAGTGAAGTGTTGATTAAAAACTCCAACTCTTATTACTCATGAATAGATCGGTAGATTACCGAGTCATGGAATGAATAGATCGGAGGTACTCCGAGTCATTACAACGTATGGTTATCTGTTATAAGAATGGTTATTTGATTTGTGAGTTCTAAATTATGTATTTAGAACCAGGAAGCATTTATCAAAAAAAAAAAAATGACTTGTTCTAATGTATAGAATTGAGGATGTTACATCTTGGTATCAGAGCTGAAGGTTACAGCTCTTGGGCCTATTGTGTCCATAATCTGATGAGAACCTAAATTTTCTTGTAACAGAAAATGGTTAGAACAAGGGGAAACGTTGCGAATAATGCTCCACCTGAAGGAGGGGTGGCAACAACCCAGAAACTTGATGAGATCCTTGCTGCCCTGTTGGACACAAGAGATCGTTTAGCTGTACTTGAACAGCAGGCGATGGGAAATGAGGAGGATGAAGAAGCTGGTAATGACAATCAGCCACCTCCTGAGGACAACCCCAATATGGGTGTTGATGTTAATGCTGGGAATGCACCTGTCCAACCAGAAAATAAAAAGGCCAGGTTGGCAGCAGAACTCACTAATGATATAAAAAGGATAAGCCCACCTAAGTATGATGGCACCACATTAGGAGATGGAGCTGAGAACTAGCTCAAAAATGGAGAAGTACTTTGCAATAAGAAACTTCTCAGAGGAAACCAAAGCTATTTGGGGAGCCTATCAGCTTTCCCACGAAGCATCTTCGTGGTGGGATAGCCGTAAAGCTGAACTAAATATTGATGAGACCAATATTACTTGGGATCAATTTAAAGGCTATTTTAGGCAATGTTGGCTGCCACAACTTTTCTATGATCAGAAAATGACAGAATTCTAGAACTTAGCTCAGGGGAAGCTAACGGTAACCGAATTCAGGAGTGGTTTACAAAACTCCTCAAGTATGTACCGCAGTATCAAACTGACGAGAAGTTCAGAATACGGAAATTCATCATGGGATTGAATCCCGTGATAGGGGGAGAGGTCGATGTTCATAGTCCATCCACTATGGAAGGAGTTGTTGAAAAGGCCATAAGGCAAGAACATAAATTAAAGGCTATTTCTGCTCATAAAGAGGAAGTGCGGAAGAAGACTGCAAACCCTTCTTCAACCTCTCTTGCACCTAGAAAGGGACCATGGAAAAAGTTTGGAAACAAGTTTCCGGGGATAACAAAGTAAGAAAGCGAAAGAGTAAATAAACCTGTTGGAAATATAAGGGATAATTTTGCCAAAAATTATAACAATGGGCAGAAGCCCTATGGAGGACAACGTGATAATTACAAGGCTGGAGGCAATTTTGAGCCTAAAAAGGGACCTGTAGGAGGCTTCTACAATTGTGGCAAAGACCACTACGTAAATCAGTGCCCTTTGAAGAAGGATGATCGTAATCAAGAATGACATAAGATACATGCTGCAAGATGTGCAAACAAAGCAAGTTTGAAAAGCAAGTGACACCTATAGAAGTTCCTGGGTAAGTTATTTGGCATACCTGTCACTATTCTTTTTGATACAGGAGCTACTGAATGTTTCATTTCTAATAAACTTGCTTCTAAACTTAAGAGAAAAGCTGGAAAAATGGATAAAACTTGGACTGTATGCAGATAGTAATAACTCTGTTCATACAAGCTTAGTATGTGTCTTTTTGGGGCAGTCCTTGACTTACCTAATTTCTCCACGGAAGTTGACCTCTATGTTACACCTTTGGGATCGTATGACATTGTTATCGGTGTCAATTGGTTAGCTGACCATAAAGCAAATGTAGACTACTATGAAAAGAACATAAAATGTTTAGATGATCATTTGAAACAATAGAGATTCAATGTGTGTGAATGGGAAATTTCGTTAGAAAACTGTCAATATGCATGCAGCTTAAAAAGGCTAAAAATAAAGGATGTACCCTTTATGCAGTAAAGATATCTGAATTTTCAGAAGAAGATGGTGATTACATGAAGCGATTTCCTCTATTACAAAGTTTCAGGGATGTTTTTCCTAAGGAATTACCAGGGTTACCACCTAAGAGGGAATTTGACTTCACCATCGAAATCAAACCAGGAACAGAACCTATTTCCAAAGCACCTTATCAGATGACTACTACAGAGTTAGTCGAGCTTAAGGCACAGTTGCAAGAACTTTTGTCTAAAGGTTTGATTAGACCAAGTGTTTCACCTTGGGGTGCGCCTGTAATATTTGTGAAAAAGAAGGATGGAACACTTAGGCTGTGTATTGATTATCGGATGTTGAACAAAGCAACAATCAAGAACAGATATCCACTTCCAGGATCGACGATCTATTGATCGAGATGCGTGGAGCAGCGGTTTATTCTAAGATAGATCTTTGATCTGGTTATCATCAGTTAAGGATTAGAGAGGAAGATATTCATAAAACAGCCTTCCGAACAAGGTACGAACATTATGAATTCACGGTTCTACCCTTTGGATTAACTAATGCACCCACAACCTTTATGAACTTAATGAACAATATTTTTCAAGAATATCTGGACAAGTTTGTACTTGTATTCTTGGACGATATTCTCATTTATTCTAAAAGCGTTGAGGAGCACAATGAGCATTTGAAGATAGTTTTGGGAATTTTGAGAAAAAGAAAGTTGTATGGTAAGTTATCCAAATGTTCTTTCTTTGATTCAGAAGTTCACTATTTGGGTCATGTCATTAGCAAAGAAGGAATTGTTGTAGATCCTTCAAAAATAGTGGCAATAACTGAGTGGCCTGCACCAAAGAATGTGCACGAAGTAAGAAGCTTCATGGGTCTTGCTGGTTACTATAGAAAATTTGTAAAGGATTTTTCTAAAGTAGCTGCACCAATAACTTCATTGCAGAAGAAGGATAAGAAATTCATATGGAATGATAAGTGCGAAGTGGCTTTCAAAAGTCTGAAAGGCCAGTTGACTTCTGCACCTATATTAGCGGTACCAGACCCTAATGGGAGTTTTACTGTTGTAACGGATGCTTCTGGGGAAGGCCTTGGAGGTGTTTTGCTACAAAATGATCAAGTCATTGCATATGAAAGTAGAAAACTCAAGTTACATGAGCTGAATTATGCTCCTCATGATTTGGAGCTTGCTGCCATTGTTCATGCACTTCAAGTCTGGAGACACTATTTACTTGGGAAACCTTTTGAGTTGAAAACTGATCACTTAGGGCTGAAATATATTTTCACTCAGCCTAATCTTAATGCTAGACAGAGAAGGTGGTTAGAATTTTTATCACAATATGATTTTGATATTAGTTATATCAAAGGGAAGGAGAATAGAGTAGCTGATGCTCTAAGTCATAGGAGGCACATTTCTGCTCTTATAACATTAAGAACTCAGTTCAAGGATGAGGTAAAGAGTGCCTCAGAATCTGATATTTACTTTCAACAAGTAAAAGTAGTGCTTGCTGCAGAACCTAATGATGAAAGGTATAAAGGTTTTCATTTTGATAATGAAGGAATCTTGCGTTATGAAAACAGAGTATATGTACCTATGCTGAATGATTTGAGAAAGAAGTTGTTAGTTGAATTTCATAATTCACCTTTCTCTGGACACCTGGGTATCACAAAAATGCTTGCTGATCTGAAACAACAATACTTTTGGAAAGGTATGAAAAAGGATGTCATAAATTTTGTGACTCATTGTTTGGAGTGTCAGTGGGTTAAGGCAGAACATATGCACCCAGCTGGACTGTTATATCCTCATAGCATACCGCAGTACAAATGGCAAGTAATAACCATGGATTTTGTACAAGGATTACCCATGTCCAGGAATAAACATGATGTTATCCTGGTAGTTGTAGATAAACTGACTAACTCATTTCATCACTGGAAATCTAAAGGATGATTCACCAGTGCTGGCCAAAAGATTCGTACACGAAATTTTCAGATTGCATGGTGTACTGCATTGATTATATCCGCGAGGGATCAAGAATGACGTCAAGGTTTTGGCAAACGCTTAATACAGCTCTTGGAACGAAACTAAACTTCAGTTCTGCATATCATCCGGAAACGGATGGGCAAACTGAGAGGGTAAATCAAGTGTTGGAGGACATGTTGCGAATGTATTGCATGGATCAACAGTATAAATGGGAAGAGTATCTTCCATTAGTTGAATTCGCATACAACAACACTTATCATTCATCTCTCAAAATGGCACCATTTGAAGCACTTTATGGAAGAAAGTGCAGAACTCCTGTTAGCTGGGATAGTGTTGAGGATAGAGTGGTAATTGGACCAGAAATTCTCACAGAAATGGAACAACAAGTTAAGCTGATTCGTGAACGATTAAAGGAAGTAGCGGATAGGCAGAAGAGCTATGCTGACCTTAAGCGGGTTGATCGAAGGTTTGAGCTTGGTGAAAAGGTTTTTCTTCGTGTTAAACCCAGAAAGAGTTCTATAACTTTTGGCAAGGCTGCCAAGTTGTCACCTCGATTCATGGGACCTTTCAAAATTGTCGAAATAATCAATCCTGTAGCTTATCGTTTAGCATTACCACCTACTTTATCTCGCATGCATGATGTTTTCCATATTTCTTTGCTTAAGAAATACATTTCAGATCTGTCACATGTTTTAAATTGGAATTCCTTGCAGGTCCAAGACCCAGGAATAATCGTGGTTAAACCCACACGAGTGCTGGAAACTCACCAATTGCATTTGAGAAATCGTGAAATACAACAATGTAAGGTCCAGTGGGACCAGTTTAGTGAAGAAAGTGCAACTTGGAAAATCGGAAGAGATGAAAATTGCTTTTCCTTCTCTTTTCAACGAATGAAATCATTGACAAAAACAATTCTTGTATGAACTTATTTTTTTAGTATTTATGAAAGCCAGATGAAGACAAACATTATTCAGGCTGAATAAAATGTGTTGTGACATTGATTTCTGGAACTATTTAAGTTGGAAAATAGTCGCATTGTTTTGTGAACTAATAAATGGGTTGACCTGAAGGTTAATCGAATATGTAATCATCGGGACGATGAATCTTTTAGGAGGGAAGCATGTAACACCCTGAACTGTTGTTACTTCCTCCTGAGCATACAAGTGTTGATATGTGATTTCTCTTGTAAAAAGGATGTGTTCCTTTGATTGAGAAGTCATGCTTGATATGGACTGTATCTTTTTTTTGAGATTGCAGATTCGTGACTGAGTCAGAATATGTTTGGACTCTTTTATTTCTTTCATTTTACGCCTGAGTTTAATCTGATCTCGGAATGAATTATGGAGTTATCCATCTATAAGACCTAGCCTTGGATCAGTGGTATTGATCCAAGTGATGCTTTAAGTTTATTCGTGATGAATTAAAATTATAGACCTTATGCAGGTTGCAAGGTCTGGATGCATTGAATAAGCTAGTCCGGAGTATAACTCAGGCTGATCGTGTTAAATGAATTGGTTCCCGATATCGTAATATCAGGAAGGTCTTGATCGTGGACCAGGTAATAATTCAGTTACATATAATTCAATAGCCTATTGGCAGTACAGGAGTGAACCCTGTTCGTGAATGTATGTTGTAGGTTCTTTTTCTGAGCATTTGAAATATTAGACCTAAACTGGATTTATTAAGGTTAGTAACCTAAAACTAAACTATAACCTAGGGGTTAGATTAGTGTTAATCTAACCTAGGCCTAGGCTATAAGCTAATGTTCTAAGTTAGTATCTATGTGCTATGAGGTTAGACTAAGTGTTATCTTAAATTCTAACCTAAGTTACTAACCTAACTAATGAACAAGGAAGAAAGGGGACCTATGGAAGGGTGCAAACCATGGGCGGCAGTTTCTATGGCATTAAATGGTGGGATAAGTATGAAGGATAGGTAATTTGGTAGAAGTTTTTAAACGGCTAGCTAGAGCCGACGTGGTAGGTTACCAAAGTTGGAAATGGTCTTTGAACTGGTTTTATCCATCGCCAACTATGGCGGTCGGTGGCAATGGAAAGTTAGTGGAAATTTGGAGTAAATGCCATTTATGAACTCGGTCTTCGAGCTCGGGTTTCACGGGAAGGCATGCAAAATGGAAAGTTAGTAGTTTGTTTGGTTTTTCATGCGCTCCGGTTTTCCCTCTGTCTGATCACTGGTTCTTCGCACCAGTCTTCTTGGTGTTGCATGGCAAGTATGAGCGTAACTAGCTCTTTTCTCTGGCAAGGAAAATTTATAAGTCATGGAAATAACAAATTTTTGTTGGTGAATCTAACTTGGAAAAAGAGAAGAAGGCTCGAGCTCTTTCAGTGGTCTTCTTCGGATTTTTAAGCAAATAACCAGGCATGTTAGGCCCTAACCTTTAAAAATCTTGCTTTCTTTCAATTGATTTCATTAGAACAACTCTGTTCAGATGATTTATGGGTTTAGATGGTTATTATGGTAGCTTTGTGTGATTTTGTTACTGTATCTTCTTCTGGTTCGATTTTCCAATTTAACCCTTGACGGGTGTGCATTGTGTTTCGAGCTATTGCTCTATTTTGTTGTGTTTTGCATTCCGGCTTAGGTTTGTGAAATGTATGCAAGAAAGAATATTAGACCTGCTCTGTGAGAGCCCATGCATTGTTCCCTTGTTGGGTTCAGGCTACAGTTGATACTTGTTGATTGATGCTTGTTGTTGATACTTGTCGGAAAGGATACTGATGGAATTTTGTTTGAATGTTCAGTTTTATTGGACTTCTTTGTAAGTTCCGTCGTGTTTAGTATAGGTGGTGGTTACTTGAAATTTTGTTGGGATTCGCTATGATACTTTGGTTATGTTGAACGGATAACTGGCTATGTTTTAGTATTTGATGCGACCCTGTAGAAGTTGTTTTTCCCTCCTTGTGTTGCAATTACGGGGTTTAACCCATTGATGGTTTGCATTATATTTATTTTACTTACAAGATGACTTTGTGGAGTCCTTGGATTGCTTCGTATATTGGACTACTGTATAAGTTATGTATGTGTATACTGGTAGCATGATTCCGTCGGAGTCCTGGAGGGGTAACTGGTAATACGACTTCTGTTATCTTGTAATGTATACCTTCGTTTAAGTAATGGATTTTTGGTACAGACTCGGTTGGTATACTTTTGATGTTCCAATCTGTGTAAGCTTGAGCGAATAATGTTGTAGAGGCTCAGTTGGATTCCTTGTTACAAAATCAGTATTTAACTTCTGTAATAGCCTGATTTTGATTATTTACCATTGTTGGCACGGTTGAAATCTTTAACTTATGTTTATCTGGTATATCGGCTTCTGTAGAAGATTTATCGTATACTATTGTTCGGATTCAGTTGAAATCCTTGATAGATAACCAGTGTATCTGCTTTTATAAAATCCTGATTGGGAACACTTATTGTTTTTGGCTCTGTTGGGTTCCTTAAGTAATGATAGATATCTTGTATCTTGGTCTCTGTAAAAGTAGGTTGTGATTACCATATTTTTCAAACTCGGAATGAGTTCAGATGTGAATACGATATGTTATTTTTCCTTTCTGAATAATTACAGTTAATTAAGGTTGTGCATGTTGAGTGGATTTCGTGCGAATATCTCTGCATAGTCTTAGGGGAAACATCTTGTGCTTTAATGTTAACGAGTCTCTTGTTGGCTGAGATAAAAAGGAGAAGTTCTTTTGATTTCAACCTTGGATCTAAAACCATACTGTGTTTAGTAGGGATTAGAATAAGTTGTATGTTGCTGTGAGGAATAGTTGTCATGTTTGAGCATGATTACGTCTTCTGTTGCATGGGTATCTAGTCTTGAGCTTGACTGAACTAAGGAACTGTCGACTTCACCTCGACAGATGATGGCATTGAATATCTTCTTGTTTGTCGCTTCGTGTGGAAGGTCATGTGTAACCTGTTGGTTGACATTCATCTGTTTTGGCGTAAGAGCTACTGTACTGCTAATATGCTACAGGAGTTTTGTTATATTTGATTTTAACAAAACTGTGGTTCTTTTTGTGGCTCGTCTAGACTTATTCGTATGCATATAAGGTGAATGCTTTCCTTTCGAGGAGACGGTACAGTCATGAGCTTGTGTGAAGGGAAATATGAATGACTTGTTTTCTTTCTCTTCTGTTGTAAAGTATATGTTGATATTTTTATCTAACCGTTGGAACTGTTTTTAACATATTGATGGAATCATGATTTGTTATGATATTCCTTTTACTGTTGAATGTAATGATCTGTCTGATGTTTGCTGATCTTGGGATTCAGATGGATAGTTGTTTTGGATACTTTCATTCTTCTTGATCCCTAATATTTTGATGAAATATTTGAGAAGTATCTAGGACTATTCAGTAACGATAATTTGTATTACGCGTTTATAGTCATGTTGTATTACAAAAGTATAGTCTGAAATATGTTTACTTGTTTGGTGAAATGATCTCATTTAAACAGGTTGTTTAATGGAAACAGTTGGTGGATTGCAATTGTTTTAAGAGTTAGTGCTTATCATGCTCAGTTCATCGAACTGACCCATGTTGACAATTTTTGCAGATGGTTGCCGTAAGTGGTAAAAGCACGTAGATCTGATAGGATGTTCAGATTGTTTAATTTGGTTTATGATGAATTACAGTTTGATTCTCTAAATGTACTATTTGAGGAAAGATGTTCTTTTTCCGTTGAGTATTGTATCAAGTATGTTGAATGCATAAAATGTATGTGTTTGGTTCAGAAGGGAATGGAATTAGATATTTGATACTTATATGTTTGTATTCTTATCTGGATAGTTTGACCTTCTTCGGATCAAATGATCTTGAGAGCGTGTTATTATTGTATAATATGGAGACTTTTGTGATTATCAATGTAAGCTTGCAAGAATATGTGACTGAATATTTATGATTGTTTAGCAGTTCTTGTATGTTCTATCTAAAGCTAAATTGAAATATAGATCACTGTCTTTCTGGAAGCTAGGGTAAAAATAAACCTAAGCAAGACGCTAAACAAGCTGGATTAAATTATTAATTCCTAGTCTTGATTAAGCCAGGACAACGTTTAATTGGATTCCTAATCTTTATATCTCGATATTAATAAGTAAGACATAAATTCAGTTATAAGAACTGAAATAAACCTAAAAAGGGTTCGGTTGACAATCACATGTGAAGAATATAGGTTATTGTCCAATTTTGTTGATTTAGAATTATGTAAATTCTATGAACTCCTTGATGGGACCCTCTAGTCTTAATAATTTCTCTTGTGTAATGGGTTTTATTAAGAAAGGTCATTCTTTGGTGAGGAACCCAGGGATCGGGAAAGGCTAACCTTAGGGGAACGTCTTTTATTATAATTTTAACTCAACGTGCGTAACACTTATTATAAGTAGATCTTTTCGAGGCGGATTTAAAGGTTGATGACACAAGTCAACTATAGGGTTGTACCTTCGAGAAGATTGGGATCTTCTCGAAGTTACAACAATGCAGGTGACTTATGACGACACCCTTTGCATTGATCATTAAGATTTACACCTTTAACTCGAACAAGTTACTCTGGAACCGATTAGGAATGTGGTCACATTATAAGGCTTCCTAGGAGACTCGGGGTATCTTGACACACTGGCTTAACTAGGGTTGACCCAGTATGTCATCGTATCCCTAGTCCTCGGGAGCATCCATATAACGTTGTCACCTTACTAATCCGTTTCCGAGTGAATAACTTGGGTTAGGAGGGACTGACAGAAGTCGGTATAAGACATTCTACATAACATAAGAATGGGGTGAAGGACGTATTCCAGATTGACGAGTATGCCATTAAGGAATACGAGACATAAGCAGTATGTTTCAAATCTTTGGCCAAAGTATCGCAAGCTGCTGATTGCGTTGTCCTGAGTCACCTAGTCTAAGGGATGAGATGCCGATGAATAATGGTAACAATTATTCAAGTTAGGTTCCTTGGACAGAGCATTCTGAATCCCAGAATAGGGAAGAGAACCGCAAGAGTGAAGTGTTGATTAAAAACTCCAACTCTTATTACTCATGAATAGATCGGTAGATTACCGAGTCATGGAATGAATAGATCGGAGGTACTCCGAGTCATTACAGCTGCATATGGTTATCTGTTATAAGAATGGTTATTTGATTTGTGAGTTCTAAATTATGTATTTAGAACCAGGAAGCATTTATCAATTTTTTTTTTTTTGACTTGTTCTAATGTATAGAATTGAGGATGTTACAGGTTTTACCCATGAACCTACACTCGTAGCCTCCATTATCACACCCCATCATGTGGCCTATCTCAACAAATTACCACCTTCATCCTCAACTCACCTTGTTCACCAAGTGGCCTCCCTTAGCTTCTTAGAGGAAGAGATCACACCATACCAAAATGATGACCCGTACCTAGCCCTCTTCATGTCTGTCCACATTGATGACATATGGGTACGCCGTGTGATGATTGATGGAGGCACTAACATTAACATAATTTCATCCCATGCATTTTCTCAAATGCACATACCTGACAATTGCATGCACAAGCATCCGGTCATGTTATGTTCATTCAATGACGCTATCACCTCCAAACTAGGCACTGTCATCCTTCACGTTTGCATGGGCCCTTGCACTGCTCTGCAAATTGTTTTATGTTTTGGAGGGGGAATTCCAATATAAGTTGTTGCTTGGTAGACCCGGATCCATGTCAAGGGTTACATTGCTTCCACTTTGCATCATTGTGTAAAGTTTGAACACAAGAGACACAATTATACCATTCTAGCTGACTCCATCACCTTGCAAAACATGCAACATGCTTTACCAACCCAATTATGTGCTCATATCTATCAAGATGTCTACCTCCACAACCACTACCACTTCACCCACACCTCCAACTAACAAGATAGCCCACGCTTTCACCACACATACTGTTGGTATCCAGATTTAATCTCCTTCATAACTTGAACATCATCATGAACTTGCACAAGACACTCAAGGATAGATAGATGGTTTGTATGTCATTTGTAGCTGGGAGCACACCTATCTGCTTGTTTGCATTCAAGATTTGAGGGAGTGGATAACACCTTCAAAAGTGTTTTGATCTAACCCTCACTATTTTAGGTTGTGCCTATCAACCAAGGCAAGAGAACCTATATTGCAGCCCTCATATGGTTAAGGAGGTAGAGATATCCTTGTGTTTTATATATGATATGAAAGAGGTCTTGTGAAAACATGATCAAGTATCCATTATCAAAACTCAAAGGAGTTGTCACTACTAAATGATGGATATGCTTTCAAAACAAAGCTAGGGCTGCTAAAGACATAATGAAACCCTAATATACTTTGTGTATTTTGGTGGAAGGATTGTATTCTTTTGTTGACACACAATGCAATGTAGGGGTAGTATAGGTAGGATGAGTTAGTCTTTGAATGAAATTCTATGGGAGAAGTTTAGAAAAGACAAGATAAGAAATTACCAACTTCTTTGGGAACCTTTGCAAAAGAATTACAACACCTAAACAACAGAGATGTTTCAATGAGTTTGAAGTGCTCTTTCAACTAGGATGTGTGCACAAATGGAGGCCCAAATCTGCACTATTCCACACAAAATTTGATAACCTACCACAAAATCTTGAAGCAAAATATCAATGAAGCATCTAGAAACCCTTATTTGATCATGACCTGAGGTACACCCAAAGGTTTACAAACACCCTCAATATTCAAGGAAAGTAAGATGAATTTAAATCTGTTTATCTTCACTCAAATGAATGCTCTTCTAAATGAAAGATTGTAGATGCCTTCAAACCCTCTACAAGAAATGAGGCCATGTATGATCAAAAGAGATCCCAAACACAAGATTGCAACATGAGCATAAAACACAAATTGAAAACATACTGAAATACAAGTGTATGCAAGTTTTGCCAAGAGATAAAACCAGTCAATCCATAAATTTGATCAAATACACCAGCAAGGGAATGTTATTAAGACAATCTCAAAGCTTTTTGATGGCTTTACAACTGAAACCAACTCAACATGATGAACATTTGATGCAAGAAGGAATTAAAAATGGCTCTCGGCGTAGTTTCTCCAAAAGAAATGGATTACTTCTAGTTTTCCTCCTAAAATTCTTCTTTTTTTCTCCAAAATTCTCAACCAGCTTACAAAATGCTTCAAAATTACAACTTATACCCTATGCAAGTTTGGATCCTTTCATTCCAAGTAAAGAATATGCTTAAAGGATCAAATTTGTTACAAAACCCTATCCATTTGATGAAAAATGATATTAAATTGTGAAACAACTCGCATAATGCCAGGGATGCACAAAAACAATAAAATACCACATGGGCTCAGATCCTTATCCATCCCAGGGTCACATTTTTGTCATTCCAACATGCCAACATGTATTTGCAATCATTTTCCACCTTTTTTCCTTATCATTTTAACCTCTCGCATCTTTAACTTTTTACTTTTCACGTTTTTTACACGTGCTGAGAAAAATATTTCACGAAAAACACTATAGGGCACTAAATTAGCTCAGATAAATGATGCCATTGCATTCGTAAGCTAAGGGGATGTGGATTTATATAAAATTTCATGTGAATCGGTGCAGAAATGGCGAATCCAAACTTCCTGAAGCTTCCATAGTGGCCCAAAAATGAAATTACATGGTGACCATTGATTTAGAAATCAACTTTAATTTTCCACCGTCCATGTGGCCAATTAGATCCTCAAATATTACCTTTTTGCCTTTGGAAAAGGTGGGACACATGTCCAAACATGATTGAGTGGGCCCCCAATCCTTAAAATGCATTTAAACCTTTTTGAACTTCAGAAAATTTTGAAAATTTTCCCCCCACCTTACCCATGGGCCAAAATCGACTCCTTTTTTCGCTTCAAAACCTCCACGTGTCCACCCGTCGCTTTTCTTTGGTTGCAGAGTTTGGCGTGAACAATTACTTTTTTTCTCCCTTTGAAGTTAAAAACTTCAAAACTATCACAAAGTCCACCGATCCATTTTACCTTTGTGGACACGTGTTGCTTAGTGATTCAAAACTATCACAAATTACGGAGATTCGAGATCAAATTTTAACTTTGAGATTTTGCCTCCAAAGGCAAAAATCCGAAAACACGCACAACCCTAGTTCTCCCTTCACTCTCTTGGACATGTGTCCACGTTTCATTGGAGGCAGACCCATTTTTAAATTTTTACCCTACAAACATAAAGGCAAAAATTCATAAAATTTTCCTTCGGCCCCTTCATCCATCTCGCCTCCTGGACACGTGTCTTCCTCCAATTGGTCGTGGGCTCTCGGGCCAAATTTTAACTTTAACATTTTGAAGTTAAAAATTTCAAAATTTTCACAAACTCCCCCTCCATGCTGACTTTCCTTGACACATGTCCACATCTTATTAGAGGTGGGCCTTTGGGTCAAAATGTTACCTTGGCATCCGAGGCAAAAAACAATAAAAATTTTCAAGTCCTTCCGCCACCCGCCTGACCTTCCTGGACACGTGTCCGCTTCCCATTGGACACGGGCCTTCGGACCAAAAAGTGACTTCAAGAAATTTTCCAAAATGGAAGAAAATTTTCTAAGTGATCCCCGCCACCCGCCGATCCTCCAACCAATCAAATCATGCCATGTAGGCACATCACTGTAGCAAATGCGGGGCCATGGAGCAAAATTTTCCTTTGTCAATTTTCCAAAAAGTAAGAACTTATAACATTTTCCCAACCGCCCCACCTAATAGAAACCTGCCACATCATCAAAAGGATGGAAGGATGAATTTGATGAGCAAATGACACTCGTATGCCTGTCAAAAATGTAAAAATTTAGGAGATGCCCTAGAAATTGAAAAATTAGCTAGGAGGCAGATTTCTTGGTTTTAAATCAAGTGAAGCATGATTTTACATTGTTTACGACCTGGGGAATGAGATTTTAACAACAAACAACTTGGATTTGATCCACTTTAATTTTTTACATGAATTTGACAAAGGGGAAAACGACTCAACTTAAAAAAATGAAGAAGTTAGGGCACAAAAGAGGGGAACTTGGAAATTTGTTTCAATTTAGGGAAAAATCATGACAATGTGAGCAATTCAAAGGCATTCAATTGGAAAATATGAATTGTAGGTCACCAATTTGAGCAAATGAAATGTTTTCTGAGAAAAACTGGATATAGAAAATTAGGGCAAAGTGTGAAAACTCAGAATTTGCACCAACATTGGCTCTTGCTTGGGGATGGGCACTCCCAACGAGTGCCACAAGATCACAACATAGACCAAGTGCCAGAAATCCATTGGGCAAGGAGATAAAAATGCAGAGCAGCCCCAAAACCAGAAATTTCACCAAAAATAGGCCGAGAAAACCAGACCAAAAATGGTTGCCAAGGACAAAAGGGCAAACCACGAGCCAACAATAGCAAAAGACAAAACAAAAACAAGGACTATACAAAATGTACAACTTGTGCATACCTCACATGGGGATTTAATCCAAGAAATGTTTTAAATGTCTACCATTAACAAGAAGCTCCAACAAATCCCCATCCAAATCCTTGAGAAAAAATGTATTTTCTCCAATCCTGATATCAATGGCATAAGGTCCCATCCATAGAGCATCAAACTTGCCATGCTTTCCTTTGTCTTCATGCCTACTATCCCATAGTAAAACCAGATCTCAATCTCAAGGCTCTAGGAGTGACCTTCTTATCAAACAACTTCTTCAATTTCTCTCTAAATCTGACATGCCTTTGGTGAGAAGCCCTTCTCTCTTCATCCAACTCAATGATCTGATTGATCCTTGATTCATATGGGCCATGTTCTTGATCTTCCAACTGTTGGGCAAACTGAAAAGTGGATAATTGTAGGTGCAAGGGCAGTAATGCTTGAGTTCCATACACCAATTCAAATGGACTTTTACCAGTTGCTCTTTTAGGAGTTATTCTATCAGCCCAAACTACAAATTTCAATTGCTCTCCCCACTTCTTCTTGTTGATTTCCAAGGTCCTTCTGATGATCTTGAGCAAGTTCTTATTACTTGACTTAGCTTATCCATTCCCTTGTGGATTGTAGTTTGAAGAATAAGTCAGATTTATCCCATATTCATTACACATTTCCATCAAAGGCTTGGCTCTAAAACACATGGCATTATCAGATACAATCTTAACTGGAACTCCAAATCTGCATATGATATGATTCAATAAGAAATCCATTACCACTTGGTGTGTTGCTTTTCTAGATGGAATTGCCTCAACCCATTTTGTAAAATAATCAGTTGCTACAAGGATCCATTTATGACCAGCACTAGAAGGATCTAAAATCTCACCAATGAAATCCATTCCCCATTGTTTGAAAGGAGCTTCAATTGATACAGGTTGCAAAGGAAGGGAGCCTAAAGCTTTCAATCTTCCTGAAAAATGTTGGCAACTATCACACTTTCTAACCAACTGGGTTGCATCTTTAAAAAGAGTAGGCCAACAATCACCAACTCTTAAAATCTTATGTGCTATCACTCTCCCAACAAAATTTCCTCCAAAACTCCATGGAAATCAGCAATCAACTTGGGAGCTTCATCATCGTTATGCATTTCAAGAGGACACCTTCAGGGTTCTTCCAAGCCAGCCCAAGGTCTGTTATGATATATTTCTGAGAAGCTAGCTTGAGGGCTCTTTTTTGATTTTTATTCAAGTGACTAGGACAACATAGGTGTTTGAGGTAGAAAATCACATCTTTGTACCACTCAGACCTCATCAATTTGTCAAGAATATCTGCCCTTTCTTCCTCTAGTTGATTTACTTCTACATTTTACAAATTGCTCTCAGCCATGAGCTTGGCAAGACCCAAACCTCTTACCAGCTTTGTTGTTTGGATATCTATATCATATTCTTGTAATTTGTTGACCCATCTACATATCTTTCTTGATATCTCCATGTCTGATAAGATGTCTTTAACCATGGTGTGGGGAACATAAGCAACAACTTTTGAACTCAATATATAGGGCTTGAAAATCTTTGTTGCTTTTACCAATGCAAATGCTTGTTTTTCCATGATTGTATACTTCAATTTAGCTACTTGTAAAGCCTTGCTAAAGAAGGCAATAGGCCTCTTAGCTCCATTCTCATCCTTTTGTAACAAAACTAAAGCAATAGTGAATTCAGAGGCAAAAGAAAAGATTTGGAAAGGTCTCTTGTAGTTTGGGGCTGCTAAAACAGGTGCATGCTTAAGTGCATCCTTTATTCCTTCAAAAGCTTGAATGGAAGCCTCCTCCCACTTGATAACTTGATCCTTTCTTAGCATGCTTGTGATTGGAAGAGTTATCTCAGCAAAATTGGAAACAAACCTTCTAATGAAATTTATTTGGCCAAAGAAAGATTGGATACCTTTCTTGGTTCTTGGAATGGGCACTTTGCTGATTACTTCCACTCTCTCAGGGTCTATCATAACACCTTCTTTGGACATAATATGCCCCAACAGCTTGGCCTTTTGCATGCCAAAATGACACTTCTTTGGATTAAGTGAAATGCCATACTCTCTACATCTGATTAGCATCTAATCTAGGTGTTGCAAATGGTCTGCTCGCTACCTTGAAAAAACAATCACATCATCTTGGTAAACTGCAATAAATTCATTGATATAACTAGCAAAGGCAACATCCATTTCCCTTTGAAAAGTAGTACCAACATTCATCAATCAAAAAGGATTCTTACAAAAACATAAGTCCCCCAAGGAGTAGTGAAGGCTGTCTTAAGTCTTTCTGATTCTTTGACAACTACTTGATTGTATCCGGAGAAACCATCCAAAGTAGAAAGCATCTTTGACCCTATTACAAGCTGCAACATATTCTCCATGTTTGGAAAGGGGTAATTTTCCTTCATATATGCTTTGTTTAGATTCCTAAAATCCACACAAATTCTGATATCTCTCGTTCTTCTTTCTAACTAGGCACAATGTTTACCACCCAAGATGAGTATCTAGTAGGCTGAATTATGCCACCATCTCTCAATTTGTTCAACTCTTCTTGAATTTTCATGGAAAGCAGTGGGTTAATAGGCCTTTCTTTTGTCTAAATGGCTTGGTTTTGGCCTCAAGAGGAATCTCATGCTGAAATAAATCTTCTCTATATGCCTTCAGCTCTGAATAAGACCAGGCAAGGCAGTCTTGATACTTCTTTAAAAGTTGGGCATATGACTGTTTTTCCTCTTTGTTGAGATGGCTGCCCAACTAGATCTTCCTTGGTTTATCCTTAGTTCCCAAGTTGTGCTCTTCCACATCCCTTGAAGCAGACATCTTTCTATTTATGATGCAATCAACATTGTTAAAATTGGATTCAAGTGCAACAAGACCTTTGGGAATGGTGTTTGTCTTCAATTGTATAATATCCTTGTCAAACAAAGTTTCTCTACCTTCATTCATGTATACCATTGGTTCCCAATCAATATTATGACTAGAAAACTCACCTTGGCATTGTAAGAATCTCAACACTTGGGCATCATTATAAAAAACTCTGCCAATGTTTCACATTATCCGGGATAGCTGGCCTTGTTAGCACTTCAATGTCATATTCACAAAAAGGTGAAACAATGCAATTGTCAAATCTAGAACCAAGGACATCCAGCTTATTAGCAGCAGCATTAAGACTTCTATCATGGTAAACAATGTTAAAGGAATCAAACATTTCAATCAAGTCCCAAACAACATGCTTATATTGTTTCATACGCTGATTTTTTGTGGCATATAACTTTCTTACTTGCTTGAAAACCAGCTCTGAATCCCCCTTGGCAACCATATCCTTCACTCCATATTTCCATGCAATCCTTAATCCCAATAATAATGCCTCATACTCAGCAATGTTGTTAGTGCATTCAAAATTGAGCTTGAAGGAGAAAGGAAACTCTTCCAAACTAGGAGAAACCAGCACTATACCAGCACCATTGCCAAATTTGGAGCAAGCTCCATCAAATAATAATGTCCATGGGGAACCTACCATACTAAGGCACTCTGATTTTTCCATCTTATTCTCTTTTCCATCAGCAAAACCAATGAAGTTGTCAACATCTACATCAGCAAATAACACTTCATAAGAAGCATTGTTGGGATCTTCAATCAAGTGTAACATCTTCTTTTCACCATAGAGTTTGACAAGGCTGCCCTCAATGGGAATGGTGGCGAAAGACATGTCCATTTGAACACTACCACCAACACTCGCAGCCCACTTTCTTGACAAAATCATACCCCATTTGGCAGGGCAATCAACAATTACAACATCAAGTTTTAAATTCTTACCCGGATAGGCTGCAAGTTGCACTACTAAACCCTTCACACATCCAACAACCGGCACTTCCCTTGAATCCATGGCTATACACTTCCCATATGCTGTTGTCACCTTGATATCCAACTCATTCATGAATTCTAGAGGCATGACATTACATGATGCACTGAATCAAACATGCAATTGTGAAGCAACCTATCTTTTATGAGAAAAGTTGTGAAGAATGGATCAACATTCAATTGGGAATCAACCAAGGATGTTCCCAAATATACTTCAGGTGCCTCTCCAAAATCTTCCATTGGTGGTGGTGTTTCAAGGCCAACAATGCTTTGAAGAGGATTCTCAACAACATTTACATTTCTGCTTGGGGTAATCTTTTCTTCTTTCAATCCCAAGTACTCAAATGCTCTCTTCTTATGCTCAGGAATTCTAAGCAATTCAATAATTGGAACACTCACTTTAATTTGGCTCAAAACCTAGGCTATATCATATGGAACATTCTTTTGTAAGACAACATTGGAAGGGAGAAAAGAAGGTTCATCAGATGGAGAAGTATTCTTGGCATCTTGGGCATGAAGAGGACTGATATTTTTGCATGGGACAACAGGGTTCTTGGCAATTGTTTCTTTTCTAGGATTGTCTTTGGGAATGCTTGTGAGCAAGGGTGTATTTGGCTTGGCTTGAGGACTAGCTCCTCTAACAAATTTACTTCTAGTATTGTACTCTTTCTCTTGACCAACCACAACATTCATTAACAATTGTCTATCTTCCTCCGAAGGAATACCACCATCATACTTCTTGATCATTAAAGCCCTTAGATATTCAAATTCATTATTAGGAATTTCAAATGCCTGAACTACATCTACATCATGAGTTTGAGGAAGAGAAAGAAATGGTACCCTATTTATGCAATCCCAAAAGGTTGTAGTAGTCCTTGCACTTATCACATCTATTGATGTTGCTACTTGTTGTGAGCCTAAAGATCTTCCCATCATACAAATGTCATCATCCATTTCATTCTCATTATCATCATCAATATCTTGCTGGTCCATTTCACATGGAGGATGAGGAAGAAAACATCTATCACACCTATCCATATCAAAAATTTCTTAAACAACAAAGAACTCTTGCAATGAGGGTCGAGCACCACTCTATTTTCACATGCTTGGGGTTGTCTATTTGCAGATCCAACAGGCCCTTTACCTCTATCATCTTGTCTTTGATCACCCCTAGGATGATTTCCAAATCTATCATGGTTTTGAGTTCTTTTCTGTCCTTATGAACTTTTCCCAATTCCTTTCTTCACCCGGGCTAGTTTGTAAGAAATTTCTTTAACAGCCCCTGCCAAAGTCTTGACAACATCTTCTAAATCAGCACACTTGTTAGCTTGAGGCTTCTCAGGGTTTATCAGCTTCACACCATCCCTCTTAAGTGGTTTACTAACAACTTCAATAGTATTTTCAATTTGGAGTGCCATGGTGAAAGCTTGCCTCAAGTTTGTAGGATTTTTGTCTCTCAAGTAATAGGCTACCTTTTTATCAAATGCATCTGCATATTTGATCAAGCAAGTTTCATCACAAGGCCTCAAAATGACAGGCAACCTTCTCAATGTTTTATTGAATCTTATATTGAAGTCATGGACCATCGCATTCAGGTTCTTCTTGATATTTTCAAATTCAGACAAAAGAAATCTAGGATCAGTCCTGTCACCATACTGTAATCTAAATGCATTTTTCATCTCAGTCCATGAATCAATAGAGTTATCAGGTAGAGCCTTGTACCAATCCCTAGCATCTTCCTCAAGTGTATGGATAAACAACTTGATATACACATCCTCAAATTCTATCTCAAAATCTTCCATCATATTATCAAACAGTTTGAGATGCTGATCACCGGTAATGGCATTGTTACCTTGGAATTTTGGTAACCTATTTCTCACATCTTGTGGGATAGCATTTGGATAACCATCCATTCCTCCAAAATTTATAAGACCAAAGGTGTTAACAAATGGAGGTCTAGGCTGAGCCATATTATTTGGTGGGGGTGATCTTGGAGGTGAAACAAGTTGGTTGGGAGTAGTAATGGGTTTGATTGGAATAGATGAGTGATCTTTAAAATGATAACCCCCCAAAGGCTCTCTCTTGATAAACTTTAGCAAACTTAGAAACCACAGGAGAAGATTTAGGAGCAAGTTTTTTAAATACACAAGAAGGTCCCTCACCTGATGGAGAATGAAAATCAACAAGAAGATTGCTTGCATCAGATCTACTTGAAGAGGAATTATAATCTTCAATAATAGGTTGCTCTCCTTCAAATTCAACTATGGGGATCTCTTTCCTTATAACCAAATCACCAACCACTTTCCACACTCTTCTTCCTTCTAGTTTTGAGCTTCTTGATTCGGTGAGCAACTTCTTAGAAGAGTCCTTGATGAAGAGGGATCTCCTTCCCTCCAGCTTGACAAATTTAAACAACAAGTTTCAAATGACAGAAATGTGTAAGACAACTGGTATTTCAAGATCCAAACAACATGGAGTCGCCACTAAGGATTTCCACCTTAGTTATGCAAGAAAGCACTAAAATATTATGTCAAATGTATGCTATGACTGAAAAATTTGCAAGGATTTACAAATCAGATCTTCTTCTTCTTGATTCAACCAAAAACAATGCATCCAAATCATATAAACTACTGGTAAATGAGAAGAGCAGGCTGAGTTTGAAATCTTTTTACCCAAAACATGCAGATCTGAAGTATGAAATGATATCTCAAGAATGTAACAGCTCAAATACTTGATCACACAAATGCTCAAACATTTCAAACACTTCAAAACCACCAAGAAATTCCAAAAACTCCTTGGCAATGGCGCCACTCAGGTGTTGGTATCCAGATTTAATCTCCTTCATAACTTGAACAACATCATGAACTTGCACAAGACACTCAAGGATAGATAGATGGTTTGTATGTTGTTTGTATCCAGGGAGCACACCTATATACTTGTTTGCATTCAAGATTTGAGGGAGTGGATATCACCTTCAAGAGGGTTTTGATCTAACCCTCACTATTTTAGGTTGTGCCTATCAACCAAGGCAAGAGAACCTATATTACAGCCCTTGTATGGTTAAGGAGGTAGAGATATCCTTGTGTTTTGCATATGATATGAAAGAGGCCTTGTGAAAACATGATCAAGTATCCATTATCCAAACTCAAAGGAGTTGTCACTACTAAATGATGGATATTCTTTCAAAACAAAGCTAGGGCTGCTAAAGACATAATGAAACCTTGATATACTTTGTGCATTTTGGTGGAAGGATTGTATTCTTTTGTTGACACACAATGTAATGTAGGGGTAGTACAGGTAGGATGAGTTAGTCTGAATGAAATTTTGTGGGAGAAGTTTAGACAAGACAAGATAAGAAATTACCAACTTCTTTGGGAACCTTTGCAAAAGAATTACAACACCTAAATAGCAGAGATGTTTCAATGAGTTTGAAGTGCTCTTTCAACCAGGATGTGTGCACAAATGGAGGCCCAAATATGCACTATTCCACACAAACTTTGATAACCTACCACAAAATCTTGAAGCAAAATATCAATGAAGCATATAGAAACCCTTATTTGATCATGACCTGAGGTACACCCAAAGGTTTACAAACACCCTCAATATTTAAGGAAAGTAAGATGAATTTAAATCTGTTTATCTTCACTCAAATGAATGCTCTTCTAAATGAAACATTACAAATGCCTTTAAACCCTCTACAAGAAATGAGGCCATGTATGATCAAAAGATATCCCAAACACAAGATTGCAACATGAGCATAAAACACAAATTGAAAACATACTGAAATACAAGTGTATGCAAGTTTTGCCAAAAGATAAACCCAGTCAATCCATAAATTTGATCAAATACACCAGCAAGGGAATGTTATTAAGACAATCTCAAAGCTTTTTGATGGCTTTACAGCTGAAACCAACTCAACATGATGAACATTTGATGTAATAAGGAATTAAAAATGGCTCTCAGGTAGTTTCTCCAAAAGAAATGGATTACTTCCAGTTTTCCTCCTAAAATTCTTCTTTTTTTTCCTCCAAAATTCTCAACAGGCTTACAAAATGCTTCAAAATTACAACTTATACCCTATGCAAGTTTGGATCCTTTCATTCCAAGTAAAGAATATGCTTAAAGGATCCAATTTGTTACAAAACCCTATCCATTTGATGAAAAATGATATTAAACCGTGAAACAACTCACAGAATGCCGGGATGCAAAAAAACAATAAAATACTACATGGGCTCAGATCCTTATCCATCACAAGGTCAAGTTTTTTTCATTCCAACAAGCCAGCATGCATTTGTAATCATTTTCCACCTTTTTCCCTTATCATTTTTAACTCGCAACTTTAACTTTTTAGTTTTCACGTTTTTTACACAGCCGAGAAAATATTTCACAAAAACACTATAGGGCATCAATTAGCTCAAATAAATTATGCCATTGCATTCGTAAGGCCGAGGGGATGAATATTCATATAAAATTTCATGTGAATCGGTGTAGAAATGGTGAATCCAAACTTCCTAGAGCTTCCATGGCGGCCCAAAAATGAAATTACATAGTGACTATTGATTTAAAAATTAACTTTAATTTTCCACCATCCACGTGGCGGATTAGATCCTCAAATATTACCTTTTTGCCTTTGGATGAGGTGGGACACATATCCAAACATGATTGGAGCGGGCCCCCAATCCTTAAAATGCATTTTAAACCTTTTTGAACTTCAGGAAAATTTTGAAAAATTTCCCCGCTTGCCCCCTCGACCCACCATGTGTCCTATTTTCATTGGTTGCCGGAGTTTGGTGTGAACAATTACTTTTTACCCTTTGAATTTAAAAAAATTCAAAAATATCACAAACTCCACTGATCCATTTTACCCTTGTGGACACGTGTTGCTTCGTGATTCGTTACAGAGATTCGGCTCAAATTTTAACTTTGAGATTTTGCCTCCAAAGGAAAAAAATCTAGAAAAACACACAACCCCTGCTTCTCCCTTGGCTCTCTTGACACGTGTCCACGTTTCATTGGAGGCGGGCCCATTTTTCAATTTTTACCCTGCAAACATAAAGGCAAAAATTCATAAAATTTTCCTTCGGCCCCTTCATCCATCTCACCTCCTGGACACGTGTCTTCCTCTAATTGGTTGCGGGCTCTCATGCCAAATTTTAACTTTAACATTTTGAAGTTAAAAATTTCAAAATTTTAACAAAATCCACCCTCCATGTTGAATTTCTTAGACAGTGTCCACATCTTATTGGAGGGGGCCTTTGGGTCAAAATATATTACCTTGGCATCCGAGGTAAAAACAATAAATTTTTCAAGTCCTTATGCCACCCGCCTTGACCTTCCTAGACATGTGTCCGCTTCCCATTAGATGCGGGCCTTCGAGACAAAATGTGACTTTGAGAAATTTTCCAAAATGGAAGAAAATGTTCTAAGTGACCCTGCCACCTACCGATCCTCCAACCAATCAAATCATGCCACGTAGGCACATCACTGTAGTAAATGCGGGGCGAGCAAAATTTTCCTTTGTCAATTTTTCAAAAAGTAACAACTTATAACATTTTCCCGATTGCCCCAACTAATAAAACTCCGCCACGTCATCAAAAGGATGAATTTGATGAGTAAATGACACTCGTATGCCTATCAAAATGTAAAAATGCAGGAGATGCCCTAGAAATTGAAAAAATTCACAAGGAGGGTAGATTTCTCGGTTTTAAATCAAGTGAAGCATGATTTTACATTGTTTACGACCTGGGGAATGAGATTTTAACAGCAAACAACTTGTATTTGATCCACTTTAATTTTTTACATGAATTTGACAAAGGGGAAAACATCTCAGTCTGAAAAAATGAAGAAGTTAGGGCACAAAAGAGGGGAACTTGGAAATTTGTTTCAATTTAGGAAAAAATCATGACAATGTGAACAATTCAAAGGCATTCAATTAGAAAATATGAATTACAGTCAGCAATTTGAGCAAATGAAATGTTTTCCCGAAAAATTGGATATAGAAAATTAGGGTAACGTGTGAAAACTCAAAATTTTCACCAACACATACCTCCTCTATTCCTACCACTGCTTTATAACCTCCACGGCTGACCCATTAGCTTCTCGATCCATTAACTCCACCTCTTTATTGACCTCTCGACACATCATCCATACCATCCACCCATATACCAACCATCGATCCCTTGGAAGGTGTTTTTCAACACCTCGGTTGGGGTAGTACTCGCCATATAGTGTCAACACATTCCTTACTCTACACAAGTATGGAAGCCTTCACCAACACCCTCGCTATGATCACCGTATAGGAGAATGCCTCCTTTATGGTCCTCCTCATCTTCGTACTAGTCTCACCTATGGGGGACTTGATACTACCACTTACACACCTGAACCACCATCAAAACCCCACCCATTTTCCTCGACTTCCAATCACTTACCAATCGCCATTTCACCCACACCTTCCTACACCACTATGCGTGGAAAGGTTTTGGTTTTGGATTTTACAAGCAAGACTGCCATACCGTTATTCCATGTACCACCCGTAAACATAATGATCATAGTGGTATCGGCTTCCTAAACCTCCTACCAAACAGCCCGCATTGAACTCATTGCAGGCCCTAGCCCTTCTCCACCTTCATCACCACCCTCACCAATAAAGTCGATGGATCCTAAATCTATCCCCCTAACTTTTTTTTCATAAACACCATTTCCTTGGGGCCTTTGAATTATCAACACAAAGGTGAGGCCCCTTCCACTCTCCCATTCTTGTATCCTGAGATGATCAATGATGACACACCTACCATTAATGTCATTCAATGTCAGGATGATGAATCCATACTCACCTACCTTGGTGCAGAAGACTCATATATTCATCGGTCGTTACCCTCTGAGACATAAACCATGTTGAATGAATTGACTATCGAGATCAACATTCATACTCAAGACGACCCGCACATCCTAAAGATCGACAATCTTTAGATGTTGCTGAACAGGAAGCCATCACTTCTTTTCTCTCGAGATCATAACCACGCTTTCACTTGGTCTTATGCAAACATTCCTAGTATTGACCCCACCATAGTGGTCCACAATATCATAATCAAGCATTTGCGATGCCAAACCTATCAAACAAAAGCTGAGGAAAATGCACCCTCGCATTACTCTCCTCATAAAAGAATAACTTCAGCACCTTCTTTCCATTTCCTTCATCTTACCCATTAATTATCCTCATTAGATTTATAACATTGTCCCTATTACTAAAGCAACAGGGGGACTATAAATTTACAAGGACTTTCGTGACCTCAACCTCACCTTTACCTGAAAGATGACTTTCCCTTGCCTAGTATTGATCAACTGGTTGACCTCACCATTGGTCATGAGATGCTCTCACTCATGGATGGCTTCTTAGGCTATAACCAAATTTTTCTTGCCTCGGAAGATCATCACAAGATCGTATTCATTACCCCTTGGGAAACTTTTGCTATCGAGTCATGCCTTTTGGCCTTAAAAATGCTAGTGCTACATATCAGTGTGCTATGACTTACATCTTCCATGATATCATGCATCACATATTGGAAGATTACGTGGATGATCTCTTGGCCAAATATAAATGTTGTGCCGAGCACCTCACTATCCTCAAAACCATCTTTGACCACCTCATTAAATATTGCATCCGCCTTCAACCTAAAAAGTGCATCTTCGCAGTTCTCTCAGGAAAGCTCCTGGGATTTATTGTTTCCCTCCGTGGTATAGAAGTTGACCTAGCTAAAGTCAAGGCCATTCTGGAAATGCCTCTGCCCACTAACCTTAAACAACTTTGTAGCCTGCAAGGTAAATTATAGTCCATTCACCATTTCATTTCACAATTATCTGATCGGTGTCAACCATTTCATCATCTAGCTTAGGAAGGATGTCTCCTTTAAATGGGATGATGACTGTCACAAAGCTTTTGAGGCCCAAAAACAATACCTTATCAACCCACCCATACTCATTCCACCTAATGACAATCAACCTTTTAACCTATACATATTAGCTACCGATCATTCCTTGGGGCCATGCTCACTCATCGTGACGAACAACACATGGAGCAGGTGGTTTATTACATAAGCTATACTCTTTTAGAATATGAAACCCGATACAACCAACATGAAAATATTTTCTTAGCCTTAGTTTTCGTTGCCACCAAACTCTGCCATTACTTACTCAACCACAAAACCTATGTTGTGACCAACACCGATCCTTTACACTTCATGTATGCTAAACCTTATCAAAATCAATGTGCCACATGATGGCTTATGATTTTAGCTGATCTTGACCTCGAATTCATTCACCAAAATTCCATTAAGGGCCAGGCTATCACCAACCAACTAGCTGATGCACCTATTTCCGGGGACCAACCCTCTAATTTTGACTTTCCCGATGAATCCATTGCTACCCTTTCCCTGGATGAACCCCCTTACCAAATGACATTGTTCTTCGACAATTCCAAGTGTTAGCGTGGGGGTGGGGCTGGTGTTATCCTCATTCCTCTGGATGGAGAACCCATGCCCTTGTCTTTCAAACTAGACTTTGAATGCACCAACAATATTGCTGAGTATGAAGCACTCATACTAGGTCTCCAGGTCGCCTATGCCCTAGATGTCAAATCAATCCACATCTTTGGTGATTCAAAATTGGTCATAAACCAAGTTAATGGTATGTACCAATGTCGTAACAAGATACTTCAAAAGTATAAACATCATGTAGACATACTTTTGACCACCTTTGATCGTTACACCCTTCAAACAATCAAATGTTCAACCAAAAAATTTGCAGATACCATGGCCTACTTAGCTTCCCAAATACCCACTTCCCCTGCTGATTCCAAAATATTTGTCACCATACAATACCTCCATTCACCTTATTATTTACCTCACGATGTTTACTCAATCAAAACTGACACCCCTAACCCATGTGACCCTTGGTATAAACAATACTCGACTACCTTTCCTTCTCCATCTTACCTCCTAATCTCACCCGTAACCTGACAACGTGCTTTCCTTAAAAGGTCTCCTGTTTCGTTATCCTGGGGGACTCCTCTATAAGCGTGGATTTGATAGTATTCTCTTACGATGCCTCACAAGTTCTGAAATTCCTTATACCATTAAGGAGGTTCATGATGGCATATGTGATGGTCACTTTAGTGGCCTTCTTTGTTGCTAAGTGTATTCTTCGCCTAGGCTATTATTGTCCGACCCTTAACCATGATTGTTATGACTATGTCAAATGTTGTGTGAAATGTCAACAACACTCCAACCTTCATCATTCACCCACCATGCCTTATAGGTTGCTCGTGACCTTTGGCCCTTCTCCTAATGGGGTTTGGATCTTGTCAAAGAAATCAATCCTCATTCTTCCCAATGCCATCAATGGATCATAACTACTACCAAATACTACACAAAATGGATGGAATCCATGCCACTCATCTCCATGAAAGCTGAAAAAATATGTGAGTTTGTTAACCATCACATCATTTTCCGCTTTGGTGTCCCTCATCGCCTCATCACTGAAAATGGAAAATAATTCAAAAACAAAAAACTACAAAAACTTTGCGATGCCTTTGGCATTCAAAGTTAGTTTCTCAAAGACCTTCTTACCCAAAACCAATGGCCAAGCCGAATCCACTAAGAAAACCCTCAAAAAAATTCTCATGAAAGTGGTTGACGATCTGGAAAGAATTGGCATACACACATTCCTTTTGCCCTATGGGAATGCCACACTAGTATTCGCACTTCCACCGTGGCTACACCCTTTTCACTCGGTCTACGTGACGAGGTTGTTCTACCTCTCGAAGTCTAGATCCCCTCACTCAAGATTTCTCTCTATGACATGCTTATTGATGATGAATTTCACAAGACCGCTTAGCACAACTAGAGTTGTTAGATGAACGTTGTCTTAACGCTCTGGATCACCTTCAAGTTTACCAACAATGTATCAAATGTGCTTATGAAAAATGTGTTCATAAACACACCTTCCAAGTTGGTGACATTGTCTTGAAAGAAAATCAACACGTAACCAAAGCAGTAAAAGCAAGAAATGAGAGAAAATTTGCTCCTAATTGGCTTGGACCACACATCGTAACTCATACCTATAGATCGGGTGCCTATCATTTGTCCTCACTTGAGGGTAAACCCGAACTCTCGAGCCCCTTAATGCATTACATCTTCAACCATTCTATTGTTGACTCGTTGTCCCACCATGCCCTTTATCTCTCTCCATGCTAATCCCTTGAGCGATATCCACTCCATCCACCTCCCTAATGATTAAACAAGAATCATGTGAGTACCCGTCACTTATTATCTTCTTTTGAATATGTGTACCATGACACTTGCACATAGCATGTTTCTCATGGATACTTTTTTCTACCTTTAGATGAGATCCCATGGTCATTCCACGTTGCCTTTTAACAAGAGTCCTATCCTTCACCTTGGTCTTGTCCATGATTTCAAAGACCTTCAATGGGAGCAAACTCCTTGAGTAAAAATTCTAATAAAAAAGATGACTCCCTCAAAAGGACATCTTCCTCTCGACCAAATTGCTACTATAAATAGACTGCTCCCTCAAAGGATAGCTATGTGAAGCTTTCAAAAACTAAAAAAACACAAAAAAAATAAAAATGAGAGATACCTTGAAGCTTCTCGCATCGATTAGCTTCACGAAGACCTCAAGGAGTACCATATTATTTATCCCATATAGACTTCCCCGCATCGATTAGTCTATCAAAACAAAAACACTTTTTAGTTATGGAATTTCCCATTGTGACCTCAGACCTCTTGCCCAAAATACCTGTCACTCCAAACATATATAATTAACTACCTTTCACCCACCTTTCCATTTCCACTCTCATTTCCTAAATCGCCTCAAGGGACATCTTGGAATTTTGACATTTGGTGATCATGTGACTACTTTCATCATTGAACAATTAATCATGCAATGCCTTTCGGATCTTGTGTTCATCACCCCCTTCAAGGTATGATCTAATCGGTATGATCCTACCCAATCAGGTGGCTTTATTGCCCCCCTCTTATCTTGTAAACCATCTTTGTTTACATTTTGATTACCTTATATAGGACTTGGTCCTCACTGCTTACCTTTGGGGTAATCCTCCCTTTCGCCATAATCACCTTCACTTGCATCATTTTACCTATAATCTATGCCCACATATTAAACCTAAACCCACAACATGCCCAAAAACCTACCAACTCAATCTCATATTCTTCCCTAGCTCATGGGAGAACTACATCGGCCTCAGGTCCCTTTTTTCCAGGACTATGTAGGCAACACTCCAAGGGCATGGGGCCCTTGGAGGTTAGCTCGGCCACTCTCTACCCTAAACAATTCATCAACCATGCCTAACTCATCATTTACGCCACATGTCACTTAGTTCCCCTTTTCTAACAAATTGGAAATTAAGCCACATACATTACAAGTTGTTTACCATTTTATACATTTATTACACCTACCATCTCTCTATCATCACTACGCATAGATTATACAACATTTCACATATGACCCATAGTATCATTCATTGCAAACCATAATGAATCATGCCTAAACCAACCTGACTCGATCCATGCCTATAACCTGACTCGATCCATGCCTATAACCTGACCCGATCCATGCCTATAACATGACTCGATCCATGCCTATAACCTGACTCGATCCATGCCTATAACTTGACTCATCCATGCCTATAACCTGACTCGATCCATGCCTATAACCTGACTTGATTCATGCCTAAACCAACCTGAATCCATCATGCCTAACACACCAACTTTCCATCCATATCAAAGTAACAAATCCATATCTCATCTAACACAAGCCATACATCTAATATCTCATAAACATATTAACACGTCACCGCATACCATGAATCTCATTGTATAAATCAATCAATGTATATCCCAAAATACATGTCTATCTCATCATGGCCATCATCTCAAAAATGTCAGCACGCAGGCCGATATACAATACAAAATGTCATCGGCATGCAGACCGGTCTCATATATACACAAATACTAAATGAATCACTACAAAAAATCTTCAAAGATGCATGCCGTATATGCTCATAATATACAACAAAATCACTCGTACATCCTCACTGTCTTCAGCACGCAGGCCGGTATGTGATCAAAAATACAAAAATCTATGGCACGCAAGCCGACATATATATCAACAATAAACACTAGTATACATTCAAAATTAGGGTGGCTGCATATCAAACATCTCACCAAATGTCCTCCATCTCTGTGTCCCCTGCACCCTAAGCCTCTTGTGCACCTGCTAGCACATCACCTCACTCTGGTTGTCATGCACTAGTGGCGTCACCTTGATCGGGCCCTTGAGCTCACTACCCTCATGTGCTCTCCACACTATGTGTGCGGGATCTTGTCCTCTCACTAGATGCCTGTTGTGCCTTGTACTCTCCATATGAGAGGAAGTCTATCTTGGCTACCATGAGCTGGTCCTGATAGTATCAAGCCTCACCTAGGGCATCTCATAACCTAGATATAGGAATGGTTTGTGGTGGTTCCATAGGTCTCGGCCCCTGTATCGCCTGCCCCCCGCTGCCCTGTGAATCGGGACCAGCTCCTTGTGCTCGTTGTGGTGGCCCCTACACCTATGCCTGTGATGGTACCCCTACCCATGTGCTTGTATCTCGGCTTGTAAGACCCCAATCTATGTCTGGGATGTGGTTAAATGACCCTGTAATCCTGCCACCTGAGCCTGTAGGGTTGCCACCTGACCATCTCTATCCCCATCACCTCCACCCTCTCCCTTTGCCATCTAGGCCTATAGACTGGCCACATGTACTCGTCATTTTGTGACCTCTACCTCGACCCTCCAAATATGTCTATAGAATACCTATCTGTGTGATCAGTGTCACTACCTACCCCTATAGGGTGTCTCTCTACACTGTCACGATAGCTAAATGTGGCTGCCCTAATCTAGGTGGTATGGCTCGTAACTGAGCCACCCACCACTTCCTGTACATGTATGTGCATCTGACGTCATCAATCCGCCCATCCACTAGGTTCTCCTCCTCTCCTGTCAGCACTGTAGGTTATGGTAGAGGGAGAGGCCTCTCCACATCATCTCTCCAATACTATGGGAAGGGTGGAGGAATATCCTATATGAGCCCGAACTACCATCGAACCCTATAAAATGGGATCATCTCATCCTATATGAGGGGAATCCCACATATGGCCTCTAGATAATGTCCACTCCGAAAACCCCTCCAACAACTACCAAAAATGGGCCACATCATATGTTGGCCTATCTCGACCTTCACTCACTTGTAACCGGTACCCATCTCCTATAAACCAACCACACACATCTCCGTGAAATGCATCTACTCAAGGCATCCTTATCGGTTGAACATATACTATGTGCTTGTAGGCCCAACAAGGCAAAGATAAATATACAACATAGGCTAAACTCGCATACCTACCCATACGCCCATAACTCTCTGTAAAGTTGTACCAAAAATACTGGTGCCTAGGCAAACCATGTCTCATGCACCATCATATCGTGGAGCACCCCATTAGTGATCGAGGAAAGAATCCACCCTCTCGTTAGCGGCATGCATAACAGACACTACTACTCTATTAATAAAACTACTAGCCTCGTCTCATCCAGACGGGCTGGTACATCTCGCCATAGCTCAAACTAGCACTATGGAAGCTCAAATCTGCTTCCCCCTCACTAAATACGATCCCAATCAGCTCCTTTGAGGCCTCTAAGGAGATAGAATAAACCCAGGCACCCAATATGGGTAACCTTAGAATCCGAACATGCCCTTCGGGGTTAAGGTCATCTCACCCACCGGAAGGTGGAACGTGTTGGTTGCATGAGTCCCAAAGCATGACCATCAAACTAGGCTGAACAAAGACATGTGAGTAGCACCAAATACCACTCAAGCCCACCGCCTCCATGGGCTACAGCTCGACGATCTCGCTAGGCCGTGCAATGTCACCAATAGTGGTGGAAACCTATCTCGCATATGCAATCGCGATCGACCCTGCATCTAATCCAAAGCACAACATTAATCTACCTTTTACCATGACCTTATTCATCACTTATCATTACCCACCATCCTATTTTTCCCTTACCAATCCTAACCACCTAACCTACATCAGTTTTTGGACCCTTTTGCCTAAAATCCCGACCGGTGTTGGTTCCTCCTAACTCGACCCCCGGTCACCCTTAAACCAGCATCGGTCACCTATTTGGTGACCGATACCAGTTCACCTTGACCGACCATGGTTACCATGTAACTGGCATCGATCACCTATTAGGTGACCGATCCCAGTTCTACCTAACCAATGCCGCCAAGCTTGACCGATGTGCCGTCACCGTCGCAGAATAATCTACAACTTCCCAAACCCCCCTTTTTCTAAAAACCCTCCCACCTATCCCTTTTCACCACCTACATTGACCTACACTACCCCAAAACCCCTACCCACCCCACCTATCCAATTTCCTACCCCTCCCCCTCTTTTTGACAATTTTTCCTCTATACCCGATTTAACTTTTTTTCCCACCCACAAAATCCAAAAATAAACAACTCTTACACCCTCTTCTCTTTCTACTTCACATTAAAGAGTTTGCGCTTACCTCATTGCGTTGCCCACCGTCTTGGTGGCACGTCTAGCCACTATGATGGTGGTCCACCCGATCCCTCTCCTGCCTCTGCCATCACCGAATATCTACCCACACACTCCAACCAATCGAATCCCTTGCTAAGATCTTGTGGACCTACTACTAACTAACCCAACCACCATCAACTCACCCTACCAGCTCACTATCCCATTTCCTCTAGATGCTTTTCTCACGTTTCTCTCTTTCTGTCTTTTCTTCACTTCGTAATTCACAAATGAAAAATAAACACGTGGATTTTTTTGTTTTATACCAAACCCGACCTAACCGACATCTGTTCCCCTTGACCGGCATCCATCTCATGCCCTACCTAACTGTCGCTAGTTATCCTATATCGATGTCAATTATCCATGACCGCCATCAGTCACCCTGACCTGCACATTGCCCTTACATTGCCATTTTACCCACCCTCTACCTTGCTCTTTACCCCATACCTTTACCCAACACATTACCTTACCTTTCCTAACCTCATCATTTACTACCTCCATTTTTCCTCCTTTGCGGACTCATTATTTTACCCTTGCCTTGGCCTTACCTGCGTGCCATGATCTTGATATTTGGACCTAGACCATTACTAGTGACCTTTGACCTCATGTGTTTGCTATACCTTGTGGTACTGTTACCTGTGTTGATTGACCCAATGACCTTACCTAGCCTATTGCCGTGACTATTTATCCTGACCCTACCTTTGGTGTACCGGAACATACCTAAACATTCCTACACCTAACCTACGTTGTGCTTCCTAACTTTATCCTATACATTGGATACCAGATTCACTTCAATCTTGTTTGGATAAACCTATCAACCTTAGACGATGTAGAGTTTGCTCTCTTTAACTCGGTAGTGTGTTGCAACTTTAATAATTGTGCGTGCGTTTGACTATTTCTACCTTTGACCTTGGCCCATTACCTAGATTGCCCGATTAGACCTTTCACCCCTTTTTCCCTATCCCGTTTTCCCATTCTTCATATTTATCTTTTATCAAACCACTCACCGCTTGACTTTGATGCCTTGTCGGTTCTGGTTTGAGTGGGATCACCTTCACCCTCACATGGGGCAACCACATCTTATTTTTGTTAGCATTTCTTACCAATACAAGCTACACAACAAAAGGGGCAAAATGTAGACACTAAAATTAGGTCACACTCTCCTTTTGTCCCTCGACATATAGGTACCCTTTATTACATTTACCTAGCCATGACCCCCTTCACCCCACTAATATTAATTTAATTTAATTCATTCATTATCCTCAATATATTTATTATTTAAATATCTTATTTAAATAATATTTACACATATAGTTCACTTAGACACCTCACCAAGCCAACTCAACCTAAGACCTATTCTTAGCAAGTTCCCATAACTAACTAAGACTTACCCAAACCCTAAAAATCAATGCCTACATTCCCTCTAACCACATTCCCGCATGCTCACAAGAGGCTTTGAGTCTAATCCATGGGATAACAACATGAGATCTAAGAAAATCAGGAGGATCTCCCTAAGTTTAGTAAACCTAGGAAATCCCACCTTGATTGACATCGATTACCCCTAACCATCACCGGTTAAGCTAGACCACCGTCGGTTACCCCTTTTAACCCCTAAATTACCTTATTCTCAAGGCTGGAAAACATTGGGAGAAAGTTGACAAGTAAGAACAAATCTCAGAGAGATAACACATCTTCAGAGAGAAAATTCCAATGAAAACTCACATCCAAGGAAGGAGATTGAGCATCTTCTCCTGCACAACCATCCCAGCCACGATATGATCTATCCAAGCAAAGAGGAGTGTGCATATAGCCCATGCAAAATCTTTTCTTCAGTTGGTGATCACTTGCAGCCTTCAAACCCATCATCAGCACCTCCATCCTTCACACACAAACCTTCAGGAACAAAATCCAAGTAAGTATAACATCATACTTCTCTGATTTGTTTCATTTTAGCCTTCAAACCCATCATCAACACCTCCATCCTTCACACACAAACCTTCAGGAACAAAATCCAAGTAAGTATAACATCATACTTCTCTGATTTGTTTCATTTCATCATTATTTTATCACCCATTGTTTATCTTGCTCCCCATTGACCTTCTCCAACATTTTCACCTCTATAGACCCATTAAAACCTCACAAAAGCCTACTCCAGTCACCCAATACCTCGTCTTGACTAACCAAAACCCTTTGTACAATCACAAAGGAGACCAAAACTTGTTATGTGACATTTCTAGATCTCACAAGAACTAACACACCGGTTATACCTAACCGTTGTCAGTCACCCAGGCTCGACGCCGGTCTCTGTGTTTTCCCACACAACCTTAAACAGAGACATGCCCACCTAATTTTACCTCACCCTCACTCACCTGTGACCTACTCGAGACCTTTATCAAACCTGTAGAACTCATAACCAACCATTTGACCTGTGGATTCTATTCTAGCTTAGCTTGATAGATTATATCTATTTTCTTATTGTGTTTTAAGTGAGATACCTAAATAATTTTAAAATAACAATAGGATTTACTTTGTTTATAACATTAATTTGTCTAAAATAGTGGACTGAAATCCATCTAGGAAGTTTCATGCTTCCCGGATCTAGCTCATGCTAGGCAGTTCACTGTCCATATTGTTTAATTCCTTTCGGTGGTTTTGTTTTCATTACAGGTAGTTCCTCCTAGCCAAAAGGAAGCTCTCATGGTCTGATGTGGATTCAGAAGTCATATGTGCACAACAACCCATCAACCGACATTTGAACAAGTATTCCTCCTATGCCCGTTACCCTATCTGTTTCATCAACAATTCAAAGAAACAATCTAAGAAAAAGGTGAAACATTTTGGCACGCCCAGTGGGACCCATCCGGGGTTCCTTGCATTTCATTCATTCGTAGGAAAAAATTGTGTGTTTGTTTCCCTTCTAAAAAGTGTACACATTAATTTCTTTCCCCAGTAATCCATTTCATCTTTCTACTTGCTCTAAAGGAAGCTTTTCTTTCCACTGGTACTCTTTTTATGCACCGATTTTCAGAATAACTTCCGGGAGTGGTAATGCTTCACCAATTGTCGGGGTATAGTTTAGTTCTCTTTGTTAGAACACATGGAAGTACATCGGGATCGGGGAGGCATATGTAGCTCAAGTTCCGGTGGATCTGGTGGTTTTGGAGGTAGGGGCAACACAAGAGGTTCTGGATCAGGTGGGTAAGGTCCGTAACAACCCCAAAATATTTACATGGAGATATCTATTCATCTCCCAGAGTATAGAGGCATAGAATATGCTACTGAACATGTGCACATGTGTGAAATATTATGGTGTGAAAAATGGATTATGGCTTTAGAGTGCAAGGCAAGCCAATTTGCTACCACATTACAGGGACTTGCACATAGTTGGTATAGGAAGCTTAACCCTGATCAAACTTACGTGGATTATGCGGCATTGAAGGATGCTTTCTTAAAAGAGTTCTATATCCTAGAATTTGAGCATAAGAGTATAAGTGTGCTCAAGGATATCAAACAAGGCACTACTGAGAGTGTATGTGAGTATGATTCCTAGTTTAAAATGCTTCTATCAAATCTCTCTTATGATATTCATGCAAGACAACATACATAATGGTTCGTTGGAGGATTGATTACACCATTTAGAAGGGCGTTGTCACATAAGACATACACTGATCCAAGAAAAGAATTGGAGGAAGCTCTACGTGCTTGAGGTAGTTGGGAGTATTGACACTGGCATTAGCCCATTCTTAGAGGCACATATTGCAGCTATGGAAAAGCAGTTAGAGAAACTATCGAAAATTCAGCCCATGAAATGTGCTCGGGGATTTGGTGTAAATATTGTGAAGTGGAAGGTCACACCAAGGATAGTTTCCCCGTAGATCCATGTGTTCATTGCTTTGTTAAAATGTGAGATCCATTTGAATCATGATGCTAGCATTTTCTGTTATTGTGAAGTGGAAGGTCACACGAAGGATAGTTTCCCAAAGTAGATCCATGTGTTCATTGCTTTATTAAAATACGAGATTTGTCATTTGAATCATGATGCTAGCCACTATCCTTTGTTACAACACATGATAAGGAAGAATGTATCCTGCTATTGTAAAATTTTTTGGTCCACGACCCATGATACAAAAGATTGTAGATTGATCGGTTAGATCCATGATGCCATAGACATTGGTGTATGACAAACAAGTGTAATGGATAATTCTAAAAACAAGAATGAGCACTAGGATCAAGATCACAATCAAGCATGCTATGATAGGAATGAGGGGCATTTTGAGGGAGGTCATGGAAGAGGATGCGGTTATCGAGGTGGATATGGAGGATGAGGCCATGGTGGAGGAAGAGGTGAGTTTCCTCACAGAACGTGTTATACATGCGGGTCTCCTGACCACTATAGGCACGAATGTCCCTAGAATATTACATGTTCTTTTTACGGAAAGAATCATAGCTATGAGGAGTGCCTAAACTTGTATGAGCATCTTAGTAAGCAGCATAAGCAGAGAACAAGGGTGCAGGGATGGTTAGAATCCAATGTGTGGTGGAAAATCAATGGATGCCCAAGTTATCACAAGAACCCGAGGCTTTCACCATGAAAATTACCACATGAGCTGAAGTGGCACACGCAAAAGAGGCGTTGCAGTAGAAGCCTATAATCATTAAGGAGGAAGTTCTACATGTAAGGTACCTAGATCCTTGCTCATCAAAAGGAGGTCTATCAAGAGACCATGGAGGTCCTCAAAAATCTTCAAGGTGAAATACAATGTCTAAAAGAGAAATCATGGAAGATAGAACAAAAGAAGGAAGTAGGGGAGGCCCCATCTGAGATGGATGACATAAAAGAAGTATGCAAAATGTTGCGCCAAGAGAATATTATTCCATTATTAGGGGATTGGTTGAAGGGGAACACTCCGCACAGTGTAAGTACGAGAATGAACAACATCTTGCATGCAAAATATTCCCCCTGATAGCATTGACTACGACAAGGAGATTACTCTAAATGCTTTTGTGGATGGATGGCTCTTGAGCAATATCTTGATTGATACAGGTGTGGAAGTAAATGTTCTTACATTAGATGTATGGGTGCAAATGGGGAGACCTCCATTAAACCATCATCTAATGTGTTTTTTATGGAAAATAGGACTAAGGCTACTCCCATAGGAGTTTTGAAGGATGCATCTATAACAATACAAGGGCCAAATTCACTTTGGAGATTTTGAGGTATTAGCACTCGTGAAAACCATATAAATTTCCAGCTTTACTTGGGCACCCTTGGTGTTATGCAAATAATGCTGATTTAAGGTTCAACAAAGGATACATCAGTTTTGAAAAAAAGGAGGAACGAGTTGTAATCCCTTTAACAGATGGAAAATCTACACCATATGTTGAGCCTTTGAGTGAAGAGGACTTAAACAGAATTTATGTGTGCACTATTCAAGACCCAGAGGTCATTGAGCCATCAAAGGAGGGCATCCTTCAGTGGGAAGACTCTCAATCTATTAGTGATACTACGAGTATTGCTTGTGACAATTGGGCTCGTAGTACTTATGAACTAGTAGGGCACTTGAGGTAAGTAATGGACATTTGCATGAAAAATGGACTTCACTCGGTTCGACGTATAGGTAGCTCAATACCTTGGTATACTGGGGTGGAAGATCTTCTAGTATTCTTGCAAGCCATGGAAGCATAATGGACAGACCAAGTTAAGAGAAGGAACATGTTAACATATACCCTATGCGGGATAATAACGTGCTAGTGGGTGGTTCATAGAGATAATCTTATGGAATGGAATGAAATCAAGATCACTCTATCTACTTAGTTCTATCAGATCAATGCACCTACGCAGATATGCACTTATCATGGTAATCAACCAGTTTATCATCACATCTAGCAGTGTGAGAGACTCTAGAGAATGGGATAGGAAGCATTACCACCTTCACTCTGGGTGCATAAATTATATTCCACCCTACAGAGGATGTGCACGTGCTTGGTATGTATATGTAGAGCTACATAGAGAAATTGGAAATTGGCAGAATTTGATTACAGGAATGATCCAGACCTTTGACTACTTCTTATCCAAACCTTCAATAGAAGAGGCATTAAAATTTGTCAAGTGCTTAACTATGGGGGATAGTGCAATGGCGGAAGATCTTATTCAGGAATTATTTGGTGAAACAGAGTCGAGAGCACATTTTGAAGAAGAAGAAAACATGGACTCCATACTACTAGAATGCACTTTCCTTGAGAAGGAAAAAGGAAAGATGGTCTACATAGTGGATGATGAGGAAGTTGAAAATCTAGATGTCGATCATTCACAAGGAATGCACGAGGTCTTGGAAAATGTAAATAAGGATACACGTGCATATCATGAACCAATGAAGACAAAGAAAGTAAATATAGGGTCAGAAGCTGAGCCTAAGGAGGCCATAATTGGAGACTACTGGTCAGACTTGGAAGTGGATAAAATTATTGAGTTATTATGGGATTATCAGGACTTATTCCCTCGGGGTATCATGAACTTAAAGCGTGCATGAATCACTAGGGGAGATGAAGATAAAGCTTAAAGAAGGTGTGCACCCAGTTAGAAAGAGACCTTATAGAATGAACCCTAACTTGTGTGAAAAGGTAAAAGAAGAGATTGATAAAATGTTGAAGTCAGGAATCATTCGACCCCTGGATGAGTCAGAATGGGTTAGTCCAATGGTGATCAATATCAAAAAGGATGGATGGATTAGAATCTATGTGGATTACAGGGAGTTGAATGCTACATGTGTGTGTGAGACCCATTTCTATTCCCATTCATTGAGGAAATACTAGAAGGCATGGTAGGGTTGAAATCTATTCGTTTATAGATGGGTTTTCTAGGTATCATCAGGTTAGGATTGCTCAGGAGGATCAGGAAAAGAAAACTTTTACTACTGAATGGGGCAATTTTTCCTATACTGTGATGCCCTTTGGACTAAAGAATGCACCTGTTGTATTCTCACGGATAGTGGTTCAAGCATTCAAAGATTTTATTCACAACTTCTTGCAGGTTTATTTAGATGATTGGACAATATATGGGCTTGTTAAGGATCATTGTGACAATCTGTGCTTAATGTTTGAATGATGTAGAAAGTTGAGTATCTCTTTGAACATCAAGAAGTGCATATTTTCTACACCATTTGGAATATTGTTAGGTCACATAATCTGTAAGGAGGGTTTTCTAGTTGATCCAGCTAAGGTTGCAGTCATTCTAGGCCTAGAAGCACCTACCAGTCAGTGTGAGGTGCGTGGATTCTTGGGTCACACAGGATATTATAGAAAATTCATAAAAGGATATGCCAAAGTTGCTTGCACCTTTGGAGGAGTTACTAGAAAGGAAAAGGTACATTTTATTGGGGAGAACCGCAACAACGACATTTGAGATATTGAAAGAGAAACTTACTACCACGCCTATTCTACATTTTCCTTCATGGGATCAACCATTTCATGTACATGTGGATGCCTCTGGCATGGCCATTGGCGTGGTGTTAGCTCAACTTAGAGAAGGTATTATAGATCATCCTATCTATTTTTCTAGTAGAAAGATGACTCTGTAGAATACAAATTACACAACTACAGAGCGCGAAGCTTTGTCGATGATCTATGCATTACACAAGTTCAACATATATCTGCTAGCTACACCATTTTTATTCTATACAGATCACATGGCATTAAAGTATTTGGTAAACAAGCCCATTTTACAGGGGCATATGTAGATGGGTACTATTATTTCAAGAATTTGATTTCACGGTTGTGGTAAAACTAGGGAAAAGTAATTCTAGACCAGACCATCTATCAAGAATACAGTTAGGAGAAGAAGCAAAAATTGAGGATACCATGCTAGATGCACAGTTATATAGGTTACAATGTGCACCATCAGAATTAGAGGACATTATTATCTTTCTACGGACTAGTGTGGCACCAGAAGGAATGAAGGCCTTAGAAAATAAACAACTTGCTATACGTGCGACACCTTTTATGTTGATTAATGGTGACCTATACAAGTTAGGTAGAGATGATGAAGTATTGTGTCCATTGTGTATTGGAGCATGAGCACATGGATATTATGGAGGAGGCTCATGGTGGTATTGCAGGTGGCCACTATGCAGGTGATGCTACTGTGCATGGAAGATCCTACTCATTGATTATGGTGGGAGACCACTGTATAAATATTGTAAGGTGTATTGCAAGGTGTGTGATCATTGTTAGCATCTAGGAAAACCAGGGAAAAGAGATGAGATGCCTTTAAGACCTATTTCTAGTGCATAAACCATTTGAGAAATGGGCTATCAACTTTGTAGGACCTATTTCACCATCCACACGTAGGAATGGATCATGCTACATCATTACTTACATAGATTATCTAACAAGGTGGGCAAAGTAAAAGCACCTACAAAGGATTGCACAAAAACTACAACAACTAGGTTTCTATGGGAAAATGTTCTTACATGGTATGGATGTCCTCTAAGTCTGACAAGTGATAGGGGCACACATTTTTTGAATGAGACAATAAGGATATTATTAGATGAGTTTATGGTTGCGCACCATAAGACTACACCTTACCATCCTCAGGAAAATGGAACTACTAAGGCTTTCAACAAGATTTTGAGCTAGACCTTGACAAAAAAAATTGTGATGTTGGAAGAAAGGATTGGGATGATAAAGTGTTTTTACTTTGGGCATATAGAACAACTTATAAGAGGTTGAACAAAGCCACACCATTTCAGTTAGTGTTTGGCACAGAAGTTGTTCTTCCTATGGAATTCATGTTACCTTCTTTGCGTATCGCATGTGCTTGGAGGTCTAGCTGATGAGAAAGCTTTAGAAGAATGGATGGAAAATATAATCAAGCTGGATGAGTGATGAGCCATAGCACGTTGGAGTCAGAAGAAAGAAAAGGCCAGGAAAAAAGCATGGCATGATGATAAAACATAAGGGATAAGAAGTTTGAGATTGGACAAATGGTGCTTCTCTATGACTCTAAGTTCTTGCACCATCTAGGAAAACTTAAGGTACATTGGTTGGGGCCGTATGTTATCACTTACATCCTTGAAACAAGCACTTTCTAGTTAGAAGCACTTGATGGAACACATGGCTACTTGGTTACTTTAACGGGAGTAGGCTGAAGCCCTACTATAAATAAGTCTTCTTGGTGTTTGTAATAAGGAAGTGTTTCCATTTAGATTAGGATTTCAATTATGTATTTCCTTAATGTATTTCCTTCTTCATCGCTATGCTTTGTACATTTCATTGTTGTTTTTGTGTAATAAGCACATTTTCACGCGCGTGAAGCTAATTACTATCTGAAGCATGTTTATGCATAGAGGACTACACATACTTTTAGTGTGGGGTGGTTGTTGATATCCAAGTACAAGACTGCTGGAATTGAAAGGTGAAAAGAATAAACTGCTACGGGTGCCATTCGGGTGCTTATTCAAGTTAAAATATTGCTTCTAAAAAGTGACCAAAGATGGAGATGAATGAAGGGACAATATAACATGAGGTAAGCGGAGGCCATAACAACTACCAGTGGAAGGTGCAGTGACAAGGTACTCGGGCGCAAGGAAGTGCACTTGAAGAGAAGTATGTGACCAAGGGTAGGAAGGCACACTAGAAGGTTATAGCTGGGGTGTGAAGATGTACCATGCATGGAATGAATGAAATTGGTCAATAAATGAGAGGACATTGGGTAGGTGAAGGAGCAATAAATGCATCAAAAATGTGAAAATCTATATAAGGATGGGATGCGAGTTCATTCTTACCATTGCGATTAAGAGAATTTGAAAAGAGCTAAGTGCGAAGAGTCGAGCAATCATGTTGAGGTGCGAAGAGTGTGAAACCAGATGTGGAAAGGAGGTTTGTGTGAAGGAGAAGCTTGCATTCCCATAGGAGAAGGGTTTGAGCGAAGTAGACACATTACAAATGAGCTAGGGCACGTGATTTCCACTAGGGCATGGAGATTTGAGCTAGGGTTTGAGTTGCACATTATAGAAGTCAAAAGATGAGTATTTTTAGAGGATTACAGGGTAGAAATGGCACCAAAGAAGGCAGTTGCAATAGGAGTTAAGGGAAAGAAGAAGGTGGTCGTGGAGGAAGAAGAAATGACCCCTGAGAGAAATTTTTCAGAGATGCAATATCTAGAGGGGTTATAGTAGGCCAGGAATGGGATTCCCACATTTGGAGAAGCAAGATAAGTGAGTAAAACCATCGTACCATAGAAAAAAGAAGGAGTTGGATGCACTATTGAACATGAAGACAAATAAGCACACAATGGAGGACATGCTTGGTCTATGACGACATTGGGGAGAAGTTATTGAAAAATATTAGAGTATATCAGTTATACAAGCTCCCCTAATTTTTAAAATATGAGCCCTTGTACCAATGGCTCATGAGTAGAGTACATGAAGACTTCTTCTATTTTGCAGATGTAGAGTAAGGATTTCAGCCACGTTGATCTCACATGTGATAGGGTTGAAGGCTACAGTGAAGACCTCAAAGGGGACTTAACAGATAAGGCTGCAATTCTGGAGACCAGGAGGGAGATGGGGTACACCAAGGGTCCATGTGGCATGGACATAGAAAAGCTAAAAAGTACCCAGTTGTGTAGGCAGCCACACACCTTGTAACAAAACTAAATGACCAAGAGAGGTGGTCACAAGTGAACACCATGTGGTTGCACGTTGCAAAGAAGATGTCTAAAGGGGTAGTATACAACATTTCAAATTACATTGCGAAAACTATCATCAAAGAAGTGCGTTCAGGAGGAAAGATCAATTTTGGGGTGTTATGTTGTCTCTAGTATTCATGGAGATCGGGGTGCTCGATGGACCAAAGGAGAAGATCTGGGAGTATCCCATGGAGAACAAGTCACTTGCAAAATGATTCAAAAAGTACTTGTGTGAAGGATCGATGATCGAATCGGTCAAGCAGAGGGCTGAGAAGTGGTATGATAGGCTCTGTGTGGCATTTGAAGAGGAATGGCATCCCCAAAGAATTTCCTTCGGTGGTGGGTAAGGTAGTACAATTTGTAGTATACCAACATTTTTACATCACGATTTGCGATGAAGGATGGGGCTTGGAGCCCATGGTGTAAACTACATATGCCTTCACAACAAGGTATTTTTAGGCATCGATTCATAGGTTCTCAGACATGTGCCACCTAACATTCAATGTAGAAAAGGTAGACTGTGACTACCACACACTAAGGAAGAAGTATGTATATCCAGGACATAATGCATATATTGAAAGGCTCATCTCAGATGTGTTGAGCATAAAGCCAGTAAGTTTGGTTGTTGGAGACATTGGAGCAACACTTGTGTACCTCTAACTGAAGCCCAAGATGGAAAATAACAAGTATGTGGAAGATGAGTTCGTGCTCCCAGGGCCATCGAAGGGTAAGCATACCATGGAGAACATTCCAGTGCCTAAGCCCATAGAGACAATCAAAGTAGAGGATGAGGAGGATGAGCATGAGGATAGTGGTGGTTTGGAGCACAGGAGGAGGCAACCATTAGATAAAAGGGAATCAGAGTGTGTGACTACACCAACTCATGGGCAAGAAGAAGAAGAGGATCCAAAAGCAGTTCAAGGAGAGTGCCACTTTAAAAGAGTATTCAGGTGAACAAGGACTCAAGGTGCTACTCAAAATCACTCGTAGGTCACCTCGACTATCTCCACAGAAGGAGACAACTAAGAGAAAAGAAGGAATTTGAAATTGGGAAAAGAGGCGAAGGAATCGAGGAAAGCACGCGGGTCTCCTACACCACCTGAATATGAGGAGGAACCACAGAGTAGGGAGGAGCCACAAGAGGAATCAAAGGATGAAGGAATGAAGGATGGGGAGGAAGGAGAAAAGGAGATAACAGAAGCCACACATGAGACTGCTCGGGGTATGTCGAATAAAACTCCAAATCTTGGAGCCCCAGTTCCTAAGGGGCCTAGAACAAAGAGAATGAGTGGAGAACACAATGCACCAATCATGGGCTACTGCTGAGGACATAGGTAAAATTTTCCATGCCCATTTTCAGAGCACTATGACACAAAAGGAGTTATTTGGTTGGGAGTTGATGGATGAAGATATGGTAACCATGCACACAAGGAAGCAAATTTCATGGTCGATGCACACACATATGGATGAACTAGAATTTGATGTGTGTGAGGAGTCGTGCATGTGTCGAGGAGGTTGAAAAAGACTCCCCAAGCTAGACACATAATAATAAAGCCTACTATTATGTCTGATGAGCAAGTAAGTAATGCATTGGTAAAGGTCTCCATAGAGGTGGCTCGTAGGAACATGGATAAGGCCACACCATCAGGGGCATTGTGAGGGGAAATTAAAACAAAAGATGTAGAAATAGTGCATGCTTGATCCAGGAAAAGGATTTGGAACAGAAGAAGAACCATGCCTTTATCAGCATGGCAAAGACTATTGGGGACCATGTACTGAAAGTGTGCCCACATCTGGAGTCAAAGGTACCAGAAAATTTCCTTCAGTAATGCACTATGTCAAGAATTTGGTGGATTTGGTACTTGAAGATGAAACCATGTGAATTCCAACACCAAAGAATCCTGAGAAAGAGGAGAAAGGGCAAGGGCTGCAGTGAAGAGAAATATTTCATCTTATGAAGGATTATTGCTGAAGCACTGTGGGAAGAACTAAAGAAGGTAGACCAAGCCTTGAACATCTGTATAGCTCCAGAGGCACTCATCAAAATAAAAACCTTGAGGAGGACAATGAGGTCCAGAAAGTGATGAAGGATGACACATTGGGCCATGCAAAAAATACTAGCACTGGTTAAATAGAAGCGCGAGGCCCTTGTAACACAAGAACCACATAAGGGATGGATAGATGAGCTTGGGAAACTCATCGCATAGAAGATGGATTTGCTAGAGGGAAGGATGAATGCAATGTCCAACATTGTATTGGTCTTGTAGAATGAGAAAGGAGAGATTGCACAAGATGAACTGGAGTCCATTGCTTGTGGACATTCTAGAAAAAGTAGAGGAAGCACTCATTGAGTGGCAAAACCTTGGAGGCTGAAATAAAGGAGGAATATCCCGAATTAATTTTTCAGGTTGAAGTGGATGAAGCTGCAGAGTAACATCATTATTTTATGCATATAGATTCATTCTTATTCTTTCCATTCAGATTCTTTAATTCATTTTTGAGACAACCATTTCCGGGGTAAATACAATTAGTGTGGGGTAATGTTGAGCAGAGAATACTTAAAAAAGGCACACAAGAGGTCCACGCTAGGAAAAAGGGCATGTTCAAAGGTGTGAATAGATAAGGGAAACACGTGCGTGGAGGATAAGTTCATATTTTGGGACTTAGCCATTTTTGCACATGAGGATCTATTTTTAGAGATGGCGTGCGAGCACACATAAACGAGGTAGAGACTGTGCGCCACACATTGGCTATTTTGGAGGATTGATATAAAGCACTTTGCATGGATGTGGGCTAAGAATAGGTTTATCACTATCAGTTAACTAAAGGAAGTCTATTATTAGCACACTTGCATGTGGGGATATGATTGTAAAAGCACGTAGCTAATAATAGCATGTAACCTATTTCAGGATTGGATAAGCGGTGAAGGGCAAAGTCCCCACCCTTATAAATATGTAGTGAACTGCGTAGTAGAGGATATATGTGGATGAGTAGAGAGATATAGATATATGTATGTATGTATGTGTGCAAGATTGGACTATTGTATCAGATCTGTGTGCGTATGGGCATAGAATGCCATTACTATAAGAAGCTTCTGTGTAATTGTCATATTTAATATAATGGAGGATATTGGTGAATCTAAGTGTTAGTTCTATGTGTATTTGGATCTAGTATGTTCTTGATTTCATCATGGTTAATACTTAATTTTGTTCCCCTTTAGAAATAGATCTAGCATGCTCTATAGAATGATGTATTAATAGGTGTAGCGCGACTTGTTTCAATAGAGTCCCTCTATTCTTCCTTGCATTTCTCCTCACGATCCCCACTCTTTTTGTGCCATGACATATCTCCTCTCGGTTTTTCTCCGGACTCTCCACCCTATACTCATGATGCTCTTCCTCCTCTCTCTTGGTTGTCTCCTCTGGTATATGGTGAACCTCCTCCTCCTCATTCTTCTTAGGACCTTCTTCCTCTTCATTCCTCTCCAGGGATCCTCTCGTGGTTCGCAGAGCACTCTTCTTCCTCCGAATCCACCCAAGAGTGGATAATTGACAATAATTAAGGCATCTCCTCTCTAGAATTCTCTACCTCCTCGGTCTCCTCACTTGAAACCACCTTGGGTTTCTTCTTCATGTGATTCTTCTTCTTGGGACTTGGATTTTTTGGTGACTTAGGGGTTACAACAGATGTACTTGCATCCTTCATAGTTTTCTTGCACTACTCCTCTTTTTCACTTTCTTCTTCTTCTTCTTCTCTGTGGGGAGGAGTCTCTTCATGGGTCCTCTTGGTTCCCATTGTTTGTCCTCCCTTAGGTGATTCAGGGATCTTCAAGTCATTCTCCACATACTTCCCATCAACCATTCTCGCCAAATAGATATAGACCTTTACTGACCTCTTGAGTTTCAACCGCCAAAGTAAAGGAGTTAATATTGATATCATCCGATATCATTATTTCCACATATGTGCTCTTACTAGGATAAACATAGATTTTATGCATCGTATAATACTAAAATTCTATCTTATTTATATAAAAATTTAGTTTACGCACCTCTGCGAACCTATTCACCACTTGCTTGAAAGTATCAAACTATAAAGGCAAACAAAATCTTGCACTAAGGGCTCTTTGTTCCATCCTTCAAATAAAATCAGCCAAGATAGAAGTGTTGGTAAATGAAAAACTATGGATTTTCTTCTAATTCCAAAGGCAACTCACTTGGAATGTGCCACTCCCGCACAAACACCTCGCGCATCGCCTATACCATCTGTCACCCTCAACTTGTAAGAGATGTTGATCCTCACACACGTGTATAGTCAATGAATCTCTTCGCAGGGGACTTGTCTTCATGGGGAACTTCCACATTTTATCATTTAGCCTATCTCGACACCCTAATATCCAAGAACAAAATTAACAAGAGTATTGTGTTAAGTGTGATCTTATCCCGAGCGTGTGCCTCCTCTATAATCTATTCAACAATAAATAATGCAAGATTATACGTAGTACCCTCAGCCATTTTCTTTGTGACATGAAGCCATCACTTATTCACTTGCATCCAACACTCTTGCGTTCCTAAGTTTTTAGCATGCGCATGACCAATCTGATGATAAGGTCAGTAAGTTTCGTGATATCCATTACATGCCATCTTCATTGATACTTCAAGATGGCGGTAGTGACCTTCACTACATCATCATCATCTAAGTCAATTACGATTTCTGCACTCGAGTTTGCGAAAGGGTTGTAAATTTTCTAATCAATTGTATAGTACAACACATTGCTCTTCCTCGTTAAGTAAAAATAGTGCTAATGGACTCACGACATAAGCCAATCATGTAGCCACTTAGGATTACTAAATTAGGGGAGCTCATCGATTTGAAGGGATCCCACATAGATCAAGACTTGATATCCCTTGTCATCATAGACGGGCTTATCATCCGCACTCCTCTCACCCACTTTTTGATTTAACTCCATGTCAATATTGCGCTCATTTGACTCCGAGCAATGGTTGTAGAATCACTAAAAATCATTTTTATTATGTGAGACACCTAATCATGCCCCATAATGATTCTTTCTAGGTATTACATCTTCGAATACCACTCTTCCTAGGCATCCTCCACTATGGGCTTAAATTTTCCCTTTCCCTTCACCTTGGGTGACACAACCGCTAGTTTCCTCGGGTGCCATGTCATGCTCAAATCCCAACTTATGAACTCACTCCTCTTTACCTTAGGTGTATGTAATTCCTTGTTTCCAATCATTCACACTTGAATATCCTCCATACCTTGTTCTCTTTACTCAAATTTATGCCCTAATTATGTAAACCATAGCCGAGAAAGTCCTACAAACCCTTCTCGTATCACAAATAGTCTTCCACGCCACACTCAAGCCTCAAAATTTCCTATGAAGGAGTTCTCCTACTTGGCCATGTTCTCACTTCGATTTGGTTTGGTCAATTTTTTTGCTCCACATTCAAATTTGCATGAACTTGCACCACCCGCTCTTCGAAAATGCCTAAGTTCTTCAAAAAGTAAGGTGAGAATGAACTCTCAATGATGCCACTTTTAAATTTTTTTAAATTTTCATCGCATTAATTTCTCATCACCCCCACCGTAGTGTAGCTTTAATTATGATTTTTACTTTTTGTGTTTTTTTTTCTTTGCTTCCTTTTACGTACTACGGTTGTAACCTTTTAGTGTGCTCACCAATTCCTAGGTCATAGACCTCCTCACACATACTTCCCGCACCATAATATATAATCCTCTACGTGACATACCAAGTAGTTCATTTAGCTACTACCTACCTCATGTTACATTGCATGGTATTTTTCTTGCATGGTCTTCAGCCTGAGAAACTTTTTACTATCACCATCCTTCTCAACACTTATGATACTTCATTCCTTTTCTTGCATGTGCCTTTCCAACACCATCCCAACATCATACCTTCACATAGACACCTATGCAAACCTTCCCGAGCACACACATTTGCTTACCACTCCCAACACTTAACAGTTTCTTCTTTGCGTGCTTGAACTCTGGTTCACCACACACTCAAAGTATGTATGGTATGTGCATGAACTCAATATATAGTAATCAAATTTACTAACGTGCAAGTGTGATTATTACAAAAAATAGGGGAAAACATAACTGAAAGGGAAATCTAATCTAAATGGAAATACTTTGCTTATTACTAACCACCCCTTAATTAATATGGGTACATCACTATTATATAGGTTAATATTTAATAATTAGAAATATTTATATTTCTATTATTAAATATTTATACCTTGGTTATATACTTTAGGTTAGTATTTAATAATGTGAAATCATTTATTTATTTCTATTTATTAAATATTCTAACCTATGTGTATGTGTCAACCTTTTAGGTTGAAAAGGTGGGTCGAGAGACATACTTGATCACCTTGTATAAATAGGACTCTAAGGTCCTCATTTGATATGTTCGTGAAATATATCAAAGGTAAAATAAGTTTACCCTTGTGATTAGGGTTTTGAAGGAGGAGGTGGAAAATACTTGGATGTAACTTTGGTTCTCTATAGTAAAAGGTTATTTCAAGTGGTTTTTACCTTATTAGGGTTTTACACTAGACATACGGTGTTATTGTTGAGTAAGTAATATTCTATTTACATATAATTTATGTGATGCAATGTTCATGTTAATTTATTATATAAATTAATTAAACTTGTAACTATGAATCCTCTAATTTCTAACATGAGAGCGAGGTGAATTAAATAAACTAAGATCAAATGTTTTGCATTTAATTTGTATTGTTTTTTCAACCAATCTGGAAGGGAATTAAAATGCATCGGTCCCCTTCTCCCCATTTTTGTGAAAATCTAAAATTATGCGTGCTTTGTGAAGAATTGTTATTTGCAGGAAAATTGTGGTGGACCCCCTGTTCGAAACCCTTGGTGAAAGGGGGTTAGAATAAAGTTTTTACTGCGTGAATATCACATACCGTAAAGGTTAAGTTCTATATGAAATATTTATAATTTTTCTATAGTTGATGTGTACAAGTTAAAAATATATTCAAAGTTAAATTCAAGAGTAAATAAAGGTTGAAAGAGAGGAGACAAGCTCCATCAAAATAGGGTTTTTGATTTTTCATTGGTGTGTCAATTTTTAATGTTCCCTGATTGATATAACCCCGATAAAAATATTATATTATTATCTATTGAATTCAAATATAATTAGAAATGTCTCCTTCAAATACCCCTTGTTTAAAATTATTTACAAATTGAATTATTTTATTTAAAACTATAGTTTATAGTTTATAAACTATAGTTTATAGTTTATAAACTATATGTTATTTAGGTTGTTGATCTAATTTGTTTAAACCTAAAATATAAATATAAGGATTACATCTATAATTTAGAAACTATATAAAATCTAATCCGAATCATATAGTGAATTTTTTATCCACCACTTAATACGTGTGGGTCCCATATCTCCACTAAAAAATAAGACATGTTATGATTCTTATCAAGCACTCACAATGTATGGGCCCCTATGTATCGAGTCAAATAAATGATAATATTTTTTAATAGTTTACATAACTTCTCATATATGATAATAATTTTTTTTTGCATCTCATGATAGATAATATATGATGTAAAAATCTCTATATGTTTGCATATCTCTACTGTCATCAATACAAATAATGCAGGAAAGCGCAGTTTCAATGTCTTAAATACTACTACTACTCGAAATAAAAGATAAAGAGCAAGAAAATTAAAGTGGTAGCCATCCTCTGCCACGAGAATGGTGGTGTAAAGGCTGCATTTGCAATGACACTATGTCGATCAAAATTTTGTCGGAGGATTTCAAAATAGATGAAAGAGATTCTTCACTAGCTGAGAACAAGAATTATTATTTTGGTTATAATCTCATGGCTCACATGTTACTACGTGATGTTGTTCATCTGGACAAAGCAAAATATTCAAAATAGGCTCATCTATTGAGAAACGAAAACCCTAGGATAGAGAGGAATCGTTCCGACACAACTTTGTCCCAGTATCATTCTAGTAAAACAGTTTGTAATGGGCATAGTTGGACTCGCCAATTGTAATGTGGTCGACAATGTATTGTTTGAATGCCATGTGAGTGGCTTATCCCGTGTTGGTAGCACAATGGGTGTTGGAATTGAATGTCCACGTGAAAAAATTGACCGGTGTAACATATAGCTCGCTGAGCTATTCATTGAACTCACCATTGCAAATAATAACTCGCCAATTTGGTCTCACCAACTATCTCGAGCTCATGAAAAATTCCACATATCAAGGAGAATAGATCCAAAAACTTTATATGTATATTTTTTGAATTGTTTTTTCTCGGTTTTTAAAATTGAATTAAATTACTCTTTAAATCCTTTTGAAAATATGAGAAAATTATTAAAATAATGAGCTCAATTAGAAAGGAGAGTCTTTTTGAAATGTTGACTTTTGTGACATGACGATTAAAATCGTATTGTCAAACTAATATATCATATGTATAGATGATTTGTTTGACATTTCCCTTTATTTCGACGTGAATTCATTGAAATTCGAATGCGTGGCTTAAATGACACGGGGACTATTTGAAAATTCTTTTTGTAAGTTTTTTTGAAATGTTTATCATACAAATTGTAGGAATAATCACATTTTTGATCACAAAGAGGTGTTTTTTTGTCAATTTTAAAGAAGGTGTGTGTTATAATCACGACAGGAGCGTGCACTGGGCACTGTCCCCGGACCCTAGTGGGCACTTGTTGCCCCTAGACCCCCGCTCCCTAGATCTGTGTCTAGTACCTTATGTGAAAAAATATTTACCTTTGTGTATACAAGAATGATCAATGTATGATATTATATTGAATTGAAAAAGGAGTTGTTTTTCTTTTATAATTAATTCATATGGGCTAGTAAAAATGAGCTAGAAGTAGCTACAATTGAAAACATAAACAAAATAGCTTATATATGCCTTAAAATTTTGCTTCATTTTTTGTAGTTTGTTCAAAAATAGAATTTTTATTCTTTTTTGGGATGAAAAACTGATCATAGGTGCTTACATGATCATTTGTTGATGAAAAATCCCTGGGAAATGTCTACAGTCATTGGATCATGTTTTTCAGTGAATATTGTGATTATTCTTGAATGATTTGATTATATTTTTTCAAATATGTTATCTATCAGTCTCATTAAATGAAACTTGGGGATGCCCTTACATTTTTATTGGGGACATCCAATACTGATTGCATCTAATATATATTTTACAAGATTAATATGTTGATTTTTTTAACATAGTGTAATATAACATGGTTAGTTGTTAAACATATTGTTATGAAAGTTTTTATACAACTTGTTAAATTTATCAATTTAAGATTTATAGATGGTTAAAGAAGAATTCAATAATGTTTTAGATCTATATGCTTATTATGATGTCTATATGCATATTGTGACTCTAACAATGCTTGATGTTGTGTTAGATATAAAATATACTGGATATGTGTTCAAGTTTTTGATGTAGAAACCATTACTTGGAAAAATAAAAAGCAGCCAATTGTTTCTATCTCTTCAACTGAAGCTAAGTATAGAAGTGCAATGGAAGCTGCAAAAGAGGCTCTATGGTTGAAGAGGTTGTTCGACGAGATAAAGATGAAGGATCAAGGTAGTATTCCTTTATTCTCATGACAACCAGAGCACCATAGCTCTTGCACATAATCCAGTACAACATCAGAGGATGAAGAACATTGAGATACATATACACTTCATCCGTGAGAAGGTGCTAAGTGGTGAGATAGATCTCAAGTTCGTGGCTTGATCAAGAGCAAAGCTATTGACATATTCACAAAGCCCCTGAGTGCTGCAAAATTTTGTCACTTTCATGAAAAAATTGGATTGTCGAGTTTCCATTGAGGGGGAGTATGCATGACAATGTCACCTCCTAATGGAACTTGGTATTTGTAAAATAAAATTACAAATGTAAAAGACCTTCAGGAAAGTGTAAAAGACCTTCGAAAGAAAGTGTAAAAAGACCTTCGTACATGTATACCCCCTCGAATTCTTTTCTAGAAAGAAGTGTAGAAAGACCTTAAAGGCGGTCTTCATGAAAATCTTTCGTAATATTGAGTTTATCGTAAACATCCAGTACAAACATATTGTTAAGGAGGTCATTGGTTATAAAAATGCCCCTATATGCTTGGGTACAAATAACCTTTTATGAGAGCTAGTGAGAATATGTAAAACTCACAAATCATACTTAGGCACTCGATCATGGGATGATCTTCTTGGGATTCCAAATCCTTTTTTACCAAAAGGTAACCCGAGTATGATGAAGGTGTTATAATTCCTTCACCCTATATGCTAGCTTAAAACCTTTATGGTTTAAGGATTGTAAATCCCGTAGTGTACATGCAGTAGATAATCTATTGACATATGTTATCCCACTTATTATTAAGGGGAGTGTTAGAACATATTGATTAAGTGGACTGCCACCCCTAAATTAATATGGGTCCATCACTATTATATAGGTTAATATTTAATAATTAGAAATATTTCTATTTCTATTATTAAATATTTATACCTTGGTTATATACTTCAGGTTAGTATTTAATAATGTGAAAGCATTTATTTATTTCTATTTATTAAATATTCTAACCTAGGTGTATGTGTCAACCTTTTAGGTTGAAAAGGTGGGTCGGAGACATACCCGATCACCTTGTATAAATAGGACTTTAAGGTCCTCATTTGATATGTTTGTGAAATATATCAAAGGTAAAATAAGTTTACCCTTGTGATTAGGGTTTTGAAGGAGGAGGTGGAAAATACTGGATGTAACTTTGGTTCTTTGCAGTAAAAGTTATTTCAAGTGGTTTTTACCCTATTGGGGTTTTCCACTATACATACGGTGTTATCTGTGTTATTTGTGTTGAGTAAGTAATACTTTATTTATTTACATATAGTTTATGTGATGTAATGTTCATGTTAATTTATCATATAAATTAATTAAACCCATAACTATGAATCCTCTAATTTCTAACACACACCACCCATCTAGCTACATTAGTTTCTCAATGTGATCTTGAATTACTTTCTCATAATATAATCCACCTGCATACACAATACACATGGATGGTAACATGATTTCCACTTGTAGTACCGCCTCGTGCCAAACACACCAACCGAAAGGGTGTAGCCTTATTCAATATTTTGTATGTATTCATTTAAGCCCAAAGTACAACTTACACTTTATCATCCCAATCCTTTCTTCCAAAATTAAAAATATTTGTAAGGGTCTATCCCAAAAATATTGTTCAAATATTCCGCAGTGCCATTAGCTTGGGGGTGATAAAGGGTTGTTTTATGGTGTGCTACCATAAACTCTGCTGACATAATTTTGATTTTTTCATTTAAGAAATGAGTTCCTTTATCACTTTTCAAAATTAATGCACAACCATATCTACAAATAATATTTTCCCATAGGAAGCTTATTGCTATGGATACACTGCAATCCTTTGCAAGCAAGGCTCCTTCCCACCTTTTCTGATAGTATGTGCAAATAATAATGTAGCGTGTGCCAATCCTACTTGTGGGTAGTACAATAGTTCATAAAAAGTGAATGGTCCAGTTCTCAAAAGGTTTCGTACTTGTAATGGGTCTTAAGGGAATCTCATATCTATTTCCAAGCTTCCCAATGTGTTGACAATGATCACAAGATTTCACCAAAGAGTTAACATATTTATACAAAATTTCCCACAAAAGTCCAACGATAAGGATCTTGTGCACAAATCCACATCACTCGCGCATAATTCCCTCTTGCTATTACACCATGAGTCTCCTCCATAATGGATTCACTCTCATGTTCAAGAACACATCGGTGAAAGACCTCATCTCTATCCATTTTGTACAAGTCACCTCCAATAAACCAATAAGGTGATGCATGTAGAGCAAGTTACTTTTTCTCCAATGCCTTCATCCCTTTGAGTGCCAGCTCATTGCGTAAAAATACTACTATATCCTCTAAAATATGTGGGAACACGGTTCAACCTAAATAACTACGCATTAGGCATTGTATCCTCAATACTCTATGCATCCTCACTAGAATTGATTCTTGATAAGTGATCAGGCCCAAAATTTCTCTTTCCTGGTTTGAAAACAACTATGAAGTATCCACCTATAGATGTACCCTTGTAAAATAGGCTTGTTGACCAAATATTTCAATGCCATATGATATGTATAGAAAATAAATGGTGTAGCCAACAAGTATTGACAAAAATTATAAAGTGCGTAGATCATAGGCAATGCCTTACACTCTATGGAAATATAATTTTGTTTTGTTGGTGTGAACTTCTTGCTTACAAAGCATATAGGGGGATCCACGCTTCCATCTCCGTGTTACACCAAGACTGTGCTAATAGCCATACCGTAAGAATCAACATATGAATGAAAGGGTTTGTTCCATGAAGGAAAGCACAAGATAGGTGCAAAGGTGGTAAGCCTCTACTTCAAAGTTGTCTCAAATGCCGGTTGTTGCATGTCACCCTAGTAATTTTTTTCATTTTTCCTTGAGTAACTCTTTTAGGGACACGAAATATTCACATATCCTTTTATGAATTTTCTATAATAACCGGTATGACCCAAAAATCTACACACTTCACTTTAATTGGTTGGTTCTTCTAAACTCAATATCATCGCTACCTTGGCTAGATCTACCAATAATCCTTCTTCACAAATGATGTGCCCAAGTAAGGTGCCAAAGGGTGTAGAAAAAATACACTTCTTGATATTAATAGAAATGCTTAGTTGCCTGCATGTCTCAAACATTAGCCTCAAATTATCACAATGATCCTTCACCAATCCATAGATGGTCCAATCATCTAGATACACCTATAAGAACTTGAGAATAAAATCATGAAAGGCCTACAAAAAAATGTGTAAAAACACTACTGGTGCAATCTTTGTAATACAAAAGGCATAATAGTATATGCAAAGCTTCCCCACTCCGTAGTGAAAGTGGTCTTTTCCCGGTCTTCTTGCGCAATGTGCACCTAATGATAGCCTAAAAATCCATCTATAAATGAATAGATCTTGCGTTCTGTGATGCCTTCAAGGATATATTCTATGAAAGGGGTGGGAAAAGGATCTATGACACCTGTGACATTAAAATCTCTTTAATTTACACAAATCCGGATCTACCCATGCTTCTTTATGCTTATAACCATAGGGCTAACCCACTCAGATTCCTCAATTGGTTCAATGATTCCAGACTTAAGCATTTTATAAATTTCCTCCTTTACTTTTACGTGTAAGTTTGGATTCATCCTATAAGGTCTCTTCCCAACCAGACACACACCATCCTTGGCTGAATTTTCATTTCTCCTAATGAGGGGTGAACTCCTTTAAACTCATGGCAACCACATGGAAACAGATCCCGAAGTCACCCAAAAGTTCAATGATCACTACCTCCTTTGACCAATAATCCCCAATGATGGTATCCTTAGGCACATACTCGGTTCCCAATGTTTACCTTCTTTGTACTCATGGGCGCATGGTACACATGAGCCTTCTCATCTATTGTATCCATTACTTCACACAAACCTTATGTGTGACTAACCTCTATATTCTAAACTTCTTCATCATCGATGAGGTAAACCATTTTACCCTTTTATTTCTCCTTCTAAGAGTGGCTCAATTATAACTCTTGTGTTTCCTTAACATCCAGCACACCTTATAATCGGTTCTCCTAATAAGTCCAACATGAGCTCTTCTACCTTTGCACCATCCCCGAATGCGACGTGCTTCATGATCTGCAATGCTTTATGCACTGGAGGTTTATTATAAAAATAATAAAATGTATGAACAATACCTTCATCAAATCTTTGTAGCTAGTAGTCTCTTGTATGAAATCGGTATGTACATAACACACACGTGTGCGGCCTTGCAGAGTGGAATTGTAGACACCTATAATTTATCTTGAGTAATTTAAATACTTAAATTACGCTAATTATACCTTTTCCCACAAATTTATGACATATCATCAATAATGCTCATTTTCTCTTCTATCACCATTAATTAGTTACTTTATTTTAATTAATTAACTCTTGTATCAAGAAAAGAAAAACGCCAATTAATGACCTTCCATTAATTAATCCCCTTTCTATCTAGACTAATTAATTATTATTAATTAATTAGCTTCCTCTTCCATTAAATCAATAAATCATCATTTATTTGATTAAATTCCTCCCATAGTCTAAATCATGCTAATTATTCCTCTAAAAAGATTCTATAAGCTTGCTCACCTATTAATTAATCACTTGGGTTAATTAATAAATCTCCTCAAATCCCATGAGTCACTAAAGGACAAAATAAACTCTCATAAGGTTGAATTAACCCCTTTCAACCATCTTGATCCACAACTAACTCAACCTAGCTATTATCTCACATGTAAAGGGATGTAGAGATTCTTTTATCCATTGGGCTATCTAAGGAGCACTCCTCCTACCTTTCTATTTACACCTTTATACCTAAATGAGAATAAAGCCTAAGCTATAACCATTTTATCATCTTAAAGCATTCTTCATTGGAGGAGCTAGCTATTTTCATTTCTTACATTCATTTTCAAAGTTTGGAGTCATATTGAGATATGTCAAATGGTCTTGTAGCCATGGATTGACAAGACTCCATTCTTCAAACCTTGGGATTCAAGCATAAAATTAACCCTTTTGATTGCTAAGGATATAAATAGGTTCATTTCATTAGCATTCAATTAGAGATAGAGGTTAATTTTTTTAGCATGTTAGTTTGAATCTTCATTTCATGTTCTAATGCAAATATGTTAATAGATTAGCTTTGCTTAAGCTCTAAGCATGATGGTATATTGATTTAGTTAGCATTGTATTAAAGCTATTAGGTGTTATATTTAATTTTATTTTCATTGTTAACTAATTCATATACACATTTGGCACACCGGTGGGACTTACTCCATTGTCCTTTGCACTTAATTTCAAGTTTTTGTAGTTAAGTTTCAATTTTGGTTACTAACCCTCTTTTTGCATATATTGACATAACTTGTTTTTCTTAACTTATTTTGTTGAGTTTACATGTGTTGAGTATTCCTTGTAGGTATAAAGGAGGTGAAGTGTTGTAAAAATTGGATCTTGATGGGAAAATTTCAATATTTCTCCATGTTTTCATTTTTAGAGCTTACTTTTTCAACATTCTACATGCTAGTTTTGTCAATTTCTTGAGCATGTAGGTTAGTGTTTGATAGTGTTGAGTCTTATATTTACAAATTAATGTTATGGGTTGCTGTCAAAATTAAATCTTGGTGAGAAAATTTCAAGATTTCTCCATGTTTTCATTTTTAGAGCTTACTTTTTCATCATTCTACATGTTAGTTTTGTCAATTTCTTGAAAATGTTAAGTTTTTGATCGTGAATGTTAATGTTTGATAGCGTTGAGTATTCTACTCATATACTAATGTGATGGGTTGTTGTAAAAATTGAATCTTGGTTGGAAGAATTTGACCTTTTTGCAGATTAAGGGACATTTTTTTTTCACATTTTTTGAGTACATGTTAAGTGCATACCCGTGAGCATAAGAGCATATGCGTAACCCATCTTCCGAAGGCCATAACTTTTGCTCCCGAACTCAAAATGACTCCATTTTTTTAGTTGGAAAGGTATTAAAGTGAAATATGTAATGAAAACATAAATTTAGGATTTATTCTTACAGAATCAATAGGTTTTCCATTTATTGTAAAACTGATCATTTTCTAACATGTCTAATGTTTTGATGAATGTTGTATTTCCATGATTTACTTGATTTAGACTAGAGATTTTGTATGCTCTTCTCTTGAATTTTTTGGGGATCTTGGGAATCAAAAACAAATTTTATCTCTATATTTTTAACATTTGGATTAACTTGGAAATTTGATTATTCCTTTTGCTTAAGGGAATGAACCTTTTACAAAACATTTTTTTATGGTCCTTTGATTTGAAGTTTTCCATTTCTATCTAGTTGGGATAAATTTTGTGTATGCTCTTCAATTAAACCTTAGGGTGATCTTGGGAATAAAAAGTAAATTTAGTCTTCATTTTCTAACATTTGGTTAATTGTAAACTTCATCTTTCATTTTTGGTTTAAGGGAATGAACATTTATCAATATTTTTTTATGGTTCATTAATTGCAAAAATTTCCTTTAATTTTTAGTTAGATTATTTGTTGTGTATGATATTTTCTTACATCCTTTGATGATCTTGAGAGTAAAAAAATCTTAATCCTCTTTTAAATAATGATATTTCCTTAGAGAAAGGGACTAGGGAGAGAGAGTGCATGAAAAAAAAGCCTACACTAAAGCGGTGATACACCAGAAAAGGAGAGTGTGAGAATAGTCTTCCAATGTGTGAAAAGTAGAAGCAAAATGCATACTAGAAGGGGTGATAACAAGTTCTCCACAATCTAGCAAATGCATTCACAACAATATTTCATGCACACACAATGATAATGGATCCCTAAATAGCATAAGATAGACACAATATATATGCAATGAGATTGAAAGGGCAAGAGGAATGCAAACAAACACAACAGGGAAGATACATCCACAAACTTGCATCTATTGCTTCATAAGTATGCACAATTCAATCTATTACAAGATAAGGGCCTGGATCACCATGCAAGGAGTCCACTACAAGGGCCTATAACACATTGGCTTCACAAAAAATTTTGATAGAGTTTTTCTACTCAAAACTATCTCCCTTTACAATGAGCCCAACACTCCAATTTATAGAAATTTGAGAAGAGAGAGAGAGGGAAAATGAAAATCCCAAAATCTATCCTTCAACCACTTGCAAGATGTAGTAAATGAAGTGAAATGATGTTATGTTTCTTGCAAAAGGCTCCCATACTATCCCATAACTTGCAGCAGTGAGAAATGTCAGCCCATGCTTCATTAAATGCATCCCAACTACCAAATAAAACATTGTTATGAACCTAGGCACATTTTTTATAAAAAATCACCATCATTTCTCATCAAATTCTAATTTCTTGATTTTTGTGTGCATTGGTCTTAGAACCATGATTCCAACGGTACCAATTTTGTGTGTTTTTGTTTGAGAAATGCAAAAGTTATGGCCTTTTGAGTGCGGGTAAGCTATTTTGGGTCTGCTAAGCATTTCTATCATTTAACAAGAATGAGCATTTAATTTACTGGAGCTGAAGATGTTTCCTTTATTTTCATAAATCTACCCTCATCAAAAATTAAGAAATCTAGTTTTTTTGGGTAGAGGACATCGTGCTCATTCTGAAAAAGTCAAATTTTGTGAAAATCGGAGCTCGGGGTCAAAAGTTATGGCCATTTGAAGTTCGGGAGTCTCGATTGAATTTTTTTCCTTTGTATGTGGGTATTTCGGCTATTTCGGGTCTTGTGTCCCAGATGTCCCTTGTGTGACTTGGGCCAAAAACCTCCACCACCCATCACATTACCCTTCTTGGAAAATCGGCAAAATCAGGTGTCCTCGTCCCAATGTGCTCTTCCCTCCTGTGTCCACCGTACATGGTCATCCCGGCTTGGCCATTGGGGCCGTTGAACATTTTCACCCATTGCATCCCTTCCATTTCTTCAAATCAAAATTAGACAAGTCGGCGCATTTCCCAGTCCCACATGTCCCATGCATGCGATTTGTGGATCTCTTTTTTTTTTTTTTCCACAAATTTGAATGTGGTCATTTTGGCTTTGCCATGGGTCCCGTGTGTCCCGTGTCTCTCAATGGGACCGTGTGGCCAAAATTCCCAACCTATTTTTCCCTTTTGTTTATATTTGAAGCCATTTTCGGCTTTTTTGGGTCCTTAATGTCCCGATGTCCCATGTCATGTGTGCGGCTTAGGCTCCAAAACCCCCGATTTTTTCCAATTTCTTTGCAAATCATTTTTCAACCATTTGGGTCCTAATCTCCCACGTGTACTTGTGCGGCCTGGGCTCAGGAAAAACCTGATTTTTCCCAAAACACTAGCACAAAGCCATTTTTTTGCATTTTTTGCAATTTTTCTAACTCTTGAATTTTTCTTGGATGGGGAAGTTAGAGAAAAAAAAGGGACCCTAAAATCCTAATTTTTGGGCCTTTCCATCCATTTCTACTTTTCTTGAATGAAGAAATTGATGCAAGTTATCCAAATTACCTTGAGGGGTGAATTTGGGATAACAATTTTGTGACTCAATGGGGTTATCTGCCTATCGGATGATGAAGTATGACCAGCTTCCTGTAGCAATCCATTGGGCATGGAGTCTACTTGATGATCTAAAATCTGATTTGAACTTGAAAATATGCATCCTTGAGTCATTGAAACACTTCCTTGAGGAACTACCTTCCACTATTTGCACTCTCAATTGATAAGAGAATCTTGAAAAATAAGATTTGTGAGAGTAGAAAATTGCTTGAAAACTAGATCTCATCCCATTTCCTACAACTTGTGATCCATGGGGCTGAATGATGAGTATTTATGAATGCTACCCAACATCTGATTTTAGTTTCTCTACATTTGTTTAAATCTGAACTTTGCAACTATTACAGGAAACCATGAGCTTTCCACTACAACAGTCCCCTTTTTTGAAGCTTGATGAACTACATACAAAACATATACTAGAAGCAATAGAGCATGTGCACCAACACTTAGGGAAATGAAACCTATTCTAACAACAACAACAATGTGCACAAGCACTTGGAGGAATTGGAAATCCTAGACTAATATGTACAAGGGTGAGAAATTCTCCTTCTAGTAGCAATGTTTGAGATAGATTCCATTGACTGAATCTGTAATTCTTCACCATCCAATTTAGCCAGCCGAGAAGGCATTGCTACCTTTGCATTCAGTGATCATGTATGGGCCACTCCATATGGCATCGAACTTGGAATGCTTTCCTGGCTTTGCATGATCAACATCCCACTTTAGTACCAAGTCTCCAACTTGGAATGTCTTAGCTTAGCTTTCTTGTCAAAGCTCTTCTTGATCAATGCTTGATCCTTCTCCATGGTCTACACTTGCATGTTCTCTTGCTTCTTCTAATTCCATCAGCTCTGCATACCTGATTTCCATAGGCTCAAACTCAGCTAGTTCCAACTTGTTTCATGAGTTCCAATGCTGCTCAAGTGATATAGGTAGAATTGCTTCTTTTCCATATACAAGCTTGAATGGAGAGCTTCTGTAGACCTCTTGGGTGTGATCCTATCAGCCCATAGAGCTGATTTGAGCTTTGTGTGCCAAGTTCTCTGATTCTCATCAAGAGTCCTTCTTCTAATGATTCTTAGTAGGTTCTTGTTTGTGGACTCTCTTGGCCATTACCTTGAGGGTAATAGTTTGATGAAGTGCTTTGAGGTATACACCATTCTTGACAACCCATTCAATGATTTTGTGCTAATAAATGCCAATGCATTATCTGATATGATAGTAGTAGGGACACCAAACCTTGTGACTATCCCTTCATAGAAATCCAAGATGTTGGATTCATTTGCCTCCTTAAGTGCCACTACTTCAGTCCACTTGGTGAAATAGTCTGTTGCCATAAGTATCCACTTGTGGCCTTGACTTGAATTTGGATTGATCACTCCAATGAAGTCCAATCCCCATTGCATGAATGGCTGATCTACTGAAATTGGATGAAGGGGGGGTTTCTAACCTTTCCTTCCCTATGAAGAATGCACATTTCTTGCATTTCTTGATCCATGAGTAGTAATCACTAAACACCATAGGCCAATAGTAACCAACCTTCATGATCTTGAGAGCTGTTACTCATGGAGAAAAGTGGCCTCCTACTTCTCCATCATGGAACTCATGTAATATCTTCTCAACTTGACATGTTCCAATGCATCTCAATAGAACACCATTGATGTCCTTCTTGAACAAAACACCATCAATAAGCACATATGGAATGGCTTGTAATCTAAAGTATCTCCTCTTTGCTTTGCTCATTTCTTTAGAGGGCACAAACCTGTTTGGAGATAATGCACCAAGTCTTGAGTCCAACATGGAATGGGTGCATCATTAGCTGGTTGTTCTTGATCATTTTGTAGTAGTAGGACAACCTCTTCTTCATCTTTGACTCAACTTGTTGTTTGGAAGTGAGCTGCTCACACAAACCTTTGCCATGAACCAGCTTGGTCACTTTGATTTCAATATCATACTCCATTACATGAGTGATCCAACCTACTCTTTTCTCATTCAAATCCTTGTTTAGGAGAAAATCCTTGACACCAACATGAGACACTAGCAATTGAATCTTATTGTTCGAGACCAAGTGTCTAACTTCTTCAAACTCCTAATGACAACAAGGACATGCTTTTTAAATGAAAGAATACCTTACTTCATAATCTTCCAGGCTTTGATTGAAGAATGCTATGGGCTGTTCTGAACCTTCTCTATTCAGCTGTACTAAGATAGTTGATTGTGTCTGATCCTCCAAAAGCATACAACATGAAGTCCTTTGAAAAGTCTGGGTTGATAAGAGTTGGAGCTTGTGATATTGCATGCTTGATAGCCTCAAAACTCTCTTTTCCTTCTTTTTTGTCCATTTGAATGCAAGACTCTTCTTCAACATCATTGTTAAAGGCTTCACAAGAGTGGAAAAATCAGGCACAAATCTGTGAACAAAGTTTATCCTTCCCAAGAAGCTTTGGAGAGATTTCTTGTGGTGTGGCAATGGAAGTGTTCGGATGGCTTCAACTCTTTCAGGATCAATTGTTAACCCTTCTCTTGAGACAATGTGGCCCAAAAATTTTCCCTCATGTGCCAAGAATACACACTTCTTTGGATTCAATGACACTCCAAACCTTCTACACCTTTGAAATACTTTCCTGAGGTGAAAGAGGTGGTCTTGCATTCTTTGAGAAGATGGTGATATCATCTAGATATACCAGCACTATCTTGTTGATTAAGCCTTTGAATGCCATATCCATAGCTCATTTGAAATGTTGCTCCGACATTTGACAATCCAAATGGCATCTTCTTATAAGCATATGTGCCCCATTTCATAGTGAAGGTTGTCTTGAACTGATCTTCTTCTTTCACCATTATCTTGATTATAGCTTGAGTAGCCATCTAATAATGAAAACCTTTCGAACCAGCTACAACTTGCAAGATTTGTTCCATTGATGGAAGTGGATAATGATCTTTGAGTGATGCTCTATTTAGATCATGGAAGTCTACACACAATCTGATTTCTCCATTTCTCTTTCTCACCGGCACCAAGTTTGCAACCCAACTTGAATGTTTGATAGGGAAGATGATGCTAGCTTCAATCAGCTTGTTCAACTCTTTCCTCATGAGAGGTTCAATGTGAGGATTCACCGGCCTTTGCTTTTGTCTGATAGGCTTGGATTCTAGGATCTAGCTCAATAGTATGTTGTGCCAACTTTGGGTTGAAACCTCTTAAATCCTTATAAGTCCAAGCAAAGACATCTTGGGAATTCTTGACAAAAAGTTGAACAAATTCAGATTTCTCTTGTGGGGTACTTACTTTTCCAATTTGCAATGTCTTGCCTTCATCTACTAAAATGGGCTCTGAATCTTCACCCTTTACCTGAATGTTTTCCTTCTCCTTCCGGAATTGATCATTTGGGTTGAAGATTGACTCCAAAGTTACAAGACCTTTTGGTAATTTGTTAGTTCTTAGCTGCACCACTTGGTCACCATACTGTGTTCCAACTTGTCTTGGTTTCTAGGGAGAGAAAACTCAACTTCTTCTTGTAGAAAATTGACAATTTGTTGATCATTCTCAAGACTTGCCAACTTGTGTTGTTATCTGGAACAGCTGGTCTCACAACCACTTTGATATGGGGCTGAGATTTCTCACTTTTGATACTTTCTACAACATCAAATGCTGCCCCAATTGCTTCTTCTATCTATCTGCTTTTGCTTCATTCTTCTTTCTTGGGATGGAATTGATGCCAAAAGCTTCAAAATCTTCAATGAGATCCCATACCCGATTCTTGTAGTTCTTCAATAGATCATTCTTGGCAGCATTTTTCCTCTTGACTTGGTTCACAATCAGCTCACTATCACCAAATACTTGCAAATTTTTAATACCTCTCTTTCTTTCCCAATGCAATCCATGAATTAAGGCTTCATACTCAACTATGTTGTTTGAGCAAGAAACTGAAATGAAAAAGATGAGTAATATTTTGTACCTTGAGGTGAAATGAGCATAGCATAGCTCCTCCTCCTCTGCACCTTGTCTACTTCTTGAGCCATCAAAGAATAACTGCCATACCTCATTATCATCCTTGTGGTCTGGCTTGGTGATGCTAGGGAGAGGATGATTCTCTTCATGCAAACAATAAACTCCTAATTCAGATTCTTCCATTTCTTTGTAAGGGTCAAAAGCATGCCTTTTTTTCCCATTCATCAAGAGTCAAGTCTGGAATGCATCCAACCTTAGTATCTACTTCATGAGTGCTTGGGTAATCCTCTTGATCAAATGTTGAACAATTTGCATTGATTGGATTCGGTGTGTGAGGCTCTATGTGAAAGTTTGCAATGGCTCAGATCTGATTGTAGCCTTAGCTCCATACCTTGTTCTGAATAACATGTGTGACCAATCAATAGACAAATAGCCTCCAATTTTAGCAGTGAAGTCTCTTGACAAACACAATGCAAAGAGTGGTGGCAAGTCTATGATTGATACATCTTGCAAGATGTCACATTGGGACATGCATGCAATGTGAGGCTCAAATATTTGATTACTCCAACCATTGTTACTGTTGTCCATCCAATTGCACCACACCTTTAGAGATGACTTCATATTGAAGACCCAATGATCAACTATTTATTTTGGCATGACTGAGCTACTTGCTCCCGAATCAATCATGCAATTATGCACTAACTTATCTCCAATGATCAATGAGATATAGAATGGTGGGGGCTTCAAATTTTTACCTTGGGGCTTCCTTGATTTTCTCCTTGCTGAGATGCATTGGTAAGCACCTTTTTCTTGTTGATTGGGTGGCTGATTTGATGCTTGACCAATTAGCCATAACAACTTGCAATAGGTCTCTTTGTCTGGGATAGCTAATGAATCCCACATTGAGATGTTTACATTCATTTTCTTCATTTTCTCAATGATGTTGAATGGAGATGAGCTATCTCTCTGCTTCCCCTTTCCTTGCACATTCTTTTCTTATGGGTGTTACAACCGGCACTTGAGCTGGTCTAGAAGGTGGCTTGGGCTGACCTTGCACATTAAGAGCTGCACTTTGATTACCCATACCTTGTGGAGTAGAGGGGTTGTGGATCATTTGAATTTGATGATTTCCTTCTCCAATATTCCTTTTCTTGGACCATGTATTGGCTGCTACACTTTGAGAAGGTGTTTGATTTATACCACAAAATCTTCAACCTACCAATTGACAAGTGTGGTCTCATTTGGAGGTGCCTCTTGTTGAGATGCTCCCTACTGCTGATTTCCTTCTTGGCTTGTCTCTTGTTCCACACCCATTTGTTGTCACCATAAGAGCTTGATTCAAAGCACCATTGAAACACATTGACTTGGTTATGAGGTTGATTGCATGGGAAACACCAATCATATTCTTGAGCCATGTTATTTTGCACTTGGTACCAAGGCTCTAGATGTGGATGCAACATTAGGATTGTAAGGCTGGAAATGGTCTATTAGCGGAGGTTTGACTTGGTTCTGATTTGTAGTTTGAATGGGTGGCCTATTAGGCTGATATGGAGGTCTATTGGGTTGAGTTTGAGGCTGATATGATAAAAATTTTGAGCTTGTTGCCTCTTAAGTGTCACCAACTCATTACCCAAGTTTTGTAGTTGCTTCATGACTTCTTGGAGCTCATTTGAGGTACTAGAAGATGAGGTAGAAGCTTCAGTTGAATTCTGATTTCTTGGAGCAGGAATGAGGAGCTAATGTGGGTGTTTGACTAGTGCTTGGAGCTCCTAGTTCTGGATATAGAGGCATAGGTGGCCTAGGTGCAAGTTTACCAACTTGAATTAAGCAATTTTCAGCTCTAATAGCAATGTTATAGGCTGCGTAAAGTTATACCTCCCATGGATTGAATCATCATGGAAATATCAAAATTTAAAGCTTTAAGGAAGTATAGAAAACACCTTCAACTTGTTGGTCTCATGGCCAATGGAATCCTATCCCACATATGCTGAAATCTGAAGTTGAAATTAGTCAACTGTTCATTAGGAGCCCTCTTGATTGTTGTCAATTGTTCCAATAAAGACAAATTATCTCCCTTTTCTCCAAATTGATTGTGAAGAGTTGTGCACAAATGGTCCCAATTCTGATAGACCTGTTGTTAGACTTCTGAACCATTGCAAAGCTTTACCCTTAAAGGAGGATGCCAAAACTTAACTTGAAACAATGTCCATTTCAGTAATTTCATGAATTGCATAGACATTTGCAATGTCTTGGATGTGGTCAATCGGAGTTGTTTGGTTCTCTCTAGTGAAATATGGAATGTTCTTTAATGCTTGCAATGGAACTAGGATTTTGTGCATTGAGAGCAAGTGGGTGCTTCTAGTGAAGTTGACATAGGGATTGGGTTGCACCATCTTGATTGGTCGAGAAACTCTAGTTGATTGAATGAAAGGCCTTCCAGGTGGAGGTGTTGATAAGGTTCTATTTGGTGGAGATGGAGACCTTTGAGCTCTTCTTCCTCTTCTTGCTCTATCTAGGGACAAGTGTAGATAGATAAATAGTCCCTCTTCTCTAGTTCTTGACCTTGTTTGGATTCTTCTCATGAATCTGCCAAGCTTGGACTACTAAACCAGTGGATTCTACCTCTTAGGAGTCACCAGATGTGTAATTTTAAAGCTTCTTACAAGCTAGAGACTTACAACAAGTGCACATCAATCTTGCTGCAATTAAAATGAAGACCTCTTGTCCCACCAGGCATGCTAGAAATGTTATCACCAAATCACAACACCCTATGGTTTGCACAAGTGTGTGTGCTTGAGCTCACGGTGTGATTGGATAACATGGGTACTATCTCCAAGTTGTGGGACTTGCTTCTTGAGATAGACCTCTAGAGAAAGCTGGTTCTTGCTCCTAAACTACCTGCCACAATCTACTCTAATGCAGGAAAAACTATCTATCCTAATCTAACTTTCCAAGGGACCAGGAGAGAGAGAGCATGAAAAAAAGCCTACACTAAAGCGGTGATACACTAGAAAAGAGAGTGAGAATAGTCTTCCAATGTGTGAAAAGTAGAAGCAAAATGCATACTAGAAGGGGTGATAACAGTTCTCCACAATCTAGCAACTGCATTCACAACAATATTTCATGCACACACAATGATAATGGATCCCTACAACAACATAAGATAGACACAATATATATGTAATGAGATTGAAAGGGCAAGAGGAATGCAAACAAACACAACAGGGGAAGATACATCCACAAACTTGCATCTATTGCTTCATAATATGCACAATTCAATCTATTACAAGATAAGGGCTTGGATCACCATGCAAGGAGTCCACTACAAGGGCTTACACATTGGCTTCACAAAACAATTTTGATAGAGTTTTGCTACTCAAAACTATCTCCCTTTACAATGAGCCCAACACTCTAATTTATAGAAATTTGAGAAGAGAGAGAGAGAGAGGAAAATGAAAATCCCAAAATTTATCCTTCAACCACTTGCAAGATGTAGTAAATGAAGTGAAATGATGTTATTTCTTGCAAAAGGCCCCCATACTGTCCCATAACTTGCAAAAATGAAAATGTCATCCCATGCTTCATTAATGCATCCCAACTACTAAATAAAACATTGTTCTAAACCTAGCACATGTTTTCTACAAAATAACATTAATTCCTCATCAAATTTTATATTTATTGATTTTTGTGTGTTGGGCTTGAAACATGATTCCAACGGTACTAATTTTGTGTGTTTTCATTGAGAAATGCAAAATTTATGGCCTTCTGAGTGCGGTAGCTATTTTGGGTCTGCCAGGCATTTTTGTCATTTAACGGGAATGAGCATTTGATTGAATGGAGCTGAAGATGTTTCCTTTATTCGAGGGTGGGACATTGAGTTTTCCTTTGTATGCGGCATTTCGGATATTTGGTTCCTTGTGTCCCATGTCCCTGTGTCTAGAAAAAAACCTCCGATCCACCCGTAAGCCTCCTTCTATAGAAAAATTGGCAAAATTGGGTCCTTGGTGAACTCGTGTCTCATGTGTCCTCGCCGTTGACCAAGCCCTCGGGGCCATTGACCACCACTTCGCCCGCATCCCTTCGACCCACCCTATAAAATCGACATAAGTTAGGTTTTCGGGTCCACATTGTCCCATGTGTAATTGTGCAGCCTAGGTTGCTTTGACTTGACTTTGTCGCACACAACAAAGGAATGTGACTATTTTGTCTTTGCGGGTCTGCGTGTCCTAATGTCCCATGGACTCGCAGACCAAATATACCTGAATTTTCTGATTTGAACTACAAATGTGGCGATTTCGGGATTTGAGGTCCTAGATGTCGCACATGTACCTGTGCGGATTGGGCTCCAAAAACCATATTTTTTTGATTTCTTTGCAAATCGGCCATTTTTGCCATGTGGGTCCCAATCGTACTTGTACTGCGTACTTATGCTTCTGGACTACTTGACTGACTTTCTTTGCACAACACTAGCACAAGCCGAATTTTTACATCTTTTGCAATTTTTCAACTTCATGGATTTTTCTTGGCTAAGGGAGTTAGAGAAAAAGGAGAGGAACCTTAAAAGCCCAATTTTTTTCTCTAGAACCATTTCAACCTACTTGACCTTGAAAAAAATTGCATAAGTTACTAGAATTTATCTTGAGGGGTGGATTTTGGATAACATATACCACATTAAGTCTAAAAGATAAAAAAACACACCACATTCAAAACACTTGATTTGCAGGTTTAGATAAGGGTATGCCCCATCCGCTTAAAACTAGGACATAACCCCTTTGGCATAAGCCTTAAGCTACAAAAATGGGGGTGGTCCTAGGAACCCCAAAGTAGTCCACACAAGAGGGAACCTTGTGGATGAAACAAAAATTTCTCCACACACCTACTTGACTAGTATACACATGAGATTTAGCGTCAAATGTTATCCGTATTGTGACCCCAATGAGAGTACACGATGGACACATTTATTTCCCATTGTGCTTGAAGGGGGTAAAGTAAATCTGGGATAATCCTTGGAAACCTTGGAAAAATCGAGCTCTCTCTTAGATAAATTGTGACACCTAGTTGAGTGAACCACCTAGGAAAGCCATTCAATATTTGGAGCCAACTTGACCAAATCATTGTTGTAAAGAGCCATCATTCATCACAAAACATGTGAAGCATTACTTTTTCTTAGTTTTTCACTCACCCTAAGGCAAGGTGAAACTCTGCCAAAGTGAGGCCAACATTTTTCATCCTCACTTGTACTACTTCCTTCACTTTCTTTTGACACTTTGTTGATCAAAAGAAGAGTGACCACATGTGTATTTCCAATTGATTGTGTCACCACTTTTATGTCTCATTTACGCTCATCCATGTTTACGAATGAGTTGTTAAATGTATAAAGTGTGTGGAGATGTTTTCATATCATTGGTAGCATTTTTGATCTTGATACCCAAGTCAAGATCATCAATCATAGTTAGGCATGATTCATCATCTTGATTCTCCTTTGAATTGTTATCTTGCTTGTATCATATCACAATAATTTTGATACTTACGTCTTGTTTCTTGAAAACTTGACCTAAGTGTCTAGATTATAACGTTACACTATACACATCGTAACAATTCCTTGGTATACTCTAGCCTTGGTTTTCTTTCAAACATTACCTCGATTTTGAAAGGTGTTGTTGTTACCTTTGTGCACATCGTGTCAATATTATTTCGATACTAATACATTACTTTTTGCAAAGTTTTGTTAATGTATCTTAATGGTATTGTTGCATCATTCATATTCGTAACTCCCACTTTTTAAGATATAGGTCTTGATTGGACTTAAACTTGCTTTTAGTATACCTTTCTTGGAAATTGTATCAACCTTTTGTTATTACTTATGTCTTGTTCATTTTTGAACTTGGCATAAGTGGTGACATTTTTTTGATCATCTTACGTGTCAAACTATTAATTGATCGGATACTTAGGAAGTAATCCATTTGACTAATTGGTTTACCAACAACTTTGCATGATTGTGTCTCATTTTTCACATCAACTTATCCATTTCAGACAATCACTTTGATCCATTGATTCTTTATCATTCATTATTCTTTGGTCATTAATTTGTCTTTGTGTTTTGAACTCGTGTGATTGTTCCTTGTATTTATTCGCCTCATAAACTCATTTCTAGGACAATCCTTTGGGTATTTTATCCTCTTGATCTTCTTATTTTTTCATAAGTTCATGATCATTTTTGAACACATCTTTCAAACCTTCGCAAAATTTTTTCCTATCAAGTAATTTTTGCATCAATCAAACATATAAAATCTTTCCTTTGTATCCTCCTTTATGTTGCTAATTTTTTTATAAATCCTTTGACATTTACGCCTCTAAACCTTGTTGGATTATCAATCTTGAGTCATCATGATGTATGTTTTCCTTAGCTTCCCTTTTGGAAAATCACACAAGCATCCCCATCTTTATAAAATGTCTAGTTGGTTGTCATTATGTTGCCCAAATCAACATGAAAACTTCTTCACTTTGAATAAGTTTGATCATACAATCTAGGTCTAGACCTTTGAACCCAACACACACCAAAAATGACTGATTATCATAAGGTCCCTTATACATACGACAATAAGGAATCAAAGTTTCAATGTTCACATCAAAAGACACCCATCATGACCAAACCTCGTTTGGTTCTTCATGCTAGAGAGCACATCCTAAGTAACTGTTCCCCACCTTCATCTCGTAGTTTGTGGTATGGTTTTGACACTTCTGATACAAATTATTATTGGGGTTCCCCCACTCTTCTTCTTATTCTAATCAAAACATTTCCTCTTCTTCTGAGGATTCCAATCCAAATATTTCCTCTGATTCTTCTGATGATTTAGATCCAAACTACTATTCAGATTCATCTCATTCGAATCCTAAGTTGTGATCCTCCCCTTCTTCACAGGACCTCCTTCATCATACTTCTACTGTGATTTTTGAGTCCCCCCTTTCTTTACGGGACCTCCTTTATCATTCATCCAATTCGACTCCTAAGTCACGGTCCTCCCCTCCTTTGTAGGACGTTCTTTATCATTCATCTAATGTGATTTTTGATTCGTGGTCATCCCCTTCTTTGCAAGACCTTATTTATAAAACATATAATGTGATTCTTCAATCACGGTCCTCACCTTCTTTATAGGACCTTTTTATCAGCTACCTTAATGAAATCTTCCTCCGTTGGAGATTCATGCGACTCAAAGTCCTTCTAGTTAATCATCCAAGTTAACTCCTACATCACAATCTACAGAATTTGGATACAAAATCCTTCTATTCTTCCTCCATGATGTCATCTTATAGGGAAACCTATAACAACTAATTCTAAATCCACATCTTCTTCTACTCATGAGACATATAGCCTTAATTCTACTTCATCTCTTGAGTCATATTCTTCTATCAATCATCATCAAACATCTTCTAAGTCTTCCACACTAGTTGGACCTTTTTCTTCCAATCAAACCCTTATGATCGATCAACAACCCATACTGATTGATTTCTTTCAGAACAAAGGAGTGATCATGGCCTTTATAGGAAACACATGAAGATATCCCTCTAACTATGAGCAAGGATTCTCTTTAAACTTCGATTCATCCACATATTATGAGGAAAAATATGATTCCTTTTATCAATAAATGGAGGAAGATCCTTAGATCATATAACTTGATCCTCCTCTTATTCTTCCATCTTCACATTCTTCATTACATGATGAAACTCCTAGGTCTTGCATTGATCCATGGCCTATCTTCTCATCACCCAATCACTCTTTTTCTATCACAATTCCTCAATCAAAATATCTTATGGGGTAAACTCCAAGTATCCCTTCATATTCATCTAGGTGTGGGTCACTTTCTATTAGCTCTCCCTCTACTATTTGTGTGACATTTTTGAGTAGTCCACTATATTCTATTTTTAGGGCACATCCAAGCAGCCCCTTTTCTTCTATGTATAGGTCACCCCTGGGTATTACATCATCTTCTTTTCTTGGGCCACATCCTAGTATCCCATCATCTTCTAGCTATGGGTCATGCCCTAGCATCCCTTATCCTTATATTCTGGGGCCACATCCTAGTAGACCTTTGTCTTCTATTTGTGGCTCACCTCCCGGTATCCCATCTTCTTCAATCCTTGGACCATATCATTTTCATCAATCACATTATTCTTCTACCAAATATTGTGGTAAGCCCAACATCATTTCTCACATTAATTCTAAATGTCCATGTTCTTCTCCCACTTCGGGATTAGACAAGTCAAGCATTAGCTTATAAGAAACCTAGATAAGTTTTTACCAAGATAAGACCAAAATGTTGAAGAGCTCCAAAGCTCCCAACAACTCAAACGATTATAAAATTAAAAATCAAACACGATTCTAGAATGCACACCAACGTACCCATCAAGTATGGTGTAAAGTGTAGAAACCTATGGATAGGGAACTCAAGCTCCCACATACAAAACCCATGTTTCAAAACAAATCACAATCATTTGTTGAGTGTGAGCTCACCATGATCATCGAGATCGGGGATAATATTACACTTGATAGACAAACACACTTAGTCTCTCTTATCAAAGAAATCACGAACATCATTTTTGGATCCTATCATGCAGAGTGACATGTTTCATTCTGATAACCATAAAAAAAAATAAAATAGTTCAAAAATACAAAAAATGAGAAAACATTAAAACATTACAAAAAAAATTAAAGGTATAAATATCAAACATTGCAATCAAGTATTGCGTACACATGGATGTTCTTTCTTCCCTTTCTTTCATATTCCTCTACAATTCATCCACCATTTTCATCCCTTCGATGATATTTTGGTTAGCTTATTTCATACACATTTTGTGACATTTATCTCTATGGTATCCATTTGACCTTGGTCTTTCATAACCTTGGTAAATTAAAGAATGACTGACCTCTTAGAGATCCTATCACTATCTACATATAATAAACTTGTTGGGAAGAATTTTTGGGTGTATTTTTTGACACTAGACAATTTTATCATCACAATCACTTCCACATCCTTCCATCAAGCCATCAATGGTTCTTAACCCCTTGTTAAACAAGAGAGCTGAAATAAGTTTTTAGGAAGCAAAAGAAACTTGATATATAAATCTCTCTTGGTGTATTTCCAATAATGCATACACGGGGCTATGGATGAATAAATGACGATAGAGAAAATGTTTCGATTAGAATAAAATGCATCTCCATCGGGATATGGATTCTGACTAGAAACGAAGTAATATACGACTCTCATCCCATAATCCATTCATAAATCACCTTTCAAACTAAATCATTCCTACACATTGGCTAGTATCTTCACTTAATGTCTATCAAATCTTTCCTTTAAGAGGTAATTAATTTCCACATGCACACACAGGATCTTGATGAGTAAACATGATTAGTATGTTATCAAATGTTAATTTTTGGACCTTGTTCAAACTCTTGCTTTAGCGCATGTCTTGTCTCATGATTTATGCCTTGGGCTAATCAATTTTTCATCAACTGCCTTCTAAATATTTTCATAGCATCCTTTGTTCTTCAAAATCATTTAGAACATCCATGTGTATCAGATGTCCTCTTTGCCATGTTTGCAGGCACTTTTGTCCCCTTTTAATAAGACAATTTTATAATTCTTTTCTCTCATGTGTTTATTGGCCATATTACACTTTGGGGAATCCTTGCTCCCTCATGATTCAACCTATTTTATATTGGCCTTGGGACCCCTTCACTGTGTGAAGATTTTTATTTTGAATACTCCCACCTAATCGCTTTGGGGCATATTCGCATCTTCACTTTCTTGTGCATACCCATGGAGTTTTGCCCTTGTACATCCCATTTATAATTGGGGAATCCACGCTTCTTTGTCTTCCTATACATAGTTTTAGAAAAATTTCAAAATAAAAAACATTCAAATATGTTTCTAAAAAATCAAAAATAATAAAAATAATCCTACAAAACATTGCTCTTTGGTTCTCGCCAGTTCTTGTGTGCAACTTGCAAATCATCTTGATCTACCTCTATCAAAAAAGTTTGGTTTGCTTACTATGTCTATACTTTGGGGTACAATGAGTTTCTTGGTACTATTTCATAGTGCACGATTGCTTTTCATAGGACCCAAGTGTCCTCCGTTATTCCCCTTGCATGTATCCTTGCTTGGGGCACCATCTTTTAACCCTTGTTAATTCACACAGTCGAGAATCAAAGCTTGATAAAAAATGTTGCATTATGTTTCTCTGTTTGGTTAGCTTGTTTAATTTCTTGTATTTCATTACATTATGTATGTTGCAAGGAGTTAGGAATCTTTTACTTTCTCGTATTGCATTACATTTTGTATGTTGCATGGAGTTGGTATTTTCAGCAATGGAAAATTGTTCGTATTATGGATTTTCATGTCATTCTACTTTTGTCATATGCTTATATTTTTAATAAGGACCGATGACATAGATCTTTGGAAATATGATGACACTAAAGTTTTTTCAATACACTAGATGAAAGATTTCTCTTTTCTTTTTGTCTTCATTCGTCTTCTACATCATTCTCCTATCAACACTATTCTTATGATTCACCTTAGACATCCTACCCTTACTCATTATTCCATGCATTTCTCTCACCTTTTTTGACCATCGATTGCCTTATTTCATCACCACATCGACACTCGAGGGGGCATCTCTCACTTATACTAATTTTTCTTCTACCCCTTCAAAATTTTATCTGTCTACTATCTTTGAAGTAGCATCACTTATGCCACCCCAAAGAGGGGAAAATGTAGACACCTATAATTTAACTCGAGAAATTTAAATACTTAAATTACGTTAATTATACCTTTTCCTCAAATTTATGACATATAATCAATAATGCTCATTTTCTCTTCTATCACCGTTAATTAGTTACATTACATTAATTAATTAACTCTTCTATCTAGAAAATATGCCAATTAATGACCTTCCATTAATTAATACCCATTTCTATCTATATTAATTAATTATCTTCCTCTTCCATTAAATCAATAAATAATCATTTATTTTATTAAATTCCTCCCATAGTCTAAATCATGCTATTTATCCTCTAAAAATCTTATATAAGCTTGCTCACCTATTAATTAATCACTTGGGTTTATTAATAAATCCCCTCAAACCCCATGAGTCACTAAAGGACAAAATAAAATCTCCTAAGGTTGAATCAACCCCTTTTAACCATTCTTATCCATAACTAACTCAACCTAGCTATTATCCCACATGTAAAGAGATGTAGAGATTATTTTATCCATTGGGCTATATAAAGAGCCCTCCTCCTACCTTTCTATTTACACCTTTACACCTAAATGAGAATAGAGCCTAAGCTATAACTATTTTATCATCTCGAGTATTCCTCATTGGAGGAGCTAGCTATTTTCATTTCTTGCATTCATTATTCCAAGTTTGAGGTCATATGGAGATATGACAAATGGTCTTGTAGCCATGGATTGACAAGAATCCATTCTTTAAACCTTGGGATTAAAGAATACAATCAAACCTTTTAATTGCTAAGGATCTAAATAGGTTCATTTCATTAGCATTCAATTAGAGATAGAGGTTAATTATTTTAGCATGTAAGTTTGAATCTTCATTTCATGTTCTAATGCAAATATGTTAATAGATTAGCTTTGCTTAATCTCTAAGAATGATGATATATTAATCTAGTTAGCATTGTATTGAAGCTATTAGGTGTTAGCTTTAATTTCCTTTGCATTGTTAACTAATTCATATACACACTTTTATACCTTTGCACCATCCCCCAATGTGATGCACATCATGATCTCGTGATGCTTCATGCACTAGAGGTTTATCGAAAAATAATAAAATGTATGAACAAAACCTTAAGTCAAATCTCTCTAGCTTGTAGTATCTTGTATGAAATTGGTATGTACATACCACGTGCGTGCGCACCTCACGGGTGGAATGTAACTTATTCATCTAAAGATATGGTGGTTAGGCCTCCCAAGCTTGCACCCATACTCTCTCTCAATTATGGACGTGTGTCAAGGAAAGGGTCTTCACTTTATATTCACAAATATGTGTAGGCATATTAATTTATATAAACCTAGTTGAGAAGGTGATTCTCACTTCTCACCATCCCAACAAGTTATCTCTTTGTGTCTCCCACCAACATACTACTCTTGTACCATGTAAAGTATACACAAACATGTTCCTTTAATCACCTTTGTTCTTCTAGTGTTCCTCCATGGCACACAAGAAAGAATCTAGATTTTCTTCAATAGTATATATAGGTAAATTAACTCTTCCCATATGCGTAACCATGCATGACATAATCATCGTAGTTACTCTCCCCTTCATCTCCTACCCGACCATTTCATACATTCCATGGGACTAACTATTACAAGAAAAACATGTTATGTTGCTAATCGACTACTCATCTCCCCACCGCAACATGCCTTCCTTGGATGGTTCCATGGTCTTAGGGTCATATACTATGCATGCATAAATATTATTCCAATATTCTTCACTCGGAGGCTCAAAGATATGGTTTATCTTTTTCTTCATTTAGAGGTATAATGATGGGTTGATTCTTATTTTATAAACTTATGTACCCCTTATTGAAGCACATGTATGCATTGTTTGCATAACATCATGATCACCCAATTAATGTTGAAAATTTTTCTTCTGCAGAAATATCTAATACCTCAAAATATCCAAAGATAATTAGCTCCCGAAATTGGAATATCCCTTATTTTGTTCACCACATACAAAAATTTCAAGATGGCTGTAATGTTGGTCTCCCCATCTGATTCCATGCATCCAAGGAGAAAATTTACCTTAACGTCTATATCTATCAAAATATTTCTTACCAACCACTCATTAATTACTTCATCCAAATAAATATCTTTATCATACTCATGGTTATGTGGTGGAAAGTTTTCATGTAGTATCTATTACTCAACCAAATTATGTGTGTGGTACCTTCTCTCACAGATCATTCCCTAATAGAGGAATGATATTCTCCTGGAGCAACATCTTACACACTTATTTCAGGTCATCCACATCTTTATGTGGGAGTTCAACATACTTCACCCATTCCCTTTCGTGGGCCTACTCCTTCAAGTAATGTATCTCACATTGTAACTCTTTGATGACTCCCGTAGTCTCTTGATATAATTCCTTCTAATGAGCAACATTTAGATATATGGAATGCATGCATTATTATCTCATGATGAGTGCTCTGACTTTGAGAGGATTGCATGCACGTGCTGCTTCAACATGTCCAATGACCCACAAAAGATGTAACTCAAATGTAGACACCTAAAATTAGCACCGTTAATCCCCATGTCTACGTCCGCTAACTCCCTTTGTTATAAAATCACCATCATATTATACATTAAATTCATCATCACATTATTATCATTTTATCTATTAAATGCTTATCCTAAGTCTTATTCCTCCCCATTATATTTACTCCTCGTAAATATCATTCTACAATATTAAAATCCTATTTTATCCTCTCCTAAACCACTCAAACCACTTACAAACCAAAATAAAATAAAACACATAAAAAAACATCCTCCCAACTATTTGATCTAAACCAAAAACTATAAATAGAGGGATACCCCTCCCACCTTTTCCTAAGAACTCTCTCTCTCATCTCATTTTTGATTTAGGTCATGCTTAAGTATTTTTAGAGTCATTTCATAGTTTATTTGAGCTATTTACTTGTTATTTGCTAATCCTTTCAAAGATTTAGGTAAATGGGAGAAGCCATTAATGGTGAGCTTCCATTCTTAAGATTTTGAGACATCAATAAACACATAACTGATTGCTAGAGATTTAATAGGTTCACTTATAGATAGCTTTCATGGAGTAGAGAACTAATATAGTCATGTTTAGAGATTGATTATTTGTTTCAAGCTTTATATATATGCATGCAAATAGGTAGCTCTTTCTTATCTCTAATCTGATGGTCATTGAGTTGTTCGTTTCAAATATTTTGGGGTTTCTTTAGATATTCTTACCCCATGTTCATAGCTTTAACAAACCTTTCATTGCACACATCCTACTTGTGGAATGGGTGCTTCACTAAATTAGGGGTTGGTGCTCATTGTAGGGTTGTAGCTCTACTAAATTAGGGGTTGGTGCTCCTTGTGGGGTTGGTGCCTCACTAAATTTCAAACATATGAATATAAATATTTTGTTTTAGTGGTTTTTATTCACCGTGAGAGTTTCCCAATTATATCTTATGTCTTGTGTTGATTATCTTGCTTATGGTTTTCTCGCATATGTGAAATATGATTATGTGCACACATTGATGGATGGTTAAATGGTTTTGAGTTTTTAATAAGTAATCTAAAATATTATTTGAAATTTTGTAAGGACTGATTCAACCCCCCTTATCCTATTGTGCTTCCAACAATATATATATATATCTTATGAGAACTACATAAGGCTTGATCCCTCTCGAGGGTATGTAGTTTAGCACTTGGTTCCACCAAGGATAGTCCAAGCAATATGATACAATTATAAACAATGAAAAATATATATTCAAATATATTGTTTTAAATTCTTTACATTTGTGACAAGAATTAGAAAGATTTTTTTCTTTTATGAAAATTAAAAACACTTAAACTAGTGGCGAAAATCTATACAACAAGTTTTTAATAACAATGAGATCTAATGGTTGGAGCCTAGCAGTCTAATATTATCTAAAATGTAATTATATCATGTATGTAATGATTTGGTATTATAAATCCAAATTTTTATTCTTTTGGTTAAAACAAGATAAATACAAGCTAGTGATCATTTAGGCTTAAATAATATAACGGTCTTGCGGGTTAGTAAAATATTACAATTAAGAAAAAAAAATCCTATAGGAAAAATAAATTCTTGAACCATACGGTAGCTAAGCTACACAATTTTTTTTTTGCTAAAAAGCAATACCGAATAGACAAAACATAGGGTTTTCTAATATGAAAATATTCATTACATAAGATGGTTTTATGTAGTTTTAAATAATATTATATAATGATAGTGAATTGTAAATATTTTAGGTTAAAATAGAATAATTATAGCCCGACATGGCCACTAGGTTAGACAACTATTTCATGATTAGGTGTACTACAATGTGAGTAATCAAATTGGAAAGATGCAAATGATAACACATATATTAAGAGTGCATATATAGATATATACATCCATGTATACAATAGTGTATTTACATATTTTACAAAACTCTATCTCTAATAATACTTAACATATTAGAATTTATGTCTTATATGAAATCTCTTATTCCTTGGTTTCACGATTATTTTGAAATAGATCACCGATTTCATAAGGTGGTGGTCGAAATAACAAATTATATCTTGTCATCCATAAAGCTATGTGATTTTTTTAGCATAACATGGGGGTAAAAAATGTAATATGTATTTAAAATTAAATATATTAATATTTATATTTGATTATATGTACGCGTATATATTTGTGTTTTATATACATGCATATATGCCAATTCTAATAAATATACCTAACATTGTACAAAACTAAACGTGTTGATGACATTACATTTGACTATTTCTATATGAAAAAATGTGTATAATTAAAAATATATATCATGCATTTGAATATTTTATATGGTTTTATAGTTTTAAATAAATTTATTAACCTAAGTCATATTATCAAGAATCTTCCATGTTTATATGTGCCATATTAATAAAAAGCATTAAAGTTAGGAAAAAGGAAGACCTGAATAATAACTTTGGGTCTAAAAAATTACGATTCAAAAAAATTGTGGATATGTGACACATTTTTTTCATAATGGAGACAAGAATTCCCTATAGGAAAAAAACAACCATAGGAACAAGTAGGAAAAAACCAAAATATATCCATAAAGAGACATAAAAGAGATGAAAAGGGAGCACATTTAATAGAGAAACATAAAAGAGTGAAAAGGGATCAAATTTTTGTTCGTTAGGGAAAACCACAAGGTGATTTTTAGGAATAACAAGTTGGTTTAACAAGGTGATAAAAAGGAATATCAAAGGTAATGAAGTGAGATTCGATAGGGAAAGATAGGACTGGAATGTGGTGCAAAACAAAAGAAGCGTACAAGACGGATCAATTGAAAAACTTGCAATCAAAAAAGGTACACATATACTATAGTAGATGCTTTTGATAAATACATTTTTAGTAATAAATTAAATTATTTTTCGCAAGATCCATCTGCTATGTGAAACCAACTTTGTGCAAATCGTAGGAAATAATCTCATCCTCTCCACAACCTCTTTTGTGTGCCTGATCTATGTACTTCCTTTGTGTACGTGCTCTGCCAGAGCAGATTATTACTACTACTTTACTTTTCCTTGCAAAAATGCCCACAAATCATGAACTCGGGCTTGTAATCTATGGTCAATGAGTATTGTATTTTAATTTCATGAGATACATTTCTACAATTCTAGAAAAAAGAAACCCCAATCAATATTGCTAAGAGATATTTAATAAAATTTTTGCACATTCCACAAAAGAAATTTCGAAAAACAAAAAAGTGCGGGATATGAAAATATTAAAATTTGAATATTACCCTCATTAAGAAAAAGTGCGGGATATTGAAATTTCAAATATTCCTAAATGTGGGGGAATTTAAAATTCAAAATTTGAATTTCTCCCTCATTAAGAAAAAGTGGGGAAAACAAATTTTGAAATTGTTTTTTTAAATGCACGGAACATCATAACATTTTTTCAAATTTTATGTCAAATGGGGTGAAATATAAATAGGATACCGAAATCCGTACACAAATTTGTGAAACAAATTACATCAATGTAAAATAACTCAAATTCAAAATAATGTAATTTAATAATGTAAGCATAATAAATATATTATAAGAAAATAAAATTAATAAATTCTAAACATAGTTTTATAGTTTGGTAAAATAATATAAGCACATTTTTATCAATAAGTCAGAAACAATATTTATTTTTAATTTTTATCAATATCGTATCAACATTGTTAGATATAGTGCACACTAATTAAATATAATTCTCCAATTAAAATGTGCCATGTGTCAAGTTTGAACACGATAGTTGTGTAACATTATAATTAACACAGATTAATATTAATAAATTTAGATTTAAAGAATTCCATAGAAATAGATCTTAATAAATCCACAACATTATTATTCAAATTTAATACGCACTAAAAAAGATGACACGTGGCATGAAAATTCTAATATCTCTTTTGTTGGTCAATATTCTAGTGTTATTTACCTTTCACTTTAGTAAACCTAAAGCATACATTTCCTATCTTTTGTTGCCATAATGTAATGTATAGAGAACAAATAAACCAAGCTTAGTGGCCTCTAGTCCATTCCTTTTAGAAGGTAAAATTTATAAAAAAATGAAACTTTAAACTAGTCCACATCCTTTAGAAGGGACCAATGCTTAGAGAAAGTGTAATCCTTTATTTTTATAGTTAACGAATATATCACTTTAATTTGTTAATTTTGTATAATCATGTATATTACAAAATGTCATATATAAACATATTTCATATCTACTTATGTAAAAGAAAACACTTAGTATTCGCTAAGCTCCATTGATATGATTTTTTATTCCAAATATCTATTCAAAATAAGAAACATTAGGTCTTAGCAACCACTAAGATATTCCTTTCAATAAGTGTTAAAGAACAACAAGGAATGTTTTATGCCATCAATTCATATATTGAGGAGAAGCCTAGCGGCTGCTAAGTGCTATATTTTCTTTCAATGCATGATAATTGGGATGAAAAATTTGGCCTAATTTCTAATATTATTGATTTGTTAATCTTACCAAATATTCAGAGTGAGAGACTTTCAATCCTTGCGGTTGTGATACTACTTTTTAATCAAAAGTATTATTGATCAACGCATAATGTAGTATTATAATCATTTAAAAAGTAATATTCAGAGTGAGAGACTTATGGTTGACACCATTTTAAGTTGAATACGAGCATACTAAAAATGACTTCTATACACATATTTCCCATCAACTTGTATACAAGAAAAATCTTAACGACAACTAAGCTCCATTGCTTGAGTTTTTATCCCAATTCTCAATTTAAAATAACAATCATTAGGTATTATTACCCACTAATCTATTTCATTGAGTAAGTGTTAATGACAAAAAATGGATTTTTTATTTTGTCCATTTATTTGTAGGGGAGAAGCCTAGCAGCCGCTAAGCTCTATATTTTCTTTGACACCTTTCCAACAATTTAAGGAAAATTAGAGGTTGTTTGACTCAAGTATAATTATTTGATTAGGTGAAAATGACTATTCATACCCTCAATGCGTGAATATTAGCTTGAAAACATTGGGATATATTACATTATTATTACTTTATTAACTTTACCAAATAATAAAAGCGAAAAATTGAGAGCCTTTTTGTCGTGAGACTACGTTTTATTCAAAAGTAATATTAATTAACACATAATTTAGTATTATAACCATTTCAAAAAGTAATATTTAGACTGAGATACTTACTATTGATATCATTTTGAATTGAATCCTAACATATACTAAGCTTACTATTTTTTACCCTTATTTGATACAAAGTAACGAAGACCAACAATTTGTGGCCTATGAAGACTGATCCTCTAAATATTCTAACATAGGTTTGAATGATTTATAATAATTTCCTTCAATTAATATTGTAAATCTAACTATTAATTAGAGTAAGAGACACTATACCCTTTGTGCGCTTTCCGTACTATACCTTCGAGACTACATTTGACTATGGAAATGGCTATGGTGGTGTAGGTCATACTTACATTTAGGAAACACGTAATCCTTCCCATTTGTATTAGATAGCTTGTTAAGGAATTACCTAGTGACGAATAAGATTTAAATATATTACTTTGATTTGTTAAAGCCATATAATACTTTCAACTCGAGAATGTACGATATACACATGTTTAGCATCATCTTGTATAAAAGAAAATTCTTAGTGACCGCTAACTCTAAAATTATAATTTGTTTCTCAAAAGTTCTATTCAAAATAAGAAACATTATTTCTCAATGGCCTCTACATTATTTCATTCAATAGGTGTTAATGAACAAGTATTTTTTAATCTATCCATTTATAAGTCAATGAGAATCCATGTCGCATTAAGATCTATATTTTCTTATGTTCTTATCATGCCATGTAAAGAAAATTATAGGTTTTTAGATGCATGTATAATCCTTTAAATAGATACAAATGAATGTTGATCCTTTCAATGTGTGATAATTGGCTAGAATACTTTTGGATAAGATCTTTATTATTGATTTGATAATCCTTCAAAATATTCAAAGTGAGAGACTTTAGAGGCCGAATCCTAAGAGTAATTCCTATTCAAAAGTAATGTTGATAAAAAGATTAATTATTATAACCAATTGAATGTTAGATACAAATTTAATGGAGAATTGTGCTTGATACCATGTCGAGTCAAAGCCTAGTGGTTCTTTATCCATTAAGTTAATTAATCTTCAATGATACAAAGTAAGATACTCTAGAGGGGCAGCCACTAGGCTAATAACTATATTCCTTATGAGAAAATTACAAAATAAAATTTTATACTTTATATCTAAACTAATTATTAATGTCTTCTACTCCAATTCTAGGTAATATGTATTCCATAAAAGCACAAAGTGCAGTTTTTACAATGAATACACAGAATAACAATACTTACAATTCTTCAGCATTACAATATAAAAATATATAGGAGGATTTTATCCTACATTCAAGGAGAACTAACTCCACAAATATCTCCAACAAACTATCCTACAGGTGTTTTCACTACCAACCAATATACGTCCAAAACTATTTATGTGATTGGTTATAAAAACCATCAAAAACATATAAACTATTACAATGGAGCACTATTAAATAATTATTTCCTAACATCCCCCCCCTTAGTGCGAACATGGGGAAAACTTACCTTTGTACTTTTACTTGCACATGATCTAGTGATTTTCACGGATGATCACAAACCTCGAGATGGTTTTGTGAATGGTTGAGAAAAAACCAAAAATGGTGTTTTAGCAATTGGTTTACCACAAAGCACAAAGTGATGGTTTTGCAAGTGGATTACCGACAACCAAGAATGATGGTTTTACTAATGTTTTATCACAAACCACAAATGAAATTTTTCAAGTGGTTTACCTACAACCACATCATGATATGCAAAGTACTATTCTCAGCCCTCATCACATATCACCATGGGAATAACATAGGAAATTATGTTGAAATATTCTGCTCATACATACATAGAAAAATATGACATAATGGAAACATAACATTGGACCATGTTCCCCCCTCTATATGGAAATTCCACTTATTGTAAACAGGAACACTGCAAACTGGAACACAACAGAAAACACTTACTCACACTACATATATGTCACCACAGTTGAAGTGGCCCCATCGTTGGCAACTGACGAGAGGTCATTGAATGACCTCCAGCCTCCATTTTCCTCCATCCTCCAGTATCATGCTCAATACAAGAAGTCTTCAGAGCCACTTTGTATTCGTTTACTTGTTCTTCCTCATTCTCTCGATCCTTCTTTAGTAATGAAATTACCATCGTTTCCTTTGAGTTTTCCACTAAGTATATATTGAGCTCGAACTCTACAAAATGAAGTTGTATTTCCATTTTTCTTATTGTAGACACATTCTCTTTCCTTTTTATATTTAGAAAAAAATTTACTTCCTTTTTACATGCATTGTTGTTTCTTCTTATACATCTTATTTGGTCCATTTTTCCTCGGCTAGAAGAGCTGATATCATATCTTCCAATGATTTGGAAGGCATCGACCAAGTGTGAAGACACCATTACTATATTTGGGAGGCAAACTATTCAACAGAATATATTTTGGATCTTCATCTTCTACTCAAGCTTTTACTTCCACCGGTTTTCGGGAGAGAGGCGTGTAAATCATTAATATGATTTGAGATTGTATTTTCTTCACCCATTTTTAACTTGAACAATTGTAATTTAACAGAAAATTTTGCATTTACTACTTTAGCACCAAAGGTTTTGTTCAATTTTTCCCACATTTCAAGAGATGATTTCTCAAGATCGACATAGTGTAGCTCAATATCTAAGAGCGAAATACTAATAATGGATTTGGATTTATCATCTCTCGTTTCCCATTCTACCAATTTGGTTGGATCTCTAGGTGTTGGTTCTTTTCCATCTACTATTCTCCTAGAGATTTTTATTCATTAACTCGCATATGAATCTTCACTCTCCAAGTATGAAAATTGAGTCCATTGAATTTTTCTAGAGGAAATTCCATTGTGAGATGGAGAAAAAATTTCTAACAACATTTTGACTATTTTGACTAATGTTTTTGTGTAAATGTGCAATAGGGAAATTGGAAGTTTCCAAGCACGACAACTATACTCCTCTGCCTAAATTTTCATGTTTGATCATTCCCAGGAACCCCAAGTCAAATCCGCCAGTTCGGTCACCCCCTATTTGATGTAAAATTTATCCCCTAGGTGATTTAGGAAATTATATTCATTCCCCTAGGTGATTTTAGGGAGTTATGAAAAGATGCTATCTACTCGCAATATTGGGAAGGGCTATCACTGGCCTTCCTAGGACTGGATCAACCCTTGGAGCGGAACAAAAGGGTAAAATTCAACATGGAGGTGAATTGAAGACCTTAAAACATCATGGAAATTATTTTGGAAGGTTTTGGGAAGTTTTGAGAAACTTGGAGCAGTTTGAGAAAAATTAGGGTTCATAAGCCTAGGCAATACACAGGCCTAAAACAACTACTGGGCTTCAAAAGATGATTTCGAGAGCTCCGAAGGAGTTAGAAGCAAAAAAACCTACGGAAAGATGATTCAAATAAATACATGATGATGAAATCATATTTTCACAACACCTTGGCACATAGGATTGGCAGGCAATTTTTATCAGGTACAAGTGGAGTCTCAAATCACAAATACAATTTTTCAGGGATCATATAGATGAATAAATACATGATACCCCCACCATTGGATTAAAAATTCCATTTCCAGTTAGGATAATATAAAATTTCACCAATAAATTCCACCAGGAGCTCAAGTTATCTTCTTTCTAAGTTTCCCTCTCAAAGGCAGTTTAGGACTTAGTCATTTTTCGGAGGACACATGTTAGCTCCAGGGGACCAGGTAAACTGATTTCCCTTATATACCTAAGGTGAGGGAAATCATACCTCAAAAAATGTGCCCATCCCCTATGGGGAGTCATTTAGACACCCACATGACCGACTTTCATCTCCCATGTGCATTTTTAGAGCATCCATTCCTTGTCGTCGGATCTTGTGCCACGTGTCAGCTCTAGGACAATCGTGGAAATTTATGTCCCTTATCTACCTAAGGTGGGGATGTTAGACCTTGTAAAATGCACATAGACCCTATGCAGAGTCATTTGGACACCCACGTGACCGATTTTCAGCCCCCAAGTGCATTTTTAGAGCATCCATTCACTACCGTCGGGTCGAGCACCACATGTCACTCCAGGACCACCGTGAAACTAATGTCCCTTATTTCCCTAAAGTGGGGAAAATAAGACATGGGAAAATGTTCCCATCACATATGGGGAGTCATTTGGACACCCACGTGACCAACTTTTAGCCCCTAGGTGCATTTTTCAAGCGAATCCCCTACCGTCGGATCGAGGACACATGGCATCACCTTGACCACCATGAAAATTGATGTCCCTCATATCCATGAGGTCAGGGACATTAGGGACATACAAATGCATCCATTACCTCCATGTGTAAGTTTTGAACATTCAAATCTGGCACTTAGCCATTTCTTTCCCCTCATTTCTCCTTCACAACTTCTCTCCATGCCATGGCCATGTTCTTGCTTGTCCAGACACCCGGTCCACCATTGCTGATCTGAACCAGCTTCATCATGATAAAAAAACTCTCCAATACATAAATATGTAGAAAATATGCAGGCCTCAGAGAAAAATGGAGTGGAATGACGAAGAATGAAGAGAAAATGGAGATTTTTCACTGGATAACTACGAAGCCACCCGATCGAAAAATCCTCATATCTTGCAAAATACAAGTCGATCGAGATGCCATATTTTACAGACTTCCACATTTTCAAGACAATCACAATGCAATAAATTAGAGGTAAAATGGTCCCCATAATTAATTATTCTAAAAAAATCCTCACTTTGTGCACTGGTTCACATTCATTTGATTTCCCATCATTTTGGCAATGGAAATGAGCTAAAAACTTGCACACGAGCTCTAAATGAAAATCCTATCGCAATGGAGTTGTTTTCTTAAAAAATGGAGACAAAAACTAGACCTACAAATTTTAAACTCCATTAATGGCCACCATGGTAGCTCCGTGTCCAAAGCTACTGCCAAGTGAAAATTTGAAAATTTATTTCTATGCATTCCAGTGGGAAAAACTATGTGAAATTCAGAGGGTGTGATCGTAACGACAAGACAAGTCTAAAAAATTATGTTCCATTGCAAATCAAGCACTAGAAGCACACTTTCTAAAAATAGCAATTTTTCCTATATAGACTTGCTATGCTTGGAAAGTCATCATCAAAAGTAGCTGAGACAAAGGAGGTGAGCATTAAAGATCATGAGGAAGCCGGAATGAGTGTTCGATCAGAATACAATGAAAATGAACACTTACTAAAAATAGTAAGTCTCTTATATGGGTGTTTACTAAAAATAGTAAGTCACCCCAAGAAGTGGTTGAGGCAAGGGTAGTTTTGGCACAATGGGACATTCAAAACTTCATCACATCAGAGCTTCCCATCAACAAGGATCATCAGAATTCATTGGGAATGACATCTCCTCTTCTTCTTCTCTCTCTCTTTCTCTCTCCTCTTCCCCCAACTTTCTCTCACTTTCAAATGTTCTAATTCTTCGTTGGGGTTTGTACTTTTTGATATGCCTTTAAGTCACTTAAAAGTGATTTTAGAAACATAATGTAAATTAAGTCACCTTTATGTTATAAAAAGGGACTTAAAAGTTTCCTAGGAAGTTGAAAAGTTTTAAGTTGTGCGAGGACATATGAAAAGGCATTGGGGGGTAAATGAAGAGTCATATTCTACTCTATAAATTATAATGTCATTTCCATTTCAAAGGGTTGATAATTGATCTTGTAAAATCATGAGTGCATTGTACTTAGAGAAAGTAAAGGAGATAGCCATTTTCTTCTACTTTCCTCCATTCTCAAATTTCTTCCATTCCCACATTATGTACAACTTTGATTGGAGCAATCAATACAAGAAGGAGTTTCTAGCTTTCTTTGAATAATGGGTTTCTTGATACTTGGTGATCAATAAATTATATTTGGTCTTGCTTCTATTTGTAGAGTTGTTTCTTCCCATAAATGCATGTGTTGAAGTTTCTAACTAGTGTGTGTGCAGGAATCTAATTCTCTACCTGCAACATTAGTTCTCCTACCTCTTTTGTCACTCCCCTTTCCCAATCTTTAGAAAAATTCTTCCTAGCAAGAGATTGTTAGATTTTCCGCAGGTCGAGTGGAGTGTACCTATTGGATCCCCTGGTCAAAAGGCCACCACAAAAATACACCTTTTCACATGTATGCATATACAACAACTGCACTTGATTAAGTAGAGGGACTTAGATTCCCAGAGCGTTGGTAAGAAATCCACAAGTTTGTCCACTCAACAAATTTTATTGCCAACATTTTTGGCACCACCTTGTGGGGCATATTTAGTAACATCTATGCCTAATATACGACTACGAGTCTAAAAATTCAAAAAAAAATGAAATATTGAAAAAATTAAAAAAAGAGTTCATGAAAGTTATTTACTGAAAGATACAGTGTTGATTTCTTCATGTGAATTTTCACATTCAAAAGTGTCCTTTCATTTTCTCACTTCAATAATTTCCAAAAGCTAGCTGAAGGAAGATACACTAGGTTGAACAGGTCGAGAGGTGGGTTTGTTTCCAATTTTAAGGAATTACAAAATCAACAGGAATAAATTAGAGATAATCCATACTTCTTCTCTCAAGCCTCCTCTCCATCTAGCACTTCAAGAAATTCACCTAGCAATCTTATCCAAACTCCTGTTAATACCCCCTTCAAATTCTCCCATTTTCACCCACCATTGAGCATTGAGCTCTCGGAAGAAGAAGAATTTGAAGAAGAATTTATAGAAGCAAGAGCTGAAGCAGAAGAAAAAATGAAAATGGAAGATGAAGTAGAAATACCCAACCCATTATTCCATGGGGAAGGAATACAGGCCCACTTTCTCTTGAACCCCCACTTCACAATCTACCAATGGGTTCCCACAAGAACTTTCCAAATTTCAAAGGTGACAACACACAACATCTTGAAAGAACACATCGCTTCTTTCACGACATCATGTGGAATTCTTGGTGTCCAACATGAAGATGTTGTTGTAAGATTGTTCATGGAGTCTCTCCAAGAAAAATCAGTAGAATGGTTCTACCTCCTTCCTACTCGATCCATCACTGGTTGGGATGACATCAAGACTACCTTCGAGGAAAGATTTAAATCAACTAAAGACTATCAAGACCTCTTGGTGCAGCTATCTCAAATGAAGAAAGGAGAAAATGAAACCATGAGAGACTTCATGGCTCGTTTTGAACGGTTACTTTGTAGGATACTGGAGAGGATTCACCATCTCAAAACAATGTCAAGAGATTCTTTATCAATTCTCAATCATCAGAAGTAGGATTTTTTGTGAAGAGCCCAACCAAGGAGCATTGTAGAAGCACAAAGGATGGCCATTGAACTTGATGATGATCTCATTCTCTCTGGAAAGATCAATAATCCATCAAAGGGAAAGACCCAACATCCTGGAGATGAGAGAACCAATCCATCACTACAAAAGTTTGTGAATGAGATGGCCTCTTTGAAGAGGGAATTATTTGAGCGAGTATCTTTTCAAAGAAGTAACATAAATCAAATTTATGGAGTTCCCAAAGGCTCACCTTGGAGGCCCCACCCATGAACATAAATTACAGATTTTAAGAAGGTGAAGAAGAGATTGAACAAGAAAGTTAAGGTGGTGATTTCCTAGAAAATGATGAGTTTGAGAACGATACACAAATCATATTCCATGAGTATTCTGGATGTGATGAAGAAGATGAAGAGGATGCACCCAGTTTCTCATGTGTGGTATTCACTTATTCTCAATCCAAGAAAAGAGCATCTCCCTCCATTGCTAAAAAAGAAAAGAAGGTTGACGATCCTCCCATGGTGACTCTGTAAAATAAAATAATCAGTCGAGGATCCCCACTTCCACCTTCCATGGAGTCGGCATTGTTTGAGCTGATCCATGTAATAAGTAAGAAGGCTCCCAATTTTCCAAGTAAGTGTTCGATGCCTCTCCTAGTTCTAAATCCAAATCTACTCCTAAAAATCTAATACCTCAAAGCTCCTAGTGTTCCTTTCAAAATATTGTCCATTCCTCAAACATCAAATCCTACTCCTAAGCTGTCCAAACTTCAAAATAAGTCCCTTCACCCTCCTTGTTTGCATCTGCTCCTTTTGATTTCATAGAATATGCAAAAATGACCAAAGTAAAAATTACTGGCTGAATATTTGAGGACTCATCCTGAACAATTTGAGAGATTTATCGATACATCGAATTGGTAGTCTAACACCCAATGATGTAGCTCATCATCCTAAAGGGGTACTACCAAACCCACCTACACCTCCCTCACATAACATGCTTTCTCTGAACACATCAAATACTTACAAAGTTGAACCTTTCTACATCTCTCTGCTTGTTGGAGAATATGTATTGAACAATTGCATAATAGATTCTGGTGCCTCAGATAACGTGATGCCTTTGAAGGTCGCTAAAGCTCTCAAACTCACCATGGCTCCACCCGGTGGCTCTTGTTACTCTTTGGAGTTGAAAAAGGTCCCACTTGTAGGGAAGGTCAAAGATACAAAGGTGTCTCTCACCAAATTTCTAGACAAGAAAATTTCAGTGATGATTTTGGTAGCCGATGTCCCGGCCTCATTCAGAATGTTGTTGAGTAGAATTTTCTGCCAAGACTTGGGAGGTAAAATTCAGATGAATTGGTCATCCACAACCATACCAATGAAGGGAGACATGGAGAAATTGCTTCTGAGAAGAAGATGAGGTACACTGTGTAAAAGTCCAAAATCCCAAAAGCTAACATTTTGTACCAAAATACTAGGTAGATGAATCACTTGGTGACAACCGAGGAGGAAGAAGATATTCCCATCTTGATAGGGATAGATATGCCTTCTTGGAGATATTTGGATTTTGAATTAGCATTGAGGATATTTGAGTTACAAGAGGGAATCCCGAAATTGCTAGATGATGTAGAACACAAGGAAGAGGAGATGGTTATTGATGATTTTCAAGAAGAAAAATCAGCATATATACTTTTCAAAGATGAGGAGTTATTCTCATTCCCATTTGGGGATGAAGATGATCTTAGTCAAGCCATCTATGGAGAGACAAAATCAGCTTGTGATGAGCCTTTGAAAGGCTTGAAAAAGTCTCCATACAAGGAATTTGCTAAGAGCGCGGAAGAAACAAAAGACCACGAGATCGGTCTTGACTCCTCGATGCAAGCCAAAAATCTGCAAGACAAGTATGAAGTTGAATTGGAAGCATTAAAAAATTTGAAGGTTGGCCATATTGAAAAGTAGGATGCCACTTTTGAGCTAATTATTGATGGATGCAATAAAAAAATGGAGATATTTTCTTTCCCATTTGAAGAGGAAGAATGTTTCCATGTTGAAAAAACTAAAGCAAGATGTTTTGAGGCCTTTGAAGTTGAAGCTCCTCTAGAAAAAGGAGTGATAAAATGCAGAATTCCCGAGATGATGAGGTAATCCCTCCAGATAGTTTCCTTGAGCTCGAAAATAAAGATTCTTCAAAGGCATACAAAGAGGAGTTGCAGGAAATGACGAAGCATAACTTTGTGTAAGAAATTTTGGATACAGTAGAAGTTATGGAAGACCCTGAGCTGATTCTTGATCTCTTCACTCATGCCATGGACATACAAGACAAGTATGAGGTCACGTCCAACCCTTTCTTCAGTACTCAAGCACCTCACAGTGGAGTAATGGAAAAGGATAAGTTTGAGGTTTCTCATGGAAAATATGTCAATGAGTATAGACCTGGGAAAGAAGGTAACTCAGAAGATTCAAGGAATTGGAATGAAAATCAGCATTGGGGTAGTAATAGTACACTCGATGGAGAATAAACTATATGGATAAACATGGAAGGAAACTGGAACTATGAAACTAATTTCAAATAACATGAAGGCAATGAAATTTCCAAGAAAGGACCTAGGCATCAAGAAGCTCACATGGACTCACTCCTACCAAGTACACTGAGATAATTGTGAAAGTGCTAGCTTTCATAAGTAGAGGAGGTGCGAGGAGGTTACTTTCGGAACCGTCAACGGATTTGCAACATCATCATTAATGTCACCACTCATGGGTAAATTTTGAGAAATAGAAAGTGATTTAGTGAAAGTGGGTTTTCCCCCGACCTATACCATAGGTGATTATTAGGTGTGTTTCCCCTTTTTTTGCGTGTGTTTCCCTTCCTTTTCTATGTTATGTTTTCCTTTAATTTTTTTTTTATGTGTGTGTGTATCCTTCTTCACTCTCTTTCTATCTTGTTATAAGTTGTACATGACTCTGCAAGGCCCAATTAATAAGGCACTTTAGTCAACGAATTATATGGTCTAAAGATTGAGATTCTAGATTCCCATGTCATGTATTCACTTCGCACTCATCCATGTCATGTGCCCAAGCTACATCTAGCTTTTTCATGCAAATTTGCAATAGGGAAATTGGAAGTTTTTAAGCATGAAAACTATACCCCTCTATCGAATTTTTCATGTTTTATCATTCCTAGGAACCCCAAGTCAAATCATCGGTCCGATCATCCCCCTATTTGATGTAAATTTATCCCCTAGGTGATTTAGGAAATTCTATTCATTCCCCTAGGTGATTTTAGGGAGTTCTGAAAAGATACTATCTTCTGGTAGTATTGGGAAGGGCTATCGTTGGCCTTCCCAAGATTGGATCAACCCCTTGGAGTGGAACGGAAGGGTAAAATTAAACATGGAGGTGAATTGAAGACCTTAAAACATCATGGAAATTATTTTGGAATGTTTTGGGAAGTTTTGAGAAACTTGGAGCAGTTTGAGAAAAATTAGGGTTCACAAGCCTAGGCAGTACACAGGCCTAAAACAACTCTTGGCTTCAAAAGATGATTTTGGGAGCTCTGGATGGAGTTAGAAGAAAAAAACCTCTGAAAAGAAGAATCAAATGCCTACATGATGATGAAATCATATTTTTCACAACACCTTTGCGCATAGGATTAGCATACAATTTTTATCGTGTCACAAGTGGAGTCTTAAATCAAAAATACACTTTTTCTAGGATCATATGAATGAATCAAGACATGGTACTCCCACCATTGGATTAAAAATTCCATTTATAGTTATGATCATATAAAATTTCACCAATAAATTCCACCGGGAGCTCTAGCTATCTTCTTTCTAAGTTGCCCTCTCAAAGGCAGTTTAGGACTTAGTCATTTTTCGGGAGGACACTTGTCAGCTCCAAGACCACCATGGAAACTGATGTCCCTTATGTCCCTGAGGTGAGGGACATCAAACCTTGAAAAATTCTCCGAACCCCTATGGGGAGTCATTTGGACACCCACCTGACCGACTTTAAGCTCGTAGGTGCATTTTTGGAGCATCCATTTCCTGTTGTTGGATCTAGTGCCACGTGTCAGCTCCAAGACCACCATGGAAAATAATGTCCCTATGTAACTAAGGTGGGGATGATAGACCTTTAAAAATTCACCCAAACCCTATGGAGAGTCATTTTAAAACCCACATGACTAACTTTTAGGCCCCAGGTGCATTTTTGGAGCATCCATTCCCTACCATTGGATCGAGCACCATGGTCAACTCCGGGACCACCGTGGCCGATGTCTCTTATATCCCTAAGGTGGGTGACATAAAACATGGAAAAATGCACCCGAGACCCTATGGGGAGTCATTTAGAAACCCACGTGACCAACTTTCAGCCCCCAGGGGCATTTTTCAAGCAAATCCCTTGTCGTCGGATTGAGGACACATGGCATCACCTTTACCACCATGGAATTTGATGTCCCTCATATCCCTGAGGTCAGGGACATCAGGGACATAAAAATTTTCCCATCCCTTCCATGTGAAATTTTTGAACATTTAAATCCGGCATTTAGTTGTTTCTTTCCCCTCATTTCTCCTTCACAACTTCTCTCCATGACATGGCCATGTTCTTTCTTGTCCAGACAATCGGTTTGCCATTGCTGATTTGAACCAGCTTCATCATGATCACAAAAATATCCACACCACAAATATGTAGAAAATATGTAGGCCTCAGATAAAAATGGATTAGAATAACGGAGAACAAAGAGAAAATGGAGATTTTTCATCGGATAACTATGAAGCCACCCGATCGAAAAATCCTCATATCTTGCAAAAAGACAAAGTCGGATTGAGATTCCGTATTTTGTAGAATTCCAATTTTTAAAGAAAATCATAATTCAATAAATCGAGAGGTCAAATGGTGCCCATAATTAATTTTTCCAACAAAATCCTCACTTTGTGCACCGGCTCACATTCATCGGATTTCCCATCATTCAGCAATGGAAACGAGCTAAAAAAATGCACACAAGCTCCAAATGAAAAACCTATCGTAATGGATTTGTTTTTGTCACAAATAGAGACAAAATCCAAACCTACAAATTTGAAGCTCCATTATCGGCCCACATGGTAGCTTCGTTCTGAAGCCACTACCAGTGAAATTTTCAAAATTTATTTCCAAGCATTCTAGTGGGAAAACCAATGTGGAATTCGGAGGGTGTGATTGTAACAACAAGAAAAGTCTAAAAATATGTTTCATTGCAAATCGAGCATCGGAAGCACACTTTCTAAAAATAGCAAGGTTTACTATATAGCCTTGCTATGCTTGGAAATTCATCATCAAAAGTAGCTAAGACAAAGGAGGCGGGCATTGAAGATCATGAGGAAGCCAAAATGAGTGTTCGAGCGAAAAAACAACAAAAATGACCACTTACTAAAAATAGTAAGTCTCTTATATGGGTGCTTACTAAAAATAGTAAGTCACCCCAAGAAGTGGCTGAGGCAAGGGTAGTTTTGGCACAATGGGACATTTAGAACTTCGTCACATTAGAGATTCCCATCAAAAAGGATCATCGAACTTCATCGGGAATGACATCTCCTCTTCTTCTTCTCTATCTATGTCTCTCTCCTCTTCCCCCCAAATTTCTCTCACTTTCAAATGTTCTAATTCTTCATTTGGGTTTGCACTTTTTGATATGCCTTTAAGTCACTTAGAAGTGATTTTAGAAACATAATGTAAATTAAGTCACCTTTATGTTATAAAAAGGGACTTAAAAGTTTCCTAAGAAGTTGAAAAGTTTTAAGTTGTGCGAGGACATATGAAAAGGCATTGGGGGATAAATGAAGAGTCATATTCTACTCTATAAATTGTAACGCCATTCCCATTTCAAAGGGTTGACAATTGATCTTGTAAACTCAAGAGTGCATTGTACTTAGAGAAAGAAAAGGAGATAGCCATTTTCGTCTACTTTCCTCCATTCCCTCTTTATGTACAACTTTGATTTGAGAAATCAATACAAGAAGGAGTTTCTAGCTTTCTTTGACTAAGGGGTTTCTTGATACTTGGTGATCAATAAATTATATTTGGTCTTATTGTTATTCGTAGAGTTGTTTCTTCCCATAAATGTATGTGTTGAATTTTCTAACCAGTGTGTGTGCAGGAATCTAATTTTCTACCTACAACATTAGTTGTCCTACCTCTTTTCTCACTCCCCTTTCCCACTCTTCAGACAAAGTCTTCCCTAGCAAGATATTTCTAGCTTTGTCGCAGGGTCAGTGGAGTGCCCCTATTGGATCGCTGGTCGAAATGCCACCACAAAAATCCACCTTTTCACGCACATGCATATATGGTAACTATACCAATTAAGTAGAGGGACTTATATTCCCATAACATTGGAAAGAAATCCACAAGTTTGTACACTCGACAAATTTTCTCGCCAACAACTAATAAAAATGACAACAAACAAATATCCTAAAATCACCTATTTGACTAACTTGACAACACAATGATGTTAATGACTCTTTTGACTCAGTCAATTAAACCATAACTTTAATTGTCAATATCTAACTTATTAATGCTATATAAATATATATATATATATAAATTTATTTTAACAATAATAATAAACACAAAAAATAATTTTCAACTCTTAGGACTTACAACTAAAATTGTGGAGACACTAATGACAAACAACTACTTTTGAATTTTGTGAGGAACCAAATAAATGGTATGGCATGCATAAGGTAGTCTAAATTATAGAGCATTTTAGGCTAAAAATTAGAACAATACCTAATCGAATTTTGACTTGGGGAATCTTCCACGTAGATCACAAGATAAATTTTTATCATACCTTTTACTATAAATCCTAACATGTTATGATAAAACCATATATGCGGAGCATTGGAAGGTGATTTTTAGCTGCTCCAAACTTTGATAAAATGTGGTGAGCTCATACCAATAGAAGGCAAAAAGTCAAGTATAATGAGCTGCAAAAAAAATCTCTTTTTGCCACCATGTTAGAGTACTAAGAAAAGATCATAATTTGATACGAATTTCTTAGTATGTGGGTCCCATAGGATGTAACGGTATAAAACAAATTGAGATTTCAACACCTGATATTGAGGAGGATGGTTCCCAAAAATATCGCCACACGTCAAGACTTCATGCGCAGCAAAAAAAAACATATATTCTCACAATAAAATTGGATGGAGTGAATTCAAGGATTTGACTCACCTATCAGGAGAAAATTGGATGAACAACTGCAAGTGGATGTATACATGGTTCTCAAATTATAGAATCTCAAAGTTTTCAAGAACAAGTATTTTTCTTCAAAATATGAGTTTCTTAGAACACTTTTCGTGAAAACGTGGGAGAGAAATATTAGACTTCCAGCAAGACTTGATCTTCTTCCATCACTCCTAATGTTGGATTTGAATGACTACAATCTGGTGCTAGAAAGATTCAGCCACCTCACTTGTCTCAAGAGGCTAAGTATGAATGCATGTATTATTGTGACCTGGAAATGTTACCTTCTGATCTTGGAATGTTGGTTGCGCTAAAGACACTAGACCTTTCGAGAGTCGAAGCTGCATAAAACAATATACATAAGCTGTAGCATATTTTTGGATAGGCTCTCATCTAAGACCCCTCATGCTCTGATACCAAATAAAAGCACAGTACCAGTTTATACAATGAATACATAGGAATAACACTACTTACAATTCTTCAACATTACAATATACAAATATATAGGAGGATTTTATCCTACATTCAAGGAGAACTAACTCCACAAATATCTCCAACAAACTATCCTACGGGTGTTTTCACAACCAACCAATATACGTCCAAAACTATTTACGTGTGTGGTTATAACAACCATCACAAATATATAAACTATTACAATGGAGCACTATTAAATAATTATTTCCTAACATTCCATTCTCTAAAATTTCATTCATCGAAGGCACAAAGTGTTGGAAGAAAATAGACGAGGAGTTTTTTGGAAATCAATTCCATTGAAAACTACCATGCTAACTTTTGGTTGTTTTGTTATTGATGGTCTACATGAGGAAGTCAGTATGGTTATATCCTTAAAATTTATTGATCCAAGGACACTTTGCATGTTCAGATTGAATGCATTGATGTTTAAACAAATAAGTGTCTCATTCTCGGATATGGAGTTGTAAGTTTCTTTATTCAAGGAATGGGAAATGCGGGACTCAATACAAAACTGAATTTATTCATGTTGTAAATATGGTTGGAATTTGGGTATGTTTACAAAAATGAAAATAATGAATGTGTAAATGTAGATGAAATTCATAATGGCATGGTATCAATATTCAGAAAAATTTATAGATACGATAAAACATATTCTATTTGTCATCATTTGCATATAACAATTTTTCTTTCACCTCAAAACATGTCAAGCTATTTACTATGTTGAGGTGAAAATATTTGTCTAAATTGGAGATCAAACCATCTAAATCAAATTTGCATGGGTTAAAAAAGAACAATAAATCAACTGCATTGTAAAAAGAAAACAACCACTATATTCAAGAAAGTAGAATTCTCAACTATTCAATAATTTAATTTTTTTGTTCGAAGGTGAAGTATTTTCAATTGACATTTCAAGGTTCGATGTAATATGTCCACAATATCAATACCATATTGTAGACGAGGAGAATGTTGGTAAATTTTATTCCTACATAGAGGGACGTAATTATTTTTCCATTCTTACAGTCTATGAAGAAGGCTACAGAACTCAATGATCTGAAATACTTGGATAGAGTTGATGTGTAGTTTTACATACTAAATGACCAAATCATAATATGTGCTCAAAAAACATTTTTGGGAACAAAAACTTATAAGTTTTTACATCCAAGGATGGAATTAAAAAGGATCGCGTCCCATCTACAAAAATTTCTAGTGAAGCCATTGTTAATATTTACGAACAACAAAATAAAGCAAAAAATTGGATTGAAACCAAGCTTATTGATTTTATATGCAAGACTCGATCAGTTTGGAAATCACTAAGATGTCCTCAATGGAAAGGAGTGGAAACAAAGTATAGAGGAGTGGAGGGTACTGGATTTTAATTTTATTGCATTGGTTATTAACATTCACTTTAGTAAAATGTAAAGAAATAAAAATAGTTTGTCCTTTTAATGCAGAGCTTTGAGAGTCAATGCCTTATAATTTTTGTTGTGTAAAAGCCGAGTGTCTATACAAAAATAGAATGTTCTATTGTTGCATGATGATATATGGAATAAATGGAAAACAACCTTTCAGTTGTTTAGATCAGGTGGCCTTGCTTGTTCAACATTTAAGGATAATCATCCTAACTTTCAGTCAAATTCACTGACATTATTTATAGTGAATTATTTCAGGGATGCAAGAGGAATGACCAATGAAGAAATATCACTACTAACTAATAAAGTATAATAATTGGATGTATGACTAACTAGATCTATTAAGGCAAGCATCATAACATATACATTTAAATATTACTATCAAATAGTAAAATGAGATAGAAAACTGAGAGGAAAAGTTCAAAAATATTTGAAAAATAACATCCACATAATATTATATTGACAACATGTAGTGAATTTAATGTAATTAAAAAATTGAGATTGCCTAGATCACAATATTGTAAGTTTTCTGTACTCTTGGTTGAAGATAGAAAAAAAAAGAAAAGTTGATTCCCAAGGAGGCTAAAATTCAAGAAAAAGGAAAATAAACCCTGAGGTGGTAGAAGTTCTTCCTGTTATCAGCAAATCACAGCACCCCTATGTTTATACAAGCACATGTAATTGAAATCACGGTGTGATTGGATAACATGGGTACTATCTCCAAGTTGTGGGACTTGCTACTTGAGATAGACCTCCAGAGAAAGTTGGTTCTTGCTCCTAAACTACCTGCCACAATCTACCCTAATGCAGGGGAAACTAACTATTCTAATCTAAATTTCCAAGGGACCAGGGAGAGAGAATGCATAAAATTAAATCCTACACTAAAGCGGTGATACACCAAAAAAGGAGGGTGTGAGAGTAGTCTTCAAATGCGTGAGATACAGAAGCAAAGTGCACACTAGAAGGGGTGATGACAGTTCTCCACAATCTAGCAAAATGCATTCACAAAAATATTTCAAACATACACAATGATAATGGATCCCTACAAGATCATAATAATAAACACAATATTCTTGTAATCAAGGTTGAAGGGGCAAGAAGAATGCGAAAAACACAGCAGGGGAAGATGCATCCACAAACTTATATTTTATTGCTTCCTGATATGCACAGTTCAATCGGTTATAAGATAAGGGCCTGGATCACCATGCAAGGAGTCCACAACAAGGGCCTACAACACATTATCTTCACAAAGCAATTTTGTCAAAGCTTTGGTACAAAAACTCCCCCTTTACAATGAGCTCAACACTTGAATTTATAGAAAAATGAGAAGAGAAAGAGAAGGGAAAATAGAAATCCCGAAATGTGTCCTTCAACCACTTGTAAGAGGCATTAAATCAAGTAAAATGATTATATATTACTTGCAAAATGCTCCCCATACTATCCCAGTGCTGCAGAGAGAAGAATGATGGCCATGCCTCTTAATTGCACTCCCAACCACCAAATAAAACACCATTATGAACCCAACCACGTTTTCTTAAAAATATCAATCAATCTCTCATCAAATCCTGAATTTCTTGATTGCTCGTGTCGGGATTGGAGCCAAAATTCCAATGGTACCAATTTTGTGTGATTTCGTTGAGAAATGCAAAAGTTATGGCCTTAAGTGTGGGCGCTATTTGGGTCCTGGTGCGGGCATTTTTGTCATTTGACAAGAATGAGCATTAACTGATTGGAGCCGAATATGTTTATTTTAATTAAATATATCAACCCTCATTAAAAATAAGAAATGTAGTTTTTGTGGCGTAGAGGACGTCGTGCTCATTCCAGAAAGTCCAATTTTGTGAAAATCGAGCTCGGAGTCAAAAGTTATGGCTGTTTGAAGTTTCACGGGTCAAACATTGACTTTTCTTCTTTGTTGCAGCTATTTCGGAAAATCAGCCGATTCGCGTCCCACGCGTACTCCTGTCCCGATTGTCCCGGACGAATATCTCCCGCATTGGCCGATGCGGGCTTCCTTGTCCCTTTTGTGGACTTTTCACCTTTTCATGTCTCGCGCGACCCTCGCGTCCCTCACGTACTTTTTTGTCCCGGCTATCCCGGACGAAAATCTCCGAACTGCCCAAAATGGACCGTCTTGCGGCAAATCAGCCGATTCATGTCCCACACGTACTTTTGTCCCGGCTGTCCCAAAACCTGCGTGAAATAAAAACTTGACGATTTTCCCTACTCTCGGCCGTTTCGGCTTTTCGCGTCCCTCGCGTCCCGACGTCCCAACTGTCCCGCGGACCGCCTGGGACAAAAATGTCTGACTTAGCTGATTTTCTTTGTTTTTCGGCCCCAAGCTTGGTATGAAAAACCTCGGTGACGACCAGAATCCGTACGACCCAAACCCTTCAGACCCGAAATGCTTTAAAACAGTCCTGCAACCTTATTTTTGCATTTTTTCCATTTTTCTAACTCATTGGGATTTCTTCTTGGATGGGAGAGTTAGAGAGAAGCTGAGGGCCCCCAAAAACATGATTTCAGGCCTTGAATCAATCTACTTGCTCGGGACTGAAAAATTGATGCATGTTATCAAAATTACCTTGAGGGGTGAATTTTGGATAACACTTCCCATCAAGGCTCAAAGAATATTAGACAAATATGTGATTTCAACGGAATAAAATATACTAACAAGCATGAAAGACACATAAGATTTTACTTATCGGTGTGCATATCCCTTCCAAATTCTATCAACTTTATCGGTTATTCCTTCAACTAATCCGTTCAATGTTGAATGTGTGATCGTTGATTTTTGTAATTTATCTAGTAACATTTCTTCTGATGCAATAATGGACTTGCTAACAATTATCAAATCTAGTATGCTAAATTGCATTATTATTGTTCTCATATTGATTTCTTATTAAAAAATGTTACGAGAATTATTTAAAAGATACACGAAAAGGTTAAAGACAACGGGGAATAAAAAATGGATGGCTGCTACAGATTCTCTGACAATAACCAAAAATTTAAAATTTTCCATCTTATGTACACAATAACTTGTGTACAAAATTTTGACACTAATGATGATGAGAGAAAATATGTTGCTTAGGGATTGGATGGATAAACTGCCACATAAATTGGTAATTTCAAGAGAAATCATCCTACAAGGAAACATCCATCCTTTTCCTTGTGAGTGATCTTATGAGTTTTGGTTTCAAATGTTCACTCGATGTTGTTTCAAAAATTCAGTAGTAATTGTGCTTTACGGTGGTAGTGTTACATTGCATGCATTAGTTGAGTCCTATCTAACTATTGTTTTTATTGTTGAGACACATGATCAAGAAATGTTTTTAAAACATTACTATTCTCATTTGAAAAAGGTTCGTTGACAAAGACAACTTGAATAAGTGATTTTTAAAAATTGATTTAAACCAATATGAGCTACTTATACATTCTATATTTATGTAGATAACCAAACAATAAGGAATTAATTGTGAACTCTAAAAAACTTAAAATTAGTGGAGATTACCATGTTATTAATATACAACCAGTTCAAACTTTTGCTACACAACCATTTCTTGATGATGTGACATAAAAAATTGATATATCATTACAAAAAACTAGTGATTGACCTTCAATCATTTTATAAATATATTGATTGTGTTATGTTTTCAATTTCCTTGGTTTTCATATATTTAACAATACTCTATTTTTTTATAGTTATAATGACAAATTTGGAGGACGTGGGCATATCATGCATGAATATGTAGTTAGATCATGGTATGTTAGTCATGTGCATTTATAAAAAAATAACTTATCAGTCCCACAAATTTAAAATACTTTCAATATTTATGCAAACACCCAAAAAAAAGTAACTATAGAGGGCATAGAAATATCCAAAATGAATATGCAGTTAGAACTTGGTAAGTTAGCCATGTGTATTTATAAACAAAACCATTTATAAGGCCCAAAAATTTATAGGAAATGATACCAACTAACTCTAGAATAAGGACCATTTTGGAAGGAGGAATAACCAAATAACCTATTTCTTATGTTCATATGAGACCATTTCCATACAAAACATGACAACCTCTTACACTCCATAGTTTGTAGTTATCGTTTGATAACTAACAAATATTTATTTCGATTCTTGATATACAATAGAAGATAAACTTAAGTATATCTATTTGTAATCTATGATAAAAATATAATGAAAAATATATATCTTAGCAAGCAACCTATGCATCCACGTTTGATACAATAGTTAGACTTGAAGACCGTTAGGCACAATTTCCCTACTACATAATAGCTAATTACATTAAATTAATATTGTGTTGCCATATGAAATTAATACTTTTAACATCATCTTACTATTTCACTCCTACATACTGACTAATTACATTGAATTAACCTTGTTTTGGATTCTATAATTAATACTTTCAACATCATAATAAAGAGAACTACATAAGGCGTGATCCCACTTATAGGTATATACAAGTAACACTTGGCTAGCCTCATCAAAGGTTGTCCAGCCTAGGGTAGTCCAACCAAAAATGGTATAGCCTAGAGGTTGCTAATAAACATCAATAGATCATAAATGTTGTCCACCAAAGGGTGGTTCAACAAATAAAAGCATAGCCTATCATCACTAAACTTCATTCACAAGTAAGAGAACAATTGATATTGAACTTACCATATTACCACAAAGACCACTACACATTTTTAATTATGCTTTCATTTTCCATAACATGAAATTGATTATGAATTGATTAATGTTTATTTGAAATAGATCATGCATCAAAAGAACCAACAATGGGTAAGGGCGATGTAAGCCAAGCTATAAGCTCAATCAGTAAGTGGTAGCCTCCTAAATTGTTGTTCATTTTAATTGGTTAGAATTGAAATAAGGCTGATTAAAATAAAAAAATTGTTGACTTTCCTATCATTATCTAGAAGAATTATTTACTTATTTTAGATTTGGAGGGCTTGTTATATGAGAAAAATCAATCATCCTCTAAGGAGATGGCATTCAAGTTTAGCAAGGAGACTATTAACTTGCGAGGAGGCCTAAAAGAATTTATAAAATTATTATCATCAAAATTTGAAGTGGGATTCTTGTTCGAAAATATCACTTCTATTGAGGTCAAAAAAAAGCTGACAAAGGCCTTCAATAAAAATTATCGACTAAATTGAATCCAATACTCACTTGGGGAAAAGAACATTGCAATATAATTGATGGAATTGCAATAAGAGATCTACAAAAGGTTTGGAGTAGAAACAATATTTCTTTCAGTTCTAAAGACACATTGTGTATTACATTAGGTGTAAAGGGAAACCCTCCTAAAAATTTTATGTTTGGGAGGAAAATCATAGGATAAAATTGTTCTAAATATATGTGGTTGGTGACTTGCTTTGTACAAAAAAAGTATCACTAATAGTGTCTTAGGGATTGAATGTTGTAGAGGGTATTAAATATTTGGAGCAATAAAATACTAAATAACTATTTATCATTTCAAAATGTTATTATGATGATACTACTTAACATTGTAAAGAAGATACATTCATATGTTCACTCTTTATTTTGCATGTTGAGATTATACATTTATAAGTTGGGAGTATTTATATCTTCACTTGTTTATAAGTTGAGAGTATGAATGTATAAGTTGTGCATGTGAATTATCAAAAATATTATTGTAAAAATATTTTGAACTATTTTTATTGATCAAATTGGGAATCCTAAATTAATTCCAAGTTGTTTTTATAGATGCAATTGGGAATCCTAGAAATTACTAGTTTTGGGATTTTAAGATTTGATGTTTGGAATTTATGGTATTGGCGAAAAAATACCTCGTAATAGGGTTCCAGATTTTACACACGGGAACTATAAATACTTTGAACGAGTATTTAGTGCTGATTTGATAAGAACAATGACATAACATTTTGACATTTCCTTATGGTCTACATGTATGGATTCAAGACTTGTGAAGTACAGTTTCATTGAAAAATTTAGTTGGCATGCGAGATATCTACTTCATGTTCATTTGGGGAAGAGGACATTTTTTGTAATGTCTATGGTGAAAAAAATATTATTTTGATCAATAATGAGAGATTCAAGTCTACTGATGTTAAATAGGATATTGCTCTCAAAACCCCACCTTACTATAGATACATGGTTGAAACGTGCAATACAACACAAGAACATGTATAGATCAGTGACAAATTTCAAACGCACTATTGGTGCTTGAATAATATTTTTTTCTTCCAAAATAAAAATGTATAACACATTAATTTGGAATGAAATAACTACATTAGAGTTTGTAAAGATTTACCACCCACAAACATTTCATTTGATTCAAAAAAATTTGCAAAAATTATTCCTAGTAGAATAAGAAAAGAGGGATGCACTTTGATTTTTGGCTTAATTCACCACCCACAACCATTTGAATTTTGGTAAAATAAATAAAAAAGAACACATTTTTATTATTGTATTAATTCACCTCCTGGAACCATTTGATTTTGTTTTTTTCTTTATTTGTAGATCAAAACACATGCAACATGAAACTGATAATATTTGATATAAATGTTGTTTTAGCACATACCATCCACAAGGCTTATTTGTCACACATGATTTATAAAACCTTGGTGGTGTCAATATCAATTTTATTTATTTTCTTGGACCAAATGTGAAAACGTTCTTGCAAAATTTCAATAAACATTTCAAAATAGTTCTATGGACATCAACGATAAAGTCAAATGTTAATGATATGATTCCTTCATTCCTTTGAAATATTGGCTTAGAGGTTTGCACGTTTGAGTTCATGTTTACATAGAAGATTATGTCAAGTCCAAACATACCAATTATCAAGGTTATGGGAATCCCAACTTATATCTCAAGAATCTTAACTCCGTTTGGTAGTATTTTAATGCATTGTACCATTGTAAAAATACAATGCTTATAGATGAATCTTTAGAGAAAAACAAGTTCAATGATGTGGGGAACTACATAATTGCTAAAAAATTTAACATATATTATAATTTTACAGACAACTACTTGTTAGATGAGTTGTGGCCTTTTTGTAACCATTGAAGGATGTGGAAGACATATGTGATGTTATTAGATCAAAAACCAAATTATAGGGAGCTTATTTTAGGGAAATTTTCTATGATTTCTTTTGTTAATTTGGAATCTGTCTTCGGGAATAGTGTTACAATAAAATTCAAAAATTATTAATTTGTTTTACTATAATTGTACCTTTAGTAAATGTTTTTTTAATTAACTTCATATCCATATTTAAATATGTAAATATATCTGGAATGGTTTTACAGTTAATTACATAGCCATGTTGAAACCAAATTATTACATAGCTAGGTTAGGAACAAAACATACAATTTATTTCTGGGTAAGTGCACCAAGATGGGGGGCCAAAAGGGGGTCTTAAGTGGACGCATTTTTCTAAAAAATAAAAAAATCAACTTGTACAAGTTTTTTGAAATAGTTACACTCAAAATTAGAAGATGTTGTGTAAACATGAATCGTAGCATTTTGAGTCTAGTTTCTAAGCTACTAAATTTTATTGAAAATGGATAAGTTTAAGTGGGTCAAATAACTAAAATACCAACAAGTGATCCTATTTTTGTTAAAAACATAACAGAGTGACTTTCATGCCCCCACCATTTTTTGAGCACCATTTAGTAGTTTTGAAAACCCTTTGGTAGAAAGATAGCTAGGAGCATCTAGTTTGTGCTAGATTTTTTTATAGATTTTTTTAGCAAATATTTATTCTTTTAATGATTTTTATAGTACATAAATTTTATGCTTTGAAAAATGATGGAGCTCCAACCCTACCCCCTAACTACCTCAAAAAATATCAAAAATTAGATTTTGTTTTGAATATGTATAAAATTAGGCCTAGTTTGTGCTATTTTTTTAAAAAATTTTGATGACCCCAAAAAAAGATACATGATGAATATAGACATATTTAAACTTCAAAAAATAGCTATAAAAAGGCATAGTTAGAAAATAAATAATATGGAAACCTTATATTAGTCGAAAATTGAAAAATTATATTTTTATAAAGAAGAAACTCGCTTTACATCGTGGTATAATGTTTTTGAACAAATTGATTGTTTTATGTTGATTTATCATATAGGAAGTGAAATTTTTACATTTTCCTAAAAAACACGATGTTTGTTGTGTTTGTGTGGTCCATGCCTCGAGCTCTTGAATCCAAACTGGATCCCACACCTTGAGGCATGGCTTGAAAAAGTGAAAATGCAAAACGCGTGCATACATTATAACATGTATGTGTTATTTACAATATAAACATTGTATATAATTTTGGAATGCTTTTATGTAAAAAGTAACTTATACTTTAAATTTATTTTAGTAAATATAAGAAATTAGCATTACTCTGCACCTTATGGAACTAGTCTCACAACTCCATTAATCAATATTTAAGAGAAAATTTTTATAGTATAATCTGGTCAAGATACATATGTTATTTTCAAGATTTCATCACTCAACCTAAATCTTTTATCATTTAAATTCTACAATCAAAACCCTAAACCCAAGGCACTAAACCTAAACCCTAAACCATGATCCCTAAACCCTAAAACTTAAACCATAAACCTTAAACCCTAAATCCTAAGCCTTAAGCCCTAATCCTTAAATATCCAGTCCTTACCCATGAGCCCTAAACCCTAAACCTTGAGCCTTAAGACCTAAACCCTAAATCCTAAACCATGAACCATGAGTCTTAAATGTTAAACCCTAAACCCTAACCCCTGAAAAATAAATCCTAAACCCCAAACCCTAACCCATAAACCCTAAACACTGAATCCTAAACCCTAAAGCCTGAGCCCTAATACCTCAACCATAACCCCTAAATCTTAAACAATAAACCCTAAACCCTTAACTTTGTGACCTAAACCCTTAACGATCAACCATGAGACCTAAACCCTAAACTCTAAAAGTAAAATAATAAATCATAAACCCTAAATACTAAATCCTAAACCCTTAACCCTAAACCCTAAACCCTAAACCCTAGACCCTAGACCATAGACCCTATACCCAAAGCCCTAAGCCCTAAACCCTAAACACTAAATCTAGAGCCCCAAGCTCTAACCCCTAAACCTTAAACTAGTAACTTTGAACCCCAAACCTTAAGCTATAAACCATGAACCATGAACCCTAAACCCTAATCCCTAAACCATAAACCATAAACCTAAGCCTTGAACCTTACACCATAATCCTTGATCCCTAAACACTAAAACTTTAACCATAAGCCTTGATCCCTAAACCCTAAATCCAAAACCTTGAGCTCTAACCCCTAAACCTTAAACCCATAACTCCGAACCCTAAACCATGAGCCATAAACCCTAAACCATGCACCCTAACCCCTAAACCCTAAACCCTGAGCCCTGAGCCCTAAACCTTAAGCCCTAAATGTTAAATCCTAAAGGTCCTAAACCCTGAACCCTGAACCATGAGCCCTAAATGCTAAACCATAAACCTTAAACCCTAAACCATAAATACTAAACCATAAACCATAAACCCTTACCCTTAAACCCTAAACTCTAAACCCTAAGCACTAAATTCTAAACCCTAAACCCTAAAACTTAAACCCTAAACCCTAAGCCCTAAAAATTAAACACTTAACCCTAAACCCTAAACTCTGTGACCTAAACCATAAACCCTCAACCCTTAACCCTAGAGACCTAAAACCAAAATTATAAACCCTAAACCCTAAAATAAAAATAATAAACCTTAAACCCTGAACACTAAACCCTAAACCCTAAACCCTAAACCCTAAACCTTGAACCCTAAGCCCTAATCTGTAAACCCTAAACACTAAATCCATAACCCTAAGCTCTAACCCCTAAACCTCATATATTTCCAGTAGGTCTCATGAGTGAGTTCATCTTTTTGAATATCTTAGGACCATATTTCCTAGTCTTGTGCCTAGAACCATCATTAAGTCTACTTTTACAACTACCTTGTTTATGAGAGGTGGGAATTTCCCTCCTTCAAAATATCAATAGATGAAAGACATCAAATTTTGATGAATCTCTTTGAATTTTGTTCCTACGAAGTTGATGAACCCTTTTCAGTTGAATACTCTTTGTCAATACTAATAATAATAGGTAAGACATAGAACATTACAGTGAGTGAAATAGTTTGCATGCAATGGGAAAAAGAAGATAGTTGTATTGGGTAACATTTATTTGTACCAAATTATTCTTGGATATCTATAATTTCCCTCCTTTAAAATATCAATAGATGAAAGGCATCAAATTGTGATGACTCCCTTGGATGTTCTACCTACGAAGTAGAGGAACCCTTTTTAGTTGAATAATTTCTATCAATAATTATAAGAATGGGTAAGACATAGAACATTATGGTGAGTGAATGGGTGAGCCTAATCCATGAGTCTTAAACCCCGAGCCCTAAACCATAAATCCTAAACACTGAGCCTTAAACCCTAAACCCTAAACCTTGAAATTTAAACCCTAAACCCAAAACCATAAACCCTAAACTTTAAACCATGAGCCCTAAACCATAAACCCTGAGTGTTAAACCTTAAACCCTATACCATAAAACCTAAGCCCTAAACCCTAAACTCTAAGCCCTAAATCCTAAATCCTAAACCCTAAAAACCTAAACCTTGATCCCTAAACCCTAAACCCTAAACCCTAAACCTTGAGCCTTAAACCCTAAACCCTAAGTCTTGAACCCTAGGCTCTAACCTAAGCCCTAAGCTAAAACCATAAACCCCGAACCCTCAAACATAAACCCTCAAACATAAACCCTAAAAATAAACTCTAAGCCCTAAACCCTCAATCCTCAACTATCAACCCTAAACCCTAAACCCTCAACCTTGATCCCTAAACCTTGAACCTTGAGCCCTTAACCCATAAACCCTAAATCCTAAACCCTTAACCCTGAGCCATAAACCCTTAACTCTAAACCCTAAACCCTAAACCATGAACCATGAACCCTAAGCCCTAACCCATAAAACTAAACCCTAAAATTTGAACTATGATCCTTAAACACTAAACCTTAAAACCTTAACCCTGAGACCTAAACCCTAAACCCTAAATCATAAACCCTCACCCAAAATAATTCCTAATAAGATCATTCAACATGTTTCAGTGTGTAGGGAATAGTGTCTAAGGTGATCGATCAAATCATTTAGTTTTGATGAGAGACAACTTCCTTTAAAGGCCTAAAAATTCATTTTTGGCCATTTTGTAGCTAATTGAACACCCTACAGAATAAGATATAAAATGAGCTAGTCATGTCATTGAGGTATCAAGGACCATAATGTGTGAAGTATTAAGGCATCGTTTGTCTCCATAAGAGACATATGAGAAAAAACATGTATGAGAATCATGAATTTCATTCCATGAAAGGATGCTTTAGAGCTAAGAAAGGTGAGGGGATGATCTTTATATGGAGCACCATGCTTCTAAGAATGAAAAATAATTTTATTTCACTTGAGCAAATTCACTTGGTACTATTCGTAAAAACTCATTTAACACCTAGTAGTGTTATCACACCTTAAGGAGGAGGCACATTACAATCACTTCATTTTGGCAATAGGAAATGAATCCCATTTAGGGAACAATCCTTTATCTACAAAGTGAGGATATCTTTTTAGTAAGAAGTAGACAAGAATCATAGAGTTGATTCATGGTCACTAAATTGAATTATGGACCAAATTTAAAAATTGGTACCAATTCAAGCAGTGGTAGGGAAAAAATCCAATTTATAAGGTCAAAAAACCTAAAAATGACTATATGCTTTCCCAAAACAAAGATCGACTACAATATATATGCCCTAAAAGTTTTAGGTCCTTTGTTGAAATCCTGAAAATGAGTAAGTACTGACCAGATTAGATTTTGAAAAACTATCTTCTAGATTATAACTATTGGAGCTACATGACCACTTCCATCAAGTGTAGAGTGACCCTAATTTCTTATATTTACTAAAATAAATTTAAAGTATAAGAAATAATAAAATAAATCTTATACTTAAACATTTATTTTTTTAAGTATAAGACACCCAAATACACATACATAGTCCATACTATACAAAACACGTATGTGTTTTGACTTCTCTAAAATGCGTACGCATTTTTCCTTCTCTAAAACACATACACATTTTGGATTCTTTAAAATGCATATGCGTTATAGGTTTGTAATTACCAAACCAAAAAAATAAAACGTGAGCGTGTTTTACCAAAATGCGTACGCATTTCATCTATTTTTCAGGTTTTTGTCCACTTTTTGGCCCCCAACTTCGTGCACTTACCCTTCTTTGATGTGTGTATTTATATATAGTAATGTTTTATATGCAAATAACCATGTTACAAATAAATCTTAAAATGTTTTTGTATAAAATGTGAGTAATTATTTAGTAATTTTAACATGGGTAACATGAGTAATGTATCATGTATCCACTCAAGGATAAGTAGTACGGTAGGAAAACATGTTTTGTTTAGTAATTAGAAATTCAATGTTAGATTCCCTAAAATCATTAAATTATTTTTTCTCGATTCATTAATTTAATCCGTAATCTAATATACTTGGACTATGGATTCCAATATTTGTAATATTCGATTCCAATATATGTGATTTTAGAATATAGTAAAATCCATTATTTAAAGTTTTGAAATCCAATATTTTTATTATTAGATTCCAATATATGTGGTTTTGTATAGTAAATTCCAATATTTAAAGTTTTAGAATCCAAATTAGTAATATTGGATTCTAATGAGAGCTATATTTTTAGGCTTGCTTGGTAGGAATACATCCAGTTTACCAAATAAGTGTTACGAGAGAATATTTTCAAACTTGGATCATCCATTCCTATCCTCAATACCATACTTTTGAGCCATTGGCCATGATCTAAGGATAATAATTTATGTACATATGATTAAAATCCTCATTCCTTGTTACAAATACTTGCAAACCCCATATACAAGCAAAATTTGTTTAGTCGTTTTCTTTCAAACCCCATGAGAGAATCCTTTAAAAATTGGAACATTGTTTTCCCTCACCGATATAGTTATAATGAATTAAATATAACTCAAATTGGACAAGAATTTCTCCTAGAATAAGAAATCAAAAATTTCCCCTTCTACCATTAATGGCAATCTGCAATCCTTCCACACATTTAGAACTTGTTTTTGAAATTCTTGTTTATTCCGATGAGAGAATCTCACCCAATTCAGAGCTTCTATTCCTCTTAGGAATATATTTCCAAAAATTGAGTCGTATTTAGTTTCAATTTTATTTTCTCTCATTTTGACCGAAATACCAAATAAGTTGTCCGTAACATTAAAATCCACTCAAATTTGTGGATTTTTGGAAATGGATATTGAATCCATTTTCAATTAAACTATATCATTATTGTCACTTTCAAAGGCAAATGAGATCATACAAATTCACAATGAAGCTCCATTACACCAGATATGAGCCCATTTTAATTTGAGTACCCGAGTACCTAGACATTGGTGATAGTAATGTGGAACACGTGGATTTAGATTATCTCAAATGAAGGATGGAAGAATAAAAACTCATTTGTGAAATTTATTCATCATGAAAAGGAGAACAATTTATCCCAAAACATCCAATTGAATCATTTGAAGGATTTCATGATGGGAACCATGGTGTTAGTAGCCTCCTCACCATTCTTCATTCAAGATGCATGATGGGGAGTGATCATGTTCTTTAAAAATACATTGTTTTTCCATTGTTTCTTGGTGTCATCTTGTAAAGGGGAAGTTTTTTTCATGTATTTTTATGTTTCTACCAAGGTTCCTCAAGATTCTCCAAACACCTGTCAAATCCAAGAGGTCTCATGGTTGCCGATTTTGGGTCATGTGTGGTATAAGTTCATTCTTTATGATGAATGTAAGATGAGTGTTTTATCATATGTAAGAAAGGAGACCAAGTTCGTGACAAATAGTTGATTTGTGCATCCTACCATTTATCGCAGAGATGGAGAGTTAAAAAAAAGTTTCCAACACATGACCAATGATAATCAATCAATATAAGGTGTACAATATCATTTCTCAATTCCACCCAGTAATTATTTGATAAGATAATTATTTGAATAATATCTTATCTAGTTGTAGCATTCATATCCATAACGAAGGAAGGGAAGGACTTCATCCTTCAAAATCTACCTTGTCTATCTCCTTCTCTTATTCTCTTTCTAGAATTCTATTTCTTTGTCAAGAAATTTTTTTGTAAAAATGAATTAATTCAATTAAAGTTTCTACTTATTCATTGGGGATTTTAATTTAAGTTGTAAATTCACATGGATAAATTTTAATTCTCTCTCCATTTTAAGGGATCAATTTTTTCCCTCTCTAGAAGCTATATTATTCCATTCCCTTGCATTGTAATTTTCCTCCATTTTCATCTTGTCACTCAGCTAATCACATGTTGACATTTATAATAAGTTTAAGGGATCTATGTATTCATTCTCGGAATGAATAAAACTTGATAAAGATTTTTATTTGTCTTGTAATTATTCATTTCGTTAATTTGTGATGTTGTGTTGTGCTTTCCTATTTACTCCAATTGAAAATGGAATCACCTATGAAATATAGTTGATGAAATATGATTTATGATTATCAATACAATACCCCTTATTATTTCTCCCTATCCCTACCTACAATTTATCCCCTATTTAGTCTAGCATTGTAGTTATAATAAGGGTATTTATGAACATTCCCCATCCTCTTGCCACCCAAGAATATTAGGTTAGTGTAAATAGTTTCCATATTTCAATAAATGGGAGCTTCCCCATTCCCAATAAGAGGTATTTAATCCTACAAATTTTTTCTTGAATTTTTTTCCAAAAAATATTTCACCAACAGATTCCACACCTTCATAATTTACCAAAATATAGATTAATGAATTGTGATTTGACCCTTATACTACTCGACTTGCATTAGAGACTAGTTAATTTGGTAAATACTCCTTTTGAGGATAAATTCCACTACTTTCCACAATTTCCATCTGCTGGACCTTGCTCCACTTCATTACCCCAAGGTGGTTTAACCACTTAACCCCTTGAATGACATCCTATTCAAATAATGATACTCTTTTTTATATCTTGTCAATATTATACCCCTTGACTGGTAATCAAGAATGTAACCATGTAACCTCACTTTTATCCTTCTTGACACTCTGTGAAACTTCAGCCTTCTCTTATACTTAATAATTTTTATGAAATCCTTCTTTCCCCATGCATTTCTCTAACACCACCTATCTCATTTCATATTTTTCTTACTTTCATGTACTCTATTTTTCTAGTACCCTAATTTATAGTACTATATTGTAAAATTTTCATTGACAAAACTCTCATATCATATTATTCTTTCTCTAATTCCTTTAATGTCTTATATCCATCATAACATACTCTCTCCACAATTATTTATTCATTAGGTAAACTTATAGATTCATTACTTCTCATATTAGCCTAGGACTGGTCAATATTTAGGATTCTTAATCATGTCTACTAAGGTATGGCTCTCCAAACTTAGATTTCCTCCCGAATATTTTTCCACACCTTCATCTTTTAGATAAACCCCACAAGACACCCTTAAACCATCTAAAGATAATACAAGAATTATCAAGAACTAGTCAAAACTAGTTTTGTATGATTTCTTGAGAAAGTGTTTCACCTGATTTCTTAGTTTTCTAAGAAGTACTTGATGAAACAGATAAGGTAAAGGTGGTAAGAGGAATACTTGTTTTGGGATGGTTGAAGGTTATATGCGTGCGTATCTGAATTCTAAATCAAAGTGATTGTGAGACCTTCCTTTTGGCTAGGAGGAACTACCTATATAAGAACCAAAACAAGACCACCAAAGAGAGTTAAACAATATATGCAGTGGACTGCCTAGCATATGCTAGATCTTGGAAGTGCGATACTTCCTAGATGGCTATCAATCCACTGTTTAAAACAATTCAATGCTGAAATAAAGTAAATATTGTCCTACTGTAGTTTAATATGATTTAGGCATCTCATACAAAACACAATAGGCTAGATCTAATCTAACAGGCTAGGCTAGAAGGAGATCTAGAGGTCAAGTAGGTTGGTTATAGGTGAATCTGAGCTAACAGGCTAGGTTAGATACAGATCTGAAGGTCAAATAGGTGTTCAAGTAGGTATATGTCAGAAAAAATAAGGTTAAGTTAGATGTGGGTCACAAACAGGTTGTTATTCTAGTAGAGATCAGGTGACACAGAGACCAACCATGGTTTTATAAAACTGATGACGGTTTTACTATAATCAGAAGCCGAGAGAACGGTTAAGTTAAGTCGGGGTTGGTGGAATCACACAGTCTGGGTTTTTGGAGTTTTGGGGAAAAGTGGAGTGGATAGAAGATGGGGATTGATCACAGAGGGGGTGTAGATATGTTGCAAAGGTCTGAGACTACTGAGGAGGTCAAATAGGAAATTGGGCCAAGTATTAAGATGATTAGGTATGGAAGGTGGCTACAACTAGAGAGAGGGAATGGACAGAGGGTAAAAGACTAGGTTCCTTTACCACAAATACTATAGATGATGATAAGAAAATGAAATAGATGGAAGGAGGATACTTACTCTTCTGTGAGGTATAGGTTTGAAGAATAATGAAGAAGTTGTTGCGTTGGAGGATGCTGGGAAGAAAGTTTCACTATTGTGCCAGTGTATTTGGTTTCCTTTGTTGATCACAAATCAATCTTCATTCTCTGTCACATCTAAAGAGATCAAACTTGAGATCAAAAGTTTTTCAACCCATATTACAAAGTCTGTAGATGGGTCTAAATAGGCCATTTGGTCCATTCCAGTATAACCGGCATTGGTTTAGGGGAACATCGGTTTAGGGGTGAACTAACATTGGTTTAGGTGAGATATCTTGGGTTGTTCAAAAATGCTTGGGAAGTTGCTCCGCTATTTGATAAGGGTCTCCTCTTTTTCTCGGGATGAAAACCGACCTTAGGAGGCTTTTAAATGTGAGGTGAGGGGATGGGTCTAATGTTAGGTTTTATTTAGGACATTGGTTTAGGGTTTAGGTTAATGGGTCAAATGATGGGGGTGGTTAGGTGAGGTGCATTTAATAAAGGAAATTATATTAAATAGGTGTGTGAGGGTAGTGAATTAATTTAATGTAAATAATTAAATTAATATGTGTGTGGGTAAAAGGTCATTAACTTAATTAAAATAATTAAATTAATATGTATGGAGGTAAATGGCATTAATTTAATTAAAGTAATTAAATTAAAATGTGTGGGGTGTAGGAGGTAGGTGATAAGGTGTTGAGGATGAGGAAGTGATTATAGGGCTGTACTAGGGGACCAAGGTGATTACAACACGATTTCGGTGTCTACATTTTTCCCCTTTTTGTTGCGTAGCTTGTATTGGTAAGTGACACATTGAAAAAAATAAGATGTGGTTACCCCAAGTGGGAATGAGGGTGATCCCCCTCAAACCAGAACTGATGAGGTGGTAGAGCACATCGGCGAGTGGTTTGATAAAAGTGGATGCAAAGCAGAATGATGAGAAATGAGGAATGGGGTAAAGGGAAAATCGGGCATATAGGTAAATGGGCCAAGGTCAAAGGTAGGGGTAGTTGAATGCACACACACATATAAACTGCGACACGGTACCAAGTTGAAGAGCTTGCAAACTCTACATCATCTAAGGTCGATAGGTTTATCCAAACAAGGTTGAAGTGATTCCGGTATCCAAGGTATAGGATATGGTCAGGAAACACAACGTAGGTTAGGTGTAGGAACGTTTAGGTGTGTTTTGGTACACCAAAGGTAGGGTCAGATAAACGGTCATGGCAATAGGCTAGGTAAGGTCATTAGGTCAATCAACACAGTAATAATGTTGTACAAGGTATGCATAACAAGGTAAAGGAGCACATTGGTTCAAAGGTCCAAATATCTAGGTCACGTCACATAGCAAGGGAGGTAGGGGTAAAATAAGGAGGCTTCAACAACTGATGAGGTGAGGTTGAAGAAGGTGGAGGGCTAGAGGGGAAGGTAAAGTGGTCCAGGTAGGTGTAGGGGAGGCAAAAGAAAGAGGAGGTAAGGAAAATGAGGTCAATGTGAGAGCAATGAGTATGCAGGGTAACCGACAAAGGTCGTCATATGAATGATGATGGTGGAGAGGAACCGACGATGGTTGGCTAGGGCAATAGACCGGCATCGGTCAAGGGTTAACCGATGTCGGTTGAGTCGGTAGGGTATAAAAAGTGGAAAACCCACATTTTAAAATTCATTTATGCATTGTTAAAAGAAGAAAAGGACAAGAAGAGAGAAAAGAGGAAGAGGACAAAAAGTACATCGAGAGAGATTGGTTGGTGAGCCACATAGGTGAGATTGGTTGAGTGAGAGGTGGGGACACAAGATCGGATCGAGCGAGGTGATTGGTTGGGAGAGGTAGAGGACATTCGAGGATGGCGGAGGCTCGGAGAGGGATCGGGAGGAGCGGTGCATAGGCTAGAGGTTCCACCACGACGATAGCAGTGGGATGTGGTAGGTTTGAACCTTTTGATTCATTGTTTGGTGAATTTGATGTAAAATATAGAAAGTATGAAAAATGGGGGTTTGGGGGAAAAATTTTCAAAATGGGAAAAAGAGAGGGAAAAGGGAATGGGGAAGGGTAGGGTGTAGAGAAAGAGGGTAATAGAGGGATATTTAGGGGTGTAAGGAGTGATTTGGGTGGGTAGAATGAGTAGGGAGGGAAAAAGTAGGGTTGGGAAGTCGTGGTGGTGGCACAACAGTGACCGACATCGGTCGACTTGTGGATGGCCGATGTCGGTGGGTAGTGACCGGTATCGGTCACAAGAATAGTGACCGATGCCGGTCAAGGGAGACCGTGGTTGGTCAAGGGATAACCGGGGTCGGTCAACCTAAGGTTAAGTTGGGACAAAAAAGGGAATAGAGTAAGGGCAGGGTGGGAAAGTAGGGTAGGTGGGAAAGGATTAGGTGAGAGGGAAAAGGGTTAAGGGAGACGGGAAGGGTTTAGGGTGGCTTGGGTGAGGGGTAGGGTAGATAGTTTTGGGTGGATGGGTTTGGGTAGGTTTGGGTGAGGGTTAGGGTAGATAGGTTCAGGTAGATGGGTTTGGGTAGGTTTGGGTGAGGGTTAGGGTAGATAGGTTAGGTTGGGTAGGGGTTTGGGTGAGGGTTAGGTAGATAGGTAGGGTAGATGGGTTTGGGTAGGTAGGATTAGGGTATATAGGCCAATGGGATGGGGGGATGGGGGTGGGGAAAGAGATTAGGTTGGGATGTGGGGTAAAATAGGGTAAGTTGGGAAGATGCACTAATACATTTTCTTGTGGGATGCAGGCCCAGAGATGAGTTATGGATGAGGGCCCGAGTGCCACCCTTATTATTGATAGTATGAGAAAGAATGACCCAAGAGGAGGCAACATGTTGCAGAGGTGGGGTTGATAGGGGTGAGGCGCTACCGTGTAGTCCGGGAGGTGAGTTTTGATGGTTTCCCTCATCGATAGATGGGACTCGGTGACCAACACCTTCCATATGCCGATGGGTGAGATGACGATCACCCTGAGGACGTCTACAGGATCCTGCGGTTGCCCATATTGGGGCCCAAGTTTATTCTATCTCTTCAAAGGCATCTGAGGAGCTACTAGCACCCATTTTTGTGATGAGGTGTAGCAGACCTGATGTTCCATAGCACTAGCATGAGCTATGGAGTGATGTATAGAGCTCATCTAGAGGAGATGAGGTTAGTGGTACTCTTGATGGAGGTAGTGTGCTGCTTCGCACTACCGAGATGTAGAGGGTGGGAGATTCCCGAGGTCACTGATGGGAGTCCTTCATGACATGGTGATATAGAGACATGGTTCACATGGGCACCTACATTGCTTGACACAGGTATATAAGAGAGCTATGGGCCTACAGGTGACTGCGAGGTTCAACATCTATTGTGTCATACTACTACTACATTGTTGGGCTTACGAGCACATTGTTTGTGTTTGACCAGTGGGGATGCCCTGGGTAGATGCATTCCCATGGAGAGTTTTGAGAGTTGGGTATAGGCGGTGGGTACCGGCCATGGGAGAGGCCCGAGGTGCCAGAGCTACTCATGATGTAGCTTACTATAGGAGGTTGTTGGAGGGGTTGTTTGGGGTGGACATCATTTGGAGGCCGTATGTGGGCTTCCCATATACAGACAGATGGCCATAGAGCTAGATGGGCTACAACTATATCTGTGGATAGAGGGGAGGAGAGTGGGAGAGCATGAGTGGATACCCATAGAGCAGGTTAGGTACCAGTTTGGGTTAGTCTAGATGTACCACCTCCATTCCTATAGTATAGGAGAGATGACGTGGAGAGACCTATGTCTCCACCGTGACCCACAGTCTTTGAGTGGACAAGAGGAGCAACCAATGGATTCACAGATTGATGATGTCGAGTGGTAGATGGATACATGCAGTGGTGGGTAGAAAAACTAAGAGCCATACCACCGAGGAGGCAAGGTATCTAGACTTAGCCACCATCACATTACAGAGGACGCCCTACAGGGGTAGGTGGCTACCTTGGTGATGTAGCTTGGGATTATGTAGGGGCAGCTCACAGGTTCAGAGGCATAGGTTGCCACATTACAGCCCAGATAGTGATGCTTGCAGGCTTAGGTAGGGCAGGGATAGGTACCTACGTAGGTGGAGGTAGGGGAGATGGAGATGGAGAGGAGGTAGGCGGAGATGGAGGGTAGATAGCCACCCTATAGGCGTAGGTATTGGCTTTACAGGGCTAGTTAGCCACAACACAGGGTGGTTACGGGTCTCAGGGCTAGCGGCAATACATAAGACAGCACAAATTACTACCCTGTCAGGCCCAGATACATGCACAGCACAAATTTCTAGGGCTGACTCAGGCTTTAGTACTAGCACAGGCTTAGTGCAGTTCATTAGGGATAGGGTTCCCTTATACAGTACCCACACAAGTAGTGAGACCCATGACACCTCCATAGATAGTGACCATGGTCAGATTTAGGGATGCCTTAGCAGAGGCACAATATTATCAGGATCATTTGTTAGTTGTCGGGCTAGATGTGCCCTCCTATGCCGAGTACAGAGCACAACAGGCCTCCAGTGAGAGGACTAGATCCCACACTCATAGTGTGGAGAGTACAGGGGGCCAGCGAGCCTAGGGACAGGGTCGTGGTGAGGCCACTAGTGTGCAGAGGCCAGCCCTAGGTGAGGGGCCATCATCAGAGGTGAGGCAGGTGTCGGGCACCAAACAAGTGTGGCAGAGGGGTCGAGAGAGACATAGTCATAGGGAGCATTCCCCGACATCAGATGGGGAGATGATTGACTTGCTATGGACCATCCTGCATGTCGAGTCATTTTTGTATGGATTATATATGAGACCGGCCTGTGTGCCAAAGATATTTTGTATTTATTATTATTATTATTATTATTATTATTTTACATGATACCACTGTGAGTGAGCGAGATATTTTTGTATGGGATAGGGGCTGTGAGCCGATGATGTATGAGAGACACATGTATTTTTGAGATGAGTGTACATTATTGTGATGCACATGTATTTATATGATGAGATGTATGAGGTTTAGATGATTATGTGTTGTGATGTGTATTTTATTGTACTTTTGTTATGATATGAATGGAGTAGGTGAGTTAGGCATGATGGAGTCAGGTCGGTTTAAGAATGGATAGAGTCAGGTCGGTTTAGGCATGGATCGAGTCAGGTCGGTTTAGGCATGGATCGAGTCAGGTTTATTTTAGGCATCGATCGAGTCAGGTCAGTTTAGGCATGGATCGAGTCAGGTTAATTTTAGGCATGGATCGAGTCTGTTAATTTTGGGCATGGATCAAGTCGAGTTAGTTTAGGCATGGATCGAGTCAGGTCGGTTTAGGCATGGATCGAGTCGTTAATTTTAGGCATGGATGAGGATCGAGTTGGTTTAGGTATGGATCGAGTCGTCGTCGTTTAGGCATGGATCGAGTCGGGTTAATTTTAGGTATGGATTGATTCAGTCGGTTTAGGCATGGATCAAGTTAGGTTTTAGGCATGGATCGAGTCAGTTAATTTTAGGCATGGATCGAGTCGAGTCGGTTTAGGCATGGATCGAGTCGGTCGGTTTATGCATGGATCGAGTCGGTTAATTTTAGGCATGGATCTAGTCGGGTTAATTTTGGGCATGGATCAAGTTAGGTTAGTTTAGGCATGGATCAAGTTAGGTTAATTTTAGGCATGGATCGAGTCAAAGGTTGATTTAGGCATGGATCGAGTCAGGTTAATTTTGGGCATGGATTGAGTCATGTCGATTTAGACATGGATTGAGTTAGGTTGGTTTAGGCATGGATGTGTATTTTGATATTTTGGTAATACATGTTAATGTAAATGAATGTAATGGTGTAAAATGTTTAAATATGGGTTATAGATGAATATGGGAAATAATGGTAGTGGTAAAAGAGTATGTGAAACATGAGGAGTGTATGTAGGTCAAATGATGTGGATATGGGATAGATTTCGGGTTTTGATATGAACAGAAATCAGGTAAAGGTGGGGAAAATGGTTAGGGTAAAGAGTGGCCAAGCTAACCTTCCAGGGCCCCATGCCCTGGAAGTGCTGCCTACATAGTCCCGGTGAAAAGGGACCTCAGACCAATGTAGTTCTCCCATAGGCTAGGGAAGAATATGAGAAGATAGAAGAAGAGGTAGGTAGGTTGATAGGTAGGGTTGAGTCCAGGTCATAGGGATGATTAGGTCAAGGTCAATTAAGTTTGGGTAGAGTATAGGTAGATAGGTAAAGGTGATTTTAGGTTGATAGGTAGTGTTGATTCCAGGTCATAGGTATAATTAGGTTGAGGTCATTGATGTTTGGGTTGAGAATAGGTAGATAGGTAAAGGTGATTTTAGGTTGATTGAGGTGGGAGAAGAAAATCCCAAAAGACAGTGTCGAGGGTCTAGTCCTATATAGGAAGATCAAAAGGTAATGAAGAAGAGAAAAGATAAGAGGGGGCAAGAAAGCCACCCAATTGGAAAGGATCAAAACATATGAAACACATCTACAGATAGGCTAGTGAACGTAAGACCCTAAAGACATTGCATGATTGATAATTCTAAGAGTGATGAATAGTCACATGATCACCAAATGTCATTGGTTCAGTAGGTCCCTTGAGGTATGAAGTGAAAAGACAATGGGTAAGGAGGTGAAGGTAATCAGGTCATATGTTATGAAGCAAAATGCCTTGGGAAAGGAATCCAAGATCACAATAGACAAGTCCATGATGAAAAAGTTTACTTTTCTTTTCTTTTTTTTTCTTTTTGACTTTATTAGATAGACTGATCAATGTGGGAAGTCTATACGGGATGAATATATGTCTCCTTGAGGTCTTCATGAAGTTGATCGATGCGGGAAGCTTCTGAATAGGTATTATTTTTTTTTTATTTTTTATAGAAAAAATAGTCTTCTTTTTTGGAAAGACTATGTAGAGAGTTGTGAGCTTTTTATAGCTATCCTTCGAGGGAGCAGTCTACTTATAGTAACAATTGAAGGTGGAAGATGTCCTTTTGAGGGATTCATCTTTATATTGGAAGTTTGACTCAAGGAGTTAATCCCTTATTTTGGAAATAATTTTTTTGGCTTTTAAGTCATGGACTAGACTATAACAAAGCATTTGGTTCTTGTTGAGAAGGCAAGGGTGAACGACCATGGGATCTCATCTAAAAGAAGATGAAAAGTATCCATGAGAATCATGCCATGTGTAGAGCCATGGTGCACATATTTAAGATAAGGAAAAAGGGTGATGGGTAATCACATGATTCTTGTTTAGTCATTGGGGATGAGGTGTGGAAAAGAGAAAGGTAAATGGTGCTCAAGGGACAAGCATGAACTAGATAAATAGTGATGTAGGACTAGAAGTCAATAGTAGAATGGTCGAAGATGCAAGGCATTAAGGGGCTCATGTTTGGGCTTACCATTAAGTGAAGACAAATGATAAGCACTTGATCCATAGTCATGGGTCACGATGTATGGTCCAAGCCAATTAGGAGCAAATTTTCCCCATTTGCTTTTTTCTTCTTTGGTTACGTGTTGATTTTCCTTGAGAAAAGGTCACCGACCTTGAAGGTGCATTCATGGACATGTTTGTTGTAGGCATGCTTGATGTGTTTTTGGTAGACTTGGAGATGGTCGAGAGCATGAAGATGACATTCGTCTAATAACTCAAGTTGTGCTAAACGGTCTTGGAAAAATTCATCATCAGTAAGCATATCTTGAAGAGAGATACGAAGAGACAGATCTGAACTTCGAGAGGAAAACAACCTTGGTACTATAGACCAGAGAAAAGGGAGTAGCAGTAGTGGAAGTGCAAATACTAGTACGGTATGCCCAAAGAGTGAAAGGAATGTGCGTATGCCAATCCTTCCCAGTATCGTTAACCACTTTCATGAGAATTTTGTTTAGGGTTTTGTTGGTGGATTCGGCTTGGCCATTGGTTTGTGGGTAATATGGTGAGGAGAAGCTAGTTGGATGCCGAAGGCATCACAAAGTTTCTGTAGAGTTTTGTTTTTGAATTGTTTTCCATTATCAGTGATAAGGCGATGTGGAACACCGAAGTGACAAATAATGTGATGATTGATGAACTCACATATTTTCTCAGCTTTAGTAGAGATGAGGGGTATGGCTTCAACCCATTTGGTGTAATATTCGGTAGTGGTGATGATCCATTGATGGCACTAGGAAGAATGGGGATTGATCTCTCTGACAAGATCCAAACCCCATTAAGAGAATCGGACAAAGGTCATGGGTGACCTGTAAGGCATGATTAGGTGTATGATGAAGATTGGCATGTTGTTGGAATTTTACACAATGCTAAATGTAGTCACAATAATCATGATTGATGGTTGGCCAATAATAGCCTAGGAAAAGAATGCGTTTAGCAACAACAAGGCCACTGAAGTGACCTTCGCATCGTGAACTTATTTAATGGTATAGGGGATTTAAATGCTAGTAGGGCATCGTAAGAGGATACTGTCAAAGCTGTGTTTATAGAGGAGGCCACCCATGATGACATAACTAGAGGGATTTTTAAGAAAGGCACATTGTCATTACGTTGAGATTGGGAGGTAATATAGAAAGGGAAAGGTAGTATGTAAGCTACTTATACCAAAGGTCTTGTGTGTTTAGTGAGATAGTTCAGATGAGATTAACACAACAAGATTTATAAGAAGGTATCGGTATGCATTTTATGGTAACAAAGATGTCTGAATCATCAGGTGAAGTAGGTATTTGGGAAGTGAGGTAGGCCATGGTATCCATGAATTTATTGGTGGATCGTGGAACAGGTTTGAATTTTATAGTGGTCAAAGGTAGTCAACATGATGTCGATGTAACGTTTGTACTCTTGAAGTATTTCATTATGACACTGATAAACACCATTGACTTGGTTTACTACTAGTTGAGAATCACCAAAGATATTAATGGATCTGACATCTAAGGCATAGGCAGTCATGAGACCCAATACGAGCGCTTCGTATTTAGTGATATTGTTGGTGCATTCAAGTTTATTTTCTAATGATAAGGGCATGGATTCACCATTAAGAGGAATGAGGATAATACCCTGCACCACCCCCATGCTGACATTTGGAACCATCAAGAATAAGGTCATTTGGTAAGGGTCATCATCCAAAGAGAGGTTAGTAATGGATTCGTCAGGGAAATCAAAGTTTGAAGATTGATTCCTAGAAAGAGGTGCATCGATTACAGTCAACAATGGCCTGGCCCTTGATAGATTTTTGGTGGATGAATTTGAGGTCTAGGTTAGCAAGAAGCATGAGCCAACGTGCAGGCACGTTGATTTTGGTAAGGTTTAGCATACATGAAGTGTAAGGGGTCAGTGTTGGTCACAACATAGGTTTTGTGGTTGAGTAGGTAATGATGAAGTTTGGTGGCGACAAAAACTAAGGCTAAGAAAAGTTTTTCAGGGTGAGTGTATCGGGTTTCATAGTCCAGAAGGGTACGGATTATGTAATAAACCACCTGCTCCCTATGTTGTTCATCATGATGAGCGAGCATAGCCCCTAAAGAGTGATCGGTAGCAGAGATGTATAGGTAGAAGGGTTGGTCGTCTTTAGGTGGAACAAGTACAGGTGGTTAGAGAAGGTATTATTTTAAGGCCTCAAAAGCTTTGTGGTAGTTGTCATCCCATTTGAAAGAGACATCCTTTTTGAGAAGGTGATGAAATGGTTGACAATAGTTAGAGAGTTGGGAAATAAATCGATGAATAGATTGTAACTTTCCCTACAAACTACAAAGTTGGAAGGTTAGTGGGTGGAGGCATATCGAGAATGGCCTTGAATTTAGTAGGGTCAACTTCTATACCATGGAGGGAAATAATAAATCCCAAGAGCTTTCCTAAGAGAACCGTGAAGACACACTTTTTAGGTTAAAGGTAGACACAATATTTAATGAGGCGGTCAAAGATGGTTTCAAGGATGGTGAGGTGCTCGGTGTGACATTTAGATTTGGTGAGAAGATCATCTACATAATCTTCTAATATACGGTGCATAATGTCATGGAAAATGTAGGTCATAGCCCGCTGATAGGTGGCACCAACGTTTTTAAGGCCGAAAGGCATGACTCGATAGCAGAAGGTCCCCCAAGGGGTAATGAATGTGGTTTTGTGTTGATCCTCTAGAGTGAGCAAGATTTGGTTATAACCTAAGAAACCATCCATAAGTGATAGCATCTCATGGCCAGCGGTAAGGTCAACCAACTGGTCAATACCAGGTAGAGGAAAATCATCTTTTGGGTAGGCAAGGTTGAGATCATGGAAATCGGTGCAAATGTGAAGTCCCCCTATCACCTTAGTGATAGGGATGATGTTAGAAATCCATTGGGGGTAATCGATGGGTAAGATGAAGGAAACTGAGAGAAGGCATTGAAGTTCTTCTTTGACAAGAAGAGCAATGCGAGGGTGCATTTTCCTCAACTTTTGTTTTATGGGTTTGGCATCGGGAATGGTTACAATATTGTGGACCATGATAATGGGATTAATGCTAGACATGTCAAAGCATAAGACCAAGCGAATGCATGGCTATAATTTTTAAGAAAAGAAGTGAGGGATTCTTGTTCATTAGCATCGAGAGATTGGCCACTCTTGAGAATGTGGGGGTCATCCTAAGTGTGGATATTGACTTCGATAGTTGATTCATTCAACATTGTTTACATCTCAGAAGGTAATGACCGGTGAATATAAGAGTCTTCAGCACCAAGGTAGGTGAGTATGGACTCATCATCCTGGCATTGAACAACATTAATAGAAGGAGTATCGTCCCATATCATGTCAGGATACAAGAAAGGAAGAGAAGAAGGAGCCTTGCCATCATAATGATAGGTTAGAGGCCCCAAGGAAATGTTATTTATGAAAAAAAAGGTAGGAGGGATAGATTCAGGATCCATCGACTCTGTTGGTGAAGGTGGTGAAGGTGGGGTAGGTGAAGGAGGTGGAGAGGGGTCATTGTCTTTAATGAGCTCAATACGGGGATTTTTGGTAGGTAGTTTGGTAAAAATGATTCCAATACAATCATTGTGTTTACATGTGGTACATGAAATAACAATGTGACAACCTTTCTCATAGAGGCCAAAGCCAAAACCCTTCCAGGCAAAGCGGTGTAGGAAAGTGTGAGCGAAGTGGTGGTTGGTAAGTGACTGAAGGTCAGCTGAAAAAGGTCAGGTTTTTCATGGTGGTTTAGGTGTGTAAGTGGAAATATCAAGTCCCCCATAGGTAAGATGGGTATGGAGGTGGGGAGGACCATAAAGGAGACGCTCACCTATGTGGTGATTATAGTGAGGATCTTTGGTGAAGGTTTCTATACTCTTATGGAGTAAGGAATTTATTGACATTGTATAAAGAAATACTCCCCCATAGTGAGGTGTTGAAAAACACCTTCCAAGGGATCATTGGTTGATATATTGGTGGCTGGAATGGAGGAAGTGTTAGAAGTTAGATCCGTGAGGGTGTCGGTTAGTTGGGAAGCTGATGTGTGGTGGTAGAAGTGATAGCAAAGGTGGGAATAGAGATGTAGGTGAAGGTGAGGTTGCAAAAACACGGCACCGTGGATGGGGTCGTGTGTGAAGAAGATGTAGGTAGGGAGGTAGATGACTTAACAGGTATAAGGACATCATTGGGCTGGTAAAGCATTTTCCAGGTTTTGAAAGGTGATGGGTCAGCTGGAATGGTATAGGAACGTCCTTCATGTTTGAACTTTACACATCAGTGCAAAGTAGAAGGAACACAACCCATGACACGAATCTAGGGTCTGCCGAGAAAAAAATTGTATTGAAACTCCCCTTCCAAAACGTAGAACAACTCGGGAATAGTACGGGGACCCACACGAATGTGGAGGATGATAGTGCTGAGTGTAGAGGTGATAGCGTCATTGAATGAACGCAACATGACTGGATGTTTATGCATGTAGTTGTTGGGTATGCACATTTGTTCGAATGCATGAGAGGAGATGATGTTAATGCTAGTGCCCCCATCGATCATAACACATCGACGCATATATTATTGATATGGATGGAGATGAAAAGTGTAGGATCTAGGTCATCAGTTTGGTGGGGGACAATTTCATCATCCGAGAAACTAAGGATAACAACTTGGTGAATAGGTGGAGGTGATGAGGTAGATGGAAATTTGGTGAGTGAGGTGACATGATGAGGTGTGATAATAGATGCTACAGGTGTGGGGTCATTAGGTAAAACCTCAATAGATTGAAGGACCTCCATGAGGGCTTAATGATGTGACTCCGAGGTTTGGATGAGATCATATAAGGACATTTTGAGAGGAGATTGGTGTAATTGTTTGAGCATCGTGTGGTGCATAACCCCATCGAAATAGGATATGTTGGACCATGATAGTGACTTTAGGTGCAGTGCAATTGGTATGTTGGGTACATGGTTGGGTGATGGATCGGCTATTTTATCTTTCCCTTTGTCTCGCTGACCTCGGGTAACGATGTGAACCATATTAATTTGAGGCAGAGAGGTGGATGGGGTGGGGTTATCATGAAAGGTATACCGAAAGCAGAGGGACATTTACCAAGAGGTGGATAAGAGCCTTCTACGATGAGTGTCCAACACCGGCATTTAGGAGAAGGTTGAGCAATCTGGATACTGACCATGTTGATTTCAAATTTTAGAGATGGAAAGAAAGGTTATGGCGGTGAAGATGGAGGTTGTGGTATAGGTGTAGGAGGAAGATGTGAAGAAGGTGGCAAGGGTGAAATAGGTTCATCATCCAGGAGGTCATCGTCATCAAAATTGGGGTCAGAAGGACATAATTGAATGAGGGAAATCATGTCCTAGCACATGATGGTAAGTGCAAATTTTAGTATCATCAAACCCTTCTCGGTTTAGGTTTAAGAGGGTCATAAGGTCTAAGAGGAGGGAGGGTGATAGTAGAGCTTTCCAGGAGGTTAGCCAAGATGGTGGCATATGATCCCACCAGTGGATCACAATGCGAAGTGAAAGTAGGTTTGGTTGGAAGATTGGGTAGTTGTGGTGGTAGTTGAGGTGATGTAGTCTTGGATTTGGGTTGTAATTTCTTTGGTGTAGGTGCAGCAATAGAAAGAGGGGTAAGTTTAACCACCTCTTTGGAAATTAATGGTTTTTTCAATTTTGGTGCTTTTTCTTAGGTAGAGGTGTAGGGGGAGCACATGATGTAGATGGCAAGGAAGATGGTGGGAGAGGACGAGTGACCCAAGGGGACAACTGAGGTGTAGCGGTAGGTGTTGGTCAAGGTTAAGAGGGAGGTATAGGTGAGGTGGAAGAAAATGTCATAGGTAGTGAAGGAGGTATAGAAGGTAATGGTGGTATAGGAGGAAAAGAAGTTATAGATGGTGATGAAGGATACAAGGTTTGCCTAGGTAGAGCTATAGGCTATGGTGAAGGGGTCAAGGGAATTTTAGGTTTACCCCTGGAGAGAGTAGATTTTGTTAAGGTAGAGGGGTGAGGTCCCAAGATGGATGGTAAGGGTGAAGGTGATAAAGGTGTAGTTGGTGAGGTTGGTGTATGTGGATTAGAAGGTTGGGTTTTTCGTTTAGGTTGAGGGATTGGTTCAATAGGCATATGAGAAGATGTGGTCAAGTGTATCCTGACAGGAGGATGTGCAAGGTTTGATGTGGGTGTGACCCTTAGAACACTAGTGGGTTTATATACAAGAGATGGTGTTGGAACACGTCAGCAAGCAAGTAGATGTTAGGAATTAATAGAATCTAATGTAGAATAATTCCTCAGAATTGTAATAATAAGAAGTATGAATAGAATTACAGAAATGAAATATGCACAACACGAAGACAATATTTAACGTGGTTCACCCAATGTGGGCTACATCCACCAAGAACACTTGCTCAAATTTTATTACAAGCCAATAGTCTTCACAATTACAATAATCAGATCTTGTTTGGAGTTGCGCTCAACAAACCCTCCTAAATTCACACTTGAATTCACACACACTATTCACCTTCACAAAACACACTGATATATATCCTATTGTATGTCCATCTATTTATAAGTACATCAATAGGTAGCCGAAGAGGTGGTTTTACAAAACAATGGAAACCGAAAAGCCAACAGCCCATAACGGTTACCCATTACCCATGGGTTAATAAACCACCCATGAAAATTTTCTTGGGGGCTTTGCCCCCAAACCCCCTTAACCCGCTCACCGGCAAGCGGGACCATTGTAAAAATATCCGAGTGTAACACATGGAAGGTGTACCAAACTCTAACATAAAAATAGGCTCCATAAACATAACAAGATAGGGGTGGGTATAGATGAGGATGATGCAATAGAAGATGTATCAAGAGTTATGTTCATGTTCAGTTTGGGTTGTTGAAACATCTTCGGATAAATGGTAGAAGTGTCAGTGGAAGATGATTGCATTTGGGTCGAGACCGGGAGTAAGAGACGCCCCCAAAGTGAAGCCCTATCAACATAGTCTAGGCGGTCAGCCAAACGTGAGAATGACACTGTGGTAGATGAGGTAGATGTGGAGTGAGTGGTGATTCCTATAAAATGTGTCTGAGAAATAGGGAATTCACTAGCTTCGGCCTCTATAGGTAAGAGAGCCGAAAGTAGGTCCACAAGATCTTGGGTAGCTAATGGAGAATGGTCACCGAGCGGTAATGGCAAATCTATTGGATCCTGAATAGGTGGAGAAGACGATGGGTACTCCTCTGTGGGTGGAGGAGGTACAATTGGTAGCGGCTCACTAGGTAGGGAAGCTGAAGGGGAAATGATATCGGTGCTAACAAGAGACTCCTCCACATGTGTATGGGGAGGTGAAGGGATTTCCTCTATGGGTAGAGGAACGGATAAAGTAGGTTCTTGTGCGGGTAGAGGATTTCGGGATAGGATTTCCTCGATGGAGGGGATAGGAGATATTTGGGAAACAAGTGGTAAGTTAGTAAAGATAACATGTACCTCACGTGTATTACTTTCGTTGTGTGAGGCATCACCAGTTTGATCATTAGATGGGAATGGTTAGGGAATGGTTTCTTGAATATATGAAGGTCTTGATTGGCAGTGCATTAGGGTTATCCAGGACTAACTCACCACTCTCGAGCATTCCCTGAACAATGTTTTTAAAGGTGATACAATTTTTGTCACTATGACCATTTACACGGTGATAGTTACAATAGTCATTTTCCTTATACCAACCTGGTATGGGGCAAGAGGGGTCAAAACTAGTATGTGGTTTGATAGGAGGAAGGGTGATGGCATTAGCTTTAATAATCTTTTCTAAAAAAGATGAATATGGTTCCCAATTGAGGTGTATTTCTTTTGTTCTCGTTTGAATTGGAAGGCTTAGACCGGTGATTGGATGAAGGTTTAGCATGATTGGATGGATGGGTAGGGCCAACCTTAAGTACCACTATGTTGGTAGTTCCCTTGGCTTTGGAATAACTCATCTGAGGTTTCGAGGAAGAGGAAGTATCATGTGATTTAAACAAGGAGTTCTTGTTTCGTAATTGTATCTTCTTCTCTTCGATGACGTGAATTTCAAGCTTACGTGCCATGGTGAAATCCTCATCGAATGTTTGGAAGGTTTGCACCTGTAAGGTAGGTGAAATATGTCTAGCACAGGCTCGTGTGAAGAGCTCTATGAGCTCAGTTTGTGGTAATTAGAAAGTGAGTTGGTTGATTAGGCTACACCAATGAGCGACAAAATCTGCGATAGATTCATCATCATATTGATGCATAGAATAAAGATCGGTCATGGTAACCTTCTTGATGATGTTAATCAAAAAATGATCCAAGAAGGCTTGGGCTATTTGGTTGAATGAGAAGATGGAATGTCTAGGTAATCCACTATACCAGTCCAATGCTTGGACTAGTTAGGGACATGGGAAAGGTTCACAAAAGCAAAGCATCATCATGGGAAATTAAGTAACACCCATGTTTGAAAGATCACAAATGTTGTTGTGGGTCTTCCTTACTGTTAAAGCAGTTAAACTTAGGCATCTCCCAGTGTACGAGATATGAGTGAATGGGAATGAATGGGTGAATAGGCTCATTAAAAATATCGTCATAGGTGAGAGAATTATGGGAGCTGGAAATAGATGCTTCTAATGTCTGCATCTTATCTATCATTAACTTGATAAAGTCATTGTTAGGTTGTGAAGATTGGGTACCCCCGGAGAGAAAAAGGAGGTTGTTGTTGGACATATGAAGAATATGACATTCCAAAGTATGGTGGTGTCGAATAAGGAGCCGAGAATTGAGAGATAGACATAGAGGGTATATACCCTGATCAATGACCGATGAAACAGAGGTGACTGGTAGTAGGTATGTGAGGGTGGGAAACTCGTAGTAACCCCGGTAGAGATGGTACTTAGAGATTAGGGAATAGAAAGGACAACATTTTAAAATGGGGTAGAGGTTATTGACACCAAGTGTGGTAGCGTTGTGATCGTATATATGAGACAACAGTGCAATGATGCTATGTTTTGGGTGGTGGATGAAGGTATGGTGGAGACTCATGGGTGGTGTAATAGAGGTGGTGGATGCGGTGGTCAAATCTGGTGTGGGACCTAGCTGTGACACAACCGGGATAAAATGGGTAAGGTCACCATGCTAGGAGGTGGAGCCGAGGTGGAAGCAATCATTAGGGATGGAGATAAGGATACGGGCATGCCATAGATCAATTAACCCGAGGCATCTCGAGTGGAGGCATGGGTGAGGTAGTGGCTCAAAGTAGCGGGATTCTGATCCAGGAGTCGTGTAAACTCCATGTCACCTGTAGGAATGGTGATAGGTTGATTGGGATCTATGGATGATGAGATGGAAGGTGGTGAAGGACTAGGTGATGAAGGGATTAGTGGGAGTGGTAAATGACTAGCGTGAAATATGAGGGAACTTTCCTGTCTATGGGTCAACACCATGCGGGTAGGAACTGATTTGGTGAGACTTTATTATGTCTGAATGACATAGAACACAACAGAACTAGGAAAACAATCAATGGTGAGTGAATTAGGTCAGCTGGTGAGTTATAAACCAACACAAGGTGACCGACGCCGGTTTGGGTAAACCGATGTTGGCTAGGCTTAACCAATGACGGTTAATGTGAAAAACCAACAGTCTATTAAATGATGGTCCCGTACTAAATTTTTTTACACAGGATGAGACACAAGGTGACTATGATTGAAGTAATGACAATATGAAAGGTGATAGGAGTCTTTTACAAATTTCGAAAAGTGAAATAGGTGTCTTTTGGATAGGTATCCAAAAAGACTTCATATCGATTCTGGTTGGGTTAAACATATGCCGGTTGGAATGTAACCGGTGATGGTTAAAGATAATCGTAGCCGGTTACTGTGAAATTGAAATAGAGAATAAGAAAAATGGTTGTGATTTAAAAATATGGTGTTGAATCAAACCCAGAAGTCTGAGAATGATGTAGATGTGGTCCAGGCACACTCAGACGAAGTCAGAATACACCGACTATGATTGGGAGTGTGCAAGGAAAGATAAAAATAATGATCGAAAGCTCTCACCTCAAAATGCAAATCAAGCAGAACACTAAGAAAGAATGTTCCTAGAGTGCCTATTCTATTACGTTTGTTCAGCTTATGCTATTTGTATGGACTGACTGTTATGAACAAAACAATAGAATTTCTTGGTGAGGAAGGCTTCCTACGAAGAAAGAATTCTAAAGGGTGAGGTTTCAGAATATTATGGCTAGGGAGGGCTTCACTCAAGTATGACTCGACATACAAAGCAAATGAGTCAGGTGCCCACTGTATCGTGATCGTGTGATCACCTACAGCTTCTTCCAGGTAGGATGTTGTTTAAGAATGTATGTATTTTGAATTTTTGTGTGGTTTGGTAAGACTCAAAGAAAGAGAAAAGGATAGAAGTGCTTTTCTATGATTCGTTTGTCAACCATCAGCTGGTCATGACTTCCAGCATATAGGTTTCCCTCAATTAATGTGAGCTAATGAGCTAAATTAGAATGTAGTGCACTTGTTTTAAACCCAAATCGAAAGTATGATATTCGATGACAAAAATAGATGAACAGGAAGAGGGATGCTCTTTCACTAAAATGTAGAAAACAAGAATAAGAAGGTTCTTTTTAAATACACCAAAAGAAATGTGTCTTTCGGAGCAAGTAGAAAGAAGAGAATGTTACCAAGGAGAAAGTTTTAATGTGAATGCTACTAGAAGGGAAACAAACACACACAATTTTCACCTAGGAATGAAGAAAGATGCAAGGAACCCCGAATGGGTCCCACCGAGCATGCCAAAATGTTTCACCTGATTTCTTAGTTTTCTAAGAAGTACTTGACAAAATAGATAAGGTAAAGGTGGTAAGAGGAATACCTATTTTGGGATGGTTGAAGGTTATATGTGTGCGTATCTTAATTCTAAATCAAATTGATTATGAGACCTTCCTTTTGGCTAGGAGGAACTACCTGTATAAGAACAAAAAAAAGACCACCAAAGGGAGTTAAACAATATATGATGTGGACTACCTTACATATGCTAGATCCTAGAAGTGTGATACTTCCTAGATTGTTATCAATCCACTTTTAAAAACAATTCAATGCTGAACTAAAGTAAATATTGTCCTATTGTAGTTTAATATGATTTAGGAATATCATACAAAACGTAATAGGCTAGATCTAATCTAACAGGCTAGGCTAGAAGGAGATCCAGAGGTCAAGTAGGTTGGTTTTAGGTTAATATGAGCTAACATGCTAGGTTAGATACATATCTGAAGGTCAAATAGGTATTCAAGTAGGTATATGCCGAGAAGAAAATAAATTTAAGTTAGATGTGGGTCACAAAGTAGGTTGTTATTCTAGCAGAGATCAGTGACACAAAGACCGACCATAGTTTTATAGAACCGGCACGGTTTTAATGTAACTGGTGATGGTTAGGGAGAACCAACGATGGTTAAGTTAGGGGTTGGTGGAATCACCCAATCCAAGTTTTGGAGTTCGGGGGAAAAGTGGAGTGGATAAGGCAAGGATTGATCACGAGAGGGTGTGTAGATATGTTGTGAAGCTCTAAGACTATGGAGGAGGTCAAATACGAAATTGGGCCAAGTATTAAGATGAATAGGTATGGAAGGTGGCTGCAACTGGAGAGAGGGAATGGACAAAGGGTAAAATACTAGGTTCCTTTACCACAAATACTACAGATGATGATAAGAAAATGAAATAGATGGAAGGAGGATACTTACTCTTCTATGAGGTATAGGTCTAAGAATAATGAAGAAGTTGTTGTGTTGGAGGATGCTAGGAAGAAAGTTTCACTATTGTGCTAGTGTATTTGGTGCCTTTGTTGATCACAAATCAATCTTCATTCTGTTGTCGCGTCTAAAGAGATCGAACTCGAGATCAAAAGTTTTTCAACCTGTATTACAAAGTTGTAGATGGGTCTAAATAGGCCATTTGGTCCATTCTGGTATAACCAGCGTTGGTTTAGGGTGGATAGACATCGGTTTGGGGTGAACCGACATCAATTTGGGTGACATATCTCGGTTGTTCCAAAATTTCTTGGGAAGTTTCTCCGCTATTTGATAAGGGTCTCCTCTTTTCTCGGGATGAAAAGCGACCTTAAAAGGCCTTTAAATGTGAGGTGAGGGGATGGGTCTAATGTTAGGTTTTATTTAGGACATTGGTTTAAGGTTTAGGTTAATGGGTCAAATGATGGGGGTGGTTAGGTGAGGTGCATTTAATAAAGGAAATTATATTAAATAGGTGTGTGAGGGTAAACGGTTATTAACTTAATTAAAATAATTAAATTAATATGTATGGAGGTAAACAACATTAATTTAATTAAAGTAATTAAATTAAAATGTGTGGGGTGTAGGAGGTAGATGATAAGGTGTTGAGGACGAGGAAGTGATTATAGGGATGGGCTAGGGGGCCAAGGTGATTATAACATGATTTCAAAGTCTCTGAAAGACCAAAACTAATTATATAAACTCTAATCTTCAAAATTCCTTTCAAGATAAAAAAATCTATTCATATTGTGTATTTTAACCTTACTTCCATACAATGGGCACAATATTACAAAATATAACATTTATCGTCATGAAAGGTCTCTCATACCCCAACCCTACACATATATAAACAAGTGTTATATATAGGGTTATGACAAGCCCTAAAACCATAATAATTCTATGAGGAACCATCAAATACAACTAGATGATAAATTTAAGAGAGAAAAATTAGATAAAATAAAAGATATGATTTTTTACTAAATTTTCCGTAATCAGGGTTCCGAGCTACCCGAGAGGAAATAAATGAGATAACTTGATAAAATGGGCATATTAATATTTCTTTCAATTTCATTATCTCTTTTTCGTTGGGCGCAAAATTTCTCCTTGAAGACCTATACAAGATCATACACTCAATCCAAAAATTATGAACTTTTTGTAAACCTCTACACATAACTCTGGGTTTTACATATTAGAATAAGAATGGAATGTAACTTGATGGAATAGGATCAAAAATGAATATTTTTAGGACTTAAACAATTACACAAACCTTATCCACAATGGATTTACCTATTGAAAAGTTCTAAACATCTCATACTCCTAGCATGCAATAATGGCGATAATTTTATCACCTCTTTTGTATACCATCAAGTTAGAGCCCATATGTAGAATTTTTGAACATAGAATCCTCTATAGGATTCTCCAATCACCATTGACATATGCTTATGATCTCCTAAAGTTTATTCAAATATCCAAAACATCTACACTCCATAGCAAGACCTATAAGAAATTCAAGCTTGTAACAATGGTTTCTTAACCCTATAAATAAACCATACTTATGAGCCAATGCTAATATAAAGATCAATCTTTATTTATACTATATGATACATTATTGGACAATCAAGAATAAATGAATACAAGACTATACTATTAAAATTCCATACCTATCCATACATATACAAGAAAATACAAATATCTCGTATTATAAATCTTATCACATAAATACTTCATGATACAACCAAAGATCTCTATGTTCTTCTTTAAAGCTCTTGAACACCTATATAAACCATATAAACTATTTTTTTGCTTCCTAAAACCTACCTACCTTCTTCCTCTGGTTTATTATTTTATCTCCTCTCAAGAATGAGGACTTACCACAAAATGATTCACCTCCCTAAGGTCAATAATTGACCAATTTCATAAGTAACTCTATTGGTTAGTTAAAAACCTTAGTACCTCATAGTTACCCATTTTCAACCTCTTACACTTTTTGCAATGTCACCTAGACCACATAATACTAACTTAGCAATTAAAATATTTGAAAAATGGACTTTTGGAAGGAAATTCCCAATTAGCCTTAATACGAGACACATGAGGATTGAATTAAGTTTTAATCCATGCAAAACTACTACCAATGACCTCTTAACTCTAAAACCACAAATTAACAATTTGTATGTTCTATATGCTCCCGCATCAAATCCGAATGTTATATTTTAACATGTTTCACGGTTGAGTTAATCACCCTACCAAATGTAAGTGGTTACAGGTTTAACCTAGCACAAAGTTCACTCACATTGAATTCCCATGTATTGATAACCAAAACACACTTGCAATTATTTCACGGTTAATAAAATATTTTAACTAAGAAATAAAAATTTAGAGATCCCCTATGATACAAAACAATTAAAATTATATAACATAAAAGAGGAGAGAATAGTCCATACATGAGATAAGAAAATGCAAGAGGATTTAATACCTCTATTAATTACCAACTTGCATAATGAACATGCATTTAGAACACCAAACAAAACAATGTTATTGATCAGCCCTTTGAATTCCATATCCATGGCTCTTTGAAATGTTTCTCCTACATTAGACAAAACAACAGTCATTTTATTATAAGCATAGGTTTCTCATTTTGTGGTAAAATATTTCTTTAACTGATCTTCCTCCTTTTCCATGATCTAATTAATGTTCTCAACAACATCAAATTTTGCCCCAAATTACAGCTAGTTTGTCAACAACTTCATTTTATTTTCTTAGAATGACATGAATATTAAAAGATTAAAATATTAAAAATATCCCATACCTTGTGCGTGTAGGCATTGAATAAGTCATTCTTGGTTGCATTTTATCCTGCGATTTATTTCATTATCCCCAAAGGTCGACATATTTTTGATGTTTTTCTTTCTTACCCATTGAAAGCCATGAATAAGGGATTTGTATTACACTATGTTGTGGAGAAATTGAATTAAAATATGAAATAGGAGTAATAATTAATTCCAGTAGGTGACACAAGGAATACACCTCCTCTTGTTCCTTATCTACTTCTTGATATGTCAAAGAACATTTTACAAATGCCTTCTTCCTCTTCACTATTTGATTTAATAATGCAAGGTAAAAGTGAATTTTCCTCATGCATAAATAAATACCGAGAACAAATTCCTTAATTTTTGATATGGATCAAAGACATGGAATTTATTTTCCCACTCATCAAGTAACAAATTAGGAACAACTTCAATATGAGTAATTGGTTCTTAAATACTTGGGAAATCCTCTTGATCAAATATGGTACACTCTGTATTGATGGGGATAGGCACATAGGGATATATATGGTAACTGGTTCAGAATTGATAGTAGCCTTAGTACAATACACGGTTCTAAAAACATATGAGACCAGTTAGCTAATAGATATCCTCCAATCTTGGTAGTGAAGTCTCTGGATAGACATAGAGAAAAGAGTAGAGGTAGATCAATTATGAATATATCTTGGGGAATAAAAATGTTGGGGCATGCATGCAATGTGAGGCTTAAACCTTTGATAACCCCAATATCTCCCACTATTATTCCATCTAACTAGCACCACTCCCTTAGAAAGAGACTATTATTTGAGACCCAACTAGTCTACAATTTTCTTAGGAATCACAAAGGTGCTTATTGCCACCGAATCTATCATATAATTGTCAACCAATTTATTTTTGATGATCAAGGATACATAGAAGAGAGGAGGATTTAGGTTCTTTTTGGATAATTTTCTTTCGATGCATGAAATTAGTGAGAGCAATTTTTTATTGTTCTTTGGGTGGCTCACTTGGAATAAATAAGTCGCCATAATCAGCTTGTAAGAGATATCTCTATATTGGAATAGTTAATGATTCCCACATTAATATGATCACATTATTTTTATTCATTTGTTCAAGGATGTTGAAAGAAGTAGAATTTTCCTTGATATGTAACTTACTTGCAACAAACGTTTCTAGAAATTGAGCACATTTGGAGCTACATTCAAATTTCCACCTCCTTGAGTGGAAAATAAGGTGGGAAGGCCTTGCATTTGTTGACTTCCCATATTCCATATCCTTATTCTTATATCTAGTGCTGGAAACCATACACTATCGAGGAGTTTGATTTATTGCACAAAATTCATCCATTTTCCAATTTACAAGTGAAGTATCACTTGGTGGTGTCTCTGAGTGACTATTCTCTATGGATACGTCTTGAGGAAAAAATCTAATTTTCACCATTAAACCTTGGTTCAAAATATCATTAGGAAATGTTGCTTGATTATGTGGAAGATGACAAGGGAAACACCACTCATAATATCTTGCACAAGGTTATTTTGAACAAGAACCAAATCTTGAGATGAACTAGCCACATTCAGGTTATATGGTTGAAATGGTCTTGCAGAGGGAAACTAATTTTGATTTGGAGGAGCGGCTTGGAAGGAAGGTTTATTTGGTTGATAAGGGTAATTTTTGGGTTGGTATGGAGGATGATAAGTTCTGAAATTTTGAGCTTGCTCCTCTTAATGGATACCAAATCATTCCCAAAATTTTACAATTGTTTAATTACTTCTTAAAATTCAATTGAAGAGCTTGAGGAAGTATATGTCATCAGTAAATTTGATTTCTTGAAGATGAAATGACAACTAACTTAGGGATTCTATAGGAATTAGGTGCTTCCATATCTAGGAATATAGACATTGAGGGTCTAGGAGAAATTTTCCTAGACTGAATAAGGCTATTCTCATCCCTAATATCAATTTCATAAGCATATGGTAATGTTCTGCCCTACATAGAATGAATCGTGAATGAAATATCACTATTCAAAGACTTTAGATAATAGAGAAATCCATATTGGGTATAAATATTACCACTTGAGGAATTCTATCCCAAGTCTTATGAAATTTGATGTTAAAAATTGTCATTTGTTCATTTGGGGCTCTTTTTATTGTGGTGAATTGTTCTATCGGGGACACGTGATCCAATTTTCCTTAAAATTATTGTAAAGGGCTATACCAAGATGATCACAATTAAGAATTGAATAAGGTCTCAAACTCCTGTACCATTGAAGAGATTTCCCTTTGAATGATGAATCCAAGAGTTTGACTACTACATCCTTGTCAGTAATAAAATGGACCGAGAAAACATTAGCAACATCTTAGATTTAACTAGTTGGGGTAGTATAGTTATCACTAGTAAATAAAGTGATACATTTGAGTACAAACACTAGTATATCATGTTGTGCATTGAGAGCTAAAGGACTACCACCATTAAAATTGACAAAAGGAAGATTCCTTTGATGTTCCATGATTGTGATAGGTCTTATAACTCTAGAAGACTATAAGAAGGGTATACTAGGATGAGGAATAGAGAGGAATCTATTTGGTAGAGATGGTGATCTCTGAGATGATCTTCCTCTTCTTCTCCTCAACAATCACTTTGAAAGTATTCAAATGATTCTTCCCTTGTTTTTCTTGAACTTGTCTGAATTCTTCTCATGAAATTAAGGAACTAATGTATTGAAACCATTGCAAGAAGTATTTGGATTCACCAGATCTTTATTGTAAATCCTCTAAAAGACTATAGTTCATTAAGATACACACCAAAACTTAGTGAAAGTGCAAGAAAATATCAGGGAAGTCCTATGTGCATGCTAGAACTATTATCATGAAAACATAACACCATATGATTTTTCATGAATGGATGAATGAGAAATCAATGTTTTTAGGTAATATGAGATTGTATCCAAGTTATGGGACTTGCTACATGAGACAAACCTACAGAGAAATATGGTTCCTCTACCTATTCCCAATGCTAAAGTAGTCCTAAGGAAGGAAATGTAACTATCTAATCATATTCTATCAATCTAAGGGACCAAGGAGAGAGCGAGATGCATGAAAGATGAAAATCCTAAGCTAAAAGAGGTTATAACAATGAGAAGAGGGAGAAAAACACTCTAATATGAGTGGAAATGGGAGGAAAATAAAGGAGGATAGGAAGACATGAGTACCACAGTCCCACAACACATCCAAAATCTCATTTCCATGGAGCACAACAAAAACAAACCCTACAAAAGAGAATAAAACATACACAATATAATATAAATGCAATAGAGAGGAAAAATAATGAAATAAACATAGGATAGGGCAGAGAATAGCCACAAAACATAAATTTAATTGTTTTAAATAGATGGACAATCTATTACAATGAAGGAGAAAGGAAAAAATCATCCTGCAAAGGTCCAAATATGAGGCTTGCAACTCAAAATACATATGCATCACTTATAGAAGGATGCACTAGAATTACAAGAGGGTCTAACCTTTACAAATGAACATCTTTGTTTAATATATAGAAAATGTGTGTGAGAGAGGAGGGAATAAAGAGGAAAACTAGAATTCTTTCTTCCAAATAGTAACAACATACATTGAGTGTCTGAAAATAGGTGTGGTCACCCTTCCAAGACCATTACCCACAATATTTTTCTTATAGGAGAAGGAATTGACACCATACCTCATCAAATATTGTAGTTGAGCTACCTAGAACTACATATTTTAATGATGGAAGGTATTTCCTACTTTTCACCCACCTAAATTCACCTAATTTAAGATTTATAGTCTCCATGATGTAGTACATGATGAGATCTTTCCAAAAAGTACAAGTTTATAAAATTTGGAGTTTCAGGGAAAACGTTATGGCCATTTGAAGTTCGGGGACTTGGGATGGTCACGCAACATTCCACGTAGAATCCCACAATATGTTTTAATGTTTTTGTTCCAACCGGGATGAATCAGCTAGTTGGAGAACTTGAGAAAGTGTGGAATTATTTCGTATGTTTTCACACCAGCCCATCATAACCTATTTTTCCACAATGAAGTGTCCTTACCACTTATATCAACTCGTTAGAGAACTTGTTGGTACCCAATCTAAAACCTCCTCGGGGGCCAAATAACATCACTGAGTGAAATGATATGATTCCAAGATGACAGACTTTGTTTATGTCATTTTTTAGCCAAGGAAGATTTTTTACGAACTCATTTAAACCTAGCTTTGGAGGTATTGAGTGACACGTACCAAGGGGATGCACTCCATGCTACTTTAGGCCCTACCTTTGACCTAGGTGAGAGAACCCATTATGTAACTTGAAAATGTAAGGGGATGATTGAAATATTCAGTCTCTTAGTTTCCTTTTGAAAATAGGTAAGTCATTCCTAGATGATCATGGCCAATGAATGCACTATTTAACTCTCACAATTTGTCACACTAAATGGTGCATATGTCACTCTAATTGGAATCAGGTTAATCTAGAGAGCATGAAATTCCATCTTCTTTTGCATATTTATGGAAAGGGAAGTAAAACATGCAAAGTTCTTTGGGAAATGTTTATTAGGAAAAAAACATATGTGAATTGTAGGATTTAAGCAATGGTAGGTTTATATTTTTGTGAATGGGAGATTAAAAAGATGGGATTGACTATGACAGTTTCTTAGAACTCCAACAGCATAAATCATTCTAGGTATAAAGGACACTCAATTAATTAGAAACAATCCCTTGGAGAGAAGGTATGCATTCATGGAGGCCCAAGAATACATGATTTCATAAAATCTTCAAGAAATTACACATGAAATATCATGTAAATGTCTTGAAAAAATATTCACAACTCCCTACTTAATGCCTAAGATACACTCAAAGGATTACAAAAATATTAGCAATAGAATGGATGTATTATGAATTTAAAACTATGCATAGTCTTTGTGAAAAGAAGGCTCTAATTATAGTAAAAATAAATTACCAAAATACCACCATCAAGACCAGATCTAGTGTAATTCAGAGGAGCCATAAACACAAGATTACAACAAGAAAAAAAATAACTCGACTAGATTAGAGTATACTTGCCTAAGAATGAAACATGAAAAAACTTAATGAGAAGACACATAGTTCATTTTTTAGATTTTCAATTTCCTTAACAAGGGAACAAAAATCATATGATCTCAATTTTTATTAATGGTTGTACATTTGCAACCATCTTACATTGGAAAATTTAAAGAAGTAAAACAACTCACAGACATCTCATTAAAATTTAGGATTCAAGAAATCACATAAATTATCTTTCTCTTATAAAGCTTAGAAAATTTTAAACCCCCTCTCATATGAGGACATTCCCTCATACTTAATAAAATTATATTGAGTCCCATTAGTTAATTTTCTCCTTTCGTCTAACAAACAATTCCCCTCTCTTTTACAAAAGAATGAATCTTTGTGTCTTGAATATTCCTTAATCAAGTATAAATATCCGATTAATGGTTATTGATCTAGGAATATTTTAAATCCTTTTGTTCCATGTAGAATAACTACTAATAACTACTTTCAGGTGTGAATTGTGATAACTGAGGCTCCATGTCATCTCCTTTTCACTTATTTAGTTGTCATTTCATACCTTAAATCACTTTTTCCATTTTGGAAAAGTTGAAATTTTTTTAATGATTTTTGATATGCCAAAGTGACTGGATGTGATATTAGTCATTCTTTATTCTTGGGAATGTGTTTCAAAAATCACACAATAATTATTTCTCATTTTTTCAATGAATGCCCTTCCTTGTGCTTTACTAAATTCATACAAATGACACATTTTTAAATTGATGTTAGTTTATTTCACAATTACTAGTATCGTGAGAACATCAAGAACAAATCTATCATTTACTCATGTATTATTTTGTTCACAACAACTCCCGAGTTTCATTTTTACTATAAATTCACACTACTCTGTTCATAGTTTGACATATTTTCTTCAAGTTTTAACATGGTAAAATTAGTACAATTTCTTTTGATGGGATGGAGGGAAGAACATTAGAACCTAGCTTAAAATATCTTTCATCGAAATTGTCCATCAAATTTTTAACTGTCTTGTCTAGCCAAGGAATTTGTGAGAATGCTCTTTAATGTTGTGGATCAAGAAGAATGTGATGAGCCAATGACAACTAAGGTTGTCGGGGGTATATTTAATTAGTAGGTTAATAAAAATGAATCAAGTTTTTTTGCTTTCGAGACTATGTATTTCTATTTGCTCAAGAGGGAATATCATAAATATCTTGAAGGATTGAAGAAATTATGGCTTAAGTGTTGGCTTGTTGTGAAGAGTAATTCCACCACCACTTGTCCTTTTATTTTCAATGAAGAATTTTCTAGGAAAGATATCCCAGGTGGAGGCATATGTTCCTCATGAAGAAGCATCTGCAGAAGAAATTCCTTCCCTATCTCATAGGATGGATGATTTTGAACAATGTCTTTCTCACTTGGAGAAGAGGCCATCAAAGTCCCTACCCATACAAAATCCCAGAGCACCACCATTTTCTATGAAGAAATGTAGAGGAGGAGAATCTAACTCCAAGCACCCACGTCAATCATCTCTAGAACTTTCCCGAAAGTTGAACCTCCAAATCCTTTAAACATTTCTCTCCCATCTTCTATTTTAAAAGCTATAGGAAAGAAAGAATATCTCAAGGGTGGACTAAGTCTTAAGTAATGGGTGTCTTGTTATGAGAAGAAGTTGGAATTAATTTAAATTTTGGATGGCCCTAAGGCTGATATTAATTGATTTCATGGCTTTAAACATATCTTAGGACTTTGTAGGAGACATTGTATTTGTTCAAGGTGCTAAGGAGTTTGGGGAATTTGTTTCTAGGAAAAATAGGCTTTTAGATAGGCTTCCTCCTTTCAAGGACTTCTTAGGATCCAAATGAAAATGTATCTTTTTATTTTTATTTTTTGATCTGATAACAAGAATGTATACAAATATTTCCATGGCTAGGGCCCTGTAGAACCCCATTTTTATTTTCTTAAAAATACAAATGATTCACAATATCACAATACATTTCATGTTTATAATAGATCTAATTTTCTATAAAAACAAGTGAAATCATATTACATTACATTAAACCATATATATAATTGAAATTTGTAGATTAAAAAAGTATACAATTGTCAAGAATAAAGATAAACAAAATAAAGAAAGAATGTTTTGAGGAAACAAGCCTAAACTTGTTCATGGTACATTTGGATCAACCTCAAGTTCCTTGACATCATTTTCCTATGCTTCTAACATTATTTCATTATATGCATCAAATCTATGAAATATCTTAGAAATGTCTTCTTCATCTGGCCCAACATGGAACATGAGTATTGTACATTGTCTTTTCATCATTTGATCAAATTATTTCATTGCACTCTTACTCTTCCTTAGCCCTTTTGTTTGGTGCTCCATATTAACAAACCTCTAAATAATACTATAGTTGAAAGGGACTTCAGAGATTCTTTGATCAAAATCCTGTGTTAGGGAAATTGTCCCTAAGTTTCCATAAGTAATTCTATCTTCATCAAGTACCATTTTTTCAAATCTACAATCCATATAGTCAATGCACTCTGTAATTGAGACCCTTAATGTACACATTTTCTTTGACTTCTTTCATAATCTCAATTCTTAGTTGAATTGCATCCAAGTAAGTATGTTGCATTCCAATTTCTTTAGGTGAAATAATCTCTTCTTCTTCTAACAATTGATCATCCAATTTGGTTACTACCTCAAACTTGGGAAAGATACCCTCCCAGTAATATAGTTCATCATTACATTCTTCTATCTGGTCTTTGACATCATTGATTCTTTCTGTTAATTGATCATAACATCTTACTTTGCTTTCTATAATTTTACCTCATTTTTTAGATAGCTCCTCCTTCCATTTTTCCACAACATCAACCTTTTCCTTAGATTTCTCAACCTCATTTAAGGCCTCTGGGGTTATGGTAGTGGTTATTTCCTACCCTTCATCCACATGTTGTATCCATTTTTGTACATAGGAGGATAGTGATTTGACATTTTCCTTCAACTATTTCTTAGTTTATTTATCTTCATCCATCTTCTCGCAACAAACCCCCAACAACCATCGCAACATCTAGCTTTAAAATTTTTTTGGTAGGTTTTCCCAGTGGGATATGTGTAACATTATAATCACTCAATATGATCGACCGTTTAGCTTGTCACCATGCAGGTGGATTTTTCTAAATTCTTGGATCCATTCTGATCTATATGAGTTTTATTGGGCATAAAGAGTATGACACTAAGGATAGGGATCACAAAAATTCACATGTGGGAAAAAGGTGCATTTGAAGGCACGGGAGGATAGGAAAGGAAACACATGCCAAGACAAGATGATTTGGGACTTAGCCATTTTTCATGGTTATGGGCTATTTTGGAGATAACGTATGGAGCACAAAATGACATGGAGACTTACGCAACACACAAGTGCTATTTTGGGGATGAACATATATGAAGCGCCATGCATGATTTTGGGATAATAATAGGATTACTATTTTCAGTTAGCTGTTGGAGATATATTATTAGTGCACTTGCATGTGTGCATATTATTGTAAAGGTGCATGGATATTTTCAGCATGTGACCTATTTTGGGAAGTGCATAAGTAGTGAAGGGAAATTCAACACCCATATAAGTAGGTATTAATCAGTAGAAAGACAAAGTGAGACACTCTGTATGAGTTATTATAGAGTTATCTTTGCCGGACCTATTACGAGGCATAAACTTATGGTAATGTTATATGATGTAAGAAGCTTCTATATTCACTATGTTTAATAGCATGGACTATATTGGGTGGATAAAGGTGTTAAACGTGGATCAGTAACTAGTTCTTTTATGGTTGATTTTATTATGATTATTAATTAATTCATTATTCTTTAAGATCTAGATCTGGAATATGCTCTATGTGTAATGTTTATGGTTAGTTAGGGCTTTTATGTTTTCTCTATCTTCAACACATTAACATCCCGCACAAAAAAAAATCTAAAGAGGGTCTTGGTACCTTTACATGCTTCGGGTGGTTGCTCACTCAAGTTGAGTGATGTTCTAGTGTACATGGGTTATTTGTGGTCGATTCTAGGTTGTATCATTGGTTCCATTGTCGAGACCTCTTTTTTTGTTTTTTTAAAAATGGTTCATGATGAAGTTATACTTTTGAACATAAAAAGTGTTGAGGAGTGGATAAAATATCTAGAAGAAGAGTACGCATGGAGGTTCAACACTAGATCTAAGTTTGACACACACACATGGGTGGAAAAGAATTTGTATGACTATTTGTATGAGATCTTCTTCACTATCTTCTCAATAGAACTGTACGAGTGGTTGGTTTCTTATGTGTCTAAATGGAATTGGAGGTATCACACACTTGTCTAGACGCATGAAGAATTTTAGGCCCTGTATGATGCTTGATCTGATTTGGACACATGCTATGGATACTTGGTTCCATGGTGTTTTGAATAGCTATATTTTGGAGTAATCAATTTCCACTTATTATTTCCCGGAGGTAGCTAAGTTCAAATTTTTACGTTATCCCAGGGGAACTTACTTGCAAGGCATTCCACTGGTGATCAAGATCTTGATGGTGACCTTGAACTTGGAAGAAAAACCGATGGCTAGCTAAACCCCACCACACCATAGGGATAGGAGCAAGTTTGGTGAAAGATGGTGGACCTAGTGGAAGAAAGGTAGAGAGAAGAAAGGTAGCTTAAGTACAATGAGGTGCATGAAAGGAAGATGAAAAAAGAATATGATATTTTAGATTAGATGGCATTGAGGAGAGAGATGGATCATGAAGGATTTGGGACTCACGCGAGAAGGCATGTAGTGAGAGAATCTGGAACTCCCCCATTTGGGAAAGCATGATAGGGAACCCCCTTGGCCTCACAAGGGAGCATGCCAATAGAGACGACTTGGGTTATAGGTGTGCATATGAATCTACCTAATAACCTAGCCTTTGTGTTTGGTTTTCAAGTATCTAGTACATCCAATAGTCAACAAGATAATTTGAGAAGTAGGGAAGAAAGGGTAAGTCACATAACAAGTATATCTATAGTAGGGAAAACATCTTCATTGTTTTTGGAGGTACCTTTTCAGGCACATCATCAGCACAAAATTTGAGCACACATAATTTTGACTCACTTCTGGGAGTAGTACCACCACACAGACTATAGGAGTTCAATTCAATACTACTGTTGGGACACAGGGAAGTACATCTTCTGGTCCACTTCCGGCTATAGGTGGAGGATCAGGGGGTATAGGTGGCTCTAGTTCTGGTGGATTTGGTGGTTCTGGAGGAAGAGGTAACACAAGAGGTTCTAGATCAGGTGGGCAGGGTCCACACCAACCCCAAAATATTTACATGGAGATGTCTCTCCATCTTCCAGAGTATAGGGGCATAGAAGATTTTTTTGAACAAGTTCACATGTGTGAGACACTATGGCATGAAAAAGGGATCACAACTTCTAAGCACAAGGCAAGTCAATTTACAACTACATTACAGGAATGCACACAAAGCTAGTATAGGAAGTTTGACCCTGATCAAACTTATGTAGAATGCAGTAGAGTTTTATATCCTTGAATTTGAGTAGAAGAGTATAAGTGTGATCAAGGATATTAAAAATGGCACTACTTTGAGAGTTTTTGGGAGTATGATGCCCGGTTCAAAAGACTTTTGTCTAAACTTTCTTATGATATTCATGTAAGCCAACATGCACAATGGTTTGTTGGAGGACTAATCACACCTTTTAGAAGGGTGCTTTCACATAAGACATACACTGATCCATGCGAAGCACTTGAAGTGTCTTTGCACACCGTGTAGAAGTTAGAACTATAGAAACTGGAGTTAGCCCATTCTTGGAAGCACAAATTTCAGCTATGGTAAAGTAGTTGGAGAAACTATCAGGGAATTCATCACATGAGACATGCACTAGGATTTGGTGTGTAGACTATGAAGTGAAAGGGCACACCAAGGATAGTTATCCTCGCAAGATAGTGCATTCATTATTTCTAGACTATGAGATATGTCATCTAAACCTTGACACCAATCGCTGCCCATTATTACAATATGTGATAAGGAAGAATGTATCTTGCTATTGTAAAATTTTCTAGTCCATGACTCACGATACCGAAGACTACAGGTTGATTACTTAGATCCATGATGCTATAGATATTGGTGTGTAATAGATAGGAGTATCAAATAACTCTAAGGGTAAAGGTGAGCACTAGGATCATGATCACAATCAAGCGTGCTAACAAAAAAAGAGAGTCACTATGAAGGAGGATGTGGTAGAGGTTGAGGATACCATGTTGAATTTGGGGGTTGAGGCCTGGTGGTGGATGAGGTGAGTTTTCTCGTGGAATGTGATTTATATGCGGATCTCCTAACCACTAGAATATTACTTGTTCTTTTTGTGGGAATATGTATAGCTATGAGGAATGTCTTGATCTATATGAGCATCTTAGCAAGAAACATAAATAGAAAATCAAGGGCGTAGGGATGGTTAGGATATAACACACTGTGGAAAATTAGTGGATGCCAAAGTTGGCACCGAACCTAAGGTATTACCTGTGAAGATTACTATATGCATTGAAGTTGTGCATGCTAGAGAAATGTTACAATAGAAGCCTACCATCACTAAGGAGGACTTTTTGCATGCAAGGTATCTGGATCCTCCACACCAAAAGGAGGTTTATCAGGAGACAATGGAGGTTCTAAAAAACCTTTAGGGGGAAATATAGTGTTTGAAGGAGAAATCATGGAAGATGGAGCAAAAGAAGGCAACATAGATGGTCCAGTTGGATATTAATGACTTGAAGGAGATATGAAAAATGTTGTGCACGGAGAATATCATTCCATTACTAGGGAGTTGGCTAAATGGAAACACTATGCAAAAATATTGATAATGGACGTCGATATCTTGAATGCAAATATTCCCCCTCATAGCTTACATTATAATAAGCAGATCACTTTGAATGTTGTTGTAGATGGATGACTCTTGAGTAATCTATTGATTGAGACAAGCATAGAGGTAAATGTGCTTACTTTAGATGCATGGGTACAGATGGGGAGACCTCCATTGCAGCCATATTATAATATATTATTTATGGATAATCAAAGAAAGCCACTCCCATCGAGTTTTAAAAGATGCATCCATTACTATACTATGGGCCAAGTTCACTGGGATTGAGGTTTTAGCACTTGTAGAAGTAGACAGCTTTCCTAGCTCTCGCTTGGCGCCCTTGGTACTACACAAATAATGTTGATCTATAGTTCAAAAAGGGATATATAAATGTTGAGAATAAGGAGGAAAGAGTTATTATTCCTTTAGGGGATGGGAAATTTGTGCCCTATGTTGGTCCTTTGAGTGAAGAATATCTGAATAGGATTTATGTATGTGCCATTTGGGACCCAAAAGTACTTGAGCCATCTAAGGAAGGAATCCTTCAGTGGGAAGATACACATTCTATTAGTGATACTAAAAGTATTACTTTTGATAATTGGGCTCATGGAACTTATGATATGGTTGGGCGTGAAGTAAGGAGTGAATTTTCATGGAGAAGAAAACCTCATTTCATTATAAGGATATGTAATAGGTATTTACCTCGGTACACTAGAGAAGGAGACCCTACGGTATTCCTGTGCACCATGGAGGAATAATGGAAAAACCAATTTGAAAGAAGAAATATGTTAGCATATACCCTACGCGGGACAACATCGCATTGGTGGGTGGTTCATAAGGATAATCTTGTAGAATGGAATGAAATCAGGATTGCTCTCTCGAACTTGGTTTTCTTGGAGCAATGCACTTACTCAAATCTGCACATATCATGGTAATCAACCTATTCAACACCACATTCAATAGTGTGATAGGATCTTGAAAGAGGGGAATGAAGCTTTACCGCCTTCGTTATGGGTGCATAAACTTTATTCCACTTTACAAGGTTACACACACACTTGGTATGTATATGCGAGCTACATAGAGAGACTAGAAATTGGTAGGATTTGATTGCATGAATGGTCCAAAATTTTGACTACTTCTCTACTAAACCTCCAGTGGAAGAGGCATTAAGGGTTATAAAGCACTTAACTATGGGAGATAGTGCAAAGGAGGAAGAACTCATTCAGGATTTATTTGGTGAGATAGACTTAGGAGCACACTTTGATAAAGAAGATGAGACAGATACCATGCTATTTAAACGTGCTTGCTTTGAGAAATAAAAAAGAAAGATGGCATACATAGTGGATGATGAAGAAGTAGGAGATCTAGATATAGATCATTCAACGGGTATGCACGAGGTTTTAGATAGTGTGGATAAAAATGCGCGTGCCTATCATGAACCCATGAAGACAAAAAAAGTGAATATTGGTATGGATGTTGAACCTAAGGAGGCAATAATTGGGGATTATTTTTCTGACTTTGAAGTGGAAAAAATCATTGAGTTACTACATGATTTTCAGGACTTATTTCCTAGGGCTACCATGAATTAAAAGGAGTGCATGAATCATTAGGAGATATGAAGATTAAGCTTAAGGAAGGTGCGTGTCTAGTTGGGAAAAGAACCTACAAAATGAACCCTAACCTACGTGTAAATGTTTAAGGAAGAAATTGAAAAAATGTTGAAGTCTGACATCATCAAGCCCCTAGAAGAAGCAGAGTGGGTTAGCCCCATGGTCATCAGTATAAAGAAAGATGGTCGGATTAGGATTTTTGTGGACTATAGGGAAAATAATGATGCACGTGTGATTGATCCCTTTCCTACAAAGCTTTCACATAGGAGATATTAAAAGGTGTTATAGGGCATGAAATCTATTCTTTTACGAGATGGATTCTCTGGGTATCATCGAGTCAAGAGCTTGCACATGAGGATAAAGAAAAAAACAAATTTCACCACCGAATGGGGAAGTGTTTCATATACTGGATGCCCTTTGGTTTGAAAAACTCACCTCCTATAATTTGTGCATAGTTGTTCAAGAATTCTAGGATTTTATTCACAACTTCTTACAGGTTTACTTGGATGATTGGATGGTGTATGGAGTTTTTAAGGATCATTGTGACAATTTTAACTTAATTTTTGAAATATGTATACAATTAAGCATCTCTTTAAACATCAACAAGTGCATGTTTGCTATATCGTTTAGCAATTTTTTAGGGAACATCATATGCGGAAGAAGGTTTGTTAGTGGATATAGATAAGGTTGTAGTTATTGTAGGCTGGAAGATCCTACCAGTCAGAGTGAGGTGTGCGGATTCTTGGGTCACACTAGGTATTATAGAAAATTTATCAAAGGATATGCTAAGATTGTCGCACCCTTAGAAGAGTTACTAAAGGGAAAAGGGACATTCTATTGGGGAGAACCGCAATAACGTGCATTTGAGGCATTGAAGGAGAGACTTACTACAACGCCTATTCTACATTTTCCCTCATGGAACCAACCATTTCATGTACATGTGGATGCCTCTAGCATGGCCATTAGCATGGTGTTAGCTCATCCTAGAGAAGGTATTATAGATCATCCTATCTATTTTTCTAGTAGAAAGTTGACTCCTACAGAGAAGAATTATACAAATACTTGAGTGTGAAGCCTTGTTAATGATCTATGCACTACATAAATTTAGACAATACTTTCTAGCAACACCATTTTTATTTTATACCGATCACATGGCATTGAAATACTTGGTAAACAAGCCCATTTTACAGGGGTGCATATGTCGATGGGTGCTCTTATTCCAAGAATTTTATTTCATAGTTGTGGTAAAACTAGGTAAAAGTATTTTTGTCCTAGACCATTTATCAAGAATTTAGTCAAGGAGGATGCACAGACAATTGAAGATACAATGCTAGATGCACAATTATACAAGTTACAACGTGTTCCTTTGGAATTGGAGGATAATGCTATCTTTTTAAATACAAATATGGTGCCAAAAGGAATGGAATCCTTAGAGAAGAAATAACTTACAATTCATATGACACCTTTTATGTTGATCAGTGGTGACCTATACAAGTTAGGTTGAGATGAAGTATTGCACCAGTGTGTACTAGAGCACGATCGCATGGATATCATGGAAGATGATCATGGTGGTATTATAGGTGGGCACTATGTAGGTGATGTCACTACACACAATTCTACTTGTTGGATTATGGTGGGAGACCCTCTACACATATTATAAAGCATATTGTAAGGTGTGTGATCATTATCAACACCTTGGTAAACCGAGAGAAAGAAATGAAATGTCTTTAAGACCTATTTCTAGTGCAGAGCCATTTAAGAAATGGTCTATAGACTTTGTGGGTCCTATTTCACTAGTTGTGCATAGAATTGGATCAGCACTACATCATCACTTGCATCAATTATCTTACAAGCTAGGCGTAAGCGCACCTACCACCAAGGATTTGTACAACAACTACATTAGTTAGGTTCTTATGGGAAAATGTTCTTACAAGGTATGGATGACTGCTAATCTTGACAAGTGATTGGGGTACACATTTTTTGAATGAGACAATCAAGATACTATTGGATGAATTTGTGATTGCACACCATAAGACTAAACCCTATCATCCTCAGGAAAATGGGACTGCTAATTCAACAAGATTTTGACCCGTAAATTGACAAAAATTTGTGATGTTGGAAGGAAATATTGGGATGATAAATTTTCTACCATGCTTTGGGCATATAAAACAACATATAAGAGGTTGAACAAGGCCACACCCTTTTAGTTGGTGTTTGGCATAGAATCGAGTTCTTCCTATGGAATTCATGTTACCTTCTTTATGTATTGCGTGTGCTAGAGGTCTAGCCGATGAGCAAGCTTTGGAAGAAATAATTGATAAATTGATATAGTTGGATGAGAGGTGTGCCATAGCACATTGGAGTTAGAAGCAAGAAAAGGCCAAGTAGAAGGCATGGCATGACAGGCAACATCAGGGACAAAAACTTGAGATGGGATAAATGGTTCTTCTTTATGATTCTAAGTTTCTACACCATCCAGGCAAGCTTAAAGTGCATTGGTTGGGACCATATGTTATCACTCATATACTTGAATCAGGCACTTTCTAGTTAGAGACGCTTGATGGAATACGGTTACCCAGTTACTTCAATGGGAGTAGGCTGAAGCCCTACTATAAATAAGTCTTCTTGGTGTTTGTAATAAGGCAATATTGCCATTTAGAATAGGTTTTCATTTCTGTATTTCCTTAATGTATTTCCTTCTTCGTCACTATGATTTGTCAATTTAGTTTGGTGTTTTGTGTAATAAGCACATTTTTGCATTGGAAGCTAATTACCATTTGAAGTATTTTTATGTGCAGAGGACTACACATACCATTGGTGTGGGGTGGTTATTCACATTCACAACTGGGTACACATGAGAAAAAAATGTTACATGTGTTAGTAAAGTGTGGAAAGGATCTGTTAGAAAGGATATTGCTCTAAAAATATGGCCATAGATGAAGATAAATGAGGGAACAATATAACATGAGGTAAGTAGCGGTCATGGAGACTACTAGGGGAAGGTGTAGTGGCGAGGTACTCGGGTGCATGGAAGTGCACTGAAGAGAAGTCTGTAGCCAGAAGGTAGGAAGGTGCACTAGAAGGTTATAGCTAGGGCATGAAAATGTACCACGTAGAGATTGTGAAAATGGTCAATTAATGAGAGGATTATTTGTAGGTAAAGGAGTAATAAATGCACTAACGTTTTGAAAATATGTAGAAGGATGTGATGTGGGTTCATTTTTCCCTTTGAGATTACAAGTAATTGACCGAGCTAAGTGTGATCGAGCTAAGTGAATCATGTTGAGGTGCGAGCATTGTGAAACTAGACGTGGAAAAAAACTATTGTGTGGAAGAGGCTTATTTCCCCATTGGTGAAGGGTTTGAGTGAAATAAAAGTGTTGAGAAGGAGCTAGGGCATACGGTTTCAAGTTATGGTATGTAGATTTGAGATATGGTTTGAGTTTTCTTATTACAGACAACAAAAGGTGGGATTTTTACAATGGCACCAAAGAAAGCACCTACAACAGGCATGAAAGGAAAGAAGAAGGTAGAAGATGAAGTTGAAATTTCTCATGAGAGTAATTTTTCATAGATGCAGATACCTAGAAAGAGTAATAATCGAAAAGAGTGGGATTAATACATCCACAGATGTAAAATAAGTAACTACAACCACTATACCTCTGACAACAAGGGAGATTTGGACATGTTGTTGAATAAATAGACCAACAAGCACATGGTGAAGGATATGCCAATGTATGACGATGCTAGGGAGAAATTACTGAAGGAGGTAGGAGTTTATCACTTGTATGATCTCCCATATTTTGGTAAATATGAACCCTTATACCAATGGCTTATGAGCTAAGTCCATGAGGAATTATTTTATTTCACTAGATGAAGGGTTAGGATCATAATAGCCCTAGTTTTGACACTAATAGGATTGAAGGGCACAAGGGTAGACCTTGTTAGTGAGACCTGATAAATAAGTGGTTATAGAAAGAAGAAAGGAGTTAGGGTATACCAAGGGTCCATGTGGAATGGACATTGCTAAAACCGAAGAAGTTTCTTGTGGTACGAGTAACCACACATCTATTAACCAAGTTGAATGACTAGTAGAGATGGTCACATGTAAACACCATGTGGCTTCACATTGTAAGGAAAATGTCTCGGGAGTAGTATAAAGCTTAGTAGGCTATATTGTAGACACCATTGTCAAGGAAGCACATGCATGAGAAAAGATAAGTTTTGGTGCTATCCTACTTTCTCTTGTGTTTTTAGATATTGGAGTGCCCGATGGGCCAAAGAACAAGATCTGGGAGTACCCCTTGGAAAAGAAGTCCTCTGGGAGAGGTTTGAAAAATATTTATGTAAAGGATAAATGGGTGGGCCATTTAGGAAGAGGGTGGAGATGTGGTATGACTGAATTCACATGATGTTTGAGGAGTGGTGCATTCCCAAGGAGCTACCTTCGGTGGTGGGCAAGGCATTACAGTTTGTGGTGTACCAAAACTTCTGAGTCACACAATTTTCTATGAGGGATGGGACATGGATCCCATGGTACAAAATCCCCTATTCCTTCAAAGTGTGCTACTTCCAGCCTCATTTCATATATTTACTGATGCGTGCCATCTGAACTTCAACACAAACAAGGTAGACTGTGACTACCACACCCTCAGGAAGACATATGTGTATCCAGGTTGAACTACCTACATTGAGAGGCTCATTTCAGATGTCATAAGTATGAAGCCAGTAAGTTTGGATATTGGGGACAATAGAGCCATGCTCATATACCTTCATCTTAAGCCTAAGCTGAGAATAACAAGTATGTGGAGAATGAGTTCATGCTCCCAGGGCTGCCTAAGGGAAAACATACAGTGGAGAACGTGTCATCTCTAAAGCCTGCAATGACTATAGAGGTAGATGAGGAGGAATAAGAACATGAATATAGTGGTGGTTTGGATCATATAGGCCGAGAGCAACCCCACAACAAGAGTGGAGATCGAGTGCTCGAGATACTCCACCTCGAGCATAAGAAGGAGATGAGTAATTAGACATGGAGGGAGTAAATAAAGAGTGTTGTTTCAAGAGGGTATTCAGAAGAACAAGGACCCAAGGCACATGAACTCCAAAACCTATAATGAGATCATCACAACTCTCCCCTCAGAAAGAGGCAACTGAGAAGAAGAGGAGAAAGCTAAAGCTGAATGAGGAGGTAAAGGAGTCAGAGAGAGTGTGCCTAGAACCCAAAGATCTGACCGTAAGATATGGAGGAGCCCAGAGATGAGGACATGAAGGATGAAGAGGAAGGTGTGAAGGAGGTAGAAGAATCAGAGCATGAGTAACCTCATGTGCATGATACTACTTAGGATGGTAAAAGGACAACTCCAAACCTTGGCGCTCGTGTTTTAAGGGGCCAAGAACAAGTGGACAATGCATTGTTATGAGTAAGGGCTATGCTGATGACATAAGAAAAATTGTTTGCACCCATTTTCAAAGCATAGTGGACTTAAAGGAGTTATATGTGTGGGAACTAATGGACCTAGACATGACAACTATGCACGTAAGGAAACAATTATCCTAGTCCATGTAGACTCACATGGATGAGCCAAATTTTTATGTATGCGGAGTCTTGTGTGTCAAGAAGAGTGAAAAAGGCACCTCAAAGTAGACACATGACTATAAATCCCACTCTCATGTCTGATGAGTAGGTGAGCAATGCCTTAGTTAAGGTATCTACAGAGGTGGTGTGGAGGAATATCGATAAGGATGCCACTATTAGAGCACTACTTGAAGATAATAAGGAAAAAATTGTAGAAATAACGTGTCTGAAAGGAGAGAAGGATCTGGAGCAAAAAAAGAATGAGGCCTTCATCAACATGGAATAATAAAATGGTGACTGCCCTAAAAGAAATACCACATCTAGAGTCTAAGGTACCTGAGAAGTTTCCTTCAGCTATGCATTATGTGCACACATTAGTTGATTTGGTGCTTGAAGATGGAAAGATTCAAATGCCAGTGTGAAAGGATCTTGAATAGGAAGCAGAGAGAGAAAAGGGCATCAATGGTTAAAAATATTTCATCTTACGAAGCATTACTCCAAACTTTACAAGATGACATGAAGAAAGTAGATCAAGCTCTGAACATAGGTGCAAAGACTGAAATAGTGATCAGGATCATGACTATAATAGAAGATAATGAAGTTTTGAAGGAAATGAAAGATGAGAATTTAGGGTGCGCAGAAAAATTGGCATTAGTAAAAAAAGTGCAAAGCCCTTGCAGCAACACAAAACCTACATAAGGAGAGGTGGATGAGATTGGAAAGTTCATAGCGGAAAATATGGATATTCTCGAGGGAAGGATGTCTTTTATGGAAAATATTGACCTAGTACTACGAGAATGAAAAGGAAGAGATAACCCATGGCGAGTTAGAAGACATCACCACCAACATTCTAGAGAAGAAAAGAAACATGTTGGATGACCGGAAAACATCGAGACTAAGATTAAAACACAATATCTGAAGTTGATCCTCCCGAGTTCAAGTAGAGGGTGCTGCAAAATAGAAATCTATTCTTTGTACAATAATTCTTTACATTATTTCCATTCTTATTCTTTATTTTTGGGACAATCAGGAGGAACCCCATTTCTGGGATGATAATGTACATTAGTGTGGGGTAATGTTGATAATATAGAGTATAATACTAAGGAGAGGGAACACATAAGATTCATGTATGAGAACAAGGCACATTTGAAGGCACAGGAGGATAGGAAAGGAAACGCCCGCCATGACAAGTTGATTTAGGACTTATCCGTTTTTCATGGTTATGAGATATTTTTCGAAATAGTGTGTGGAACAAATAATGGGATGGATATTTGCACGACTCATAAATTCTATTTTGGGGATGAGTACCTATTAAATTCCATGCATGAGTTCGGGATAGTAATAGGATTACTACCGGGAATTAACTATAGGAGATCTATTATTAGCGCACTTGCATATGTGCGTATTATTGTAAAGGCGCATGGATATTTTAAACATGCAACCTATTTTTAGAAGTGCATAAGTGGTGAAGGAAAATTCCCCATCCCTATAAGGAGGTATTAGTCTATAGAAAGACAAACTAAGACACTATGTATGAGTTATTATAGAGTTATGTTGTCGATCTCATTACATGCATAAACTTATGGTAATGCTATATGATGTAAGAAGATTCTTGATCATGGGATCATTTTAAAAGTTACCTAAACACCCCTAAATGGTTTGAGTGTAGAAGATCATTTCAAAATCTTTCCAACGATTGTGAGAAAGCAACAAATGACATTAGGAGCTCTAGATATGTTCGATCAAAGTTTGGTCAACAGGAAAGTTAACTCTGGTCAATTGGTCAATATTGGACCAATGAAACTATGACATGTGGCGAAAAGGAAAAGGGATTTGTTTGTTGGTTTTCGATCTCTGGTCTTTGATGATCATAAAAATATTGCTCGTCGGAACAAGAGGCTCAACATTTATTATGGAGGGGAGCCCGACCACTATGTGGACTATGGTATTATCACCGATGTGGTGGGTCCATAAGCCACCATGTGGCTTGCCACCATCGAATCGAATTCACTCAATTTCCTATCGAGAGATGACAAGTGGACTATATGCTATTGACCGAGTTAGTTATTTTCCATACCACATTACATGGGTCAAATTTATATTATCTTGGTAAGTCCACTTATAACCCATTTTACATGTCACACACACACATGCGCACGCACGCACGTGCGCACACACATACACACACACATATGTATATAAATAAATGTTCAAACATTAGTATAACCATATAATCCTCCAAACCCACATAAATCGCCAACATGCTATGCTAGACCACATGGAGGATATGAGTGAAGTGGTGGTGGGGGCACTAAGCCAAGAGTGGAAACATCCACGTATAGAATGGTGTGGGTAAGGTTTGTTAAAACCTACCCATAATAAAAGGGTGCCCAAATGTGGGATAATACCCACTTAAAACTTGCCACCAAATATAGGGGATTTTATCCCTTTACAAATGCAAGCTGCTCCATTTGGGATTTAATCCCATCATCTATGCTATGGGCTATGGTATTTTTAGCCAAAGGATAATATTTTATCACATTATTTTAGGGCCCTATTTTTGTATAAATAGGGAACCCATTCCTTTGTAATGGACACACAATGCAATGGAGAAGCTCATTCCTAGAGCTTGGAAATGCAGAGAGCGAGCCAAGAGGAGAGTTAGTTTCCATGGGCATAGTTGTGTGAAGACCTAATTTATTTAGGCATTATTATTTTATTTATTATTGACCTATTATTTTTAGACAATTGTAGATTAAAATTATTGTGGCTAGGAGTTATTATTACTACCTATTCAGGCCATAGTACCACACCAAATTATTATGAATCCTAGAATATTGACTGGAGTGCCATAGGGCGTTACAAAGTGTCTGGAAGGCTGATCAAGAATCAGAGGATTCTGAACAGTGAAGCTAGAGCCATCGAGCTTGACGAATATGCTAGGAAAGGGGAAGCCGGGTGCTATTTTTCACCCTTGTCTTATGAGGGTTTGGTTATTCTTCTAAGAAATTTATTAATAGTTTTCATTAGGGTTTCTTGTGAAAGTACTATCAGAACTTACAAGTTTTGACTATTGGAACAATTCAATAAGAACCCGAGACGTAGGCAATTGCAAATTCGTAATCAATCATTGTGCAATTGTCTTTATTGTCTTGCATTAATTTTTAAATTGATTACTGATAAAGGAGCAAATTATTGGAAAATATTTAAAGCCTATAAGGGTACAAGATCGAAGTAGATAAAAACTTGATTATTTTCGAATCAAGTTTGGTATCAGAGTTGGTTGTCGGCCTTCAAAATTGCTAATCTCCAAGCAAGTTTGGTATTAGAGATGGTTTTGGAAATGGATCTATACCTTTTCTTCCAGTTTCTAGTTATGCTTTCCTTATTGGGAACCATGGTTCGAGTGATGATCACTCAACATCGAGAACATGATCGCCAGATCATGGAGTTACAAACCCACCGCTACTATTCAAGAATGTCAGCGCAAGCAACAACAAAGTATCGTAGAGTTGCAAAGAAGCTTGGATGCTCAACTTGGGAAGGGGGATGAATCTAGTCATCTTCAAAAGCATCATTTGGAGAGGAAACCTTTGCTAGACTTGGGCATGTGTCATCATTGTGGCAAAGGACATGATACCAAGTGATGTTGGGATTTATACCTAGATAAGAGGCCTAAGTGGATGCAGAAGAAGGACAAGGCTATTGTAGGACCCAACACCGGCGATCAAGACACCATTAGAATGTCCAAACATCATACTGTGACATGTGAGTGACTCTAAACAGTGGATTCTAGTGGTTGCACAAGCACAATTAGTAACCCTTATTTTCGATTGGACTATCGGAGTAGGGTATGTAACTACCGATGTGGTATGTTGTCTAGGATTTCCCATGACACCACTTCCTCATACCAAGATAGTTGGTACAGAAGATGGTACTCTGCATGGAGTGTCTACCAGCTATTGCATTGTGAGCTTCATAATTGGGAGACGAGTTTTCGATAATATCACTCTCGACATCATCCCTTTGGAGATGGACGAAATGGTATTAGGAAACTTCTACCTGACTGCTCATCAAGGTTATATGACTGATGACAGGAGTGGAGTGGAGCTTCGCATTGGGCACAGCTGGAGGATCGAGCTCGTGACAAGTCATGTTATTCATCTTACATGAGGTGAAGATAGTGAGCCTTCAGACTCATATGTACTTGGGGATCATGCAGATCCTAGTGTAGAGTCGAGCTCATATGTCCCTGTGGATCATCCAGATCTAGACACTGAGGTCATGTACATTCTAGCAGACCATGAGGATCCGTATGCAGAGGAGTGAGAGCCCAGGATCCACATGACACCTATTGAGGTATCCTAGGTAGACACCGAGGATTCTACATTTGGTAAGAAATCTAAGGTGCAAATAAAGTTGACTTTGTTCAACTATTGTATTGGTTTTTCCGAGCATTATTTATTGCTCTTGTTATAATAAAACCATAAACTATTATGTTAGGTAGAATGTATTGGTAAGACCCCTTTGAGGGAATTTTTGTATACATCTAACCAGACATGGCACATTAGTTAAAGACCTAATTCTGGGCAATGTTTGTACTGTTATACTTGCATTAGTAAGACTACCAGAGGGAAATTATTTTGGTGATTTTTCTAACACCATAAAATGCAGTATATTTTCCTTGTTTAGTTATTGGTCTGGAAGGGAGGAGACAAATGAATTCAATCCACATTGCAATGCAATGGAGAAGACAAAGTACATAAGCCACCAAGTAGGAGAAATTTCACGACAGGTTTACCATGCGAAGTTATTTTCCTATAAATTGGTATTTAAGCTTATTGTACAAAGACTCCAAAAATGGAGCATTTTTACAACTAGTTTAACATGATGTATTAGGATATAATTTCCTTACACTTGTATTTGAAAGTTGTAAAAAAGACCCTGTTAAGGGCACTTATCTCCTAATCAACTTGTGAGTATCTGTTACAGTTGGGATACCATATTTCACTCATATAGGCTTGGAGATTGATCTGTCATTTTTGCAGATAGTAGAGTTCATAGAATTAGCTCGAACTTCATTCGGTAGAGGCATTGTGACTGCAAGAGTAGAATGGTAGCTGAATCACCGTTGGCATTAACTTCAGGTCGAAACTTCATTCTGTGTAGAGGCATTGTGACCGTGCAGCAGAGTGGTACCTGATATTAGTGTGTCAACAAGAGGATCCCTCAAGAGATCAGATCGAAACATCATTCAGAGTCAAGGCATTGTGACCACACATTCGAATGGTAGCTGATCATCAGACTTAGCATCATGCATTGGAGGCTTGAGGTCTTGAAGGAGGATTATTATTGTGCATTGGAGGAATTTGGGTATGAAATAGATTTAGCATTGTGCATTGGAAGTGTTGAGGTCTTGAAAGAGGCTTAGCATCATGCATCGAGGTTTCGATGTCTACAAAGAATTAGCATCGTGAATTAGAGGCTTGAGGTCTTGAAAAGGCTTAGTATCATGCATTAGAGGTGTTGAGGTCTGAAAGAGACTTAACATCATGCATTAGAGGTGTTGAGGTCTTGATAAAGGCTTAACATCGTGCATCGGAGGCGTTGAGGTTTGAAAAGGGACAAGTCATTTTCCATCATCAACATTGGTTCAATAATAGCTCTACGTAACATGGAGTTCCTTCAAACTAGTTTGGATTATGCGGAATCAACTCAAAGACATGAGATGTGTTATAGAGTAAAAAAAGATCCTTGTTGTCAGATATCAAGAAGCTTAGCACCACACAGAAGGAATGTTGAGGTTTCATTCAGAAACTTAGCACCATATAGTGGAGGCGTGGAGGTATTGTTTGATATCAGAGTGGTGCAGTGGAAGTGTCATGGGCCCATAACTAACAGGTCACAGGATTGGATCAAAGTTGTCGAAGTGAGAAGGTTACAAATGATAAGACCCAACGGTCTACTATGCTACAGAACTTCGAGGTGGCAGCAGAGTTTCAAGATTCAGGACAACATGGAAAAGTGTTCCAATATAAGATTTTTGGGACAAAAAGCCTTTTTTAGTGGGGTGGTGTGATCAGGGGATAATATTCAAAGCTCCCTGAAAAACCCCTAAATGGTGTCAATGTAGAAGAGCATTGCGAAATATTTCCAACGACTATGAGAACGCAACAAATGGACATCGGGATCTCTAGATATGTCCGGTCAAAGTTTGGTCAATAGGAAAGTCAACTATGGTCAACTAGTCAATATTGGACCAATGACACTATGACATGTTGTGAAAAGGTGAAGGGAGTCATTTGTTGGTTTTCAATCTTCGGTCTTTGACGATTGTAAAAATATTTCTCGCCGTAATAAGAGGCTCAACTTTGTTGCTAGGAGGGGAGCCCGACCGCCATGTGGACTATGGTATTATTGCTGACATGGTGGGTCCACAAGCCACCATGTGGCTTGCCACCACAAATCAAATTCACTCAATTTTCCTATCGAGAGATGACAAGTGGACTATATGTTATTGACCGAGTTAATTATTTTCCATACCACATTACATGGGTCAAATTTATATTATCTTGGTAAGTCCACTTATAACCCATTTTACATGTCACACACACACACACACACACACACACACACACACACACACACACACACACACACATTAATGTTCAAACATTAGTATAACCACATAATCCTCCAAACCCACATAAATTGTCAACATGCTATGCTAGACCACATGGAGGATAGGAGTGAAGCGGTTGTGGGGGCACTAAGCCATGTGTGGAAACATCCACGTATAGAATGGTGTGGGTAAGGTTTTTAAAACCTACCCATAGTAAAAGGGCGCCCAAATTTGGGATAATACCCACTTAAAACCTACTACCAAATATATGGGATTTTATCCCTTTACAAATGCAACCCGCTCCATTTGGGATTTAATCCCATCAACTATGCTACAAAGCTATGGTATTTTTAGTCAAAGGATAATATTTTATCACTTTATTTTAGGGCCCTATTTTTGTATGAGCACAGGAACCCATGTTATTGTAATGGACACACAACGTAATTGAGAAGCTCATTCTTAGAGCTTGGAAAGGTGGAGAATGAACCAAGAGGAGAGTTAGTTTCCATGGGCATAGTTATGTGAAGACCTAATTTATTTAGGCATTATTATTTTATTTATTATTGACCTATTATTTTTAGGTAATAGTAAATTAAAATTATTGTGGCTAGGAGTTATTATTACTACCTAGTCAGCCCATAGCACCACACCAAATTATTGTGAATCCTAGAATATCGACTGGGGTGCCATAGGGAGTTACAAAGCATCTGGAAGGCGATTGAGAACCAGAGGATTCCGAATAGTGGAGATGGAGCCATCAAGCTTGCCAAATATGCCAAGAAAGGGGAAGTCGTGTGCTATTTTTCACCATTGTCTTCTGAAGGTCTAGTTATTCTTCTAAGCAAGTTCTTAATACTTTCCATTAGGTTTTCTTGTGAAAGTACTATTGTAACTTAGAAGTTTTGACTAGTGGAATGGTTTGATAAGAACCTGGAGACGTAGGAAATTACCGAACTCCGTAATCAATCATTGTTTGTCTTTATTATCTTGCATTAATTTTTAAATTGATTATTGATAAAGGAGCAAATTATCGGAAAATATTTAAAGCCTATAAGGGTCCAAGATCAGGTAGATAAAAACTTTATTATTTTTGGATCACTTCATATACAATCGTATAATATCATGGAGTATATTGGGTGGATAGAGGTGTTAAACATAATTGTAATTGGTTCTTATATGGTTGATTTTATTATTATTGTTGTTTAATTCATGATTCTTTAAGATCTAAATCTGGAATATCCTTTGTGGAATTTTTATGGTTAGTTAGGGTTTTGGATATTTTCTCTATCTTCAACATGTTAACATCCCGTCATGAGTAACTCTAAGGAGGAGCATGGTACCTTTGCACACTTTGGGTGAGTACTCACCAGATGAGTGATGTGCCAACACCCGGGTTATTCATGGTGGATTCTAGGTTGCATCAATTTTTAGTTAGGATTATGGCCTTCTTAGAGTCTCTTGTGGGTTTTGGAATTTAATATATCTTATATCGACTATCTCCTCTTGAATTGTCTCCTTCTCTTTTCTTATATGGTGTGCTCCTTACCACATAGTTGTGAGAGTATTTCCAAAACTTATTCCTTGTAATGTGGGCTTTGGAACTTTAGAGAAAACTACCATTTACTTGGATGCATCTTGAGGATATTATAATAATTGTACCTCCTCATGTGGATTTTACACTTTTATTGTTGGATCCTTAGATTCATCATGCAATTTCATTACCTCCAAATGTTCTTTCTCCTATCCCTGAGTTTGAGATTGACTATATGTTTCTTGAATCTTATTATCAATTGGTGTTTCTTGATTGTCTTTGCTTTCAACTAGGGTGGTAGCCATTTCTATTGTTCTTCTTTCACTAGGATTTCCACCTTGAATGATTCCTCCTCCTTTGTATTGTCTTCCTCTTTTAGCGATTGATGTTTAGTGTAGAGATATTTTTGAGTTTGCACACTAGTGACCTTTTTTTTAATAGTTTTGCCTCTTATTTTTTTGTGGGTTGGGACCTAGTGACAAAATTCTTATCCTTGTCATCAATTGATATATTCTTCTCAACATTGGCTTCATCTAGTTTTGTGACCTTATGTAATTTCCATCATGATCCCTTTTACATATTTTATACTTTGAGGGACCTTACCATACTTTTTTGATTCTAATTCTTTTAGAGATTGATCTTTAGTGGAGACATCATCTGTCATAGAGGTTCATTTACAATTATTTGAGTCACTATTTCTTTTTCTTGTAAAAGTGATGTAGTCTCAACTTGAGTAATTTGAGATCCCACTTCCAATTCAACACTTGATGCTTGAGACACTTCTTTCATCTGCTCCTCTACCCGAGGAACACTTTTATCCCCCACCATATATATTTCAACTATTACATCAATAATTTCAAGTGGAGGAACTTCTTCAAGTGTATCTACATCAACTACTTCAATTGGTTTCTTCATTTCTTCCTATGGTTGATTATCCTTGGTTACATCCTAATCTCCATACTCAATTATAGTGGAATCCCCTTGCCCTTGTTTTGTCACAATGCTACTAGGATGATTAGACATGGGGATAGTATGAGTTATTTTCTCATGGGCCAACTCTTCCACTATTCCTATTGGAAATAAGACTGAAGTTGTAACTTCTTGTGGTACAGGTGGAGTAACATGATTTTTTCCCTAGACTTGTGGTGTCATTACCTATTCTCGCTAATATGGAAACCAACATTTTTCTAACCCTCGATGAGTTCAACTTGATCAATGACTTCAAGATCTTTACTTTTATGTTTCTTTGATACATGACCACCTTAATTTATTGAACTATCATTAACCAAAATAAGCTCCTCTCTTATTTTGGGTTAACTAGCTTCCTTTTGTGCCTTAGTCAAATTTTTACACATTTCAGAACTCAAAATTTTTTGGGTAGTGCTTCATCATATAGATAATTTCTTCCCTTTCCAAAAGGTAAAGAAGTCCTCCTAACTTCTTGTAATTTTTGAGTTATGGCTCGGTAGAGTTTGGAGGGGAAATTTTCCCTGGTGGACCGCAGGCTAAGTTGGAAAATTTGCCAAGGAAATTGGTGGATCGGCGGAACCATGGAGAGAAATTTGGCACTTATCCTTTTGGCTAAAAACTCAAAGGAATTTTTTTTTCCGCAATCCCGCAGAGGAAGGAAAAGAAATTGATTAAGGCCCACAACTCATGAAATGATGCCATGTGTTAAGGCAGAGTGGCGGGCGCCAGAGAGAACTTCAAGTTTTTGGCTTTTGGTCAAAATGTGTTAAAGGAAAAGAAAGGAGCACATCCCTGCCAAGCTAAGAAAATGATGTCATGTGTCCAAATAGTCAGCGAGAGTCGAGGCATCGGGAGGATTTTGGAATTGTTGCCAAACTGGTTAAAAGTGCAAAGGTAAAAATGGAAGCACATCCCCGCCGAACAATCAAAAGCTGCCACGTGTCCACATCAGTGTGGGGATTTCACCAGTGGAAGACCTTGGAAAATTTACCCTTGCAGAAAAAATGGGCGTAATGTGATTTTGAGACCTGCAATGACAACTGTAGAGGTTCCACGTGTCATCGAGGAGCGAGGTGCAGAGATTTTTGGGAAATTTTCCCAATTTGAAAAAAGAGGAAAAAAGTTCAAATTTTGGCCCGTGAACCCAATTTTTGCCCTAATTTCACCATTTTTGCCCTAAATCTTTAGAGGGGCATATCTTTCGCACTAGAGCTTAGATTTTCACGATTTTGGTATCATTGGAAAGATGGTAAAATTATCCACACGATGGATGGTTCAATTTTGATTTTTGATGGAGATTTGTGGGAGAAAAATGGGAAAACGTCTCTGGCATGGGAAAATGGTAGAAAATAACCCCAACCACCAAAATTAATGAAGTATGGGCTTCTTTTTAACTCATGCTGACAATGCACTTCAAAGTATGGGATTTTTCATGGAAAATCCCATCATTTTTCAGGCCAATTAAATGGATCTTATCAGTGGTTGAAATTTTAAATTAAAGTTTCCCGTGTTTTCTCATTTTCTTCATTTTGTTTGAGCATAAAATGCTAGTTTTTGCTCATTTGTAAAAGGTTGTTCATCCTTCTTCTCTGCCTCTCCCTTATTTTCTTCCCTAGGGTTGAAAATGGAGTTTGAACCTCCTCCCCTACTCTGTAATGACATTTTTTCCTCTTACCCATGAAATGATGATTTTGTGTAAACTTCTGAGCAATAAAAACGTGTTTTGTGATGCATTTGTCCATCCTTTCTTGTTTTTTTTGTTGTTTTCTTCTTGCATCACTTCATTACAGGTATTTGTGCATGTTTGGATGTTTATTACAGGTTTTGGAGCTACGTTCATGGAGTTTTGGAACATTTTTTGTGTGAAATCCATCTTTGGTTTGTGATGCACTTGTCCATCCTTTCCATTGCTCACCTCTTTTTGTTCCATGGCAGTTTTGATAGATGATCAAATTTTTCCTTCACTAGTGTACCACCGTTTTAGTGTAGGGTCTATTTTTCCTTGTTTTCTTTCTCTCCTTGTCTCCTTGGAAGTTAGAATAGGTTAGATTAGCTTTCCCGCATTGGAATAACTTGTGGCGGAAGTTTTGGAAGAGGAACCAACCTTCTCTCGGAGAGCTTTCCCCATTTTCAAAGGTCCCACACTTTGGGAAAGCTCAATGTTGTGCAATCACACCAAATGATATTGCCTTAGAAAAGAATATCCATAACTCATTTGGGGGTGCTGTGATTTTGCACTAACAGTTTTGGCACGCCCAAAGGGGGACATTGGGGTTAGATATTTCATCTTCTCTTAGTGTCTCATGTAAAAACAACATATCTTACACCACCGTGTGCCACTAATAGTTTTTGCACACCCGGTGGGACCTTAGAGGTCTTCCACTTCATCTTTTATAGGTTGGTGTGTTCCCGTGAAGATTTTATCCTTTGAGGTAATTGCAAACACATCCGGTGACTCCATATGGCCAACAACCCATCTCTCGAGTTACTGACCTTCTTTCCATTCATTTCCATCCATTCTTCTTTCCATCTCTTTCACTCTTTTCCATTCTATGAAGTTGTGCAATCATGACTTCATTTCCATCATGGAATTCACACCTACAACAATAGAATTGTTTTCCACCTCTAACATGTTTTACAACTCCTTCAAATCAGCATTTTGATCAAATCCAAAACTAGTATGCATATCCATATGATAAATGCCAAAATTAGTTTGGATATGAAGCATATCAAGCACAAGGGTATGTAGATTGTGAGGGCAATCAAGAAGAAAATGTAGATTTGTTTGAGAAGATCCAAAACTAGAGATTGGCATGGTACAATCCAAGGCTCAAGTGCAAATGGAGGCTTTCAAAATTAGTCATAGGAACCTTGTCCATGGGTTGGCCCTTTTCCAATACACGTCATCCCTCGGGAGAAGCTAGACTTCATGATTGAGATGCTGCCCCAACTTACAAAATGAACAATGGAGATAGAGGCCTATAAATTTGGTGTTAAGCAACCTTGTCAATGGGTAAGTTCTACTACATCATCTGGTATTTCTCTTTCCATTCCTCAAGTAGCACCATCTTATTTTGAATGCCAAATTCCAAATCTATTCCATATTGCCCCAAGTGTTGATTTCATTTCTCCATCCCCTAGTCATCCACCTCATCTCAATTCTTATGTCCTTTTCCCTTCCAAAAGCCATTCCCTCTAAAGAAACAAGAGGTTCTACCTCCTCTACCACCACAAAAATTACAAAATTAGTTGAGTCACAACCCACCCCTCCTCTTGCATTCCAAAATCCATGTTGGGAAGATAAAAATCAGAAAACCAGTCAAGGAAAACAAGAAGAGGAGCCCAACATAAAAGAAATGATAGACAATCTGAAGAGTTGGGCTGCCAAATTTGGGATTACAAAGATCCCCTCTGGTTAAGCCTACAGAGGAGGTAAAGGTTGAAGAACAAGTGGTGGCCAAGGCTGATTTTATAGCAGCAGAGAAGCAAGAAGACCATCAGTCTATTTGTTTTGAGTGTAGTGTCCATGTTGGCACTTTATTTAAAGAAAATGCTGATCTAATCCAAGTTGTAAAACCAGTCAACAAGGAGGAAGAACATCAACTCCAAGTCCCATTGAAGAGGATTAAATGGAAGAAATCAAATTAGAATTAGAACTAGATGAAGGAAGTATTATTGAAGTTTTTTGCTTTCATTTGAAGGTCCTGATTTGATTGATGAATCCATCATGGGGGTGACCAAAACAAATTCGAGGCACCGAATCGTAAGAAGGTTGCACAAGAAGTTGAAGATTTCTCTCCCACTTCATCTCTCCAAAAACTTGATTTTTTTGATGAGTTCCAAATGACAAGCTTCATGTTTGAAGATGAAGCTCCACATGGTGAAAAAGATGTAGATTTTAAGGTCACCATACAAAAGGGAGAGACCTTGCTGCAACAGGAAATTGAAGAGTTTGATTTGCCATCAAACTTAGAAGAATGTTTTGATGAGAAGGATCCTGTAGAAAATGCAACTTTTCTTTCTTCATCATTCATTCTTCAACCACAAGAACTTGCTTCCATGGAAGAGAACATGCAAGCACCATCTGTAGTTTCCAACATGCCTCTTGAATCAAAGTTGGAAGAATTTGATCTTCCAAAAGCTACAATGGAGGAACTCCAAAGCCAACAATGTATTAGAAGCAAGTTACAATAATGCAAAAGCAACTTCATTGGATGTTGCAATCAATAATGATGAGTTGCATATTATAGAAGAGTTCCATACTGCCATGAAGGAAGGGAAAGAGCATTAGGATTCCATCACCTCTTCTACACCATCCATCCAAGAATATCTGCAAGAAGACTCCATTTTGGGGTTGAATTTAAGAGCTATGGGCATATCAAATGGATCGACCTTTCCCAATCGTGTACTTGGCTTCATTGAGCTAAGGGAGAAGCCTAACATAGTCATGCTTGCTTTTAATCATGAGGATGAGCTACAAAATACCAAGGATCAACTGCCATACTTCTTCAATCCAAATGTAGAGAAACTAAAAGAGGTACTTAATTTGTCTTCGCTGATACCTTACTAATATGGGTAGAAGACCAGCTTCTTGTTGATTTTCCACTCATCCAACCAACCACGATCAACTCCAAATCAATTGCATGGTTGCCAATTTTGAAGAAAGGAAGCTATTTTGCACAACTAGTTAGGTTTGTTTAGCTTACCTTTGCTTCTAGTTAGAGTAGAGTAGGTAAGTTTTCTTTCAAAGCAGAAGAAGTGCTTTTGTACGCTCTACATATCCCACTTGGGGTATGTATGATTTTCAATTTTGTACATAGTTTTTGGTGTTGTTGTATTGCTCTTGCACAATCCATTTTAGTGGCTTTTGATGAAGATCAACTCCAAGTTTCAATGGATTTCAAAGTGGCTCAGAGGTTAGATTTTTAGATTTCAAATCAGAAGTAGTTTATCAGGCTTAACTCCATGCCCAATGGCTGCTTCAAAGGCCATTGATCATTCATCTAGCAGGAAGATGACCCCTTTGAGTCACTAAATTGTTAACAAAAATAAGCTCCTCTTATTTTGGGTTAAATAGCTTCCTTTTGTGCCTCACCAAATTTTTACACATTTTAGGCACTCAAAATTTTCTAGGTAGTGCTTTATTAGATATATAATTTCTTCCCCTTTCTAGAAGGTAAAGAAGTCCTCTTAACTCCTTGTACTTTTATAGTTATGGCTTGGTAGAGTTTGGAGGAAAAATTTTCCCTAGCAGCAGGCCATGGGCTAAGTTGGAAAATTTTCCAAGGAAATTGGCAGTGTCGGGTGGAGCCATGGAGAGAAATTTGGCACTTAGCCTTTTTGCTAAAAACTCAAAGGAAATTTTTTTCCCACGAGCCCAAAAAGGAGGAAGGAAAAGAAATTTATTAAAGCCCACAACTCATGAAATGATGCCACGTGTTAAGCAGAGAGGCAGTCTTTGGAGAGAACTTCAAGTTTTTGGATTTTGGTCAAAATGTGTAAGGAAAAATAGGAATGCATCCCTACCAAGCTAAGAAAATTATGCCACGTGTCCAAATAGTGGTGGGGGAGTCGGGCGCTGGGAGGATTTTGGAATTGTTGCCAAAGTGGTGAAAAGTGCAAAGGCAAAAATGGAAGCACATCCCCACCGAGCAATCAAAAGCTATCACATGTCCACATCAGCGGTGGGGATTTCACCGTGGAAGACCTTGGAAAAATTTACCGTTGCGGGAAAAATGGGCGAATGTGATTTTGAGACCCGTAGCTAACTGCAGAGGCGCAACATGTCATTGGAGGAGCAGGGTGTGGAGTTTTTTGGGAAATTTTCCCAATTTGAAAAAAGAGGGAAAAGATCAAATTTTGGCCCGCGAACCTATTTTTGCCCTAATTTCACCATTTTTCCCTAAATCTTCAGAGGGGCATATCTTTCACACCAGAGCACGATTTTTGTGATTTTTGTATCATTGGAAAGCTGGTGAAATTCTCCACATGATGGATGGTTCAATTTTTATTTTTGATGGAGATTTGTGGGAGAAAATTGGGAAAATGTCTCTAGCATGGGAAAATGGCAGAAAATGACCCCAACCACCAAAATTAATGAAGTATGGGCCTCTTTCTCGCTCTGCGAAGCAATGTACTTTGAAGTATGAGATTTTTCATGGAAACCCATAATTTTGTAGGCCAATTAAATGGATCTTATTGGTGGTTGAAGTTTTAAATCAAATTTGCCTACGTTTTCTCATTTTCTTCATTCTATTCAAGCATAAAAAGCTAGTTTTGGCTCATTTGTAAAAGGTTGTTCATCCTTCTTCTCTACCTCTCCCTTCTTTTCTTCCCTAGGGTCAAAAATAGAGTTTGAACCTCCTCCCCTACTCTGTAATGGCATTTTTTCCTCTTACCCATGAAATGATGATTCTGTGAAAACTTCTGGAGCAATAAAAAATGTGTTTTGTGACTCATTTGTCCACCCTTGCTCATTTTTTTTGTTGTTTTCTTCTTTTTCCTTACTTCATTACAGGTATTTGTGCATGTTTGGATGTTCATTGCAGGTTTTGGAGTTGTGTTCATGGAGTTTTGGAACATTTTTGTGTGAAATCCATCTTTGGTCTATGATGCACTTGTCCATCCTTTCCATTACTCACCTCTTCTTGTTCCATGGCGCTTTGATAGATGATCAACATTTTCCTTCTCTCGGTGTATCACCATTTTAGTGTAGGTTTTTTTCCCTTGTTTTCTCTCTCTCCTTGTCTCCTTCGAAGTTAGAATAGGTTAGATTATATTTTCTGCACATGAATAACTTGTAAGGTAGTTTAGGAAGAGGAACTAGCCTTCTCTCGAGAGATTTCTCCATTTGCAAAGGTCCCACACTTTGGGAAAGCTCAATTTTGTGCAATCAAAATAAATGACATTTACTTAGAAAATTAGATCCATAACTCATTTAGGGTGCTTGTGATTTTGCACTAACAACTACCAAGATCCCTTAACAATGGTGGTATCACCTTGGCTTTCTTTGTAACTCTCTCAAAATATTTGATGTCAGGCGTCTTTCTTTCTTTAGAACTTTACACTTTGAGTTTTAGATCAACACTCGCCAATAATCCTCTCATATTTTTCCCTATACTAGATGATCCTAAAAATGTTACTAAAGGAGTCCTTGGTTTGGTTACACCTACCCCTTTAGCTTGTATGGGAAATTCTTGGGTAATTGGGGCATCCTGCATTGTTTTTAGATACATCTCTTCATTTTTTGTGTTAAACCCGACATGTAAGTGCTAGTCTTGTTAGTAGAAATCGTTAGTTCCTCAATAATACCTAAAGTGGGTATCTTGGTAGGTAATTGATGAGATTTTCCTCATAATGGATCAATCTTATCAGATCCCTTCTTCAAAAGAGGTATATCTCCCTTCAATATTCCCAAATTTATGAATCTATTCAACACTTTTGTAATTGGATAGACAGTCATACCTTTACCTTACAACCAAGTCGATTCCTCATTATATTATATATTCTCTTATGTGGATTTTTTTACACTTCCCGACCCAAAAATATAGGAGTACTTGGTTGTGACTCAATTTTATGGTCAATATAATATTAACTCACTGTTTGATGATCATATGTAATTCCTTGAGGCGACACAACAATCTTAGAATAAATGACATGTCTAAGGGTCATCCTAGAGAAATATCTTAGCTTAACTTCTTCTAAATCCCAATAGTTCATCCAATAATCCTAAAATTGAGGTTCATACTCAGCTAAACTGAAAAACCCACCTGATATCATAATTGGGTCTAGGCTGAAATTTATCCAGCTCAAAACTTTCCATCCGCCCATCCTTTGTAATGGTGGGGTATGAATACCTCCCAATTATGGTAGGAAACTTAATGTTAGTCTTTTGTTTCACTGCAATCTATTTACGTATTGGTTATAACTACCTTGAGAGTTCACACAAGGCCCATTTTTCATCCACATACCTAAGTAATTGGTATGGATGTCCATTAAATCCACTAGCTCCAATGTAAGTAAAAAAATTGTATTGAATGAAGAAGCAACCATATTCCAGTATTACATTTCTAGCCTCATTGGATATCCTATATTTCTCCCACTCTGGTATGAAAAGGCATACCACAGGTGTAATAAATGCATCATTCACTTGTCTAACATTTCCTTTCCATTTATCCATATTTAATTAGGGGTACACATCATACACTTTGTGATCTTTAAAGATTACGATTCGTGGAAGACTAGGGAATTTCTTTCAGCATGCAATATTGTAAATCAAATAAGACATCAAATAAAAATGAATATTGTAGGTTATGCCCATCCTGACCTTTTTGGATATCTCCATAAGTTGCGCATGAATTGATGTAGATATAAAAGTTTCCTAGCCGAATTTTCCTCTTTCTTCTAAGATAACCCTTATGAAAGGGAACATCCATTCTTAGAACATATATGCCATTTCTAGTCCTACAATTCTACTCAAGATCACAATTAAATCTCCGACCTCCTGAAAAATAGTGCCTTGGTAAACGTCGTAGGGATTATTTTTATGGATCCTCTATTAGTTATCAACAACTTAGTATTTATTAATGTAGCATAATCATCATGTTTGGCCTCAAAATCTTTTTGTGCTGAATCTATAGTGATACCTATTGGTCACTCCAGCTCTAGTAATCCTAACATAGATCGAAAGTATTTTGGTGTTAGGGTTAACACCCTCTCTCCACTTGCATCCTGAACTTATTTTTGTTTTGTATCATAATTCTTGACACAAATCCATACTATTTTAGGATAATGTATGGAAGGTGGGAATTCTACATCTAGGACAATTCTCCTAGAATTAATGGCCATCATGCCTTTACTTTTATCCAGAGTACGAGTCTTTATAGAAAATCATTTAAGTCATATTTTAATAGGTTTGTGTCTGTGATTGTGTCCAGATTACTAGTAACACCAGAGGTTACATGATATCTAGACTCCATAGGTTTCATCTTATGTGATTTATCTTTCTTTCTTGACCTTTACAAGTTGCAGAGAGTCATTAAAATAAGAAAAAAACAAGTGGTACACGAGAACTTATTCATTTTCCGTAGATTATCTTGACATTTCTTAAGATCCTTGAATCAAACACACCTTCTAATACCGATATTTTATTTTACAATATGAATTTTTAGATCTAGGGCTTCTAGATTTTCCGTGTGCACAAGTGAGGATTTGAAATGATTGAATAAATTTGTTAAAAGTCTCACCTTGATCCACACAACATGCATTAATGGTGGATGAAATAAATTCTTAAAATATTGGTTGTTCGATGTTATTTTCTCTTTTGAATGTGATTTGTCCATATGTATCTATCTAAATAACCACAAGGTTGAGGAATTTTCTCACATTTTTGTTCATTTGTCAAAGGGGTGCAAAACTATAAATTTGACCCGAACACTTGCTATTGACTTTGATTACAGGGTTGAAATGTGTCCCCCTTCGTATTAAGACTTGTAATTGAAATTTACACTTTACCAAGTGTAAAATGCAAAGGTGAATAAAATTCCCATTTCCCCACTCTAGTGACATCCTTACATGTGTTTCCTTTTAGGGAGAAGGGCTATGTCTCGCATTTTTCATTATACTTTTAAAAATATTCCTTGGAATATTCCATCAAGCCTCAAGGATTATTTTACACATTTCACATTTATATCACTTCTAAAACCTTCAAGTCAGTCCTGATATCATGAAGCAAACCAAAACATGCCATGTTTTTTGGGCGTCGGGAATAAAATGCAGCTTTGCATAAGAACTTTAACTTAATGAAAAACCAAGAATTTTGGAGGGATTTTTACATGGTTCATTGGAAACTTTCAAAAGGATGTTTGTATGAAAAATCATGGGTATGGATACTCTATCTTAGCACAAAAAATTTGCACACATATTCGTACCTTTCTCGATTCAACATTGATTTATTTTTGAAGGTATATGTGTTTTGATGTGTTACAGACCTTGGTAAGCATGGAAGATAATTTTTTTGAGGAACATTTCAAAACATGGCATGAGCTCAAAAAGAACACCAACATCTGATCTAAATCAGGTATGGGTACCCCTTGTAGGTACCACAAGAACCAAACAGATAACTCAATACACAAACCAAGTTCCTTAATCCATTGGGAAATGAAGTTATTCACAACACACATAGGGCTTCATAAGAAGATACACATGAAAAAATACCAATATACCAAGACAATTGGTCAGTGTAGACCAAAAAACAAAAAAGGGAAACAAAAACAACAAACATAAAAACTATACACTCGCATAAAATCATACCTGAATGTATGGGATTATTCCAAAAAGTGCTTGAGATGCCTCGCCACTGAAATACAATTCCAATAAGTTTCCCTCCAGATATTTTATGAAGGAAGTGTATTTACCCATTCTCGATATAAATGGAGCATGGTCCCATCCATAGGGCATCAAACATTCCATGTTTTCCTTGTCTTCATGTCTCATATCCTATAACAAGACCAACTCTCCCATATTGAATGCCCCGAGAGTTACCTTCTTATCAAAGATCTTTTTATTATCTCCCTAAACCTTAGATGTATTTGGTGAGATTATATTTTTTCTTCATATAACTCCAAGATCTAGTTTATTCTTTTCCTCATAGGGACTTACTTCTCCTTCACTCTCAAGTTGTTGCATGAATTGATAAGAAGACAACTACATGTGCAAAAAAAGATTTTGGACTCCATAAATAAGTTCAAAAGGAATTTTTCTAGTATCTCTCTTTGTAGTAACTTTGTTTTCCCATAAAGCCAACTTAAGTTATTCACCCTATTTTTTTATTTAGTTTCCAATGTCCTTCAGAGTATCTTAAACATATTTTTATTACTTGACTCAGATTGGCCATTTCCTTGAGGATTTTAGTTTGATGTATAGGCCAAGTTGATACCATAGTCCTTGTACATAGTTGCTAATGGTTTATCCCTAAAGCTCATAAAATTATCAAAACTATTCTCGCAGGTACTCCAAATCTACAAATTATACTATTCAAAATAAAATCCATGACCACTTGGTGAGTTTACTTCTTGAGGGAGTGGCATCAACCCATTTAGTAAAATAGTCAGTAGTAACCAAGATCTATTTATGTCTAGCACTTGAAGAATCTAATATTTCTCTAATGAAATCCATTCCCGTTATTTAAAAGGGGCTTTAATTGACACTCGGGTTGCAAAAGGAAAGACACCTTTAGCTTTCAACCTTCCAAATAAGTGCTTGAGAACTTTCACATTTCCTTCTCAATATTACATTGTCCTTGAATAAAAATGGCCGCTAATATCGTGCCCTCAAAATATTGTGAGTAGTAAATCTTCTAGTAAAGTGGCCTCCACATAATCCCCCATGAAATTCAATAATTATGTTGGGGGATTATTCTTCTATGATGCATCTAATTAGCACTCACTCTGATTTTTTCCATGTTAAACAATAGTCACCATAACATACTTATGGGAGGAAAGTTTGAGTGCTCTTCTCTGGTTCTTATCTAAGTTCCTAGGACACTCCAAATTCTTCAAGTAATAGATTAAATCCTTATACTAGACTGAATTACTCACTTTTTCATGGGGTTCCATACTACCTTCTTCAATGAAATTTATCTCCATCACTTATAAATTGCTTTCAGCCATCAATTTTTCTAACCCAAACCTCTGACCAACTTAGTAGTTTGTATTTCCATATCATATTCCTACAACTTGTTCACCCAACAACATCTCTTGCTAGATATTTCCATTTCTGATAAGATGTATTTAACCATTGTATGGGGGACATAAGCTACAATATTAGAACTTAAGATGTAAGGTCTAAAGATTTTAGTAGCTCTCACCAAAGCAAAATCTTGCTTTTCCATGATAGTATACTTTAACTCAACACCTTGCAGGGATTTTCTAAAAAAACAATAGGCCTCTCATTTCCTTCTTCATCCTTCTAGCAATAGTATTGATGCAATGGTATTCTCGGAGGAAAAATAAAACATTTGAAATTCTTTCTTGTAGTTAGGACTTGCTAAGACTGGGGCATTTTTCAAAGGCTTCTTTTATCCCAAGAAAAATTGAATATCTTCTTCTTCCCACTTGATGACTTGGTATTTATTCAACATATTTGTTATAGGAATATTCATCTCAGCAAAGTTTGAGATGAACCTCCTAATAAATTTTATTTTCCTGAAGAAATATTGAATACCCTTTTATATTTAGGAATGGGAACTTTACCAATTGCCTCCAATCTCTCGGGATCTATCATGACCCCTTCCTTTGATATAATATGCCCCAATAGTTTTTATTTTTGGACTCCAAAATGACACTTCTTGGGATTTAATGAAATCCCATACTCCCTGCACTTGAGAAACATTATTTCTAGGTGTCCCAAATGGTCACCTATTTTCTTGGAGAAAATTGTTATATCATCTTGATATATAACTATGAAGTCACTTATAAGTCTTTAGAAAGCCACATCTATAGCCCTATAGAAATTTTCTCCTGCATTCATGAGTCTAAAGGGAATCCTAACATAAACATATATTCCCTAGGGAGTAGTAAAGGTATTTTTATGATAAAATCACAACACCCCCTGAATGGCCAAGTTGTGGATGAGGCATTCAGTGTCATTTGAAAAATGTGGGGTTATCCCTCAAGCTATGGAACTTGCGCACTTGAGATAAACCTTCGGAGAAGGTCGTTTCCTCTTCCTAATCCTACCTATCAAAAATAATCCTATTGCAAGAAAATACCTATCTAAACCTATTCTAACATACCAAGGAGACATGAAGAGATAAACATTAAATAAAACCTACACTAGAAGCGGTGATACACCAAGAAAAGGAGGGTGTCAATCACTTTCCCACCTGCAAAATAGTGAAAGAGATGAACCGGAGAGGGTGGTCTAGCACCATAGAATAGATCACATCAAATGCATTATAGAGAGGATAGAAAGCAGTATTACAGGACCATAATTTTTACATTCACCATTCCAAGTTAAACACAATATGCCAAATCTGTAATGAAATAAGAAATATGCACAACCACCTGATTCATAAAGAGAGGTAAGATGAAACACTGAAATCATGCAAGGATAGAAGATTAACACAAACATAATTTCATTACTCCTTGAAATTTACACATTACATCATGAGGTAGGGGAAGGAATGAATCCATTGTAGTGTTTTCGAGGAAGGCTTGAAGCCCCATATCTAATAAGAAGATAGGTGCATGAGGACAAAAAATGACCAAACTCTTGTAATATGCAAACCCTTTACATTTTATAGAAGAAAATGTGAGAAATAGGGAGAGAAATATGAAGCCTTGCAGAAAACCACAAAAAATTCATCATTATGCCTCCAAGAGTGATGGGAAAGTTTACAAATCCCATACTCTATTGTACTCCGTATTGTGGAAGAAAGAATGGCCTCCATGCTTACAATCTTTCCATCTCTACACACTATGGTATGGCCTCCATGATCTTGTACTTAACCTTCAAATTTATCTCAACTAATTTATTAATTTCCCTTTTTAAGAAAACCATGTTTTGTGGCTTCAAAATAAATTTCCATTAACTATAATTTTGTGCAAAACAATGGTGTGAGGTGAAAGTTATGCCATTTTTTTGTAATGGGTGGTTTTTGGCTAAGTGCTCCATTCACCTTCACCACCAAGCTATTCTCTTACCAACTCACCCGGTTCCTCACCAACCATATTCAATTCACCTACCACACTCACCTACTGAGTTAAATTGGTCCATGGCTCATTTGTGTATGTTGGGTCGGGGTTTTCGCCATACATTGTATGTAGAGGGCCACTTATCATTGTGTTTATGCAACAGAAACCAACTTCTAACATTCCCCACCGAACTCCCGTGTTGTTCACCCCCAAGATGCTTTACAACCCTTGCTTTGTGGAACCAGGTTCTTCATGACACCCAAATCACCGAGTATATTGTGCACCATGTTGGTGCATTCCCACACCCGATCCCTATCTATCCACCGACTCTCCATGTGTTTCGTGCTTGATGACCCCTAATGCATGTTTCTCGTGCACCAAACTTTTGATGCCAAAACCTAAGACTACTCACCATGTGTTGCAGGCCTAAAACCCACTGAGCACCAACATATGCTTATCGACCATGTTCCATGTCCATGCCTTTCCCATTCCAACCCTGCAAAACTGCTCGCCCCTCGGCTCATTAATGCTTCTCACCAAACTACATAGGACTCAACTCATCGACCAATGTAATTGAGCTTGCTAAGCTCTTTTCATACCTTGCCTCCCCTGTAAGCTTTAAGCTCACTGAGATACTCAATGAGCCAATTTTTTGCTTGACCAACATTGAGCCCTTTTGTGCAATTTTAAACAATTTATTACATTTTTTAAGGATTTATTTTTCCAAATTTTCCAACATCAAAGGTTGTGGAGGGGCTACTATAATGCTTAAAAGCTAGATTTCCAAATTTTCCCATTTTTTCCCATTTTTGGTCGGATGTGGACCTATGAGGCCCATTTCCACCCTAGATGGAGCTTTGCCCTTTAATGACCCTGGACTAGTTTGATTGATCCTGAATCTTCCGGAAACCTGGCAAGTGTTACCTAAGCATGAAAATTGACCTATAATACTAATTTTTCCCGTGGTGACCCTACCTAGTGTTTGGTCATGTTCTACCAGTTGTCCATTTACCCTGGGGTAAAATGGATAACAATTTTGGTGACTCACGAGGTCATTTTCCTACTAGATAGGCTAGACCAAAGTAGCTCGAAGCATACATTGGACACGAATTAATTGTTATGGCCTAAAATTGACCTAACCATTTGAATATATGTTCCCAGTCCACTCTAATGTACTACTTGAAACATGGGATGACCTGTATTGACCATCTAACTTGTAAGATTTCAAAGTTCAGATTTTTGTGAGAGTGGAAAATTGTTTTGAATATGGAATTTTCTCCTTCTAATGTAATCTGATCTATTGGATTACACATGGGCTCCCAAACATATCCCGAAACCTTATTTTGCAAAGTATTAAACACATTGGAACCAATGATTTCTTAGTAAGCATAGTAAATTATAGAGGTTTAAGTGAAACATCTCACGAGTTAGGACATCATGGAAGTCTATTAATTTATAATTCTCCCCTTCTTATGAAGACTATCGTGGGTTTGGGATACCTATGCCATCTGTTGATTTTATGATTTCTACAAGGAGCCTTAGAAGATAAATTGATTGACCTTATGGAACAAGAAGATGGAATATATTGAAAATTTTCCCTTGTCATATTTTAGTTTCTTTGCATTGAAACCCTTTGAGATCTGTTATTATTCCCTACAAATTTGAACCTCTTCCTATAATACTACTATGGGAGGTATTTTGAAACTTAGTGCACTATGCTTGAGTAACCATGAACAAAACTATATACAAAGTAGAAAAATCCTACACTCCCCAAGTGGTACATATAGAGTGTGTGTAGTGTAGTCTCTATTATCATTTCTTGTTTCAGCAACCAATCCCAAGTGCACGACATATCATCCAGATTAGTCTGGAGCTCACCCGAGGCACACATAGGTGCCGAGCCCCTCCTTTATGTGAGCTTCGTGAGAATTTTATTTCTTACATGGGAATGTATTGCAACCAGAGGGTAAACACACTCATCCATGGGATTTAAGATGTAAGCACTAACTCCTAGCCTAATGCATTCCAAACATAGATTAACATGATCAACTAAATGAAAGTAAAATCAACCCATGAATATCATCAAGAAAACCCGTAACACACACATGAACATAAGGGAAATGCAAAAATCAAAATCCATCACATGAGTGTTTTAGAATCACTTCATTATATTTATAAGCCAAAATATGGTAGCCAAGATTACATCAAGAGAGTTCCATTTGAGGAAATGTTCACACTAATAGAGCTCCATTTACATCACGATATCACCATTACACATTTTTCGCATCTCTCCTACTCCCTTTATATCCTTACTTGTCTCCCTTTTTCTCTATGAAAACCCTCATACTCATAGAATAATCATCCTCCTTCCATATTAACTACTCATCATTCTCTCCTATGAAATCCTAAGGGAATCAAGTAATGATTACTCTACTACTACATGGGAATATTCCGGTGTCATCATGTGTTTCCCTTAATTGAGTTCCTTCTAGTATGCATGTTTCAAATAATCCTTAAAAACCTCTACTCCTTATCCTTTCACAATAACCATATTGATTCCCCGGAATTTCCTTTCCTTGATTTTCATGTCTCTATAGATTATCAACATTTTTATCTAGTGGCTTTTTCGTTAGCTCCCTATGCACATATTTTTTTGTTGTTTAAAACTTACTAAGTACCGACTCCATCTTGAATAGCGCGATCCTTTATGCCTCTCCAAGAACTATTTCTACGCGTGCCTTCACACCCTGCTTCCATGTGCCAAAAAGATTCATTCCTTAAGTACTTATTTACTTTTAGGGGTCTAAAATCATCCCACACTAAACTGGTTGTTGTCCCGGAAAACCTCCACACTTCTTGAACAAAAATTTTGTCAACAAAAACCTGCGAGAGTAATAATACTGCTCCAAAGAATAAAGAATAGTGGTAGAGAAAGAACCTGAGTACAGAATTGAAGAATGGGAGGAGTAATGTTACACTACTAATTGAAGGAGTTCAAGGAATTTCATGTTTATCTCTTCCTTCAATTTCTCCTAAGCCTTCAATTATGATAAGGCCTTTCCTGGCACTTCACCTACAATACTGGGCACTTGGTCTGGGATGATTTTTTCCACCATCCCTTTCAACGTGTTAATGGACATCCCTAGCTCCATGTAGAAACCCTTGAACTCATCCATCCATTTAGTGATGGAATATTAAATCTTGCCGATTTTGAAATCCATATTTTCACACTTTAACTTGATTTTCTCCTTTTAGTCCGGTGGTGTTGATGACAAATTGTGCATGCTCCACCTTATTGGTGGGGATGGTCTCCTATAATAATTTGAGGGATATGTCTTCCTATGTCACTGTGCATTGATAATTGGCTCATATTTTCTACAGCTATTGAAATCCCTATCTGTCAATATATTCACCTCCTTGAGTTGGGAGATAAAATCTTCCAACTTTGTGATTCAAGCTTCAATTGTGACCTTGTTTTCTTCATTTTCCTTTGTAATATCTGTAGTTATGGGGCCCATACTATCCTTGATGTTAATGAGTAACATCCCCACGAGGTTGTCAAGGTACTTCATCTCATCCCCATAATCAGTCATGGCACGCTTACCAACACTGGACATTCTCACAAAAACATTTTCATGAGGGCGTCATCTCGGTCATATGCCTCATTTTTTCGCACCTATTCTCCCCTTAACTCCTAGTGTAACCTATTGATTTCCTTCTCATTTCTCTTCCTCTCTGTGATCAAGGTATAAATAATAGCCCCTATATCCAGACTACACTGGATTATCTCTCAAGACATATTTTTCGAGATTTGCATGCATGGTCATCTGTTAGGTGGTTAGGATCCACCATTTTCTATACTTCCCATCCATTATCTATTAAAATGAACATTCTCAATCTCATGATCATTGACATAAAACTCAAGTTCCTCGGCGTGGTAATCCATGCTCTAGCTAAGCATCTTCCTAGTCCTGGGCACACCCTTGTCTTGATCCATCAAATTCCAACCATGCAACGTTTCCCGTGTGGGAGGTTAGAATCTTGCACAAAATACCTTTGTGGGCTCATCCACGAAATCCATGTGTGGGGACACGGTGTCCACTTATTCCTTGTATATTTTTATTGGTTATTTTCTTCTTCTCCCCGGGGTGAATCCCTTATCCTCCTTTATAGTAAAGGAGTCCCCTTTATCTCCCTTTGGGCTGGTGTTCTATGGTGTAATGGCCCCATGCATTGGAATATTCTCATACCCTACATTTTTATTCCCCTTCTCCCCACACCTCACCTACATCCGTGGTCTCCACCTTAGCCTCATGTCCCTCTAGTTCTACTTCCAATTCTACTTTGAAAGTGGTGGGGTCTTTTTCCTCTCCTTCCTTTGAGCCTGCTGTGGGGCTTGATGCGTCGGGTGTATTTTGTCTCTTTTCTTCTAGTTCTTCCTTTTCTTCCTCCTTCTCCTCACACCCTAGAAATGAAGCCTTGATGTCACCCTGCACCAAAGTAATGGTGCCCTTGCTACCATTCCATCACATGTAGTACTTCCTCTTTCTGGAGGTATCCAACCTTCCTTCATCTTGTTCTTCTTCCTCTTCCTCTTCCTCCTGCACTACTTTCATGGGTGGGATTGGCATCTCCTGTGGATTTAGAAAGCAAGAGTCTATAACCTCCACCTCAATCCCTCCTTTTGTTTTGGGGAGAAGTCATGTCACGAACACCGATGGACATACCCCTTGATTGTAATGTTGGCTTATAGGTGTAAGTACATTAAATTTGGTTCCAAAACTTCAACATAGGTAGGTTAAGTGTCATACTTGTATGTAGCGTATAACATGTGGATATCAACATCCACCTTGTCTACATCAAAAATCAACTTCTACACATCTTTGATATGGTTTATGTCACACTTCATATATCTGGTTGTGAATGCAAAGGGGAGTTTGCACCATGGCCCCATTTCTCCCTTGGCCATCATAAAATTTTCTAGACAAAAATGTTGTGTAATGAAAAATTTTACCTAGTCCCCAAAACCTATGGTAACTCATGGGGATGCACCACTCATTCTCAAAATATTCTCGCAAACACTTGAACCATATATTCATTCGAGCATTGTAAGCATTTGAGATGGTCCCATCATAGGTGAATTTTGTAAATTGATCGCAAGGGATGCATGCGCAGTGGGTTCACCCAAATGTTCTCATTTGGCCCATCTCGATTCCAATCTCCCGAACATGATCAATAACGGGATGGAGCCCAAAGTGATATTCACTCCTAACTCGTTTTGTACACGTGCCTCTTCGATAATGTCATTCGTAGTGAATTGGGAAACATTATAGTGTGCCCTTTTAGATGCCTTGTAGGCCACATACATTAATCTCTAGTTAATGTCCATCCACCTTTTGATGTACCCAATTTGTAGCTAATGATTCAGGAGGAGAATCTCAACATTGGAGTCCAGGGAGATCTCTAATTACCTGTGCCCTACCCCGCTTCTCATAGTTTATCTTTTTCAGCTTCTCAATCTTGGAAGTGACACATAAATCAAGTGCCATATCCTCTCCATCATTCTGCAGGCCTATAACCATCTGAATCAAATGGCCAATGATCCTCATTCTTATCCCCATGAAGTAGAAGAAATATTCATGTAGCCGTAACATTAACCACCTGAAAAGTGGGACGTGTTTGGAAAATAAGGGTAGCTCCCATAGCTGCAAAACCCTAATCTTTTACAAATCTTATTGCACCGATTCATCGACCTTAGGTTTTTGAGATCTTTGACCATTAGAGTGTCTCGATACTAGGTCCTCCCTCATCCTATTATCATTATCAGATGTTTTGTGGTTGTATTCACTAATCTTACATTTATATATCTTCGAGCTCCACTTTTTGGCCTTAATAACTCTAGGAGGGTACTGCATCTCCAAGTAGATCTCCACAAGGTCCTCCTTTTCCACCACTGGTTTCTTTGTTTGAGCCTTATTTGGTGTCATCTCCCTCTCCTTTTTCATTTGTGCCCTAGGTGTTATGTTCCTTTCTTTCAAATTCCCTAACTCGACAACTTCCCTACTTCTCTTTCACGTCACCTTCTTCTTCTGCTCTACTATCTTCTCCCCTTCTTGTTATGCCACAAGATTACATTACAAATTTACATAAGTCCAATAGTTCATGATAGTACTTTGCATCACTCTTATTTGAAAAATCTTCATCACACTTTGAGATTAGGAGAAAAAAATAAATTCTCTAAGGAAAAGTAGTCGAATTAATTACTCTTACCTCTTATTTATACTTTTCTCAATGCCTTAGAATTCTTCGACCACATGCCTCAACATCACTTTTTAATAAAAACTTTAATTCACTCAATTCAACTTCCACAACTTTCCCTTGCACTTTTCATCTATAACCTTCTGGCACTCCAATACTACTAAAATTTCACATACCTCCTTTGCGTGAGTTGTTGTGCCAAGTACATAACCTTTGCGTTGTCTACTAAGTAGTTCCCATGGTGTTGCCTTCCTTATGTCATACCATGTGATCCTTCCCTTCTTGTGGTCTTCATATTATTTCAACCCACCTTTATAACCACATGAATTTATGCACCTTAGCCATTACATTTCTTGTTCTTTTGTCTTCGTGTTAATTTTTCCAACAATCCATTGTCGAAGAATATTGGCCTCCATGTCCAATATAGTTGCTCCATGTTCAATATAGCTATTATTTCACCCCACACAAAAATGTATGTGTGGTCCCCTACAAATAGATCCCTTTACAATGAAATTAGCCATCGGCACACCAACGCACAAAAAAATCTGAAAATGATGACAAAGGAAACAACCAAAAGGACTTAAAGAAATATAAACTAATTGGCAAAACTACCTTATTTTTACTATACGAAGCCTTATTTATAGTAGGGATTCAACCTATTCCCATTAAAGTAACCTGGTAACCTCGTCCCATCCATTTCTTGTAATTGACATGTTCTGAATCGAGGATGTATGAGATGATGTATGGTCCTAACCAATGGACTTTCAGTTTCCCAGGATGACACAAAAATTTAGAGTCATAAAGCAAGACCATCTACCCAACCTTGAATTGTTTGTTTTTGATATGATGATCATGTCATGATTTTTTCATGCCTTCTCAGTCTTCGACTCCACCTAGCAAGTGATTTCCTTTCGTCCAACTGCATTAACTTTTCCATGCACTCTTGTAGTGCTTTCTCGTTAGCTAATCCTCCTATGCGCGTAATATACAGAGATAATAACATAAACTATATTGGTAAAATAGTTTCTGTGTCAAACACCAACTGAAATGGTGTGGCCTTGTTCAATCTCTTGTAGGTTGTCCTATATTCCCATAGTACAGATGAGACTTTATCATCCCAATCTTTTCTTTCCAGATCACAAATTTTAGTCAGTGTGTGACTCAGTATCTTGTTAAATGCCTCAATAGTTCCATTATCTTGGGAGTGATAAGGGGTGGTCTTTTGATGGGCCACCATGAACTCGCTAACAAAATCCCGACCTTCTCATTAAAAACATGTGTTTCCCTATCACTAGTTAGGCTTAAAGGACACTTATACATGCTTATTATGTTTTCCCACAATAATCTTACTTGTTGTGGTTATTACAAAATCCTTCATAGGCATTGCCTCCACCCAACTTGTTAAGTAATAAATATAAGTAATGATATAGTGTGAACCAGTCCTTCATGTGGCAGGTGAAATTTTTCCCACAAAATTAATCTCCCACTTTGTAAATGCTTATGTGCTAACTATCGGTCTTAAGGGCATCTCATCTCTTCTTCTCAGTTTTCTAAGGCACTAACAATAGTCATAGGCCTTGCAAAACTCAATACAATCCTGGTAGATGCTTTCCCATAAAATCCCTTCCAATATAATCTTACTGTAATGGAATTCCCTGAATAGTGTCCTCCTACAATTCCACCATGTAATTCCTCCATGATAGCAACGCATTCATGTTCTAACACGCACCGATGCAAAACCTCATCGTGGCCTAGCTTGTTTAAGTCTCCACTAATTAACATATAGGGTGTGGTGCATATGGCTAACTTCTTCCTTTCCAAAGTCTTCATTCCCTTCGATTGCCACACTCGTTTTGAGAAATAAAACAATATCTTCCAAGTAAGAGGTCGCGCGCCATAATCTAAATAGTTACACATCTAGCATTATATCCTCAATGCTCTAGGAATCCTCCCTAAGTCAATACTCGATAAATGGCCATGTCCAAAATTAATCTTTCTTGGTTTCATAACAACCGTATTTTCAAAATCTTGAAACAACAATACCCATCGACATATGCGTCCTTGTAAAACAGACTCATTTACCAAGTACTTCAATTCCATGTGGTTCATGTAGAATATAAAGGATGTTTCAGTGAATCTTTGCCTAAATTTGTGCAACATGTAGATCATTGAAAATGCTTTGTGCTCGTAGTGGTATAGTTTTGTTCTCTTGGTGTTAGCTTTCTACTAGCAAAAAAACAAGGAGTGGTCAACAATTTGTTCTCCAGGTTGTGCTAAGATTTCCCAAATCAAAAATCTTGAAGTTTTAACATGTACATGGAATGGCTTATCCCAAGAAGGAAATCATAATATGAGCGCAATGATAAGCTTATTCTTCAATGTGTCAAACATCATCGAGTTGCACATCTGCCAAATGGAATGTACATCCGTGCTTCAACAATCCTTCCAATGGCACAATGATTTTAGCATACCCCCTTTATAAAATTTCGGTAATACCTATATGCCCAAGGAATTAGTGCACTTTGTGCTATGGTCATGTGCAGCTCCCCCAATCCCACAATAAAGGAAACTTTGGCAGGAACCACTAGCAAACCTTCCTTATATATGGTATGCCCTAACAAGGTTCTAAATGGATTAGCAAAGATACATTTCTTGATATCTTGAGGGATATGCACAATCTTGCTAACATCTTTCAAACATCAACCTCATATTGTCACAATAGTCCCTTAATAATCCATATACCATCCAATCATCAAGGTAGAATTGAATAAACTTATGGATGAATTCTTGAAATGCACCGCACCGAAATGTACAAAGAAAAAACTAACGCATTCCTCGGTTCAAAAGGCATGATTGTGTAGGCAAAGCTTCCTCAATCTGTGGCAAAAGTTGTCTTTTCTTGGTCCTCCTTTGTAATCCTAACTTGATGATATCCCAAGAAGACATCCGTGAAGGAATATATCTCACACCCAGCTACTCCCTTTAGGATCTCCTCGATAAAAGGGTTTGGGAAGGGATCAAGTACACATACTACATTCAGATCCATGTTATCAACATAAATCCTTATCTTGTTATCCTTTTTAATTCTTATGACCATTGGGCTTATCAATTTTGATTCCTCTACATCTTCAATAGTGCTTGATGTGATCACTTTGTCTATCTCCTCCTTAACCCAGGTGCACATATTTGGATTCATTCGGTAAGGTCTCTTATGAATCAAGTGCTCACCCTCCTTTAGTTTGATCCACATCTCCCCTAAAGAGTGGTGAACTCCTTTAACCTCATGGTACCCACATGGAAATAAATATTGAAACTCACACAATAGATCAAGGATCTTTGAAACCTCCTTTTATGACCAATAGTCCTCAATAGTAGCCTCCTTAGGTTCCATTTCTGAGCCAATGTTAACCTTATTTTTTTATAGGTTCATGGTAGGTGTGTGCTTGTCATCAACAATATCTCATTACCTCACGCATAGCCATAGTATGGTTAACATATAATTTCTCCATTTCCTCACCATCTATCACATAGATGAAGTTTCCCTTCTCTTTCTCCATGCAGGCGCACTCAAGTTGTAGTTCCTCTGGTTCCTCCATATCAAAATGTGCCTCCAAATCAAGTTCTCCCAATAATTCAAAAATCCTATCCTCAGCCATGACACTTTGTCTCACATAGTTAGGCACTTAACAACCTACAATGCCTTGTTCACCAATGGCTTGACACTTTTATATTCAAAATTTTTAATCAAGTCATCCGTAAAATCCTGCCAGCTCCTATCTAATGGCATAATTCCAAATAAACATACCATACACGTGCACAACCTTACTCTATGGAATAGATATTGTTCACCCAAAGGGAAGGGGGTAAAACTTTTACACCCCCTATCCATGTCCTCTCACATTCTTGAACATGTTCTGAGGTAGATCCTTTCCCATCATAGACATAAAGTTTAGTGGGTGTGTTTCTCCTAAAGAATATAATAGAGAGTGCAATCCTAACCTCACACCACCTTAGAGGATTGTCCTTATGTGCCATCTAAAAACATGCTGCATTTCCATGAAAAGTGTAGACAAAGATGCTCCTTCTTTCAATCTCACATCTCCATTGAGCTTTCATGGCTCACGGAAAACATCAGGGTTATCTTCCCCAATGTAGCTTGGTAACTACTTCCCTCTCAGGTGCGTGAGTGGGCACGCACTTATGACTCTTATAACATAGACTCTTAATTTCTACCCAATTAACTCATAAGTCCTATGTGCCCAATTTTCACATGCTACACTAGTGGTATCACTCATAGATTGAGCATATTCAAACTAAATAACTCCTTCCATAGGATTAATCACCTCAGGGTCCCTGATAGTGTGCACATAGATTCTATCGAGGAATTCTTCTCCTAAGGGCTCAATATAGGGTGTTGACTTCCCATCGGTCAAGGGGATGATAACCCATTCTTCCTTGTTCTCAAAACTTATGTATCCCTTATTGAACCTTAGGTTTGCATTATTCTTATAGCACCAGGGGCACCCAAGTAATGCTTTGGAAAGTTGTATGCCTTAGCTAGTGCCAAGACTTCGAAGTCTCCAGTGAATTTTTCCCCTTGGATAGTGATAGTGGCATCCTTCAAGATACCAATTGGAATCACCTTTGTTATGTTAGCCATATACAACACATTTAAGGATGGCTATAATGGGGGCCTTCCCATTTGATTCCATGTGTCTAAAGTGATAACATTAACCTCCACACTCATATCTATTAGAATATTTATTAGGATCCATCCATTAAATATTACATTTAAGGTAACCTCCTTATCAGAATCAATGGTGTGAGGGGGAACATTAGTGTGCACGACCTATCACTTGTGCTCTCCTTGAGTGAAGTACATTTTCTTGTAACCATTCCCCTAGCAGAGGGATGATATTATCTTGCCTCAACATTTTTCATACCTCCTTGACTTCATCCAGATCCTTCATGGAGTCTTAGAGAATCTCCTTTTCTCTTACTTCCATGATTGCTCCTTTAGGCACTTTGGATCTCTCCAAGTAAGATTTGAATTACAACCACGGTATCTTTATAAACCTCTTTACGATGAGTAGGGTAAGGATACTTTACATGCACCACCTATTCTCTAGTAACTAGTGGCATTTTCTTGGGTGTTTCTCTTATGCATATAGCATCATCTCACATCGCTATATGGACGGTTCCAACTCTGAATCACACACCACCCTTGGCATCCACTACAAGTTGGCCTTCTTTATGCTTACCATCCCTATGCCAATATCCTTTCGTTGTTTTTGGCTCATGTGTTCAAATAAATTTGGGCACTCCTCATACTTATAGTGCTCCATAGACCCACATTGTAAACTATTCCACACATGAACTCACTTCTTCCGCCTTCACGGTTTCCTCGACCTCAAAGTCCTCCATAGAATCTTCTTCCACGGGCTCCTCTAATCGTATGTCATTCATAGTGACGACCATCATCCTTGGAATTGTTTGTAATGCTTGTATGGTGCACACCAATATCAATGACATCATGTATCTGGTCAATCAATCTACAATCCTTGGTCTCAAGAGTAGTAGAGGTGTAAATATTGAAATAGCACGATACATTCTTATGGATAGTGCCCTACAAAGCAAGCACCTACTTACATCATGATATTTGTGGAAAATTTCACGGTCTACCAACACAATGCCAACCGATCTTCGTGGAAAGATATCCTTTGTATGCCCCTCTATTTCAAAATCAGTGCACCATATCCTACTATGAGCCTCATGGGATGAGTTCACAGATAGCTTCTCCAACTGCTTTGCCATTGCAGTAATTTAAGCTTCAATAAAAGGACAAAAAATGGTATCCATTCTTCTTACAACTTCATTGCATAGAGAAGCCTCCAAGGCCTCATGCGAGGGTTTGTGAAAGTCTTGTGCAAAAACGATCTCCTGAAAGGTGTCATTAGTCCTCCAAAAAACCATTGGGAATGCTAAGAAGGATGAATTTCATAAGATAGTATTGACAATAGAGTCTTAAAATGTGCATCTAACTCCCACACACTCTCTTCCATACCTTTTTGAATCTCCTTCAGCGCACTAATGCTCTTATGTTCAAACTCAAGACTATGGAATTAAGCTATGAAGGTATTACCAAGAGTGGTATAATCTATTATTTTCTTATGGGGATCATACTTTTGGTACCAACTATGCATGTGCCCTTGTAATGTTGTTACAAATTGACTTTCCTTCCGTTCAATGGTAGAAATCCCTTTGTGGGTCATAGTAGCTCACATTTTGTACATGTTTTGTAGCATCCTTAAAACCTTTGTAATATAGTAGATGCAAAGAAATTTAAAAAAATACTTACTAAGGTGGTTGAGGCCCTTGTCTACCTAATCCAGAACCTTAATTCCCTCCGATGTTTCCTCCACCACTAGATCCATTAGTCCACCAAAGGTGCCTATTCCTCATGATCCTCTAGATCCTCTAGATCCACCAAGTCCACGAGATCCCTAGTTCATATTCCACTTCCTACAAATGGTAAAGGTCCTGAAGTGGTCACGCCTTGTGATACTGCACACTGCTACCAGATGTGTGTCCCACATCGTTTCTAGATGAAATACCCAATATTTTTGTACTTGTACTTTACCAAAATGTAGTTACAATATACCTCCAAACACAAGAAATGATTATGTAACCATATATTTTCCAAATGAAAATTTATAGCTCTGAGTGCTTGATCGGTTACTTCCACCAATACCAATCAAGTTAGTAATACTTATCTCTAGATTTGGAAAGCTAAGTTTCGGGGTTTTGGTCACTAGGTGGATTTAGATGTGTTTCAATAACTCTTCTCCCTTCTCCATAAGCCTAGGGGATTTCTCTTTTGTGTTTTCCAAGATGGGGTAGCATAAAATGCTTAGGTTCCACATCCTCCATGTGAACCTCAAATCCTTCCCACAACATCTACCTCCATAAATCCATCACTCCTACAGCTTTGTATTGTCTTGTCAACTCCCTCTCCCAAGCCTCATTATACTTAAGTCATCTTTCTTCCCTCTCCTTTTCAACCGCAAGGTCTGCCATCTTCCTCCACCCTAGCTTCCTTGCCTAGTACTCAGAAGAAGCTTAGCCGGCCATAGGAAATACTTCCAAACTCAGTGTAATGATTAGGATCTTTATAGCTAAAGGGATAACATGCAAGAATGATCCTCTTGGCTCCCTCAAGAACTCAAACTTAGCAATCTCTAGATAGGAATATGTAGAAATCACGTACTCCAAGGTGTAACTCGTCAACACTCTACTCCACCAATGATCAACAACACATGTCCAAGTCATATCAACATCATGTAGCCTATGATACTCATCTTGGGTCCATACACAAGGTTTATAATACCATCTTGATCTACATGCATATGCTGAGAGCCATTTGTACAACTCCACTGGAAAAAAAGAAAAGAAGGTCTCATACAGCTCATGATAAAGATGTTCTTCTACCTATTTACGTGCATTAAACTCAAATCCATCACTAAATCTCTGAGAAAACTCATCCTCTGTGCTTTTAAGCCATGCTTTAGCACTGGCCAAGATCAAGCACTCTGTTATCACACACCATTCTCACAACAACTATCAATAGAGGTCCTGACAATGGAACCAAAATGTAGTCTCTACTATCACTTTGCTTGTTTTAGAAAGAAAATCCCAAGCATGTTGACATATCATCAAGATTATTCTCGGAGCTCACCCGAGGTATGCTTAGGTGTCGAGATCCTCTTTTATGTGATATTTGTGAGAATTTTATTTCTTACATAGGAATGTATTATAACTAGAGGGTAAACACACTCATCCATGTGATTTAAGATGTAAGCACTAACTCCTAGCCTAATGCATTCCAAGAATAGATTAACATGATCAACTAAATGAAAGTAGAATCAACCCATGAATATCATCAAGAAAACCCATAACACACACATGAACATAAGGGAAATGCACATATGAAGATCCATCACATGAGTGTTTCATAAATACTTCATTATATTTATAGGCTAAATTATGATATCCAAGATTAGATCAAGAGATTTCCATTTGTGGAAATGTTCACACTAGCAGAGTTTAATTTACATCACGAGATATCACCATTACACATTTTTGCATCTCTCCAACTTCTTATCTATATGTACTTGTCTCCCTTTTTATCTCGCAACAACCCTCATACTCATATAATAGTCATCCTCCTTCCATCTTAACTGCTCATCATTACGTCCTATGAAATCTGAGGGAATCCAGTCATGATTTCTCTACCACTACCTAGGAATATGCCAGGTATCGCCATGTGTTTTCCTCAATCGAGTTCCTTCTAGTATGCATGTGCTAGCTAATCCTTAACAACCACTACTTATCCTTTCATGATAACTGTATTGATGCCCTTGAATATCCTTTCCTTGATCCGTAAGTCTCCATAGCTTATCCACATCTATATTTGGTCACTTTTCTATTCACTCCCTATGCTCATATTTTCTTGTAGTCCAAAAATTACTAAGTCCCGACTCCATATTGAATAGTCGTGAGCCTTTACACCTCTCCAAGAACTATTTCTATATGTTCCTTAGTTCTCTGCTTCCTTTTTCCACAAGGCTTCATGCCTTAGGTACTTAGTTACTTTTAGGGGTCCAACAATAGCACTTATTTTGTTGAAAGAAAAACTACCTACCTTACTCTAACTAGAGGAACAAGCAACTTCAAACCAATCCACGATCTTGGTAAGGAAAATTAGCTATTCTTTATCAACATTTTTGACCATGCAATTGCTTTGACAATGATCATGATCATGTGAATGAGTGAAAAATGCCATGAGAACAATTTATCACCCAACTAGCCAAAGTATCAACATAAAAAAGAAGTACCTCCTTAAGCTGATTGGCATTAGAATTGGGAGGCTTTGATGCGTAACCTCGGTGCCTTGGGACTCATCCTCATGTTTGAAAATGAATAAACATACCTAATCAGGCATGGTTTGATCCATTGGATGCACCCACTATTCTAGGTTCCGACTCCAATATCGAAGTATTCTTGTAGACCTTCCTAGGAAGTGAGGCTATTTGTGAGATGATCTTGAATTTTTTTCTTATCTAAAGACAACTAATGCCCCATCTTGATGGATGGTATGGAAGTGGTGCCATATTTATTCCCTTCTTATCCCTTGTTCATTGTGAAACATGGAAGATTCAATTCCTCTAATATTTATTCGAGAGGACTGCATCATGAAGTGCGGGATATTATTGCATATCCTCCTTCATGGTAGTAGGCTCTTTTTTTTTTAAGGATGATTGATGGAGTAGAAAAGGTTATGATTTCCATTGGCTCTTCTCCATCGTATCACTCTTCTAAGTTAGATAAGAAGTCAAGATTCTCATTTTCTGTTGTGTGAAGGCTTCTCTCTCCTTTATGATGACCTCAAAATTTGTAGCTTGTTGATCATGCGTAGCTTCATCATCAAGCATGAATCTTGTGAGATCAAACTCATCCAAAAATAAATTTTTTGGTGAGGTGAGGTGCGAGAGAGATCTGTAATCTCTTGTGCAACCTACTCATTTCTTGATGCCTCTAAATTTACATGGTTCTCCTCCATGACATAGATTTCCTTGTGGTTGGTTGTAGCGCTTGATGATGACTTTGGTGGGCCATTATAAGCTCCTATAAGTTCTGTAAGTTCTTGGCATGCAATGCAACGAGGACCATTACATTCACATGAAACATATTTCACACTTGGAATCCTTTCTTCATTCAATTTCACATGTCTATATTCTTGCAAAACCAAAGCTTATTTTTATCCTCCTCTACTAATTCTGCAACTAATGAATGATCAAAAAATTCTGTGAATATAGTGCCAATGTAGACACAACACTCAAATCAAATTGATTGTTTATCTTCTTCTTGTTCTAGTTCCAGATCTACCACTACTATAAAATCATTCTTAGCCACCTATTGTTCAACCTTAACTTCCTCTGAAGGTTTAACCATCAAGGTAATCTTGTCTATTCCAAACCTCAAATTCCAATTACTCCTATCTTTTATCATTTATTCTTTTTTAGGGTATTCTTCTTGTCATTCCTCTTGACCGGATTCTTGAGTTTTATCTTCCTTACATGGGTTTAGGACTACGAGAGGAGTGGTGGGTGGGGTATCCACTAATTTTTACTTTCTAGTAGTGGTGGAGGTATAACTTCTTTTTCCTTAGAAGGTGATGGTTTATTGGAAGGGAAAAGGGAAGAAAATTCAAGATGGGATGAGAGACTAGAAGATGGAGAAGGGGATTTGAAAATGGGGGTAGCAGCTAGAATTTTAGGACAACGGGGTTCAAGTTGACATGAAAATGGTCGTGGAATAGGGAGAGGGTTGTAGGATAGAAATGTAGGTGTCTCCCATTGATAGGATAGACCAACATTGGATTCATATGCCTTGATCTCCTTGATCCATGCTTCAAGTTGTGGAAACATCTCAACTATGAAAGAAAGCTTTTGTTGTGGGATGAAGTGAAATGGCATAGGGCCAACCCATGGGAAAGGTGGCATGAAGCCGATATCAAATGCATTTAGTTAATAGGTATCCCTGGTTTGCACCATGGTTTCCTCCATCCTTATTATCTTCATCTACAACTCAACATCCTCAAACATAGGATATCCTCCATAATCTACATACCCTTACTCTTCAACGCTTCAAAGTTTGGCGGTAACCAAACTGATATGCATTTTACTCATACAAATATGTATATTGTGGATCTTCATTGTAAAAATGACATGGGGGTTTATAATATACTTGTAGATGAAATTTAAAAATTTGGAGGTGGGTACAAACTACATGGCTCTTCCTAATCCTACCTATCACATGAAGCCATGATTTTCTTACAATCATGGCTTCATTTGCATCATGTAGATGAAACTTAAAAATTTGGAGGTAGGTAGAAACTACATTCCTCTTCCTAATCCTACCTATCACAAATAAGATAGGGAGAGAGAACTATAAAATAAAACCTACACTAGAAGAGATGATACACAAAGAAAAGGAGGGTGTCAATCACATTCCCAACCTATAAAATAGTGAAAGAGATGAACTGGGTGAGGGTAATCTAGCACCAAATACTAGATCACATCAAATACATTGTGGAGAGGATAGAAAACGATATCACAGACCATAATTCATACATTAGACATTCCAAGTTAAAAACAACATGCCAAATCTACAATGAAATAAGAAATATGCACAATCACCTGATTCATAAAGAGAGGTAAGATGAAACATTGAAATCATGCAAGGCTAGAAGATTAACACAAACATAATTTCATTTCTCCTTGAAATTTACATAGTACATCATGAGGTAGGGAAAGGCATGAATCCATTGTAGTGTTTTGGAGGAAGGATTGAAGGCCCAGATTTGAGAAGAAGAGGGGTACATGGGGAGGAAAAATGACCAACCTCTTGTAATATGCAACCCCTTTAAATTTTATAGAAGAAAATATGAGAGAGAGAGGAAGATAAATTTGAAATATTACATCGAACTACCCACAAAATTCATCATTACGCCTACAAGAGTGACAAGCAAGTCTATAAATCCCATACTCTTTTATACCCTACATTTTGGAAGAAGGAATGGCCTTCACACTTGAAATATTTCCATCTCTATACTTGGTTATGGCCTCCATGGTCCTTTACTTCACCCTCAAATTTCTCTCATCTAATTTATTAATTTCCCATTTTAAGAAATTCATGTTGTGGGGCTTGAAAATACCTTTCCATTTACTATAATTTTGTGTAAAATAGTAGAGTGAGGTGAAATTTATGTCAATTTTTTTAACGGGTGGATTTTTGGTTAAGGGCTCCATTCATCTTTACCACTCGAGCTATTTCATTACTAACTCACCTAGTTCCTCACCCACCACATTGAATTCACCTACTCTACTCACCTACCAAGTTGAATCGGTCCACAGATCACTTGTGTATGTCAGGTCAGTGTTTTCATTTACATCGCATGTGGAGGGCCACTTTGCATTGTGTTTATGCAATTGTAAACCCACTTCTGATATTCCCCGCCAAACTCCTATGTTTGTCACCCCCACAAGCTGCTTTGTAACCCTTTCTTAATGGAATTGGGTTACTGGATAACACCTACATCATTGAGTCCATCATGTACCTTGTTGGTGTGTTCTCATACCCGACCACGATCTATCCACAAAATCATCATGTGTTTCGAAGTGGATACCCCAATGTATTTTTTTGCTACACGGACCTCTGTGACACCAAAACTCAATGCCTCTCGCCATGTGTTGTAGGCCTAGAACCCGACACCAACACATGCTCATTGACCATGCTCTATGCACATGAATTTCCCATTCCGACCTTTCCAAACCACTTATTCCTCTAGCTTGTTAATCCTTTCCATCGAGATGCACATGACCTAGCTCTCTGAGGTCATTCTATACCCTAATCCCCAAAGCTACCAACTTGGTGAGCCAATTTTTGCTTGACCCACATTGAGCCTTTTAGGATATTTTAACCAATTTATTGAAAGGAGCGATAAGAAGATTGTTCCAATCTGCGATCTCAGATGATAATAGCACACCACATTAGATTTGTAAAACAAAAGAGATAAAATACCATATATGGAAATCCATCATAATCCATAATGCTCAATACATTACAATAAAATGACTTCATTACTCAATATGAAAGATATACATATAGGAGGAGGGAAGTGCAACTACTACCTAAATCGGTGGTGAATAAATCGACTAACTTATATTGGTAGTTAACTCCAAAAACTAGTAAGCTAACTCCACATAACTAAGAAGCTAACTCAACACAACTAGTAAGCTAACTCCACACAACTAGTACACCTAAACAAGCTAACCCAACAAGTGTAGGGCTAACACAAGTGTAAGAATTATCCTAATAAATAAATAATGACCTACACTAACACCCTCCCATAAGCATAGCTTAGGTGGGAAAAAGAAGGTGGGTCTCGGTAATAAGGCCTGATGAGGTACCCATGTACAATAAATGGGAAAATTGGACACTGCAAGGTACCCAAAACCAGTAATAACAAAGTAGAGAGAGAAAAATCCTATTGCAAGATATCCTCAGAATCTCAGCTCCAAAAACTCATACAATGCTAAAGAAGTTTGGTGCGCACTATGGTCTGAATCCACTGCTCGATCATAGAAATAAAAAACAACTGACACTAGGCTTCACCATCATATTTCCATGCAAGGAGACTATGAATGGAGTGATGTTGAAAATGTAAAAAAAACACCAAACATAATTTGATCAATCTACAAATAGATGTGTCATGGTCCAAGAAAAACAAAGGAAAAATACCACAACATGAAATCTAAATAAATAGGAGTGCCACAATCCAAGAAAAGCCAAGGTAACAAGGCAAGGACATAAAATATGAAGAAGTAAGATCAACTACTACAAATAGGTGTGTCACGATCCAAGAACAATAACCAAGGCAACAAGGAAAGGACATGAGATCCAAATAAATATGAGTGCCACAATCCAAGAAAATCCAAGGTAACAAGCAAGGACACGAAACCCAAAGAATTAATATCAACACCACACCCTCCCATACTTGTTAAATGAGCGAGAATGATACCACAGATCCGTATGATTTGCCAAAATCAACTACTCAAACAATGAAAAACTAACACTGGGCTTCATCAGAATAGCTCCCCCACAAGAGAGACTATGAACATGTCAAAAAAATGTGTCAAAAATATAGATCCAAAATACCTAAAAAAAGAGAGATATAAATGCATACACTCATAGATATAAGAATGCAACACCAAAAATTTGAGGATGTCGGGCTCAACTGAAATTGCATCCACAAGTGATTACAACACCCTCCCAAATTTGACACTTTATAATTGATTGCATGTACACATTACAAGGAGAAATCAGCTTTTAAGTTTGAAATATGTGTTCAAAAATTTCACCAATGCTTAGATCTCAAAATAATACATAATAAAAAAATCACCTTAATCCGAGCTACGGATCAAAAGTTATGAGCTCTAGAAGGTTTTGCTATTAAAATAATATTTTAATGCTGATCTTTTTTAAAGGTACACATGACACCCAAATGTCCAAAGGGTAAAAGAGTGCATCCACACGATATAGGATTGTGACCAAAGGATAAAAGCCTGCACCCAAAACCTAAAATGTCCAGAGGGTAAATCATTGCATCCAGAGGGTACACGTCAATATCCAATGGATAAAAGAATGCACCCAAAGGGTACAGATCTACATCCAGTGGATAAAAGACTGCATCCAAAACTGAAATATCTAGAGGGTAAAAGAATGCATCTGGAAGGTACACGCTTATATCCAATGGATAAAATAATACACACAAAGGGTAAATATATATGTCCAAAGTGGATAAAAGATTGCATCCAAAACCGAAATATCCAGAGGGTAAAAGAATGCATCTAGAAGGTACACGCTTATATCCAATGGATAAAATAATGCACCCAAAGGGTACATATCTGCATCCAGGTTTGACTGTCTCAAAACATGGTCGAGTTTACAATTGATTCTAGGGTTTTGGCACCTTCCAAATTTAATCCCGCACTTTGTTTTGCATAAAATGCATGCTACAGAAAATTGCTACAAAATTCCAAATACATGAAAATAATAAACCCTTGCTTGCAAAGAAAAACTAATAGATGGATGTATACATCATCTATTGATCTGATACCATGAAATTAACGATAAGAAGATTTTTCCAAGCCAAGATCTCAGATGATAATAGCACACTACATTAGATTTGTAAAACAGAAGAGCTAAAATACCATATATGTAAATCTATCATAATCCATAATCCTCAATACATTACAATAAAATGAATTCAATTACGCAATAAGAAATATATACATATAGGAGGAGGGAAGTGCAACTACTACCTAAATCGGTGGTGAAGAACTCCCACTAACTTATACTGGTAGTTAAGTTAACTACAAAAGACTAGTAAGCTAACTCCATTTATCTAAGAAGCTAACTCAACCAACTAATAAGATAACTCCACACAACTCGTACACCTAAGAAAGTTAAACCAACAAGTGTAGGGCTAACACAAGTGTAAGAATTATCCTAATAAATAAATAAAAGGATAAATACTAACCTACACTAACATATCTTGCATTTTTAGGGATTTTGTTTCCAAATTTTCCAACATCGGAGGTTGAGGAGGGGCTCTTTGTAATGCCTAAAAGATAGATTTAAATTTTTCCCTTTTTGCTCATTTTTGTCGGATGTGGACTCAAGAGGCTGTTTTGACTCGAGACAGAGTTGTCCCCACGAATGACCACGAATTGGTCTAATTGAGCTCGAATCTACCGAAACTTGGCTAGTGGTCCACAGGCATGAAATTTGACTGTAATCTAGATTTTACCTATGGTGTCCCTACCCGAGTGTCTGGTCACATTCTACTCGGTTTGTCTATTTACTCGGGGATGGATAATAGTATTTTTAAACTATTCAAATTTATTCACAACCACCTGATTATAAATTGAGAAACCATCCGGTTTTGATAATAATTCATATCCTGTAACCAATTGTAGCATGTTATCCATATTTGGAAATGGATAATTATCTTTGATTGATTCCTTGTTAAGATTCCTAAAATCCACACAAAGCCTTATGTCCCCATTCTTATTCCTAACTGGTACAAGGTTTTCCACCCATGAAGAATACCTTGTAGGTCAGTATGATTCCTCCATCTCTCAATTTTTTCAACTCTTCTTGTATTTTGAGTGAGAGAAGGGGATTGATGGGCCTTTTCTTCTACCTAAAAGGTTTAGAATGAGGTTCTAGAGGTATTTCATGTTGAAATAGATCTTCTCTATAAGATTTCAGTTTAGAATATGACCAAGCTAAGCAATCTTGATATTATCTTAGCAACTTGGTGTAAGCCTACTTTTCTTATTCAAATTACACCCTAGCCATACCTTCTTGGGATTTTATTGAGTCCCCAGGTTGTATTCTTCAACATCTCTAGAAGCAGAAATAGGTCTATTGATTACTCTGTCAACATTTTCAAAGTTGGACTCAAGGGAAACTAATCCTCTGGGAATTGTATTTGTTTTTAGTTGGATCACCTCTTTCCCAAAGAGAGTCTCTTTCCCATCACAAGAGTTCAACCATTGGCTCTAATTCAATATAATGATTAGAAAATTCATCTATGATTTTAAAAATATATGTATCTGAGCATCATCCTCAAATACTTGCCAGTGTTTAACATTGTTAGGTATAAATGGTCTAGCCAATACTTCAACATCATAATTACAATATGGAGATATCTGTATAGTTAGAAAAATGTGATGCAATGATATCCAATCTATTAGCTACTACATTTTGGGTCCTTTCATGATATATGATATTAAATGAATCAAACATTTCAATAAGGTCCTAGACTACATGCTTGTACTATTTCATTCGTTGATTTTTGGTTGCATATAATTTTCTCACTTGTTTCACAATCAATTCAGAATATCCCTTAACAATAATATCCTTGATTCCATATTTCCATGAAACTCTTAAACCCAGGAGCAATGCCTCATATTCTACAATATTATTAGTGCATTCAAAATTTAATTTGAATGAAAAATTAAAATATTCTTGTTTTGGGGATGTGAGGACTATTCCAGCTCCACTCCCCATAACAGAGCATGCTCCATCAAATATCATGGTCTAAGGAATACCAACATCTTGTAAATGAGTAGCAGTATTTATGCATTGATCTTCAAAATCAACATATCCTATAAAATTTTCCAAATCAGTGTCAACAAATAATACCTCATAAGAGGCATTCATGGGGTCTTCAATAATGTGGAGCATCTTTTTCTCTCCATGCAATTTCACCAACTTTCCTTCCACAAGTATAGTGGCATAAGACATGTCCATTTGGACACTACCTCCCACACTTGCAACCCATTTTCTAGATAACAACATACCCCATTTAGTAGGGCAATCAACAATGACCACATTCATGGTGAGATACTTTCTAGGATAAGAAGACAACTTGAACAAATAGTCCTTTCACATACCCAATAACTAGTACCTCCCTTGAATCCATGGCATGAAATTTTCCAAAAGTTGTTATATTTATATTCAACTCATTCATAACCTCCAAGGGAATTATATTTTATAAGGCTCCTGAGTCAAACATACAATTATGAAAAAAAAACACTAATAATCAGGAAGGTGAAAAATGGATCTACATCCAATTGATATTTAACCAAGGAAGTGCATTAATATATTTATGGGTATTCCCCATTCTTTCTTGTTCTTGAGGAACTTCTAATTATGCTACAAGAGGTGAGACATCCACATTATTTACATATTTACTTATGACAATTGTCTCCTCTTTGAATCCCAAATATTCAAATGCTCTTTTTCTATGCTTAGGGATTCTGAGAAACTCAAAAATGGGCACAATAAATTTAATTTGACTCAAAATTTGAGCCATATCACAATTGACATACTTGGGAAAAATTGTGTTGGGAGAAAAAGTAATTGCATTTTCTTGTGGGACAAGATCTTTTACTGCTTGAGAAACATCAGAGGTACTTGGCTTAGTAGCAACAATATGGCCTTTGTTTGGCATATCTTTCTTGGAATTATTCTTGGGAATATTGGTCAAGAGAGGTGTCATTGGCTTAGAAGATGGGGAAGATCCTTTGACCACTTGCTACAAATGTTGTATTCCTTTTCTTGAGCAACCACAACATTTATAAGAAGATGTCTATCTTCCTCAAAATGAATGTCCCCATCATAATTTGTAATCATCAAATCCCTCATATATTCAAAATCATGGTTTAGTAATTTAAAAGAATACTAAAACATATACACAATAACATTAGTATTAGGAAGAAAAGAAGTTACTCATTCCGACAATTCCAAAATGACTCTACAATTCTAGCACCCAATAGTTCAATAGAAATAGCTCCTTGTGGTGAGGTATCGAACATTCCAACACACAAAAATCATCAAAATAATCATCATTAGTGGCATCATAATTATCAAAATTGGGCTCACAAGGAGAATATGGTAAAAAGACTTATCACACCATTCAATGATATGATCTTCTTCAACCAAAGATACCCTAGAAGTTAATGGATAAGGAACTATCTTGTTTTATCTAGGGTTTGGTTGCTTGTTCCTGACCCCATAGGTCCTTTTCCTCTATCATTTGCTCTATGATCACCTCTGGGATGATTTCCAAATCTATTCAATCCTTAAGGTTGATGTTGAGCTTGAGGATTTTCCCCTAAGCCTTTCTCATCTCTAGCAAGTTTGTATGAAATTTCCTTGATCCCCTTGTAGAGTCTTTACTACTTCCTATAGATCTACTACCTTTCCTATCTGAGGTTTCTCTAGGTTAATTAACTTGACACCCTCCCTTTTTGGAGGTTTCCTATCTTCCTTGATATTATTCTCAATTTGAAAAGCCATAGAAAAATCCTACCTCAGGGTTCGAGGATTTTTATCTCTTAGGTAATAGGCTACTTTTTTGTCAAAAGAATTTGAATATTTGATCAAGAAAGATTCATCACTAGGTCACAAATTTATAGTTACTCTTGTCAAGGTTTTATTAAGTCTAGTATTGAAAAAATGAGTAGGTTCTTTCGGATTTTTCTTTATATTTTCAAATAAAGTGAGAAGAAACCTAGGGTCAGTCTTATCACCATACTTCAACTTGAAATAATTCTTCAATTACACCCAAGAATCAATTGAATTATCAGGTAGTGATGTGTACCATTCCCTAACAACTTCATATAGAGTATGTATAAAAAAATTTACATTTAAATCCTCATGTGTTATTTCAAAATATTCTATAGTATTTTGGAAGAGTTTAATATGCTAATCTCCACTTATTTTAATGCCTCGATGTGTTGATATTTTTACTTACTTCTTTATATGAAGTTGGAAAATGTTGAAATATGACTTGTTCTAGGTTGTGTGCTCTTTTGAACTATTTAAATCATGTTTTCTTGAATGATATCAACTGTAGTGCCCATTTAAACAACCACTTGAGACCCAAGAAACAACCTAGGGTTAGCTAAAAATTATGGGATAATTTTTTATTTATTTGAAGTGTCTACAACCAGGTTGCAAGACATCAGTTTTCACTAAAAATTTCCAGAGAAAGACCAATGTACCACAACATATGTTCCCTTCATTAACTAATAACAAATTCACAAGGTTCAAATTTTAGGGTTAAAGGAGTAATTTACCCCATGCTTGCTCTCTGTGACCTCGAGTTTCAACAGGATTTTTCTCATACTTGATGCTTCCAAAATTTCTCTAACTCATTCCCATTGGATAAGAAATTTTCTCACCTTTCCGGTGATATAAAGAATTCCTCCTAACTCCTTATATTTTTTAAGTTATGGGCCGACAGAATTTAGGGGGGAAATTTTCCCAAGGGGAAGTCCGCGGGCCAAGGGAGGAAAAATTTCCCCAAGTGTGGGTTGGCGGGGCGGGGAAAAACTTAATGCATTTTCCCTTATTTTATGAAAAATTGAAAATCACCTTTGCATGCCCATGAGCCCGGTGAGGGAGACACATGTCGCCCCCTGGTTGGTTGGGAGAAACGGTGGGCTGACGGAGCGGGTTGAGACTTTAAGTCTCTTTCGCCAAAAACACAAGGGAACCAAATTGGTCCATGCCCACACCAACACTATGATGCCATGTGTCACTCAGGGATTGGTGCGGGGAAAATAGATGGCAAAAAACCTAAGGCATTAAGCCAAAATGGTTTCAAAGTCCAAAAAGCTCGCGCGGGCACTGTGTCCATGAAAGGAAAAATTCCAAGCAAGGTGGGGTTGCGGGCCGCGGAGACAAAAGGAAAAAATTTCCAAAAGAGAAAAAAAAAGTGCTAAGTCCAAAAACCCTCCCACGCACCCGTCCTGACATGTGTCAGCACGTGATTGGCTGCGGGTGAGTGGGGATGCGAGGGAAAAGTGGGAAAAATTTCCCAAGGTAAAATTTTAAAAAAGACAAGTTTAAATTTGGTCTGCCCCTCCGAGGTGCCACATGGCAGGTCCTAATTGGTTGTGGGATGGTGGGGGCCATGGAATTTTTGTGGAAATTTTTCCAAAGTTAAAAATTAAAGTTCAATAGTTAGATTTATTATTATTTTATTTTTTGAAGGCCAAATTGAAGTAAAACTTCAAATGGCCATAACTTTTGATAGGAAACTCAGATTTGGGAAAATGAGAACTTTTCAGAAATCTCTAAATGACCTATTTGCATATGAAACATAAAATTTAATATTTGATGAAGTTTAAAGGGTCAATTTAACAAAAACGATCTGCAGGATTTTAATTAGAAAACTGGCAATTTCTAACTTTTCTTTTTGTTTAAATTGGGTCTCCTCCTTCACTCAACATGCCAAATAGGCATGGAGAATTGATCTGGGGAGGGTTTAAAGTGTTTTAGAGAAGTTGATTTGTTTAATTGATTTAAAAGTCTATTTTTCCAACATATGACAGAAAAATGATTGTTAAAGGAATTTGATTCAAATTAGCAATGGTTAAGTTGTTTTCTTGAGTTTTCTTTGTCCATTCTACTTCATTTGTGAACCAGCATACTAAATTTTAACATCTCCAAGGTAATTAATGTGTGCAGGTCTAAATTGTATATTTTTATTAAAATTTACCAGTTTTAAAAGTCACAATGCCAGTGATCAAATTTTTTAAAGGATCTGTTTATCAATTTCATCATTTAAGTGTAACAACTTATTTCTAATATAGTCTAATACATTTAATTGATTCAATCAACCATTTAATAGCAATTATACAAAACCTGATTTCCAAATTTCAACTCGTTTTGAAGAGGACAAAACACTATCTTTTCCTTCATACGCATTCTTCTTTCCAACAGATTTTAATTCACAATATCAATTCAATTCCAATACAATCATGCAAGTTTGAGAAGGTAGATCATTCCTTTATTGATTTCCAACAACAAATTTTCAATTTATCTCTTTCTTGTGACTTCAAAATACAATATATAATACATATAACATTCTTCACATTCCTTTTCAAAATAGAGAATGGAATATAACTCTTTACATTTCAAATTTCAATTTCAATCTTTCATCATCAATACAAGTATCTTCTCATTACAAATAATTATACAAATCATCCACTTCAAAGTGGGAAGGATTACAATAAACTTTCTCATAAGAAGGGACTATCAAACTGTACAATTCTTTTGCTCCAAAACAACAACACGCTGGTTTTCTTCATCTTCTAACTGGATCACAACAAAAATAGGGGAAAGGCAACGCTCTCCACCCAACCAAGACATCCAATGAAAGGAGAAGCCTTCCTTTATCATTGGCCCCCGAGCCCCAACCAAAATACAATAAAAGATGCAATTCAACCATGGAAACAACTGGCTTCCACAACACAACATTCTTTCACATACACATTTTTATTTTCTTTAAAAAAAAAACAAAAAAAAAAAAGCTACACAACACAACAGTTCACTACTACATTTAAAAACATTTCAAAATAGAACTCAGGCTTGATCTTGCAAGCAAAAGGAGAAAGGCCTATGGGGGAAGCTGCTTATGCCTCCCAAATGGGAATCGTGCATCCACCAAAAACAAACTACCAATTAATTCATCACACACACATTTCCTTATGCCCCCCAAAAGATCCCTCCTTATGCCCCCCACAATTTTCCTTATGCCCACCACAAAGTAAGAAATGTAAGCTATTTCTTTTCCAAGGTGGATCCCAAACCCAAACTCCCTCCAAAAACCTATGAAACCAATGGCATTTCCTTATGCCCCCCCAAAACAATTCCCCATAGCCTTCTCCTACACCTTCTTAAGGCAGTCTACCCAACTAGCCAAAAAATAAAACAAAACATGCAGTTTCCACACAACATAACAAGAAAATAAAAGAAATAAAAGCAAGTTAAATTCCTACCTCTCCATGGTTATTTGGTCTCCAAACAGCAAGCTTCAAATTCCAAACATAGCCAAAAACATCAAGCTCCCAAGCATGCAAAGCTTCCTTTAACAATTTCTTCAAAAACAAGAGCTCCCTCAAGAAAATGCGCCCCCAAGGAAGTATCCAAAAAGGTTCAACAACCCAAAACAAGAAGAGAGTTTGAAATATATAGAAGAGGGAAAGAAGAGGCTGATGTGGATCCTTTTAGGATACCACATAATACATTCTCACAATCAAATGAAAAAGACAAAATCCAAACTCCAAGGCTCAATAAAGATGTGGGTGAACAATGACAAGCTACTTGCACACTCAAAAGAGCCCACACCTCAAGGAACAACAATTAATTAAAATGTAAGAAAGTGCAATTAAAAACATGCACAAGATGAATAAAATGCATTATAAAAAGTCACAAATCACTTCCCCAACCATAAGTATGGTTGGTAACATAAATTTAGAGGCATGGGACAAATTTTACTTGTCCTACAAGCCTCCAAAAACAGCCCCAAAGGTCAAATTCGAATTTCCATAGAGGTGGAGTATTTCTTACTCCAAAATCTGACTTACACAAGCTCTTACACATCTTACACATCCCTTAAAAATTAATTACAAAGAGCCAACAACTCTAATAATTACTTTCCAAACCCCTATTTAATTTATTTAAATTTTAAACATATGATCTCCTCACATTAATCTATCACAATTAATTAATTTAAAATAAGAGAACACATTACAAATAAAATACATACAACAATAAAGAAACATGAACCATATCAACAAAAATACACAACCCATGGTCACATATAAAGATGATTCCCCCCATGGGAATCTCTAACAAAACAACACACAACACAATAAAACAAGTTGCCATGGTGACTGGTCGAATTCACCTAGAATTCTATTTTGGTTGGTCTCCGATCCCAAATGTTTTGTTGTGATATTTTTAACTGAAAATACAAATAACTCCTTTGGCCTCGTGGCCATATTAGAACATCCAATATGATACAAATAGAATCACTAAATCAACTATATAATGAATCACAACAATATCAAAGTAACAACTACATCATTTGTATTTTTAATCCATAAGTATATCAAGATTATCATAAAATATCCATTTTCTAGATCTATTCATAATATTCAAATCCACCTATCCGAAAAACATCTATAAAATATCCATGTCCAATAATATATCATCATCCACATGTGAGGTGTCTCTAGTGATCACCATGCATCATAGTTAAGTCAAAATAAGCAATAATCCATAATCTAATGTCTAACAACATACTAAATAAAAACATAGTAATGTCTATAATGAAATCAACAGTATCAACATAAGCATCAGCAGTGTCAAAGGGAAGTGGGAAATACATCCCCTCCCCTTAGAATTGAATTTCTCCTAGAAGTCACTTGAACAAATGTGGAAACTACACTCGTAAAGAAGTAGCATCCTCCCATGTAGTGCAGGTCTATTCATATATATCCCACTTTGTGCTCCGAACTGATTAACCTCTCGCCTCGAAGGCCCGGGGTCCTACGATCTAGGATGTGAATGGACTCCAACATCTCCCCCCCTGATCCTGCACTGTAATGATGTCCAATCCAAGACATGAGACAGATGACAGTTATCTCCTAAGAACTAAAACATGAAACATGTCATATACGCGAGACAAGCTAGGGTGGCAATGCTAGATGGTAGGGCAAAGGGCCGATACACTCCAAGATCTCAAAAGTTCAAATGAATCTAGAAGCTAACTTAGAACCTTTTCCATAATGGATAGGGCTCTTGTGTGGCCTAACATGAAGGAACACCTTCATGCCCACATCAAAGCTATGGTCAATCCTATGCTGGTCCGCATACTTCTTCTACCTATCCTATGCCTCCTGCAATCTCTACCTGATCAACACTACCTACTACTCCATGTCCTGTAGAAGAGCTAGTCTAAGAGATACCATGTCCTCTAACCTATCCCAGCTAAGAGGTGTCATGTACTCTCTACCATCAAGGCCTGAAAAGGAGCCATGCCTATAGAAATCTAAAACTATTATTGTAGGTAAACTCCACTAAGTACATGTACTCCTCCCACTTAGACTTGCTGATCCATCACATACATCCTAAGCATATCCTCTAAAATATGATTCACTCGCTCGGTCTATCCATCTATCTCAGGGTGATATGTTGTGCTGAAGTTGATCCTCGTCCCGAGGACATACTGCATGGTAGTCCAAAAATGTGAAGTGTACAAAGGATCGCGGTCACAAATGATCTTCCATGAAATCCCGTGTAACTTGAAAATCTCATCCAAATATACTTATGCCACTACTCTAGCTGTATAAGTGGTCTTCACTAAAGAAAAGTGAGCCACTTTTGTCAATTTATCAACTGTGACCATAATGGCATCGTGGTGATATCTCGACATCGGTAGCCCAACAATGAAATGCATGGAAATGGTGTCCCACTTCCATTCTGGTATAGCATGAGGATAGAGTAGGCCTACTGGATGTTGATGCTCGGTCTTAACTCTCTAGCACTCTAAACATCATGACACAAATTGGGCCACATCTCTACAAAGTCCTCTCTAATGATACAACTATCACAAAGTGGCATGCATATTCTTTACCCCGAGATGGGCTGAATAGGGTGCACGATGTGCCTCTACCAGGATGTCCTACCTCAAACCTCCATCTCTGGGAACATATATCGGCCTCACAGCCTAAGAATACAATCTACCTCTAAGGTAAAACCATAAAACTTCCCCTTAAGGGGTCTTTGTGACTTGATCTCTGCTCATACTGCAATGTAGAAGCTATCAAGAGGAAGTTACTGAAGAATCCTACTCTGTAAATTTATACTCACTGAGGTGGCCATAGCCACATGTCTCCATCTATTGAGAGCATTTGCTACTACATTCTCCTTCCCATTCACATGATTGATATATATGTCATACTCACAAAGTAACTCCATCCAATGCCATGATGAGTGTTGACATTGGGCTGCATGAAGAGGTGTCAAAGAATCAAATGATCGACTTGAGTGTGAATCTCCATTCAATAAGAAAATTTCTGCATATAACCAAAGCATGCACAACCGCCGCAAGGTCAAGATCATGGGTTAGATAATTAAGCTCGTGATCTTTGAGTTTACGAGACTCAAAAGCTACTACTCTGCCATCCTGCATCAACACACCTCCAAGTCCTACTAAGGAAGCATCCGTGCAAACAAAGAACTCACCCCGTGGATCCGCAGCTTTGTAAGAATAGGTGCTGAAGTGAGGCACTCCTTTAGTGTCTTGAAGACCCGCTCACATCTCTGTCTACGACTAAACAAACTTCTTCCCTTTCCTCCGAAGGGAAGTGATAGAATCTTGTAATCTGAGAGAAGTCCTAAAAAAATCTCTAGTAGTATCCTAATAATCCCATGAAGCTGCACACCTCGGTCACTGTAGTGGGTGCTGGCCAATCCATAATGGCTCTAATATTGGAAGGATCAACTATGATACCTTCCCCAGAAATGATATGGCCCAAATACTGCACCTTTGTTTGAAAGAAATCACACTTCTCCAAGTTCCCGTAAAGTTCTTGCTCATAAAGACACTCAAGAACTCCGACAAGGTGCCCCTCATACTCCTCACGTGTACGTGAGTATATGAAAATGTCATCTAGGAAGATGAGCATGAAGTGATCTAAGGTGTCCTAAATACCCCATTCATCAAATGCATAAACACTGCAAGGGCATTTGTCAAACCAAAAGGCACCACTATGAACTCATAGTGCCCATATCTCGTACGGAAGGTGGTCTTATGAATATCCACCTCTAAAATCCTCAACTGATGGTAGCTTGACTTAAGATAAATCTTAGAGAAAATTGTGGCTCCCTTCATCTGATCAAACAAGTCATCAATACAAGGAAGAGGATAATGATTCTTGATCGTTACCTTGTTCAACTAGCGGTAATCAATACACAACTACAAGGATCCATCCTTCTTCTTCACAAAGATCACTAGTGCACCCCAAGGGGATACATTAGGATGGATAAGGCCCTTCTCCAAAAGGCCCTCAAGTTGTAACTTGAGCTCACAGAGCTTTGGGGTGGTCATCCGATAAGGTGCCTATGAGATAGGCTCTGCTCTAGGAACTAGGTCTATATGAAAATCAATCTCACATGGGGGTGGTAATCCAGTAGCTCCCTTAGAAATACATCAAAAAAATCTCTCAAAATGGGATGATCATCTAGTGATGGTCCACTAGACCCATCCTCTGATCATCACTGACTGCAACAACATACATCTGACAACCTGTCACACACACCGCTTAAGCTACATAGCAGAGATGGTGTGAATAGAAACAGGTCTCCTGACCCCTAAAATCACCGACTCAACTCCCAAATCATCTACACAAGATATAGTCTTGTGATAACAATCCATCCTGGCCCTGTGTGTAGATAACCAATCCATACCCAAAATGACTCCATATGAGCCCAAAGGAAGGATACGAAGATTTGAAGTAGTGGTGAAAGGTCCCAAATCCACTACACACTCCTTAACTAAGGATTCTACAGAGATCTTGGCTCCGAAACCATCTTGACATCCCAACTAAGACCTTTCCTAACTGCCACCAGCTTGCATTGCTCTACTAAAGATGTTGCAATGAAATAATCAATAGAACCAGAATCAAACAAAACACAAGTAGGAATGCCACCAATGTTACCTGTGGTCTCAATGACCGTGCTCGATGCTCTTGCTTGCGCTTCTCAATTTATTGCATAAATATTGTGGCTGTGTCCCATGTCACCAACAATCGGCTTTGAAATCTATGCCTTACTCTTTTTTTAGGGTTCTATGGGTATCTCTCCAAAAGTGTCTAGTAACTCCACATCCAAAACATCCTCCTGATCCTCCCCAATGAGTAGCACCTCTAGTAGGTGCCCTAGAAGCCTATGGTGTGGATCCTAATGATTTGATTGCGGTCTATTATGGCCTTTCTTTGGAAAGATCTTCTTGACCGAGCTCTAATTCTACCTTGTGTCTTAATGGGACCCCTAGGAGGAGGCCCCATACTCCAACGTCTCTTTGCATCAACTCTCTGCGTGGAGTTCTATGAGGTGGGTGGGATTGCTACTACTGTGGCCTAAAAGTTGACTATGTTATACCCTGGCCACCACAAGGAAGATTTAGTGAACCTCTCGATCTACCATCCTGAATCTATTGAATGTGGGTTCAGACTCGGTCTCTAGCTTGTTAGGTATTACCCTGAGTCTCCTTTGCAATGTAGGCCTTCTCGATGGCCTCTGCTAATGTATGTGGATAGTGAATCCACACTACACCTCGATATCCAAATTCATGACCTAGATGAACCCGTGAATCCGTGCATACTCATCCTGGATATACTCTACATACTGGAGTAGATCCAAAATCTACTCTCATACTCCGCTCTTGAAAGAGAAGCTGTCCGGAGGTCATAAAACTTGTTGATCCTCTATTATATGAACCTCTGTGATAAATACCTGCTCTTGAATCTCTCCTCAAAAAGATCCCAAGTTACTCGACTCGAATTCTGCATTGAGCTTTTGCTCCTTCATCCTCCACCATACTCCTGCTCCATCCTCGGTAGATGGATCGCAACGAAAGCTTTCGTGTTGCTTTAGAACAAGGAAAAAACTTGAAGCAACCGCTCAAGCTCACTAGCTATACCTCTACCTAGAATCCACCAGTATCACCCGAGTAATGTGAGGATCTAAGCTTCAAGATCTCCCGATGTGATCCGATGCTATAGTCTCATAGCCTCTAGGTCTCATCATGCTCATCCCTAAGCCTAGGGCTCCAAGACCTCTCTCTATGCTCGGAACTCTATCACCCCCGTCTCTAGGTGGTGACTCTACTCACTTGACTCCACATGGGAGTTATCTCCTCTACGCTCCTCACTGAGTCGAGGAGATACCCAACCCTCGATAGAAGGGGCTCTATCATGACTAGCTACCTATCCTCCACCTAATCCTCCGCTTAGAGTGACATTGACATCCTGAAGGGTCTGTAGAATCTGAGGTAGAATGGATGCCACACCATGATTTAGTGGTGGTGGTGGTGGGTATGAGTCTCTATGAAGGTTCCTCTTGCTCTGTCTGAGCCTCCTGCATAGACCAAAGTGAGAGTTAGTTCATTTTGCTAAGTTTTCACAACTTCCATGTTTACTAAAACATACAATTTCTAGCTAAGTTGTTTTCTAGATTTACAAGTGTACTAGGTTTAAGTTTTCATGTCTCAAGTTTTCTAGTGTGCCCAATGGTCCAAGCCTTTGAACCACTGCTCTAATACCAAACTGTAGTTCCCATTTAAACAACCACTTGAGACCCAAGAAACAACCTAGGGTTAGCTAGAAAATTATGGGATATTTTTTTTTAATTTGAAGTGTCTACAACCAGGTTGCAAGACATCAGTTTTCACTAATAGGTTTCGAACAAGACCAATGTACCACAACATATGTTCCCTTCATTAACTAATAACAAGTTCACAAGGTTCAAATTTTAGGGTTATATGTTTTAGTTAGGTTCAAGGAGTAATTTACCCCCATGCATGCTCTCTAGCAGCCTCAGAGTTTCAACAATATTTTTCTCATACTTAACACTTCCAAAATTTCCCTAAATCATTCCCATTGGATAGGAAATTTTCTCACCTTTCTGGTGATATAAAGAAGTCCTCCTAACTCCTTATATTTTTCAAGTTATGGGCCGACGGACTTTAGGGGGAATTTTCCCAAGGGGGAGTCCGCGGGCCTAGGGAGGAAAATCTTCCGCAAGCATGGGTTGGAAGGGTGGGGAAAAAATTAATGCATTTTCCCTTCTTTGATGCAAAATTCAAAATCACCTTCACCTGCCCGCAAGTCCGACGAGGGAGACACGTGTCACCCCCGGTTGGTTGGGAGAAACAGCGGGTTGACAGAGCGGGTTGAGACTTTATGTCTCTATTGCCAAAAACACAAGGGAACTGAATTGGTCCATGCCCATGCCAACACCATGATGCCACGTGTCACTCATGGATTTGTGTAGAGAAAATAGATGGCGAAAACCTAAGGCATTAAGCCAAAGCGGTTTCAAAGTCCAAAAAGCTCACGCGGCCCCAGGCATCCGCAAAAGGAAAAATTTCAAGGAAGGTGGGGTTGTGGGACCGCGGAGACAAAAGGAGAAAAAAATTTCCAAATGAGAAACAAAATTTCTAAGTACAAAAACCCTCATGCACACCCGTCCTGACACGTGTTAGGATGTGATTGGTCGTGGGTGAGCGGGGATGCGGGAAAAGTGGGAAAATTTTCCCAAGGTAAAATTTTCAAAAAAAAATTTAAATTTGTTTCGCCCCTCTGAGGTGCCATGTGGCAAGTCCCAATTGATTGTGGGATGGTGGGGGTCATGGAATTTTTGTGGAAATTTTTCCAAAGTTAAAAATTAAAGTTCAACAGTTAGATTTATTATTATTATTATTTTTGAAGGCCAAATTGAAGTAAAACTTCAAATGGCCATAACTTTTGATAGGAAGCTCAGATTTGGGAAAACGAGGAATTTTTGGAAATATCTCGATGCCCTCTTTGCACAAGAAACATAAAATTTAATTTTTGATGAATTTTAAAGGGTCAATTTTACAAAAATGATCTGTAGGATTTTAATTAGCAAACTGGCAATTTCCAACTTTTCTTTTTGTTTAAATTGGGTCTCCTCCTTCACTCAACATGCCAAACAGGCATGGAGAATTGATCTAGGGAGGGTTTAAAGTGTTTTAGAGAAGTTTATTTGTTCAATTGATTTAAAATTGTATTTTTCCAACAAATGACAGAAAAACGACTGTTAGAGGGATTGTATTCAAATTAGCAATGGTTAAGTTGTTTTCTTGAGTTTTCTTTGTCAATTTGGGTTCATTTGTGAACCAGCATACTAAATTTTAACATCTCCAAGTTAATTAATGTGTGCAGGTCTGAACTGTACATTTTTATTAAAATTTACCAGTTTTAAAAGTCACAATGCCAGTGATCAAATTTTTAAAGGATCTATTTATCAATTTCATCATTTAAGTGTAACAACTTATTTCTAATCTAGTCTAATACATTTAATTGATTCAATCAACCATTTAATAGCAATTTAAAAAATCTGATTTCCAAATTTCAACTCGTTTCAAAGAGGACAAAAGTCTTTTCCTTCATATGCATTCTTCTTTCCAACAGAGATTTTAATTCACAATAGCAATTCAATTCCAATACAATCATGCAAGTTTGAGAAGGTAGAGCATTCCTTTATTGATTTCCAACAAAAACTTTACAATTTATCTCTTTCTTGTGACTTCAAAATACAATATATAATACATATAACATTCTTCACATTCCTTTTCAAAACAGAGAATGGAATATAACTCTTTACATTTCACATTTCAATTTCAATATTTCATCATCAATACAAGTATCTTCTCATTACAAATAATTATACAAATCATCCACTTCAAAGTGGGAAGGATTACAATAAACTTGCTCATAAGAAGGGACTGTCAAACTGTACAATTATTTTTCTCCAAAACAACAACACGCTGGTTTTCTTCATCTTCTAACTAGATCACAACAAAAATAGGGGAAAGGCAACACTCTCCACCCAACCAAGACATCCAATGAAAGGAGAAGCCTTCCTTTATCATTGGCCCCTGAGCCCCAACCAAAATACAATAAAAGATGCAATTCAACCATGGCAACAACTGGCTTCCACAACACAACATTCTTTCACATACACATTTTTTTTCTTAAAAAAAAAAAAACAAAAAGCAACACAACACAGTAGTTCACTACTGCATTTAAAAACATTTCAAAACATAACTCAGGCTTGATCTTGCAAGCCAAAGGAGCAAGGCCTATGGGGGAAGCTGCTTATGCCTCCCAATTGGGAATTGGGCATCCACCAAAAACAAACTGCCAATTAATTCATCACACACACATTTCCTTATGCCCCCACAAAATCCCTCCTTATGCCCCCCACAGATTTCCTTATGCCCCCCACAAAGTAAGAAATGCAAGCTATTTCTTTTCCAAGGTGGATCCCAAACCCAAACTCCCTCCACAAAACTTTGATGCCAATGGCATTTCCTTATGCCCCCACAAGAATTCCCCATAGCCTTCTCCTACACCTTCCTAAGGTAGTCTACCCAACCAACCAACAAATAAAACAAAACATGCATTTTCCACACAACACAACAAGAAAATAACAGAAATAAAAGAGAGTTAAATTCCTACCTCTCCATGGTTATTTGGTCTCCAAACAACAAGCTTCAAATGCCAAACATATCCCAAAACATCAAGCTCCCAAGCATGTAAAGCTGACTTCAACACTTTCTTCAAAAATAAGAGCTCCCTCAAGAAAATGTGCCCCCAAGGAAGTATCCAAAAAGGTTCAACAACCCAAAACAAGAAGAGAGTTTGAAATATATAGAAGAGGGAAAAAATAGGATGGTGTGGATCCATGTAGGATCCCACATCATACATTCTCACAATCAAATGAAAAATACAAACTCCAAAATCCAAGGCTTAATAAAGAGGTGGGCGAACAATGACAAGCTACTTGCACACTCAAAAGATCCCACACCTCAAGGAACAACAATTAATTAAAATGTAAGAAAGTGTAATTAAAAACATGCACAAGATGAATAAAATGCATTATAAAAAGTCACAAATCACTTCCCCAACCATAAGTATGGTCGGTAACATAAATTTAGAGGCATGGGACAACTTTTACTTGTCCCACAAGCCTCCCAAAACAGCCCCCAAGGTCAAATTCGAATTTCCATGGAGGTGGAGTATTTTTCACTCCAAAATCTAACTTACACAAGCTCTTACACATCTTACACATCCCTTACAAATCAATTACAAACAACCAACAACTCTAATAATTACTTTCTATATCCCAATTTAATTTATTTAAATTTTAAACATATGATCTCCTCACATTAATATATCACAATTAATTAATTTAAAAGAAGAGAACAAATTACAAATAAAATACATACAACAATAAAGAAACATGAACCATATCAACAAAAATACACAACCCATGGTCACATATAAAGATGATTCCCCCCATGGGAATCTCTAACAAAACAACACACAACACAATAAAACAAGTTGCCATGGTGACCTTGTCGAATTCACCTAGAATTCTATTTTGGTTGGTCTCCGATCCCCAATGTTTTGTTGTGATATTTTTAACCTGCAAAATACAAATACCTCCTTTGGCCTTGTGGCCATATCAGAACATCCAATATGATACAAATAGAATCACTAAATCAACTATATAATGAATCACAACAATATCAAAGTAACAACTACATCATTTGTATTTTTAATCCATAACTATATCAGTATCATAAAATATCCATTTTCTAGATCTATTCATAATATTCAAAATCACATGTCTCGAAAACATCTATAAAATATCCATGTCCAATAATATATCATCATCCACATGTGAGGTGTCTCTAGTGATCATCATGCATCATAGTCAAGTCAAAATCCACAATAATCCATAATCCAATGTCTAACAACATACTAAATCAAAACATAGTAATGTCTATAATGAAATCAACAGTATCAACATAAGCATCAAAAGGTGTCAAAGGGAAGTGGGCACTACATCCCCCTCCCCTTAGACTCGACTTCCTCCCGGAAGTCACTGGAACAAATACGAAACTACACTCATAAAGAAGTAACACCTCCCATGTAGCTAGACGATGTTTAAATTCCTAATTGACTCTATGAGCATTGGATTGAATATTAACAACATAACATGAGGTTGAAGTGTCAATGTTAAATTAATTGATCTTAACCTATCTAAGGGATCCTATGACCTAACCCTAAAGACCTAAATGTGGAAATTTTTATGGAAAGGGTTAGTGAGATGGTTAAAAGATTTGGGCGCCAACCCATACTCATAATCGAGAAGAATTAAATAGTTTAATTAATGGCTATCACCACCCTTTGGCATAAGACTAAGTGAAAATTGGCCATGCACACTAAGTTCCGTTGGTGTATGTGGTATTTTTCATCACTTATTTAGTGTTATTCCACCTCACTGGGTGAGTCATATCACTTAGGTGGACATGGATCTAGGTGGAATTTTAGTTATGACATATTCTCTTACAAAATCTATCATATATGTAAGTATGCATCATAGGAGTTACGTTCCCATTTGGGAAAGTAACTCCTCTTCTACATAATGGAGGAATATTCTCTCACATATGAGTTACAAATTCTGTACACCACCTCTTTTGATCTATGGTAAGCCAAACAATTCCATTCTACTCCATTTTTGAATCTTGAGCTCTCATATGCACGCACTTTTCTTTACAAAGATTACTTTCTTTAATATTGCAACTCTTACACTTTAGTGAAGTGAAACTATTCAATGCCTATGAATTCCTTCCGTATTTTTCCTTCACTTCTTCATGGTATCGATCTTGACGGGACCGAATTGCATTGCTCACCATTGTTGCTCCACCGTGTAGTTGCTTGTGCAAGCTCTCTCTTTTGCTTGTGCTTTACTTGCATATTTCAATATTTTTTAGTGTTTGGTTTTTGCTCCTTGCTAGTTTTACGTGTGTTCAAGTTTAAAAAGGTGTAGTTTGAGTTTTGGTTCAAAGGTTGAAAGGCTGCTGAAGGACTAACTCGACCTTACACGACTCATTCAAGCTCTTTCTTTGTTTGACATGGTGGTTTGGTTGTTCATCTCTTGCACTGGTTTTTACATGGACATGTGGACTTGTGCATTGCTCCATTGGCATCTACATGGCTCGTATTTATATCCTGCCTTCTCATCCCTGGCACTCGGTGCTAGATCATCCTCTCATGTTTGGTTCCTATAGACTCCCTTTGCATTGAATCTACCTCAAACCAAATCTTGGCTTCCAACTTTCCTAGCTCGTTTTTGGTATTAGTCTTGATAGGCAGTTCGTTGAATCTTGCTTTGATGTGAAATTCATGTTTTTGTACTTCACTGCCATGGATCATATTAGAGATTTCTCACACTTGGGTTCCTCTACTTGACGAATCTCCTCAATGCCGAACTAGTGTGGCTTTGTAGCAACATCTCGAGCACATGGCTCTGTTAACCTTAATGACATTGAGCTCTGTTGGCACCCAACTTGTCTAACACATGGTCGACGTGCCTTGACTCGGAGTACCACCTCCTCCATTCGTTACAACGTGGGATTACTCACCTTCTTCATTTCTAGCTCAGGTTGCTCGCTTCAAACCTTGATGTACACGACTGCACCAAACTTGATATTCTTTGGCTTAGTGGCTTTTCACAGCTCGGGCTCCATCCTGTGGCCTTGTCTGTACATAACTCGAGCTCGTATTCACTCTTGCTTGGTTGAAATTATTGTGTTCCCATCTTTGTTTGGTTGGTATTTTCCTAGTTCTTAGTTGTTACAACTTGGTCTGGCTCCCTTCTCAACTCGGGAGTCTCTGTTAGACACTTGGCTACACGGTTATTACGCAACAGTATTCAAATGACTCTACCCCATGTCATTTCCTTCTTACTGATCGTCTTCCACAAGCACGCACATGGACTAAACACTACACACTCACAAGTTGTTAGAAATCCATTCTCACTAGCAGAGGATTGTGTGGATCTTTTGACAACTCAATGGTTACACTCTCACCTTTAGCACCTCCTAGCTCAACATAGTTCAATAGCAGTTCCAACTTAATAGACATGGCCATATAAACAATCCTACAACGTTATATGTGAATTCATGCCTTGAACCACTAGCTTGGTTCCCTTTTAGAATTTTTTGGTGGTTAAAACAATCAATTTTTATGTTTTAAGGATAAAAACATTCATTCTTGGCATTGTAATAATTTTTGGGCTCTATTTTCTTGTAATTATGTCCTTCATTCGTGTGTCGAAGATAGAGGGAGAGGTATGCGGTTGGCGGAGGCTAATATCCCCTCATAAATAAAACAAACCCTATTTGAAATTTGATGTTGTTTCCAACGAGTACCCACACAAAACCATTTGCACCCATTTTAGGCACTTTATAATCAGTTTGCGAGTTCATTGGCATTTTCCATTAGTTGTAGGAATTATATTTTTATTATAAATTTTGACTCATTGATCATTTTTTAGAAATTATTTATTCAAAGTTACATGATAAAACTATCAATTTTATAAACGGACTACTTTATAAAGTGTCACATTCTTAAGGGTTTCACTAGTACTCTTGGGTTTTCACACGCATGACACATTATTAGTCGAGTCGACATCTTGCTTTTTTGCACCTTACACTTCTTACTTCTGCATCATGGAGGGTTCTCTTTCCAAACTTGAGCATCATAGAATCACCTTATAGCCTCCACCACTTCTTCTTGGGAGATAGAACTATTCATATTGGCATGCTTCCATGGAATGCTACTTCTCCCCACGAGGGTCTTTCACACTTCTTGGGCCAGGGCCTCGTTCTCCACCGATGATCGTTGTCTTGAGGAATTCCTTGAAATTTGTGACCATGTTTTTGGTCACATGATGATGCATGTTTCCGAGACCTCTCCGTTTTCATGTGTGTGGACTCAAATCCACCCCATTGTGTCTAGAGCATTCTTGATCCCTCTATGGAGACCATTCACATACTATCACTATTGTTGTTGTTGTTGATTCAATTGTCTCCTCTATTTATTTGTGTGATGACAGCAGTTCCACTAACACAGACTTGCTTGGTTCTAATTCGATGATGAGGATTTTGCACCCATTTTTGATATCAAGAGTACTATGAAGGACTTCTCTCCTCTTTTTCTCACTATTACAGAGAGTGTTGACACATCCCACATATCATAAGCTATTGAGCGGTATCCTATACGAGTCTCATATAGTCATCACACCCTGCCTCTTTTCCACCTTTAGTGTGTGAGGCCTCTTTCATTCATGTACATTCATTCGATGACTTATACCTATCGACATCAATCTTCTATTTGTTGAGCCTTCTCACTATGATGATTATATGCCCGACCTTAGTCATCTTTTCGTAGAGTAAACTTGTGATGTATTACGGTTTATCATCCATCTACAAGTATTTGAGAGGATTTCATCATCTCTGTTGTTTGGATTTCCCCTTCTTGGGAAACTCACCACTTCCACTTTTCTAGAGACCTTCATTGATCTACCCTTACTTGTGGATCCATTTTCTGTTGTGGGGATGTTTTGTTACCTTCACATCGTTAGACATCCTTTCTACAGGTGTTTCCCTTGTTCAATTTGACAGATTCTACACACGTGGCATTATCTTAAGTTCCTTGGCACTCCTTGCTAGACATATGTCACACTTTTGTGGACCAGGACTCGAGCTCTTCGTGTTGTTGCCTTTATTTTCCTTCACAGAGGAAAAAATTCCAGCACGTCATTTTGTCCTTCCTAAGGAAGGTACATAGTTTGGTGCGAGATGGCTCTTCTTCAGCAGGTGTAGGCGGAGGACCTAGTCATCAAAATTCTTTTGGGAGACTTCTTAGAGTTGGAGAGTTTAGATCCATCCATGGCATCTTCTACATCCCTCTTGTCTCCCTATTCTTCTCTCTTCTTCATCTTTTTGGGAGATTGCCTTTTTTACATGGGTGCTTTTTTAGGCTTGTCTATGGTTGAGACCCATCTTTGGCATCCTTCTTATATTAGAGAGTGTGTTGTTCTCTTGTGGTGGATGTTTTTCCTAGTAGGGTTTCCTTCACTACTCAAGGGATCTCTTTTTGTGCATGGGTACCTCATGAGGCCTTGTGCTGGGACCCATTTCTCACTTTCGACTTGCCCCTCATCCTAGTTTCGATGAAGGGGGTGTTGGTGTAGGTGGTGTTTTTCATCACTTATTTAGTGTTATTCCATCTCACTCGGTGAGTCATCTCACTTAGGTGGACATGGATCTAGGTGGAATTTTAGTTATGACATATTCTCTTATAGAATTTGTCATATATGTAAGTATGTGTTATAGGAGTTACATTCCCATTTAGGAAAATAACTCCTCTTCTCCGTTAATGGAGTAATATTCTCTTATATGGGAGTTACACATTCACTCCCCTATATGTACACCACCTATTTTGATCTATGGTAAGCCAAGAAATTTCATTCTACTCCATTTTTGAAACTTGAGCTCTCATATGCATGCACATTGCTTTAAAAATCTTTCTTGCTTTAATCTTGCAACTCCTACACTTTGGTGATGTAAAACTATTCAATGCATGTGAATTCCTTCCAGGTCTTCATCCTTCACTCCTTCAAGTTCATGGTTAATAGGTTTAGTAAAGGCTTGGATAACTATTATTGTGATTACTAATTTTAAATGGTGAGATGGCGATTATCGTGATGCTAGGAGGTAAGCTGGAAGTTCTGTCATGACATAAATGATCTCAGATAGAAAAAAAAAACCTTGGAAAGAGCATGATGGTTTTTGGAGAAAATATAGGGATTGGTTTTGTTTTCTCATTTGGTTTTGAAGCACTTTGGATCTGCATGTCGATTTTCTATTTTTTGAACTCATAGTTAATTTTTGGTTAAACATGGAGTTATCAATGGCATGGTGGAGGAAATAATGGAAAAATTAATGTGTTGGCTATTAAAACTAGAAATATGGAGAGAAAAGGGTTTCTGTGGAAGCTATTTCATTTTCTCTATGGGATTTTTTGTGAAAGCTTAGAGAAGAACTTAGAGAGCTTGGAAAGGAATTGCAGGAGCTCTACTAGGAATGATAGGCTCTAACTCTTGAGATATTTTTCTCTATTTAATGGCTTCATGAAAATAACTCTACTCTTATATGAAATCTTGTTCTCTGGTTCTAGGTTTTGTATATTTGTTTCTTAATGTGACTATCTGATCTTATCATGTAATCTTGCTTGAAATATGATGTATTTGTGGATTATTGCTTATGGGTTTTGTTTTTATGACTACAAAGTAATATTTAAAATTAAGGATATGTTGGGTTACGTTGGTATATTCATATAAATCTTGTATTTGTATTTGCATGTTGTTTGAGGCCTTTGTATATTTGTTTTATGAATGGTTATCCTTCACATGGTTTAAGTAGGTTTTATTTGCTCGATGTTAAACCTAGAAGTTGGAGTTTATAGGAATATGATTTGGTTTTAGGTTAAATGCTTTTGATTATTCTTAAACATGACCTATTAAGGTAGTGGGTGTTTGTGTACCCTTTCTCGTAACCACCCTATTGGTTGTTCAACTTTAATATCGAGTCGAATTGGCCAATGTATTGACTTTGTATATTTGGTTGTGTATGCTTAAGACCAACTGGAACTTCATGTTGAATCAAAACCTTCACTGGGTGATCTTGTTTCCATTCATTGAATATCGTTCGGGGAAAATGACTAGGTTTGATTGTGTCAAATATTTGAGGAGTCGTAGTTTTGTGGGCACCTGAAGGTTTTCATCATTGTTGCATCTTATTTACTTTCACTCTTATGGAAGGGATTCATTAATCGATGGTAATTTTCTATGAACCTCCTTCAATCTGTGAAATAATGGAGTTATTATAGTTCATGTTAAGTTTTATAATATTTTATAATGTGTCATAATCACACTCAAGTTGAAAGGATACTATCATCTATCTTATCTTCCTTGTAGTTTATCAAACTCCGTATGGATTGATACCAGTTGTTATAAGGATGTTTTCTAGTTGTTAGTTAATTTTATGTTCAAGTTTAACTTGAATTCGTAGATATGGAGTGGTAATTTAATTCTTCCATTATGCTGTAATATTGTATTAGTCTCACAATCTCTTAGTTTGATGAATATCCTTAGAGACTTGATACCTTTAAAACTGATCCGGAACTCATTTTGAGTTGGACCTTTGAATGATTAATCATCTAGCATTAACTAATGTTAGTTCTTTCTCATGTAGAATATTGTGTAGTTATTATTCAAGATAGGAGTCATGTCTAAGATGAAACATGGTTTTGTTTACTTAAATTTAGGTCAAACCATTTAGAGTATGACTGTTTGTATAGTCACTTAGTCACTTATAATCCTTTTTCCCAATAGAATGGTGGCTTCATGACTCATGTTATAAGATAATTGTTCGAAAGATTAATATGGTTTTCAGTGGACGATATAATCAGGTGTATTGGATTCTATATTATCTATTGTTGCTTGATTCTTAGTTGTTTCTCTAATGACTAATGAAGTATAAACTTATACCTCCTTTGATCAAGTTTTAGTTTGTAGAGATGCTTACTTGGAATATTGAATTATTCTCAGAGTAAATTATGGAATATGTAACTCAATAGGCTATATAAGTATGTGGAATATATTAGACTTTGCTTTTTTGAGTTAAGAAGTATATCTTCTCTTATTTTCTTTCAAGTTATTATGTAGTACATATAACTTATATGATTTGTCAAATAAGCTATTATCCTTTAGGGGTGTTTCTCATCTAAAGTATAATGAGCTAGTTGATTAAGTTATGTTATATATACTTCAATAAAATGGATATAAATCTACAGTTATGTAAGTGTGGGCTTATATAGCTGTAATGTTATTATACTAGTACTTGACATTAGTTGATCAATTGTATTTTCTTGGATTACTTGTGTGTGACTTAAATTAAAATTGGATTTGAATTACTAGAATGATGCACTATGTTAACTTATCTTCTTAGAGGGTTCTTTTAAAATGTCCTTGTAGCATGTTCAAAAAGAGTTGTGTGCCTTCTTTTGAACCTTAGGATAATTTCATTTAAAATTAGTGTTCCTTTTATGAAATTATTAATTAGAGCATGTTGTTTTAAAGATTTGTTACCTATCATGCTCAGTTCTTATGAACTGATAGATCTTTAACAATCTTACTTGATATATTTCATGAAAGATGAAAGAAGAAGGACGTATAAAAAGTTGCATTTCTTCTATTAATTGAAGAAAGATAATTTGATTTAAACATTATTGTGTTCATTCCTTGAAGTCACGTCTTAAGTGGAAACATGAAAGACCTATGGCCCATTTATTGCAATTTCTTGAAAGATGTTGATTTTAAATGTTACAAGAATGTTTGTTAATGCTAAAATTTTGAATGAAATAATTATGGTTTACTTGATTCATATTGTTTAAAAGGGAATGTATTGTATTTAAAGTTCTTGAAATTGGTTGAGATTCCATTATAAAAATTGAAACAGATTGTTTGTACAATACTACTATGTTAAGCATAGGTAAAGTCTAAGGAATTACTATATGCCTTGTGATTGCTTACCATATAAAATAAGTGAAATATGATCAAATACATAGGTAAAATAGATAATGTGATAAGCATAGGGCTGTTGGATAACGTATGTTATTTTGATGGAATATGATATATACTATAGTAATTATTTATATGTAATATTATGTCCATCAACTTGAATGTGTTGGAATGTACTTATATGATTGTATTGGGTCTTTAAGTATCAATTCTTAAATACTCAAAGATACAATACATACTTACTAACTACTTAATATAGTTAGATAAATAGTGATCATAATGAAAGTATGATCAAAGGAATACTTGTAAGTAAACTATAAGTAAAGAAGGATGTGTTCTTGTGTATGAAGTGTTTGAAATATCTTTGATAGTTTATGTTACTTGATAAAATTATGAAACATACCTAAACATATTCTTTAGGTATATTTGGTCTATTTTTCTTAAAGTTGAATAAAATGGTAAGGTCTCAATGTTGTCCTATATTTAATACAACTGAATTAGGAGCATGAAACTTAATTGAATTAAGGGAAAATGTACACTTATATGATCAAACACAATGAATATTTATATCTAAAAATTCATGCACTTAAATAAATAAAACATTATGATCCTTGCAAAGAGGAATATTCATTTCAAACCCTAAATGATCCTTAGGCACAACAACTAACAATAACAAGATAATGGAAGGATTAGCAAGCTGTGAATTAAATGAACTAATGAACTTGTTGAGATATGATTCCTCCCTTGATGGAACTCGACGGACTATCACAACATAGTCGTTATTGCACAGTACTCACTTAATGACGTAAGTCATTAATTAGTTACTATGGAGCAGCCACTATGGTGTGACTATCCACCTAGCTCCCTTAAGTGTTACGATCATAAAATGTTGATCTATGTCACTATTATGCACTAATTAGTGATAACAACATAATCCAATGCTAAGGTCATATTAAGGATGACTATGAGGAATGAAGTGAAACCGAAGGGACATAATTCAATTTAGTTGCACTTGATTTCCTTAGTCTCCTTAAGTATAATTATTGAGTAGACAAACTATGACACTAAGAAGAATGTGCATAGAAGATTCATGCATAGTGGCAAGATAAGTTTGAAGGCATGGAAGGATAGGGAAGGAAGTGCGCGTGAAAGATAGAATGAATTTGGACTTAGCCATTTTCATGGTTATGGGCTATTTTGGAGATGTCATGTAGGGCAAAAAACTAGATGGAAACTTGTGTAGTAAGCAAAAGCTATTTTAAGAAAAAAACTTATACTAAGTGCTTTGCATGAGTTCAAGTTGATAATAGGATTACCACTACATGTTAGCTAGAAGATATCTATTAATAGCGTAATTGCATGTGTGTTTATTATTGTAAAGGTGCATAGCTATTTTCAGCATGCAACCTTATTTGGGAATTATGTAAGCGGTAAAGGAAAGTACCCGCCCTTATAAATATGTAGTAATCTGTGTAGATTAGTGGAGAGTACTGTGTATGAGCTATTGTGGATTTATGTTTCCGAACTGATGCGTGCATGAACTTATGGTACTACTTATTGTAAGAAGCTTCTGTGTTCATTGTGTTTTAATATAATGGAGTCTATTGGATGAATAATGGTGTCAAATGTGACTATAACTAGTTATTGCATGGATAATTTCATTATGTTTATCATTTGATTCATGATTCTTTAAGATCTAGATCTAGAATATGCTCTGTGGAAAGTTTATATTGTTTATGGATCTGAATGCATTAACCCTTCATCATGTTCACATCCTACACAAGCAACTCTAAGGAGGATCCCAATACCTTTGTGCACTTTGGGTGAGTGCTCGGTCTAGGGTGACGACGTGCCACTTGTGCTTGGGTTATTCTTGGTAAATTCTAGGCTACATCATTGGTTCCATTTATGGGACCTCTTTCATGATGAAGACATACCGGTTGACCCTAGAAAGTGTTGAGGAGTGGATAAAAGATCTAGAAGAAGAGTACGCATGGAGGTTCAACACTGGATTTGAGTTTGATGCATGTGCATGGGTGGAACCGAATATGTATGATAGTTTTTATGAGATATTCTTTACTATTTTTCTGGTATATTTGTAAGAGTGGCTGGTTGCTTATGTATCTAAAAGGAATTGGAGGTATCACACACTTATCTAGATGCAGGAAGAATTTAAGGCCCTTTATGATGATGATCTAATTTAGACACGTGTTGTGGATACTTTGTTCTATGATTTTTTGAACAACTATATTCTGAAGTACTCAATTTCCACTTATTCTTTCCCAGAGGTAGAAAAATTCCATTTTTTATGGTATCCTAGGGGAACTTACTTGTAAGGAATTCCACTGGCGATTAATATCTTGATGGTAACCCTAAAATTGAAAAGCAAACGATGGCTAACTAAACCTCACCATGCACGGGAAGGTTTGGTTAAATATAGGTGGACCTAGTGGCAAAGAGGTAGAGAGAAGAAAGGTATCGTAAGTTTAATGAGGTGCGTGAGAGGGAGATAGAGAAGTAGTGTTAAATTCCAGAGGGATGGAATTGAGGAGAGAGATGGGTCGTGAAGGATTTGGAGCTCATGCAGAAGGCATGAAGCCATATCATCGGAACTCCTCCATTTGGGAAATCATGAAAGGGAACCTTCTTCACCTCATATAGAAGTGCGCTAGTAGAGGCATGCCCGGCCATAGGTGTGCATCGAATCTACACGGAAACCTAGCCTTTGTGCTTGGTTTTCCAGTAGTTAGTACATCTAATAGTCAGCAAGCTAAATTAGGCGAGGTAAGCATGATTAAGTCACATAGCAAGTACATCGATGTTAGGGGAAAACATCTTTGTTATTCTTTGGAGGTACCTTTTCAAGTACATCATCTACACAAAATTCAAGGGCGCATAATTTAGGGATCACTTATGGGAGTAGTCTCACCACATAGACTATATCGGTTAATTATAGTACTACTATTGGGGCACATGGAAGTACATCTTACGGTCCACTTCCGGTATGGATGGAGGATCAACGGGTGTAGATGGTTCTAGTTCTAGTGGATTTGATGGTTACGAAGGCGGAGGCAACACATGGGGTTACGGATTAGGTGGGTAAGATCCACACCAACTAAAGAATATTTACATGGAGATGTATTTTTATCTTCCGAGTATAGGGGCATAGAAGAAACTGCTGAACATGTGCACATGTGTGAAATACTATGGCTTGGAAAAGGGTAGTGCAAGGCAAGTCAATTTTCAACTATATTGTAGGAACATGCACACAGTTGGTACAATAAGTTTGACCCTGATCAAACTTGCATAGATTATGCAGTGTCTAAAGATGCATTCCTTAAATAGTTTTATATCCCTAAATTTGAGTAGGAGAGTATAAGCGTGCTCACGGATATTAAACAAGGCACTACTGAGAGTGTCCGAGAGTATGATACCCATTTTAAAACACTTTTATCTAAGCTTTACTATGATATTCACACAAGCTAGCATGCATAGTGGTTTATTGAAGGTCTGATTACACCTTTTAGAAGGGCTTTGTCACATAAGACATACATTGATCCACGTAAAGCACTTGAAGTAGCTTTGTGTGCTAAGCGCATTGGGAGTATAGACAATGGATTCCACCCATTCTTGGAGGCACATATTATAGCTATGGCAAAGCGATTAGGAAACTATCGAAAATTCAACACATGAGACATGCACTGATTTAGTGTAAAGACTATGAAGTGGAGGGGCACACCAAATATAGTTGTCGCCGCATGTAACAATACGTTCATTATTTCTAGACTAAGAGATATGTCACTTACACCATGATGTCGTCGTTTCCCATAATTACAATGCACGATAAGGAAGAATGTATCCTATTATTGTAAGATTTTATGGTCCATGACTCATGATACGAGAGGAATGTAAGTTGAGTTTCGAGATCCATGATCCTATAGATTTTGGTATGTGATAAAGAGGGGTATCAATAAATCTAAAGGAAAGAATGGGCACTAGGATTGGGATCAAAATCAAGCACGTTATGATCGGAACAAGGGGCGCTATGATGGAGGATGTGGCAGAGGTCAAGGATACTGTGGCAGATTTAGAGGTCAAGGCCGAGGTGGTGGATGATGTGAATTCCCTTATGGAACATGCTTTGCATGCAAATCACACCGACCACTATAGGCGTGAATGTCCTCGAGAATATTACATGTTCTTTCTGTGGAAAGAATCATAGCTATGAGGAATGCCTGGAATTATATGAGCATCTTAGTAAACAACATAAAAAATAAAACAAAGGTGTAGGGATGGTTATGATATGACACATTATGGAAAATCAGTGGATGCCAAAGTTGGAACCAGAATCTAAGGTATTTCCTATAAAGATCACTACTCGTGTTGAAGTTTTGCACACTAGAGAGGCATTACGGCTGAAACCTACCATCACTAAAGAGGAGGTTTTACATACCCGATACCTAGATATTTCCCATCACAAGGAGGTTTATCAAGAGACCATGGATGTCTTTATAAATATTTAGGATGAAATACAATATTTAAAGGAGTAATCATGGAAGATGGAACTAAAGAAGGAGGTAGAGACGGTCCCATATGATATTGATGACTTGAAGGAGGTATGCAAAATCTTGTGCTAGGAGAATATTATTCCATTACTAGGGAGTTGGCTAAAGGGAAACACTTCACATGCTAATAATTAGAATGGATGGCATATATTACATGTAAATATTGCCCCTTTGATAGCATAGAATACAACAAGGAAACCACTTTGAATGCCATTGTTAACGGATGGCTCTTGAGTAATATATTGATTGACACAGTGTGAAAGTAAATGTGCTTACTTTAGATGCATGGGTACATATGGGGAGACCTACATTGCAACCATCTTCTAATGTATTATTTATGGCTAATCAAACTAAGGCCACTCCTATCATATTTTTAAAAGATGCATCCATTACTATACGGGGGCCAAGTTCACTTGGGGATTTTGAGGTTTTAGTGCTTGTAGAAGAAGACAGTTTCCCAGATCTGCTTGGATGCCCTTGGTGTTACGCAAATAATATTGATCTTTGGTTAAACAAGGTATATATCAGTTTTGAGAACAAGGAGGAAAGAGTTATTATCCCTGTAACATGGAAAATATGTGCCCTATGTTGAGCCTTTGAGTGAAGAAGACCTTAATAGGATTTACGTACACACCATCTAGGACCTAAAAGTGCTCGAGCCATCTAAATAAGGAATCATTCAGTGGGAAGATGCATACTCTATTAGCGATACTACAAGTATTTCTTGTGATAATTTGGCTCATGGTACTTATGAACTGGTAGGGAACAAAGTAAGGAGTACATTTGTGTGGAATAGTAAACCTCATTGTGTCATGATAATGGGTAACAACTCGAACCTTGGTACACTGGGGAAGGGGACCCTATGGTATTCTTGTGTGCCATGGAGGAACAGTGGATAGACCAGTTGGAGAGAAGAAGTATGCTAGCATATACCCTATGCGGGACAACAAGTACACTAGTGGGTGGTTCACAGGGATAATCTTGTAGAATGGAATGAAGTCAGGATTGCTCTTACAACTCGATTTTCTAGGAGAAATGCACCAACTAAAATATGCACATATCATGGTAATCAACTGTTAAGCACCCCATTTGGCAGTGTGGGAGGCTCTAGAAAGAGGGAAAGGAAGCCCTAGCACCTTCGATATGGGTACACAAACTTTATTCCACTTTACAAGGTTACGCACACACTTGGTATGTATATGCAGAGCTACATAGAGAAACTAGAAATTGGTAGGATTTGATTATAGGTATGGTCCAAAATTTTGACTACTTCTCTACTAAACCTCTAGTAGAAGAGGAATTAAGGGTTATAATTTGAAGGTGGAAAAACTAATTTAGGATTTATTTGATGGAAATGACTCAGGAGCACATTTTGCTTTGAAGGAACAAAGACAGATGCCACACTACTTAAGTGTACTTTCTTTGAGAAAGAAAAAGGGAAGATGGTCTACATAGTGGATGATGAATAAGTAGAAGAACTAGATATAGATCATTCAATAGGTGTGCATGAGGTCTTGGACATTGCAGATAACAACACATGCACCTATCATGAACCTATGAGGACCAAGAAAGTGAATATTGGTACGGATGCTAAACCTAAAGAGGTAATAATTGGAGATTATTGGTCTAAATATGAAGTAGCAAAAATAGTGGAGTTTCTTTGTGATTTTTAGGATTTATTTCCTAGGGGCTACCATGAATTGAAAGGAGTGCATGCATCATTAGGAGAAATGAAGATAAAGATTAAGGAAGGTGTGTGCCCAGTCAGGAAGAGACCCTACAGGATGAACTGAACTTGTGTGAAAAGGTAAAAGAAGAAATTGACAAAATGTTGAAGTCTGGAATCATCAACCCCCTAGATAAGTCAGAATGGGTTAGCCCAATGGTGATCAGTATAAATAAATATGGTCGATTAAGATCTGTGTGGACTACAGGGAGTTAAATGTTGCATGTGTGACTAATCCTTTTCCTACACCTTTCACAAGAGGAGATATTAGAAGGTGTTGTAGGGTGTGAATTATATTCCTTTATAGATGGATTCTCTAGGTATCATCAGGTTAGGATTGCACAAGAGGATCGAGAATAGACTACTTTCACCACTGAATGGGGAGTTTTTACATATAATTTGATGCCATTTGGTCTGCGAAAAATGTACTGCTTGTATTTTCGCGAATAGTTGTTCCAACATTCCAGGATTTCATTCATGTTTTCTTGCAAATTTACTTAGATGATTGGATGGTGTATGATATTGTTAAGGATCATTGTGACAATTTGTGCGTAAATGTTTGAAATATGTAGACAGTTAAGCATCTCTTTGAACATCAAAAGTGTGTTTTTGCTACACCTTTTGGCACTCTATTAGGGCATATTATCTATAAGGAAGGTTTTTGGTAGATCTAACTAAAATTGTAGTTATTTTCAGCCTAAACAAACCTATTAGTCAGAGTGAGGTGTGTAGATTTTGGGTCACACTGGGTATTATAGAAAATTTATCAAAGGATATGCTAAGGTTGCCATGCCCTTGGAGGAGTTACTAAAAGGAAAAGGGACATTCTATTAAGAGGAACCATAGCGAAGTGCATTCGAGGCATTGAAGTTGAAACTTACTACAAGTGCTTATTTTGTGCTTTCCCTCATGGGACCAACTATTTCATGTACATGTGGATGCTTCTGGCATGGCCATTAGTGTGGTGTTGGCTCAGCCTGGAGAAGGTATTATAGATCATCCTATTTGTTTTGCTAGTAGAAAGCCTACTCATGCAGAGAAAAATTATACAATGACAGAGCTTGAAGATTTTTCAATGATATATGTGAAACATAAATTCATACAATACACGATAGCAACAACTTTTTTTCTATACTAATCACATGACATTGAAATACTTAGTAAATAAATCAGTATTATAGGGCGCATATGTCGATGGGTGCTCTTATTCCAAGAATTTAATTTTATAGTTGTGGTAAAACTAGGGAAAATTAATTCTAGCCCAGACCATTTATCAAGGATACAATCAGGGAAGATGTATAAACAATTAAAGATACAATTCTAGATGCACAATTATATAGGTTACATCACGCACCTTTAGACTTGGAGGATATTGTTATTTTTCTATGCACATGTGTGGTGCCAGAAGGACTAAAAGCCTTAGAGAAGAAACAACTAGCAATTCATACAACACCTTTTATGTTGATCAGTGGTGACCTATACAAGTTAGGATCATGTGTGTATTGGAGCATGACTACACAAATATCATGGAAGAGGCTCATGATTGTATTACGGTGGGCACTATGCGGGTGATGCCACCGTAACGATGTGTATTGGATCATGAGTGCACATATATCATAGAAGAGGCTCATGGTGGTATTGTAGGTGGGCACTATGTAGGTGATGCCACTGCGTGTAATATTCTACTCACTAGATTATGGTGGGAGACCCTCTATAAGGATTTTAAAGCCTATTGTAAGGTGTGTGATCACTATCAATGCATTGGTAAACATGGGAAAAGAGATGAAATGCATTTAAGACCTATTCCTAGTGCAGAGACCTTAGAGAAATGGGATATAGACTTTTTAGGTCCTATCTCCCAGGTTGCACGTAGGACTAGATCGCGCTACATTATAACTTGCACTGAGACTATCTCACAAGGTGGGAATAAGAAACACCTACCAAGGATTATACAATAGCTACAACATCCAGGGTTCTTATCTAAAAATGTTCTTACACAGTATGGATGCCCGTTGAGTTTGACCCGGTGATAGGGGTACACACTTTTTAATGAGACAATCGAGAATTCTATCGGATGAGTTCATGATTGCACAATATAAGACTACACCATATCATCCTTAGGAAAATGGGACTACTGAAGCTTTCAAAAATACTTTTAGCCATCCATTGAAAAAAATTGTGATGTTGGAAGGAAAGATTGGGATGATAAATTTTATGTCATGCTTTGGGTGTATAAAACAACATACAAGCGGTTAAACAAGGAAACACCCTTTCAATTAGTGTTTAGCATAGAAGCGAGTTCTTCCTATAGAATTCATGTTACGTTCTTTAGTTATTGCGCCCATAGGAGGTTTAGCTAATGAGAAAGCATTAGAAGAAAGAATTGGAAATTTGATCAAATTGGATGAGTGAAGAGTAATAACATGATGGAGTCGGAAAAAAACGACCAAGCAAAAGCATGGCATGACAAGCACGTCGGGATAAAAATCTTGAGATAGGATAGATGGTGCTTCTTTATGACTCTAAGTTTCTACACCATCCAAGAAAACTTAAAGTGCATTGGATTGGTTTGTATGATATCATTCACATACTTAAAACATATGCTTTCCAATTATAAGCATTTGATGGGATACAATTACTTGACATTACTTCAATGGGAGTAGGTTGAAGCCCTACTATAAAAATTCTTCTTGGTGTTTGTAATAAGGAAGTGTTTCCATTTAGATTAGGTTTTCATTTATTTATTTCCTTTTTCATTACTATGCATTATCATTTTAGTTGGTGTTTTGTGTAATAAGCTTGTTTGTGCGCTAGAAGCTAATTACCATTTGAAGAATTTTTATGCGTAGAGGACTACACGTACCATTTGTGTGGGGTGGCTATTGAAAAATGGGTACACATAAAGGAACAAACTACTATAGGTGTTATTCAAGTTTGGAGAGTTTTTGGAAAGAATATTTCTTCCAAACAAGGACCATAGATGGAAATAAATGAAGGAACAAGTATAACACAAGGTAAGCAGAGGCCATGGAGACTACCAAGGGAAGGTGTAGTGGTGAGGTACTGAGTGCATGGAAGTGCACTAAAGAGAAGTCTGCATGGCTAGAAGGTAGGAAGGCGTGCTAGAAGGTTATAGCTTGGGTGCAAAGATGTATCATGTAGAAAGTGTGAAAATGGTCAATTAATGAGAGGATTTTTGTTACGTGGAGGAGCAATAAATGTACCAAATTTTTGAAAATATATATAAGGACGTGATGTGAGTTCATATTTAGTGTTGTGATCACAATAATTTAAATGAACTAAGTGTGACCGAGCTAAGCGAAGAGTATTAAGGTGTGAAGAGTGTGAAACCAGACATGGAGAGTGGATTTGTGCACAGAAGAAGCTTGCATCCCCATTGGTGAAGGGTTTGAGTGAAGAAGATGCATTGAGAAAGAGCTAGGGCACATGGTTTCAAACTAGGGCACGTAGATTCAAGCTAGGGTTTTGACTTGCTCACTACAGAGGACAAAAATTTGAGATTTTTAGATGGCACCAAAGAAAGCACCTACCGTAAGAGCCAAAGGAAAGAAGAAAGTAGAAACAAAAGTTGAAATTTCTCCCAAGAGTAATTTCTCGAAATGCAATATCTAAAAGGTGTGATAATTGGGAAAGAATGGGATTCCCATATCCACAGCTACAAGGTGAGTGATTATAACCACCGCACTTCTAATAACAAGAAATAATTGAATGCCTTGTTTAGTACAAAGACCAAAAACCACATGTCGGAAGATATGCCAGTATATGATGACGCTATGGAGAAAATATTAAAATTGATGGGAGTCTATCAACTGTATGAGCTCTTGTATTTTGTAAAGTATGAACCTTTGTACCAGTGGGTTATGAGCAGAGTACATGAGGACTTCTTCTATTTTTCCGGACAAAGTGTAAGGATTACAACAACCTTGATTTCGACATTGATAGGATTAAAAGGCACAGGGGTAGACCTAGCTAGTGACCTAACTAATAAAGCAACAATCATGGAGACACAAAAGGAGTTGGGGTACACAAAGGGTCCTGTATAGAATGGACATTGATAAATTGAAGAAGTACCTAGTGGTATAAGTAGCTACGCATCTAGTGACTAATTTTAATGATCAGGAGAGATGGTCACAGGTGAATACAATTTGGCTCCATGTCATAAGGAAGATATTTCAGGGAGTAGTCTATAACATAATAGGCTACATTATAGAAACCATCATCGAAGAAGCATGCACAGGTGATAAGATCAATTTTGGTGCTATCTTACTTTATTTAGTAGTTATGGAAATTGGAGTTCCTGATGAGCCAAAGAACAAAATTTGGGAATATCCCATGGAAAAAAGTCCCTGAAAGAAATATTTATCAAGTATTGATGTGTATGGTCCATAAGTGGGCCATTTAAAAAAAGGGAGAAGATGTGGTATGATCTAATTTGCATGACATTTGAAGAGGAGTGGTGTATCCCCAAGGAGCTACCTATGGTAGTTAGAAAGGTAGTACAGTTTGTGGTGTACCAACACTTCTGCATCATGTGGTTCACTATGAGGGATGGGACATGGAGCCCATGGTGAAAACTACCATATGCCTTCATAGTGTACTACTTAAGAAATAGTCCACCATTTTACTAATGCATGCCACCTAAATTTTATTGTAGACAAGGTAGACTATGACTACCACACTCTAAGGAAGACATATGTATTTCCAAACTAGACTTCCTATGTTGAGAGGATCATTTTAGATGTTATAAGCATGAAGCCTGTAATCTTGGAAATTGGGGACATTGGAGTAGCGCTCGTATACCTTCAGCTTAAGCCCAAGCTGGAGAATAAAAATATGTGGAGAATGAGTTCGCGCTCCCAGGGCCATCTAAGGGAAATCATACAGTGGAGAACTTGCCAGCCCCAAAGCCCATATAATCTATAGAGGTAGATGATGAGGAGGAAGATGAGGATAGTGGCATATTCAAACATAGAGGCTAGAGGAAACCCATTGATGCAGCCTAGAATTCTCGATTAACACCTAGTCACGCTGCACATCACTCGGCCTAGGTGAGCACTCACCCAAAGTGCGCAAAGGTCTTGGGTCCTCTTAAGAGTTGCTGTAGCAGAATGGTAGCATGATAAATTAGTAAACATATATTTTTAGTAACTAATCCATCTATTCATCATTATATTGAACTAGATCTATAAGCACTTAAATGTAAATCATCATGATAACAACAATATACATTGAAAAAACATATCAGACACTATTGTTTGGCCAATATTCTTTATATATTCATCGTACCAATAGTACAAAAGCTTCATACAATACTAGACATGTGTGCATGGATCTGTTACAATTATCCAGTCTCATATACTCATGTATCTCTCTTTCTTCAAAGCATGTGTCTTTGTATATCTCCCATTTACTAAGTAATTCATTACATATATATAGGGTGGGGAACTATCCCTTCACCACTTAACTCTACCAGAAATAGGTCGCATGCTAATAACAACCACGTGCCTTTTACAACTATAGCCATACATGCAAGTATGCTATCTATAGATCGGACCCGAGCTTAACTAAAGTGGTGGATCTTTTCTTAGCTTATGACCATGACAGAGTGAGTTGACATGTTCTTTAAAAATATCCACAAAGAGTGGCACGCAAGTCTCAACATCACTTTGTGTGCTCCGCATGCCAATCTCTAAGAATAGACCTGATCTCCAAAATCTGCTAAGTCCTGAAAGTTTGACTCTACACCTCCACACATGATGCCTTCCTATACCTTTGCGCCTTTGTTCTGTGATGTTCTTCCGCATGGACTATGTGTGCAAGTTCAACTAAGTGTTTTCTCTGATCAAAATTACCCCACACTAATCTCATTATCACCCCGACAATGGCGATGTCCAAAACTTACACAAAGAATGGATAAATAAAGAATGGTTGAATAAATAAAGAATGGATAAATTTTAAATAAGGTATACACAACTAACAAAATTGCTCAAGCCTCGGGCCCTCCATTTAATCTCGAAGTAGCAACTCGGATATTATTCTTTGATATCGGCTTCTAGGTTCTCCCACACCATCAATGTAACTCCTACCACCTCAGGCACATCTACAATGATAGACTACATCTCTTCCATAGTGAGTTTTCCTTGCTCATTTTTTATCACAAGCATTACGCTTGACATAGAGGTTTGTACCCCCTCCAATACATCCATATTTTGAGCAATGAGCTTTCCAAGCTCCTCTAACCTCTCCTTATATGGTGCCTCTGCCATAGCTAGTGCCTCGCACTTTTGCTTCACCAGAACTAACTGTTTAGCATGGCATAGGGTAGCATTATTCATAGCCTTGTGGACCTCATTTTCCTCCTCCAATGTTTTCACCGTGATCAGTGCACCTGGGGCTGTGCATATTGTTAGCACATGATTGTCTTTCTTTAGTTTTTGGGGTGGCTTGCATTAGGCCTTCCTATATACCAATCTTCCTTACCACTGCAGCTTTGTGCTTTCTCTAACTTTTCCACGGGGTCCTTGGACTATGTTGATACATGCACATTTTCATCCTTCAACACTAATGTTATCATTGTTTTCACATAGTGCATCGTAGAAGGAAATTCTATTGGTACCTGGGATTCTAGATGTGGGTGTACCTTTAGAACATCATCTCCAATTTCCTCTACCATATTAACAAAAGTGTCATATTTCCTTTTGATCAAGTCCTTTTCCTGAACTAGGCACACTATCTCCACATTCTTGAATTTCAATTTCTCTGTCACAAGACCGTAATGGTAGTAGATTTATCAATGTTTCTTCTTGCTACTTCATAATATACCTTCATCAGAGCATTGCTCACCTACTCATTTAACATCACCGTTGGCTTAATTTTCATGTGGCACATTTTAGGTGCCTTCTTCAACTGTCTTGACGTGCATGATTCTTCACCGACATCAAAGTCGGGCTCATCCATATGCATGTGCATAGACCATGAAAGTTGCTTCCTTGTGCATAGAGTCACCTTGTCCTCATCCATGAGAACCCATCCAAATAAATCCTTTTTCTTGATGGTGCTCTGAAACCGAGTGTGAATAATTAGCTTTGGGTCTTCTACATACCCCATGGTATGTGCCTTGGTGTCCTCCCCTGTTTGACGGATTGGGGTCCTCTGGGAATGGCTGCATCAAGGTTAGGAATACTAGATGTATCCCCACCCTTGTTCTATGTAGCCTTTGATTGTTCCCATTCTTCTCCTTCCATTCTCTCCTCCTTGTGTTGAGGCTCTTCTTCTACTGGAGATGAAGGTGCCTTCTCCTCAGATTCTTCTATTTCCTCACTTAGCCCGAGTTTTCTTCTTTTCTTCTCCTTTGGCTCCTTCACTTGTGGGGTTTCTCCTTGCACCTTTGTGTGCTTAAACACCTTTTTAAATATTTGGTCACCCTACTCCTCCCCTATAACTCCTTCTCCTTGGGAAGTTTTTGTGCACTCCTTCTCTTGGCCAGATGGATGCTTCCTCCTTCGCACCAAGCCACCACTATCCTCATGTTCTTCATCCTCTTCCTCATCATCTTGCTTTGGTTCAGAAGGCGTAGGTGCCGGAATGTTCTCTATGGTATGCTTCCCCTTTGGTGGCCCTAGAAGCACGAACTCATTTTCCACATACTTTTTATCCTCCATTTTAGGCTTCAGTTGGAGATATATTAGCATGGCCTCGATATCCAATGGCCGTGTTTCTAGCTTAATGCTCGAATCTCCAAGATATTAATCTCATTGTATGCTTTCCTTCTTTGATATCCATATGTCTTCCGCAGGTGTGGTATTCATAGTCCACCTTGTCCATGTTAAACACTAACCTCCGTGTGTTGGTGAACCAATGAACTACAGCTTGGAAATATTGCGTGGGAAATGTGTAAGGTAGTTTGCACCAAGGCTCCATGACCCATCTACCATTAGAAAGTGCACAATACATGAAATGTTGGTAGACTACAAACTGTACCTACTTCCCAAGGATGAAGGCAAATCCTTGGGTATGCGCCATTCCTCTCCAAACACCATGTGGAGCCTATCATACCACATCTCTGCATGCTCCTTCACCTCCTCTGTCATTGACCCCTTGCAAAGATACTTGCTGAATCATTCAACTGTGAGACTTATGATTCATGGGGTATTCCCATATGTTCTCTTTTGGGCCATCTGGTACCCCAATCTCCATGAAGACTAAACTTAGTAAGATACAACCAAAACTTATTTTATTTCCCACGCATGCTTCCTCTACTATTTGTTCTGCAATGAAGTGACAATGTTATAAGTGGTTCCTTTTGACATGCGCTTTGCCACATGCAACCACATAGAATTAACTTGGGACCAACGTTCTTGGTCATTCAATTTTGTGACTAGGTGTCTTTGTTTCTGTCTACTTGAAAATTTTTAATCTGTCAATGTCCATTCTACGTGGTCCTTTCTGATAGCCCAACACTTTCTGTGTTTCCAAGATGGTGCTCTTGTCAGCTAGGTCAGTCTTAATATCTTCACCTATTTCCCTTAACCCGGTTACTGTGGTAATAAGAATGGGTGTCAATCTTACCCTCCGTCCTGCAAAGTAGAAAAAATCCTCATGGACTTGGCTCATCAGCCATCTATACAATGGTGCATACTTTCCAAAGTATGGGAGCTCATATAGCTGGTAGACACCATTCCCTTTTAGTAGCTTTTCCCTGGCATCATCATATATTGGCATGTCATCTTCAGTTCACCTGTTCATTTGAGAAGTGAGCAGGTCATCTAGTTTCTTCTAGTTTTCATTGGTCTAGTGATTATCTTCACTTATCTTACTCTGTTGGATGTGGGTCTCCCATTCCTAGCCCACAATAACTTCCTCAAGATACTGCATTTTGGAAATATTACTTTCTAGGGCCATCTCTTCTTCTTCCTCCACCACCACCTTCTTTTTCTCCTTTATCAGTCTTGCTACTTTCTTCTTTGGCACCATTCTTCTCTAGACTATTTCTTTGTGAGTTTTGAGTAGTTTTCTTGAACCCTAACTCAATTCAACCATGCCCTAATTTGTAATCATGAAATCATGCACCCTAGCTCTGTTCTATTACTTTTCTTTTTTCAAACCCTTTTCCTAGGGGATTCAAGCCCTTCCAATAAACGATCTCTGTCTTCCGTGCCTAGTTTGCTTGCTTCGTACCTTGAATCGATTTGTTTATGCTCTTTACGTGTAGGCTCTTTTTCGAATTCTCATAGTCGCAAGGGTAAAAATGAAATCACATCCTGTCCTTATATAGATTTCTAATTTTCACTACATTAATTACTCCTCCACCTACTAAATTATCCTCATTTATGACCCATTTTTATCATTTTCCACATGGTATACCTTCGCACCAAACGCTATAACCTTCTAGTGCACCTTTTTACCCTTTGTTAGCAAACTTCTCTTCATCGTGCACTCTAGGGCCCGAGTACCTCGTCATTACATCATCTCCTAGTAGTTACCATGGCCACCACTTACCTTGCATTATATGTTATGTCATCCATCTTCGTCCTTTCTTATCTTGAGAAGCAATATTTTTCAGCTTACCCTTAACAACCTTCTTTCTCAACACCCACGATATGACATCTTCGCAACATATACTTGAAAGTCACCAACAATCCACCCCACATGAAAAGGATGTGCGCCTCTGCACATCAACATGCTTCATAATGTAGTTAACTTCATGTGCACAAGCACGCTTATTACAAAAACAAGAGCTAAATTGACAAAGCATAGCGACGATGAAAGAAATACATTAAGGAAATGCATAAAGGGAAACCTAATTTATCTGGCAATACTACCTTATTACAAACACCAAGAAGACTTATTTATAGTAGGGCTTCAACCTACTCCCATTAAAGTAATCGGGAAACCTTGTGCCATCAATTTTTTCTAACTGGAAAGCACCTAGACTCAAGTATATGAGTGATAACATATGGCCCCAACCAATGTACCTTGAGCTTTCCTGGATGGTGCAAAAACTTAGAGTCATACAGAAGTACCATTTGTCCCTCTGCAAGTTTCTTATCTCTGATGTGGCAATAATGCCATGCCTTTTGGCCTTCTTTCTCTTGTTTCGACTCCAGTGTGTGATGGATCATAGCTCATCTAGTTGAACCATCTTCTCGATCCATTCTTCCAAGGCTTGCTCATCAGCTAGACCTCCAAAGCACATACAATGCGCAAAGAAGGTAACCTAAATTCTATAGGAAGAATAGCTTCCATGCCAAACACCAATTGAAAAGGTGTGGCTTTGTTCAATATTTATGTGTAGTTCTATAAGCCCAAAGAATAGTAGATACTTTATCATCCCAATCTTTCCTTCCAACATCACAAATCTTGGTCAATGTGTGGCTCAAAATCTTGTTAAAAGCCTCGGAGTCCCATTTGCTGAGGGTGACGGGTGTAGTCTTATAGTGGGAAACCATAAACTCGTCTAAAAGAATTCTTATTGTCTCATTTAGGAAATGTGTGCCCCTATCACTTGTTAAAATTAAAGGACAACCATACCTTGTAAGAATATTTTCCCATAAGAACCTTATTGCTGTAGCTACTGTGCAGTCCTTTGTAGGTGCTTCTTCTACCCATCGGGTAAGATAATCTATATAAGTGATGATATAGCATGATCCATTCCTATGCAAAATTGGTGAAATAGTCCCGACAAAATCAATTTCCCATTTCTCAAAGGGTTCTGCACTCATAATTTGGTGTAGAGGCATCTCATCCCTTTGTCCTGGTCGACTGAGATGTTGACAATGGTCACATGTCTTACAATACTCTTTACAATCCTTGTACAATGTTTCCCACCACAAACTAGCAAGTAGGATCTTACATGTTGTTGCATCACCTGCATAGTGTCCACCTGTAATACCACCATGTGCTTCTTCCATTATATCCTTTCTTTTATGCTTCAATACACAATGGTGTAACACCTCGTCTCTACCTAATTTGTACAAATCACCACCGATTAACATGAATGGTGCCACTCGAATAGAAATTTGCTTCTTCTATAAAGCTTTCATGCCTTCCGGTGCCATACCAGTCTTTAGAAAGAAAAAAATGTCCTCCAATTCCGATGGCATGCGCTGTAACTTATACATATATGCATCGAGGCATGGTCTCTTCTATTGTTTGTGCCTCTTCTCCCGATTGAATTCCAGACAAGTGATCCGATCCAGAATTGCTTTTTCCTAGTTTTACCATAACTGTAAAGTCAAACTCTTGAAATAAGAGTATCCATCGGCATATGCGCCCCTATAAGATGGGCTTGTTCACCAAATACTTTAATGCCATGTGATCTATATAAAACACAAATGGTGTAGCCAACAAATACTGATGAAATTTGTGTAAGGCATAGATCATGGACAAGGCCTCATGCTCTGTAGTGGTATAATTCTATTCTGCAGGGGTCAACTTCCTACTAGCAAAGAAAATGGGATGATCCATAATACCTTCTCCTAGTTGAGCTAAGATGGCACCAATGGTTGTGCCAGAGGCATCCACATGAACATGAAAAGGTTTATCCCATGAAGGAAAGTGCAAGATAGGCATGATAGTAAGTTTCTCCTTTAATATCTCAAATGCGCACTGTTGTGACTCCCCCTAGTAGAATGTACCTTTTCCCCTGAGTAATTCCTCCAAGGGCACAACAAATTTTGCATACCCTTTTATAAACTTCCTGTAATACCCTGTATGACCCAAAAATCCATGCACCTCACGCTGACTGGATGGCACTTTCAAGCCTATGATGACTGCAACTTTAGCTGGGTCAACCAACAACCCTTCCTTACAGATAATGTGTCCTAAAAGTGTACCAAAGGGAGTAGCAAAGATGCACTTCTTGATGTTTAATGAGATACTCAACTATTGACATATTTCAAACATTAAGCATAGATTGTCACAATGATCATTAATTAGCCCATAGAGGTCCAATCATCAAGATAGACCTATAAAACGTTATGAATAAAATCCTTGAAGGGTTGTACCACTATCCTTGAAAATACAGTAGGTGCATTCTTCAATCAAAAGGGCATCACAATATAGGCAAAGCTTCCCCATTCAGTAGTGAAGGTGGTATTCTCTTGATCTTCCTGGGGCAATCCTAACCTGATGATACCCTGAAAACCCATCTATAAATGAATATATCTTGTGCCCAACCACTCCTAATATTTCCTCCATGAATGGCATAGGAAAGGGATCTATAACACATGTTGCATTCAACTCTCTATAATCAACACAAATCCAAATCCTACCATCCTTTTTTATGCTTATCACCATAGGACTGACCCATTCTGATTCATCCAATGGTCGAATGATCCCAGATTTCAACATCTTGTCAATATCCTCTTTTACCTTCTCACACAAATTGGGATTCATCCGATATGGTCACTTCCTAACAGGGCGTGCACCTTCCTTGAGCTTTATCTTCATTTCTCTAAGTGATATATGCATGCCTTTAAGTTCATGTTATCCTCTTGGGAATAAGTTCTCATAGTCTTGAAGTAACTCTATGATCTTTGCTACCTCGATTCGACCGTTAATCCCCAATTATCACCTCCTTAGGTTTAGCTTCTGTGCCTATATTGACCTTTGTTGTCTTGATAGGTTCATGATATGCAGGCACATCTACATCCGCATTGGCTAACACTTCACTTGTTCCATGTGAATGATCCACATCCAAGTGCTCAACTTCCTCCTCATTAATTACATAAACCATCTTCCCCTTATCATTTTCCAGAGAAGCATGCTCAAGTAATATGATATCATCTTCTTAATCTGAAAAATGTGCCCTTGTCTCTATCTCACCAAATAATTCTGAATAAGTTATTCTACTTTCCCACTGTCTCCCATGGTTAACACTTGATAAATCTTAAAGCCGTGTTCACCGGTGTTGTAGATGAAAAGAAGTCAAAAGTTTGGATCATCCTACGGTCCAAAGTCTACCAATTTCCAAAGTCGCGATGTAATTCGGTGTATACATACCCAAGCGTATGCACGCAACCTTGTAGAGTAGAATAAAACGCAGTGCACCCAAAGTGAGGCGTTAATGCTTCTGCCCTACTATCTAGAGTCTCTCACATTGCTGGATATGATGCTGAGTAGGTTGATCACCATGATAAGGGAAAATATTTGTAGGTGCATTAATTCTGGAAAACCTAGTTGATAAGGCGGTCCCAATCATTCCTCACTCTAAGAGATTATCCCTATGGACCACTCACCAACATGTGGTTGTCACGCCCAAAGTATATGACAACATAGCGTGTTGTTTAAGTTAGTTAGCCCAATTTGTTTCCATGGCCTGTAAGAACCTAGCCAAATCTTCAGATCTAGTATAGTGGGGTACTGAGCGACCTATACATCAAACAGAGTGAAAACCCTTTTTGCAAGCAACCACATGCTTAACTTTGCACCCCACCAGTTCATAAGTGCCATGAGCCTAATTATCACAAGCAACACTGGTAGTATCGTTGATTGACTGAGAATCTTCCCAATGAAGGATTCCTTCCTTAGATGGATCCTGGACCTCTGGGTCCCGAATAGCACATATATAGATTTTGTTCAAGTCCTCTTCGCTTAAAGGTTCCACGTATGGCATGGATTTCCCATCGGTCAATGGTATTATAACCCTTTCCTCCTTGTTCTCAAAACTGATATACCCCTTGTTAAACCTCAAATTAGCATTGTTTGCATAACACCAAGGGTGCCCAAACAAAGATGGGAAGCTATCTGCTTCTACAAGCGCTAGCACTTTGAAGTCTCTTGTGAACTTGGCCCCTTGTATAGTGATAGATGCATCCTTCAAAACTCCTATGGGAGTAGCTTTCATTCTATTTGCCATGAACAATACATTAGATGATGGCTGTAATGGGGGTCTCCCCATTTGTTCCCACACATCTAATGTAAGTACATTTACTTCCGCACCTATGTCAATCAAAATATTGCTCAATAACCACCCGTCCACAACAACATTCAAAGTGATCTCCTTGTCATAGTTAATGCTATCGGGGGAAGATTCACATGAAGTATTTGTCTTTTAGTCTCAGTTCCGCGTGCGAGTATTCCCTTTCAACCAATTTCCTAATAAAGGAATAATATTCTCCTGGCACAACGTTCTACATACCTCTCTAATGTCATCAATATCGACAAGACCTTTACTGTATCATTGTGCTCCAATTTCTGAGACTGCTCTTTTAAACCTTGTATCTCACCTTGAAGGCTTCTAAAGACCTCCATCGTTTCCTGATAGACTTCTTTCTGATGAGCTAGATCTAGATACCTAGCATGCAAAACCTCCTCCCTAGTGATTGTCGGTTTCTATTGCAACACCTCTCTTGCACGTGCCGCCTCAGCTCGTGTGGTTATCTTGAGTGTTACCACCTCAATTTTTGGTGTTACCTTAGGTATCCACTGATTCTCTATTGCGCGTTGGATTTTAACCATCCCCGTGCCCTTTTTTCTTTCTTGTGCTGCTAAGCTGAGATGCTCATACAACTCCGAACACTCTTCATAACTATGCCCCTTTCTACAAAATGAACAGAAATATTCTGTGGGCATTCACGCCTATAATGGTCGGGTGAACCACATGTATAACAAGTTCCTCGAGGTAATTCACTCCTTCCTCCACCTTGATATCCTCACCCTCTTTCACGAACCCTTTCAAACCTTCCGTCATTCTTGTCATAGTGCATTCTATTATAATCCCTATCATGATGCTCATTCTTCCCTTTAAAATTATCAGCCACACTCTTTGTCTTACCTAATATAAATGACATCATGGATCCGGATAATCAATCTATAGTCCTCGGATCATGGGTTGTGGACGTACAAATTTTACAAAAGGAGGATAAATGTTTTCTAATTGCGTGTTGTAGTAGGGAGAAGTGACTAGCATCATGATTCAAATGGAAAATCTCACAGTCCAATAACAACAAACGTACAGTTCTATGGGGAAACTATCCTTGGTGTGGCCTTCCACTTCACAATCTATACACCAGATTCCTGAGCACGTTTCATGAGCTGAGTTTGCCAATAATTTCTCTAACTATTTTTCCATAGCTGTTATCTAAGCTTCCAAAAATGGACTAACTCCAGTGTCAATACTCCCAACTGATTCAGTGTGTAAAGCAGCCTCCAATGCTTCACGCAGTCGTGTAAGTTTTATGTGACAGGTTTTCTTGAAATGGGGTAATCAATCCCTTGAAAACCATTGTTCATGTTGACTTGTATGAATGCCATAAGAGAGTTTGGATAGAAGCATTTTAAAATGGGCATCATACTCACATACACTCTTAGTAGTTCCTTTCTTTATATCCTTGAGTGCGCTTATACTCTTCTGCTCAAACTTTTGGATATGGAACTCTTTCAAGAAAGCATCTTTCAATGCTGCATAGTCAATACAAGTTTTATTGGGATCAAAATTCATATACCAGCTGTGTGCGTGTGCCTGTAATGTAGTAGCAAATTGACTTGCCTTGCGCTCAGAGGCCATAATACCTTTCACGTGCCACAATATTTCACACATATGAACATGTTCAACAGCATCCTTGATACCTCTATACTATGGGAGATGAAGGGACATCTCCATATAAATGTTTTGGGGTTGTTGCGGGCCTTGACCACCCAACCCAGAACCTCCTTGGTTTCCTCTTCCTCCAAAACCACCCAAACCACCAAAACTAGAACTACCCATAACACCCGATCCTCCTCCAGGGTTTGGATTAGGGCCCATGGATGTACTCCCCTGTGTCCCTACAGTGGTACTATACTAGACCCCTATAGTCTGTGAAGTAGTCCTAGTTCCAGAGGTGAATCCCACATTCGATGCACTCATATTCTATGCAGATGATGAGCCTAAAAACGTACCCCCAAATAATAATGAAGTTTTTGTGTTGCAATTGATGTACTTCTTTTCTAACCTATTTATGTGTTTTCACTTCCTCAATTAAAACTATTTTTACTGTTGTACTAGATACTGGAAAACCAAGCGCAAGGGCTAGGTCAGTAGACTAGCTTAGGTGCGCACCCGCGGCCCAAGTCATATCTACTGGCATACTTCCATGTGAGGCCAAATAGGGTTCTCTATCATGCTTTCCTAGATGGGGGAGTTCCTGATTCTCTTGCTCTTCTTCCTCCTCATGAGCCTCAAATCCTTCACGAGCCATCTCTCTCCACAACACCATCCATTTTGTAATTTCTTGTTTCTTGCATAATTCCCTCTCGCGCGCCTCATCATACTTCAGCCACCTCTCTTCCCTTTGTCATGCTACCGCTAGGTCTACCATCTTTCACCAATCTTGTTCCTGCCCCATGCGTGGAGATTCTTTTAGCTTCCCATGGGTTTAGCTTCCAAGTTCAACGTTACCATTAGTATTTTGATTGCCAATGGAATACCTTGCAAATATATCCCTCTAGGATACTGTAGGAACTAGAACTCCGCTACCTCCGGGCATGAATAATTCGAAATTGAATACTCCAAAATATAGCTATTTAGGACACCGCGAAACTAGGTATCTACCGCGTGAGTCCAGCTCAGGTTAGCATCATATAGTGTTTGAAATTCCTCCTGTGTCCAAACAAGTGTGTGATACCTCCAATTCCACTTAGATGCATATGCAGTCAACCATTTGTACAATTCTACTGGAAAGATAGAAAAGAATATTTCATATAAACTATCCTACAAATTCTGCTCTACCCAAGTGCATTTGCTAAATCGGATCTAGTGTCAAACCTCCATGTGTATTCTTCCTCCAAATCGTGAATCCATTCTTCAATGCTCGCCAAAGTTAGCCGGTATGTCTTCATCATGAACCATTCTGAAAACAACTAAAAAGAGGTCCCGGCAACGGAACTAATGATGCAGCCTAGAATTCTCAGTTAACACCTAGTCACACTGGCATATCACTCAGCCTAGGGTGAGCACTCACCCGAAGTGCGTAAAGGTACCGGGTCCCTCTTAAGAGTTACTGTAGCAAAATGGTAGCATGATAAAGTAGTAAACATATATTTTTAGTAACTAATCCATCTATTCATCATTATACTAAACTAGATCTATAAGCGCTTAAATGTAAATCATCATGATAACAACAATATACATTGACAAAACATATCAGACACTGTTGTTTGGCCAATATTCTTTATATATTCATCGTACCAACAGTACAAAAGCTTCATACAATACCGTACATGTGTGCATGGATGCATTCTGATTTATCCGTCTCATATACTCATGTATCTCTCTTTCTTCAAAGCATGTGTCTCTGTATATCTCCCTATTTACTAAGTAATTCATTACATATATATAGGGTGGGGGAACTAGCCCTTCACCACTTAACTCTACCAGAAATAGGTCGCATGCTAATAATAGCCACACACCTTTTACAACTATAGCCATACATGCAAGTATGCTATCTATAGATCGCTAACAGTTAACTAAAGTGGTGGATCTATTCTTAGCTTATGCCCATGCAAGAGTGAGTTGACATGTTCTTCAAAAATCTCCATGAAGAGTGGTGCACAAGTCTCAGCATCACTTTGTGTGCTCCGCATGCCAATCTCTAAGAATAGACCTGATCTCCAAAATCAGCTAAGTCCTAAAAGTTTGACTCTACACCTCCGCATGTGACACCTTCCTATACCTTCACACCTTTGCTCCTGTGTTGTTCTTCCCCACGGACTCGTGTGCAAGTTTAGCTAATTGTTTTCTCGATCAACACCCATAGATAGAATGGATATTGAGCATACAAGTACCCCACCTCAGGTATAAGAAGAAGAAGAGGACTTGGAAGCATTCCAAGGAGAGCACTTTGTTTCAAGAGGGTGTTCAGAAGAACAAGAACACAAGGCATGGGAACTCCTTAATCTATTAGGAGGTTGTCATGACTCTCTCCTTGAAAGAGGTAACTGAGAGAAAAATGAGGAAGTTGAAGCTGAATGAGGAGATGTAGGAGTCTCCGAGAGAGCATGCCCGGATCCTTGTCAACTGACCGGAAGAAGTGGAAGAACCTAGGGATGAAGATATAAAGGATAAAGAGGCAGGAGAACCAGAACATGATACCACTTAGAACATAAAAGATCCAGCTCCAAACCTTGGCACTCAAGTACCTAAGGGGCCAAGAATAAAGCAAACAAGTGGAGAATACAATGTTCTACATATGGGCTATGACGAGGACACATGTAAAATTTTCCATGCCCGATTCCAGAATATAGTGGGCCTCAAGGAGTTGTATGGATGGGATTTGATGGACCTAGACATGGTAACCACGTGCATAAGGAAACAGATTTTCCTAGTCCATGCAAAATCACATGGACAAGCCTGATTTTGATGTATGTGAAGAGTCCTGTGTGTCAAGAAGAATGAAGAAGGCACCTGCAAAATATGCACATAACTATAAAGCCCACTCTCATGTCTGATGAGTAGGTAAGAAATGCCTTAGTTAAGGTATCTACAGAAGTGGTGTGGAGGAACGTAGATAAGGTTGCCACTATTAGAGTGCTACAGAGAAGAAAACAAGGCCAAATTTCACAATAGTGCATCTAAAAGGAGAGAAGGACCTAGAGAAAAATAATAATGGGGTCCTCATCAGCATGTCAGAGGATATCAACGATCATGTCCTAAAGGAAAGACCACTCTTAGAGTATAAGGTACCTAAAATGTTCCCTTTAACTATGAATTATGTGCATACCTTATTTGATTTTGTGCTTGAGGATGGAACGATTCAGATGCCAGTGCAAAAGGACCTTAAACAAGAAGCGAAGTGAGAAAGGGACTCAATAGTTAGAAAGATTTCATCTCATGAAGCCTTGCTCCAAACTTTGCAGGAAGAGATGAAGAAAGAAAACCAGGCATTAAATATTTGTGCAGTTCTAGAAGTAGTAATCAAAATCCAGATGATGGTAGAAGACAATGAATTCCTAAAAGTGATGAAGGATGAGACTTTGGGGGGCACAGAGAGATTATCCCTGGTCAAGAAAAAGTGTGAGAAGCTTTTTGAGCCCAAGACCCCCATAAAGAAAGGATGGATGAAATTGGTAAGCTTATAGCGCAAAATATGGATCTTAGAAGGAAGGGTGACTATAATGTCCAACATTTTTCTAGTATTAAAGAACAAGAAGAAAGAGATTTCTCAAGTGGAGTTAGATTCTACTACATTGGATATTCCATAAAAGGCAGAAGCTACACTAAGTGATTGGAAAACCTTAGAGGCTGAAATCAAAGAAGAATATCTAGAGTTAATTCTTCCAGTTGAAATAGAGGACGTTGCATAGGTGAAATTTCATTCTTTGTATAGTAATTCTTTAATTTCCTTTCATTCCCATTATTTATTCTTTAAAGTATCAAAAGGAAACCATTTCCGAGGTAGAAATGTAGTTTAGTGTGGGGTAATGTTGAGCAGACAAAGTATGACACTAAGAAGAAGGCGCACAAAATATTCATGCATGGTAGTAAGATAGGTTTGAAGGCACAAAAGGATAGGGAAGGAAGCACATGTGAAAGACAGAATGAATCTGGACTTAGCCATTTTCATGGTTATGGGCTATTTTTGAAGATAACATGCAGTGCACACAACCACATGGAAACTTGCATGGTACGTAAATGCTATTTTTAGAAGAGTGTCTACTAAGAGATTTGCATGAGTTCAAGTTGATAATAGGATTACCATTTCCAGTTAGCTAGAAGAGATCTATTATTAGCGCACTTGCATGTGTGTCTATTATTGTAAAGGTGCATGGCTATTTTCAGCATGTGACCTATTTTGGGAATTATGTAAGTGGTGAAGGGAAAGTCCCCACCCTTATAAATATGTAGTAATCTACGTAGATTAGTGGAGAGTATTGTGTATGAGCTATTGTGGATTTATGCTACCAGAACTGATGCGCACATGAAATTATGGTACTAATTATTGTAAGAATATTATGTGTTCATTGTGTTTTAATATAATGGAGTCTATTGGATGAATAATGGTGTCAAACGTGATTGTAACTAGTTATTGCATGGATAATTTCATTATGTTTATCATGTTTGCATCCTACACAAACTACTCTAAGGAAGGGCCTAGTACCTTTGTGTGCTTGATTGATCACTTAGTCTAGGATGAGTGATGTGCCAAAGTGCACCTAGGTTATTCTTTGTAAATTCTAGGCTGCCTCAAGACTATTAGTACTTGACTATGTGAACTATCCCTACTTAGTACCTAACACACACACGGAATTTTGGCTTAAGTCAAGGTAGTCTAATATAGATAAAAAAATTAATTGGGGAAATACATATTCCTTTCAATGAGTATGTCATCTAGGAATAAAATCATGGTACACATGTCTTTAAACTTTGGCCAAAGTATCACAAACTATTGGTTGCATTGTCTTGATTTCACCTGGACTAAAGATGTGTGATATCAGATGAGTATCAATAACAAATACTCAGATAGGATCTTTAGGAATTAACACTTGATTGACCCTTAATGGAATAAGGGAACCACAAGTATACTTAGTATACATATATATATAAAGAAATATGAGAGATCAGTTTAATACCGAGTCATGAAATGAGAGATCGGTTTAATACCGAGTCATTACAACTGCATATGGTTTACTATTATGTGATGGATTAGCTAAATGAATGTTTTTTCTAAATTATGTGAATTCAGAATAGTGAAGATTATGTTGTAAAAAAATCCCCTATTATTGAAGTAGTAAATGAGGATGTTACACTTATTGCATTATTTCGCTGAAATATGAATAATCTATTTCTGAATTCATGTGGGACTTCATTTGGGTAACCAACCATCCCAAGAAAATTTATAGGTTTGTAAGTATTTACTACAAAAGGAGGTTTGGGTGGAGGTTATGCCATATTGTTTAGAGGAGGTGTTTCAACATGAGGGTTAAAATGGTGGGGAATTAGAGGTCTCTGAGGCAATGGAGTGTGATCTTCAAAGTATTGATCCTTTAATGATTTTTTTCACAAAATACTCTATTATTTATAATAAAAAAGGAAGGAAATGAGGAATACCTTGATCACTTGTAAATGAAGGACCCTCTTGAGCTGGAGTGTATAAATTGGTACATGGACTGCTTGATCCAAAATTTTCTAAAGTGTTGGAATAATATTCCACTAAAGGTTGATCAGATTCAACAATAGGTACAATTTTTTCTTCTGACCTCTGATCACCCAAGGCTTTCCAGATTTTTTTCTCCTTGGATTTGTCTTTCCTAACTCTGGAAACAATCTTCTGGCATGGTCTAATTTGAAGAAAGATCTCCTTCCTTTCAGCTTTGCAAAATTGACAAGTTAATCAATAAGGATTTGAATATTTTTCACTAGTTCTTACTAGATTTATTACAAAATACAGAGCTGCCACTAACATATTATGTTGATCACTTGAAATAACTTTCTAGATGATGATTTTATATGTAAATGAACAAAGATTTACAAATTCTCATAGTATTTTGTTAGGATTCTCCCAGCGGAGTCAAATTTAATGGAAAGTTTTCTTGTACTTTGGGAAAATATAGAGAAAATTAATTTAGATTGGGCTCTATTTTAACAAATATCAACAAAGGATTGGGTTCTAAAAATGAATTTATATCAGATACAATAAAAATGTTACCAGAGACACATATTTTTAATAATTTTCAAGAAATAGTCCCCGAAAATGATGCCAGAAGTGTGTTGGTACCCTATCTTACACCTACTCGGGGGTTAAGAAACTTTAGTGAGTGAAATGATATGCTTTGAGGATTAAAAAAATTATGTCATTTTTTAACCAGGGAATATGTCTAACAAAAGCATTTGAACCTAAGTTTACAGGATTGAGTGACACGTACTCAGGGATGGCCTTCCTTATTGCTTTAGGCCTTGCCTTTGACCTAGGTGAGAGAACCCATTGTGTAACCTGAAAATGTAAGGGGATGATTGAAATCTTTAGTCTCTTAGTTTCCTTTTGAAAGGTAAGTCAGTCTTAGATGATCATGGCCAATGAATGCACTATTTAACTCTCATAAGTTGTCACACTAAATGGTGCATATGTCACTCCAATTGGACTCAGGTTACTCTAGAAAACATAAGTTTCATTTGATTTTGCATATTTATGGAAAGGGAAGTAAAACTTACAAATTCCCTAGAAAATGTTTATAGGAAAAGAAAATAAAGGTGAATTATAGGATTTAAGAAATGGTAGGTTTATATTTTGTGTGAATGGGAGATTAAAACAAGATGGGATTGACTATGACAGGTTTCTTAGAACTCCAACAGTGCCATAAATCATTCTAGGTATAAAGGACACTCAATTAATCAGAAAAAGTCCCTTGGAGAGAAGGTATGCATTCATGGAGGCCCAAGAATACATTATTTCATACAATCTTTAGGAGATTACACATGGAATCTCATGTAAATGTCCTGACAAAATATTCACAACTTCCTACTTTTTACACATAAGATACAATTAAAGGCTTACAAAAATATTAGCAACAGAATGGATGTATTATGAATTTAAAACTATGCATAGTACTATGAAAAGAAGGCTCTAATTATAGTAAAAAATCAATTACCAAAATACCACCATCAAGACCAAATCTAGTGTAATTCAGAGGAGCCATAAACACAAGATTGCAACAAGAAAAATAGCTGAATAGATTAGAGTATATTGCCTAAGAACAAAGCATAAAAATCTTAATGAGCATGCACACAATTCATTTTCAGATTTTCAATTTCCTTAACAAGGGAACATAAAGCCTATGATCTCAATATTATCACTGGTTGTACGTTTGTAAACATCTTGACACGAGAAAATTTGAAGAAGTAAAATGACTCACAGACATCTCATTAAAATTTAGAATTCAATAAAAGCACATCAATTATCTCTGTCTGTTATAAAGATTAGAAACATTTAAACCGCCTCTTGTATGAGGACATGCCCTAATAATTTATACAATTATATTGAGTCCCATTATTTTATTTTACCCCATTTTTTCTAACAAACAATTCCCCATCTTTTTTACAAAAGAATGAATCTTTGTTCGAATATTCCTTATTTAAGTACCAATATCGATTCACGGTTATTGAACCAAGAATAGTTTAAATTCTATCATGTCATGTGGAGTAATTGCTAATAACTACTATCAGGTGTGAGTTGTGATAACTGAGGCTCCATGTCATCACCTTTTCATTTAATTGGCAGTAATTTCATACCTTAAATCACCTTTTCCATTTCGGGCAAGTTGTAAATATTTTTAATGATTTTGGATATGAAAAAGTGACGAGATGTGATATTAATCATTCTTTCTTCTTAAGAATGTGTTTTGAAACTCACACAATAATTATTTATTCTTTTTGAAATGAATGTCCTTCTGTGTGATTTGATACATCCATCCAAATGATGCCTTTTTTAATTGATGCCAGTCTATTTCACAATTACCAGTATCATGTGAAAATCACGAGTAAATCTATCATTTACTCATGCAGGATTTTGTTCACAACAATTCTCGAGCTTCATTTTTTCTATAAATTCACACTACTCTCTTCATAATTTTTCATCTTTTCTTCAAGTTTTAACGTGATAAACTTAGTGTAATTTCTTTTGGTAGGATGGAGGGAATAACATTAACACCTAGCTTAAAAGATCTTTCATTAGAAACTTTGTGTCAATTTTTCGACTGTATGTATGGTCCAAAAGAGGCATTCGTGAGAATGCTATTTGATGTTATGGATCAAGAAGAATGTGATATTTGAATGACAACTTAGGTTTTCAGGGTAGCTTTGATTAGGAGGCTAATAAAAATAAATCCAGTTTTTTCTACTTTCTAGACCATGTATTTCCACTTGTTCAAGAGGGAAAATCAGAAAAATCCTGAAGGATTGAAGAAATTATGGCTTAAGTGTTGGCCTACTATGAAGAGTAATTCCACCACAACTTGTCCTTTTATTTGCAATGAAGAATTTGTTGGAAATTTTTATTAGATAAGGTAAAAATAGGGATCAAATCCTGGGGCCATTACAAAATGAGGAACACAAACCTACAAACAAGAAGGAAACGGAAAAGACCAAGAAAGGAGTTAAAAATGCTTAACTCTTACATTGAAGAACAAGACTTTGTAAAAAGAGAGAAAAAAAGAGAGGAAGATAACTAGTATTTAACACTACAAAAAAATAGAAGTTTTCCATGGTGGTACCCAAATTGATTCTTCCTAGGTCTTTGAGCATCATCATAGGTTAAGAAGGATGCTTAGAGACAGATGAATCATAATATAAGTCATTTTGTATCCGGGGATGAAATTTAGTTGACTCTTTGTCACTCAGTGTTGGAAAAAATGGATAGCACCGTATTAAGGGTTTGATCTACCCTCACTGCTTTAGGTTGTGCCTTCAACCAGGGTGAGAGGACCCATTCTGTAACCTATATTGATGAAGAATATCAATAAATCTTTCTTTGCACATTTTTAGGATGACCTTGAGAAAATATGATCAATACACCACAATCTAACTCTCACAAGTTGTCACTTCTAGAGAATGGAGATATTTTCTGGATAAGGTTTAGGTTACTAGAGACATTAATTGAAACCTGATTATTTCTGCATATTTTGGCATTAGAATTTGTTCATTTATGGATACACAGTACAAACAGGGATAGTTCTTGTAGAATTCATTGTTTAAGATGTTTTTGGTGGGAATTTAAGCAAGATAAAGTTGATTATATCAGATCTCCGAGAAAATTTAATAAATCTTGGAAAATTCACAAAACAGAATGCTTCGGGATAGCCAAAATATTCCTTCAACTAGAATGTGTGTAATAATGGAAGCCCAGAGGTGCACGATTTCATACATTCTTCAATAATTTAACACAAAGGATCATGTTAAAGACTCAATTAAACATTAGAAATCCTGGTTCATCATGTCTAAGATACACTCATAGACTAACAAACAATCTTTGTTAACATAATGAAAGTAAAGTGATTTTAAATTGTTTATTTGCATCACAATATGAAAGCTATTTTCATAATGAGATTAAAAATGCCACAATACTAACACATGGACAAGATCTTGTGTGAATTATAGAGATTCTAACATAAGATTGCATCAGGAGCAAGAAAAACTATTTAAAAACATTCTAAAATGAAGCAAACACAATAATTCCCATGATTAACACAAATTAATTCAAGACCTATTAAATTCATCACTTGGGAAAGTTTTGTAACAATCTCAGAGCTCGTCAATGGATGTACACTTGCAACCAACTTGACATGATTAAATTTAAAGGCACAGGAAATAAACGGGTTTCTTAGACAGTTTCTCAAGAAGATCGTTTTCTCAAAAAAAATTCATACAAATTAAACAACGCCCTTTTACTCTCATCACTTTTACATGCTTTTATATGACCCTTTTCAATTCAAATCTCTTTTCCCCCAAAAAAAAAAAAATTTTTGAGGGAAAAATTATTTGTTTCACATTCATTCTAGAAAATGGTATTCATGCACTTCATCTTATACTACCAGTGTTCAAAACATGAGTCATTTTGATGGGATCCACTTGTATCTGATTGGGATGTCTGGTTATTGCTTTCAACAGGTTACTTGAACCATCCCCCTCATATTTTGATTAAGCAATCATCTCAAATAATCATTGAATGTTTCCAGGATGTTTGTTGACATGACACACACCTATACTTATCTCTTGAAATCCTTCTCGAGCTCAGTGCACTTCACTTCTTGTCTTACTAGCTTAAATGCTATACAGGATGTCTGTCAAATCACCATGATTTACCAGTTCTGCTTGTTCATATTTTCTTTTAGTATTTAAATTTCCCTTGTGCAAACTGAGCAAGATCCCTCCTACCTCATGGGAAATATTTTTCCAAATTGAAATATGTGTCTCCTTTGGGCTATAAAACTCAGTTTTGTTCCTTTGTAGTTATTTATTTCTTTCATAACTTTGAGTATAGAAGATTCTACCAGGAGAAATGGAAAAGAAACTCGTGGCACACAACTTGAAGGATATTTCCTCAAAAGATTTGAATCAGATTTTCGAATTTGAGTAGACCAAATGAAGATTTTGTTTGATTCTTGTTCAAATTGGAATGTGCGGGAGACACCAAAGGACCATTGACATATCAACGAGTTCGTTTAGCACTTTTAACCAAGTTGATCAGAATCAATCCTGTGTTCACCTCCTTCTAAGTCATGTATTTCCATCTTTTTAGATGGGAGCACATGAAAACACTTGAGGATTTGAAAAGATACTAGGTTGAGAGGAGGCCTTAGGTCTCTGGGAAAACTAGTTTTCAATGCCCCTTCTTATGCAATGAGGAATTTGTGTCAAAATAAATTCCTAAGGAATCATACATATTGTATGAAAAAACCTCCATTGATATAGTGCCTACCATTTCCAAAAAGTGAGTGAATTGGAGAAGAGGGTTCAATTCCTAGAAAAGAAATAGGAAGAAAATGTACCCTTGCCATCATGTCCATTATCAACACATTCCTTAAGAAAGAGGAAGGGTGAAACACACACTCATTCTCCTATCATCATCTCGGATGGAGAAGAGGACCAATCTATCTCTACTCATCATTTGAGGGTAGCACTTTATTCAGCTCGGGATAGCAGAGGGTGGTTTGTAACTCAGCTATCCATGTGTTTGATGCATTGTGCCCCTTGTTCTAAATGGGAACTTTGAGGTCCTCAACCAATTCCTTCTCCAATGGAAAATCCACCCTTCCTCAGGAAGTGGGAAATAGGAACCAGTTCAAAACCTCACATTTTTCCTAGTCACTGACTACAACATCTTCCCCTCTCAACACTTCAAACACCCCTCTTCAGAGAAATCCTAGCACATCAACCCTTCACAAGGGAAAGGGAAAATAACTTTCTTTTCAGGTGGTCTGGACCTCCTGGATTGGGTATCATCCTATCAAAATAAAGTTGAGCTTGAGGAGATTATGGGTCATCCTAGGATGACCCTGGAGTCATTAATGGGTATGGGGATGTCCAGGGAACTTGGCAGGGTCGATTATCTTTATACAAATAGCACGGGGCATCCAATGAATTTGTACCTAGGAAGAAAAAACTTTTGAATAGACTTTCCCTACTGAGGGGAAGCTATGAAGTAGGATTAAAGGATGTTTGAGTACTATTCTCTTTCCACTATTTTGACCTTTGATGTATGTACATCTCTTTTTTCATGGGAAAGGGCCCCTATAAAACCTTATGCGAGGTAATAAATTGGTTGTCCACTATATTGAATGCAACATCCCCCTGAGGAACTGAACTCTAAGTGTCCTTTAATTCTTTCTCCATAAAGAATTAATGAGGAATAAGAGGAATTGATTGCTTCATACCTAGAAATGATGTATCCTGTTGTTTCTCAATGTTAACAATTCTTTCCATTTTTGGGGGATCAATTACCCCATCTCTATGCTTTAATTTCTTTGGTGTATGGGAACCTACCCTCACCAGGACTTGGTGATGGAAAATTTTTGGCTTCTTGTGTGCCCTTTCAAACTTCAACAATTCAGGTGGTTCCCTTTTTTCCTCTTTGTGTTTCTTGGGATGACTATGACCACTTGTGATAGCTACACTCGTTAACTTCTCAGTACTATGTTACTCTGGCACAACATTTGGGAGGACCATATGTGAATCTAAACCCTTTCCCTTTTCTTGGAGTGGCATTGCAGGAGTAATTGGATCATTTTCTATGGATTTCAAGAGCATTATTTCAGTTTTCTACCTAAGGGAAGACATGGAAGTACCTGTCTCACTTGTGGTTGTTGTCCATTCATCGATAAGCCCAACAGTAGGCCCCCTGGAGGAAAATAAAGGAGCTTTTCCTCCCAATGGGTCAAGATTATCATCACCCTCCCTCAGATGTGAGAGATCATCATCCAAGTTTACAAGAATTCAAGTGATTTAGAATCTTTTTGTTATATATTGATAGGTCAATGTTTATCTAGGTAAACCAAATCACCATTCTCCTCATGACATATATTATCCTTATATAATGATCATCGATTCTTCCTCATCCCAACTTGGGGGAACTATGGGTTAAATTTCTACCTTCCGATCATTATAGACTTTACTTACTATATTTAAATCATCAACAAGTCCTTCGGAATGACGAAAACCTTGAAATCCATAACTTGTGACAAAGTCATCCTTGAAAAATCTCTCTTAGCCTAAAATATTCTTCATCCTGGAATTCATCCAATAGTTCTCAAAGTGAGGCTCATGCTTGAAAGTATTAGCCACATTGTTAACCACCCACTAAATTTCATTATTAGGCCTAGCTACAAATGTGTCCTTGGCCGAGCTCTTCATGTCTTCTCCAATCAATCTAGCTTTTATAATGGAGGTGAAGGAAAACTTACCAATTCTAATAGGGAATTTAACATTCGTTTTGTGCCTACCAAGAAATTAGCTTGTGTACATGGCACTAATTGCCTTGTTAATTCACATAAACAAATCTTGGCATCCACATACCTCAACAATTTGAAAGGTTTTCCTTCAAAACCACTAACTCTGATGTAAGTGAACATCTTGTATTGAATGAAGTAACATCCATACTTCATAACTGCTTTGCCTTGCTTGCTCATAAATTTTACATTACTCCTATTCTGGTTTGAACAAACAAATAATTGGTGCAATGAAAGCATCATTTACTAATATGATATTTCCATTCAAATTAGTTAATTACAATTGGGGGAAAATTTCATGCATTGGGAACCATTTAACATCATCTTTTGGTGATAATTCCGGGAAACACCTATGTCTTTCTGCAACATTGTATACCGGATAAGTCATCATATAAAACTCCAAGTCTCGTAGTTTGCCCCATTTCAATTTTAGCTACCAAGGTAGCCATATGATCATGAATTGTATCAAAAACAAAAGTAGCCCAACAAATATCTCCTTTCCTTTCCAAGATAATACATATGTAGGTGGACATCCATTCTTTAAATTCATTTGTAGTCTCTAAACTAGCCATCCGACTCAGGAGAACAATGATATCTTCAACCTCTTCAACGAATTGAGCTCTAACCAGATCTTTTGAGGATTTTGGTAGATTCCTTTCTATCTGTAAGGAGTCATTTTGTATTTATCATCTTTCCAAATTTCTTCCTTTTTACTTCATAATCCTCCAAGGCAAATTTGATACCAATAGTAATGGGGTTTGCAATTACAGGTAATTTCATAATTACCCTTATGGCTGCTAGTGTTAATGTCAACACCACATCCCCACTCCCATCTAATACTTCTCTCTTCTTAGAGTCATAATTCATCACACAATACCACACTAAATTTGGTCATTGGACAGAAAGTGGAATAGCACCCACCAAGGCAATACAACTATCATGAATTGCCTTCAAGGATTCACTCATGTGGGCACTACTCAATTGTTGATGAAAATCATTCAAGTCAGCATTCATCAAGTATGTATTTGTTATCCTGTCAAGGTCACTTGTGACCCCCGACATACCCAAGGAAGAAAGTGGCATAGTCTTTATTTAAAAACCCTAACCTTACTTCAACCATTTTTTTATGGAAATAAACACAAAACACGGAGTTTCAAACTCTTACTAGTTTTTGTAGGTGCCTGAGCAATTCTGATTCAAGATGACAACTTTCACACTTTTCTGGTTCACAAATTGAGCCCCACAATATCTCAAAAGCACTTCACAGATAAAAATGATGAAAGATCATCAAATTAGCAATAAAATATGAATACATTCGCATCCCCCAAGGTCCTTTATTTACAATAAGAGCATTAATGGTGGTAGAATTAAATGCATTGCTTTACAACCGTTAACTCTATTTTTGCAATTTCAAATTTGGGCCATCCACATGGAAAAGATCTTAGTTGAGGCAAGCTTAGGGGACTTTTTCATTTTATGCCACTCAGAGGAATTGTGTGCTTTTAAACATTCTGGCCCGCCCACCCGCTTTCAATATAGGTTTAACACGTGGCTTTCCTAGGGCATTGGTGGAGTCATGGATCATTTTTACACCTTTTTACCTTTTCAAAACAAAGCTAAAATTTCCAAAATACCTCCGGTGACCCACCTTCTTGTCTTTGATGTAGACTCAACACGTGGCTTTATCTGGGCACTTGCGGGGTCACACTTCACTTTTATACCTTACTCCTTTTTCAAAACAAGGCTAAAAGTTCCAAAGTCTTCCGGCGACCCGCCTCCCGCTTTTAACTTAAAAATGGCCACGTGTCCATTTGCGGGATTTAGGCATTCCTTTTACACTTTTACGCCTTTCACCATAATGCCTCAAAATTCCAAAAGGGCCCACCTTCCTGCAACCACTCATCTTATGACATGTGTACATCTTCAAGGTCAAAGTAAAAATTTACTTTTCCACTTCATATTGTTTAATAGCAAATTAAAAATTATCAGAACCACTAGACCAATTTGGCATTTTTTACAAATGTAACAAAAGTGACAAGTTCACCAAATAGACCCGTTGTTTTGCATCCAATTAAATATGACCACATGTCTACGAGATCTTTGGGACAAAAAATAACAAAGAAGGCACGATCATGGAAAATAAAAAAGGGAAAAACCTACCATCTATGACCAAACAACCAATAGGCACACATGGAAAGAGAAACTACAACCGACACATAGCTCAACATGATTCATGCCCATATAAAAAGGTTTAACGACAACAACCTGATAAATATGAAACAACATGCATCCACACAGGAAGATAGAGATTATTTCAAACCATGTAGATTATTTGAAAAAAATTATAGTCTGAAAGGAATGAGGTTAAAATCAAGCACCAACGCGCTAAAAATTATGCCAACAGATCTAGAAACACTAGCTAATTTTTGGAGATCCTTCATTTGCTACCATCATAACTATCTTTGATCTTAGCACCCTTAGTGCCCTTGACATTTATATCTTCTTCCATATCATCCTTGGAGCTACTAATGTGAAATTTAAAGTTCCTTCTTTTAGTGCCCTCCTCCATCCCTTCCAACCTATCACTTAGCTTTTTGACCTAGTACTCCAGCTCTAGAAACTTCTTCTTGGACTTCACCTGAGCAGAGACAATTTTCTTAGAAGCATTAATGACATCCAACATAGTTTCCCTTTGACCAACATTGGTTTCCTCCATTTCCTGAAGCACCCCTTCTAAGTACTGGACCTTTCTACTCAAATCCTTGAAACCCTTTAAATTACCATCCCAATTTCTTTTTCTTGAGGTCTCTCTTCCCCACAACCTTCCTCACCCATTTCTTTACTTGAATCCTCCCCCACATTTTTTCATTTCCCAACCTTCATCTTAGTAAGGCATTCCGTGAGAGTGAGGTCATCCTCTTCCACCTTATCTTTCAAAGAAGAGGACAAAATAGGTTTCCCATTTTCAAACAGTAGAAGGATGAGCCCTTCATGTAGAGGCATCTCATCTTTCTCCTGCTAGAAATCCATCAAAGAGTTAGTTAGAGACATAAACAGGAAGAAAGGGATGCTCACCATGACCTTGTGGTGGAACATATTCAGAAGGGTCATATGGTGGGTATATATTTTTGGTATTTTCCTTACAGAGTGATATACTTCATGATTTGAAGGCACACATCTCTCCATATACCCATAATACATGACCTGGAGATACCATCCATAAAGAAAGATCACCTTTCCTTTCCCACGAAGAACAACTCAATGATTTTTGGGAATGAGATCCCAATGGAGGCATATGTTCCTCATGAAGAAGCCTTTGCGAGATGACATTCATTCACTCTCTCATAGGATGGATGATTTTGAACAACTCCTTTCTCACATGGATAAAAGGCCATCGAGTCCACCGCCATACTGAGAATCTTGAAGCACCACCATTTTCTATGAATAAATGTAGAGGAGGAGAATCCAACTCCAAGAATCCACATCAATCGCTCCGAGAATTTTTTGAGTTATACCTCTAGTTCCTTCAAACATTTCTCCACCACCTTTTGTTTCAAAAGCTACAGGCAAGAAATCCTATCTCAAGGGTGGTCTAAGTCTTAAGGAATGGGTGTCTTCTTATGAGAAGAAGTTGGAATTAATTCAAATTTTGGATGGCCCTAGGTCTAGTATTAATGAATTCATGGCTTTAGACATGTATCGGGACTTTGTAGGAGACATTGTATTTGTTCAAGTCTTTGAGGATTTTTGGGAATTTTTCTCTAGGAAAAATAAGATTTTGAATAGGCATCCTCCTTTCAAGGAGGACTTCTTAGGATCAAAATGACAATGTATCTTTTCTTTTTATTTTTTGTATGATATTAAGAATGTATATAGATATTTCCTGGGATGGAGACCACTATAGAACCATATTTTTATTTTCTTAAAAATAAAAATGATTCACAATTTTACAATGCATTTCATGTTTATAATAGATCTAAGTTTCTATCAAAAAAAGTGAAATCATATTGTACTACATTAAACCACATACATAATTGAAATTAAGAGATTAAAAAAGTACACAATAGTCAAGATTGAAGATAAAAAAATGAAGAAAGAAAGTTTTGAGGAAACAATCCTAAGCTTGTTCAAACAATTATTAACCTCAAGTTCCTTGACATTCTTTTCCTATGCTTATGAAATTCTTTCATTTTATGCATCGAATATATGAAATATCCTGAAATTTATTATTCACCTATCCCAACATAGAACATGAGTATTATATATTGTCTCTTCATCATTTAATCAAATTATTTCATTGCATTACTCTTCCTTAGCCCTTTTGACAATTTGGTTATTTGGGCTTCATATTAAACCAATAATACTATAGCTAAAAGGGATTTCAGATATGATTTGATCAAAATCCCATGTTAGGGTAATTGTTCGTAAGTTTTGGGTAAGTGCACCAAGTTGGGGACAATTAAGTGGACATCAAATCCTGAATTTTACATTAAAAACAACAAAACATCAAATTTAGTCTTCCACGGACTTGAACCATGCCAAAAGTAAAAATATGTCATAAAAATGGTACCATTGCGTAGGGGAGACTGTTAGCTTTGTAGAAATACTGATTTCAAAGTGAATAGAATAGGATAAATATGATTTTATAATTTTTACTAATAGTAGGTCTTTAAGACACTTTTTCCCGTGAATGTTTATGTGTAGGTTTAAGACTACAAATTTTGTTTCGCTTATCAGAATGTGATAAAACTTATACCATCCCAACCGTGGTGAAATTATATACATGTTCAAAAAAAAATTATTTGATTTCAATATTTTTTGATGAAGTTATATGCGGAGCAAACGGAAAGTGCTCTGTTTTCTTTATGTTTTCATACCACATTCACGGAAAAATCATAAAAATAAAATATTACTCAAAAAAATAAAAAATAAAATCCATCCCAAGATAGATAGTGGCATCTAACTTCTCACCAAAGGAGAAAAATATATATCAATTTTTGGTCATCCAAATCGTGGGCAAACGGACTATAATTTTATAGGCGTTTTAAAAAAAAAAATACCAAGTCATTGAATTTTGAGTGTTTAATATATCTAATCTTGTCCTTTTTTAAAAAAATTAGTATTTTAGAAACTAGATTACGGATGCTACGATTCATATTAGTATATTTTTTTAATTTTGAAAATATATTGCTAATAATCCCTACAAGTTGATATTATGTTGTTATTTACAATATGACGTCCACTTCTGACCCCCTTTTTGTCCCCAACTTCTGCACTTACCATTTTCAAAAGTAATTCTATCTTCATCGTGTACAATTTTTTCAAATCTGCAATCCATATAGTCAATGCACTCTATAATTGAGACCCTTCTTGTACATAATTTTTCTTTGACTTCTTTTAAAATCTCAATTCTTAGTCAAATTGCATCCAGGTAAGTATGTTGTAGCCAATTTTTTTAGGTGAAATGATATCTTCATCTTCTAATAATTGATAATCTAATTCGATTACTACCTCAAACTTGGGCAAGATACCCTCCCAATAATATAGTTCATCATTGCATTTTTCTATCTAGTCTTTGACATCATTGATTCTTTCTATTAATTGATCATAACATCTTACTATGATTTCTATAATTTAACCTCCTTGTTTAGATAGCAACTCCTTCCATTTGTCCACAAAGTGTCAAACTTTTCCTTAGATTTATAAACCTCATTTAAGGCCTCTCTGGTTATGAAAACTGTTATTTCCTTCCCTTCATCCACTTGTTGTAAGAATATGAGGATAGTGTTTTGAATTTTTCCTTCAACTATTTCTTAGTTTCTTTATCTTAATCCATCTTCTGCGATAAAACCCCAACGTCCACCATATAATTCTAATTTAATATTTCTCTAGTAGGTTTTCCCAGTGGGATATGTGTAACATTATAATCACTCAATGTGATTTCACCTTTTAACTTATCACCCTGTGGGGTGGCTATTTCTAAAGTCCTGAATCCTTGTTGATCTATATGAGTTTTAGTCAAGATTTTGGCCTTCTTAGGAGCTCTTGTGGGTTTTGGGAATACAATATTTCTTATATCCACTATCTCCTCTTGAATTGTCTCCTTCTCTTTGCTTGGAAGGAGTGCTCCTAACCACCTAGTTGTGAGAGTATTTCCCACACTTACTCCTTGTGATGTGGGTTGTGGAATTTTAGAGAAAAATACCATTTTTTTGGATGCATCTTGAGGATATTGTAATAATGGTACCTCTTCATGTGGATTTTCCACTTTTACTATTGTCTCCTTAGATTCATCATGCAATGTCATTACCTCTAGTTGTTATTTCTCCTATCCCTGAGTTTGGGATTGACTATAGTTTTCTTGAATCTTATTATAAGTTGGTGTTTCTTCCTTTTCTTTTCTTTCCATTGGGATGACAACCATTTTTTTAGTTTATCTTAGAGCTTCTTTGACTGGGCTCTCCACCTTGGATGATTCCTCCTCCATTGTATTGTCTTCCTCTTTTAGAGACTGATGTTCATTGGAGAGATCTTCCTAATTTTACACACTATTGACCTTTTGTTTTAAAAATTCTCTCTCTTGTTATTCTATGGGTTTGGGACCCAGTGACCAACTTCTGATCCTTGTCATCAATTAGTATGTTCTTCTCAACATTGGCTTCAATTGGTTTTGTGACCTCTTCTGTAATTTCCATCATGATCCCTTTTACAGAGTCTACACTTTGAGGGACCTTACCATCCTTTTCTGCTTCTAATTATTTTGGATATTTATCCTTAGTGGAGACATCGTATGTATTGTAGGAGGTTCATTTACAATTGTTTGAGTCATTGTTTCTTTTTCTTGTAAAAGTTTTGTAGTCTCAACTTGATTACTTTGAGATCCCACTTACTTTTCAACACTTGATTCCTAAGACACTTCTTTCATCCGATCCCTTACTTAAGGAACACTTTTATCCCCCACCATATATATTGCAACCATTACATCAATAATTTCAAGTGGAGGAACTTATTCAAGTGTATCTACATAAAATACTTCAATTAGTTTCTTCATTTCTTTATATGGTTTATTATCCTTATTTACATCTTGATCTCCATACTAAATTACACTTGACTCCCCTTTCCTTATTCTCGTCACAATGCTACTAGGCTGATTAGACATGGGGATAGTATGAGTTATTTCTTCATGGTCTAACTCTACCACTAAATTTGTTGAAATAAGACTAAAGTTGCAAATTCTAGTAGTACAGCATGATGGAGTAACATGAATTTTTTCCTGGACGTGTGGTGGTATTACCTATTTTGCTAATGTGGTAACCAATTTTTTTTAGCCTTGGTGAGTGGGACTTGATCAATGACTTTAGGCTCTTTAATTTTATGTTTCTTTGATACATGACCACCTTCCTTTATTGGACTACTAGTATCCCTTACCAATGGTGGTATCACCTTGGATTTCTTTGTAACTCTTTCAAAATATTTGAGGTAAGGTGTCTCTCTTTCTTGAGTACTATGCACTTTTAGCTTAGGATCAACACTCACCAATAATTATCTCATATTTTTCCCCATACTAGATGATACTAGAAATTTTAGTGAAGGAGTCCTTGGTTTGGTTACTCCTGCACCTTTAGCTTGTATGGGATCTTCTTGGGTAATTGGGAATCCCGCATTGTTTTTAGATACATCTATTTAGTGTTTTGTGTTAAAGATAGCATGGAAGTTCCACTATTGCTAGTAGTGGTAGTCGGTTCCTCAATAATACCTAAAGTGGGTCTCTTGGTAGGAAATTGAGGAGATTTTCCTCCTAATGGATCAATATTATTAGCTCCCTCCTTCAAAAGAGGGAGATCTCCCTTCAAGATTCCCAAATATCTGAATTCATTCAACACTTTTGTATTTTGGATGGACAAGTCCATACCTTTCCCTTGCAACCAAGTTAGGGTCCTTCTCATTACATTAGTTATTCTCTCATGTGGATTGTCTGACTCTTCCTGACCCCAAACTATAGGAGTAATTAGTTGTGACTCAATTTTATGGTCAATATAATATTGAATCATTATTTTTTGATCATATGTAATTCCTTGAGGAACCACAATAATCTTAAAATAAATGAATTATCTAAGGGTCATCCTGGATAAATATATCAGTTTGACTTCTTCCTCATCCCTACAGTTCATCCAATAATCCTCAAATTGAGGTTATTACATAGGTGACTTTGACAACACACCTGATATCATAATTGGTCCTAGGTTAAAATTTATCTAGCTCAAACCTTTTCATCACCTCTTCCATCCCCATATCCTTTCTAATGGTGGGACAAGAATAAATCCCAATTATGATAGGAAACTTAATGGTAGTCTTGTGTTTCTGAAATCTATTTGTATACAGGTTCCAACTACCTTGCAAGTTCACACAAGGACCATTTATCATCCACATACCATGGTAATTTGTATGGATGTCCATTAAATCCACTAGCTATAATGCAAGTAAAAAATTTGTATTGAATAAAGAAGTAACCATATTCCAATCTTGCATTTCTAGCCTTCTACTTTGGATATCCTATATTTCTCCCACTCTGGTTTGAAAAGGCATACCACAAGTGCAATAAATGCATCATTCACTTGTCTAACATTTCCTTTCCACTTATCTATATTTAGTTGGGGTACATCTCGTACACTTTTTATATTTAAAGCTTAAATTTCGTGGGAGGGTAGGGAATGTCTTGTAGTATACAATATTGTAAATTAAATAAGACATCATGTAAAAATGAATATTGTAGGTTATGCCCATCCTAACCTTTGTGGCTATCTCCATAAGTTGGGCATGGATTAATGCAAATATAAAAGTTTCCCAACAAAATTTTCCTCTTTCTTCTAAGATAACCCTTATGAAAGGGCACATCCATTCCTAGGAACATGTATTTTATTTCCAATCCTACAATTCTACTCAACATCACAATTAAATCTTCAACCTCCTCAACAAATATTGCCATTATCAACTTCTTAGGGTTTATTTTAGTGGGACCTCTATTATTTATCAACAATTTAGTATTTATTAATATAACATAATCATCATGTTTGGCCTCAAAATTGTTCTATGTTGACTCTATAGTGATACCTATTGGTCCCTCCACCTCTGGTAATTCTAACATCAATCGAAAAAGCTTCTGGTGTTAGGGTTAACACCCTCTCTCCACTTCCATCTAGATTTTTTTTTTTGTTCTGGATCATAATTCTTGGCACAAAGCCATACGAGTTCAAGATAATATATCAAAGATGGTAATTTCATAGCTGTGGAAATTTTGTTAGAATCAATGGCCTTCATTCCTTTACTTTTATCTGGAGCATGGATTCTTTGTAGAAAATCATTTAAGTCAGTTTTAAAAGTTTTGTTTTTGTGATTGTGTCCAAATTACTAGTAATACCAGAGGTTACATGAAATATTGACTCCATAGGATTCACCTTATGTGATTTAGCTTTATTTCTTCATGCTTTACAAATTGCAGACTTGGTAAAATAGGAAAAACACAAGTGGTGCATGAGAACTTACTCATTTTCCTTAGATTATGAAAAATTCTTCTTTGCACTCATGTTTCTTAAGTTCCTTCAATCAACCTCACCTTCCATGACTGATCTTTTCTCTTTATAGTGTAAATTTTTTGAGCTAGGGATTCTATATTTTTGTGTGCATAATGAGGGTATAAAATGATCAAAGAAAATTTTAAAAGGTCTCACCTTGATCTCGTATAGCATGCATTAATGGCGTAGGCATAAATGCTTCAAATCATAATCGTTCGATGTGCTTCTCCATTTTGAATGTGAGCCATCCATGTGTATCTATTTGAAGAATGATGGGGTTGGGGAGTTTTCTCGCATTTCTGTTCATTTTTCTAAGGGGTGCAAAACTATATATTAGACCCGATTTCCCATTGTTAACTTTGATTACAAGGTTGACACATGTCCCTCTTCGTGCTTTGGAGTTGTAACTACACTTTTCACTTTACCGGTTGTAAAATTAAAAGGTGAATAAAATGTTCATTTCCCCACTCCAATGATATATTTACACATGTTTCCTTTCAAGGAGCGGGGCTATGTCTGCATTTTGCATTATACTCTCACCAATATTACTTAGAATATTTCATCGGGCTTCGGGATTATTTTACACATCACAAATTTATATCACTTCGACAAACCTTAAAGTCAAGCTGATACCACGAAGTAAACCAAAACATGCCACATGTTTTCAGGTGTCGGGGAATAAAATTCAGTTTGCATAAGAACTTAAACTAAACAACACACTGGGAATTTTGCAAGGATTTTTACATGGCTCATTGGCAACTTTCGAATGATCTTTCCATGAAATTTTATTTTGTATGGATACTCGATTTAGTAAAACAAATTTACACATAAATTCGGTACCTTTCTTGGTTTAACATTGATTTTTTTCGAAGGTATACGGGTTTTCATGTTGTACATGACCTTGTTAATCATGGAAGACAATTTTTTTGAGGACACATTTCAAAACATGGTGCAAGCTCAAAATGAACACCAATATAACTAATAGGATGTGGGAATGTTCCATTTGTTCCCATAGTGCCCACTTCACTGCATCGATTGAATCTTCATTCCCAACTCTTTCCACATAGCCAAATCACTAATTTGGGGAATGTGAGGCCCCAAGGAACTATTCCACATATGTGTAAAAGAGCTGACCCAGCCTTCAAAACTTCTCCCAAGCTTACCTTGTTAGATGAATCGATAAAATAGGGAACAAGAGGAACAAAGGAACTATTCATCCTATTTCCACTAAACCCGACTTGTCCACCTCCAAGCCGATAACTACCCTTTCTGGATGGATCGAAATGTAGTGAACTAGAGGAACAAAATTTTTTTCCTCAAGTTCCTCCAAAGGAAGATTTGGTAGATTTTTTTGTACTTTGTCCATTTATTCTCAATTTTTGGCAAAGTATGGAAATGGAGGGTTTTAACAAGGAGGGTAGTTTCCATAATTTATCTTTTCCCAATTTTTATCAATTTAGATTGTCCAAGTCCAAAATGAAAACATAAGTTACCAAATATCCTTTAGAGGGGGTAGTTCGGATAACAATTAATTTGAAGTAACTTAACATTTATACATAAGTTTTGATTCCCAAAATAGAAACTATGTATTCTCAATTTACATGATTTCTTTTGGATCAATTCATATCCATTTTCACATCATAAAAATATATTAAGCTACAAGTGATCTCCACGATACTTAAATTCTTGGATCGACATTACAAGGGTAAATTCTCCATAACTAAGGACAAGTTACAAATTTCCTTTACAATTAAAATTTTAATGGTGCGTGAAAGCATATCCTAATTGTCTCAGTGATCCCAAGCACTTTACATTATTTTCCCTTCTAATGGTGTTTAGTTTCTAGGACAACCTCTTAAATGCATTATTATGACATCACGTCATTCAAGACACAAGGTGACATAATACCTTTTAACCATTGCAACTAATACACCTCCACACACCCAAAAACCCTCCACTTGGTTCATGGGGGATAAATTTATTGATTACATTAACAATAACACTAAAATCTAAAAGACTACAAGAGAATATTTGCTTGATCATATTTCAATGTTGTAAACTTATATCCCCCAATTTCCCTAAAAACAAGTACACTCATTATTTAGCATTTTATGCTTAACCTCAAGATAACTATACAATTACATTTCTTAGACCTTATGTCCCACATGTCACAAAAGTGACTCTAAGCCTTAAACTAAAACATCCCACAAAAATTCAAGATACATGAATATAATTCCTAGCAAGAATCCCTCATACTCTAAACAATGTTTAACCATTACCATTCCTATAGGGTGGTTTTGTGAAAATGCTTTGAAAAGCATACAAGATTCTAAAGAATCCTAAAATTTGTGATCTTATTTTCTCTATTATCGGAGGTGCTAAAGAAAGATAAGAAAACTAGGCTCGTCCATTAATTTTCAGTTTTCTAAACTAATGTGTTCACACACAAGAGTGTGTCAAACAAGAATCTTACTCTAAGGTTTTCCTTTTTGCTTTGGTTCTTCTACAACTTCTAAAGTAATTAGTAAAAATAAAAGGATTTCTTTCATTAATAACACACAAAATCACACTATGAAATATCATTTCATTTCTAGTTAAAATGTACATCTACACCATTAGCAAGATATATACCTATAATCAAAATCACTCCTAGAATAGAATGCCCATTTTCCCAGGATAACAATATGCTAGAATTTATTACTCATCATAGAATAGTCAATAAATAACATTCATGTTCATAACAATAATGAAGATTTACCCATTTCATATTACATGTATTTCAAAGATAATCCCATTATTACAAAAGCAAATATAACGCTACATTTTCTTCATGCCCTACACTACCGCAACCACTGCATGGTTAGCAATACTAATGGCATGACATCCATCTACATTCTAGAAGAAATTATGATATCATAATATTCCAATAATAATGAAAATAATATTTAACACACTTCTAGGAAGAGTAAGAAATACAAATGCCATTTTATTTCATTTTTAAGCCAACGAGAGAGATAGAGAGAGGAGAGAGAAATCACTATTTTTACACATTCAATTTATTTTCAGGGAAATTTTCAATTCCTATAGTTAATTCCTATAGTTATGCATTATTTTTAAGCCAACGAGAGAGATAGAGAGAGAGAGAGAAATCACTATTTTTACACATTCAATTTATTTTCAGTTGAAATTTTCAATTCCTATAGTTATGCATTCATGTATACATGGTTTATTGATCGTTATTTTACTTGGATAATGTCATATGACAGTTTCACCCATTTAATCGTAAATTTCCAAAACGTCAAATTTAGACATGTTGCAAAAAAATCAGCATTAAAAATCATCTCTAAGACTAAAAACACATGAAAACCAAGCCATACCTAATCCCCTATATATAAGGAAACATCTGGAGTTATATCCCCAATATGGAAAATCTGGGTTCAATTTGTGCCCGCCTTTGAGCTAATGATCGTAAATGCACTTGAATGACCTCGTCGCCCAATGACCGAGGCCAACTCAACCCACCTAGAAAACTAACTTTTAAGGTTATTTTATATAAACTAAAGGTTGGTAGTGATTATCACAGAGAAATACTAGAGGTATGCGAAGCTAACTCCCATTTCTACATCTAGGGCCAAAATCGTGGTCAAAACCAAACTACATTATTAACTTTTAGTAGTTGTCTAAAGTCAACTGAACTAACCCACTAGGCTCTTAAACATGTGACAAACCAAATTTGAACAAATATTCAAGGAATAAATAGGGTTCATTTGAACACTCCATGTGACAGGAACACGGTCCAAGTTTGATTTTCTCATTTCGGGGTTTATAGGGATGTTTTGTGCCTCATTGAAAACATGTTTTATTTAGATTTTACAAGGTCTCCAAGGAGTACTTTTGAGCTAGCATTCAAATTTAAATCTTCTAACCACTTGGCTTCCAATTAATCGGCCAACGTACTAATATCAAAGTTTTCCAACCATCCATGAGGTAAATGGGAGTAGTGTTTACATTCATGGTTACTTGTCTAGTTGCGTATACAAAACAAAGGTAAATTTTTCTATTAAAGATAATACATCTCATTGAATTCATCTAAAAATTATTTTTCTATAGTTTGAATGATAACTCCATCAAAAAAATAAAACTACAAATAATACATCTCATTGAATTCATCTAAAAATTATTTTTCTATAGTTTGAATGATAACTCCATCAAAAAAATAAAACTACAAATGTTAAGATCATGCAAGCAAGGGTAATATGACCATGTCTAATAGTTAAGCCAATGCGAGGTACAAGGATCACCATATGAACTCGCCCACCTTCTCAATTGTTTCAAATAACATTAAGCTTTTTTATCAATAGTTATCATGTCATACTTCCACAAAAAAATTCATAATAAAATGGGACCAAGTTAGAAGTTAAGTCCAGAGCCTAAATCATGGTGTTAAGCTCACATTTTTCCCTCACCCAGGTGGGTGCGTTAAATCAGATTTCTTAGAGTCAATAGAACCATCCAAGCCCACCGCTAAGTTGGGAATGACACAACCCATAGAAATAAAACATATAGGTCAAATGTACAAAGCCAATTATAAGAAAAGGAGTATCCAATTTTTGGCATATATGTTTAAATGGAATTAACCAAGGATAATACCAAGACCCACCTTTCTCCCATGTGCAATCTTAATATGGGGTATAAATAAATACAATGGTGATAGATGGTGGCTTAAATTGCAAATGTTAATGATTTTGTCAAAAGTAAAAATAAATATAGTCCTAGGTGAACACCATACAAACCATGCTTGAACCATTCAAATTGGCTAAGTTCGAAAATATGGAATATAGATTACGTGGTTGTAATGTATAAGCAATAAAAATTACATTGAAAATAAGGTGGAGACTATAAGGATTACATGGAAAATATAAGAAGGTGGCGAGGGTTTTAGGTTTATGGTAATTAATGAGGCCAGATTCCTTGGGAGCGCTTAGCTTCCCCAAGAATCCAACTCCAAATTCATTTTTGAGTTTAATTTCTTTCCTTATTTTGGTTTCCTTTGTTTTGGTACTCCTATATTTTTTTATGTGATGGAAAAAATGGGATCTCTCCGCCAACTCCAAATTCATTGTGTATGTTTTTTATTTTGCCATATGCATGATTAATAGGTAGAGATTGAATATGGAGCCATTTTTTTGCAAGGAGGAAGATTTTACTCTCAACAATGTATTAATTAAAAAATTGTAGTTGTTGTATTAATTAAACAATCATTCATTTTACTTATAATCATTATTAATATAAGCAACTTTGTTGGTGCAAATCAACATACCCTCTCGGATGTTGATCAGACTTCTAGTTTGACATTTTGGACATCCAGTGTGATTGCACAACATTGAATCCTCTCCCCAAGTGTGGGACTTGAAAAATGGGAGAGGAATCTCTAGATTAGAGGTTGGTTCCTCAACTCCCCGATCAGATATATCACTTACAAGTTGCAGAGGTTTAAATTCCTAGTTCCTACTCTAAATTCCAAGGGGACAAAGATAGGGAATGCAAGAAAAATGAGACTAATGCTAATGAGGTGATGCACCAAAGGAGTAGCAGACACCTAATACTACAATACATACACAATCCACAAGAAAAAACTAGCACAAAGCATGCACAAATTGCTCAAGATGTAATGAAAGATTAGGAAACAATGGTAGATATATGAAAGGATTGAGGGATTTTAATCACAGAGCATACATTATCATTCTAGATCCAATACAATGCATTACAGTGACCAAGAGGCAAAAAGGGGTGTTGTATTGCATGGAAAGGTAAAAATTTCCACAAATTCTGCCAAAAAGGAAGAAAAAGGGAAGTTGCAGAGCTGAAAAAGTGTCTCTCCTTCAAAAATGAGCCCATTCTGCTTTTACAGTGCAAGAAGCGACCCCAGGAGAGAGAAACACGGGAAAACATGGGAGAGCTTCAACCACCAACCAAAAATGCAATAAAACAACATGGGCATCCTTACAGGCCCATCCCCTGACATTTTTCGCCATGCTGGGAGAGAATGCGAGCCATTCTTCATTAAAAATGGTGGTTGAAACGTCATTTCTATACATGACCACGTGCCAAAGGTGTTTTTTCAATTTTCTCTCTCTAAACTCCAAAAAAATATAAAAATGACCTCAGAATCTTGTATATAATTTCATCATCTTTCCATTGATATAAAGAACTTGAAAAACCGAGCTCTGGATCGAAAGATATGGCCATTTGAAATTTTAAGGAAAAATAGGGCCAAAACAGATTAGCGGGCGAAAATTTTGAAATTTGCCACCTTTTGCATTTGGGAAAATTTCCCCAAAAATCCTCGCGCTCCACCATTCCAGTGCCATGTGGCACGTGTTGATTAGGCGCGGGATTTTAATGCTTCATTTTCCATCATTTTGGCCTTTGGAAAAATTTTCAAAAATTCTCCGCCGGGCCGATGACCTGAGGACACGTGGCATCACATGATTGGGCACGGGCCTTTAACTCTTGAATTTTTCCATCACTTTTGACCATTTTCCTAACTTGGACACATGGAAAAACCCCATTGGCTATGGGCTTTCTCCTTCCTTTTTCCTGCGGGCCTGTCCTGTATTTTTTTCTGCCACCGGACACGTGGCAAGATGTGATTGGTTTACGTTTGAGGGGGCGGACTTTCCTATTGAAATTTCTTTTGATTTTTCTTAGGGAAAAATTTCAAAATTTCCCCCACCTTCCGCCGGTCTGAGACACGTGGCAAGGCATCTTATTAGATCCAGGGCTACCGGCCAATAATTTTCCTTTCCCTTTTAGCCTTTGGAAAAAATCCAAATCTCCCCCTGCGCTCCGCAGCTCGACCCCCAAGGACACGTGGCATAACCTCATTAGCTGTGGGTCTTGGGGCAAAAATTCCTCTTGATTTTTGCAAAAACACTTCGCCAAATTATCAAATCTTCCTCCACGGTCCGCGGGTCTTGAGACACATGTCATGAAGCCATTGGATGTGGACCCCATGGGAAAAATTTGACCTTGCGCCCTCACAAAATATTTTGCCAAAATTTTAACTTCACCTCCACACTCAAACTCGGTGCCTGAGGACACATGGCGCAATGTGGTTGGGCGTGGGCCTTTCCTTTCAAAATTTTCCATGGCGCTAACACTTAGTCATTTTTTTCATTTTTCCCCTTGGACACGTGGCACGATCCGATTTGTCGGCGGGCCTGCGGGAAAATATTCCTTTTGAAAAATTTGCCAAACACTTGGTAAAAAAACCAAGTTTTCCTCCGACCCCCGCCACTTCCTTCGACACGTGGCACCATTTCATTGGCTGCGGGCCTTTCAGGGGAAAATTTCCCACAAAAACTCCATCGGGCCATAACTTCAAAAATACATGGAGTTAGGAGGAAAACTTTACCTTTCTGGAAAGCTGAGAAAGAGATCTATCCAATGGTGCCATTTCCAGAAAGTTTTGAGTGCCTGAAAAGAAAAAATTATGACTGAGGCACAAGAGAGGGAAGAATGAAGGGAGTTAGCCACAAAATGTGCAAGGGGAACATTTTGGATAACAATTTTGGTGACTCAGAGGGGTCATCTACCTGCTGGATGAAGTTACCAGTTGCTTGAAATAATCCATTGGGCATGGGGTCATCAAATTCTTTGCTTGGTACCCCAACTGATCATAACACTGCAAGGAGGAAGATGAAGGGTGGCACATCCCGATTAGGGTAAGGCCTACAAAACACATTTCCAGAACAACAAGCTTGTGCCAAAGCACTTAGGGAAAGCAAAGCTAATCTACAAAAACAATGTGCACAAGCACTTAGAGGAATGAAAACCTAAGCTAATATGTACAAGGTGGAGAATTCCCTTCAATAGCAATGCTTTAGATGGATTCCATTGACTAGAATCTACAGTTCTTCGCCATCCAATGAAGACAATTGGAAAGCATTGTTGTCCTTACACTTTGTGACCATGTATGGGCCACTCCAAATGGCATCAAATTTTGAATGCCTTCCCGGTTTTGCTCTATCTGCATCCCATTTTAACACTAGATCTCCAACTTGGAAAGATATATTCTTGGCCTTTCTATCAAAGGTCTTCTTTATCAAAGCTTGATCCTTCTCCATTGCTTGGGATGCCTGATTTCTGATTTCTTGGAGCTCCATCAATTCTGCATATCTAACCTCCATGGGCTCAAACTCCAACAACTCCAATTGTTTCATGAGTTCCAATGTTGGCAACTCAAGTGACATGGGAAAAATTGCCTCTCTCCCATAAACAAGCTTGAATGGGGAGTTACCTATAGATCTTTTAGGAGTTATCCTATCAGCCCATAAGGCTGATTTCAACTTAGTATGCCAAGACCTTTGATTTTCATCAAGAGTCCTCCTAATGATCCTCAACAAGTTCTTGTTTGTAGATTCAACTTGGCCATTACCCTGAGGGTAATAATTTGATGAAGTGCTTAGGTAGATCCCATTCTTGACAGCCCATTCAGTTACCTTAGACCCAATGAATGCCAATGCATTATTTGATATTATTGTAGCAGGTATGCCAAATTTGGTTGTTATTCCCTCATAGAAGTCTAGGATGCTAGATTCATTTGCTTCCTTGAGTGCTACTACTTCAGTCCACTTGGTGAAGTAATCTGTTGCTGTTAAAATCCATTTGTGCCCTTGGCTTGAATTGGGATTAATGACTCCAATGAAGTCCAAACCCCATTGCATGAATGGTTGGTCAACTGAAATTGGATGCAATGGAAGGGCAGCTAGCCTCTCTTTATCTATGAAGAATGCACAATTCTTGCACGTCTTGATCCATGCATAATAATCATTGAAAATCTTAGGCCAATAATAGCCAGCCCTCATGATCTTTAGAGCTATCACTCTTGGTGCAAAATGACCACCAGCTGATCCACCATGGAACTCTTCCAACACCCTATGAATATGATTTGTGCCAATGCATCTCAGCAGCACTCCATTCACATCCCTTTTCAACAAAAAACCATCAACAAGGGCATATGGGATAGCCACAATCAAGTGTCTTCTTTTGGTCTTGTTCATCTCTGGAGGGCATAGACCTATGCTTAGGAAGTGCATTATGTCTTGGGTCCAGCAAGGAGTGAGGACACCATCATTTTCCTTTTGAGTGCTTCCTTGCTCATGGCTATCTTGCAACGCCAAAACAACCTCCTTCTCATTGCATGTTTCCTTGTGTTTGTTTAAGACCAACTGCTCACACAACCCTTTTCCTCTGAATAACTTGGTTACTTTGATCTCAATTTCATACTCCATGACACAAGTAATCCAACCTACTCTCTTTTCATTTAGGTCTTTGTTGAGGAGGAAGTCTTTAACTCCCACATGAGAAATCAACAATTGAACCTTGTTGTTTGAGACTAGATGCTTGAATTTCTTCAAGCTCCTGATTACTACAAGAACATGCTTCTCAATGAAGGAATACCTCACCTCATAGTCCTCCAGGCTTTGGATAAAGAAATAAATTGGCTTCTCTTCATTGTCTTTGTTCTGCTGTACCAAAATTGTAGAAATAGTATCATCACCCCCAAATGCATAGAGGATGAAATCCTTGGAGAAATCTGGGTTAATAAGAGTTGGGGCTTGAGAGATGGCCTCTTTGATTGCTTCAAAACTTTCTTTTCCTTCTACTATCCATTTGAAATCTATGCTTTTCTTTAACATCTTGGTGATAGGCTTGACTAGGGCTGCAAAATTTGGGACAAACCTCCGAACAAAATTTATTCTCCCCAAGAAACTTTGAAGGGCCTTCTTGTGGCTTGGAAATGGTAGTGCTCTTATGGCTTCAACTCTTTTTGGATCAATTGCTAATCCTTCTTTGGAGACAATGTGGCCAAGGAGATTTCCTCATGAGCTAGAAAAATACACTTTTTAGGATTCAAGGATACTCCAAATCTTCTGCACCTTTGGAACACTTGCCTCAAATGAAAGAGATGGTCTGCTACATTTTTTGAAAAAATAGTGATATCATCAAGATATATCAGCACCATGTTGTTAATCAAATCCTTGACGCCATGTCCATTGCCCTTTGAAAGTAGCTCCGGTGTTGGACAGACCAAATGGCATTTTCTTGTATGCATAAGTTCCCCATTTGGTTGTAAAGGCTGTCTTGAACTAATCCTCTTCTTTCACCATAATCTGATTGTACCCCAAATAGCCATCAAGTAGTGAAAACCTCTCAGAGCCAGCAACAACTTGCAAAATCTGCTCCATGGAAGGAAGTGGATAATGATCCTTGAGAGATGCTCTATTCAAATCTCTGAAGTCAACACACAATCTGATTTCCCCACTCTTCTTTCTAACTGGAACCAAGTTGGCTACCCAACTAGAATGCTTGATAGGGAATATGATTCTTGATTCTATCAACTTATTCAATTCCTTTCTCATGAGAGGTTCCATGTGTGGATTGACTGGCCTTTGTTTTTTCTGATGGGTTTAGTACTTGGATCCAATTCAATGGTGTGTTGAGCTAACTTGGGATTGAAACCTTTCAAATCTTCATAGCTCCAAGCAAACACATCAGGAATTCTTGACAAAGTTATATGAACTCATACATTTCTTGCTCAGTTGTCACTTTACCAACTCAGAGTGATTTTCCTTCTTCCACCAAGATGGACACTGAATCTTCTCCCTTGACTTGGATGTTTGCTTTCTCCTTCCTAAAAATCATTAGGATTGAAAATGGACTCCAAAGTAATAAGTCCCTTTGGTAGTTTGTTGGTTCTCAGCTGTACCACTTGGTCACCATACTGCTGCTCCAACTTTTCCTAATTTTTAGCTGAGAACTCAGCCTCTTCTTGCAAGAAATGGATGATTTGCTGATCATTTTCAAACACTTGCCAACTTACATTGTTGTCTGGCACTGAAGGCCTTACAATCACATGGATGTTTGGCTGTACCTTGTCTTTTTGAATGCTTTCAACAACGTCAAAGGCTGCCCCAACTGCTGCAAGCCTGTCAACAGCTTGGTTCTCTTTTCTAGGAATGGATTTTATGCCAAAACCCTCAAAATCTTCAATGAGGTCCCACACCCTATTTTTGTAGCACTTGAGTAGATCATTCTTGACAGCATGCTTCCCCTTAACTTGGTTGACAATCAACTCACTATCACCAAAGACTTGCAAGTTCTTTATTCCTCTCTTGATTGACCAATGCAATCCTTATATCAAAGCTTCATATTCAACAATGTTATTAGAGCATACAAACTGGAATATAAAAGCTGAATAATACTTAACTCCTTGAGGTGAAACAAGCATATCTCCACCTCCTACACCTTGTCTACTCCTTGATCCATCAAAAAACAACTACCATACCTCATTTTCATCCTTGTGGTTTGGCTTGGTGATGCTAGGAATAGGTTGATTTTCTTCATGCATGCAATAGACTCCTAGCTCAGATTCTTCTATTTCTTGATAAGGATCAAAAGCATGCACCTTGTTTGCCCATTCATCAAGAGTTAGATCTGGGATGCTTCCTACCTTGGTGTCAGTTTCATCAGTGCTTGGATAATCCTCTTGATCAAATGTTGAACAATTGGTATTGATCTGACTTGGAGTGTAAGGCTCAATGTGAAAGTTTGCAATAGGTTCAGATCTGATTGTGGCCTTGGTTCCATATCTTGTTCTGAACAACATGTGTGACCAATCAATAGATAAGTAACCTCTAATCTTGGCTGTGAAATCCCTTGATAGACATAGGGAAAAGAGTGGTGGAAGATCTATTACTGAGACATCTTGTAAAACAACAACGTTGGGACATGCATGCAAAGTAAGAATCAAGTTTTTTATCACTCCAACTATTGTTACTACTGTCCCATCCAATTACACTACCCCTTTGGATATGACTTCATATTGAATTCCCAACTGATCAGCTATTTTCTTGGGCATTATTGAACTACTTGCCTGGAATCAATCATGCAATTGTGTACTAATTGGTTTCCAATGATCAATGAAACATAGAATGGAGGGGGCTTCAACATTTTACTTTGCTGTCCTCCATGATTCCCTTCAGGCTGGGAAGAATTTGTGAGCACCTTCTCTTGCATTTGGACTTGCTGATTTGAAGTTGACCAGTCCTTCATGGCAGCTTGTAGTAAATCTCTTTGGCCTGGGATAGATAGTGATTCCCACATTGATATGTTTACATTTGTCTTCTTCATCTGATCAATGATGTTGAATGAAAATGAAGCATCTCTTTGCTGTCCCTTGACCTACACATTCATCCCTTACACATGGGCAGCAACAACCGGGTGTTTGAGTTGGCCTAGGAGTTGTTTTAGGCAGCCCTTGTGTGTTTGGAACTAAATTTTGTTTGCCAATAATTGGTGGGGTGATAGAAGATTGTGGATTACTTGGAGCCAATGGCTGTTCTTCACCCAAATTTCTCCTCTTTGACCTTGTGTTGGCTGCAACACTTTGGGGAATTATTTGATTCATGCCACAAAAATCTTTTGCCTGCCAGTTTACAAGTGTAGTATCATTTGGAGCTGATTCCTACTGGAATGTGTCTTGTTGTTGGTTATTTCCTTGACTACCTTCACCCTCCACACTAGTTGTAGTCACCATTAATGCTTGATTTAAGGCACTATTGAAACACATAGACTGGTTGTGAGGTTCATTGCATGGGAAACACCAATCATACTCTTGAGCTATGTTGTTTTGCACTAGCACTAATGCCTTAAAGGCAGATGTAACGTTGGGATTATAGGGCTGAAATGGTCTGTTGGCAGGAGGTCTTGCTTGGTTTAGATTTGCAGCTAGATTGGGTGGTCTTTGAGGTTGGTATGGCTGCCTGTTAGGCTGAGCTTGAGGCTGGAAAGAAGGCCTAAAACCTTGGGCTTGTTGCCTCTTGAGTGTAACCAGCTCATTACCTAGATTTTACAATTTATTCATGACTTCTTGAAGTTCATTTGAGGCACTAGAAGATGAAGTAGAAGCTTCACTTGAATTCTGTTTCTAGGAGTGGGAAGAGGAGCTAAATTAGGCACTTGACTAGTGCTTGGGCTTTCTAAACTTGGGTATAATAGCATTGGAGGCCTAGGAGCTAGCTTGCCAGCTTTAATCAAACAATTTTCAACTCTAATGGCAATGCTATAAGCAACAGGGATAGGTGTGCCTCCCATGGATTGAATTAACATAGAAATATCAGAATTTAAAGCTTTAAGGTAATATAGAAAAGCACCTTCTCTTTGCTAACCTTACTCGCCACCGGGATTCTCTCCCAAGTCATTTGAAACTGAAGTTGAAGTTAAGTCGGTCACACCGCTCATTGGGAGCTCTCTTGATGGTTGTCAACTGTTCCAAAAGGGACAAGTTATCTCCCTTTTCTCCAAACTACTCATGGAGGGCTATACATAGCTAGTTCCAATTTTGGATAGAACCTGAGGCAAGACTCCTGAACCATTGCAAAGCTTTCCCTTTGAATGAAGATGCCAACAGTTTGACAACAACTTGCATCTCATTGATCTCATGGATTGCACAAATATTAGCAATATCCTTAACATGATCACCAAGAGTGGTCTGATTTTCTCCAGTAAAGTATGGGATGTTCTTCAATGTTGCAACTGGGATTGGATTCTGTGCATTGAGAGCAAGCGGGTTCTTGCATGCTGAAATTGACATAGGGGTTTTGTTGTGCCATTTTGATTGGCCTTAGAACCCTTATTGATTGAATGAAAGGCCTACCAAGTGGAGGAGTTGATAGAGTTCTGTTTGGTGGAGATGGAGACCTTTGAATTCTCCTCCCTCTTTGCCTTCTTCTTGGAGATAACTGCAGATACTCAAACAACACCTCTTCTTCTCCAACTCTTGACCTTGTGGTGATTCTTCTCATGAGTTTTCAGGTCTACACTACTAAAACCAGCTGATTCTTCTTCCTTGGAGTCACCAGATGTGCAATTTAGGGCTCTTTTAAGCAAGAAACTTGCAACAAATGCACATCAATTTGTTGCAATGAAGAAGACTGAAGATCAGCAACACCCATGGATGTTGATCAGACTTCTAGTTTGACATTTTGGACATCCAGTGTGATTACACAACATTGAATCCTCTCCCCAAGTGTGGGACTTGAAAAATGGGAGAGGAATCTCTAGATTAGAGGCTGGTTCCTCAACTCCCCTGATCAGATATATCACTTACAATTTGCAGAGGTTTAAATTCCTAGTTCCTAGTCTAAATTCCAAGGGGACAAAGATAGAGAATGCAAGAAAAATGAGACTAATGCTAATGAGGTGATGCACCAAAGGAGTGGTAGACACCTAATACTACAATACATACACAATCCACAAGAAAACACAACACAAAGCATGCACAAATTGCTCAAGATGTAATGAAAGATCAGGAAATAATGGTAGATATATGAAAGGATTGAGGGATTTTAATCACAGAGCATACATTATCATTCCAGATCCAATACAATGCATTATAGTGACCAAGAGGAAAAAAGGGTGTTGTATTGCATGGAAAGGTAAAAATTTCCACAAATTCTACCAAAAGGAAGAAAAAGGGAAGTTGCAGAGCTGAAAAAGTGTCTCTCCTTCAAAAATGAGCCCATTCTGGATTTTACAATGCAAGCGACCCCAGGAGAGAGAAACGTGGGAAAACATGGGAGAGCTTCAACCACTGACCAAAGATGCAATAAAACCACATGGCCATTTGAAATTTTAGGGGGCAAAATAGGGCCAAAACCATTAGCGGCGAAATTTTTGAAATTTTCCACCTTTTGCATTTGGGAAAATTTCCCAAAAAATCCCACAAAAATGCTCCACCGTTCGGGTGCCAAATGGCATGTGCTGATTAGGCATGCGAGCCTTTAATGCTTCATTTTCCATCATTTTGGCCTTTGGAAAAAATATCAAAATTCTCCACCGAGCCAATGACACGAGGACACATGGCATCACATGATTGGGCACGGGCCTTTAACTCCTAAATTTTTTCATCGCTTGTGACCATTTGACTTAGAAATGTGGCAAAACCTCATTGGCTGTGGGCTTTCTCCTTCCCTTTTTCCCTACGGGCCTGTCCTGTATTTTTTGCCGCCACCGGACACGTGGCAAGATGTGATTGGTTCGCGTTCGGGGCGGACTTTCCTTTTGAAATTTCTCTTGATTTTGCTTAGGGAAAAATTCCCAAATTTCCCCCACCTTCCTCGATCCGAGACACATGGCAGCGTCTTATTGGATGCGGGGCTACGGGCCAATAATTTTCCTTTCCCTTTTAGCCTTTGGAAAAAATCCAAATCTCCCCCACTGCTCTCCACCGGCTCAGCCCCCCAGGGACACGTGGCATAACCTCATTAGCTGCGGGTCTTGGGGTAGAAAATTCCTCTTTATTTTTGCAAAAACACTTTTCCAAATTATCAAATCTTCCTCCGTGGTCCGTGGGTCTTGAGACACATGTCATGAAGCCATTGGATGCGGACCCCACGGGCAAAATTTTACCTTGCACCCTCGCAAAATATTTTGCCAAAATTTTAACTTCACCTCCATGATCTGAAATTCCGATTGCTGAGGACACGTGGCACAATGTGGTTGGGCACGAGCCTTTCCTCTCAAAATTTTCCATGGTGCTAACACTTAGTCATTTTTTCAGTTTTTCCCCTTGGACACGTGGCACGATCCGATTTACCGGCGGGCTTGCGGGGAAAATATTCCTTTTGAAAACTTTGCCAAACACTTGGAAAAAAACCAAGTTTTCCTCCGACCCCCGCCACTTCCTTCAAAACACGGCACCATTTCATTGGCTACGGGCCTTTCAGGGGAAAATTTCCCACAAAAACTCCATCGGGCCATAACTTCAAAAATACATGGAGTTAGGAGGAAAAATTTACCTTTCTGGAAAGATTAGAAAGAGCTCTATCCAATGGTGCCATTTCCAGAAAGTTTTGAGTGCTTGAAAAATAAAAAATTATGACTAAGGCACAAGAGAGGGAAGAATGAAGGGAGTTAGCCACAAAATGTGCAAGGGGAACATTTTGGATAACACAACCTTATATTATGCTAAGTATGCCATACATTCATACTTATGCCAATTCATTATAATCGGACAACTTAATTACCAATCATAAATGTACTTAGTAACTAAACCTCTTTTTCAAAATGATGCAATATAGTACTCAATGAATTTATGAAACATATTTTCATTTCCTTAAGTTAAATAAAACAACATATCTTTATAGAAATATAATAGAATCTTGCATCCTGAATATAGATCATATAAGGATCAAGATTTTATAAACATATTTTTACTTCAAAGTAATTTAAAACAAAAATAATATAAAATAACAACCTCTTATTCATTTCTGAATGAAATATAATAGAAGTTCCTTGAGAAAAATAATTCTTACAATTTCCTTTTTCAGAATTGATATAGTTAACTAGGCTAACTAGCCTTTTGTTAATCAAACAATACAAAAGTACTTCATTAATGATAATTATAATCAAGTGAATTAAATAAATCTTCTTCATTCAATAGAACAAATGCAAACTCTTAAACTCCATCCTTCTTACACATTTCAAAACGATCATTTGCAAAATTGTTAAGAACTATCAATTCATATGAACTCGGCATTATAAGATCTATATCTCCTATAAAACTTGCATTACATATTATTTTCATAAAATAAATATTGCATTAAGCTAAATTCACAAATGGAACGAAAGAAGCACATAAAAATTTGAACCTTCCAATGAAGCACTTCACACTTTCATACATGTTACTTAAAAGATAACATTCATTATAATCTATTTAATCAAGTAAGATCAATTATTTAATTATTAATTTTTAGTATTGAATATAACTAATAAATCACTACCTTTGTGACATAATAAGGTTTATATCATACTATAGACAACACCGATACCTTAACCTTTTAGGTCAATCAACTATTTCACGAATGATACAAAATGGAGTATAAGTGTAATATCATATCTTTTATAATCTGAATAATATCTTATCCTTATACCCTACATACTCATTCATGTCTTATACAAGAATCATCAATATTATATAATTTGACAAGTTACTAATATGGGATTATACTTTAACATTATAATCACTATATTAGTTCTCTATTGTTACCATTTATATACGTTCTGCTATGAAATGTTTAGTAATCTTTTGTTATATCAAGTTTAAACATACTTTCCAATGGTTGATGTCACTTTGTATGAATTAACAAAGTGAGCCACTCCTAACATAACATTATATTATAGTAAAATAAAACTAAGCTTCTCAAATATTTCCTAGTAATCAAATGACTTCAACTATTATTTCCTTCACAAACAAAGAGTGAAAATAACCACAACTTCATGTGTGTGTGTGTGTGTGTGTGTGTGTGTGTGTGTGTGTGTGTGTGTGTGTGTGTGTGTGTGTGTGTGTGTGTGTGTGTGTGTGTGTGCACGTGTGCGTGTGTGTGTGTGCGCACCCTCAAAGTCTCGAAATGATATATCTTAGATCGGGGAATGAGTTAAGAAAAGGTCACCGAATTGATACTCGAGTAACAATCTCATTTATCATTAATGAAGGAAAGTGACATAGTCACTATATATGTTTCTTACTTAATCAATACAATGAAGGATGGTCAATCATTCTTATAGCCATCTACTTATAACAATCGAGATGGATATTTCATAACTTAAAACCCTTACAAACATTAAGGCAATCTTCATAACTGATTGAAGCCATAGAGAGGTAGGTTAAGGCCACAAATTGATATAATATCATTTCATCGATGTCGTAAAATTTTCACAATAAACTAAAGGATAAAAAAATACAAATGAGTTCATATATGGATACCTAACAAGTATACCTAGATAAGAACAAAATACAACCCAAGATAGGAGAGAGTATACAATCCAAAACAAGGCTATCAACCATTAATAACTTTTCATAGGGTTATGATGCACTTTGTAAGGTATTATCTCCATTTACAAGATATACCCGAACTACCAATAGTCATAAGAGCAAGATATGAATGGAAACCCTTTATAAAAGAAAACCTAGGTCGCATGATCTGTCACAAACCAAGACAAAAACTTTATATAACATGCACAAATATACACTTAGTTATTTGCATAATAGTCCCTACCAATTATTCATTTCTAATATTTAATTGTCATACCCAAAAATTTGTATACAATCATAAGGGAACAATAAACACAAAATCACTTTTTTTATATTTTATAAGCAACTCGTAATAACACACACCGTCATATAGTAAGTCATGTATATTTAAATCCTTTCTATACATGTGATAATACACCAAGTTCAATTCGTATTCAATTCCAGGTAATGATTTCATACCCAGATCTGAAATTTATGGAAAACATGCAATATAATAGTTTAAAATCAGAATCCATAGCCATTTTACACAAATAAAAAATTAGAGAAGGATTTCATTTATGCAAGTATTAGATAGAACAAGATATTAAGAAGAGATAAAGCCTATCATGCTTGGTAGAGCTCCTTTCTTCTTTCCTTTCTTTTTTGCAAGCTCGAATGGAAAGAAAATCAACAATGAATCTGAAATTGATTCCAAAAAAACCCATAATCCTCAAACATCCATTTTCTTTTTTATTTATTTCCCAAGGCTAATAATGGCTTATGGTATTTTCTCTTCTCATAAATATAATAACATGCACCAGTTGAAAATAAATTAAGAAATAAAAATAGGAGAATCAAACATCACGAGGAGCTCTATGAACTCAAAAGGAAAATAACAAGAATGAAACCAAACCCTTTATTTTTCCCCTAAAAACCATTGTTGCATTCCCTAAGGCGGTAATGGAAATTTCAAGATCATTCAATGCTCGATAGGATTGTCGAGTCCTATCAGATTTTCCCGCCATCTATTTTTGGCCATTTTTAAGTTTAGAGAAGCGAAACTTAACTCAAAATTCACTACTAAACCATTTAACCATGACTGTAGCCTTTTCTATCAAATTTGGTTGAGCTTCAACTAACTTACTAGCGGTGTATTTTAATTCTAGGTTCATAAATACACCTAAGTATGAGTTGATAAGGATCCTGTTGATGATCATCCTTGGTGGATTGGATTGCGAGTCATGGGAATCTTTAGGTTAGTGGGACGTGCAACCTAAAGAGACCTCAAAATTTAATAGAAATTGGCTCTTCTCTTGGTTACGAGATGAGGTTAGAAACACAAAATAAAAATATGAATTTAAAGGGGGCGATGCGCCAAACAAGCCTTCTAAAAGATCAATCAAGATCAAAACTGTTTGAAAAAGGAAAATAGTGAACAACTGAAAAGGGTGGTTGAAATGCACCATAGGTCATAAAATACTCACACAAAACACTACTTTGAACTACTTAAGCTTCAAAGATAGCAACAAGATTGGAAGATGCATAGTTTCTATGTGAAAATAAAGGAAATCAGAGACAATAAAGATATGCTAATGATGAACAAAAAATACCACAGGATATATTAATTACTCTAACAATTGTGCATAGTATTACATTTAGATAAGAGGCAAACTTGTTGTTACAAAACCTAGGAAGAAATCTAGAGCTTCAAGACCTCTGTCTTTTACAAAAGAGGGACTTGAGACAGAGAAGAAAAATCGACCGATTCCCGAATTATCTCTCACTATTTTTTTATATCTATCGCATACAATATATATAGGAGGAAGAGAAGATAAGAATCCCTCCTACACTCCTTTTCAACTGCTTTTAATTATGAAAAATGGAGTGAAGTGACAGGAAAAGATTTCTAGAGATATTTCTCACACTTTCCATTATCTGCCCCTTCTAAAAGGTTAGAGCCATGCCTATTTAATGCATCTTTACTATCTTGCAACTGAATCCCTTAAAATGGACTCATCTTTTCAGGAACATCCCCTTTGCCATTTATTACAGAACTAGATATTTTGTTCCTTGGTGCATTGGTTTCCGGCCTTATGACTCAAACAACATGTATTTTGTGGCTATAGTGAAATGACCCTTTAATGCAGATGAATAACTTGAGTCTTTGCAGGTTGGCATTCTTCACACGGGGCTATGCATTAACTCATTACTGAAATGACAAGCTAGGTGACCCTTCACCTCCAATCTTTTGAAAAATTCTTGATCATTAAATATTTCAGATAAGTCTTGTAATCACTCATACATGATATACGACTTATCACCTTTTGTGACATGATTCGAACCTAGAGTCCATTTGTTGTGAGATCCATGTGGGAAGCCCACACATCCTTAATATTTTTAATGCCCTTCAGGGTACTAGAAATGCACTATGCTGACACTTGGCACCGTCTGTGGGAACATTTTTTTTTCCTCTGGTGAGTAAGGGACCCCACCGTATATAATGTCACAACCATTTTCAGGTGGGACCCTTTTAGTTAGTTCTACATGGAAACCCTGTAGGCTTATGAGACTTTTCTCCCTTCTTTGACTCTTAAAGTTGTGACGGCTGGACACTTGGCACCATCCACGAGTCTGCTCTGTATCCTTTGTGCTTTGGCCAAGTCCCTTCTACTTGGTGAATATTTCACTCCGAATAGGCTTCGAAAACGTAGGAATCTTTTTTTCTATGGATTTTTAGATAACAGTTTGGTGACTCACTGGGACCATTAGCCTACTAAATAGAAAGAACCCACGATCTCCTACTATCAATTTGGTCTAGAATTGTGCTTCGAAGTCACTATGAATTTGAGCCGGTAGCACTTTTGATCCTTTTTGAGCCTTCATGGCTCCCGACTAAGTTTAACTCCTTCCTACCCTAATAAAAAAACTTCTGTAATTTATTTTTCTGAGAGTAGAAAATTGAAAAGATAGCCAACTATGAATTTTAGTTGCTCTGCATTTGTTTGAAGTGAAGCTTGCAACCACCTCAGCCAACTATGAATTCTTCATCCAGCCGGAGTCTTCCTAGGATCTGGTGCCTCTTAATGGAGTAATATAAGCGTGGGCCTATACAAAAGACAAAACATACATGCCTCAAATGAGTCATGCAGAGTGTGCGCAAACACTTATCCTGCTGAAAGCAATCTACTCCTACTAGTCTAATTGGTTTGACATAAGCTAAACGAACCTCTGAAACAGGAAAGGAAAAATAGCTTCCTTTTCTTATAAAATGTGGCCCTATGAATAATTTAGCTATTGATATGACCTGTAGAGAGGGTGAAAAATTACCTTTCACTCTTCCACACATGATACCAGTAAATAGAATGAATACCTCCTTTATATGTTCTTCTCTTTCTTGGATGTGTTGTAGAGCTGACCCTTGGGGTCCTAAAAATTATCATCATGCTCTGAAGTGAGCATGACTAGTGTTGAGTCTTCCCTTGGTCTTGAGGAGGACCTTTCTTTGGTGGGAGTTGGTCTGACTCTTTGCTTTTTCCCGTTATTCGGATTGCATCATTTAGCACAAGGATTTTTTGAGCCTCTCGAAGGGTGGCATCCCTATCCTCTCCTTCATTTTTTATAATATTTTTAGTGTATCCAAACTCTTTGATTGAAAGACATAAGATCTCAATAATTCTTTCTTATAGATTCCTAGGACTAGTCCCGGGGAGTTGTTGTGGGAGGAAGGCTGACTTTTTGTGGGGGTGATGAAGCGGCAAAGATTGTCATTTCTACAGGCCCTTCATTGATCCATCCCCCCAAATCTAATAATCACTCAAGATTATATTCTTCCTCCTCTTTCAAATATTTATGATTTTGTATGATTGTTTTTGAGTCTACAAATTATCCATCATATGTGGCTTCATCTTATAGTATGAAGGTCGTTGACGAAAAAAATTCTATTGAAGGTTTGCTTTATGGGGAGGACAAACAGAGAGGAAACTTCGCATCCTCTTTTCTTCTCAGCTTGTGATATGAACCTCCTGAGCCCATATCACTTCTCACCATATGCTCCTCTTATTTTGTATTTGGAGCCATTTCTTGTTGGAGCGGGAATATAGCTGCTCGAAGAAAAGGGGAGGGTGGAATGGGTGGCTTGGAGAAGGAAAAAGGGTGATCCCTTGGTGGTAATGAATCCATGATTGCACGACTTCATAGGATGAAGAGAAATGGAAGATGTGGAAAGAAAGATGAGTGGAAATGGATGAGAGGGAGGTTTATGAGCCTCTATAATGATTTTTTTGGACCATGTGGAGTCGCTGAATGTGCTCCGTAACTATTTTTATTGAAGCTTGAACTTTATCAAGAATAGACCAAGTTGATGCCATGATAAAATATCAATCTGAGTAGTCCCACTAGGCGTTCTAGGAAAAATATAGACGATCATCCTTAGTAGATTAGATCATTAGAGTCACAGGAATATTTAGGTTAATGGGACATGCGCCCTAAAGAGACCTCTATATTTTAAATAATTTGTCTCTTCTCTTGGTTGCAAGATGAGGGTTAGAAAAACAAAAAATAAATATGAATTTAAAGGGGGTGATGCACCAAACGAGCCTTCCAAGAGATCAATCGAGACCACAACTGTCTGAAAAAGGAAAATAGTGAACAAATGAAAAGGGTGGTTGAAATGCACCATAGGTCAGAAAATATTCACACAAAACACTACTTCAAACTACTTAAGCATAGCTTCAAAGATAGAAACAACATTGGAAGATGCACAGTTTCTATGTGAAAATAAAGGCGATTAGAGACAATAAAGATATGTAAATGATGAACAGAAAACACCACAGGACATATATATTACTCTAAAAATTGTGCACAGTATTACATTTAGAAAAGAGGCAAGCTTGTTGTTACAAAACCTAGGAAGAAAGCTAGAGCTTCAAGACCTCTATCTTTTACAAAAGAGGGACTTGAGACAGAGAAGAAAAATCGACTGATTCCCATAATTATCTCTCACTACTTTGTTTTTTTATATCTATCACATACAATATATATAGGAGGAGGAAGAGAAGATAAGAAGCCCCTCTACACTCCCTTTCAACTACTTTTAATTATGACAAATGGAGCGAAGTGACCAGAAAATATTTCTAGAGATCTTTCTCACACTTTCCATTATCTGCCCCTTCTAAAAGGTTAGAGCCATGCCTATTTAATGCATCTTTACTATCCTGTGACCGACTCCCTTAAAATAGACTCATTGTTTTAGGAACATCCCCTTAGAACTTTATTACAGAACTAGATGTTTTGATCCTTGGTGCATTGGTTTCCAACCTCATGACTCAAACAAATGTATTTTTGTTATACTAAAATGACCCTTCACCTCCAACTTTTTGAAAAATTCTTGAGAATTAAATCTTTCGATAAGTCTCATAATAAATCATACATGATATATGTCTTGTCACCTTTTGTGACCTACTTCGAACCTGGAGTCCATTTGTTGTGAGATCCACGTGGGAAGCCTACTCTTCCTTAAGATTTTTTTGCCCTTCGAGGTTGTGGGAATGCGTTGTCTTGACACTTGGCGCCATCTGCAAGCACACCATTTGTTCCTCTGGTGAGTAAGTGAACCCAGTGTATATAACGTCACAACCCTTTTGGGGTGGGACCCTTTTAGTTAGTTCTACGTGGAAACCCTGTGGGCTTCTAAGACTTTTCTCCCTTCTTTGACTCTTGAAGTTGTGATGGTTGGACACTTGGCACCTTCCACGAGCATGCTCTGTGTCCTTTGTGATTTGGCCAAGCCCCTTCTTCTTGGTGAATATTCGACTCCAAATAGGCTTCAAAAATATAGGAATCTTCTTGTCTATGGATTTTTAGATAACATTTTGGTGACTCACTAGGACCATTAGCCTGCTAAATGGAAAGAACCCATAATCTCCTGCTATCAATTTGGTCTGGAATTGTGCTTTGAAGTCACTATGAATCTGAGCTGGTAGCACTTTTGATCCTTTTGTGGAGCCTTCATGGCTGATGACTAATTTTACTCCTTCCTACCCTAATAATAAAAATTCTGTAATTTATTTTTCTAGAGAGTAGAAAATTGGAAAGACAGCCAACTATGAATCTTAGTTTCTCTACATTTTTTTGAAGTCCCTTCTACTTGAAGAAGATTTGACTCTAAATAGGCTTCAAAAACATAGGAATATTCTTGTCTGTGGATTTTTAGATAACAGATCCCAACTCAAATCCAATGCCTCATTAATATGGTAGAGTACATGTAGAGGAGGAAGTAGTGCCAGCTCACCTCCTTACCCCCATCTAAATCTTGAGCCATGTTCAATATGATATTTTTCCAACAATTAAAACCTTAGGTGATCTTTTTTTTTAATAATTTAAACAAAACATAGTCACACATAGTTAGGTCCCATTCAACATAGGTATGTCAAGGATTACAAGCCTTCATGATTTTGAATAACAATGTAAACCTTAGTCTAAATCAAGATTAGGTTCCCAACATTATTTTTTCCTTAGGTATTTGTCTAGGACTTTATAAATTTAATCATAAGAAAATTAAGTTCATCTTTGGAAAATACATAGGTCCCTTACTCATGTGTGTATATGACGGTATATATATAATCCTTCATGAATGAATAATATAAACCATATCTTTGATTTAGGTTAGGTTTTATTATCAACTTTGGCTTGTCATTATAATAATCTTAAGGTTGTGTAGTAAAATAGTAACAATTATAGAGCTCACCTCATCATTGTTAGTAATTCTCGATCCTTAACCTAGATCACATTATCTAAGTGTTTGAGTTACTAAGATCATCCAAGTGATCGGGAAAATTTGAGTGGTGAATTTTTGTAAACTCGTGAGTATTAGGGATTTTGGAAATTAGAAATGGAAAATTTTAGCAGTCAGGCTACCACCTAGTTTTCTTAAAATTTACACCAATAATTCATTTGTATGGGTCAATTTTCCTACTATTTATATGTAAAAATTAACTTATGCATGTATTTTACCAACATTTCTAATAAAAAAGTGCAAATATTCACCAAGGTATAATACATAGCCTAGGGGTTGCAAGGGGGATTTAATATAGACTTGCAACAAAGAGTGGTTATACATCCAACTTAGGTTCGACGACCATCCATTTCCTATCGTCCAACCTAGGTTATACGGAAGACAATGGATGATCGTCCATCTAGGTTGTATGGTCATCCATTGTCTACTATCCAACCCAAGTTAGATGGCAGATAATGGATGACCATCCAACTTAGGTTGGATGGCCATCCATTTCCTATCTTCCAACCCGGGTTATACGAGAAGACAATGGATAGTTGTCTAATACCCTTACAACTATGAAAAATCCATGAAAATTGGACCTGTCAAATCACCTTTTCCACAAAATGTTTTTAGAAATTCACCATCAATTCGAAAGTCAATTTTGGAGATTCTCCACCCATTCTAAAATAATTTTTCAGAGGGGGTCTTAAAATGAACCTTGAAAGTGAATAACAAGTAGCAAGGTAAACATAGTAGTAATTCCATCATAGTTATTTAAAAACATAACATTAAGTACATATTCTATCAATAAATATATGCAAGTATGCTAGATCAATAGAGTAAATAATATTGTCTCTAGAAAAAGCATTCACATACAATCCCAAAGAAAGATCATCAAGAAGAGTGTAATCTCATAGTAAATGTGTGTCAACTAACACAAAAATTAAGCACAACTGATAAAACAATAGGGGTATTACATACCCCCCCTTAAAAGCATTTCAATTTTAATGAACACAAAATTTAAGCAAACAAATAACAAATAACTTATTCAATCATCAAATATCCAAACATTATAGTATGAAATTATTAAAATCAAGTTTCTATAATTTTTATCATAATTTAATAATGGTTGTAATAGTACTTATTCAAGTTTTTGCTCGAAAACAAAAAATTCAAAATTAGTTTTTAAATCATAAAATATCAAAGTATCATAGAAAACTATAATTTTTCTACTAAACCAGATGCAGAAAAGTAGTTTTTATGTCTTCCAGATTCTCCCAGGTTATACTTTCTTCATTAAATTGGTCCCATTGGACCTTGCATGGACTTATTTCTCGTTATGCAAGTGAAAATTGTGAGTTTCTAACACCCTCACAAGTTCAACCAAGATAACCCCGGGTCTTGGACCCGTAAAGAATTCTAGTTTAACACATTTTACAAATCCGAAACATACTTTTAAAGCAAGGAAATATGAAAAACACCATACATCCGGGCCAATGTGGGAGGCAATGTTAATCAATAGGCTACAGGGTTGATCACTTCAAATATTTCAAATGGTCCAACATAATTATGTGACAACTTAGTTGATTTGCTAAAAGAAATAGAGATCTTTTTAGGCTTGACTATAAGAAAGACCTTTTCACCAAGTTCAAATTTCCTATCAACTCTTTATAGATCTCTGTAACTTTAATGCCTATCAACAACTTCCTTTAATCATTCCCGGATTAAGTTTACATGTTGTTCCATTTAAGTAAGCATATGAGGTCTTGTTACCTCTCCATCTTCTATGTTTTCCCAGTTAACAAGTGTTCTAAACTTTCATCTCGTATAAAGCTTTGAAAGGTGCCATTTTTAGAGAGGAATGATATGTATTATTATACATAAATTTGACCAAAGTAATGTATTCCTACTTTTAGCATGTATTCCATTATTCCATTATTTAATTTAATCTTTCAGTTTTCCCATCAGTTTTCAGATGTTATGCAAAACTGAAATTTAGTTTTGTTCCTAAGGCTGCATTTAGAGTTTTCCAAAAATGTGAAGTCATTCTTGGGTCTCTATCAGAAATTATTAGCTCAGGTACACCGTGCAGTCTGAAAATTTCATGCACAAATATTTTTGTAAGAATAAGTGAATCATCTTTTAGATTCCCTGGGATAAAATGAGCTACTTTTATTAATTTTTCAACTATAACCAAAATAACGTCATGTTTATTTTTAGACATAGGAAGCCCTTGAACAAAATACATGCTTATCACTTTCCATTTATACTGTGGAATGTTATGAGGGTACAATAATCTAGCTAGGTGCATATGTTCAGCCTTAACACGCTGACATTCTAAGCAATGTGACACATAGTCAAGTATATCCTTCTTCATCCCTTTCCAAAAATATTGTTTGTTTTACATCAAAAAGCATTTTTGTCACTCCGGGATGTCCAAAGTAAGGTGCATTGTGAAATTTAGTCATCACTTTCTTCCTTAACTCATTTTCCAAGGGTACATACACCCTATTTTCATACCTTAGGATTCCTTTATCATCGAATTTGAATCCTTTGTATCTCTTATCATTGGAATCTATAGCAAGTGTTGTTTTTACTTGCTGATAATATGGATCTGCTATCATTTCTTTCTTTACCTCATCTTTAAACTGAGTTCTCAAGGTTATAAGGGTGGAAATGTGCTTCCTACGACTTAGCACATCTACCACTCTTTCTTTACCTTTAATATAACTGATATAAAAATCATATTGAGACAAAAATTATAACCATCTTCACTACCTAGCATTCAGATTTGGCTATGTGAAGATGTATTTCAGCCCAAGGTGGTCTGTTTTCAACTCAAAGGGCTTCCTTAAAAGGTAATGTCTCCAAAATTTCAATGCGTATACAATGACAGTAAGCTCCAAGTCATGGGGAGGATAGCTTATTTCGTGTAACTTGAGATTTCTACTTTCGTATGCTATTACATGATCATTTTGTAATAATATACCTCCTAATCCATCTCTGGAAGCATCTATTATAACTGTAAAGCTCCCATTTGGATCTAGAATTGCTAAAATAGGTGCAGTAGTTAACTTTTCTTTTAATGTTTTAAATGCAATCTCACATTTATCATTCCAAACAAACTTTTTATCTTTCTTTTGCAGTGAAGTAATTGGAGCAGAAATCTTAGAGAATTATTTTACAAAATTTCTATAGTATCCAACAAGTCCCATGAAGCTTATGACTTCATTCACATTTTTCTGTGTTGACCAATTAATTATTGTTGTAATCTTTGATGGATCAACTGAGATTCCATATTTTTTTATCACATGTCCTAAGTATTGTACTTCAGTCTCATAAAATGAAAATTTTGAAAACTTTCCATAAAATTTTATTTTCCTTAAGACTTCAATTACAATCCTTACATGTTCATTATGTAACATCCTCATTTTAAGACTTCAAGAAGGGAATTGTTTTTACCATCTTGGTTCACTATTCTAAATTCACATAATTTAGAACCAACATTTTCTTAGTCAATCCATCCTACAAAAGTAAACCATATGCAATTTTTATGAGTCGGATTTAAACCAATCCTCATATCTAATTTATTCAAATGTGTACACAAAGTATACTTTTGGTTCCCTTACTCATTCAAGGTCATTCAAGAGTTAATATCTAAAGTACATATCCTGTTATTTGTTACGGATAACCCATAAGATATATTACATCTTTAGTCTAGGTGAAATTAAGGTAACACAATCAACAACTTGCGTTACTTTGGCCAAAGTTGTAAGACATATTTACCATGCTTATAGTCATGGATGATATAATCTTCAAAACGAATATGACTTTCACCACACTCAAACTATTGTCTAGATTATGGCTGAATTCATTTGCATCAATCACTTCCAAGGTCCGTGCTAGGTACTATTTAGGGATAATATGCATAAGCTAGTACTAATAAATCATCTTGGGGTGACTAAGGGAAATTAAGCGTATTCAACTAACTTTCATAACTTTGGATCCACTTCCTATTCTATAGTCTTCATAATATGACATATGTACTAGGCCATACTCTAATATCAAATTGGTATCTATCATTTGCTTGGATCCAAAGTTTTACAAAAGTTACGTTTAGGGGAGCTTGGTGGATTATCGCACCATAGTATTCTGCTCTATTATAACCAATTAATGACTTTCGTCATTAACTAGGTAATCTTGTGTGACAATGACTATACTATGACGGTCCATCGAGTTCTGCTAAACATAACATCATATATTAACAAGTTTCATAAGTTCAATTGAATCCCAACTTGTTAATCTCACCCAAGTTACTCTCGATGATAGGTGTCATACCTAAAGATCTACGAGGGTTCATAACAACTTTCCTTAAGTTAGGATAGTAATCATTACTCAATTAAGTACAATTTGAAGAATAAAAGCTACATAATTCCTAATCATGATAACATACCTTATTTAGTAATTAGGTATAAATGGGTAGGTGTCGTGTTCTTCTTTTTAGTTGTGTTAATGTAGGACAACAGTCATACATTATTATTTATACACACATGTGCCCTTAGGAACAGTCATGATTCCACACATCTATCATTCTTTTGTTTTTTTTCATGCATAAGAAGTAAACATATTAAACTTAAGCATTCTACAAATAGCTTAATTCCAAGTCATAATATTAATGTATTTACAAACATCAATCAATGTCCTTTTTATAGAAAAGCAGTCATATCTGTATAATTCATCCCTTTATGTACATAGCTACATAATGATATTTTGGATTCATAACTATTGTTCCTAACAAAACCATCATCAAGATCATGAAGTCAACCTTATTATGTCATATTTATAATTTCTAAATATAACTTATATTCACATAATTCATTTATTACATGATATGTATAACTCAACTCTAGTCATAATGTACTTAAATAATAAGCCACACTTCCTTTATGTTATAAACAATATTCAATCATATAGGAACATCTTTATCTTTCATTAGTTTAGGCTCTACATCCCATGCAATTGCAGAAACTAATGTAATTTGTATTTTTATTTTAAAATGACATATTGACCAAGTATGGAAACATCTCAATCATTTACTTCAAGGAGTACATAAGACAATGTTAATTAAAAGGAACTTTCTTTATTCAATTCCAAAACTAAATAACAACACTTGTTTAAGACAACTTGAATCAACAACTTCTCTTTTCAGAATAGATACAATAAACAAGCCATTAGCCTTTCCTATTTCCGAAACATAAGTACATCAAGTAATGAAATATTACAATAATTTATACAATTCATATTTCTTCAATCAATAGAACAAATACAAACTTCTAAACTTCATCCTTCTTTGATATTTCACGAAGTCCATCTACAACATTATTAGCATCTTTCAGTTCATATGAACTAACATGATAAGATCTAAATATTTATAACAACATGCTCTATCTAATAATTTCATAAAATGAATGCCACTTTTAAATGAAATTACTAAGGGTTCGAAAGGAACACACATATTTTCTAAACATCCGTAACAAACATTGAATCTTAACAAACACCAACATAATTAATACATAGTAACCTAAGTACTTAATACAATTAGAATCCATACAAGTATTAACTTATATTGAATATAATCTAATCAATATCAAGTTGATCAAACAATCATTTCCCAGGTATGCATATAATGGTTAATATCACAGTCAAGTTAAATCTATATGAACTTAACTTGATTATACAACCATGTATATTTCATACAAAAATACCTTAAGAATGGCTTAATCACCATTCAATATAATTTATGCATCCAATAGCTTATTTGACATTTTAAACAAGCTATAAACTATATAACTTGTTTAATTATATCACTAGGGTCTATATGACTGATTAGACTATTCATTATCTAACACATATATAGTTCACTAACCTGAGGTGTTATTACTTAAATATGATACTACATGTTAGTACTTCCTTATATTTAAGGATAATAATCCATAAATCTGATAATTATAATTAAGTACATTAGCATATATAATTCATATGGTGGTCATTTCACAGTCAATAGTTCAAAGTATGAGAGAGCTCTTAAACAACATGAACCAAATACAACATGCAACCATACTCCAAGTCTATTATACAACATGACCCAAATGTATGCATAGACCGACAACCAAAGGCTTCTACAAAAGTTGTAGAGGTTAGAGATCTAGTACGATAAAGTGGTAGCACTTGGTGCCAAAAATTCACATGTAAAATTCTATGCAGAATTATAAATATCAATCAAGATGAATGCCCATATCAACATTCTAAAGTATAAGTACCTGTTAGATGTCTAAATTGAATACCCATTAAGGATATCTATCCAACCATAGTAAATTTGATAATACTATGTAACAACAACAATAGTATACAGTCAATATAAATCAAATCGACTTGATATCCTTATTTAAGGCAGGAAGGTTCATCAAAAGGATAAACAAGAAGTACCCATAACCTTCTCAGGGGTTGAAGATCATAAGAGTAGAAATAGGTAACCATAACCCAGACCCATTATCACTTATCAAACAAACTTCCAAGTATACCAACGTTTAAGAAAGTACAAATATGAACCAAACTTAAATAATATTCTTCCATAAGCATCTCGAACTGTTACAGGTTCTCCACTAGTGTGAACATAAAATAATATCAAGGATTCAATCAATAAATGTAATCTAGAACCATATAATATTATGCAATCATTTTACAGTCATATAATACAATCCACATCGTAAAAATGAAGAAAATACAGATGATAACCCAAATTAAAATCTTTTAAACAAGACCCAAAACTTAAAATGATTCCCGTTTAAAAGCATATTTCCTTTCATGAAAGAATTATTAAGAGAAAAATATTTTAAAGAGTTAAAGCCTATCATGCCTAGTAGAGATCCTCTTTTCTCCTTCAAGCTTTCCAAGTTTCCTTTCTACAAACTCGAATGAAACAATATTCACAGAAGTCCAAAACGATTCAAAAATCCCCAAAACTCTTTCATTCCTTCTATTTCCTTCTTTTATCAACCAAAGCCAATAATATCTTCCATTATTTTCTCTACATGGTATAGAAGATTGAATGCAGATTCAAAAATACATCATACACAAAAATAGACCATCATCATGCAAAGCTCCAAGAGCTCGATATGAAACAACAAAATGAAACAAAACTCTTCTCTTTTCCCTCAAAAACCACCGTTGTCTTCTCCGAGGTAGTTTTGGAGTTGATTAATGGCATTCAATGTTGGGGAAGGACTTTCAGTTCTCTCTTATATTCCTACTAACCAAATTTTCCACCGTTCATTTTAGAACAAACAACCAGTTTAACAAATCCTTAACTATCACCTTTAGCCAAGGATTTGATTGAGACTAACACTTGACCAGATTTTTCTGCCTAAAGATGGCAGTGGCCATACAACAAAGTATATATTAGAATGCTAAGTATGAGTTCATGAAAATCCAACTGAGCTTACCATAAAATATAACCCCCTTCCAAATGCCAACCATAATAGTGTTTAGGTTAGGTGGTAGGGTTTCGGTAAGTGCATTTTAGGATTTAATAAATCAACCTTCAACCATCAAACTTTAGGTTAGGTCTTAACAATAATTCGAATGCACATAGTTATATCCTTAGGTCCTTAGAAATTTTAAGGCATTCAAACCATTTAGTTAGGATCCCCTTTCCCTTTACTTAGGTTAGGGTTATTAGAATTAAAACATAACCACTTAACATAGGTTATAGTTTAGGATATCTAAACATAAATGAATATAATCATGCCCCTTAACATTTATAAAAATGAACTAGGATTAGTGTAATAAATCACAACCTTCATAGTAAGCAGTGAAACCCAAATATACCTGACCAAAATAGTGTGATGATTTAATATAATAACCTTGATCACCTAAATTGATCCAGGGTGTTATTCTGAATCATATATCAATAATATAGTTTAATAGAAGCAATTAAAATAAATAACCGTATAACTTACCCTTAAATGTTATCACTTCATTGTTCCGAACCCGGATAACAGTATCCAAGAGCTGAAGTCACTAAGTTCATGTCAACAACAAAAAGGTAATTACATAATTCTATCAAGACATTAGTATAGATTCTGCCAATAAAGGATTATAAGTCTACTAGATCAACCACTAAATAATGTTATGTTAGTAAACATTCACATACAATCCATCGTGATAATAAAAAAGTATAATCTCATGGAAAATGTATTCCAACTAGTCAAAGAATGAAAGTAAAAATATCAAAATATCGGGGTATTACACATTATGTTCCTCTATGATTTTTGAATAGATAAGAATATCATCCAAAATAAAAACACAAACTTTTCCAAGTATTCTTGAAAGATATTGTTCATCAAATTGATAATAGTGGCAGGTGCATTAGTTAAACCGAATGGTAATACAGTGAACTCATAGTGCCCATATCTCATCCTAAAGGTTGTTTTATGTATGTATTCTTCTTTTAATCACACCCGATGGTACCTAGGACAAAATAGATCTTTGAGTAAAATGATGCACCATACATTTGGTCGACATATTGTCAATCCTTGGAAGAGGGTACTTATTATTGATTGTTTCTTTATTCAACATTCTATAATCAATACATAATCTGAGTGTTCCATCTTTCTTTTTACAATATAACCGATGCTCCCCAAGGTGAGACACTCGATCTTATCAATACCTTAGATATAAGTTCATGTAATTGTACCTTAAGTTCAATTAGTTATATTATAGTTATGTGGTAAGGTGCCTTAGAGATGGGTTATGTTCTAGGCTTGATATCAATAGTGAATTCAAATTCTCATTTTGGCGGGATACTGGGTAGTTCTTTCATAAATACATCACTGTACTCTCGTAAAAACATATAATTTTCTATAAAATCACTACCCTCTTCAATTGATTCTAAAATTTTTACAACAAAGAGCATGCAGCCTTTGTTTTTAGCCTTTTTGAGCTGCATGGCTGATATTTTTCTAACTGTAATTTCTATTTTTACACCTTGTATGTCTGCTAGTTTCTGTAGATTTTCTAGACATTTGATGTGTTTTCCATAACAATCTATGTTTTCCTTATGTTCAGCTAGCCAATTTACACCTATTATGATATAATAAGAACCTAAAGGTGTAACATACAAGTCTACTTTTGTAGTAAAACTCAACAATTCTAAGGTTGCACTAAATAAGCATTGATCAACTGTGTGAACAACATTGTTCTCGTATTGGACAATCCATGAATTTTCATATAAAAACTTTTATTTTTAATTTAGATGTTAATTTACTAGAAATGAAACATTCAGAAGCACTAGTATTGAAAAAAATAGTCACGAGATATTCCAAACAAATTACCCGGCACTTCAATAGGCGTAGCTTACTTTTCACTTGTTTATCATTATAATGCAACATGTATATTGATTTGTTGATTTCTATCATTTTTCCTCTAAGGGCGATAAATTGTGTAATGATATTTACCACATAAATAAAAACCCCCAACAACTACTTTCCTTAGTTCAAACTTGTTCTCAGTTTTGAAATTACTATTTTTCCCATTATTATTTTTTTGTCCATTGTTTCAAATTTATAGCGAGTGTATTTTTGTAAATTTCTCCCCATTATCAATCCCAGATCTATTTTTTCTTCTAAAAATTTTCCTTGCCTCATTTTTAGGTGCAAGGTGTGAGGAGAGTTAATTTTTTTTTTATGTTTTTCCTCCTTATGTGAAGATATTTCTTTTATTTTTACTCTTGCCTTATGACTTTTTAAAAGACCCTTCCATAGTTGATGGACTATGTACATCAACTTCTACACTAATGATCGGGTTTAACCCAATTATGAATTTATGTATGCATAAATTTTAATCCGTTTGATATTGTGGCACATACTTGAGAATTTTTGTAAACTTCTCCCAATACTCGATGTGATCAGATTTCCTTGTGTTAGAGTTTGAAATTCAGAATTTATTTGATCATCGTAAAGTCATGGCAACCATCACTATCTAAAGTAGGATTTAAAATGGTCTGAAGTGATGCTATCTTAATCAATATTTAGCTCAACCTTAAGGTTATCTGGCTAGGAGGATGATTTATTATAAATGCGGTAAGCTCCCCATATTACTTTTGTTTCTTTAGAGAAAGTCCCGATGGCAAAGTAATTTTCCATTTCGCTTAGCAAATTCTAAGCCACATCCCCCATAGTGGTACCTTAAACATTTGGTGGAATTATCCTTTTTATATCATTAGTAAGTTTAGCTTCCAATGTTTCCTTCTTATTTTTAGAATAATTTTGTGCATTTGCATTCACATTTGCAGCATTTGCATCTACAACATTTACGTTGGCATTCAAATCATTGTTATTTCCAGTGTTATTGTTATTTGTTATGTTGACATTCACATTTAAAAAATTTACGTTGGCATTCACATCACTAGGGGAAATTTCCTTACATCATATACAATCATGATAATAAAACCTCATCATCACTATCGATCTCGGGTACTACGAGATCCCTAGAACTATATGCATTGCCACTCACTCTACGTCATTGTTTGCAGCCTTGATATTGCTCCACTTGCCTATGCAATAAGGTGTTCTCCATAGACTACTCCAAAAATTGACGCTATAAATCCATGAACCATACAAATACATCATACACCAAAGGGCCACCACCCATTTCCTCATGGCCTTATTGATTCTCCTAGCATACCTCATCTCTCTCATGTACTAATATAATACATGTAGCTACCACTACTGCCACTATCGCAAATAGATGGGCATGTTCACCGCAATGTCATCTAATCGAGTCAATATGCCACCACTAAGCACATCGAGTCAACACATTCCATGTGAATGTGCAAATAGAGGTATACACAATCAACAACCACTACACATTTCCCATAAACACAAATTACACAATGCATTAGAAATCCACATATATAACAATATAAACATACAACAATGAACATGAATGTAAAAATACTAACGCTCCACTATAAAGCAAATGCCACATGGTCGTGTACATGTGCTTTCCCCATTATTCCTTCCCTACATGTGGAAACCCAATCCGCTGGATCTATAAATACTGGAAACAACAATACCCATCGATGCACCACCCACCATGCACGATACTCCTTTGTACTACCAGCATCGTCTGTGTCTATAACCTCTATTTTTGCATCTACCTCATCCATACCAAGAGGTGTTAACCACTGCTATTATGGTCCCTAGTCCGGCCCCTACCCTCCTCCGTGATTTGATAGCTTTAAGCCATATATATGGCTTTGGGGACACATCCTCAGCCATACCAAACTGATGTGATACTCTCTCAACCTGAAATAGCTCCGCCACACATGGATACCTATTCTAAAAACCACATAGTCCTCTAAATACACCATAGCTCTACCACATCCTCGAAGTATCCCCCATAATCATAGTATGGCCTCCATGTGATGACCCTAGGCCCCATCATGTCTATCAATACCCTATAAGTATCGGTATCCATCCTTTACCCACGAATGTTAATAAACCTCCTCACGTATATCTCATGCTTGGCCCACTCTACTTTTGGACCCCCAAATGGCCTCAACACCACTATATGCTCATATCCCTCCTTCATATTCATCATGCATAAAATAATACAAATCTATGTACAGGTGGGCTAACACGCATCAGGCCCACACATATCTAGTATTTTCCTCATCTATACGATGAAATATGTCATGTATCTTATACAATATTCCCACACCACATCCCTCCACCATTATAGATGAAGTAATAACAACCACTATGAATTTCCAAAAGCACAAAACATTAGACCTAAGACTAAAATATAGACTGATGTGAGCCTTGTTAGGTGCCCGAGTCCCTACAAAATATTGTGTCCCCACTCACATCTTCCTATCCATGTCCTCTAATGACATCACATGTACCCTCTCCCTAAGAACCAACAATGTAATATACAATATACGTCCTTAGACATCACTGTCATCTCCCTCATAGGTAACCAAAAGGTACATGTGTCTGCACACCATCTCTCACATAGTGGAATCAACATTGACATATTATGGGGCACATCCCCCATCCGTGTTATATGTTGTAGGCTAGAATAGTCCATAGAACTCAAATCATCATCTGAAAAACCTAACCCAAGTAATGTGCTCAAATGACACCCACCATGAAACTCCCTCAAGTGAATATCTCTCTAAAAAAAATGATTCTTTAGAACACCTTATCGATACAAAAACTCACTTATCATATTCATATACATAAAAAATTCATTTTTCATCATCCTAGACCAAACACACATCCTGGACAAGGGCACCTAGATGCGGGATTGGGGCGCCGAGGAGTAGGAAACCAATGCTCGAGTTTTGGGTGCTCTTGTCCCAAGGGTCACTAGTGCCCTCACCACTATTGTCTAGGCCCAAAATGTTGAGAAAATTAAAATTCTCAAAATTGTGAAAATTTAGTATAAACGCCTAATACACCATACATTTTATGAAAAACAAGGCACTTACCAACTCCACAGACATGCATGATGCTATGGTAGTTGCCACCCTCTCAAATTGGCTAGGATGCGCTGCTCTCACTTGCAACATTTTCACTCACCTTGTGCTCACTTTCACAATCACGTAAACAACAAATAAAGTGACTACTTACTTTTTCACTTTACTATTTATAGTTACCTTTTTACCACCCACTTTACTATAGTCATTATTTTATGCTTATTACTACTACTAATACACATTACACGATTTTTTCCAAATCTCAATCATTTCTACTCGATTGGATCCTCGTTTATGACATTCTTTATAGAATTCTTCCTACCACCATATTGAATATGTTACATGTGCTTTCCCTCATATTACACTTATCATCCAACCAAGTCATATAACATTATTTTGTTGTCTATCATTTTTCTATCTATTTTGTGCATAATTTTGGTTTAGTATTCTCTCTTCTCATCACTTACCCTTTTGCCAAAAGGGGGGCATATCATTGGGGTCATCTCATGCACCAAAATTAAGAGGAACTTGAAAAGGTCATAACTTGTGCTATGGGTGTTTGTTTGAGTCCATTTTTATTTAAAACCACTTGTTTTGATGAGACAAATGCACTAGTCAACCAACCTTGCTGGTTAGAGTACGTTTCAACACATTTTTTTGCCCAAAATCCACCATCTTGAGGCAAAAAATTAGGATTTAAGTTGTAGTTTGTATTTTTCCTATTTTAGGGCATTAGTTAATTTTAGTCTCTTAGTTTCATTATGAGTTAGAAAGTTGACAATTCCTCTAATTTAGGCATGTAGAAGATGTATGACAATTTATGTTCACATATGAATAAGCAAGTAAACTTACTTAGAATAACAAGTTTCATGAAATCGCTAAAAATAGTAATTTCCACCACCTAGAGTAGATTTATTCAAAGTTAGTTAGAGTTTGATTGGAAACTCGAGTTGGGATTTTTTTTCCTATTTAGGAAACATTGTAATTGATGATTTAATAATGAATAAGGAGATCTATTTTCTTTTGGATTTTATATTATTTGTAGTATATTGAGTTTGTTTAGAATTTGGCTACATTATCTGGTATCAAAGCTAGTTCGAGTCTTAAAAGAAATGGAAGGAAGAGGAAGAGGAAGAGGAGGTGGTATTTCCCATATGAATAGAAATATTGAATATCTATAGAGGTAATTTGATGTGATTGCTGTAATGATAACCCATAGAGTAAATTAAGGTGGAGATGACACAGATGAAGAAGACGTTTTTGAAGAGGAGGATACACAAGTGCCACCCTTAGCTTTTGAAGAAATGATGCTTCAAACATTAGAAGGAAATAATGATGGGATAAGAGTTGATGTTTTAGAGTATGGAGGTAGTCTAAAACTAGAGGAGTTGATAGACTATTTGAATAGCATGGGGAAAGTTTTTGAGTGGAAGGCTATGTTAGAAGAAAAGAAGATAAAATTTGCATGCACAAAATTGAAAAGGTCATGCTATGTTATGGTGGGCTCTGTAGACACCAAATTTTTGTCTTACGACCCCCGTGCCCCGCATCTCATTTCGCAACCTAGCCTCATCACCTAAACCTTACACAATTATTTATTAATTACCTTATAATTAATAAATCCACATCTCCAAACCTGCCACCTCATTTTGCCACCTCATCATGACCTAGTCCTAACCCTAAACTAACCTAATTAAGACCTATAACTTGGTCTACATCCACACCCATGACTAATTACTCCTCACCCGCACCAAAATCAACCTAATAATGACTTGACCAAGCCCACAACTAATTCCTCGGGAGAAAAGGAGGGAAAGTTGGCTATTTTACTAAAAATAGCTCACTTTGACTTAACCGATATCGGTTCCTACTCGACCGCCGTCGGTTATGTAACCGCCATCGGTTCCCTGTAAATGACCTCCCCCAACCAAAAACAAAGGATCGGAACCTGGGAATTGATTGGAAGGATCGGGAATTCACTTGGCCGAGCAGAGACAAGTGAAGGAAAGAGAGGAGTTTGCAGAGAAGGACATCAAGCCCAAGACTGCAACTGAGTAACCGGAGCCCAGTGACACTCATCCAAGCATTGGGAGAGAAGATAGCTCATCTTTGATTGTCCGATCATCCTACCTGAGCCCTGCCTTCGTTATCACAGTCTTTAGACCTGATATCTCCATCAGGAATTAGTAAGTAGTATCTTGTATGTTCTTTTAATAACATTTCTTGGACTTCTGAATCACAACAATTCTAAGTCTATTCCTAGATCTACTACCCGGTAACACCCTCCATCTAACTGTCATTCCTCTACCCCTACATTGCCCCCAAGAACAGCCCCCATACTCTCTGAGTCTTCTCCATCACCCCATTACCTATCCCCAATCATTTACCAGCCTTATAAACACCATAGCCACCTTATAGCCACCTTATAGCCAACCTTCACTAAAAGCCCCTAAACCACTGCCCCTACCGATATCGGTTATCAGAAACCGGTACCGGTGACAGTGACCGGCATCGGTCACTGTGATTCAAAACCAAAACGAGCCCTTTCCTCTATTGTTTTAACAAGGTAATTAAATTGTAATTTTGCAATAATTTGTGTTAATTCATATTAGCGAGGGAACCACCACCTTCGAAAGGAAGTCTAATATTTCCTGGGCCTAAGGCAGTTCCCTCATTTATTGTCTAATTAGAATCTGGTGGTCTTGTATTCTTACTTGCAGGTAGTCCTTCCCAGACAAAAAGGAGTTCTTCGCAATCGACCTGATCTCTCTCTACGGTATGCGCACACCCTCTCAACATTCAACAGGTATTCCTCCTAGCCCTAACCCTTATCTGTTTCTCAAAGGAATGAAAGGATAGAAGCAACTCTATTCCAGGAACGGAAGCATTCTATGTGAAACATTTTGGCACACCCGGTGGGACCCATTTTGGGTTTCTTTCTTTCTTGCTTGCTTTCATATAGGGAGCACACTTGCTATTTTCTTCTTCTAAAATATTCACAAGATATTTTGTTATTTGGTAAAAGAATTTGTCTTGCTTTCACATCTTTGCATTAGTGAAAGTCATCTTCTTTGCTTCATCGAATATCATTTTTGATTTGGGTTTAAAACACGTGCATCACATTCTTGCTTGCCGTTTTCAATTCTAGTGAACATAGATTAAGTAACAGGTCGTACACATGGGGGTGATATCCACAGTATTGACAAGAAATTAATCTTACTTTCACTACACAAGACATACCAAATCACATCATAATTAACACAACAGCTCAAACATCCCCCCTTTTCCATGGTATTCCTCCGCCCGATTGAGGTAACTTTACAAGCCAAAAAAACTTGACATTTCCCCTAAGTCTTCTATTTAGGATTGACATCATTTTACATCTAAGGCATAAGCCCAAAGTGATTAAAACTAATCCTAGGTTTAGTCTGTTAATTTGCTTGTGCATCTTGCTTGTTTTTTGTTCTGTTTCTCTGTCATACACTATTTTCTGTGATCACTTCAGAACAGTTTGGTAGGCATACTAAGCACTGTTAACCCCAAATCAGCAACTTCCTACAGCTTCTTACACCGGTCCTATTATACCAACATCGGTTAACTTACGACGCCCGGCTCTGGCTTTGACCGACATCGGTTATCTGACCGATATCGGTTACTGTCTTTCACAGTTCCCAAAACCAGCAACCCACCAATTCCAACACTTTGTTGTTGCTTCTGTTCTTGATAGATTGCATCCTCTTGTGTACTCTTGTCCATGGTTGTTATCACTCGAAAACAAGCTGCAGCCATGGTTTCACATGCCTGCTCCGTGCCTTTGCCTGAATCACCCCCTTCACATCCTGTGGGGAATCCTACGGACACCAGCGAGGTTCCCAAAATCCCTGTAGGAGATAAGGAATTTGTGAAATTTTTGGACGCTAATCCTAGTGCTATACAGTACTATTTGTCTCATGCCCCTGACCGTACACCTGATGGTCAACTCCTTGTTGGTATGCCTATTAGTATAGCCACTCACTTAGCTCCTTCTCCACCTGATAATTCCGCCTTGCCTTCTTCATCCTTAGCCCCGTCACCCAACTCAGTGGCTTCAGAGGTTCTTACGGCACAGATTGGCTTTCCTTTTGTTAATCTGGGGCCCCATATATCATTACCACCAACTGCTCCTACCTCGTCTCTCTCGCAGACTGCTCCTTTCATAACTTGCTCTCTGCCACCTATCCACACAAGCTTTCCTTCTCAAGCTCCACCCACCTTTTCATTTCCACACACGTATCCGGTGACTTCAACATCTTATATAGGACATCCCTATTCGGTCACCTCAACATATTCATCCTCAATACCTTATCAACATTTAACCCCACCATTGTCTAGTGGTGGCCCTTGGCCCAATCCTCCATTTATGGCAACCGCACCATCATCTCATCCAACCACTGATTTAATCAAACAAATGATGGACAAAATGCAAAATCTGGAGGCTTCTGTTTCAGGAAGCCATAGCACCCTGACATACGAGAAAGTTTGTCGGGAGCCTATTCATCCTTTTGTCCCCCTTCATTCATATCCTCCTCAATGGGAATTACCAAAATTCACTCGTTTTAATAGTAAGGAGGATCCTCAACAACATTTGCGATCATTTAGACATGCCTGCTATCTGATTTCTCATGATGATGCCTTACTACTCCGCACCTTTCCCATGTCCTTATCAGGACCCACCTTGGAGTGGTACAGTGTTTTAACCCAGCACTCAATCTTCTCTTTTAACCAATTAGCCCAATCTTTCTTGGATCATTTCTCCATTAACATTGCTAAGAAAGTATCTATCACCGACCTCTATGTCATCCGACAATTTGAAGACGAATCTATCACAGATTTCATTGGATGATAGCGGGGCCTTATCAACCAACTTACTTATGCCTTACCTCAGGCCGAACTTATCGAACTCGTCATGACGCGGGCTGCACTAAGCACATTTCTCCTACCCTCCAAATTCAAACTTTCCGCACATTTGACGAGGCCTTTACTATGGCTCAAAAACTAGAGATTCGAGCCTTAGAGGAAGAGAAATTGCGGTTGCGCAACAAAAACCCCAATTTTCGAACCCAAGACTCCACCAACAAACCTAACACCACCAATTCTCATGCATTGACTGCTTCGAAATCAAAAGGAGCTGTCCATGTGGTGATGGTCAAATCCCAAGCACCGTCTAATACCCCACCAAAAACCACCTATAAGTATAAAGCCGAGCCCATCAATTACACTCCCTTGGGAGAAACTTATGGTGTGATATTAGAAAAATTGCTCAAGGCAGGAGCTATTACCTTACCTCCTGTTAAACCTCACTCTAGGTTTGATTCCACCCATGTTATACCTTCTTGATACAAAGAAAATGACTTCAGAACTTCCACCGCGTGAAGGGACACAAATCATGAAAACTACGAGATATTGAAAAACATAGTGCAGAAATGGTTGATGTAGGGGATATAGCCCTCGATAATCCTAATGCCCCTGCTAACCAAAATTTGAAAATCTTCAACAAACCATTCCCGAACCACTCATCTAACAGTAACATAAACCAAGATATCTTAGCCGAGGAGAGTGTTCATGAAATCCATGCAGTCTTCGACTCCCAGCCAAAAGCCTCTATCAAGAAAATTCTGAATCAAGCCTCTTCACTAACGCAGGAACCCGAACCCCCTTCACCACCATCAAGACAAGACGAAATCCTTGCCGTTCCTTTACCCATAAAGGAATTAACCGCCCAGAGTTCTCTTCTCACAGAGGAGCCTTCTTACACCACATCTCTGCAAGACTGTGAGCGGATGTTATCTAGCTTATCTATTTCCCAAACATCTCCTTCTACCACTCTTGTTGTACAAGAGGAAGACTCGCCACTTTTTTCATCATCCTTAGATGAGAAACCCCTCGAACCGACATCACCAAATTCTTTAATCATGATGGATCCTCTCAAACATGCCCTCCTACCTATTAGTTCTTCATCGCCTAAATCTTTTCAGTGACCGGTTGACCTCTTAACGCCCATTGATATAGTGCCTCATTTACCCCCTGTATCACACCCACAGTGGACCGGAATCACAACCCACCTTTCTTCCATACAAAAGTTCCTATTCACACGTGAGGATTTTCACCCCTCAGAAGATAGACGAGTCCTATGGGAACGTTTGAGTACACCATATTCTACTCAAATGCAGATGACCGATCCAGATGCCTCTACCATATACCCGAAGTGTTTACAAAAGCTTAAAATGCCTATGTCCTCATCTTCACCCCCCTCATCTCTACCAAATACCTCATCCACCTCTATTGACCTAACCAAACCTTCCCCTACGCTTGGGACCTCACCAATACCCAGTCTAACACACCCACCTAAACGGTTAGATTTATCCAAAAGTAAAGCCGTCCATCCACTTAGGAGATAGACCCAATCTCCTCAAGTCCAACCTATGTCTCTATCACAACTAAAACCATCACCGTCACACCTACCTTCTATATTGGGACCTCATCCCTCCACCTTGCATCAATACATCATACCTCCTGCGTTTTCTTTAAAACGACCTACACCTTCCGCACCCATACAAAGATCCAAGGGTATATCAACACCGTCACCCCAAGTATCCTGTCCACCTATCAACTCTAAACAAACTCCATCATCAAAGGATTTGTTTACTATCACTCCTCTTTCTCCATGGTTGTTTGCTGCTACCACATCATCTGACCAGCTAAACATAACTTCTGCGCCGAAGAGGTCATGTTTAGTTAAATCCAATTATCAAAACCCCTTGGCTAAGCCGCCACCCATACAAATCAACCATACCCGGTCATTACCGAAACCTACCCAGTCAATAGCCTCATGTTCCTCTGACTTTGACCCACTCAAAGGGTCTTACGCCAAAATCCTTGCGATGTTGGTGGAGAATGCTACCATTTCCCTACCCCCACTTAGACCCTACAATCCATCTAAACCTCGACCTATAGGTTATGATGAGTCTAAAATCTGCGCTTACCACCGCACACCAGGACATGATGTAGAGGGATGCAAAGCGTTGAAAGCCATACTTCGTCAGTCACCTCTCTCGGATAAAAAGGTTAAGAAAGACAATTTACGAAGGGAGAAACCTTTAGCTTCAATCCCCTCTCCTATACCACCTGTCCCCTCCTCACCAAGATCTATCATTATTACAACCCCACCTCTTGAAGACCATGACTTATCCCTACCGTCTTCCTCCTCTCGTGTTCACGAGATCAATATGATTAGTGTTGCTACTCGAGGGCAGAAAAACAATGGGAAAGCTAAAGAAAGCACACCTGCGGCCTCTCTTTCTCCGTCCACCATCCCAATCACACCATCACCTAAAGTGGTTATTCGTGGACCTACCTACCCCGTCTCTAATGGAGTTGCCCACCGAACCATGATCAAACAGCTTCACCAATCACCTATAAAAATGACACTGTATGATCTCATTCAGGCCTCTGAATCTCATCGACAAGCTCTCGTTGAAATCCTTCAAGGTATAGAGGTCTTACCTAATGAAACCTTTCCCGTTACCTCCATCTTAACACCCAACCACGTTACCTCTCTCACCAAACAATCTACCACTTCCATCGTCATGACATGCAAACCACTCTATCGCTTCTCCGAAGATGAAATTTTTGACTTTGGTGCAGAAGATCCTGACCCCGCTCTTTTCATCTCAGCTTACATTCGGGACATCCGCGTACGTCGTGTTATGATTGACGGGGTGCTAGCCTAAACATCATCTCTTCTAAAGCCTTCCAACAAATGAATATCCCCTCTAGTTGCATGTGTGCCAACCCCACCATGCTGCATTCATTCAACGATGCTATTACTTCTACCTTAGGCACTGTGATCCTTAACATTTATGTAGGGCCACGTACCTTACCCGAACTCTTCTATGTCCTTGAGGGAGAATTCCAATACAACATGTTGTTAGGCCACCCTTGGATCCAGGCTATGGGATGCGTTCCCTCCACCTTACATAGATGCATAAAATTTGAGTACGAGGGGAAGTCCTATACCGTAAAAGCTGACCCTCCCCCCTTCAAAACCTGCAATATGTTATATCACCCCAATGATGTGCTTGTACCAGTCAAGACACCCATTCATCCAACCCAACCATCCACTTCAACCACACCTCAACCATCCACCTCAACCGCACCTACACCTTCAACCAATGAGACCGCTGTCGCAAATACCACTTCCTTTCCCGCGGACAACATCCCAACCTCAGACCCTTTAGTAGATGTTTTTCAATGCCTCACGCTGGGGGAGTATCACCTATATAACGTTAGCTCTTTCCATACCCCACAGGAGTATGGACAGTTACATGCGCATCCTACCTACGACCGTCATGTGGGGGAGGTAATCTCCTATGGACCACCTAATTGCCACACCAACCTAACGTATGGGGGTGTCGACGCATCCTCTGTTACCCCTGAACCTCCCCTTGGTGTGGTTCCCTTCCAATCTGATTTTCAATACCTGACAAATCGTCGTTTTGCCCTCACCTTCTTGACTCGCTGTGCTTGGAAAGGTTTTGGTTTTGGTCTTTATGAACAAGGCCGACATACAATCATTCCCATTACTACACGCAAACACAAAGATCGTCGTGGTCTTGGATTCTCTGAACCCCCTACACTGAAAACATCACATATCCATTGTATCCAGGAAGACGACGAAGTCACCCCTTCCGAACCATCATCACCCATTTTGCCATCGTCACCCACAGAGTCGATAAACCCTGAATCTATCCCTCCTAACTTTTTTTTTTCATAAACACTATCTTCTTGGGTCCTCTCACTTATCAACGCGATAATGAAGACCCATCTTCTCTTCCCCTTCTGTATCCAGACATGATCGAAGAGGACTCGCCTTCAATTAATGTTGTTGAGTGCCAGGATGACAACTCCATCCTCACTTACCTTGGTGCGGACAACTCTTATATTCAACGTGCCTTACCATCTGATACTCAAACCATGTTGAATGAGTCAACTATAGAAATCAACATTCACACCGAGGATGATCCTCACATTGCGAAGATCAGACAATCTCTTACCGCAACAGAACAAACTACCTTCACTACCTTCCTCCGTGCCCGCAACCAAGCTTTCACTTGGTCCTATCTTTGACATGCCAGAATTGATCCCGACATTGCTTGTCTATAACATTACCCTAAAACCCGATGCCAAACCAGCTAAGCGTAAACCGAGAAAATGCATCCACGCATTGCCCTCTTGGTCAAAGAAGAGCTTTAATGACTCCTTTCTGTTTCCTTCATCTTACCTATTGACTATCCTTAATGGATCTCTAACATCGTACCTGTTACTAAAGCAACGGGGGGACTTCGGATATGTATGGATTTCTCGGGACCTTAACCTTGCTTGCCCGAAGGATGACTTCCCCCTCCCAAGTATTGATCAACTTGTTGATCTCACTATGGGCCATGAGATGCTTTCTCTCATGGATGGCTTCTCGAGATACAATCAAATTTTGGTAGCCCCGGCCGATCAACATAAAACCGCCTTCATAACTCCTTGGGGAACCTTCATTATCGTGTCATGCCATTTGGCCTTAAGAATGCTGGTGTGACCTACCAGCGGGCTATGACTTACATATTTCATGACATTATGCACACTATCCTTGAGGATTATGTCGATGATCTTCTTGGAAAATCTAAACATTGCAGTGAACATCTCGATGTTTTAACCATTATTTTTGATCGCCTGTTACAATATTGTGTTCGCCTTCAACCAAAGAAATGTGTCTTTGGTGTCCTTTCGGAAAACTTCTTGGTTTTATCATCTCTTTGTGTGGCATCGAGGTCGATCCAGCTAAAGTCAAAGCTATCCTAGAAATGCCCCCACCTACTAACCTCAAACAGTTGCGTAGTTTGCAAGGTAAGCTCCAATCTATCCGGCGTTTCATCTCCCAACTCTCGGATCGATGTCAACCTTTCCATCATCTCCTTAAAAAGGACATTGTCTTTCAATGGAGCGAAGAGTGCCACCAAGCCTTTGAGGCTCTTAAAGCCTATCTCTTGCAACCACCCGTGCTTATCCCACCTCAAGACGATCGCCCTTTTTATCTTTACCTTTCTGCCACCGACCATGCTGTAGGAGCCATGCTCACACATCGTGACTCCGAGCATCGAGAACAAGCCATTTATTACATAAGTTGTACTCTCGTGGATTACAAGACTAGGTATACACATGTAGAAAAGTTGTGCCTAGCCCTATCATTCGTAGCCACCAAACTCCGACACTACCTCCTGAATCACAAAACTTTTGTCATCACCAACGCGGACCCCATTCATTATATGTACGCCAAACCTCATCTAAACCAACGCATCACCCGATGGCTTATGCTCCTCGCTGACCTCGACCTTGAATTTGTACACCAGAAGTCAATCAAAGGACAAACTATCGCAGACCAACTCGCGGAAGCCCCTTTACCTGGGGAGAAATTTACCAATTTTAATTTCCCCGACGAACTCATTGCCACTCTTTCACTCAGTGAGGAGTCGTATCCAATGACCCTCTTCTTCGATGGATCCAAATGCCAGCACGGTGGTGGAGCCGGCATTGTTCTCATTCCTCTTAATGCTGAGCCTATGCCTCTTTCATTCCGGCTTGATTTCCCCTGTACTAATAATACAGCGGAATACGAGGCCCTTGTTTTGGGTCTCCAGGTTGCGTTACACTTAGGTGTCAAGTCTATTAACATTTTTGGTGACTCCCAACTAGTAGTCAATCAAGTTATGGGCATCTACCAATGTAAAAATGAGGAACTTCAAAAGTACAAACATTACGTGGATTCACTTTTGACCTTATTTACTCATTATTCTATCCAAACCATTCCCCACTCCACTAAAAATTTGCAGATACTATGGCTTGCTTAGCCTCGCAAATTCCTACCTCACCAACTGACTCTGACATATTCATCTTGGTCCAACAACTCTTTGCCCCATCTTACTCCGCCCCAGATGTTTGTATGATAAATAATGTGTCTGCTAATTCGCAGGATACCTGGTATCACCAATTTCACGACTATCTTACAACCTCTGTTCTCCCACCTGACCTTACTAGTAATGGAAAACGTGCTTTTCTTAAAAGTGTTTCTCATTATGTCATCATGGGGGGACTCCTCTATAAACGTGGCTTTGATGGCATCCTCCTTTGATGTCTAACCGGTGCGGAGGTCACCTATACCATCCAACAAGTCCACGACGGTATTTGTGGTGGACATTTTAGTGGCCTTGCCGTGGCCAAATGAATCCTTCGCCTAGGCTATTATTGGCCTACTCTTAATAATGACTGCTACAAATATGTTAAGTGTTGTGTTATGTGTCAACAACATGCCAACCTTCAACATACTCCTAGCCATCCGCTACAGGTCGCACGAGATCTTTGGCCTTTCTCACAATGGGGTTTAGACCTTATTGGTGAGATTCACCCACCATCTTCACAACGTCACCGTTGGATAATCACAGCAACCGAATATTACACTAAATGGGTGGAAGCCATTCCACTCATTTCAACCAAAAAAGAAAAAATCATCGAATTCATTAACCATCACATTATCTGTCGTTTTGGCGTTCCTCATCGCCTGATAACAAATAATGGAAAATCTTTCAAAAATAAGTTGTTACAAGACCTTTGTGACAAATTTGGTATCAAACTTAGCTTCTCATCACCTTACTATCCACAAGCAAATGGTCAAGCCGAATCTTCTAATAAAACCCTCACCAAAATCCTCATGAAAGTTGTTAATGATTCTAGAAGTAATTGGCCTGATCACATCACCTTTTCCCTTTGGGCTTATCGGACTAGCATTCACACCTCCACTAATGCCACCCCATTCTCTTTGGTATATGGTACCGAGGCTGTCTTGCCTCTCGAAATACAAATACCCTCCCTAAGAATATCTCTTCAGGATATTCTCACCAATGATGATGTCCGCCAAGAGCGGTTAGCCCAATTGGAGCTTCTTGATGAGCGTCATCTTACAGATCTTGACCATCTTCAAATCTATAAAAATGTATCAAGCATGCTTATGATAAGTGAATCCATGAGCGTACCTTTAAGGTTGGTGATCTTTTCCTCAAAGAGAATCAGCATGTAACCAAACTAGAAAAGAGAAAACGTGGAAAATTTGCTCCTAATTGGATTGGGCCCTACATTATCACTCATACTTACGGATCAGGCACTTACCGTTTAGCTTCACTTAATGGTAAACCTGAGCCTGAACCCCTTAATGCCTTACATCTTCGACCATTCTACTATTGAATTTAGTGTTATATCACTTCTTATCTACCTTGCGCTCGTCCCTTGAGCTCATTTACTACCTCATACATTTTTGTTCCATGCATCTCAAAATAGAATCAAGCTCACGTGGTTTGGTCATTACCTCCTCTTAAAGATGCCTTCCCCTTTTTAGTCTGGTCCATGACTTAAAAGTATCAAAATAACATGTTCTCAATTATACACTTATGGGATATTCTTGAGTCAAACTTCCTACAAAACTAGATGCTTCATGCCAAATGGACATCTAGACCTCTAAGTTATACATAGACTGCTCCCTCGAAGGATAGCTATGTGCAAAGTCACTTCTACTATTATAAATAGACAGCTCCCCGAAGGACAAATTATACACAAAAACTCATCTCTACTATAAATAGACTACTCCTTGAAGGACAGCTATACAAAGTCAGCCTTTATCAGAAGCTTCTCGTATTGATCAGCTTTGTGAAGACCTCAAGAACAACAAAATACATATCCCCTATGGACTTCCCGCATTAATCAGTCTATATCCAGAAAAATAAAAGCAGTATTCCAAAGCACTTTTGAGTCATGGACTTGTCTATTTAGGTTTGGTTCTCTTTCGTCAGAATAATCACCTTATAATAAGTTCTCTGCACCCCAGCTATACCAGCCACCTCACCTCACCATTCGTCAACACAACAAAACTCAAGGGACGTGACGTATATCCGATATATTGTGATAATATGACTCTTTTCACCTATTGACTTCTCACCTATGCAAGGCACCTAGGGATTCAAGCCCATCCTATGTTAATATATGTGGTTTGTTTAGCTCTTCTCAACTACGGGACACTTCTGCCTCTTTTACTCGACTCTAGGGTTATGTGTTGACCTTAATCAGGACACGGTTCCCTACTACTTGGGTAAGCTAACTTTCATTTCACCTATACCTACACCAACATCGCCAATCCCTTACTAACACCAATAACATTACCCTACCAATATCAATATTTTTTACCAACCAACAAATTACCTAACCACAACCAAATTGCCTGAATTCACCTCTCCCTGGTCCTAAGGGAGAACTACATCGTCTGAGGCCCCTCCTTGCTTTGTGCAATGGGCTATGTAGGTAGCACTTAGGAGACATGGGGTCTCCCAAGGTTAGCTCGACCATCCCCTACCATAACATATCATGTGTGATATATATAAATCTATTTGTGTATTTCTATTTGCTCACATTCATCTTTATCCTTTTTCAAAACAAAACATTCAAAACACAACCATTCTTATTATTATCTTAACTCAAATCAACATACATATTCAGTTTTATTTAGATGTTAAACAAATACATCTTCTCTATCATCGACGCGCGCAGTAGGCATCCTTACTTATTCTTATACTCTTATGAAATTCACTTAGACCCTTACGCCTCCTCCCGAATCAGGTGGTGATCATGATCGTCGATGCCACTCACTTGGCCTCTCCATCCTCAAAGGTGCCACTGCTATTGGTTCCTCCCACTGATCCGCCAACATCTCCTGTAACATATGAATACATCCTCTTGCGTGGAGGAATCTTGCCTCTAGTCTCTCCACTCGTGACTCTGCAACCGCTAACAATCCCGTTGTCTCATTCACTGCGTTTGGAGCTGATGAACTAACCCTGTAGATGATCTCTCCATTGTAATCACAGCTATGTCAGGACGATCACGTACACCTCGTAGCTCTGCTACCCACCATAATCTATAGGCCTCTGTCGCTCCTGCATCCATTACCCTGCGATCGGCTGCTATCTCCTCTGGCCTTTTGGAGGTGTTGGCCGGGAGGTGAGAATGCTGCCTCGGCATCAATCCTCATGTATGGTCTATAAGCCATAGGTATATCCTGAACAAATCCAAATTGTCACCGCACGTGATCTAGAGGAATCCTCTCGTACTCACCTGGCCTGTGCCCTGCGATCCACCTCAATCGCTCTACACCCCTCAACTCCTCAGCTATGTGCTCCGTCACCATATAGTTCCCGTAAGGTCTCTAACAAATATCCACAATCATCACCATCTCCCATACCTACCTATAACAATCGATGTCATCTATCACGGCCTGGAATCTCGCCTCTTGTTATGTCTGGACCCATCGTCTAAATCCCAACCTCTGCACTCCTGTCTCTCCTGACTGGATGGGTCAGCCTATCGGTCACACACAAAAAATGTGCTCATAGGCCCAACAATGTAATAAGTATGAACAATCCAGTTTCGTCCGTGTTTTTACCGCAGCCCATAAACCCCTCGTATAACTCCGCTAGATATGCGGGTGCCCATGCGAAAGTCACGCTCCTTTCTATCATTTAACAAATAACACTCATCAATGCTTTTGGAAATCTTCCCCCCTCTGCCCTCGGTAATGCATAATACCCCACCGCTATCATTAATACCACTGCCAACCTTGTTTCCTCAAGGTGTGTTACATACATTGTACCGTAAGTGAATGTCAAACCTTGTCATTGTGTCAAATCTCATGTAATTGAACCAAATCATCACTGTTATTATCGCTCCCATCATTCATCCTCAACCCTACCTCTACCTCGCATACATCAAAATGACACACAACCATTCAATAAATTAAATCCCCAAGTGTTTTTTCTCACATTCGAAATTCCTCAAGAATCGGTATCGGTTATAGATAACCCGATACCGGTTTACTAACCGATACCAGCTTATCTCTAAACAATATCATCCATCACAATCCTATACACCCTGCTTAAAACCACCACCTACGATAATTATTTTTCTCGTTTACTCCTCTCTCTACCTATAAACATACGTGAACACCCTGCTTACCTACCCCATAACACTCACTCTATCCCAAACCCTTGCCTCTCACCTTTTTTTTCTCATCTCTACCCTCTTACCTTTTCTCAGCCTATTCATCAAAACATGCAAGAATTAAAATACAACCAAATAGTTTACCTCTCGGGATGTAGCAGCTTGGGGTGGAACTTGTCTTCCCTCTCGTCCCTACCTGCTAGATGTTTCTCCTCGTCCAGCCATGTTCATCACCCTCTTCAAATATAGCTTGCCTTTCTACCTTCTTAATCTTAGCCCACACTCACTTTACTGTCTCTTTCCTCCTTATGACTCAATTCTTTCATGCAATTACCTATCGATTACTGTAAAAACAATGCAATCGCACTCACGTATTTAACTTGTTGCATGACTCTAAAAATAAGAACTCTAAAAATAAGAACTTAAGTTGCACGCCCAAGCTTTTCTATTTTTAGAAAAGCTAATTTTAGAATAACCAAGATTTCGGTTACCTAACCGATATTGGTCCTTAATCTACCGACTACCGATATCGGTCACATGTCTCATTTTGCTTAAACCCGGGCCTTTTCTTTATTTTTTTTTGCAAATTTTTGTGGCACTCGCCTCTGTTTCCCGTACATAACGACACCATTATCAATATTTGTCATCAAAATCACATCAATATATCATCACAATTTCATCAACATCATCTATCTACAATAAAACAACCATCAACACAAAATACGTATGACATTTCAATATCTACATCAAACCCATTAGTATATACACCATTTGGATCTAACTCATCATCTATACACATTAAATTTCAAAAACCATCTACAAAACACAAAACATTTTATACACACCATCTGGATTAAAATCATCATCTCTATATATATCAATGTTTCAAATATACAACTTGCCCTGCATGGGGCCTCTGTGATCTCAAAATAATACAAAGCCGCACGCGCAGGCCGCTATCACTATCACAATCTCGACTCGGCTCGCAGGCCGGTCTCTCATGTCAAAAATATACTCGGCTCGCAGGCCGGTATATACAACAAGAATGAATAAATGAATCATATGTGGGCACGCAGGCCTCTATATACATACCCGGTTCGCAGACCGGTGTCTATATCCAAAATCCAAAAACCCCTCTCTACTCCAGGGATATCTCAGCTCTCCCCACCACCCTCGGCCTCCCCCTGCTGGTCCTCGTGCTCTTGCTCTCACTTCTCCTTGTCACCAACCCACCGGCCGTGGCTACGCCCCACAGGATCTTTGGCTCGAGAGGTCTCGGCTTGGTGCGACGCATATGGCGATAGTCAGCCCCTGCACTACCATCAAGGACATCCTGATAATACCGGGCCTCCACTCTCACCTCCATATAATGGGCCCGTGCCACCATGGCTACTGGGGCTGGTCCCCCGACTCCTAATAGTAGTGGCCCCTGCCCTGCCGGTACACCCCTGTGCTGTGGTGGTGCCTCGTACTGCACTGTGCTCGTGGCTTTGTAGGTGCCTATGCGGTACTGTGGCCGCACCGGGTGCCTGGTGGCTGTATGCTTAGTGCTGGGCCGTGCTCGAGCTCGTGCTCAAGCTAACCGCCTTGTAATACCCTCGATCTATGCATGTGCAAAGCAGCAAGTTGCCTCGTAATAATTACACCTATCCTAGAGGTGGTCCTCTCTCGCCGTTAATGTGACCACCAAATCTGGCTTGTGCGGGCTGTGCTATCCTAGCTGCTCTCTGACCTACCCACCAAACCAAAAAAGCACCTGTCACTCCGGCATCATCCACTGTATCGTCCGCCGGTCTCTCTGCTACCCAATCTAGGTCCACGGGCTGTGGTGCAGGTAGTGGGGCCTCTACATCATCCCTCCGGTACTGAGGGAAGGGAGGCGGCTCATCCTGTTGCAGCCCCAACTATCGTCGTACCCTCTCTAGGGGTATCTACTCATGCTCTCCGTGCCTCGTCCCGCTATCCGTAGAAGTATACCGGATCTAGCGCTTCGTGCTCGGCTCCTCCTCGGGGCTGATGGCCTCTGTAGGGCCTCCATACAATGTCCAGTGCGGTCAAGCCCTCTAGCATATGACGGTAGTAAGCTACATCCCATCCTACGAGCACCACTCGTGGCTAGCCCACGACCCCCAACCACCTCTGAAAGCCATACCTATATATAACTGAGGCCCTGGCTGCTGGGGCAGCCCTACTGGTCGTATACATATGATGTGCTCATATGCCCAGCAGTGTAACAAAAATGTGGAGCAAATCCCAAATCACCTCATCCAACGATAACCCCACAGCTCTTTGTATAGCTGCACCAGATATACTAGTGCCCAGGCATAGCATGTATGCTCCTCCACCATCTCGTGCAGCACCCCCATCAAAGCCCATGGGAAGTAGCCTCCCTCTGAGTCTGGGAGGGTGAAGCATGTGATGCCTATCATCATCAACATGGCAAGCTATGTCTCATGTCAGTGCGCACAATACATATCGCCATAGGTAATGCTCGCACTGTGATAAGTCAATAACGCGGCTGCATCTTCAAATACCTGAAGAATGTTGTCCATAACCGTCTCCGCATCTACTTGGAATACCGCTCCCCTACGATCGGTAGTCTCGGGATGCGATACACATCCTCCAGGGGTAATAGCCATCTCTCCAAAGAGGAGATGGAAAACATTGGTTGCCGCCGATCCCATCTCTCGATGAGGGCAACCATAAGGTCATGGTCCCTATCCACACCCTATACCACCGGACTCCACCGAGTCCCACCTCGCATATAATGGCCCACCGCTACTTGACACATGTGGTCGCATCCATCTCAATAGCGGGGCATCCGATCCCGCATCATAAGCTGGCCGGCGTGCTCGCAAAACAACTACCTTAACCCACTTACCCACCCAACCACAACCTGACTCTATAACACACATCTACACTTACCCTACACATCCCCTTTACCACCAACCAACCAACCAACCAACCCGATATACTCTAGCCATCTATCTATACTCCCGCCAATTTGACACCTCCTACTTCATACCCAACACCTACTCTATCCTACCCAAACCAACCACACAACCACACCATTTCCTCCACCCCGATCACCTTTCCTATTGACTCTACCCCTTCCCCTTCACCCCCAAACACAAAAAAACCAACCAACAACAAAAAAAAACAACAAATAAAAAAAAAAAAACAAAAAAAAAAAAAACAAACAACAAAAAAATACAAACAAACAACAACAAAACCAACCAACAACACAAAAAACAACCAAGACAAACTTACCTACTGACCGGCACCGGTCACCCTCGACCGCCACCGGTCACCCCTGACCGACGCCGGTCTACCACAAAAGCAATTTGTGCAGCATATTTAGGTGACCGATGCCGGTCGCTAGTGACCGACATCGGTCACTGTCTAATCGCGGGGCCGAACCCAAAACGGCCCGCAAAACACATTTTCACTTATTTCTCCCTATTTACCCAACAAAAAACCCTAAAAACCTACCCACCCTGCCGCCTCGACCTAACTACCCTACCTACCCACTCCATTTTGCCAATTACCTCCATTTATTAATTATTTTATTAAAATTCAGATTCCTACCCAAACCACACATCTACGATAAACTCATTAAATTCACAAAGGTAAGAGCTCAGAGCCTACCGGTACGACTACACGTCGTCATGGTGGGATAGGTGGTGGTGGTCCAGCTGGTCCAGCACCTCCTGCTCCTCCTGGCTGTGCCATGGCTCCAAATCTCCTCAGCTGGGTTCTCCACCAATCAAATTCTACCTCCTACTCACTGGGGTCTACCAACCACTCACTTCTCCACTCAAATAATGCCACCTCAGCTGACAAACTCAACAATATCACTAAAACACCTCAGACAACTAAATTTGGTTTTCAAATTGACAATGTGACAATGACAGGCCGTATTTTTCTTTTTATAGGTTTTTGACCTATAACCGATATCGGTTATATTGTGCCCTAAAATACCGATATCGGTCATCTAGCCGATACCGGTCATAGCTAACCGATATCGGTTTAATCCCTATTTTACCAAAATTTCTGCCCTTATTCACCAATCTCCCTTTCTCACCACATCGCCTATACCCTCCTTTGCTAAATAGCCTTTTTTGACTTCATTGGCCACATTCACGGCCACACCCAACCAACCAGGCCCAACCCAAGGCCGCACCCAACCAACCAGGCCCGACCCAAGGCCGCAACCAACCATTTGGCTCGACCCAAGGCTACAACCAACCAATCAGGCCCAACCCAAGGCCGCAACCAACCATTTGGCCTCGACCCCAAGGCCACAACCAACCAATCAGGCCCGACCCAAGGCCACAACCAACCATTTGGCCCGACCCAAGGCCGCAACCAACCATTTGGCCCAACCCAAGGCCGCAACCAACCAATCGGGCCCGACCCAAGGCCGCAACCAACCAATCAGGCCCGACCTAAGGTGCACCACTTAAATACCTCACCCAAAACCCGCAAATTACAATTTTATCCACCCATCATGTAGCTTTTTGTTCAATCGAGCTCACCTATTCGTGTTTTAGCATGATTAGGGTACTTGACTTGATCAGCCGACCAACTTTGCCTAGACCGAGACCGTGACGTTTATCTCGACCAAACCAACCATTTGCATCGCCAACATACCTAAACATTCCTGTACCTTACCCGTTATATCCCCTAGAGCTACTTCCTATACCTTGGATACCGGATTATATCACCCTTGTTTGGATAAACTATCGACCTTTGCTTATGAATTGCTTGTTTGCTCTTCAAATCATGTACCCTGGTCACACTACTGCATTTCAACGTGCGTCTGCTTCCTTGAACTTACCCCACCATCTTACCATCATCTCAACACCATTTACCCTTTATCAACCCTATCCCTGATTTCACGTTACCTCAATCTATGATAGATTTGAGGGGGATTACCTATACCCTTAACAGGAGTAACCACTTCTTATTATTGTCAGTGCAGCTTTACAAGACAAGCTACACGACAACAAGGGGCTAATGTAGACACCAAATTTGTGTCTTACGACCCCCATGCCCCGCATCTCATTTCACAACCTAGCCTCATCACCTAAACCTTACACAATTATTTATTAATTACCTTATAATTAATAAATCCACATCTCCAAACCTACCACCTCATTTTGCCACCTCATCATGACCTAGTCCTAACCCTAAACTAACCTAATTAAGACCTATAACTTGGTCTACATCCACACCCATGACTAATTACTCCTCACCCACACCAAAATCAACCTAATAATGACTTGACCAAGCCCACAACTAATTCCTTGGGAGAAAAGGAGGGAAAGTTGGCTATTTTACTAAAAATAGCTCACTTTGACTTAACCGATATCGGTTCCTACTCGACCACCATCGGTTACGTAACCGCCATCGATTCCCTGTAAATGACCTCCCCCAACCAAAAAAAAGGATCGGAACCTGGGAATTGATTGGAAGGATCGGGAATTCACTTGGCCGAGCAGAGACAAGTGAAGGAAAGAGAGGAGTTTGCAGAGAAGGACATCAAGCCCAAGACTACAACTGAGTAACCGGAGCCCAGTGACACTCATCCAAGCATTGGGAGAGAAGATAGCTCATCTTTGATTGTCCGATCATCCTACCTGAGCCCTACCTTTGTTATCACAGTCTTTAGACCTGATATCTCCATCAGGAATTAGTAAGTAGTATCTTGTATGTTCTTTTAATAACATTTCTTGGACTTCTGAATCACAGCAATTCTCGAGTCTATTCCTAGATCTGCTACCCAGTAGCACCCTCCATCTAACTTTCATTCCTCTACCCCTACATTGCCCCAAGAACAGCCCCCATACTCTCGAGTCTTCTCCATCACCCCATTACCTATCCCCAATCATTTACCAAATTTTATAAACACCATAGCCACCTTATAGCCACCTTATAGCCAACCTTCACTAAAAGCCCCTAAACCACTGCCCCTACCGATATCGGTTATCGAAAATCGGACGGTGACAGTGACCGGCATCGGTCACTGTGATTCAAAACCAAAACGAGCCCTTTCCTCTATTGTTTTAACAAGGTAATTAAATTGTAATTTTGCAATAATTTGTGTTAATTCATATTAGTAGGGGAACTGACCACCTTCGAAAGGAAGTCTAATATTTCCTGGGCCCAAGGCAGTTCCCTCATTTATTGTCTAATTAGAATCTGGTGGTCTTGTATTCTTACTTGTAGGTAGTCCTTCCCAGACAAAAAGGAGTTCTTCGCAATCGACCTGATCTCTCTCTATGGTACGCGCACACCCTCTCAACATTCAACAGGTATTCCTCCTAGCCCTAACCCTTATCTGTTTCTCAAAGGAATGAAAGGATAGAAGCAACTCTATTCCAGAACGGAAGCATTCTGTGAAACAAGATCACCTACAAAAAGAGCAAGAAAAAGAAAGGGGAAAGAAAGAATTAGGACATGGAGTAAGATGGAGAAGAAGCTGAAAGATAAATTTCTCCTTGTGTATTATGCAAAACCCTTTATAGAAGGTTTCGAGATCTCATAAAGAACTTACAAACCATGCAACAATACACATATGAGTTCTACAAGTTGTCCACTCACGTAGAGCATAAAGAAAATGAGGAACAAATGGCTCAAGGTATGTAAATGGATTAAAATTTTCTATTCAAGATGAGATAAGTATGCACATGATTAAGAGTATGGAGGATGCCTATCAATTATCCTTAAAGGCCGAGGAAAAACAAAGTCGTCAAATTTTTAGGAGATCACCTAGAATGAATAGGGGGGCCTCATCTTCCTTTTGGGGATGAGATGGTTTTAGCCAAGGTAGGGGAGAATCACCTCATGGAGTGGAAAATCAAGAAGATACGAGACAAGATTCCCATAATCAACAAAGAGGCAAAGGATTTTCTAGGGGCAGAGGATATGGAGGATGGGAGGCTCCATGAAGACCATTTGTTTTTAGAGATGTGGTAAATAGGGAATCTGGTCTTTTGAATGCCCGCATTATTATACACATGAAAAGAGGCAATCATATGCTCCAAGAGTAAATCTTGTTGAAGATGATCATGACCTAGAAATTCCACTACATGTTAGAGAAAATATGATGATCAAAAGGACGATGATTTCTCCAAGAAAGGATGTCAAGGGGATGCATGGATGTGTAAAAATATTTTCGAACAAGATGTGCTTTAGGAGGAAAGGTATGTAATGTTATTATTGATGGTTATAGTTGTGATAACATGGTTTAAAATGACATGGTTGAGAAATTGGGTCTGCATTATGAGAAGAATCCTAACCCTTATCATATTGCATGGTTTAAGAAGGATAATGAAGTTCTTTTTAATAAGAGATATTTGATAAGTTTTTCTATTGGGAATAGTTACAAGGATGAAATTTGTTGTGATGTTATTCTTATGGATGTATGTCATATGCTATTAGGAAGACCATGACAATTTGATAGAAAAAATATTCATGAAGGAGGAAAGAATACTTATAATTTTTGGAAGGATGGCACAAAAATAGTTTTTCTACCTCTTAAGGATTTGGGGAAGGCTGAAAATATACTTTCTCAGTAAAGAAAATTATGGAGGAAAAGGAAACCAGCTTTTGTTATGCACTAGTTGCAAATAAGGATGAACTTGCAAGTGCACAAATATCAGTAGAAATAACAGAATTAATAGAAGAATTTTCTAATGTTATTCTGATGAGGTACCGCATGATTACTACCTAAAATAAATATTCAAAACCATATTGATTTGATTCCGGGTTTTCACTCCCAAATCAAGCATCTTACAGGATGAGCCCGACATTACATGTAGAGTTGACTAGGAAAGTGGCAAAGCTTGTGAGAAAGGGGGCCATAAGGGAGAGCATGAGTCCATGTGCAACCCCAACTTTATTAACACCAAAGAAGGATGGAACATGGAGAATGTGCATGAATAAAAAAGAAATCAATAAAGTTACAATCAAGTATACATTCCCAATACCTCACCTTGATGATATGATGGATGTGCTTGTTGGATCTAGGTATTTCACCAAGATTGATTTTTGAAGTGGTTACCATCAAATTCGGATCAAAGAAGGAGACGAGTGGAAAACAACTTTCAAGATAGGAAATGGATTATATGAGTGGTTGGTGATGTCATTCGGATTATCCAATACACCTAGTAATTTTATGAGACTGATGAACATTGTGCTGTGAGAGTATAATGGTAAGTTTGTTGTGGTTTATTTAATGATATCTTGATCTTTAGTAAAACTAAAGATGAACATATGAGACATCTGAGGGTGATATTTGAAGTGTTAAGGTAAGAGAAACCCTATACAAATATGAAGAAGTGCATGTTTATGCAAGAGAGTTTGGTATTCTTGGGCTTTATTATTTTAGTAGATGGGGTAAAGATGGACTCAGAGAAGATAAAGGCAATTATTGAATGGCCTACTCCATGAAGTATAATAGAGGTAAGAATATTTCATGGTTTAACAACATTTTATAGAAATTTTATTTAAAAAATCAACGAGATTGTAGCACCTATAATAGATTGCACAAAAGGAAGGGAGGTTTTCGGATAAAGGTAGGCTGAGGATAGCTTTCACTCTTGAAGAAGAAGGTGATAGAGGCACCAATTTTGGCACCACCATATTTTGATAAAGTGTTTGAGGTTTATTTTGATGCCTCGCATATGGGTATTAGTGTTTTCCTAAGTCAAGGTGGAAAGCCATTAGCTTTCTTTAGTGAGAAACCAATGAGGTAAGAAATAACTACTCTACTTATGATGTGGATTTTTATGTAATTATACAAGAGTTCATGCATTGGAGGCATTACTTAATGCCTAAGGAGTTTGTGTTATTTACACACCACATAGCCCTAATTTATGTGAATACACAAAAGAAATTGAATAGTAGGCATGCAAAGTGGGTATCATATTTGTAACGTTATAATTTTTCTCTAAAACATAAATCATGAAAATAGAATCAAGTTACTGAGATGGATTGAGTAGTCTTGTGACTTTGTTTACCACTATGGAAAATGAGGTGGTGGGTTTTGAAGCAATAAAGGGTTTGTATTCTTATGATTCTGATTTCAAGAATATTTTTGAAAGGTTAATTCATCCATTTTCAGATGATGCAAGAGATGTCTAAGATGAGTACATTTTATAGTATGGCTATCTATTCAAGGGACGTCAACTATGTATTCCAGTTGGGTCTATGAGAGAGAATATAGTGAAAGAGCTCCATAGCATAGGATTGGCTGGGAATTTTAGTAAAGATAAGAAGATAGCCTTGGTAGCGGAGAAATAAAATTGGCCAAAGTTGAAAAGAGATGTGGTAAGATATGTGGAGAGGTGTCGAATTTTCCAAGTCTTGAAAGGCCATGCACATAATACAAGGTCATATATGTCATTTCTTGTTCCTAAAGGGTCGGGACAAATCTGAGTGTGGATTTTGTTTTGGATTACCAAAAACACAATGAGGTAATGACTCAATTTTATTGTTTGTTGATATTTTTTCTAATATGTTTCATTTTATCGCCTCAAAGAAAATAAGTGATGTTACATGAGTAGCCGATTTGTTTTTCGTGAGAGTTGTTTGTTTGAATGGTATTCCAAAAAAAATTACTTTAGATAGGGCCACAATGTTCTTAAGTAACTTCGGAGGACTTTATGGAAGAATTTGAGAACTCAACTACGCTTTAGCGAAGGCCTATCATCCTCGATCGATGGGCAAACAAAGGTGGTAAATAGGAGTCTGGGAAACCTGTTAAGGTTCATAGTTGGGGAAAATCCAAAATAATGGGACTTAGCATTACCACAAGCTGAGTTTGCATATAATAGTTCCATAAATAGATCCATAGGAAAGTCTCCATTTTTATTGTGTATGGGAGTAATCCAAATGGGGTGTTAGATTTGGTATAGCTACCAATTGATGGTAGAGTCAATGATGATGCATAAGCATTTTCCGAACATATAAAACAATTGCAGGAAGAAGTGCAAAAGAATATGGATAATAGTAATGATAAGCATAAGGAAATAATAGATGTGGACAAATGGAGAAAGGTATTTACAATTGGTTATTTGGTTATGGTATACCCATGGAAGGAAATGTTTCCAAAAGGAACCTATAACAAGATAAAATATAAGAAGATTGGTTCATGCAAAATCGTGAAAAAAATAAATGATAATGGTTATGAGGTAGAATGTCTAGGGAATTTTGATATTTTTCTAGTGTTTGATATTTCAGACTTGTATTTTTTTCATAGGGATGGTGCGAAGATAATGTTATTGAAGAATTAGTAGATTAGAGGCAACAGGTTCCAGTGAAGAAGAAAGAAAAAGTGGATTATATTCTAGATAAGAAAATAGTGGACATGCGACATGGGAAATACAACAAATATTTGGTACATTGGAAATGACTTGAATAAGAGGACAATACTTGGGTCACAGAGTGGGAGATTAAGAAGTTAGATGAAGATAAATGGAAGCAGTTTGAAGAAGACAACTTGCAGAGCTATCATTTTTTCAAGTAGGGAGAATGATGCCCCAAAATCGAGGAACTTGAAAGGGTCATAACTTGTGCTTTGGGTGTCCATTTGAGTCCATTTTTTAAACCACGTATTTCAATGAGACAAATGTACCGTCAAACTTTATTTCTTGTTGGAGCATGTTTCACACATTTTGGACCTGAAATCTTCCATATTGAGGCCAAAAATTAGGATTTATTTTGTAGTTTGATTTTATCCTATTTTAGGGAATTTGTTTATTTTAATCTCTTTGTTGCATTATGAGTTCGAAAGTTGGAAATTTCTCTAATTTAGGCATGTAGAATATGCATGGCAATTTTGCGTCTGTCTGACAAATAAGCATGCAAAATTACTAAGAATAGCATGTTCTAGTAAATTTCTGAAAATAGTAATATCCGCCACCTAGAGTCGATTTAATCAAAGTTAGTTAGAGTTTGCTTGGAAAATCAAGTTGGGAGTTGTTTTCCTATTTAGGAAACATTGTAATTCATGATTCAATAATGAAGAAGGAGATCTATTTTATTTTGGATTTCATATTATTTGCAGTATATTGAGTTTGTTTAGAATTTGGCTACATTATCATCCTATAATCCCCCTTATATCACTATGCATTTAAAACATTACCAATGCGATGATTCCAAAGAAATTACTAGTTCACAACACGACACTTCACCGATAATTTCCCTAATGACCTAACTTGGGGGAAACAAATGATCAAAAATCATTCCATACAATTATTCACCAAGTTCTATCAATTGCGCCCTAATGACCTAATTTGGGGGAAACTAGCGTAAAACCTCTCTAAGAGTAATCAATTAATCAATCAATAAATCAATGCATTCATATTCCTAACAATCAAAATTGTATCATTCTATCAATACAAAGTCAACACAATTGACCTCCTAGATGACTAAACTTGGGAGTTATGTGTGGCCTCCTAGATGACCTATCTTAGGAGATTACATTCATTTCTCACTTCCAGATGACCTAACTTGAAAGCCATCTCATGTTTCACGCTTGCTTCTAGATGACCTAACTTGGAAGCCATCTCACATTTTGCGTTTGCTTCTAGATGACCTAACTTGGAAGCCATTACATTGTGGTGAAACATGTGGAGTGGGGGAAATATTACTTTCTATACCACTCCTATTTGGGTCAAATTTTTTATCAAAACTTTTTGGATCCAAAAAACATCAAATCTTTGATCTAATTCCATATGCAGGGGCTAGATCTTAAGGATGTAGTTAGAGATTGGATAATAACACACTTTTCTCCCTACACTCTTCCTCTAGTGATAGGATTCCCCAATCCTTTAGTTGATAATTTTTACACATGCATTCAGATTGGAAATTGATAACTCCCTACCCCATTTCATCATTTTCATACAACATTTGAAATCATAAACCATCTAACATTACAATCATCACTTTCATTTAACACACTTCATCACGACATTATGCTTTTAACTATGTTGCAGGGGATCAACCATCGATCCATGGTTTGACACACTTTTGGTTATTTTGGAATGCTTCTAATACACATTTGTGTGTTCTACTATAACAAGGGCTTCTCAAAATTTATCTCGGTATGCATCTCTATCTACTTTATGTTACCACGATTTCCACTTGCTTTGGTTCCAAAATTTACACCTCCTTTAGGGCCAAGAAATTTCAGAAAATAGACTAAGGTTCTTTTAGGAATGTCGGCTTGGAGATTTTGCATTGTTTGTAGCCGGGAAATTTTTGGAAAACCTATTCATACCGGGATTCGGAGGACTTGGGTGACACATATAAAATGAATGGCCAACCCTGCTACTTTCAGTCCTACCTTTGACCAGGGTGAGAGAACCTAAGGGGTAACTTGAAACACAATAGAAGGGATAAATAGTTTACTTTTCAAAATCTTTGGGGCAACATATCACTCAAGGATAAGCGTGGCCATACACACACAATTTAATTTCAAAATATTTCACACAAATTTATGTATACACTTATTTCACCAGACACATGTTACTATAGATAGATAAGTTGCATTGTTGTTGCATTTTTGATAAAGGGAATGAAGATCAAGGGTTCCTTTCACTAATATTTGTAAATAACACAATAGGATGACAAACAGAGGGCTTGTATTGTATGATGAGACTTGAATTATGTTTTTTTATAAGGATGGGGGATTTGTAAGATAATAGATCACTTAATGACACTACTCACAATACTTGCTCAGACATATATGACATCCCAGACGATAAAGAAAAATTCATCAATTAGTCACAATTTCTATTTAAAGAAATATTTTCATTCATTGATACTCAATTATGAAAAATATTTCACATAATCCTTAAAATAATTAGCACAAAAGCTCATGCAAATATTTTAATGAAGTATTTCTTTCTTTTGATCTCATATGCTTAAAATACACTCAAAAGCTTACCAACGTCCATCAACAAAATGATTTCAATAAGGATTTTATAATTGCATTCAATATTGTAAATTAAAAGCTCACATAACAATATTGAACAAATGACCAAAGCTTAATCACTAAGGACAAACCTAGTGCAATTCAGAGAAGCAGAAATAGAGAATTGCGCAACAAAAATACACTTAATCGACTAAATGTTCAGTACATAAAATCTAGAATATGTAAGCCAAACTCATGGTTAGAAAAATTTCATTGTAATCTACCAAATTCTTGACAAGGGAACATAAAAAAATCATCTCAATTCCTGTTAATGACTATACACTACAATCATCTTAACATTTGAATTTGAAAGAGTAAACACTTAAAATGTATTTCTTCCAAACAATTTAAGTAGTATCACATCAGAAAATATATCAATTATTGTCTTTTTAAAATCTTAAGAAAAACCACTATTTGTATGAGGACAAACCCCTCATACTTATACTATTTACTTGACTTAATTTTCCTCGAAAAACATCTTAAAGGATCCTTCAAACTCAACTCTGTGTAATTCAAAAAAATCTTAAAGGAAGTATATCTTAACTCGATAGATTCCTATTTTCTCCTGATTGGGCTGAGTGAAGGAGGAAACACATGGTGAAAGATGGGAGAAATGAAAATATATATTTTTATATTTCTAAAAAACAATTGTCTTTTAGTAAACTACACTCTGTTTTGAGGAAATCCTTGATCCAAAATGCATTAAAAAGGTAAGTTTGTTTTAAACTCTGTTGATCTTCCTTTTACTTTTCATGGCCCTTTTCAGTGGGTTGATTTGAGCTTTTCCCTATCTTGTTGTTATAGGCATGAAACTTTTCAAACATTTGAATGATAACTTTCTCATCGGGCCCTAAGTGGTAGTTGAAAACTACTTTGTATTTAATACTTATTTTATCAAGTTCCACACAAACAAAATTTTCTTCCTTCATCCTATTTGACAATTTATCAATTGTTAACTCAATGAATGCCCAAGATACTACATGGTGGAAACACTGAAAAACCTCATCTCTCCCGACTTAGCCATAACATAATCCCTAAAAAATTCTAATAGAATTTTGGATGCTCTCCCTTCTTTTGGGGTTAGCACACCATTGATTGTATGATGACAATATATCAAATCTAAGCATACATGCAAATAAAAGTGGATATTCTACCAGAAGAAATATACAAAACAAGAAAAATAAATCAACACCAGATTTAATGTGGTTCACCTAGTGTGGGCTACGTCCACAAAGAAACAAGCCAATCTATTATCCAAAGCTTTGACAAGATATACAATGAATATTTACAATCTTCCACACCTCTTAGATGTTCAGTACTTTATTCCTTCAAGATTTTTCTCTACCATCAAGAATTCTCTCTCACCAACCTTTTTCAAGTTCTTTCTAATTCTTTTTATCATTCCTTCTAAACCCTAGATTTTGTGCTTATATAGTCATTTATAGACTTAGGGCACTTAGCCATGCAATTACAATTAATAAATCTATTTTAATGCTAAAAATAAATATAATTCCCAAGAGTGAATTAAAAATTCTTCACATAGGTAACCATCACTGGTTCTTACTTGCCCTTGACTGATGTCGGTCTTCCCTGATCGATGCCAGTCTGCCCTTAACCGATCTTGGTTCTTGTGTCTTCCAAAGAAGTTCCAATTATATGCTAAAATGAAGTAATTGAGCTCCACAACTCAACAATATCCCACTTGGAGTTTAATTACTACACCATACCTATACAATGTCATTCTTGGATCCTTCCTTGGCTTTGTTTCTTCCTCTTCAAGTCTCAAACTCGAAGACCAATAGAAGTGGAGTGTAGCTCCAACTTCTCCTTTGCTAATGGCTTCGTTAGCATATTCGCAGGGTTTTTGCTCGTATGAATATTTTCCAGATTCAACCGTCCATCCTCTAATACCTGTCATATAAAGTGATACCTCAACTGAATGTGTTTCATTCTTGAATGAAACGTTGAGTTCTTTGCCAAATGAATTACACTTTGACTATCACTAAACAATTTACAATCACTTTTCTCATTTCCCAACTCTTCCATGAACCTACTCATCCATATCATCTCCTTGCTAGAGTTTGTAGCTACAATATACTCTACCTTTGTAGTAGACAAGCCACAACCTTCTACAATATTGATATCTAGCTAACTTTGCCATTCCACCTACTGTGAAAATATATCCAATAGTGCTCCTCCTACCATCCAGATCTCTAGCCATATCCAAATCAACATAGCCACGTAATGAAATATCTGAACCTCCATAGCATAACTACATGCTAGATGTCCCTTTCAAATACTTGAGTATCCATTGGACTGATTTCTAATGCTCTTTACCTGGATTAGCCATATATCTACTCATAACTCCCACTTCTGTGTGATGTCTGGTTTAGTACAAACCATAGCATACATGAGACTTCCAACTGTTAAAGCATATGGCACTCGTGTCATGTATTTGACCTCCTCATGTGATGAAGGACACTGATCTTTGCTCAATTTGAAGTGTCCAGCCATAGGTGTGCTAACAGGTTTTGCATTTTGCATGTTGAACCTTCCTAACACCTTGTAGATATAATCCTCCTGAGACAAATACAATTTCTTGTTTTTCCTGTCTCTATGTATTTGCATGCCAATAATTCTTTTTGCATAACCTAAATCCTTCATAGAAAATGTGTGAGCTATCTTTCTCTTAATCTCACCAATGTCCCGCATACTAGATCCTCCGTAATAAGCATATCATCCACATACAAAGAACAAAATAATATAGCTCCCATTTTCAAGCTTATTGAAATAAAAACAATGGTCATATTAACATCTCAAGTAACCATGCTCATGCATAAAACTATCAAACCTCCTGTACCATTTCCTTGGAGCTTGCTTGAGCCCATATATGCTCTTTTTCAACCTGCACACTAGTTTCTCCCTACCCTTGAATTCATACCCAAGCGGCTGTTGCATATAAATTTCTTCATCCAAATCACCATGAAGGAAATCCATCTTCACATCTAGTTTCTCTAAATGCAAATATTCTACTACAACTAAACTCAATATAGTACGAATAGAAGTCATCTTAACAATAGGAGAAAATATTTCACCAAAGTCAATACCTACTTTCTGTGCAAATCCCTTTACTACAAGCCTTGCCTTGTACCTTTTCTGTCCACCCTCTTCTTCCTTAATCCTGTAAACCCACTTATTCTGCAATGTCCTCTTACCTGCTGGCAACTTAACCAAATCCCAAGTTTGGTTATGTTCTAAGGAGTCCATCTCCTCATCCATGCCATGCTCCCATTGAACGTGTATCTTATCATGTATTGCTTCTTTAAAGCTCTCTAGTTCACCACTATCAGTCAATAATAAATAAAATAGAGAAGGTGTAAATCTTTCTAGAAGTTTACTTACCCTTTGTGACCTTCTCATAGGAGTTTGGGGTACCGGAGGCTCTATCTGGGCCTCCTGAACATTAGTATCAACTTTTGACAGTGACCGACACTGGTCACCTCTAACCGACATCGGTTCTACTAACCAATGTCTGTTCTAATCCTCTATAACCATTGGTAGTTCATCTGATTGATGTTGGTCGGGACTAGCCGACCATGGTTACTTGTGTATTTTTGTGTTTCTTTAAAACCTTAGAGTTCATTGTCATCAATAAACTTCTAAATTTTCTCATCCTTGGGTACCCAAATTTGATCCCTGTACATTCTCTTTTCATTCCATTCAACATCATGACTCCTAATAATTTTAGAATTCTCTAAATCCTAAAAATAGAAACCAAAATCACCAGATCCATAACCAATGAAAGTTCACCTCTTGGATTTTACATCCAAATTTTTCTATTTTCCCTATCAACATGCAAAAAGATTCTAAACTAAAAAATTTAAGAAAATAAAGATCTACCTCTTTTCTGGTCCAATATTTCTCTTGTATTCCTCCATCTAGTGAACTTGAAGGGCCACGGTTAATCAAATAAACCGTTGTATCAACTGCTTCTACCCAAAACTGCAAGGGTAATCCAAAATGTATCCTCATACTTCTAGCATGTTCCATGATTGTCCTGTTCATTCTTTCTACAACACCATTCTCTTGTGGTGTTCTTAGAACCGTTCTTTCTCTACATATCCCATTCACTAAACAATAATCATTGAAATCCTTGCTACAGTATTCACCACCATTGTCAAATCTAAGGCACTTTAACTTAGAATTTGATTCATTCTCAATAAGGGCTTTCCATCTTTTAAAAGTCTCAAAAACATTATATTTACATTTAATATAATAAACCCATACCTTTCTTGGAGCATCATCAATGAAAGTAACATAGTACTTAGATCCTCCATGATAATCTACACGAAATGGTCCCCACACATCCGAGTGTACAAGCTCCAATTTTTGTTCCTTCTTAGTTGCCCCAACTTTGATCAATCTCACACTCGTTTGATTTCTAAAGATACAATGCTCACATAAATAAAGATCTAAATCTTTCAAATCTGATAACTTACCCTTAGCCTTTAAGATCTACATTCCTTTTTGACTCATATGACCCAATTGATTATGCCACATGCATGCATCTGAATCTAAAGTAGATAATGTAGAAAAGGAATCAGTAATATAGGTAGATAAATATAACGTTCCTACCTTCTTACCTCTTGCCACAACAAAAGCACCATTGGTGACTTTCCAAGAGTCTCGTATAAAAGTAAACATGCAACAAAATTCACCTAGTTGCCCTGCAGAAATAATATTCCTCCCGAGGCTTGATAGATGCCTCACATCTTTCAATACCCATGTATTTCCATTCTACAATTTTAGATGAAGTTCCCTTTACCAGATAATCTTTGCAAAGGTTCATCATCACCCAAATAAACATGCCCAAAATTACCCCGAACATAATTTTTGAAATAACCCTTATTAGGGGTTGCATGGAAATAAGCTCCTGAATCTAAAACCCATGATTCAATTCTATTCTCCAAAGAAACAATAAGAGCATCTTGCATTACCTCTCGATGAAGTAAGATTCACCTCTTTACATTTTTCTAGTTGTTATTTCTCTTTATCCTTTGACCAACAATCTTTCTTTGCATGTCCTTTCTTTCCACTTTTCCAAAAGTAATTCCCTCACTTTTGGATTTAGATATGCTTTCCTTTGACTTTGATTTCCCATTACTCTTACTCTTGGATCTCTCCTTCTGCCTACCCCTGCTTTCTACATTCAAAGCATTTCTAGATGATGTTTCCTTTGTACTCTTCCTGCGAATTTATTCATTCAATATTATACTAACCACATCATCAAACTTCAAAATATTATTAGTAGATGTTGTATTACTAATAGCCATTACCAAGTTGTCCCAACTATCAGGAAAGAACATAAGAATAAAAGTGTTTTTACTTCATCATCAAATAGTATAGCAACCAATTTTAACTGATTTACAATAGATCGGAAATCATTCAAATGACTAGAGGCATATTCACCTTCATGCATCTTAGAACTAAATAGTTTCTTCATCAAATAAACTTTATTTGAAGCACTAGGTTTTTCATATAAATTAGCAAGAGATTTCATTAAGTCTACCGTAGAAGCCGCTTTTGTAATATTGGAAGCCACGAATGTTGTCAGGCTCAATCTTATAGATCCCAAAGCCTTTCTGTCAAGAATCTTTCATTCTTCATCAGTCATCTTCATAGGTCTAGACTTCTCATCCAACGGTAAGTACAAATCTCTTTTATACAGATAATCCTCAATCTACATCTTCCATAATTGATAATTTCGGTCGTCAAATTTCTCTACCTTGTATTTATTATCTTCTACCATTGTTGTAGCTCCCACTCAATCAGAAAATCCTCTGTGAGTAAATCATCAACACACCAAATATCTCGATACCGCTTTTGGGGTTAGCACACCGGTTGTATGAACAATATATAAGATCTAAGCATATATGCAAATAAAAATGGATATTCTACTAGAAGAAATATACAAAACAAAAGACATAAATCAACACCAAATTTAACGTGGTTCACCCAATGTGGGATATGTCCACCAAGAAACAAGCTAATCTATTATACAAAGCTTTGATAAGATATATAATGAATATTTACAATCTTCTACACCTCTTAGATGTTCATTACTTTCTTCCTTCAAGATTTTTCTCTACCACCAAGAATTCTCTCTCACCAACATTTTTCAATTTCTTTCTAATTCTTGTTTATCATACCTTATAAACCCTAGATTTTGTGCTTATATAGTCATTTATAGACTTAGGGCACTTAGCCATGAAATTACAATTAATAAATCTATTTTAATGTTAAAAATAGATATAATTCCCAAGAGTTAATTAAAAATTCTTCTCGCATGTAACCGACGTTGGTTCTGCCTAACTGTCACCGGTTCCTACTTGCCCTTGACCGATATCGGTCTTACCTGACTGATGTCGGTCTTCCCTTAACCAATTTCGGTTACTGTGTCTTCCATAAAGTTCCAATTACATGTTAAAATGAAGTAATTGAGATCCACAACTCAACAATTCATATGGATGGAGTTTGGTGTGGTGATGGCATTTCCCGTGAGGCTTTCGTGAATGCAAATGGCTTCTATGGTCACTTTTGATGCTGGCTGTTGATGTTTGGATGCATGTACAAATGTTGGTTATGCTTGGATGCATCTCCCCTCATACTTATAATATTTACTTCAACTTAATTTCCCCAGAAAAACATCTTAAAGGATCCTTCAAACTCAACTTTGTGTAATTCAAAAAAATCTTAAAGGAAGTATATTTTAACTAAAAAGATTCATGTTTTCTCCGATTGGGATTAGTGAAGGAGGAACCACATGGTGACACATGGGAGAAATGAAAAAGATATTTTTATATTTCTAAAACAATTGTCTTTTAGTAAACTACACTGCTTTTGAGGAAATCCTTGATTCATAATGCATTAAAAAGGTAAGTTTGTTTTAAACTCTGTTGGTCTTCCTTGTGATTTTCATGGCCCTTTTCAATGGGTTGATTTGAGATTTCCCATACCCTATTATTATTGGCATAAAAATTTCCAAACATTTGAATGATAACTTTCTCATCGGGCCTTGAGTGGTAGTTGAAAACTACTTCATGTTTCGTACTTATTTTATCAAGTTTCACACAAACAAATTTTTATTTCTTCATCCTGTTTGACGATTTATCAATTGTTAACTCAATGTATGCCTAGTCCTACATGGTGAAAACACTTAAAACCCTCATCTCTCCCGACTTACCCATAACATAATCCCTAAAAATTCTAATCGATTTTTTGATGATCTCTATTATAATTGTTTCTCCATTGTTTGTCCCAATTAATTTTTCTATTAGAGCATGAAGGCCACTGATATATTCCATTATTTTGTTTCTTAATTCATCAAGAATTTTAACAGATTATATTAAAATCTCCACTCTTAATTTTTCCATATTGTAATATTCCTATTGATTTCCCACATAGTCAAGAGACACAATTCCTTATTTAACAACCAAGTCATCACCTAAGTCTTTGATAGCTCCAATTTTGGTAGTATATCAGTCCACATTAATTGCTCAGCTTCACATTTATCCATTAATGCCTTGTTTCTTCTATCTTTTCAAAAATTAGGAATACAGTTACACAACTTACGTGATTATTGATTCACCTTTGATAACCAAATAATTCTCCCATTGGATGGTGGATTCCACTCTTTATCTTAAGTCACTCACCCTTCTAATGTCATCATTGGTGATCTCTGGGACTCCAAATTACCCTTCCTTGTGAGCTCTGGTCAATATTATGACCAATTTGGATAGTGCCTCATTCTTGGCCTTTATGTAACACCTCTAACATGATTGATATCTATGATGAATTTTATTTGGAAGGTACAAATGTTGACATGTGATTCTTGTCTTAAGATGGTGTACTCTTATGATCTATGAAATCATGTTTGTAGTAGGTAATATGTTGTCTGTGGAAATAGGTACAATTCTACCATGTTTATGCTTAATATAAAATAAAGCTATTCATATTTTATTTTTATGCAGAATAATTCACTACTTGGGAATGAGAAATTGAGTTTCAGTTTCATAATTTGTGGGGATCCAAAACAACATTACCTTGGATAAATTTCATTGATCCAAGGTATGCTTCTAACTTATAAACCTTGAGGTCATAATGACCAAGATAGAAAGATGAAAGGCTCCTGGATTTTGAATGTACAAAGGTCATGAATGATCTGATCTCCATGGCTCTCTACTTCGTAATTAGATTTGTGTATTAATCTGGTCCTTATTTTTGTTAAAGTGAGATGTAATATTTACTATGAACATGGAACCTAATTAAACTATGTTCCTTAAAATAGGAAATTTATCCTAAAAGTGTAACCTAACCTAAGTTACTAAGTTCTTTTGTTAATTTGGGATGTTAAAGGGGACCTAAGACTAAATAATTATACCTAAGGACCTATGTTAGTTCCTAAAATAATGTCGAACCTAACCTAATGTTTGGCTAACCTAAAAGGGGCCTATGGGATGACCTAGGGAGGGGAAGGTTGGTGGCATCAACTCCTAGAAATTTATAAGGAATTTAATGTGGTCTTATCTCTTTTTATCTGCCAAATTTGGCAAAGGCATCAAGAAAGTTGGGGGAAAGAAATGGCATCTCTGCAAAGTTTTAGATGTATGCAATTTTGAGATTATTCATTGCTAGAAATAGAGGTGGCAGTGGTGGGAGAAATGGAAGGACTGACAGTCCTATTTTGCATTTAATATTTTTAAATTGGTGAAAATTTCCTAGGAAGAAGAAAGAGGGGTTTGGTTTTGTTTTGGTCATCTGGTTTTTGAGCTTGAGCTCTGCATGTGGTTTTTGCACTTCATTTCAAATTATTACATTAATAATATTTCCTTACATGGAATTTAAATCAAGAAGTTAGAACCGTAAATACTATAAGAAAGAGAAGAAGAAGGTTTTGAGAGTTGTTGGCATTTTGAGGGAAAGAATTGAAGCTCTGATTGGAGATTTTTGTGAAACAGAGAAGACTAGAGCTCTATCAGGCATGATAGGCCCTATCCATTAAGTCTTATGCTTTTACTTAAATGTTCATAAAAACAACTCGCACTTAATGAAATATTTTGGTTTTGTTTTTATGATTGAAATTATTTCGCTTCAAGGTATTGTGTTGTTTTCCTTGATGTATTATTGATATTGGTTAGATAGTAGCAAGTGTGTTTTGGGAGTATAGTTTCCATACTTCTAAGTAAACTAGATTTTTATTTAATCTTTTAGTAGAGGCTTGAAATAGAGCTGATATTTTTAGGTGATCTTAGTTAAAAGTTTCTCTTGCCATGCATGTATCTTGGTTTTCTTGATTTTGAGGATCTTGTTCAAAATGTTCTGTATAATCTCCATTGGAAGACTACAGATAGGGAACTTTTTGGATATCTTGATTGTTGCTTAATATGTTATTGTTATTTAGTTTTCATTTGTTATCCTTGTTGTAGTAGACTTTGAAGACCACCATTGTTTCTGACTGAGGGAAAACTTAAGCTAAGAGTTGTATGTTTTGAATATTGGTTTTGCGATATTGAAATTATCATAATCGACTTGCATGTATTCTTTCTAATGTTGTTTAAGGAGATTTTAAAGGAACCCTTTTGTAGACGATATGCCATTGTATTGGAGGTATAATCTATTTTATGAATGATTCTGATGGATGATATTTCTAGTCAAAACGTTATTCCATTTTAAACTTACCCTGAAACTGTAAGTTGTTTGAGGAAAACCCACTTCGTGTTTTTGTATGAAATCCCATTTTGGGTATCAATTTTTATAATAGCTCTTTCATCGAAGGTGTTCAGGTTTTCATGTCTCATTAAGGTCGAGTTTTCCTTAAATACTTCTCAAGTTTTCTTAATCCACATTCGCTTTTCAGCTCAAACATATCCTTTTGCATCTGAGTTAATGTTTTGATCATTGTTGAATGAATCTATTTTTGAGGGATGCATGTATGCTTATCTTCCTTCTTGTAAATGGCTAAATTTATAGGTTGTCTATTTCGGTTTTTACATGTAGTTCTATTGCTTACTTTCCTCCCTTCACCGGGATTTTTGCAAGTGAAATGATTTTTAATCCCGAATTAGTCTTTCTTATTCGGATGAAAGGAGGAGGTTAAATGTTTTTTTACATTTTCCTTTTTCTGATTCTTTTGTACTCATCCAATTCAGACTTGGGTGAACCTCTGTTTTAGATATTGATTGGTCGCATGTGAACTATTCTTCATTGTTCAACACCTGATGTGTGAAGTTCATACGAAAATTGGTTATGTGTCTTTTGTTAATCTTGCATGTGAAATGTTACTCTTCTTCATAAGAGTTTGGATAGATGAGGAGACTGCAATCTCTCTCATACACTCTTCAATCTTACAATGGGGATTTTGTTCTCTTAGGTATCGTTGTTGTTCCTTCTCTGATCTATTTTAGTTTATATCACTTCTTGACCATGTGATAGGATTAATGTCCTTAGGAAAACAAAACTGAATTTTATGTTATGCTTAGAAGGATTATCGAGCCTTGTATAAGTTCTGAACTTAAACTAATTTTCTCCTTTCTGGAATAATAACGAATGTGTATTTGGTATGAGGCCTGAATGTTAGTTTTTTTCTTGATAGAATCAACCTTATACTTTTGATAAGGTCTAAATGATGTTATCTTTGACTTCTAACTTGAATTGGATGCTAATCTAAACCTAGGACTTTTAGGATGCTTCAATAGGGGTTACTTTAATGTTTTATGATGATTTAGTTACCCTTACTTGTCTGTATGATCTTATTTATGATTAATGTCATCTTAGACTTAGGATGAATATGAGTAAGTGGGACAATTAAATGGAAGGATATATTCATTATTACATAAATAGTGGAATCAAAACTGAAAGATAATATTATGTATCTTATATTCTTCTTGTTAAATAGATTTAGCTGATTGAAGAAACTTAAATTGGTTACAGAAAGTGAAAGTAAGGTTCAGATGAAATGAAAATTCTTCTTTAACTCTATTATTTAAATTTTGTATGATGAAAGGGGTTTTGTGAGGGAAATTTAAGGTTGATAGGTTGATTGAGAAAACCTTACTTTTGTTGTGAAAATTTAAATTCTCTCTTTTTCTTCTTGGATTGGATTTTTTTGGTAAAGTCTTTATGTAGTTCAGTTGTATTTTCTGACTATTTCATGAACAATAGATTTATTTTTATGAAACAGTTAGTTAAAAGCACATTGTTTTAATGATATAGTGCTTATCATGCTCAGTTCAATGAACTAACCCGTGCTAACAATTTTGTAGATGGACTTCGTAAAATATGAAAGGAGAAAGACATATAGAAAGTTACATTTGTTTTATTAAAGGGATTGTATCTTTATTATGATGAAATGTGGATTCATTATTTGAGATGCACTTGTTGGAAATGAAAGTTGTAATAAGAATTGGTTAGGTATTGTTGTTTTGACATTTTTGATATCTAAAATGTTTTGGATTTAGTGAATGTATCACTCCTCCTTGATGAATAAAAGATATGATGATTCTAAATAATACTTGTTGTAATACCTTCTTGGCATGAATTGGGCTGAATTGATATGTATTACCCTAATAAAGGAGGGTAGTTAATATACTTAAATAATATGGAATGGTTGGGGTAGGAATCTAAGTTGTTAGATGAATTATTTTCTCTAGTAATGCAACTTATAAAGTTGACATTCTTAAGAAGATACTCAACCATTACAAAAGGATTGTAATTGAATTACATGGATGTATGTGTATTAAACCATGATTATAACTTACAATGTGTTATTTGATTATAAATGGACATTATCCCTTAATATGGGGAAAGAAAGATACTTTCCATAAAATAAATCCTGACATAACTTAAGATCTTGTTAAAAGAATCATTATTAATGTAAGTAAATAATTGAAGGTGTTTTTCCTTAAGTAGAATTCCATAGTCAAAGTTAGGAATGCTTGGAAGGGAAGTAAAAAGGGAATTTAGACTTCATTTCCATGAAGTCTAAAATAAAAGGTTTACTTGGAACTTATTTAAGCTAGGGCTGAAATAAGTAAGAAATAAATTAACACTTTCATAAATGCAAAATCTATTATGTAAAAACATGATTCAGGTTGTTATGGTATAATAAACATAACATGTAATTAATTGGTTAGGAAGAATATTTTATCTACACACCTACCTCAAATGCAACTTCAATTTGTAACCCTATAGGTTAAAGAACCTAGTTCAATCAGTAAGGTTGTTGTAATTAATCTGTAATGAAGTGATTAATAAGATATTAACTTTCAATCTAAGGTATGTTCGTCTAGATGAGGAAACTCAGTTGGATGTTGACACACGCCAACTACAATGTAGTACCTTCATAATGACATGATTCATTACAAGGATACTATGTTGCAGTTGATATGTCTCAACAACCAACATAGTTTGTTTAACTAGACTAACATAGGTTCAAAAATGGATCATGGTTCTATCCTATGCAAAGACAGGGGACATTATCTAGTGTCAGGGTCAACACACGTTGACTTTGGATAACTATTCACACCCATGAGTATGTCTATTCACCCTTAGTCACCATGGGTAGTCTTCCACACTAGGGCATGTTTCTAACCTTGTCTAGGGTTAAACTTTGAATCAAGTGGGACTGACAGAAGTCAGTGAAGACCACTCTAAATAATAGATCAAGTGTGGTGAAGGAATTATTCCATTTTATGAGTATGTCATCTAGGAATGTAAACATGATAACATGTTTAAAATCTTTGGCCAAAGTATCGCAAGTTGTTGGTTGCATTGTCCTATGTCACCTATTTTAAGAAGAAAGATTTTAGATGAGTATCGGTAACAAATACTCAGATAGGTTCTTAAATGGAAAACTTGGGTATCCCTAATAGGGTGAAGGAGCCAAGTATACTTTGTAAACACATTGTTAAATAACATGAGAGATCAGTTTTGTACCGAGTCATGAAATGAGAGATCGGTGTTTCACCAAGTCATTACAACTACATATGGTTTTCTATTATGAGATAGCTTGGCATTGGAATGTGTGTTCTAAATTATGGTTTAGAGAACATTATGTAAAAAAATTCCTTGTTTCTAAAGTCTTAAAATGGGAATGTTACATCTTGGTATCGAACTAAAGGTTGCAGCTCTTGGACCTATTGTGTCCATAATATGATAAAAACTTAATTTTCTTGTTAACATAAAAATTGTTAGAACAAGGGGAAATGCTGCAAACAACCCACCCCTAGGTGGAGAGGCAGCTACCACCCAAAAACTTGATGAGATCCTTGTCCTATTGGACACAAAATAATTTATGGCTGTACTTGAACAACAAGTTATGGGAAATGAGGGGAAGGAAGAAGATGCTAGTAATAACAATCAACCACCTCCTATGGACAATGCCAATGTTGGGAATTTGGGCATTGATAATAATAATGCTGCAAATGTACCCAATCAGCCTGAAAATAAAAAGGCAAGGTTAGTAGCTGAACTCACAAACAATATAAAAAGGATAATTCCACCTACGTTTGATGGCACAACACTACGGGATGGCACTAATAACGGCTCAACGAAATGGATTACTTTGTAATAAGAAACTTCTCAAAGGAAACAAAATTAGTATGGGGAGCTTATCAACTTTCCCATGAGGCATCTTCCTAGTGGGACAACCATAAGGCTGAATTGAATATTGATGAATCAAGCATCACCTGGGATCAATTTAAAAATTATTTTAGGAAATGATGGTTTCCACAACTTTATTATGATCAAAAGATGACAAAATTTTAGAACTTAACTCAGGGAAATTCAATTGTAATAGAATAATGGGAGATGTTCACTAAACTTCTTAGGTATGTGCCTCAGTATCAAAATTATGAGAAGTTTAAGATATAAAAATTCATTATGGGATTAAATCCTATCATAGGGGGTGAAGTAGATGTTCACAACCTAACCACCATGGAAGGGGTTGTAGAAAAATCCATTCGATAGGAATAGAAATTAAAAGCAATCTTTGCCCATAAGGAAGAAATTAGAAAGAAAATTCCTAATTCTTCTTCATCTCTTGCACCCAAAAAGGGGGCATGGAAGAAGTTTGGTACCAAAAATAAATTTTTTGCTGATAATAACAAGAAAAAAATAGCAAATAAACCTGTTGCAAATGTTCAAAATAATTTCGTTAAGAACAATAATAATGGATAGAAGTCCTATGGAGGACAGAACAACAATTTTAAGGCTAGAAATAAATTTGAGCCTAAAAGAGGACTTGTAGGAGGCTACTACAATTGTGGAAAATATCATTATGCAAATCAGTTCCCTATAAGGAGATATGCTAGCAATAAACAACATAAGATACATGATGCAAAGAGTAGTGATAAATAAGATGAAAAGAAGGTTAGGCCTATAGAAGTATCATGTAAGTTATTTGGAATACATGTTACTATACTTTTTGAGACTAAAGCTACTGAATGCTTTATTTCTAGTAAATTAGCTTCAAAACTAAAAAATAAAAGATGGAAAAATGGAAAAATCTTGGGTTTTACATTATGGAAATAATGTTTTCCACATAGTTAGTTAGTGTCTTTTTGGAGCAATCCTAGACTTGCCTAGTTTTTCCACAGAAGTTGATCTTTATTTTTCTCCTTTGGGGTTGTATGATGTCATAATAGGTGTTAACTGGTTTGCTTTGAACATAAGGATAAAGTAGACTATTTTGAAAAACACATTAGCTATCTTGATGATCTCAGAAAACATCGACATCTAGAGGATAAAACATGATATTTCGCTTAGAAAGTTGTCGGCTACCATGCAGCTTAAAAATGCCAAAAACAAAGGCTACACCTTGTATGCAGGTACATTTTTTTTTGAAACAATCAAGAGGATAGTGATTTTTTTAAAAATATCTCATTGTTAAGAGATTTCATGATGTGTTTTTAGAAGAACTACCCAATCTTTTGCCAAAACAGGAGTTTGATTTCACAATTGAGATCAAGCCAAGAATTGAACCTATTTCCAAGGCACCGTATTGAATGACTACCATCAAACTAGTAGATCTTAAGGAAAAGTTACAATAATTTTTTTCTAAAGGTTTGATAAGACCAAGTGTCTCACCTTCGGGAGTACCAGTAATTTTTGTGAAAATGAAAGATGGAACACCTAGGTTGTATATTGATCATAGGATGTTAAACAAAGAAAAAATTAAAAATAGATATCCACTTCCAAGAATTGATGGTTTGTTTGATTAGATGTGTGGTGCATTGGTATATTATAAGATAGATATTTATTCTGGTATCATCGGTTAAGAGTCAAAGAAGAAATTCATAAAACAACATTTAGGATAAGGTATGTGCATTATGAATTCACGCTTTTACCTTTCGGTTTGACAAATACACCTGCAATGTTTATGAATTTAATGAATAATATATTTTAAGAATACCTGGACATATTTGTGCTTGTATTCTTGGATTATATTCACATATATTCTAAAAGCATTGATGAGAATCATGAGAATTAAAAATAGTTCTTGAAATCTTAAGAAAAAGATGATTTTATGGTAAATTGTCCAAATGTTCTTTCTATGAGATAGAAGTGCACTATCTAGGATATGTTATAAGTAAAGATGGAATATCATTTGATCCTCAAATATTATTGCCATAATTGACTAGCCTACACCTAAGAATGTACATGAAGTCAGAAGCTTCATGGGTCTTGTTGGTTATTATAGAAAATTTGTTAAGGAATTTTCAAAATTTGTTACACCAATAACTTCATTACAAAATAAAGATAAGAAATTTGAGTGGAGTGAAAATTTGAATCAACATTTAAAAATATTAAGGATCAATTAACATTTGTACCTATTTTGGTTGTACCTAATCCAAATGGAAACTTTCATGGTAGTTACATATGCTTCAAGAAGGACTCGAGGTATTTTGTTACAAAATTAACATGTTATAGCATATGAGAGAAGAAAACTCAAGTTACATGAACTGAATTATGCTCCCCATGACCTAGAGATTGCTGCCATAGTACATTCACTTCAAGTATAGAGACATTATCTTTTAGGAAGACCTTTTGAATTAAAAACTGATCATCTTGGGCTGAATTATATTTTCACTCAACCAAATCTGAATGCAAGACAACAAAGATGGTTATAGTTTTTGTCACAATATGATTTTGACATAATTTACATAAAGGGAAAATAAAACTGAGTGACATATGCACTAATTCGTAGGAAACATATTTCTGCACTTATAACTTTGAGAACTCAGTTTAAGGATGAGGTAAAACATATCATGAAAGTTGATTCATACTTTTAGCAAGTAAAAACAACAATTATTCTGCAAATCCAAATGACTCAAGATATAAATGTTTTCACTTCGATGATGAAGGAATCTTTAGATATGATAAAAAAGTGTATATACCTTCAAGAAATGAGTTAAGAAGGAAGTTGATAATCTAATTTCATAATTCACCTTATTTAGGACATCTCGGTATTACAAAAATGCTTATTGATATAAAACAACAATGTTTTGGAAAGGGATGAAGAAATACATAATTGATATTGTGACACATCGTAGAATGTCGGCATGTTAAGGCCGAGCATATGCACCCAAATGGTTTATTTTATCCTTATACCATACCGCAATATAAGTGGTAGGTAGTTAGCATGGAATTTTTCAAAGGATGCCAATGTCAAGAAATAAACATGATGTTATTTTAGTTGTTGATAAACTGACAAAAGTAGCACATTTTATTGCTGGTAATCTTAAGGATGATTCACCGTTTTAGCAAAAATATTTGTGCATGAAATTTTCAAATTGCATGGAGTACCTGAATTGATCATATTAGATAGAGACCCTAGAATGACATCTCGATTTTGGAAAATGCTTAATATAGCCTTATGAACTAAACTTAATTTTAGTTCAACATACCATCCAGAGAAAAATGGGAAAACTAAAAGAGTTAATCAGGTTTTGTAATATATGTTATGAATGTACTACATGGATAAACAATACAAATGGGAAGAGTACCTTCCATTAGTTGAATTTTCTTACAATAATACATATCATGCCTCTTTGAAAATTACACATTTCAAATCATTGTATGGAAGGAAATGCATAGCTCCAGATTAGTTGGGATAGCATAAAAGATAGAGAAGTAATTAGACCTAAAATCCTTACTGAAATGGAACAACAAGTTAAAATGATTTGTGAATGTTTACAAGAATCAATAGATAGGTAAAAAATTTATGTAGATCTAAAAGGGTTGATAAGAAATTTGAATCGGGTGAAAAGGTATTTTTACGGGTTAAGTCGAAAAAGAATTCTATAACCTTTGACAAGGAATCCAAGATATCACCTCGTTATGTGGGACCCTTCGAAATAGTTGAAGTAATCAATCTTGTAGCTTATAATTTAGCATTATGACCTGCTTTATCACAAATGCATGATGTTTTCCATATTTCTTTACTTAAGAAATACGTTTCATATTTATCACATGTGTTAAATTGGGATTCCTTGCAGTTCAAGACCCAGGAATAATCATGGTTGAACCCATTAGAGTGTTGGAAACTCACCAATTGCACTTAATAAATCGTGAAATTATTCAATGAAAGGTCTAGTGGGACCAATTTAATGAAGAAAGTGCAACATGGGAAAACCTTGAGGACATGAAAATTACTTTTCCTCATTTATTTGAACAAAATTATTTTGTTGATTGATAATAATTGGAGACCTTGTTTTGAACTTATCAATAATTTTTCTAGTTTTGGGTAGGCACTATATTCCTTAGTATTGAAAACAACTATTTTGATGTTGTAATAAATTGTGGAAATTTGAAATTCTCAACTCTAGTTTCTGTTTATGAACTTATGGATGAAAGAACTATAATTAGGATTATTTTTCTTGTCTAAGAATTTGGACTAAGTTAATCATTGGGATGATGATGATTTTTAGGAGGGAGGTATGTAACACCTCTAACATGGCTGATATCTATGATGACTTCTGTTTGGAAGGTGCAAACGTTGACATGTGATTCTTTTCTTAAGACGATGTACTCTTATGATCTATGAAATCATGTTTGTAGTAGGTAATATGTTATCTGTGGAAATAGGTACAATTCTACCATGTTTATGCTTAATATAAAATGAAGCAATTCATATTTTAATTTTATGCAAAATAATTCACTACTTGGGAATGAGAAATTGAGTTTCAGTTTTCATAATTCATGGGGATCCAAAACATTACCTTGGATCAATTTCATTGATCCAAGGTATGCTTCTAACTTATAAACCTTGAGGTCATAATGACCAAGCCAGACAGATGAAAGGCTCCTGGATTTTGAATGTACGAAGGTCATGAATGATCTGATCTCCATGGCTCTCTGCTTTGTAATTGGATTTGTGTATTAATCTGGTCCTTCTTTTGTTAAAGTGAGATGTAATTTTTACTATGAACATGGAACCTAATTACACTATGTTCCTTAAAATAGGAACTTTATCCTAAAAGTGTAACCTAACCTAAGTTACTAAGTTCTTTTGTTAATTTGGGATGTTAAAGGGGACCTAAGACTAAAGACTTAGACCTAAGGACCTATGTTAGTTCCTAAACTAATGTCAAACCTAACCTAATGTTTGGATAACCTAAAAGGGACCTATGAGATGACCTAGGGATGGGAAGAGTGGTGGCATCAACTCTTAGAAATTTACGAGGAAGTTAATGTGGTCTTATCTCTTTTGATCTGACAAATTTGGCGAAGGCATGAGAAAATTTGGGGAATGAGATGGCATCTTTGTCAAGTTTTAGATGCATGAAATTTTGAACTTATTCATTGCTAGAAATAGAGGTGGAGGTGGTGGGAGAAATGGAAGGAAGAAGAAAGAGGGGTTTGGTTTTGTTTTGGTCATTTGGTCTTCAAGCTTGAGCTCTGCATGTGGTTTTTGTGCTTCAATTCAAATTCTTGCATGAATACTCTTTCCTTGCATGGTGTTTAAATGAGGAAGTTAGCACTGTAAAAACTATAAGAAAGAGAAGAAGAAGGTTTTGAGAGTTGTTGGCGTTTCGAGGAAAGAATTAAAGCTCTTCTTGGAGATTTTCTGTGAAACAAAGAATACCAGAGCTCTATCAGGCATGATAGGCCCTATCCATTAAGTCTTATGCTTTTACTTAAATGTTCATAAAAACAACTCTGCTCTTAAGGAAATATTCTAGTTTTGTTTTTGTGATTGAAATTCTTTTGCTTCAAGGTATTGTGTTGTTTTCCTGGATGCATTATCGATTTTGGTTGGATAGTGGAAAGTGTGTTTTGGGAGTATAGTTTCCATACTTCTGAGTAAACTAGATTTTTCTTTAATATTTTAGCAGAGGCTTGAAACAGATCCAAGATCTATTAGGTGATCTTAGTTAAAAGTTTCTCTTACCATGTATGTATCTTGGTTTGCTTGATTATGAGGATCTTGTTCAAAATGTTCTATATAATCTCCATTGGAAGACTACAGATAGGGAAATTTTTGGATATCTTGATTGTTGCTTAAGATCTTGTTGTTCTTTAGTTTGCATTTGTTATCCTTGTTGTAGTAGACTTTAAAGACCACCATTGTTCCTAAATAAGGGAAAACTTAAGCTAAGAGTTGTATGTTTTGAACATTGGTTTTGCTATCTTGAAATTCTCATAATCGACTTGCATGTCTTCTTTCTGATGTTGTTTAAGGAGATTTTAAAGGAACCCTTATGTAGACGATACGCCATTATATTGGAGGTATAGCTTGTTTTATGAATGAGTCTTATGGATGATATTGCCAGTGGAAATGTTATTCCATTTTAAACTTACCCTGAAATTGTAAGTTATTTGAGGAAAACCCACTTCATGTTTTTTGTATGAAATCCCATTTTGGATATCAATTATTGTAATAGCTCTTTCATCGAAGGTGTTCAAGTTTTCATATCTGTTAAGGTCATTTTTCCTTGTTGAATACTTCTCAAGTTCTCTTAAACCACATGGGATTTTGAGCTGAGTAACAAATATTTTTGGGTCTGAGTTAATGTTTTGATCATTGTTGAATGAATCTATTTTTGAGGAATGCACATATGCTTATCTTCCTTCTTATAAATGGTTAAATTTATAGGTGGTCTGTTTTCAGGTTTTGACCTATAGTTCTATTGTTTACTTTCCTCCCTTCACTGGGATTTTTGGAAGTGAATCGATTCTTAATCCTTTTTAAGGAACCGTGTTTTGAACTAGTCTTTCTTGTTCAGATGAAAGGAAAAGGTTGGATGTTTGTTTTACATTTTCATTTTTCTTATTCTTTTGTACTCATCCAATTCGACTTGGGTGAACCTCTATTTTAGATATTGATTGGTCACATGTGAACTATTATTCACTATTCAGCACCTGAAGTGTGAAGTTCATATGAAAATTAGTTATGTGTCTTTCGTTAATATTGCATGTGAAATGTTACTCTTCTTCATAAGAGTTTGGACAGATGAGGAGACTGCAATCTCTCTCATACACTCTTCAATCTTACGATGGGGATTTTGTTCTCTTAGGTATTGTTGTTGTTCCTTCTCTGATATGTTTTAGTTTATATCACTTCTTGACCATGTGATAGGATTAGTGTATTAATGTCCTTAGGAAACAAAATGAAGTTTATGTTATGCTTAGAAGGAGTATTGAGCCTTGTATAAGTTCTGAACTTAAACCAATCTTCTCCTTTCGGAATACTAACGAATGTGTATCTTGTATGAGGCCTGAATGTTAGTTTTTTTCTTGATAGAAGCAACCTTATACTTTTGATAAGGTTTGAATGATGTTATATTTGACTTCTAACTTGAATTGGATGTTAATCTGAACCTAGGACTTTTAGGATGCTTCAATAGGGATTACTTTAATGTTTTATGATGATTTAGTTACCCTTACTTGTCTCGTATGATCTTATTTATGATTAATGTCATCTTAGACTTAGGATGAATCTGAGTAAGTGGGACAATTAGATGGAAGGCTATATTCATTATTACACAAACAAGTGGAATTAAAACTGAAAGATAATCTTATGTATCTTATATTCTTCTTGTTAAATAGATTTAGTTGATTGAAGAAACTTAAATTGGTTACAGGAAAGTGAAAGTAAGGTTCAGATGAAATGATAATTCTTCTTTAACTCTGTTATTTAAATTCTAGTATGATGAAAGGGGTTTTATGAGGGAAAGTTAAGGTTGATAGGTTGATTGACCAAACCTTACTTTTGTTGTGAAACTTTAAATTCTCTCTCTTTCTTCTTGGATTGTATTTTTTTGGTTAAGTATTTTTGTAGTTTAGTTGTATTTTTGGATTGTTTCATGAACAACATAGTTCTTTTTATGAAATATTTAGTTAAAAGGACATCGTTTTAATCATATATTGTTTATCATGCTTAGTTTAATGAACTGACCCATGCTAAGAATTTTACAGATGGAATTCATAAAATATGAAAGGAGAAAGACATAGAAAGTTACATTTTTTTAATTAAAGGGATTATATCTTTATTATGATGAAATTTGGCTTCATTATTTGAGATGCACTTGTTGGAAATGAAAGATCTAATAAGTATTTGTTACATACTTTTTTAAAAAAATTTATATTTGAAATGTTTTGGATTTAGTGAATGTATCACTCCTCCTTGATGAATAAAAGATATGATGATTCTAAATAATACTTGTTGTAATACCTTCTTGGCATGAATTGGGATGAATTGATATGTATTACCCTAATGAAGGAGGGTAGTTAATATACTTAAATAATATGGAATGGTTGGGTAGGAATCTGAGTTGTTAGATGTATTATTTTCTCTAGTAGTGATGCAACTTATAAAGTTGACATTCTTAAGTAGATACTCAACCATTACAAAAAGGTTACATGGATGTATGTGTATTAAACCATGATTATAACTTACAATGTGCTATTTGATTATAAATGGACATTATCCCTTAATATGGGGAAAGAAAGATACTTTCCATAAAATAAATCATGGACATAACTTAAGATCTTGTTAAAAGAATCATTATTAATGTAAGTAAATAATTGAAGGTGTTCTTCCTTAAGTAGACTTCCATAGTCAAAGTTAGGAATGCTTGGAAGGGAAGTAAAAAGGGAATTTAGACTTCATTTCCATGAAGTATAAAATAAAAGGTTTACTTGGAACTTATTTAAGCTAGGGATGAAATAAGTAAGAAATAAATTAACACTTTCATAAATGCAAAATCTATTATGTAAAAACATGATTCAGTTGTTGTGGTATAATAAACATAACATGTAATTAATTGGTTAGGAAGTAGATTTTATCTGCACACCTACCTCAAATGCAACTTCAATTTGTAACCCTATAGGTTAAAGAACCTAGTTCAATCAGTAAGGTTGTTGTAATTAATCTGTAATGAAGTGATTAATAAGATATTAACTTTCAATCTAAGGTATGTTCGTCTAGATGAGGAAACTTAGTTGGATGTTGACACACTCCAACTGTAGCGTAGTACCTTCGTAATGACATGATTCATTATGAGGATACTATGTTGTAGTTGACATGTCTCAACACCCCGCATAGTTTGTTCAACTAGACTAACATAGGTTCATGACTAGATCATGGTTTTGCCCTATGCAGAGATAGGGACATGATCTAGTGTCGGGGTCAACACACGTTGACTTAGGATAACTAGACACACCCAATTGACATAGGTCGATTGAGTATGTCTATGTACCCTTAGTCACTATGGGTAGTCTTCCACACTAGGGCATGTTACTAACCTTGTCTAGGGTTAAAATTTGAATCAAGTGGGACTGACAAAAGTCAGTGAAGAACACTCTAAATAACAAATCAAGTGTGGTGAAGGACTTATTCTGTTTGACGAGTATGTTGTCTAGGAATGTAAACATGATAACATGTTTAAAATATTTGGCCAAAGTATCACAAGTTGGTGGTTGTGTTGTCTTATGTCACCTAGTTTAAGAAGTGGGATTTTATATGAGTATCGGTAATAGATAATCAGATAGGATCTTAAACAAAACACTTGGGTACCCCTAATAGGGTAAAGGAACCAAGTATACTTTGTATACACATTATTGAATAACATGAGATATTGGTTTTATACCGAGTCATGAAAATAGAGATCGGTGTTTCATCGAGTGATTACATTGCATATAGTTTTCTGTTATGAGATAGCTTGGCATTGGAACATGTGTTCTAAATTATGATTTAGAGAACATTATGTAAGAAAAAATCCTTGTTTCTAAATATTTAAAATGGGAATGTTACACTTTAAATCCTTCTTAGTTTCTTTGAACTCATCAATCCTTTGGAATACCTCTTCTACTGCTACAAAAAAATCATATTTCATTTCTTCAATAGAAGGCTTACCTAATGAGATCTTGGAGACCTAAAATTTTTGATTGGGATGCATCTCCTCGAAGCACATCAGCTTTGGGAGTTGCAACATCTATGAATTGTTCTCCTTTCTTAACCGAGTTTTCTTGGAGATAACTTTTTCCTTTTTAGGTGGTCTTGTTAGATTGAGGAGAGCTAGGATTTGTAAATCATCATAATCTAGTAGTATTCCCAACTTATTCTTCTTTGAGAAAGTACTACCTATCCACTATCTTATGACAAACTTGTGTTCATCAAGTGATTATATAACTAGAGTTACAAGGAAACTTACAAGGGCTTTAGAAGAGGTGGAAGGCATATACATACCTTTTGAAGCTACGAGATATTGGTTCCTCCTGAGTACCTAGTCCTACAAGTCCACCCTGAACCTTAATTCCATCCATAGATTCAGATTGGTCCCCTATTTATTCAAATTCTAGGGGCTTTCGGTCATAAATTTCCTTTTCTTCTCATGTTGAGTCCTTGCCCATTTTCTTACTAGGAATATAGATTGTCTCATCGTGTCCCTGGGAGATGGATTCAATTGTGGGAATGCGAGCTTCAAGAATTCTTGCATTTACTTAAGTGTCCCAAGGTACTACTACAACTAATACATATGAAGTTTCTTCCTGTCTTCAAGTTTGTAATGGAATTTCCTCAACATGAGGTTGTATTTCATGTCTAATACTTTTCTACTCTTTTGTTGCCACACTACTTGGAGTTGACGTTGGGGTGGTATCAACATATTGTTTTGGAAAAGTTGAGGCATCAAGTATAGGAGCATTCATGAGGGGTTATTCCTTGATGGTTGAAGTAACTAGAGATATTGGAATGGCATGGGTTTTCATTACAGGTACATGTTGCTCAATGAGAAAAGTTGCAGGAGATTGGGTGATAGCGATGAGATGATAGGGACATCAAGATTCATTACCTATCTAGGGGTCTCTACCTCTAAATCAACCAATTCAGATGTTTTATTATTATTCCTCTTTCGAATATAAACTTATTTCCCTTTTCCGATCCCGGAAGGCCAGTCTTTGGTGTTTGAAATTCATGAGGAGTCTCAAACAATTTTTCCTCCTTAGGCTTCTTAAGAGTGGATTCCATCATTTTATCTTTTCCTTTGGATCCCGAAGAGGATGCTAGAGCAATATATAAGGGATTAGAATGAACAAAAAGTACCTTGACCATACCGTCCTAAATAATTTCTCCAATTCTTCTTAGTTTTTTAGGAGGGGAATTATGATTTCGCTATCTTGGGCACTTTCATCACCCATTCTTCGGAAATGATTCCAACTACTTAATTTTTGTCTCCATGAAACCTCCTAGTGGCATAAACCCTTTGATATGAGGGGATAACATCATCAATGAGCTTGTTATTTCTATATTCTCTTAATAATGGGGTTTGTTGGTAACTTATATCCACTCCCTTTGAAAATAACCACCTTATGGAGAGTTAGATGGGACTTGCATTCTTTTGTTGGTTGTATTTGTTTATCAAAAGTGTCCCAATTGATTGGTGGTAAAGGTTGAGAAGAAATATCATCCCAGATGTATTCTTCACTAATCACATTGCCATCATCCTCGAGCCCTTCAGAGTTTGGATGACCCCAAAATCAATCATCTAGGATAAGTTCATTCTTGAATATTCTCTTTGTATGAATTCCCTTTCATCTTCATAGTTCATCTAAATATCTTCATAATGATGTTTTTGCTCTATCTGAGTGTGCACAATACTTGTAAGATATGCTTTATATCATAATATTTTTTGTCCTCAAATCTATCCATTATGCACCTGTTCATCTCTCCTTCCAACATTTTTTCCTTCTGGATGTTCGAAAAAGTTTCATTCCCTATGAATATAGGAAATTTTATTGGGGATGGTAGATGATTTTAGGAAATGAACTGATATATTGATAGAAATTGTCTGACCAATTCTATTAATGCCCATTTTCATTTACACACCTGGGTAACACATAGGGTTTCCCATCAAAACCACTAACCCTGATATATGAATAAGTCTTGAATTGGATGAAATAACACCCATACGAGTAATGACTCTCTTAGAATCGTAGAATATCTTTCAATCTCCCAATCACGGTGGAATGAAAAAATTGTAGTCAGTAAAGAAGTGATTGGCAATATTTATGTAATGTATTTCATAACTTTTCAACTTTAGCCGATAGAAGACATCATACACCTTGGAATTGTTAAGATTCCCATCCATTAGAAATTCTGGAAACTCTCTATGAAAAAAATGTTATAAATGAGGTAAGAAGTCATGAAAAATTCAGCCATTGCAAGATTTTATCCTCTCGTAATTTGGGCAATTCTGATCATTTGTTCATGAATACGGTTACTTATGATCTTAGCCTAGGGGAGAGGATTTTTGTTTGTAAGTATCACCTGAATGAATTGAAACATCCATTCCTAAAATAAGGCAAAGGGATTCAATACCCATTACTCGGTTCAACAGTGTAATCACATCTCTGACTTCCTCAATAAATTCAACCCTATTCAACTTATTTGACATTTAGGGGAAGTTTCACATATTATTTAGCCAATGGTCATTCATAAATTTAATTCATTTATTTAAATGAGAGTTCCAATATTCCTATGTTGAATCCTTGGTAATATCCCCTCTTCCCTTGTGGGAGGAAAACCTAACATTATATCAAACTCCCGCTCCTAGAAAGATAAAACTAAATCTCCCCTTTTGTCCCGAACTTCTCTAGTTATAGGGTTATAGTTTTGAGCACATATCCATACAAGCTCTAGGCATGGTGTAGTGGAAGGGAAAGAAGAAGTGATTTCAATACAACTATTAGCTATTTGGGTCATGGTATTACTTCTTTTAGGGGATTGTAGCCTCTTCTTAAAATCTTCTAAGTCAACAGATGTAATATCAGAATCTGCATTCGTTTAAAGAGGAACTAAGACTGGAACTTATTTTCAAGGGAAGCACATGGATCTTCATGATTCTAGCTCATAACTATCACACTTATTTTCAAAAAAAAAAAAATTGGACCTCTTAAAACAAAATCTCAAAATATCATAGAAAATATAGGAACTGATGTACTTACCTTTTCACCAAAACTCCAATCACTACTCGGAACTTGACTAAGAAGGCACTGCAACTAAACTCTGATCTTTGGGTTTGATTCATGCTTCAGCTATCCTTCAATACTACTTGAAAATATTTTGAGAAAATCAAACCTTAGGAGTACCTGTAGAATTCTTTAAAACAATTTTTTGTGTTAACGGCTCACGGATTCATGCATTAATGTCAAATATTGCATTTTTGGGGAAATTTCATAATTCTCATCTTTTCAATCATTGTAATCTTTTTATATCCTATCATATGTGTATCTACCTTACATGAGTCCTTCATATTAGTGGGCCTTACTCGTGTACAAATACTACATTAATGAACCCCTTTCTTAGCTTTTAATGGACTACAGAAGATTTTTGTAAAATGATCTCATACATAATTATTGTAATATGTGAAATGCACTTCTTTTTTCATTCTTGTGTATGCCACATGCTTAGTATATGTTCATAAGTCATCGATACTTTAGTTTATTCTACCAATTTTAGGTCCCAAAATATCATAAGACTTTGTTCCCCCTTATTCGCAGCTTCCCGAACCTTTATTTTCACTTATTACCTTCCTTTTTCTCATTTGTAGAAAAGACACAAAACTGTAAGATTGACCCGATCACCTACTGTTGACTTTGATAATAGATTTTGTGTATGCCCCCTCCGGCTTTCGAACTTGAAAAATTCTCTTTGTAATTTATTGGGTGTAAAGTGAAAACATAAATAAAGGCCCGTCTCCCCACTCCAATAATATCTTTACACATGTTTCCTTTCAGGAACAGGGATGTGTCTGTATTTTAAATTATGTTCATGTAAGTATTTCTTAGAGTATTCCATTGGGCATCAGAGATTATTTTGAGCCTTACATATTTACATTACTTCAAAAAAAATTAAAATTAGGCTCTATATCACGAATCAAACCAAAACATGCCACGTGCCTTTGGGTGTTGGGAAACAAAATGTAGTTTGCATAAGGATTAACAAAGGAAGACACTCAAGTAAATTTTTGCAAGGATTGATATGACTGTTTAACATATTTTACATGAAAATATTTCTATAACAACATGGTTGTGACTACTTCAACTGGGAAAGAAGATTCACACCATATTTATTGCATTAACATAGGATTTTTCTAGGTTTAACATGGGTTTATCCTTTGAATACACGTATTTCAAAGTTATAGAAAAAATGACATGAAAATATTTGGAGACACATTTAAAGTTAAGGGGTGAGCTTATAACAAGCACCAATGCCACGCACCAACATAAATTGGGGAAAAGGTTGTCACAAAATCAAGCACTTACTATTACATTTATACCACCATGTTATTTTATATATGGATCTCGCATAATAAATGTATTCACTAATGGCTAATACCCTAGTCCCGTCATTTGTTAGTAATTTCTTATTGTCATTTGTCTCACACAAACTCATCGATTGTTTGCATGGTTTTGTTTTTCTCTCGAGGGACTTAGCTATCGTGATTTTTTCATTTTTCATCTTTAGTCTCTGGCTAAGGTGCCTAGAAAGGTGTTACGGCACCCGTCGTGCCCCAATATTATTTTTGTGTGTCCCACTCTTAGTTACACTTTGTTCTCATTTAGAATTTGAAGTTCAGTCTCTCTGATTAGTTGTTACATTATTTAGGTGCTATTCGGCATGTCGGGTCATTAGTGTCAAAATTTGAACAAGATATCCCTATATAAACATACCATACTCAATACCCTATGAGAGGACATTTTACTATCAAGAGATAACTATTTACGAAGGCAAAGAACTGCATTTAAGCATCTTCTATATCTCGCATCACATAAACATAGGGGAAATGGTTATGTTCATTCTATTCCATCCACCATTTGCATATTACATCTAGTTATTACCCCCTACGTTTGTGTCATTGACACAAGGATACCCTAGGAAAATAATTACACACACAAGTCCACAGAATAACATTAGATCTAGAATGTAGTGCAACGCTTAATCACTAGTCCACCATTTTGGTAGCTAAGGTCACTCCGACCCCTTCATTTGCATATTTATTTTTAGGAATTTGATGCTTTGTATGGGGTTTTATAGGTATATCTTCATTACACAACTACAATGACATAAGAGAGGATATTGCGACAACCAAACAAACAAGAAAAGTTACTCAGTAAAGATCTTGTGACATTGTCAAAATCAGATCCTAAGATTTTTTGTAGACTAGAGTGCCCATATTATAGACCAGGGTGTCCCCACGTGCCCCGGTCCTCTCTCGATGCCATAGTCTAGAAAAATATTCATTCACTACAATTTCCTTAAGAACACCATCAAAACTTGTCATGTCCACACATCACCCTATCCAGTCCTGCACATAGCGAGGTAAGTTAATTTCAGGTTAGTACCCTATCCCCTTCTATTTCATTTATTCCATTTCATTTAAACATCAAAATAAAATATTTAACATCAATATTTCAGTTTATATCATTTATTACATTCCTATACCTATTTCTATTAACTTAAAATATAGATTTAAACTTCATATTTTAGTTAATCATTTTGGTGAACCCGTCTCTTTAGAATACCTTGCCCTAGGAACTAATCAAACACTAATGGCTAAGCCTAGCCCATGTTATTCACCCACTATGTCTCATGTTATCATTAACCCTATCCATGATGAGGCTGCCATTCATCGAGCTTGAAGCTCCTATATTTCCCCCTGTCACTATACTCCGACCATATTAAACAAATTGAAGATAGACTACAACATGTACCTACTCATTTTGAAGATAATCCTAAAGGAATTAGTGTTGTTGACGATCCAATATCTTTTACTCATTGTGCTCCATGCCATAGGGTTACTTATATAATAGAAAAGTGACATACGAGCATGAGAATCTACAATTAGCCCTTCCTTGTACCCAACCTCCAAATGTCGTGCCGAGATAGCCGGTGGAAATGAAATATATGTGGGTATAAAAACTAGTTGGGTAATCTTATATCCTCAACATGCAATAATGGGATTTGTGAGTCTAAGGAAAAGAAATCTCTCCTAACCTGAATTGGTGTAATGGATCGTTCAGATATATAATAGCTACTCGGAGGCTCTAATCAATGTCAAGCTCAACCGATATCCTATCTATTGGCTATTGGATGCGTGGAAAGTGACATGTAGGTGCTTCATGTATATTTCCAGAAAAGGTCATGGAAAATGGTAGTGAGAGGTGTAGTGGATTTATAGGAAACTATGGGTGGTTTTTTGGTCTAGCCCATAAAATATTAGCTTGATTGGCTTCTATGTTTAATGCGGAAAATTGTGTTATGATATCCGGTGGGAGTGGTGAGGATCTAAATACCAACATACGTAAACTGGTGTCAATGTTTAACTAACTTACAAGCCCATTGGGTTGTGGGACCTAGGGATCACAACCATGAGTTTGTGGTTGTTGTGGACCTGTTATGGTCGTGTGAAGAGTCAATCTCTTCTTCTAACTATCCAATGGTCATAAGCCTTTTCAGCTTCTATGTTTAATACCAGGAGTTGTGCAATATTCTCAAAATACCTTAGGGGTGTTACTCAAAACTTGTATATGTAAGCTTATGTCTATGCCGATGAAAAGGTCTCCTGCATTTGGTTGTGGAACTAATGGATCACAACCAAATATTTGTTCTCTTTTTAGTTTTCGTATGGTCATGTGGATATCCTATCAATGTTATCTATAGTTGGGTTGACTTGACTAGAATGTGTATGCTTTGTCGTATTCAATATTCAATTCTCTCAATTGTTTACTAACTGCTTGTGGGTTTATCGTCATTTGAAAGACATGAATCCTAAGGCCTTGATCTATATCCGTTAATGGTGTGAAGAGATTTGGCTGAGGTATTACCAGTTCGAATGCATAATCCCTGGGCTCTCTAGGTCCCGTAATTGTCATGCAAAAGATGATCCAACTTTAACTGAAATAAGTAAAATAAACCTACACTATGTTTATATTCTTTTTTTTTGTATTTTCAAGGATATGAATTTGAAGGAAATTTAAAGAGCAGCTATTCTAATATATTTAGATAATGAAAAATTAATCTAGTAGCAGAGTTAAAACAAGCAAGGTAACCTGGTGTAGCTATTTGCATGTGCACTTGTGAACTTATCAAATAACTAACTAATTTTATTGAAAGACCTTCAATCTTAGCTCATAAGTGAGGAATAAATCATAGCTTCTCAGAAACTATCATTCCCCATAGCTTCCCAGTAATACCTGAAAAGCAAACTTAATCGAAATAATTTTTTTGCTATTCTATTTGATATAACGTAACTACAACTTCGACAATTCAAACTTGGAATTTACAGACCAACGGAAAATCCAGTTGTATTGTGACTTGTCCTTTAGTGTGATCTCTTTGTTCCTTCGTGTTCTCATGAATCAAAAAGAGTTGGAATGTGATAGCGAAATAGGAGAAGATGGTCAAATAGTGGCAACTTGGACATAAGCCAAACATAATGCAAGTAGGAGAGGGATAGTGCAAGAGAACAGAGCTCACATTATTATTTGTAATAGTTAAATGTAATATTCATATATTACATTAGTAAGTTAGTGTGTTAGTAAGATATTAATATTGTTATATTAATATCATATTAGTGTGAGAAAAATAAAATATTGTAATATTATTAATATGAGTCATAAAACAACTCATTATTAATAATATAGGATATTGTATTAGTTGTGAGTTTTTTGAATAAACAACTCATGTAGATTATTGTGTGTGGAGATATTGGTGGGATATATGAGAGAATAGTGGTGAGTGATCATAGGAGAGATTCTCTAGGAGAGATTAGTGGGATAATATTGGTAAGCCTCATCTCCTTGTTTATAGGAAATGGAAAGGCTATATATTGTAAGCTCTCTCATCATGTAATGGCTCCAAATTATTCAATCAATAATATAGTGTGTTTATTATATTTTTTCTCTTATTTTGTGTTTATGTTATTATCTTCATTCTGCAACATTATCTCTTATTGATTTGTACAATTATATAATGTAATTGTTGCTTATTTATATTAGATAAGCTATCAATTTCACATCATCTGGTATCAGAGCAGGCTAGGAAAATTTATGAGATTCATTGCAGGAAAAAACCGTAGCCTCTAAGATGCAGATATGAGAGTTTTGAAGCTTTCATTGCCATTTTCGAATTCTGATTTGAAAAAAATGACTGGTAATTCACGTTTTTCTCAAAAACCCAGATTCAAAATTTTCTGAAATTTTTGAGTTTGTTACTTTGTATTTTTTAAAACTTCTGTCAAAAAATTATAGAAACTCATTTCATATTTTACAATAAATCATGGAAACAATTATTACGGTTTCTAATTATTCTATAAAAAAATAGTGACTGATTTCTAGCAATTAAAATTTGATATGCTTTATTATTTTGGATAAATATAAAGCTGATTATTATTGTAAGGGTGCATTATCGGTTGAAACCGAAACCTAATAGAATTGTAAAATGAGCCTCAAAGACAAATTCAGCTGAGTTAGCATCATCATGATTGGAGGTAGGAGGCAAAGGAGGAGGAGGCAAATCGCATCTCTTGTTAATCACCAACAAAGAGAATGTTGCATTGTATTGGTGATATTTATTTTCTGTTGTGTGTTTCATTTCTGGAAATAAACTTGTTAAATCAAGTACATGATTGTATCACCTGCATTAGTCAGGATGTGATGGGGGTTAAAGGGATACGGCATTAAATGACATGGTTTTTGGTAAACCAGTAAAACCAATTGGTTGTAGGTAAACCATGGATAAACCTTCATCTGGTTTTATGGTAACCATGGAAAAACCATACTTAGGTTTGTGAATCCTTGGAAAATCACACAGTCATTGTTAGATGCAGTATAGGATGAAACCTTCCCCATGTTCACACTAAGGGGGTGAATGTTAGGAAATTAGTGCTCACATTATTGTTTGTAATAGTTAAATGTAATATTCATATATTACATTAGTAAGTTAGTGTGTTAGTAAGATATTAATATTGTTATATTAATATCATATTAGTGTGAGAAAAATAAAATATTGTAATATTATTAATATGAGTCATAAAACAACTCATTATTAATAATATAGGATATTGTATTAGTTGTGAGTTTGTTGAATAAACAACTCATGTAGATTATTGTGTGTGAAATATTGGTGGGATATATGAGAGAATAGTGGTGAGTGATCATAGGAGAGATTCTCTAGGAGAGATTAGTGGGATAATATTGGTAAGCCTCATCTCCTTGTTTCTAGGAAATGGAAAGGCTATATATTGTAATCTCTCTCATCATGTAATGTGCTCCAAATTATTCAATCAATAATATAGTGTGTTTATTATATTTTGCTCTTATTTTGTGTTTATGTTATTATCTTCATTCTACAACATTGTCTCTTATTGATTTGTACAATTATATAATGTAATTGTTGCTTATTTATATTAGATAAGCTATCAATTTCACATCACTCTCTAGGTCCCGTAATTTTCATGCAAAAGATGATCCAATTTAAGCTGAAATAAGTAAAATAAACCTACAATGTGTTTATATTCTTTTTTTTTTTTTTGTATTTTCAAGGATATGAATTTGAAGGAAATTTAAAGAGCAGTTATTCTAATATATTTAGATAATGAACAATTAATCTAGTAACGAGTTAAAACAAGCAAGGTAACTTGGTGTAGCTATTTGCGTGTGCACTTGTGAACTTATCAAATAACTAACTAATTTTATTGAAAGACCTTCAATCTTAGCTCATAAGTGAGGAATAAATCATAGCTTCTTAGAAGCTATCATTCCCCATAGCTTCCCCGGTAATACTGAAAGCAAACTTAAATGAAATAATTTTTTTGCTATTCTATTTGATATAACGTAACTTCAACTTCGACAATTCAAACCTAGAATTTACTGGACCAACGAGAAAATCCAATCGTATTGTGACTTGTCCCTTTAGTGTGATCTCTTTGTTCCTTAATGTTCTCATGAATCAAAAAGAGTTGGAATTTGATAGCGGAAATAGGAGAAGATGGTCAAATAGTGGCAACTTGGATGTAAGCCAAACAGAATGCAAGTAGGAGAGGGATAGTGCAAGAGAACAGAGCTTGACTATTCAATTCCTAGCGGATTGTTACAAGGATACAATGCAAGCATACCGAAATCTATAAGACTTATGCTTCCTATGATAAAACAACAACCTATAATTCTAAGTAGAATCAAGATTCAAATGGACATGATCTAGAACTAGAACTATGGAGCCTTGAACTGAGAGGCTGAAAGCTTTACAAAATCTAAACTTGTTGAGACTTATTGGAGAACTTTCAAAACACACTGAATAATAATTCATAGAGGGAGAGGGGCCATTTTCTTGTAAACAAGCTTGGTATTTATAGCATTTGGATTTACCATAGGGTAAGTTTGAATTGAACTCTTCTATTATAAACAAAGAGAAATTACTATTTACCAAGTGGCTAAAACTTAAATACAAACAAGAGTGGTTGAGAAATGCGAGCACCAAATTGAGTTTTTACATTGGAAAAAGCATTGAAAAGTTATGGAAAATGCACACAGGACCACCGCCCATGTACGGAGCGGTGGTTACTGGGACCATCGCCCGTTACAGGTGGCGATCATGAGACCGCCACCCAGGTAGGGCGGCGGTCCTGAAACTAAAGACCAAAATGCAAGAAAAGAGTAGAAACGAGGTTAGAACAAAGCATGTGAGGATGGATATGGAATTTTGGGATGTAGATGTATACTCAGCATGATTTATGGATTCTGAACACCTTGTAAAGAGATATGAATCATCATCAAGATTTTTGTAACCTCTTTTTGGCGATGCAAAGACATATAATTTTGGGTATGTACATATTTCCCCCTCGAGAATCATTTTAACCATATGAAGTGGCATAAAATGGTGGGTCCAAGTATGGAAGTCTCGAAATGGGGAGTTAGAAGCTATACCTGAAATTCCCATGTGTTTCAAGTTCGTCATCCAGATTCTTGCTATCTCAAAATGAAAAGAGGACTTAAGTGCGAGATAGATAAAGAAATCGAAAAATAAATACTAAATTAAAATGAAATGAGGACTTACCATTTGCGTGGGGATAAGATCTTACCTCCATTAGTGCTCTAACTTTGTGATCGAACATTCAAAACAAGATAGAATAGTATATATATATAACGAGCTCATTTTCCTATTCATTTGCGCGTGTTGATTTGGCAATTTTTGAGCTTTGGGACCCACAAGTAACCATTTTCAACTAGAGTATAGTCAAAATGTTCACTTTGTGAGATTGTGATCATGGCTCGAGAGTAGAATATTGACTGCAAAGTCTCAGGTTAGTTTTTCTCAATTCATTGTTTTTAAACCTAAAATATAAAAATGTTGAAATCTTTGTCTTGGGGGTTATTTTTGAAAATCTTAGTGTTAAATGAGTCTCTAGGGGGCACCCATAGGGTAGGCTTTTATTTCAGTCAAAATGGTGTATTTTGTTGTTTTTAGGCATTTTTAGGGCTTTATGGGCATATGTTGAATCGACACAAGACTACCGCCCTGCATAGAGTGGCGGTCATGGGACTTCCGCCCTATGATGGCAGCGCGATTGCGGACCACCGCCCTTAGATGGTGGTGGTCACAAAACCTCCACTTTACACGGGGTGGTGGTTACAGACAAAAAGTGAAAATAAATTCCTAGTTAAATGTTTTTACATTTTTGATATTTTTCTATGTTTTTGATGAGCTTATCTATTGGACTATGTTGCTAACTTGCTCTTTTTCTATGTTTTGGGTGGATGCAGAAGGAGGAGTACATTAGGTGGAGCAGAGAGAGGGAGTGTGATTGGCTCCCAATAGTGTTAGACTTACTGACTCAGGCAGAGTGAGACACTTTGTAGAGGGCTGGTATTTTGAGGATTTCACAAGTTCCTCATGTTGCTCCTACCAGTCACATATTGTGTGACTTGTTCTCGTATTGGGATGTGGAATAGAACACTTTCTGGTTTCCAGGTGTTAGGGGTGAGTGGATGATCACCCTGGACGATGTCTATTGCATACTGGGGGTTCCTATTCTTGGGAGGTAATTATCTCTTAAGACAGTAGGATCCAATTCTTAGATGGTTCAGTGGGCCACCTATATGGGAGATGTTGTTGTCTCCTTTGGCTCAAGGAAGGGGGTGAAGGTCTGATCCATTGCTGCTTCTCCTATCCCTATCATCCGCAAGGATATTATGGGTATCTTGGCCTCATAGTTGATTGGGGATAAGGGAGGAGATACTCTCTTATACTATTAGGCTCCCATTATTACACAGATTGAGGCCCATGGCCATACTTATGCTTGGGGAGCAGACATTCTTGGGACCACATACCATGACTTATATAGGGTGGTTAGGTTACAGGGGCAGTCCTTGAGTCACCCCACTCTAGTTATGAGTTGGGTGTATGAGCACATTGTCCCCTATGGAAGGGGTGTACTAGTAGAGGATCTAGGGGCTATTAGAGTAGTGAGGTGGACGGGGATGATAGTGCTCAGGATGCCACATCAGCCAGTGGCTTCATTGACTACCACAGATATGGAGGCTACTCCTTATCAGGCCATGATGGGAGTATGGGGAGAGGAGACACATTGATTTCTTGCTCTACTACAGGTCAGTTGGTAGACATGATAGAGAGGGTGGAGGTCCACCCATTTGACCGAGTCCCTCAGTAGTTTGGTCTCCCCTACGTTGATATGCTTCCTCCAATGGGGGCAGTATACAGACTATTCATGAGTCCTAGGGAGGCCCTAGAGGAGATTGGGGTTGGACCATGGTTACTCCTGGAGTTCCTATCATGGTTAGGCAAGTGGTTTGGGCCCAAGGGGCAGCTAGTGATCCTCGAGCAACTTTACTTTAGATTCGATCCACTCCTGCTTTCAAAGGAGGGTAGGACAAGCCTATTGATGTGGACTCATACTCTGAGGAGTTCACAAGAGGGGAGACAAAGGAGGAGACGATGAGAGGTGAGGCCAGTGGGATGGCAAAGGAGGATGATAATGATTTTGAGTAACATAACACTCAGGATATCTTGAGGTCTAAGAGGGTAGAGGCGAGTGTAGAGAAGGTGACCATTATTTCAGAGGAGTTACCTTCTTAGGACTTAGGGGGAGATGATGAGTCCATGGTAGGACATCATTTCTTTCCAGATCTTGGGGAGGCTCCACAGTCGGTAGAAACATCGGTATCAGGCACAGATCCTAGAGATCTTACTTGGATGCCAAGAGATCCGAGTGAGTTACTACTCTTTTCTTGACCTTGTTAGCTAGAAATGTTAGTTGGTATTTCCTTTTTGTTGTTTCACTTGTTCTTAACTTTTTTTGACGATTTTCTAACTTGTTATTTCTCCTTTTTTTTGCGGTGATTGCTCAGGGATGGTGGGATTTTATTCATAGGGTGTGCATGGACATCCTGTTGCTCCCCTTGGAGATGACTTAGGCTCAGCTTTCTGAGGACGTTAGAGAGCCTTCAACCACTGGCAAACACACTGATGTGTTTACCCCTGTCTAGAAGGTGGAAAATTTAGTGACCTCCCTTCGTGATGAGGTAGCTGGATATAGGACTATTGAGCATCTGATGAGGTGAATTCGTTCTCGTAGTGAGACCATAGCCAGTGGTTGTGATCATGAGTACTCAGTTCATTCAGAGAATCATTATAGGAGGCATCCTAGAAGCGATCGTGCACCCTTTGAGGGATCTCACAGGGATTTAGAGGCCATTTGGTCTTTTTGTAGTGATTTTTTGGATGTTTATATGAGTTGTTTTTGTATTTTTGAGCTCATTGAGCATTTTGACCATGCCTAGTGCATGATGGCATTATATGTAAAACATGATTCTTATATATATATATATATATATATATATATATATATATATATATATATATCTTTTAGATCTAGATCTTCTTGTATCTAGAGTTTTGTGATCCGTTTCTCATGTGTACACTAGATGTTTTAGAATCTTTGTTTTTATATGCTTTTCAAAATGTATGCAATGGATGACAAGTGATAACAAATGTTGAACAGAATGTTTCTCTTTTATTTGTTTTTATAATGCTGATATGTAATGATGAAAACATATTGTAGTACTAAACTTTTGGCTTCTTTGTGTAATTTTCATTGCTTCTTGTTTCAGCAACACGTGATGAATATGTAATAACAATGAGATGAACTTTCCCCATTCCTAACTCCACACAACTAGTAAAATGTGAGGGCTCAACACCAAGAGTTAGGAAGGGCACAAATTGTATGATTTTGATTGAATGGAAATGATGAGAGAAAGACAAGGTTTTGACAGAAATCAAATTTAGACTTGTGTACTTACTCTTACTAGAAACTACTACATAGTTCAGAATGCAACTTACTTTCTAGTTTATCTAGACTTAGATCCATGGATGACAAATTGGTTGGAAAAAACTGGTTTTGAGGATTTGATCTCTTTGGAATTTGGATACTTAATTTTACTTAATACACTTTTCTTTAAAATATTAATATTCATTAATTTACATGAATGGACCCCCTATGCCCTGCCCCATGCTACTAGTAAGAAGTATGGGCTTACCACCAAAGGTAGGACATAGGTGAGTAAGGGCACTTCTTTCCTTTCTCAACCTCACATCACCAGTAAGAGATGTGGGCTCATCACCGAAGGTTGGTGGGGCAAAGAAGTGTGTAAAAATAAAATATTCTATTTTGTTTAGTATTTTTTATTTAATTTGACATTTCTGATTTGTGATTTTGGAGTATCCTTGTTTCAAAGAGATGTAAGAAGGATAGATGTGACACCAAGAAGCTTCTAGAATAGACCGTAGGTAAGAACAACTTAACCTAGTAGAAAAGAATGAGTATGACCAAGTATGCAGGCCTTGGTATGGTTTTTGTCAAGACTTTGTCTATTGAATTGATGAGATGATTTTGGAATCATTTGATGATATTATGAAAATTGAAGAGATATGATTTGAATGCTTTTGCCAATATTTTCATAAGCTTATAATAAATTGCTTAAGAATAAGTTCCTTGACCAAAAAATTTACGAAATGAGTGAACAGAATGAAACAACAAAGTGACTAATGTAATATAGGTAGATATAATATACAAATGGTGATACTAATGACATATGCATAAAACCATTTAAGATGAAAGGAATTGATAGTTTCATTGAATTCCTCACCTTCTATTTTACACAAGAGATACACACCGTTTCTGTAGTCTTTCATGACTCGATATGGGCCTAACCACTTGGGCCAGAATTTCCTTCTTTCATTGGTTTTCTTATCAATCTAGTTGTTTAGTCTCATAACTAGATCCCCTCGTATATTTCTCATTCGTAGACCTTTTTTTATATACCGGCCTATCTCGGTCAAGCATAGGCTCTGTGCCATTGTTCGCGTTTAACCTGGCCTCATCAAGGCTTTCTAGTTGAGAGAGGTGTGCCTCTCTATAGGCTTCTTCTCCCAAGATCCCTTGTAATGAGATGCGGAGACTAGGTATTTTGACCTCAAGTGGGAGAACTGCTTCTGCCCCAAATACCAATGAGAAAGGGGTTGTCCCTGTTGGTGTTCTTATTGACGTTCGATAGGCCCACAAGGCCGGGTATAATTTTAAATGCTAGTCCTGTTTGTTCTCCTTAACTATTTTGAGGAGAATATATTTTAATGTTTTGTTTGTGGCTTCAGCCTATCCATTGGCTTGAGGGTAATAAAGAGAGGCCATATGATGGTTTATCTTGAATTTGCTGCATAACTCATGAGACATCATCATTCTTAAAGGATGTGCCATTATCTGAGATAATGACTTGCGAGACACCGTACCTACAAATGATTTGATTCAATATGAACTTAGTTATTACCAAACCTAGTACAAGATGAGAGGAATTTCCTCTACCCATTTAGTAAAGTATTCTATGGCCATGATTATAAAGTTATGGCCATTTGTTTACAAGGAAATAATTTCCCTATAAAATCTAGGCCCCACGTGGAAAAGGGCCTTGGGGTTGCAATTGGTTGTAGAACTTGTGCTGGCATGTGAATCTTATGGGAGAATTCTTGGCATTTATGACACTTGCGCATAAATTCTATTACATCATGTTCCAGTGGGCCGAAATAGCCCATCGATGTATTTTTGAGGAGAGGCATGGCCATCGAAGTGGCTTCCACATATCCCACTGTGGGATTCGTAAAGAATATTTTTGGATTCTTCCATGTCAACACATCTTAAAATCATTCCATCGAAGGCTTTATGATAGAGAACATGTTCTAAAATAACATATTTAGCAGCGATAATGCGTAACCACCTTTTTTTACAATGTGGAACCTTCTAGGTATGTATGGTCCATGATAAAATTGATGATGTTAGTGTACCAAGGACATATAGAGATGGGGGCCTGGTTTCGACAAAATATATGCACTCATCGGGAAAGTCTAGATCCACTAGATCACCTCCATCTAATGGATTGTCAGCTAACCAGTCTGTAATGATTTTTCCCTTAATGGATTTCTGGTTTACAAATGTTAATTCAAACTCACCCATTAAGGTTATGAAATGTCCATCCTTTTTAGATAAAGACCCTTACATGAGGAATGTTCATAAGTGATCTGTCTTTACGATGACCCTTGTTTCTTGATTTAACATGTAATGTCTTAAATGTTTCATTGTGAATACTATGACAAGGCATTCTCTTTCTGCCTATGTGTAACGTGTTTCATAATCAAGAAACGTCTGGCTAATGAAATAGACTACATGTTCCCATTTATCATTATCTTCTTGAGCCAACATGCAAGCTAGCGAGACATCAGTAGCCCATGAATACAAGATCAAAGGATGATCTAGTCTAGGAGGCATTAGTGTGGGAGGAGACAACAAGAAGTGTTTAACTACTTTGAAGGCCTCGTTACATTCTTCTATCCAATCAATGCTATAATCCTTCTTTAATAAATTGTTGATTAGATGAACAAAAAACTTAAGTCAGGGATGAACCTTTGAATTGCACCGAGTTTCCCAAGAAATGATCTAATACTAGACTCATCTGATGGTGGAATCATTTCAAGAACAACCCAGATTTTGGTTGGATCGACATCAATCCCTCATGATGATATAATGTAACCTAGAAGTTTGCCTCTTGTCACACCAAATACGCATTTCTTTGGATTCAATGTGACACCATATTCGATCAATCATGAGAGAATGATATGGAGTACTTCTAGGTGATCACAACGCTTCTTGGCCTTGGCCAACAAGTCATCTACATAGGATTCCATAATCTTATGAATAAGGTCATGGAATATGTATGTCATTTCCCGTTGGTATGTAGTACCAACGTTCTTAAGACCGAATGGCATGACAACATAACAATAAGTTCCCCAAGGAGTTATAAATGTGGTTTTGGCTTGATCCTGTTTAGATATTTTGATTTGATTATATCCCGAGAATCCATCCATGAGAGATAAAAGCTCAAATCTAGCTGTTGCATCAACAATGACATCAATGGATGGCAATGGGAAGTCATCTTTGGGGAAAGCTTTATTAATGTCCCGGAAGTCTATGCAAATGTGTATCTTCCCATTCTTTTTTAGAATAGGGACAATATTAGATACCCATTGTGAATAGTCAACTGGTTTGATGAATCCCACCTGGAGAAGTTTCATTACTTCTTCTTTCACCATGAGAGCCACTTTTGGTTTCATTGGTCTTGAATTTTTCTTAATTGGCTTTGCATCTGGTTTGGTGACAAGATTGTGTACCACGATATGTGGTGCAATTCCTGTCATTTCTTTGTAATTAAATGTGAAAGCCTTTTGATGTTCCTTAAGGATCTGGGTATGTATTTCTATCTCCTCTGGAGTTAACAAGGATCCCAACTTCAAAATATTTGGTTCTTCCTCCATTCCAATATTTATGTCAATCATTCCTTTGATTAAGGAAGTGTTTCCTTCTTCAAATTCAGGTGAGGCCGAAGGTAGTTCCAAACCTTCTCCATTCTCTACCTCGTAGATTTCAAGATTCTTTTGCGGGGAGATTCTATCATGGGATTTCCAAAATAGGAAGAGGAATGTGGGATTAGGGAAAAATCTACTATGTGATGAGCAAGATGTAGTTTTGCATAGGCATTTAGATATCCAAGAGTGAATCTATCATTGTCAAAGCGATCTAGGATATAAAACTCATTCTCAGCTTCTATACATGTCAGAATCAGGTTTGTTGGTATTTTATGCACCAATGGTTCAGTACGAAGTGAACATGAAACTTGTATTTTCAAACTCACTACTTGGAATGAAACGAGAAGCTGAGGTTGTTATTGAATCAGTGAGAAGGTTCTATTCTCTGGGATTTTTTTGATTGATATGAAGTTGAATCCTTTGGTTAGATCTAATACTGCTACTTTATAGAGTTGTAAGTGTTCATATCTAGTTTTATATACCTCAGATACTTGGTTTGCAACTAATTTCGAGTCTCCTAGCACTCTAATGTTATCAATTCCCATCCTTTTAGATATGATGAGGCCAAGAAGGAGTGCTTCATATTCAGCCCCATTGTTCATACATTCAAAGTTTAACTTAAAGGAAAAAGGTAGGATCTTTCCCTCGGGAGAGGTAAAGATCACACCTGCCCTAGCTCTGAAATGACATCTAGCTCCATCGAAGTGGAGGGTCCAATATTTTCTCAGAAAAATAGGTGTTGGGACATTCTTCATGTCTACTTCTTTTACCTCGATGAACTCTACCATACAAACTTTGTCAATTCCAAGGGTACATCCTATACCCATGGAATCAAATGGTAGGAGAATAGGTAGATATTTCTCTAGTAACTCGACAATTTTTGTGGTAGTCCCTAATGATACCATCTCTATGATGTTAGTCTCATTTTTGAGTGCCGAATGCCTTCAACTAGATTTGTAATTTCTAATTTTGTTGTAGGTATCAACTTTTCTTCTAGTTTTGAACTGACTAGTTTACTAAGTTTATTCGTTGGGAGTTCAAACTTAGAGTGAATGCAGGGCTATTCTTCAAATCTTCTAGGTGCATATCGAATGGTTTTGGGTCACCTTATGCCACAAATATTTTCCCTAGGTGCAAAAACCTTATTTCCTGGAATAACATGGAAGGGATTTCCTTCATCCAATGTATCCATGGCTAACCGAGAATCATATTATAGTTGGTTTCTTGATCTATAATATAAATTTTGGTGAGGAATGTCTTGGGTCCTAAGGTAACTGATAATACTATAGTCCCAATTGAAGTGGCCTTGAGGCTATCATAACCTCTTAGCGTATTTCGTGTTGTGAAACAATTTTTTTCTCCATATCCTAGCTTTTGAAGAAAAGTGAAGGGGACTATGTTAACTTCTTCCCCATCATTAATCATTGCACGCTTAACATAATTATTATAAACCCATACCTATAAATGCAAGGCTTTGGGTCACCTCTATGCACAATTTCAACGTCTGTTGGCATTTTTCTTATATCAAATATAAACTCAATATCCCTATCTGGCTGCCCTGGAGGGTAGACGTCAAAGTCTACATGGTTTACTTACGTTTCGAGGAGGAGTGATGTTAATTAGATGAACAAGACCTAATGCTTCTAAGAGAGAAGCCTATGGGCGGGAGAGTTTTTCAATAAATCCAAGAAGAAAATGTGAGAGGTCTTTGTTAGGTCATTAATTAGATCATAAGCACCTATGGGTTTTACCAATGTTTTTTGAATGTTGTCTGGTTCTAATGGGTAGGTTGGAACTGGTTGAGAATAATAATCTCATGTTCTTGTTATGGTTTCTACATGTAGCTCGGTATCTAACTCTACCAGACCAACTATCTTGGTTTGTGGTTGAGTTCCTAATTGGGGTACGACCAGGTGGATTTAATGAAGTTGAGGCTTCATGATCATTATTTCCTGTCATAACACCCTTGTTCATCCCATTTGGATCTAACCTATTATTGTTAGAGTGATTCGGGAGCAGATTGTTAAAAATCTTGAGGGGTGCATTTTGAGGGGAAACTGCTCCCGTATAAGTGTTTGGCGTGGGTACTACAGAATTTGCTAAAAACATATCTATAAAGAGTTGTCTTTGGTCTTCTGGAAAACGTTGCATGAATTTATTGTAGTCGTGAAAAGTCCTAGTATCATGGCCTTGAATTTTGTGGAAACCAAAATACAAGTTGGGATTATAGTTTTGAGGTTGTTGGTTTGAAACCTATTGTGGTCCAAAACTCTGATTAGGTTGTTGGTTGTTAGAGTTAAAATTTTGAGGCTATTACCTTTGGTTTTGATTCTGATATCCAGTTGGGTTTCGGATTGGACCTTGTGTCTAGATTTTCTATTGTTGTTGTTGTTGTCATTGTTGTGATGGATGATTAAAATCCACCGCGTTGATTGTTGGAGTGAAGTTATTATTTCATTGATTGTTAATGGGTGGTGAAATGTTCATGATGTTTTCCCTTTTAACCTGGTCTGTGACTCCATCTATTGTAACCCCACGATTTTTGTTAAGGATTTTAGGTCCTTGATTGGTATTCCCAACATTAGGATAAGTCGTAGTGTTTTGATTGGGAGCGATTAATTTCCCGTTTGTTCCATATGTCTTACAACCGTTGTCTATTTCCACTTGATCTATTCGGAGAGCACTCTTGAGTACTTCATCATAATTCCTTAGGGGAATTTTTGACTTCTTACTTTATCTCTCTATTGAGAGAATGAAGGAATAAGTCACATAGTTCCATCTAATCCATGTTTGGAGCACTTGACTGATGATAAGAGGACTGTATGCCATCTTTGAATAAAATGGGAAATAGATTCATTGTGCTCTTGTTTAATATGTAAGAATTCCCTGATCCATGTTCTTAAAAATCTGTTCATGTCAAAAGCTTTGATAAATTATGACACAAGTTGTTTGAACGAGTGTATCGAGGCTTCAGTATTCTCAGAATACCAATCAAGGGCAACACCCTCTAACATTTTAGGAAATCTTAGCAACAACCGCATCCTAAGGGAGAAATTCTTGAATGGCCATGGCATAAGCCTTGATATGTGCATTTGGATCTCCCTCCCCTTTGTATTTAGGCAAATTGGGAAGAGGTCTTGGAAGCATGATGCTTTGTATGGTGAAATCTAGAGGTTCTTTTAAATATTCTAAGTAAGTCCCTACCACATAGGTTTCGACCATCGATGGTGCCTACTAAGGGGGTGGAGGTGGAATGGGTTGTTGATATGGCATAGCATATGTATTTGTAGGGACATAAGGAAATCCCTGTGGTTGAGTGAACATCCTAGGAGAGGAGAACATGTCTCCCTGTGGTGATTTTGAATAAATGTTTAAGTAGGGAGGAGCATTTCTCTGATATGGGTTGTTTGATACTAAATCGGGAGGTATCATACTTTCAACAGAGAAGCAATTGAAAACACGGTTCTAGTTGGTGTTTGTTGTGGGTAGTTATACGAATGTTGAGGAGGCATGCCTAATGTGCTTGTTCCTGTGAGGAGGTCAACTTGACTGGGATGATGTGGAGGGTTAGAAGTTCCTGCTTGCCCAAAGTGCAAATTTTGATTTGCTTGAGCAAGTTCTAGTCCTCTAACCTTCTCAACCAAAGTCGAGATGACTTCGATTGGTGATGACATAGTGTTTTGCCTTAATGGTTGTTGTTGTACACCTTGAGGTTGTAGAGGTGTATGGTATCCTACTATGAATTGATCATTACTCTGCCAAGCTTTGCACAAGAGTATTTTCCATAGGTGGAGGAATGGGGGTGTTTTCTTAGAGCATGGTGTCGGGTTGTGTTTGTAAACTTCCTATAGGTGGTACATGTTTTGGAAGCATTGTTAAATTCTAGCATAGCATGTTAAGTACTCCTCATCCAAAAATAGGAGTGGATCTCGACTCGCCTGATTTGTGGTCTGAACAAAACCCAAGGAGATGAAATGGATTCTCTAGTAAACATCATATTGTTAGAGCCTGAGGGCTCTGGTTGTTGTATTTTTGTGAGCTGATCCAGCTCCTCAATTTGGAATGAAGAACTAGATCTAGTTCTTTGAGGAGGAGTTTTTTCATGACAAGTAGTTGCTTGAATACTTGTCAACCCATGCAGAAAAGCGAGGGTGACGGTTGTCTATTTGTTTGACCATAATATGCTTCGAGACCTAAGAGAGGTCTGCCATATGCATCGTATCCCGACATATTCGGGGTATATAAATACCCATAGAATAATGGGAAAGAGCGAAGATGGATGAAAGAAATGAAAATAAAAAGGGAATAGTTGTTTCATTCACATTGGGTTCACCAATTTTGTATGATAGAAAAGTGACATGTGAGCATGAGAATCTACAAGTAGCCCTTCTTCGTACCCGACCTCCCGAGGTCGTGCCGAGATAGCCGATGGAAATGAAATATATGTGGGTATAGAAAAATTAGTTGGGAAATCTTATATCCTCAACACACAATAATGGGATCTACGAGTCTAAGGCAAAGAAAGCTCTCCTAACCTGAATTGGTGTAATGGATCATTCAGATATAATAGCTTCTCGAGGCTCCAATAAATGTCAGCTCTGCCGAGATCCTATCTATTGGTTGTTGGATACATGGAAAGTGACCATAGGTGCTTCGTGTATATTTCTAGACAAGGTCATGGAAAATGGTAGTGAGAGGTGTAGTGGATTTGTAGGAAACTATGGGTGGTTTTCTAGTCTAGCCCAGAAAATATTAGCTTGATTGGCTTCTATGTTTAATGTGGAAAATTGTGTTATGATATTCAGGCGGGAGTGGTGAGGATCTAAATACCAACGTACGTAAACTAGTGTCAATGTTTAATCGACTTCTACAATCCCACCGGGTTGTGGGACTGGGGATCACAACCATGAGTTCATGGTTGTTGTGGACCTGTTATGGTCACGTGAAGAATCAATCTCTTCTTCCAACTATCTAGTGGTCATAAGCCTTTTCAGCTTCTATGTTTAATACTAGGAGTTGTGTGATCTTCTCAAAATACCTTACGGGTGTTCTAGCAACTTGTATACATAATCCTGTGTCTATGTCGATGAGAAGGTCTCATGCATTTGGCTGTGGAACTAATGGATCACAACCAAATATTTTTTCTCTTTTGGGTTCTTATATGGTCATGCAAATATCCTATCAATGCAATCTATAGTTGGGTTAAGTTGACTAGAATGCGTATGCTTTTTCGTCTTCAATATTAAATTCTCTCAATTGTTCACTAACTTCTTATGGGTTCATTGTCATTTGAAATACGTGAATCCTAAGGCCTTGATCTATATCCATTAATATTGCGAAGAGATTTGGCTAAGGTATTACCATTTTGAATACGTAATCCTTGGAATCTCTGGGTCCCATAATTGTCATGCAAAAGATGATCTAACTTTAACTAAAATAAGTAAAATAAACCTACACTATTCTTATATTATTATTATTTTGTATTTTTAAGGATATGAATTTGAATGAAATTTAAAGAGAATCTATTCTAATATATTCAGATAATGAACAATTAATCTAGTAACAAAATTAAAACAAGCAAGGTAGCCTGGTGTAGCTATTTGCCATGCACTTGTGAACTTATCCTAAATATTAAATAACTAACTAATTTAATTGAAATACCTTCAATCTTACCTCAGAAGTGAGGAATAAATCACAGCTTCTCAGAAGCTATCATTCCCCAAATCTTCCCTGGTAATACTGAAAGCAAGCTTAACTGAAATAAAATATTTTGTTATTCTATTTGATATATCATAACTACAACTTCAAAAATTCAAACCTAGAATTTACAGAACAATAGAAAATCCAGTCATATCATGACTTGTCCCCTCAATGTGATCTCTTTGTTCCTTCGTGTTCTCATGTGAATCTAGAAGAGTGGGAATGTGACAATGGCAGTAGGAGAAGATGTTCAAATAGTGGCAGCTTGGACGTAAGCCGAACAAAATGCAAGTAGGAGAGGGATAGTGCAAGAGAACAGAGCTTGACTATTCAATTCCTAGCGGGATTGTTACAGGATATAATGCAAGCATACCAAAATCTATAAGACTTATGCTTCCTGTGATAAAACAACAACCTATAATTATAAGCAGAATCAAGATTCAAATGGACATTATCTAGAACTAGAACTATGGAGCCTTGAACTGAGAGGCTGAAAGCTTTACAAAATCTAAATTTATTGAGACTTATTAGAGAAATTTCAAAACACACTGAATAATAATTCATAGAGGGAGGGGGCCATTTACTTGTAAATAAGCTTGGTATTTATAGCATTTTGATTTACCAGAGGGTAATTTTGAATTGAACTCTTCTATTATAAACAAAGAGAAATTACTATTTACCAGGTGGCTAAAACTTAAATGCAAGCAAGAGTGGTTGAGAAATGTGAGCGCCACTTGATTTTTATGTTGACAAAAGTGTCGAAAAGTTCTAGAAAATGTGCACAGGACCACCGCCTGCACAAGGTGGGGGTCACGGACCACTTCCCGAGGGGTGGCAATGCATCAAACTAAAGACCAAAATGCAAGAAAAGAGTAGAACAAGGTCAAAACAAAGCATGTGGAGGCTAGATATGGAATTTTGGGATGCAGATGTATACTCAACATGATTTTTGGATTCCAAACACCTTGCAAAGAGATCTGAATCATCATCAGGGTTTCTGTAACCTCTTTTTGGTAGTACAATACATACAATTTTGGGTATGTACGATTTGTTGTGATCTGCCTTCTAATCTCGACAAGAAATATTAGATGATTCTCTTATTGATTACTTGCTTGGTATTGACACTCGTTCACATGAGCATATTGATTCTCCTTCTACTCCAGCCATTGACATAGTTCCCTCTCATGACTCTACCTCTTCTGACATTGTTTCTCATGATACATCCCCTCCTAGTTTGCATACTCCTTCACACTATGTTGATGATCCTATTGATAGTGTTCTTAGCGATATCCTCATTTCTAAGTCTCTATCAGATAATGGTGAGATACTTGATGGTCATGATTCTCCTTCTTTCCATACTTCCGAGTGTGATCCACCTACTACATTGCTATATTATCTTGAGATCTTCTCTACCACTACACATGTGTCACCACCATCTATTACCTCTTCTTCTCCTACTATTTCATCTCCTCTTTCTAGTTCACCTATGTCTCTTGGTACATCTTCTATAGAAGTTTCCTCTCCATATACTTCACCTATTATGGATTTTTCTGATGCTAGTCCAACCATTGCTATGGGTATTCAATCTATATCTCATACCATATCTTCCTTGGCACCTACTACTAGTGTTCCCTTAGCATCAAAACCTTCTCCATCACCTCTCAACATCCCTATGATTACTCACAATGGAAAATTGCAACCACTTAACACATTATTTCCATCTTCCACCATCCCTTCATAGGATATCCTTTCTCTCATGCATGTCGTAGGATAGTTACAATCTCATGTTTAGTCTCTCACTATAGAAATTAGGGCTTATTACGCTTCCATTGATAATAATGCATTACATAGAAATGCGGTCCCTAAGAATATTCATAATTTTGCGTTCCTCATGACTTCACCATACCTAATTTCACATGTTTTGATGGAACATGTGACCCTCATTCCCATCTTTTATATTATCATAAGACTATGGCCTCCTATTCTAATGATATATTATTACTTAAGTCCTTTCATTATAGCCTTTCTAATGAGGCATTACAATGGTACACTCATATCCCATTTGGACTCGTTAGTATTTTTTATGACATGGAGGATGCCATCCTATGTTGATTCATCATTAATAATGGCCCTAAGGTTACTTATGACTGACTACCTACTCTATATAATGGCACCACATAACCTATCAAGGATTATATTGTATGATTCAATGCTTGTATCCATCATCATGTCTTCCAACCAATAGATCTTGAGAAACATTTTTTTCTTGGGTTCAATCCTCCACTTAAGCAACACTTATAGTATGATACATGTGGGTCATTAATTCTTATATGCTATAAGGTTATTGACTTAGAACAAGATCTTCTCTCTACATACATCATTGATCCTCCACACATCTCTATGAATATTGATTCATCTAGTTCTCCACCAATTTATTTGGTTTAGAATCATACATAATCTCCATATTTACCTCACAATCATGACCAAAAGCTCAACCCACTCCACCACAAAAGCATACTCCTTCTCCGGTTCCATGACAGCTACTCCTCTTACCACTCCACCTAGGCCATGTGATAATCTACACTTCTCTCATCACACTCGACCACATGATGTGTTGCATGTATTACTTAATGAGTGATTAATTCACTTACCTTCCAACCAGCATCATCCACAACACCGACTATAATGGAAACGTGACCAACACTATTGTAATTATCATTGTATAAATGGCCATAAAGACAATGAATGTCTTTCCCTTTAGGATAGATTGCAACAATTAGAGGATAAGGGAATCATCTCCTTTGGTTCTCTCCCACGTGAGTGATCCATATCTCCTCTACCTTGTCAGAGAGTTTCTACCACTATTGAGTCATCTCCTACATATGGTGCTTTGAATATGATATATCCACCACAGTCTATTATTCATACACATTCCCCACCACATCCATCACATTCATTGCATCCACCTCACCCATTGTATTCATGTTATCCACCGCATCACACTACTACTTCACATTGGTTACCATAAAACCCTTATTTTGCACATCCCACCACAACTCCATATGAAATTCAGTTTGGTTCATACACTCATTTTGCTTCCATTCCACATGCTTCCATTTTTCCTAGTTGCCTTGGTATTTGGTAGGTGATTACTATCACCTTAACCCCGATGAAGAACTTGTGTTCTTATAGTTCTTACACGACTATTGAGGTTTAATTTAAGAGATTATCATCACATGCTATATCATTCATCTAGTGCACCTCAATCATTTCCCAATGACGCAATCTTCTTTTTGTGGTTCATTCTTTATTGTTGAGAGATCTTAACCACATGAACCTAATAATCTATATGTTGGGGGCATCGCTACTTCCCCCTTTCCATTCATCACATTAATAAATTACAATTTTGTTATATGATTGCTACATACATTCATCACAACACCTTAGTTTGATAATCATATATCATCTCTTTTCACATACATTTTTCTATCATTATCATATTAACTACACATTACGTATTCCATTCAACACACATTATGCTTAACTCATCATCATACTAAGTGTTACAAATTTTATTTACTAAACACTCCACTTAACTCATCACATTATATTTGTCATCATCACATGAATATTACATCAACTAGCACTAACAATACACAAAGACATCACATCCATTTCAGCAATAAATCATACAACAATAGATATACCACAACATAAGCTCATCATATATAAATCACACATGTCCATACATATGTAGCAGAATACAATCATCACTAGGGAGAAATTACCCTACATCATATACAATCATGATAATCAAACCTCATCATCACTATCACTCTAAGGAACTATGACATCCCTAAAACTAGATGCCTTACCACTCACTCTACGTCGTTGTTCATGGCCTCGATATCACTCAAGTTTCCTATGTGATAGTGTGTTCTCCATAGACTGCTCCATAAAATGACACTACAACTCCATGAACCATATAAATACATCTTGTGCCAAAGGTCCGCCACAAACTACCTCATGGGATTTTCAAATCTCCTCCCGTGCCTCCTCCCTCTTGGCTACTAATGTAGTACATATAGCCACCGCTATAGCCACTAGATCAAATAGATGGGCATTTTCACCCACAATATCATCTACTCACTCCAATATACCACCATTAAGCACATCATCCTGCACATTCCACGTCAATGTATAGAGAGAGGTATCAATAATCAATGACCAATACACATCACCTATAAATACAAATTACACAACGTGTTATACAACCACATATATAATAATATAAGCATAAAACAATGAACATGGTTGTACAAATACTTACACTCCACTATAGAATTTGCTATATGGTTGGGGACATGTGCTTCCCCCTCTTCATCCCCCTATATGCACGGAAACCTTATTGGATCTACAAATATTGGAGACAAGAATACCCATCAATGTGTCACCCACCATACATGATAATTCTATATAATACATAGCATCTTCTATGCATATAAAATCTATCACTGCATATACCTCATTAGTACCATGATGTGTTAGCTACTTTCTTATGGGCCCTGGTTTGGCCCCAATCCTCTTTAGTCCTTTGATATCTCTAAGCTATATATATGGCTTTGGGGGCACATCCTGAGCCTTACCAAACTGATGTGATACTCTCTCAACATGAACTATCTCGCCACACCTAGAAACCTATCCTCTAACCACTTAGTCTTTTTAATTCACTATAGCTCTATGAAATCCTCGGACCATCCACCATAATCACTGTATGGCCTCCATGTGATGACCTCGGGCCCCATCCAGTCTATAAATTCCCTATAAGTATTTGTATCCATCCTGTACCCATGAATGTTAATACACATCCTCATGTACTTGCTCGAGCTTTGACCCACTTTACTCGTGGACCCCCAACTAGACTCAACACTGCTATATGCTCATATGCCTACACAAGTAACATGTAGTAGCTCCTATCCCCGTAACATTCCCATTTTAAGACTTTAGAAACAAGGGATTTTTTTTTAATAATGTTCTCTATTCTAAATAATCATAACTTAGAACACACATTCCATGCTAAACATTCTCATAACATACCCATATGCAATTGTGAATGACACGGTGAGCTACCAATCTCTCATGTTAATTTAAGTATTGAATACTTAATGTATACCAAGTATACTTGGTTCTCTTACCCTGTTCTGGGTACTGAGTGTTCTATTTAAGAAACCTATCTGAATATTTGTTACCAATATTCATCTGAAATCACATTCCTTAAACTAGGTGACATAGGACAACGTAACCAGCAACTTGCGATACTTTGGCCAAATATTTCCAACATATTGTTCATGTTACTATTCCTAGATGGCATACTTGTCTAATCGGAATATATCCTTCACCCCACTCATCTATTATCTAGAATGGTCTTCACTGACTTCATTCAGTCCACTTGTCCAAGGTTTGACCCTAACATAGGTTAGTGACATAATTTTAGAATAGGGAATCACTCGCGATGACCTAGGGTATATAGACATACCCAATCAACCTAATTCAATTGGATGTGCCTAGTTATCCTAAGTCATTGTGAGTCACTTCCTATGCTAAATCATAACTCTAATCTGACCTAGAGAGAAACTAAGTTCAAGTCCAAATTTTGGTAGGTCTAGATGAAACAATGTTAAAGGGTGTTGTAACATGTCAATGACAACCCTGTATCCTCATGAAGACCCAATTCTTCATGAAGGTAGAGTTATGCTGTTGGTGTGTGCCAAAATCTGAAAAACTTACTTCATCACGATGTACACACCTCAAAGAGGTCATTTCCAATTAATTTAGTTTAGTATTAAGATTCATATTACAACAACCTTACATAACCCTAATTCTAACAACCTTTAAGGTTTCCATCCTTATTTTAGTTGGTTAACTAATACGGAACTTCATAGACTAATGATTGGTTTATGTTTGATTAACTTTTTGCTTAACGTGTAATTAATTGAAAATAGAATCAACATCTATTATAAGATTTAATTAATGTGTCTTAACCATTCAAGGAATGTCTAAGAACCAAAACAAGTTTTGATATAAAAGAATTCATAAATATGAAGTCTAAATGGTTATCAAACTCATATATCGTTCATTAATTTTGTATATTTTTTAGAAGAGGAGAACCTTCCTCATTATGGTTAGGTATTAGGATTTATTATACCCATATCCAATTTACACATCCTGACATTATAACTATATGTTCATAACATCATAATCAACCATTCAAGATTAAGTAAAGAACATCAATACATACAACTTAGTAAGTTGCATTTAAGTAAGGGAAATTGTACTAATTCCCATTCATCCAGACAATTCAATGACATCAGAAATAAGGATCCAATCAGATATGAATGACAACATCAAGGATATGATTATAGATTTTCCTTCTTATTATGAACAAGAGAATAGACTTAATCAATTTAAGTAACTTCAGTATTTTCAATTCATCAAAATAAAATACACATCTTACAAAACTATGCATTACTAACATATTTCATGTCAATAGCATCAAGATCATTTAGGAATACAAATTTTCTTCCTTCAATACATTTCAATAATAAATCAGAATTCTCTATAAATGGTCCAAACTTTTAATCAATCAATACAACATAAGAGTTATTTCCTTCCTTTATCACTTACGAAGTCCATCTCGGTCAATTCATTGAACTGAGCATGATAAGCACTAAGCATTAAAATGAAATGATTTCAACTAATTGTTTCATTAAACCAACTATGCTTTAATGAAATAGTGAAGTCAAGTAGACAAATAAATCATAGTAACAACAACCATAAAAGAAGAGTAATTAATCAATTTGAATAAAATTCAAATAAATGTCATGATGTAATCAACAATCTACAACATGTTATCAGATAAATATAGTTCCATCCAATACACTTATCCATATCAAATAAAAGTACCTTCTAATTATTTCCTTCACAAATCATCTTAATTAGAAATACAAATGTAAATAAGAGTCTCACACATCAGATGTGGCATCCTAATCCCAAATGCAAGGCATAGCCTAATTTATCAAGTTAGACCATATATCAACATTAAGATAGAATTTACTCAATGTACAACATCTCACATTAGTCTTCTATCACAAATATTAAAAGCCTTAACACAAGTCAAGAGAACAAGCAAGTAGCAATGACGACTACTCAAGGCATTAAGGATAGTAGTGTAACTGATCCAATTAAATCTAATGACCATATTTACCCAAAAGAAGAAGGACGACTGTGATGAAACAGTAAGAGCTTCCTATATAATTCGGTTAGCTTGAATCCCCATACACTACTTCAGAGAAGAGAACACAACCCATAACATCTAATTATTTCCAAAGGTAATGGTGGACTTCAAGTTAGACACTAAAGGAGAAGGATTCAAATGTCATGATCGGAAGTTAATTTCTATATTCTATCATACGGGAAGAAGGTATTCATAAATCAAAGCATGCATATTCATAAAATTCCATCAGGAGTAACATAACTTCCACAAAACCAAGAAGTGACAGTGAAGGGTATACTTTTACATTTTACAACCCAAGCTACGGCTTGGTTCAAAACTCAAAGACACATATCATTTTCATAACCCATTTTTTATTAAATAAGAATAATTCATGCGTGCACCTCGTTACTCAAATCACCACAAGATTTAAGGTGAAATTCAACAACAAATAACCAGGAAAACAACTCAATGACTTCCTTTCCAAGTAGAGATTCTTCAATCAGAGAATATAGAAATTATTCAAGAAAGGAAACCAAATAACCATCACGAAATAAAAACCCATTTATCTCAAGAGAGGAAAGTTTTATTAATGAAGACACTTAGAGAAATGTAGAGCAACTTAATTGATAGAGCCTATCATACACGATAGTCCTTTTCTGCATTCGAAGAAGATTTCCAACCAAGCCTTCATGACTCTTTCTTCTCCAAACAAAATCAACAACCAAAAACTTCTTCCTCAAATGCCTCATATACTTCCATTGGATCGAAAATAGTCCAAGAGAGTTAAATATAGCAACAAACTGAAAATAGAACTACTTGTTTACGAACCAAATAGCTCCATGCGAGAGAAAAAAAATTGGAATGCATGAAAAACCAAACAAATCCACTTACATGGTTTCTAAGACGGTTTGCTACTTAAAAATGATGATAATTAATGTCATTAATTTCTAGTCTCCTGCCTAAATCTCCACGCCACCGCCATCCAAAATTGGCAAGTCCAAATTCAAAGAGAACATGCATTGTTTAAATTTAGAGATGTTGTCAACTAGGATCACCTCCAATTTCCATGCCCTTGTGAAACTGACAGTACTTAATGATTTAAATTTGAAAATCAAATCAAATAAAAGACTTAGAACCTGTCATCATTCCTTCAAATTCCCATACGACCCCTTAGGTCACCTTCTATCCTAAAATTATTTTAGGATAGTTATCATTAGCTTAAGGTATGGCCTTAGGTTAGTTTAGAAAATATTTACCTTAGGTTATCTTAATATTGTCTTAGGTAAATGTGCCACCTTATGATAGGTCATTCTTTCTACCAATATAATATTAGGTAATAGGTTAGAAATATACCTATCATCACCTTAGGTTATTTCCAAATCCGTAACTTAGAAAACATGCAACTTAGGTTAGGATAAACAAGATTAGAGTAGGCATAGATATACGGTAGATCTAGTTTACCTTAGGCTAGAATCCCATTAGGAAAGATCTTATAGATCTAGGACTTAGGCTTTACCCTCAAAAGTCCTGAAGTAGGTATCTTTCCAACTTACACCATTCAACGTTCTAGAGAAGTTGACAAGAAGATATGAGAACACAACTTCCAGTAGATGCACAACATGAACTTCCAAGAAGATCAATGAAATTGTAAACCTAAAAAGGCTTAGTATTTTACTTCCTTCAACCTCTGAATGTCATTTTTCCATACATATCAGGTAAGAATAATTAAAACATACCTTGGATCAATGGAATTGATCCAAGGTTTCATTATTATATAGAGATAAATTTGCAAACAACTTTACCAGTTTAGAACCTTACTTACCTCAAAAAATGGATTACTTGCAAGTAACAATATTTTAACAATTAAATACAAGAAAAGAAATAATTTATCCATGGAAAGCATGATTCCAATAGTCAAAAGAATACACCTTCTTAGGACAAATCACATGTCAATGCTTGCATTGTAAAGAGGAGAAGTTAATAGTTTATCAAAGGTGTTACATACTTCCCTCCTAAAAATAATCATCATCTCGATTATTAACTTATTTAAACAAATTTTCATCAAAGACAATCCATTTATTAACTTTCTTCAAACATGTTCATATTATTTTTGGATTTAAAATTTTCCAAAATCAGCATTTACATAGCTATTTATTTCAAACAATGAAATATCTATCCAAAACTGGCAGATTTATCGTCATAAAAGAATAAAATCACAAATTTTATCAATCAACAAAATCAATTCTGTCCAAATAAATATGGAAAATTAGTTTTCATATCTTCCATTTTCCCAGGTTGCACTTTCCTCTTTAAATTGGTCCCACTAGACCTTCCATTGACTTATTTCATGATTTCTTAAGTGTAACTTGTTGGTTGTCAAATAATAACTTTAATGAAAGAAACAGTCAGAGGACAGAAGTCCCTCCTCTTTAATGGGAGAGGTTCCCTTATTTAAAGGAAAAAACCTATTTACAAATGTACAATGTTTAGTTTTAAAGAGGAACTCTGATATCATGGAAGTGTTTTAAATGACCGATTATCAATACAAAGGGACAGAAGAACTAGGAAGTGGGAAAAGGAAGAGTAACATTCTTAGGAAATATAGATAGCAAAATAATTCCTTATAAATGTTGAATTAGGATCATATAGAACAAAATCATTTATGTTAAAGCCATAAGATGTTATTTCATAGACACAAAGTTCCAGAGATGACATCCACAAGAATACAAAGCTTCTTGATGCAAAAAGAGATTAATGATTCAATAATTTTAATAGATAGGAAAGAATGAATAACCACAAATAGAAATAGAAAGAGAAGTCTTCTTGTATTGATAGCTTTTTAAACTCTTTTACACTTGTAAAAATAGTCAGAGTTCCACTCCTTAGAATGACATGGAGAGCTCATTATATAGCTTACAAATTAGTTACACTTGGTAACTATTTCTTTTAACTAAAAGATTAATTAAGGAAATGTTCAATATAATATCCTTAATTAATTTACAAGGAGCTCAACACTTAAAAATAGAAGGAGGAAAAGAGAATCTAGAAGAAGAAACATCTGATTATGGCTAAGGCGGGCCCACTGATTTGAGGATCCGATATCTGAATTTCTTCAATGCTTCAACTATCTCCATACCTCGTGGGATTGTTGTGTTGGTAGTGGCATGAGACCAAGTACCTAGACATTTTTCCATATCCTTATCAAACTCGGTATGCTCCAGGTATTCTTTATTTTCCTTAGCAATTGTAGATTGAAGGAAGCAAATGTCCTTTATCTTCTCTTTGGTAATTAATTCCTCTTTGAACAAGTATTCTTTGATAAATGTTCTGAACTGAGCTTTGATCACTTGAAGAGAGAAAGGAACACCTGAGGTTTCATCATGAAGATGGCAATGAATATATTTAAAGGTAGAGGAAACACAAGTTTTGAAATATTCTCCTTTCTCACACATTATTTAACTCACCCAAAGGCTTCTTCCGAACCTTAATTTTCCATTCGACACCAAAAAAACATTCCTTTGACAAGTTATTCTTGGAATCATAAAATATATTTTTGGCCAACAGATCTTCTCATCATCTTGGCCCATAAAGCAAAGATCTATAATACAACTAGTCCAGAGCTTCAACTCTTTATCCATAACCCTTATTGAGGAAGTGAGTTTTTGTTGTAGATTAATCACTTTCTCGTTGGCCTTAAAGGCTTCCTCAATGAAATTCAATCCATCTATAATCATATCATCAACCATGGATTCCAAAGCCTTTCCATAAGTATAATACTTATGTATATCTTTGATGTTATGAACTTCATCTGGATGAGAATCATGGGGGCGGAAGAGTAGCCATCAAAATGTGGGTAGGATCCAAAACCTTATCTTTGGCTAATAATGACTTGATAAAGTTGGAAAGAACTTGATTCTATTCTTCCAACTATTCTATAGTTTGCTTTCCCTTCTCTACTCATTCAATAACCTTTTTCATTGTTTCTTGAAGGTTATGAACCTCACTCTCAGGAGTGGATTCCCCCATTGGGATTCTAGAAAGCACTAAATCAGAGACCAGAGATCCTTCTTTGCCTTATCAACCTTGGGCTTTGCAGACCTTCGAACTTCGGCCTTGAGCATCGAGTTCTATCCTTGAAGTGGTCTTGGCTCTCTTAGTTGGAGGAGGAGGAGTAGTTCTAGCGAGCTACTATAACATCAAAATCAAGCCTTGTTATCTCGAGAGGAAGATTTCCTCTTCCTGTTTTCAACCATGGGCTGTACCCAAGCAAAAGTAGAAGAAGAAGAGGAAGGAAAAAGGGGCCCAAGATCAAGTGAAATCATGGCACTTAGAGTATTGACCACTGTTTCCCTCTTTTAGCGTAGATAAGTGGAGGGAGTATCGGAGCTTCCTTTGTAGAGGAGTCTACGGTATGTATAGAGGCTCTGCACTAGAAATTTCCTTTTCTTTTTTTGAGGCAACATGTATTCTACCAAAATGGGTCTCTCTTTTTGCCTGAATGTAACTGGCTCAGTGAGTTCTGTAGGATTTGGCATTTCACCATCATCACTCTCACTAAGAACGATAATGTTCTTTGTTCCCGAAGGTAGGTTTGGATGATCAAGAAGAGGTTCTTCATCAATTAGTTCTGTTTAACCTCTTTGGTCTTATTTTAGTATACTTGAGTAAAAGAAGGAGTAGATGACTCAGATCTTTCATTGTGAAGAATGAGGGGTTTGCTCAAGAACCTTGGTACTTTGGTTATATGTGCTTTCTTCCCTAGTGTATAGGTGTCTTTGGAAGAAGATCCACCCTGATTCTTCTTGAACTCAAGAACCTTCCTATTTTTCCAAACTTTAGTTCTTACAAAAACAAGGGCCATAATCTCAACCAAATCATCTCTCTCTTTTTTGCACCAATCCAGATCCTCCAAAGGAGTGTGTTTGATTGTTGTCTCATATTCAAAGGACTGTAAGTCCTCATCATCCTCCTTAAGTCCTTTAGGAACTTGGTAAATATTGATATCTCTGATGTGTTATAGAGAGAGTCTACCATAGTGCCTTTGTCTGGCTTCAAAATCATCTACACAATCAGCCAAGTAATCCTCAGTATCTGGCTTGTGATGATATTTTATCTGAGGTTCTGAACAATATAATTATTCAAATAAAAGCAAGTTCTAGGGGCTGAAGAAGAAATGAACAGTGATAAAAGTAATAGCCCTTTCTACATTTTGGGCATCCAAAGTTGTTTTACATGTATAGTTTCCCAAAGAGATAGGGAAATGCAGGCCAGTGATCTTCTTGTCTTTGTATGTCCTATGTAGCTTATCAAGCTACCTGCATACTTCAACCAGGGCCATTTTATCACTGTAGAACATAGGGATCTTGAGAGGTGTGCTTTCATAGCCAGCCAACCTGATGTATGAAAACCTCTTGAATTGGATAAAGAAAGACCCATACTTGGCTATAAGGTTCATAGCTTCATCAAAAAATCTCCTAGTAGTGTTTCCCTCCAAGAGTCTTACAATATACATGGTGAAAGCATCATTGACTCTTCTAAAATTGTGATTGCTAGTTTCAAGGGTAAACTGAGGGTAGTATGCGTAAATAGGCTCATTCTTTTGGCCCTCTATGTAGGTGAAACCAAACCACTACCGAGATGCAACCAGGGTATACATGAGATAAGAAGTCATATAGAACTTCTTAGTCTGTTGAACACTAGACAACTGCTCAGTCAAATTCATGCAAACAATTTTGGCCCAATTAATGTTCTACTTGCCCTCGTAGATGATGTTTATGAAGGGGCACATCCAAAAGTGAAACTCATTGGTGGAAGGCAACCCCATGATATGGGCAAGTAAAATAATAAAGTCAGATAGATCCTCATTAAAATCAACCTTGTATAATGCCTTGGAGAGTCGGGATGCTCCCTTCTTAGGGTTCTTTAACCATGATTTTGCTATACGTGCCTTGTATGTGTCACTGTCTTGGTCGAACAGGGTTTGAGCTTGGGTACGAGTGAGAATTATGGAATCCTCAGTCTCTGGAATGTGCAGGGAAACAACAATGGTGGCAGCATCTAGTTTCACAATTAATTCCCCATGCACATTGGTGAGTTCCTTAGTATCCTGGGTTAAAATGGGCTCTGCAGGCAAGCACCGTGTCCGCACACTATACAGAGATAGGAAAATAGCCGCGTATGTAATTCCACTATCACTAATCATTTGTGCCATGGGAGCAGGATTAGAGCATGTTAATCTGCCCCAAAAATCCCTAAAATCTAAGTGTCGAACCTCACTATCTCCGATATCAGGTACAAAGGTCTCAAGAGGTGACACATGTTCCTAACCCTAAAACTTGATCTTCATTTTTGTAATGTGCAAGGGAAAATCCTTTCAAGATCAAAATTGTGATGAGAATGCAAGGGATACAGGGGCACGAGCAAATGACTTTAATGGCAAGGATTCAAGCAAGAGATGGCAAGCAAGAAATGTGACAAATGCATAGGAGATAGTCCAATTAAATAGCCATTTAGGAGAGAGAATGTCATTAAATGTGCATTAAATTTACCTCAGACCAACTCAAAAATAAGAAAAGTGGGAAAAGCAAAGAAAACTTGCCCAAATGGTCTTTTGTACATTTGGGTCATGAGGGATGCGAAGACATGATCCGATCGATGCGGGAAATGCGGGCCAAATGAGCACGGTGGTCCAGAACTTAGATACACGAAGGACGTGAGGACACGAGGGATGCGAGGACATGATTTGACCAATGTGCATGATGTGGGGAAAGTGGGAAGAGAAATCCCAAATGAATTTGGGATAGATGGGACAAAATTACGTAAAGTACCCGATGCGGCGATGTAGATGATCGGGTAAAAGGAAGTCAGGGCGAACTTGGGACAAACAAGCCAAGAAGTTCCAAAAAAGCTGATAGTTAGGAATTTGTGGGGAAAGCGGCGATCGGCAAATAGCGGTCGCGAACACGCGGCTGCCATACTGCGGTGTGAATGGTTTCGCTGCTGAAAGGCGAAGCGAAGAAAGAGGAAGAAGGAAAACAAAGAGGCATATGGTAGCGAAGTAGCAAGGCATGCGGGATGGTATAGTGGTTCTTGGAACATGAGGGACAAAAATGTCCAATAGACCAACAAGTCACCAAAAAGACTCCAAAAATAAATTTTCACTATCTCTTCAAGTTTTCTCTTCATTAGAACATTACTAAAGGTGCCAATGCAAGATTTTCAAAATTCTTACTTTCAAAGAGGGGAAATTTTTAGAGGACAACACAACTGGCTAGTTTCCAACACTCATATAGGCTTAACCACGATTATTCCTAGGTCTTAGACATGTAAGGAATTCCAATTTAACACATGTGATAAATCTGAAACATATTTCTTAAGTAAAGAAATATGGAAAACATCAAGCATTCGTGAAGAAGCGGGGGTAATGCTAAATGATAATCTATAGGGTTGATTACTTCAACAATTTCAAAAGGTCCCACATAATGAGGTAATAACTTGGCAGCCTTGCCAAAAGTTATAGAACTCTTTTTTGGTTTAACTCGAAGAAAGACCTTCTCACCAAGTTCAAATTTCCTATCAACCCACTTTAAGTCAACATAACTCTTTTTCCTATCTGCTATTTCTTTCAAGTGTTCATGAATCATTTTAACTTGTTCCATTTTCGTAAGGATTTTAGGTCCAATTACCTCTCTATCCTCAATGTTGTCCCAACTAACAAGGGTTCTGCATTTCCTTCCGTATAATGCTTCGAAAGGTGCCATATTTAGAGAGGCGTGATATGTGTTATTGTATGAAACTCAACTAATGGAAGGTACTCTTCCCATTTATACTGTTGATCCATACAATACATTTTTAACATATCCTCTAAAACTTGATTAACTCTTTCAGTTTTTCCATCCATTTCTAGATGATATGCAGAACTGAAATTCAACTTAGTTCCTAAAGTTGCATTAAGTGTTTTCCAAAATCTTGAAGTCATTCTTGGATCTCTATCAGATATGATTAATTCAGGTACTCCATGTAATATGAAAATATCATGAATAAACCTTTTTGCTAAAACAAGTGAATCATCCTTAAGATTACCAACAATACGGTGTGCTAGTTTTGTTAGTTTATCAACAACCGAATAACACCATGCTTATTTCTTGACATAGGAAACACTTGTACAAAATCTATGCTTATCACTTGCCATTTCTCTTTGTGGTATGCTATGAGGATACAATAAATGAGTTCGATGCATATGTTTAGCTTTAACACGTTGACATTCTAAGCAATGTGTCACAAACTCAATTACGTCCTTTTTCATCCCCTTCTAGAAATATTATTTTTTTATATCAGCAAGCATCTTTGTAATACTAGGGTGTCCAAAAAAAGGTGAATTGTGAAATTCAACTAATAATTTCTTTCTTAAATCCTTTAGCAAAGGTATGTAAACCCTGTTTTCAAATCGTAAGATTCCTTCATTATCAAAGTGAAAACCTTTATATCTCTCATCATTTGGATCTACAACAAGTGTTGTTCTTACTTGCTGAAAATAAGAATCAGATTCCATAACACTCTTTAATTCATCCTTGAATTGAGTTCTCAATGTTATAAAAGCATAAATGTGCTTCCTATGACTTAGAGCATTAACTACCCTATTCTCCTTTCCTTTAATGTAACTTATGTCAAATTCATATTGAGATAAAAACTCTAATCATCTTTGTTGTCTTGCATTTAGATTTGGCTGAGTAAAAATATACTTCAGTCTAAGATGATCGAGCTTTTAATTCAAAAGGTTTACCAAGTAGATAATTCCTCCAAAATTGAAGTGCATGAATAATTGTAGGAAGATCTAGATAATGTGGAGCATAATCCATCTCATGTAACTTAATTTTTCTACTTTCATAACCTATGACATGATCATTTTATAGCAGAATGCCTCTAAGACCTTCCCGAATGCATCTGTTACAACATTAAACTTTCCATTAGGGTTAGGTACAACCAAAATAGGTGTTGAAGTTAATTGATCCTTTAAAGTTTGAAATGCATATTCACATTTCTCATTCCACACAAATTTCTTATCCTTTTTTTTTGAAATGAAGTCATTAGTGCGCGACTTTGGAGAAATCTTTAACAAATTTCCTATAGTAACCAGTAAGACCCATGAAGCTTCTAACTTCATGTACATTCTTTGGTGCAGGCCACTCAATTATAGCTACAATTTTAGAAGGATCTACAACTATTCCATCTTTTCTTATAACATGACCCAAATAGTGCACTTCCGTGTCATAAAAAGAACATTTAGATAACTTACCAAATAACCATCTTTTTCTCAAGATTTCCAAGACTATCTTCAAATGCTCATGGTGTTCTTCCATAATTTTAGAGTATATGAGAATATCATCCAAGAATACAAGCACAAATTTTTCCAAGTATTCTTGAAAAATATTTTTCATTAAATTCATAAAAGCTACAAGTGCATTTGTTAATCCAAAAGGTAAAACTGTGAACTCATAATGTCTATACCTTGTTCTAAAATTTGTTTTATGAATTTCCTCATCCTTAATTCATAACTGATGATATCCTGATCGAATATCTATTTTAGAATATACCGATGCTCCACACATCTGATCAAATAGATCATCAATTCTAGGAAGTGGATATCTATTCTTAATTATTGCCTTGTTTAACATTCTATAATCAATACATAATCTAAGTGTTCCATCTTTCTTTTTCACAAAAATACCAAGTTCGCCAAGGTGAAACATTCGGTCTAATCAAACCTTTAGACAAAATTTCATGCAAATTTTCCTTAAGCTCTACTAACTCGATAGTAGTCATCCAATAAGGTGCCTTAAAGTAGGTTCGGTTCCTGTGTTTGATTTCAATTGTGAAGTCAAATTCCCTTTTGGGTGGAAGACCTGGTAATTCCTCTAGAAACACATCACTATAATTTTGTAACAGTGGGTAATGTTCTAAGAGATCACTGTTTTCTTTAGTAGATTTTGAAATTTTTACTACATACAAGGTACAAACCTTATTTTGGCCTTTTTAAGTTACATAGCCAACAATTTCCTAACTGAAATTTCACGTTTTACACCCTGAATCTCTATTGTTTTCTGTAGGTCATCTAAACAACTAATATGTTTTTCAAAATAATCCACTTTTTATTTATGCTCAGCTAGCCAATTAACACCTATGATTACATCATAAGACCCCAAAGGAGCAACATAAAGATCAACTTCTATGGAAAAACTAGGTAAGTCAAGGACTACTCCAAAAAGACACATACTAACTGTATGAACAACATTATTCCCATAATGTACAGTCCATGATTTATCCATTTTTCTATCTTTTCTTTTTAATTTTGATGCTAATTTACTATAAATAAAACATTCGGTAGCTTCCGTATCAAAATGAACGATTCTGGTGTATGTCAAATAACTTACCTAGAACTTCTATGGGTGTGACTTGCTTTTTAGCTTATTTTTCAGCTACTGCAGCATGTATCTTGTGTTGTTGATTATGATCATCCTTTTTCAAAGGACATTGGTTCATGTAATGATCCTTGCCACAATTCTAATAGCCTCATACAGTCCCTTTTTAGGCTCAAATTTATTCCTAGCCTTAAAGTTATCATTTTGACTTCCATAGGACTTCTATCCATTATTATTGTTCTTGAAAAAGTTATTACGTACATTAGTAGCAAGCTTATTTGTTGCTATTTTCTTATTATTATTAGCAGAGAACTTACTTTTCATACCAAACTTCTTTCATGGTCCTTTCTTAGGTGTCAAAGATGATGAAGAGGAGTTTAGAACTTTCTTTCTTACTTCCTCCTAATGAGCAAAAATTTCTTTAATTTCTATTCTCGCCTTATGGATTTTTCAACAACCCCTTCCATAGTGGTTGGGTTGTGAACATCTACCTCTCCCCTATAATGGGATTCAATCCCATGATAAACTTATGTATCATGAACTTCTCGTCAGTTTGATACTAAGGTACATACTTAAGGAGTTTAGTAAACCACTCCCAATACTCTGTTATAGTTAATTTTCCTTGGGTTAAGTTATGAAATTCAGTCATTTTCTTATCATAGTAAATTTTTGGCAGCCATCGTTGCCTAAAATAACTTTTAAATTAATCCCAAGTAATATTAGTTTCATCAATGTTTAACTCAACCTTACGGCTGTCCCACCATGAAGATGCTTCATGGGAAAGCTGATATGCTCCCCATATTGCCTTTTTTTCCTCTAAGAAGTTCCTTATTGCAAAGTACTTCTCCATTTCATTGAGCTAATTCTTAGCTCCATCTCCTAATGTGGTTCCATCAAAATTAGGTGGAATTATCCTTTTTATATCATTAGTGAGTTCGATGTCAGTCTTGCCTTTTTATTTTCTAGCCGATCCGACATGTTTACATTATTATTATCAACACCCAAATTTCCCAAATTGACATTGTCCATAAGAGGTGGATGATTGTTATTACCAGCATCTTCTTTCTCCTCATTGCCCATTACTTATTGTTCAAGTACAGTCAAATGATCTCTTATGTCCAACAAGGTAACAAGGATCTCATTAAGTTTTTGGAAGTTGCTTCTTCTCCACCAAGTGGTGGGTTGTTTGCAACATTTCCTCTTGTCCTAACCATTTTTGTTAACAAGAAAATTTAAGTTTTATCATATTATGGACACAATAGGTCCAAGAGATGTAAACCTTCATCTCTGATACCAATATGTAACATTCCCATTTTAGGAATTTAGAAACAAGGGACTTTTTTTTTTACATAATGTTCTCTATTCTAAATAATCATAACTTAGAACACACATTCCATGCCAATCAATCTCATAATAGATAACCATATGTAGTTGTAAATGACTCGGTGAGCTACCAATCTCTCATTTCATGACTCGATTAACAACTGATATCTCATGTTAACTTAAGTATTGAATACTTAATGTATTATAAGTATACATGGTTCTCTTACCCCGCCGGTACTTGAGTGTTTTGTTTAAGAAACCTATCTAAATATTTGTTACCAATATTCATTTGAAATCACATTCCTTAAACTAGGTGACATAGGACAACGCAACCAGCAGCTTGCGATACTTTGGCCAAATATTTCCAACATATTATTCATGTTACTATTCCTAGATGGCATACTTGTCTAATTGTAATACGTCCTTCACCCCATTCATCTATTATCTCGAATGGTCTTCACTGACTTCAGTCAGTCCACTTGTCCAAGGTTTGACCCTAACATAGGTTAATGACATAATTTAGAATAGGGAATCACTCGCGATGACATGGGTTATATACACATACCCAATCAACCTAATTCGATTGGATGTGCCTAGTTATCCTAAGTCATTGTGAGTCACTTCCTATGATAAATCATAACTCTAATCTGACCTAGAGAGAAACTAATTTCAAGTCCAAATTTGGGTAGGTCTAGATGAAACAATGTTAAAGGGTGTTACAACATGTCAATGACAACCTCAGTATCCTCGTGAAGACCCAAGTCTTCATGAAGGTAGAGTTCTGTTGTTGGCGTGTGCCAAAATCTGAAAAATTACTTCATCACGATGTACACACCTTAAAGAGGTCATTTCCACTTAATTAGTTTAGGATTAAGATTCAAATTATAGAAACCTTACATAACCCTAATTCCAACAACCTTTAAGGTTTCCATCCTTATTTGAGTTTTTTAACTAATATGGAACTTCATAGACTAAAGATTGCTTTATGTTCAATTAACTTTTTGCTTAATGTGCAATTAATTGAAAACATAATCAACATCTATCATAAGATTTAATTAATGTGTCTCAACCATTCAAGGAATGTATAAGAACAAAAATAGGTTATGATATAAAATATTTCATAAATATGAATTGTAAATGGTTATTGAACTCATATATCATTCATTAATTTTATATCTTTTTGAGAAGAGGAGAACCTTCCTCATCATGGTTAGGTTTTAGGATTTATTATACCCATATCCAATTTGCACATTCGACATTATAACTATACGTTCATAACATCATAATGAACCATTCAAGATTAAGTAAAGAACATCAATACATACAACTTAGTAATTTGCATTTAAGTAAGGGAAATTGTACTAATTCCCATTCATCTAGCCAATTCAATGACATCAGATATGAATGTCAACATCAAGGATATGATTACAGATTTTCCTTCTTATTATGAACAAGAGAATAAACTTAATCAATTTAAGTAACTTTAGCCTTTTTAATTCATCAAAAGAAATTACACATATTAGAAAAATATGTAAAACTGACATATTTCATGTCAACAACATCAAGATCATTTAGGAATACAACATTTCTTCTTTCAATACATTTTAATAATAAATCAGAATTCTCTATAAATGGTCCAAACTTTTAATCAACCAACACAACATAAGAGTTCTTTCCTTCCTTTATCACTTACAAAGTCCATCTACAAAAACTTCTAGCATGGGTCAGTTCATTGAACTGAGCATGATAAGCACTAAGCATTAAAATGAAATTCTTTCAACTAATTGTTTAAGTAAACCACTCGCTTTGATGAAATAGTGAAGTCAAGAAGATAAGTAAATCATAGTAACAACAACCATAAAATAATAACAATTAATCAATTTGAATAACATTCAAAGAAATGTCATGATGTAATCAACAATCTACAACATGTTATCAGATAAATACAGTTCCATCCAATACACTTATCCATATCAAATAAAAGTACCTTCTAATTATTTCCTTCACAAATCATCTTAATTAGAAATAAAAATGTAAATAAGAGTCTCACACATCAGATGTGGCATCCTAATCCCAAATGCAAGGCATAGCCTAATTTATCAAGTTAGACCATATATCAACATTAAGATAGAATTTACTCAATGTAAAACATCTCACATTAGTCTTCTATCACAAATATTAAAAGCCTTAACACAAGTCAAGAGAACAAGAAAGTAGCAATGACGACTACTCAAGGCATTAAGGATAGTAGTGCAACTGATCCAATTAAATCTAATGAACATATTTACCCAAAATAAGAAGGACGACTATGATGAAACAATAAGAGATTCCTATATAATTCGGTTAGCCCGAATCCCCATACACTACTTCAAAGAAGAGAACACAACCCATAACATCCTATTATTTCAAAAGGAAGTGGTCAGACATCACCTTAGAGACTGAAGAAGGAGTTAAATGTCATGATCAGAAGGGAATTTCGATATTCTATCATATGGGAAGAAGGTTGCAAAGGACAATATAGACCATTCACTACATCCCCAAACTCATTTATAAAAGGAAACACATAAAGGAAGAGATCAAGAGAATGTGTGACTATTGTGATTGACACAGATTTAAACATGGTTTCCCATCATGGAAAACCAACAACTATGATATTAAACCCATATAAAAAATGATATGCAATGAAAAAAGTTTCAAAATTCCATGCAGGTAATTACAATCTCCAACATTCACTCAAGGATGTCAAAGTTTCAGTCAAGATCCTCGACTGACCAATTCCTCCAAGATGGAAGTAAAACAATTAGCGATATACATAATCTCAATTGAATTCTCATAGAGGTGAGATAAAATATATATTATGGAAGGAAAGAGAAGGTTCCATCAAGATTCGATTCTAAGAGGGTACAACCCAAGATCGGCATAGTTTAGCTACAGGCATAAAAACTATCAACAAAATTATTCCCTTCAATCTTGCTCAGAGATCAAAGAATGGAAGAGTCTAGAAAACCCCTTATTCAAAATCGATTTAGTTAGTTCAAAATCAAGAAACAACAACCAAAAGTCCAAATAGCATCCTTAAAGTTCACAATATCCCAATCAAGAGGGGTTTAACAAGTTTACTCAAGCAAGATACTCAAGAGATTAACCCAGTTCAGGGATAGTTAAACAAAAACCAACAACATCTACTTCGACAGGGAAGAAGACAACAAGAACAAAATAAAGAAAGCTCAAAAGAGCTACAAGGATAATACCAACATCAACCCCAACCGATGTAGCCAATAATTTACCGGATAATACCCTAGTCACGTTGGCACATCACTCATCCTTGACTGAGTGCTCACCAAACATGCAAAGGTACCAGTCCTCTTTAGGTTTGTTGTAACAGGATGTTAACATGATGAAGGAAGAAACATATAGATTCAAAACTAATCCATCATTCTACAATACATTCTTCCCTCGGATCTATGAAAGAACAAGCTTAAACAATAATCATGATGAATTAATAACATGCACTACTCAAATTTACACGAATGAAACTTAGATTCAGCCAATATCTTCCATCTATTAATAAATACGAAGCTCCTTACAGTATTCTCAATATATACCAATTCTCTCATGGAACTGATACAGTGATTCAGTCATATGCATACACACAAACACTACACACTCTGTATATTCTCTATTACACATACATCCTCACACATTCATACATACATCTCTCTTTCTACTATGTACCTAACATCATATATATAGGGTGGGGACTTTCCCTTCACCGCTTATCTATTCCAGAAATAGGCCGCATGCTATTGATAGCCACATGTCGTTTACAATCATAGCCACACATGCAAGTGTGCTATCTATAGTCCTCTTGCAGTTAATGAAGTGTAAATTATATTCTCATCTCATCTCCATGCAAAAACGCTTCGATCCACTTCTCCAAAGATAGACAATGCATGGCACGCACGTCTCTGTATCATTGGTGTGTTCCGCATGCCATCTTCTAAAAATAGGTCTTCATGATAAAAATTGGTTAAGTCCTAAAATTTGAACTTGCCTTCCATGTGCAGGTCCTTCCTATCCTTCCGCACCCTTGTTCTCGGGCCTCCTATCCCACGCGAACTCCTTGTGTGATATTTGACAAGTATTATTTGATCATCATTACCACACACTAATCTCATTGGTGTCCCGAAAATGGGCATCTCCAAAATTTGAAGGAAAGAATAGAAGAATGGAAAGAATATGAATGAAATCATGTAGATAAATAAAGAATTTTTATGAGGTTATGAGGAAACCTCCTCTATATCAGTTTGCATTATCATCTTTGGATACTCCTCCTTTATTTTGGCCTCCAATACCTGCCATTCAGTGAGTGCTTGCTTTACTTTTTCAGGGATTTCCACATCAATGGATTCCAACTCATCCCTCACAATCTCTCCTTTCTCAATTTTCAGAACCAACACAACACTTTGGATATTAATGTCATTCTTCCTTCTAAAAGTTCCATATTCTACGCAATTAGCTTTCCAAGCTCTTCCAGCCAAGTCTTGTGTGGCTCTTGTGCTAATTCTACCGCAAGGGCCTTCTGCCTTCTATTTAACCATTGAAAATATTTGTGCGTGGCCCAATATCTCATCTTTCATCACTTTATGAACCTCATTGTTTTCTTCAAGGGTCTTAATGTTGATAAGAACCTCTGAAGTTGTGCATACATTTAAAGCCTAGTCTACTTTCTTCAATACTTCTTGTAATGCTTGCAACAACCCTTCATAAGATGTAATTTTTCTCATCACTGATGATTTCTCCTGCTCGCATCTTGTTGTAAGATTTTTGGTGCTGCGTATGTGCAGAGTTTCATCTTCAAGTAAAAATTCCACTAATTTTACCACATAGTGTATCGCTAAAGGAAATGTCTGTGGTACCTTGGCCTCCAAGTGTGGCCTTGCTCTGATTAAATTTACCTCAATCTCCTCTACGATGCTTATAAACACCTCATTCTTCTTCTGCATGAAGTCTCTCTCCTATGTTATGCACGCTATCTCTACGTCCTTTGTCTTCAACTCCTCGTGCAACACTCTGATCATGGCAGATTTGTCCATGTTTCTTCTAGCCACCTCAGTAGAAACTTTCACCAATGCATTGTTGATCTACTCATCTAACATGACAATAGGCTTTACTGTCATGTGTCTATCTTGAGGTGCCTTCTTCAGTCATCTCTAAACACATGAATCTTTTCCCACATCAAAATCAGGCTCATCCATGTGGGTGTGCATTGACCATGATAGTTTCTTTCGAGTGCGTACAGTTGCCATATCCTCATCCATTAACACCCAACTGAATAAATCCTTCTATGCTATCATGATCTAGAAGTGGGTGCATAAAATTTTTCTTGTGTCCTCTGCATACCCCATGGCTAGTGGAATGTGCTCTCCACTTGTTCTTCTAGACCTTTACTACCTAAGAATTTTAGTTTCCAAATTTGGGACTTATGTCTCCATGTCCCGAACATTCTCTACACTGTCTCCTCTGGTATTTTCTCATCCTCTTCTTTTTCCTTTGATGCCTCACCCCATTCTTCTCGTGTTCTCTGGAAGTGTAGAAAACTTAGGTGTGATTTCCTCTTACTCTTCTACCTCCTCATTCAACTTCAGTTTTCTCCTTCTTTACGTGTTCATCTCCTTTTGTGGGGAGAGTCTCGGGTGATTTACACACACGGTGGTTGTTGTAGCACCTTGGGTCCTTGTTCTCCTAAATACCATTTTAAACATGTGCTCCCCTTGGACTATATTCAATTCCTCATCATCCCCCTCTTGTGGCTAAGGTGGTGTAATGGCACGTTCAACTTCACCCTTATTTATAGGATGTATCCTACCCCTATGCTCCAAACCACCACTATCTTCATGCTCTTCCTCATCCTTCACTTCAATTGGCTCTATGGGATTAGGTGTTGGGATGTTCTCCATTGTATGCTTTCCCTTTGGTGGTGTTTGAATTACGAACTAAACTTCCACATATTTGTTATTCTCCATTTTTAGATTCAACTAGAGATACACCAATGATTCCCCCACATCTACTATAGCTAGACTTATTGGCTTGATATTCAATACTTCTAAAATGATCCTCTTTGTATAAGCACTTCTTCTAGGATACACATACTTCTTCCTCAATGTATGCTAGTCACAGTCTACCTTATCTGCATTGAAGACTAGTCGACATGTGTCTATAAATATATGAACAGATGCTTGGAAATACCTTGTAGTGAATGCATAAGGGAATTTACACCAAGGCCTCCAGACTCCATCTTTCATTGGGAAGCACGTGATGCCGAAATGTTGATATACAACAAACTGAACTTGTTTCCCTACCACTATTGGTAGGTCCTTTGGGATATGCCACTCTTCCCCAAATACCGTGTGGAGCTTGTCATACCACTTCTCCACCCTTTGCTTTATGTCATCTTTCATGGCCCCCTTGCATATGTCCTTGTTGAATCTTTTAGTGGGACTTGTTCTCCATGGGGTATTCCCATACTTTCTCATTCGTTCCATCCGTACTCCAATCTCCACGAATACCGCTTATAGTAGAACAACCCCAAAGCTGATCTTCCCTCCTGTGTGTGCTTCCTTGACTATTTTCTCTACAATATAGCCTACAATTGTAGATTGTCCCTTCTGACATCTTACGCACCACATGTAACCACATAGTATTTACCTATGACCACCGCTCCTAATCATTCAACTTTGTAACAAGGTGTGCTGCAGCTTGTACAACTGGACAGTTCTTCAATTTGTCTATGTCCATTCCATGCGGACCCTTCAAGTACCCCAACTCCTATCTGGTCTTTAAAATCATGACTTTATCTATGAGGTCACCTTTTATATCTTCTCCTGTGGCCTTCAGACCTATAACTGATGAGACAAGCGTAGATGAGATTCTAACTCTACATCCTGCAAAGTAGAAGAAGTCTTCATGCACCCTACTCATGAGCCACTGATACAAGGGATCATACTTCCCAAAATATGGAATCTCATACAATTGGTAGACCCCAATTCTCTTCAAAAGCTTCTCACCTACATCATCATATATTGGCATGTCATCCACCATGCGCTTTTTGTTCTAGCGAGCAAGGAATTGAGCTCCTTCTTCTTCTCCAAAGTGCTTTTATTATATATTCACTTACTTTGCTCTTTCTGATGGGTGAATCCCATTCTTAGCCAATGATGAATCCTTCTAGATATTACATCTCTAAAAAAATGGATTTTAGGTGCCATCTCTTCCTCCTCGACAACCACCTTCTTCTTTTATTTTACTACTATTACAGATGCCTTCTTCGGTGTTATTTTTACCTTGCAAATGTCTCCTCTTCAACTCTACAACTTTACGAATCAAACCCTAGCTCGATTCAACCATGCCCTAGGTGGAAATTTTTAACCCAACTCTTTTTGTTTCCCTTCTTTGCTCAAACCCTTCACCACCGGGACACAAGCTTCTTGTCGCACAAATCTAGTTATCACATTTGGTTTCACACCCTTCGCACCTTAACTTAATCACTCAAATCTTTACACTTGGCTCTTTCCTCAAATAATCTTAGTTACAATGGTAAAAATGAATCCACATTCCATCCTTATATAATTTTTCAAATTTTGATGCATTTATTTCTCCTTCACCTACCAAATATCCCCTCATTCATTGACCAAATCCATTCATTCCGTGTGGTACATCTTCATGCCCGCCTATAACCTTCTAGCGTGCCTTCTTACCCTCTGGTTACAAAATTATCTTCAACGTGCGCTACTACACCTAAGTACCTCGTCACTTTGTACCTTCTCTTGGTAGCTATCATGGCCTCCACTTACCTCGTGTTATAATTTTCTTTCATTCATCTCCATCCTTGGTCACTTTTGAGAAGAAATATTATTTTGACTTAAAGCACACCTGTAGGAGTTTATTCCTTTCACCTTTCAATTCCCACAGTATTTTTCTTGGATAAATACAACCACCCCACATGAAAAGTATGTGCAGTCCTCTGAGAGCATAAGAATTATTCATACAAGTAATTAGCTTCACACACGCAAGTGAGCTTATTATAGAAAAATAACAACTAAATTGACAAAGCATAATGACAATGAAGGAAATACATTAAGGAAATACAAAATTGAAAACTCTGAACTACATGACAATATTTCCTTATTAGAAACACCAAAAAGACTTATTTATAGTAGGGCTTCAACCTACTCCCATTAAAGTAACTAGGTAGCCATGTTCCATCAAGTACTTCTAACTAGAAAGGACTGATTCAAGTATAGAAGTGATAAAATACAACCCTAACCAATGTGCTTTGATATTTTCTAGATGGTGTAAGAACTTTGAGTCATAAAGAAGTACCATTTGTCTAATCTCAAACTTCTTATCCCTTATGTTTATGGCATGCCATGCCTTCTTCATGGCCTTTTCCTACTTCTGAATCCATTATGTTATGTCTCAACACTCATCTAGTTGAATCATCTTTTCGATACATTCTTCTAAATCATGTTCATCAGCTAGACCTAAAGTGCGTGCAATGCCAAAGAGGGTAACATAAATTCTATAGGAGAATGACTTCCACGCCAAACACCAACCTGAAATGGTGTGGCTTTTTTCAATCTCTTGTAAGTTGTTGTATATTCCCAAAGAACAGATGATACTTTGTCATCCCAATCCTTTCTTCTAACATCACAATTTTTGTCAAATTCTAGCTCAAAATCTTGTTAAAGGCCTCAACATTTTTTCTTTGCTAAAGATGATAAGGTGTAGTTTTATGGTGTGTAACCATAAACTCATCTAATAGGATCCTGATTTCTCATTCAAAAGTGTGTACCTCTATACCTTGTCAAGCTTAAGGGACATCCATATCTTGTAAGAACATTCTCCTATAGAAACGTAGCATTTGTAGTTGTCATACGAGTCCTTGGTAGGTGTTGTTTCTGCCCACCATGTGAGATAATATATGCAAGTAATGATATAGCGTGATCCATTCCTACGCGTGGCTGGTGAAATAGGTCCTACAAAATCAATGGCCCATTTCTCAAATGGTTTGGCACTAGTAATCAATCTCAAAGGCATCTCATCTCTTTGCCCTAGTTTTCCTAGGTGTTGACAATGATCACATGCCTTACAATATTCTTTACAGTCCTTATACAATGTCTCCCACCATAGTCTAGTAAGTAGGATCTTCAGGGAAGTTGCATCACCTACATAATGGCCTCCTTTAAAACCACCATGAGCTTCTTCCATGACATCCTTACGCTAATGCTCTAATACACAACGATGTAATACTTCATCTTTTCCTAGCTTGTAGAGGTCACCACTGATTAACATAAATGGTGCCTCGTGTAGAGAAGCTACTTATTTTCTAATGCTTTCATTACTTCTGGTGCCATACCTATTAGTAGAAAGACAACAATGTCTTCTAATTCCGTGGGCGCGCATTGTAACCTATATAACTATGCATCTGACATTGTTTCTTCAATTGTCTGTGCATCCTCTCCTTAATTGATTCTAGATAAATGGTCTGGTCCAGAATTTCTTTTCCCTAGCTTCACCACAATAGTGAAGTCAAACTCTTGAAATAGGAGCACCCATCTATATATGTGCCCCTGTAATACGGGCTTGTTTACCAAGTACTTCAATGCCATGTGATCTGTATAAAAAAATGGTGTTCTTGTAACAAGTATCTTTATCGAAACTTGTATAATGCATAGATCATTGACAAAGCTTCATGCTATATAGTTATATAATTCCATTCAGTAGGAGTCATCTTCCTACTAGAAAAATAGATTGGATGATCTATAATATCTTTGCCGAAGTTAAGCTAACACAGCACCAATGGCCATACCGAAGCATCCACATGCACATGAAATGGTTTATCCCATGAGGGAAGCTGCAGAATGGGCACGCTAGTTATTTTCTCTTTTAATATCTCAAACACGTGCTTTGATGTGTTTCTCCCTAATAAAATGTAATTTTCCCCTTGATAATTCTTCCAAGGGTGAAGCAATGTTGGCATACCCTTTTATGAATTTTCTATAATATCTTGTATGACCTGAAAATCCGCGCACCTCACTTTGACTTGTAGGTGCTTTTAGGCCTAAAATGACTGCAACCTTGGCTGGATCAACTAGTAAATGTTCCTTACAGATTATATGTCCTAGCAGTATCCCAAATGGCGTAGAAAATATGCACTTCTTGATGTTCAAAGAGATACTCAATTTTCTGCATTGTTCAAACATTAGCGTAAATTATCACAATGATATTGCACAAGCCCATATATTGTCCAATCATCTAAGTAGACCTGTAAGAAGTTGTGAATAAAATATTTAAATTCCTGAACAACTATGCGCAAGAATACAACAGGTGCAGTTTTCAATACAAAGGGCATCATAGTATAGGAAAAACTACCCCATTCGGTAGTAAATGTTGTCTTTTCTTGATCCTCCTGAGAAATCCTAACCTAATGATACCTGAAAAATCCATCCGTGAAGGAATATATTTCGCACCCTACAACTCCTTTTAGTATTTCCTTAGTGAATGGTGTAGGGAATGGATCTGTGACACATGCAGCATTCATCTTTCTCTAGTCCACACCTATCCTAATCCGTCTATCCTTCTTGATACTGATCAGCATTGGGCTAACCCATTCTGACTCATCAAGGGGATTAATAATTCCATATTTCAACATTTTATCAATTTCTTCTTTTACCTTTTCACATAAATTAGGATTCATTCTGTAAGGTCTCTTTCTAACTGGTCGTGCACCATCCTTAAGTTTGATCTTCATTTCCCCAAGTGATTCATGCACGCCTTTAAGTTCATGATATCCTTGAGGGAATAATTCCTGATAATCCTTGAGTAACTTGATGATCTTTTCTACCTCCGAGTTTGACCAGTAATCTCCAATTATGGCCTCTTTAGGCTCAGCCTCCGAACCTATATTCACCTTCTTTATCTTCATGGGTTCATGATAGGCATGCGTATCCTTGTCTACACTATCTAAGACCTCGTGCACCCCATGTGAATGTTCAATATCTAGGTTCTCAACTTCCTCATCATCCATGACGTAAACCATCTTTCCTTTCTCTTTCTCAAGGAAAGCGTGTTCAAGTAGTATGGAGTCCATTTCTTCTTCCTTTTCAAAACATGCTCTGAAATCTACCTCACCGAATAATTCTTGTATATGCTCTTCAGCTTTTACACTATCTCCCATAGTTAAGCACTTGACAAATTTTAATGCCTTTGCTATAAGAGGTTTAGTCAAGAAGTATTCAAAAGTTTGGATCATTCCTATAGTTAAATATTACTAGTTTCCAATTTCTCGATGGCATATACATACCAAAGTGCGTGTGTATCTTTGTAGCATAGAATACAATCTATGCACCTAGAGTGAAGGTGATAATGCTTCTGTCCTACTATCTAGAGTCTCTTACACTCTTTTGAATGTGATGTTGAATAGGTTGATCACCGTGATAAGTTCAAATTTGCGTAGGTGCATTGTTCCTTATAAACCTAGTAGACAAAGTGACTCCAATCTCTTCCCAGTTTATATGATTATCTCTTTGGACTACCCACCAACCCATTTTTGTCTCATGTAGTGTATATACTAACATATCTCTTCTTTTAATTTGATCATCCACTTTGTGTTTCCATGTCCTTCAAAAAGCCGGGAAGATTTTTTTCCATGTATACCAAGGTATTGTGCTACTATACATCAAATTGAATGAATTCCATTCTTGCACACAAACACTCTTTTGACCTCATGTCCTACTAATTCATATGTTCCATGGGCCCAATTTTTGCAATAAATACTCATAGTATCACTAATAGAATGAGAATCTCCCACTATAGGATGCCTTATTTTGATGGCTCATTGACCTTTACATCCCGAATAGCATGTACGTAGACTCTGTTTAAATCCTCCTCACTTAGAGGCTCAACATATGGTGTAGACTTTCCATCTATCAAAGGTATCACAACCCTTTGCTCCTTGTTTTCAAAGATGATATACCCCTTATTGAATCTCAAGTCAAAATTATTTGCATAACACCAAGGGCATCCAAGTAGGGCTCGAAAATTGCCTCTCCTGCGCAGGGCTAATACCTCAAAATATCCAGTGAACTTGGCCCCTTGTATAGTTATAGATGCATCTTTCAAAACTCCTATGTGAGTGGCCTTAGTCTGGTTTTCCATCAATAACCCATTAGATGATGGCTCTGATGGAGGCCTCCCCATTTGTACCCATGCATATAATGTAAACACATTTACCTCTACTCATGTATTGATCAATATGTTACTTAACAGCCACCCATCCACAACAACATTCAAAGTAATTGCTTTGTCATAGTCAATGCTATCAGGGGGAAGATTTGCATGCAGAATCCGTCGTCTAGTCTCAAGACTTATGCATAGATTGTTCCCTTTTAACCAACTTCCTAATAGTGTAATAATGTCCTCCTAGTGCAACATCTTACACACCTCTTGCAGAGATCATCGATATTAGTTTAGGCTGTCTCTCGATGATTTATTTTACTCCTTTAGGTACTGTATCTCACCTTGAAGATTCCTTAGCACTTTCATGGTATCTAGGTAAACTTCCTTCTAATGAGAAGGATCTAGGTACTTTATATGCAAAACCTCATCCTTGGTGATTGTAGGCTTCTAGTGCATTGCCTCTCTCACACGTCTTTACTTCAAAGCATGTGTAGTAATCTTCACTTTCAATGCCTCAGGTCCTTCTGCTATCTTAGGCATCTAATGATCTTCTACCATGCGTTGGATTCTAACCATCCTGACACCTTTCTTTTATTTCTTATGTTGCTTACTCATATGCTCATATAAGTTTGGGCACTCTTCATATCTATGGTTCTTTCCACAGAAAGAACATTGAATATTCTGAGGACATTCACACCTATAGTGGTCAGGAGATCCGCACGTATAACATGTTCCATGAGGGAACTCACCTCTTCCTCCACCATGATATCCACGTCCCCTTCCATGACCTCCTTCAAAATGCCCCTCATTCTTGTCATAGCGTATTTGATTATGATCCCGACCTTGGTGCTCATTCTTACCCTTAGAATTATCTATTATACTTTTTTTTCGTACCCCAAGGTCTATAGCTTCCTAGATCTGACCAATCAGCTGACAATCCTCAATATCATGGGTCATGGACCTACAAATTTTGTAAAAGCAAGATACATTCTTCCTTATCACATGTTGTAACAAAGGATAGTGACTAGCATCATGATTCAAATGACAAATTTCACATTCCAATAGTAATGAGCATATAGATATGTGAGGGCAACTATCCTTAGTGTGTCCTTCCACTTCACAATTTTTACACCAAATTCTTGAGCGCATTTCATGGGCTGAATTTGCTAATAGCTTCTCTAACTAATTTATTATAGCTGTAATCTATGCCTCTAGAAACAAAATAACTCTAGTTTCAATGCTCCCAATGCCTCAAAGCACGCAAATCTGCTTCCAATGTTTCACATAGATCGGTGTATGTCTTATGTGAAAATGCCCTTCTAAAAGGTGTAATCAATCCTCCAATGAACCACTTTGTGTATGTTGGCTAGCATGAATATTATAAGATAGATTAGATAGAAGTGTATTAAAATGAGAATCATACTCACGTACACTCTCAGTAGTGCCTTGCTTGATATCCTTGAGCGCACTTATACTCTTCTACTCAAACTCAGGGATATGGAACTCTTTTAAGAAAGCATCTCTCAATGCTACATAATCCACACAAGTTTGATCAGGGTCAAACTTCCTATACTAGCTGTGTGCGCACCCTTGTAATGTAGTGGTGAATTGACTTTCCTTTCACTCAGTAGTCATGATCCCTTTAGCGCACCACAATATTTCACACATATGCACATGTTTGACAACATCCTCTATACCTCTATACTTCAGGAGATGAAGAGACATCTCCATATAGATATTTTGTGGTTGTTGCAGACCTTGACCACCTGATCCGGAACCTCATGTGTTCCCTCTACCTCCGTAACCACTAGATCCATTGGAACTAGAGCCACCTATACCTCTATATCTTCCACCTATAGTTGGAATAGGGATTGTAGATGTACTCCTCTATGCTCCAACAATAGTACAATACTATAACTCTATAGTCTGAGCTAGTTCCACTTCCAGAGGTGAATCCAACATTCTGTGTGCATGACATCAAGAAAGTTGCTCCTCCAAATGACATAGAAGCCATATGTCCTTCCATTGATGTACTTAATCCCTGACTTACTCCTACTCTCCTACTCCCTAAGTTAGTTTGTTGGTTACTTGTCATACTAGATACTAAAAAACCAAGCACAAGAGCTAGGTCACTAGGTGAATTAAGATATGCACCCGCAGTGCAGGTAGTCTCTTCTGGCACACTTCTTTGTGAGGCCGAGGGGGTCTCTATCATGCTTTCCAAGATGTGGGATTTTCTGATGCTCTAGCTCCACGTCTTCTACGTGAGCTGTAAATGATTCATGAGCCATCTCTCTCCTCCATGCCATACTTTCTACAATTGAACGTTGCTTCTCTATTTCCCTCTTGCATGCAACTCATTATACTTAAGATGCCTTTCCTCTCTCTATCTCTTTACCACTAGGTTTACCATCTTAAACCAAACCTATTCCTGCCCTCGCACATGGTGAATTTTAGTTAGCCATCGGTTTACTCTCTAGGTTCAAATTTACCATTAAGATCTTGATCTCCAGTGGAATACCTTGCAAATATGTTCCTCTTGGATACCGTAAAAACTAGAATTTAGCTACCTTTGGGAAAGAGTACGTCAAAATTGAATATTCTAGAATATAACTATTTAGAACACCATGAAACCATGTATCCACTGTGCGATTCTAGATTAGATCAGCATCATAAAGGGCCTGAAATTCTTCCTGTGTCTAGACAAGTGCGCGATACCTCCAATTCCATTGAGATGCATAAGCAGTAAGCCACTCGTATAGCTCTCCTAGAATGATAGCAAAAATATCTCATTAAGCTGTAATTAAGGTTATGTTCTACCCAAGTTTGTGCGTTAAACTCACATCCACTACTAAACCGCCATGCATAATCTTCCTCCAGTTGTGTATCCATTCCTCAATACTCACTAGAGTTAACCGGTATGTCTTCATCATGAACCATCCTGAAAACAACTAAAAAAGAGGTCCCAGCAAAAAAACCAAAGATGCAGCCTAGAATTTACTATATAACACCCTAGTCACATTGGCACATCACTTAGCCTTGAATGAGTGCTCACCAAGCACGAAAAGGTACCGAGTCCCTCTTTAGGGTTGTTGTGATAGGACATTAACATGATGAAGGATGAAACATATAGATTCATAACTAATCCATCATTCTATAATACATGTTACCCTCGGATCTATGAAAGAACAAGATTAAACAATAATCATGATTGAACTAATAACATGCACTACTCAACTTTACAATGACGAATGACACTTAGATTCAACCAATATCTTCCATCTATTAATAAATATAGGAACTCCTTACATTATTGTCAATCCATACCAATGAACATATGGAACTAATATAGTGATTCACCATATGCATATACACACACACTACACACTCTGTATATTCTCTATTACACATACATCCTCACACATTCATACATACATCTCTCTTTCTACTATGTACCTAAAATCATATATATAAGGTGGGTACTTTCCCTTCACCGCTTATCTATTCCGGACATAGGGCGCATCCTATTAATATCCACATGCCATTTACAAGCATAGCCACACATGCAAGTGTGCTATCTATAGTCCTCTTGCAGTTAACTGAAGTGTCAATTCTATTCTCATCTCATCTCCATGCAAAAATGCTTAGATCCACTTCTCCAAAGATAGGCAATGCATGGTGCACACATCTCTGCATCGTTGGTATGTTCTGCATGCCATCTTATAAAACAGTCTTCATGCTCAAAATTAGATAACTTCTGAAATTTAAACTTGCCTTCCATGCCCGGCTCCTACTCGTCCTTCTGTACCCTTGGTTCTGGGCCTCTTATCTTGTGCGGACTCCTTGTGTGATCTTTTCAAGTATTCTTTGATCAACACCGACAAAGCCGACCCTCATTATGTCCCTAACCAATAGAACCTAACCTATGTAACCATTGGTTCAATACTCAAGAACTTAACAAACACATTATAAATACAAGATGAGAAGAAAGACTTCAAACACAAGAATCCCCATCAAGATAGCCTCAAAATCAAAGTGCCCAGGAAACAACTAACCCATAGTTTCCTTAGAAGAACCAAATTCGAGTACCCAGTTTAAACTGAAAATTTTAAAGAATTAAAAAAACCTTCACTCTTGTTTCCACACAAGAAGAAATCACAAAATCGAGATTCCAAACATCCAATAACTACCCAGTTTCCATCGCATACCGAATCCAAAGAACTGATAGAGTATACAATGAGTTCAAGAAGAAGGCACGCATTTACTGTTTCACTAACAAATTCGATTTTATACAACTCTGAATCTAAGCATGCATATTCATAAAATTCCAACAGGAGTAACATAACTTTCACAAAACCAAGAAGCAATAGTGAAGGGTATACTTTTACATTCTCAGTAACCCAAGCTACTGACTTGGTTCGAAACTCAAAGACACATCTCATTTACATAACCTATTTTTTATAAAATAAGAAGGATTCATGCATGGACCTCATTACTCAAATCACCACAATATTTAAGGTGAAATTCAACAACAAATAAACAGGAAAATAACTCAATGACTTCCTTTCCAAGAAGAGATTCCTCAATCAGAGAATACGAAATTATTCAAGCAAGGAAACCAAATAACCATCACAAAAATAAAAAACCCATTTATCTCAAGAGAGAAAAGTTGTTTTAATGAAGACACTTAGAGAAAAGTAGAGTAGCTTAATTGATAGAGCCTATCATGCCTGATAGGCTTCTATCGGTTCGAAGAATATTTCCAACGGATCCTTGAACTCTTTCTTCTCCAAACAAAATCAACAACCAAAAATTTCTTCCTCAAATGCCTCATATACTTCCATTGGATTGAAAATAGTCCAAGAGAGTTAAAAATAACAACAAACTAAAAATAGAACTGCTAGTTCGAAGAACTAGATAGCTCCATGCAGAGCAAAAATCGAAATGCATGAAAGACCAAACAACTCCCAACAAATCTACTCGCATGGTTTCCAAGGCGGTTTACTCACCAAAAATGATGAAAATTAATGTCATTAATTTCCAGTCTCCCACCTAAATCTCCATGCCACTGCCATCCAAAATTGGTGAGTCCAAATTCAAAGAGAACATGCATTGTTTAAATTTAGAGATGGTGCTAACTAGGATCAACTCCAATTTCCATGCCCCTGTCAAATTGACAATACTTAATGATTTAAATTTGAAAATAAAATTAAATAAAAACTTAGGAACCTTCGACAAGCCTTGACTTGTCATACAAACCCTTAGGTCCCCTTTTATCCTCACATTAGTTTAGAATAGATATCATTATCTTAGGGTATGGACTTAGGTTAGTTTTAAAAATATTTACCTTAGGTTATCTTAATATTGCCTTAGGTAAATGTGCCACCTTATGATAGGTCATTCTTTCTACCAATATACTATTAGGTGATAGGTTATAAATATACCTATCATCACCTTAGGTTATTTCCAAATCCCTAACTTAGAAAACATGTAACTTGGGTTAGGATGAACAAGATTAGAGTAGGCATAGATATACGGTAGATCTAGTTTACCTTAGTTTAGAATCCTGTTAGGATAGATCTTATAGATATAGGACTTAGGATTTACCCTAAATAGTCCTGAAGTAGGCCTCTTTCTAACTTATGCCATTCAGCATTCTAGAGAAGTTGACAAGAAGATCTGAGCACACAACTTCCAGTAGAATGCACAACATGAACTTCCAAGAAGATCAATGAAATTGTAAACCTACAAAGGCTCAAGTATTTTATTTCCTTCAACCTCTGAATGTCAATTTTCCATATAGATCAGGTAAGAAGAATTAAAACATACCTTGGATCAATGGAATTGATCCAAGGTTTCATTATTATATAGAGATAAATTTGCAAACAACTTTACTAGTTTACAACCTTACTTACCTCAAACAAAATGGATTCCTTGCAAGCAACAGTATTTCAGCAATTGAATCCAAGAAAAGAAATAATTTATCCATGGAAAACATGATTTCAACAGTTAAAAGAATACACCTTCTTAGGAAAAATCACATGTCAACGCTTGCATTGCAAAGAGGAGAAGTTAACAGTTTATCAAAGGTGTTATAATCCCTCCATTCTCATCATGCATAAAATGGTACAAATCTCTGTATAAGTGGGCTAACACACATCAAGCCCACACATATCTAGTACTATCCTCCTCTATATGCCAACATATATCATGCATCTTATACAAGATTCCCATACCACCTCCCTCCACCACTATAGATGAAGCAATAATAACTCTCTATGAATTTCCACAAGTGCGGAACATTAGAGATTAGAATAACATCCAAACTAATGTCATCCTTGGTAGGTGTTTGATTCCCTACAAAATACCATCTTGTCACTCACATATTCCTATCCATGTCCTCCAATGGCATCACTTGTACCCTCTCACCAACAACCAACAACCACAATATACAATATACATCCTCCAACGTCATTGTCATCTCCCCATAGGAAACCAAAAGCTACATGTGTCTGTACACCATCTCTCACATAGTGCAATCAACATTGACATATGTCATAGGACAACATGGTCCATAGCATTGCACTAATCATATGACAAACATAACCCAAGTAATGTGTTCAAATGATGCCCACCACAAACTTCCTCGAGTGAATATCCCTCTACACAACACAAAATGACAACAAATGCTACATTAGAACACCTTATAGGTAAAAAACACTAACTTGTCATATTAATATACAAAAAAAAAATCATTTTTCATCATCCTAGACCAAACACACACATCCTAGTCCAGGAAACTAGATGTAGGACTAGGGTGCCGAGGAGGAGGACACTAGCACCTTATTCTAGGTGCTCCTTTCCCAAGGGTCACTAGCACCCTCACAACTATTGTCCAAGCCCGAACATCAAGAAGATTAAAATCCTCAAAATTTTGAATTTTTTTAATAAAATCCTAGCACACCATACATTTTTTGAAAATAAGGGAACTTACCAACTCCACGAGTCATGTGTGACACTACAGAAGTCATCATCCTCTCAAATTGAATAGGATGCGCTGCTCTCACTTGTGACATTTTCACTCACATCATGCTCACTTTCACAATTGTGTAAATAAAAAATAAAGTGACTACTTACTTTTACACTTTACTATATATAGTTACCTTTTCACTACCCACTTTCCTATATTCATTATTTCGTGCTTATTACTACTACTAATACACATTACATGATTTTCACCATATCTCGAGCATTTCTAATCTGATTGGCACCCTATTTGTGGAATTATTTATAGAATTCCACCTACCACCGTATTGAACATGTTACGTGCACTTTCCCTCACATTACAATAATCATCCAACCAAATCATACACAATTGTTTTTATTTCTATCACTTTTCGATCTATTCTACATATAATTTTGGCTTAGTGTTTTTTCTTCTCATCACTTTCCCTTTCACCAAAATGGGGCACATATCATTAGTATCATCCTATAATTCCCCTTATATCACTATGCATTTAAAACATTACCAATGTGACAATTCCAAAGCAATTACTAGTTCACAATGCGACACTTCACCGATAATTTCCCCTAATGACCTAATCTTGGGGTAAAAAATATACGAATGTTTCTATATAAAATTCCATTAATTCCACCTAATGACCTAAGTTGGGGAAATAGATGATCAAATATCATTCCATACAATTATTCACCAAATTCTATCAATCCCTACTAATGACCTAATATGGGGACAACTAGTGTAAAACCTCTCCAAGAGTAATCAATCAATCAATGCATTCATATTCCTAACAATCAAAATTGTATCATTCTATCAATACAAATTAAACATAATTGGCCTCTTAGATGATCAAAATTGTAGTTACATGTGGTCTTATAGATAAACTAGCTTAGGATATTACATTCATTTCCCGCTTCTAGATGGCCTAACTTGAAAGCAATATCATGTTACGCACTTTCTTCAAGATGACCTAACTTGGAATCCTTCTCAAATATCATGCTCTCTTCTAGATGACCTAACCTCGAAACCATTACATTATTGTGACACCTATGGAGTGGGGGCAAGTGTGAGTTTCATATACCACTCCTACATGTGTGAACTATTTGATCAAAAAATTCGGACCGAAACCATCAAATATTTTATCCAAGTCCGTTTACAATGATATATCTTGAGGATGTAGTTAGAGATTGGAGAATAACACACTTTTCTCCCTACACTCTTCCTCTAGCGATAGGATTACCAAATCCTCTGGTTTATAATTCATACACATGTATTTGGATCAGGAATTGATCACTCCATACCCCATCTCATCGTTTTCATAAAAATCATAAACCATCTAACATTACAATCATCACTTTCATTTAACAAACTTCATCACGACATTACGATTTTTGCTACATTGTATGGATCAAACATTGATCCATGGTTCATCATGTTATTGGTTCTTTCGACACACTTCTAATACAAATCTATGCAATCTACTACAACAAGGGCTTCTCTGGATTTATATCGGGTATGCATCTCTATCTACTTTATGTTATCGATCTTTCCACTAACCAACATAAAGTGGGGGTAAATTTAGTAAAAAAATCATGCACTTAAAATTACATTTATACCGCTAAGTATTTTTATTTATATATGGATCTCACATAATAAAAGTATTCACTAATTGCTCATCCCCTAGTCTCGTCATGTTTTAGTCGGTTGTTATTGTCATTTATATCACACACTCATAAGTTGTTTGTATGGTTTTGGCCATCTCTCAGAGGGTCTTAGTTGTCATTATTTTTTTGTTTGTCATCTTTAGTCTTTGGCTATGACACCTAGAAAGGTCCTCGGGCACTCATTGATGCCCCAATCCTCTTTTTAGCTACCCTACCACAATTACACTTTGTTCACATTTAAATTTTTGAGGTCAATATCTATGAATTAGTTACATTCCCCTAGGTGCTAGTTGGCATGTCGGGCCATTAGTGTCGAAATTTGAACAAGATATCCCTATATAAACATAACATACTCACTACCTTAAGGGAAAACATTCTACTTATTGGTACCCAAATCATTTTCCCCTTTGAATTCAATAAGCATCAATAGGCTGAGCGGGATACTTAGAGAAAGATAGATCATAATTTGAATCATTTTGTATCTAGGGAAGGATCTAATTGTCTCTTTATTACTCGAGCTTGGGAAAATTTGGATAGCACCATGCTAAGGGTTTGACCTACCCTACTACTTTAGGTTTTGCCTTCAACCAGGGTGAGAGGAACTATTTTTTAACTTGTATTTGTAAGGGAAAATAATGGACCAACAATATTTGACTCTCAAGTTTACAACATTGATAAATAACCTTGAGAAGACATGGTTAATGCAACATAATCTAACTCTCACAAGTTGTCACCCTAGAAAATGCATGTCTCCTAGACAAGGTTTAGGTTACTAAAGACAACAATAAAACTAGCTTGCTCCTACATATTTTGGGTAAAGGATGGGTAAATTCAACAAATATCCTTAGCATTTATGGATAAGCAGTGCAAACAGGGGTGGTTCTTGTAGGATTTATCAGTTATGGATGTATTTTGTTGGGGAATTAAGCAGGATAAAGTTGATTATACCAAATATTTGAGAACTTTTAACAAATGTCAGAAGATCTTCCAGATGAGAGGATAAGAACACTTCAAATAACTAACATTGAACCTTCAACCAGAAGATGTGCACCCATGGAATCCCAAGAATACATGGTTTCACACAATATCTGATAATTTAAACATAAAATCTCATGCCAAACACTCAATAAAACATCAAGGATCTACGATATATCACAACTAAGATAAAATCATATACTTAAAAACAACTTTCATCAATAGAATGGAAGCAACATGAATTTAAAAATGTTTATTGCATAATGAAATGAAATATCTTCTCACAACGCAATTGTAATTACCACAATGCTACCACAAGAATGAGGTCTTGTGTGATTCAGAGGGATTCCTAACATAAGATTGCAACAGAACATGAATAGATACTTTGAAATATCTCAAATTAAAATAAGATACAACAATGCTCATGATCAAACACAATTAACTCAAAACTCATCAAATTCATCAAAAGGGTAAGTGCAGCAAGTTGGGGGACAAAAAAGGGGTCATACGTGGACGTCATATTGCAAATAACAACATAATATCAACTTGTAGGGATTATTAGCAATACATACACTCAAAATTAGAAAAAATTATATTAATATGAATCATAGAATCCGGAATCTAGTTTCTAAAATACTATTTTTAAAAAAATGGACAAGATTAGCTATATTAAACACTCAAAATTCAATGACTTGGTATTTTAAAAAAAAACACCTATAAGATTATAGTCCGTTTGCCCACAATTTGGATGACCAAAAATTGATATATATTTTTCTCCTTTGGTGAGAAGTTAGATGCCACTATCTATCTTGGGATGAATTTTATTTTGTACTTTTTTGAGCAATATTTTATTTTTTATGATTTTTTCCATGAAAGTGGTATGAAAACATAAAGAAAACAGAGCACTTTCCGTTTGCTGCCATAACTTCATCAAAAAATATTGAAATCAAATAATTTTTTTTTTGAACATGTATATAATTTTGCCATAGTTGGGATGGTATAAGTTTTATCACATTCTGATAAGTGAAACAAAATTTGTAGTCTTAAACGTAGACATAAACATTCATGGGAAAAAGTGTCTTAAAGACCTACTATTAGTAAAAAATTATAAAATGATATTTATCCTATTCTATTCACTTTAAAATCAGTATTTCTACAAAGCTAATAGTCTCCCCTATGCAATGGTACCATTTTTATGACATATGTTTTACTTTTCGGCATGGTTCAAGTCCGCGGAAGACTAAATTTTATGTTTTGTTGTTTTTAATGTAAAATTCAGGATTTGATGTCCACTTAATTGTCCCCCAACTTGGTGCACTTACCCAAAAAGGGAAAGTTTTATTTGAAGTCTCAATGCTTTTCAATGCTTGTACACTTACAACCATATTGACATGATTATGTTTGAAATATAAAGAAATTAATAGGTTTCTCAAACAAGTTCTTGGAAAAATGGTTTCTCTCGGTTCACGCCTTTCTTTTCTTAAAAATTCATAAAATTTTAACCCCCTCGATATGAGAACATGCCACTCGTATCTATACAACATTTTTTTTCATTCCTTGAGTTTTTCCCCCCAAAATCTAAAATTTCCCACCGCATATTCCAAAGGAATAATTTTTGATTCTTTTGTTGGAGTATCTTATCCTTTGTTGTGCCAAGTGGAGAAATACGTCATAAATATTTCCAGGTGTGTATTTTATTCTTATGTGGCGAATAAAATGATTACATCATTTATCTTGACATCATCAATTTTGGCTTCTTTTGGGTTGGTTTGGAAATTCCTTTCCATAACTCTTGGGTGCCCTAAATGGCTTGATGTGATTGATAATCATTCTTACTTTTCACATATTTCCCTCGGATACACACACTCTTCTTTGCATTGCTTAGAATTGGACATTTTCTACCTATTTTGTGTCATGTCAAGCTGATTATCATCCTTTTGCAAGATATTTTTTTGCTTCACATTTATCTCCCTTGTGCGAGCTGAGCAAGAAATATTTGCTCATTCAATGGCAATGATTATGTCTAGTTCAAATCACATGTATAGTTCTTTCTATAAATTTGGCTCATCTACCTCTCCTTTAAAATACATTTTTTCTTTACCTTTGAATGTGATAGATTTTCACATATTTCTTTGCTAGTCAATGGTAATGGTAACGATAGCATTAAGCTTTAAGGACATATCTTTAGATGACTTAAATTATATTTTTGACTTGTCAGGCCCAGATGAAGTGTTCATCAGGGCTTTATTTGAGATAGCTGACCTAGGGGACAACAAAGGGCCTTTGAAACACCAAGTAGTTTAGATTTCTTGCATGATGAGGTTAATAAAAATTAACCCTATTTTTTCAGCATTTCAATCAATGTATTATCACCTCTTTTGATGGGAGAATCATAAAAAGACATAGGTGTTGAGAAACTTTTGGATTGAGAGAAGGCCTACTGTAGAAGGAACAACTGAATACAAATTCCCTTTTTTATGTGATGAAAGCTTTGTTCAAAAAGAGATTCCTTTTGAGTCTTATGTGCTCTATGATAAGACTCCAATTGATGTTGTGTCTACCATTGCTTGTAAGATGGGTGAATTAGAGCAACATATTTCTTCTTTGGAAAAAGGTCCAACATGACCTATGTCATCTCAACCATCTGTAACACCACCACTTTCAACAAAAAGGAAAAGGAGAGAATCCAATTCTCAGCCTCTCATTATCATTTTAGATGAAGAGGAATCAGGGCCTTCATTTCTTCAGCACCCCAGGGCATCAAATTCTAAAGGCAAGTCCATTTTTCCCTCAATCCATTCATAAAAACAATCTTCTTTGATGGAGCACAAGTTTTCAGGACCTCAACCTGTTCCCCTTCCAAGGGAACATCCACCTTTCACAAGAAGGTACAAAGGTGAGTCCAGCTCCAGGTATTTTGTCCCATTGGGTCCAAGACCCACAGTGCTTGCTCTTCCAGCCACTCTAATTTCTCTTTCTCAACCTACTTCTACTCAGCCCACTCCAACTAGTTCTATTCCTTATAAGGAAAAGGGAAAACAACATTTCCTAGTGGTGGTTTAGATCTCTTGGATTGGGTATCTTCTATTCAGAAGAAGATAGAATTGGGGAGGATTCTAGATGGTCCCAGGATGGACATGAACACATTGAAGGACATGGGGATGTCTTACAATTTAGCTAGGGAAGTCATATTTATTCAATTATATCAGGGTTCAGGTCAAGGAGTTTATACCAATAAAGAATAGGCTATTGAACAAAATAGCCTCTTTTGGAGAAGATCTTAAGGTGGGAGTAAAGAATGATTGAATATTTGTCTTCTCTTGATACCCCTTTTTGATGCAATTCTTGAAAATATATGTAACTTTTTCTTCATGGGCTCGGGCCCTTATAGAACCATGTTATCCAATTTTTCCCCTTGGGAAAAATTGGGAAACGGGGCCTATTATGCCCTAACACTTTGGAAAGGAATTTATAATAAGTTTTGAAACACTTCGAGTTAATTTTTGTGTTTGGAGGGTTTTTACGGTACTTTGAGAAAGTTTAGGATTGTCACGTACTACTTTTCTTTGTTTTAGGTGTTGCATGTCATCTTTGAGACCAAGGTGGGAGTTCATTCGGTAGCATATAGTGAACTATATGAGCTAATTGAGTTATAACTAAGGAATGGAGACCTCTTGGTTTTAGTAGCTCATGTTAGTTCATGGGGGTAAATGTTATAAATAGTCAAGCTAAAAAAGTAGTTATAGCGTAGGAGAGCTTTGGGATTACAGGAATATGACACTAATGGTGTTGGCCGAGTTCTTTCATGGCTCATCGAGGCATGCATATAGTCAAGTGTTGCAATCATTGGCGAGGTGACCTTCCCAATCAACTTGGGTTAGGGCTCAATGAATAGGTGAAGTATACCCGAGTTACTAGTTGAAAATCATGCAGAGTAAAGATCTTGAAGTCATTCAAAATGGAAAAATTAATTGGTGAGGAGCTCTATGCAACCAAGAACCGAGTTCCAGAGCTTAGCAAGCTCACAAGGCATGTCGATGGATGTCAAAGACCATCGATACATTGTGGAAAGGAGCGAAAAACATGGAGAGATTGACGTTCATGCTCGAGTGAGTTAACTGTTTCACTAAATCTTTGTCGTAGCATGTTGGGAAAGTTGCTCGGCATTGGAGTGTTGAAATGACTCACCAATTTCAACTTGGATACAGTCACACGAGCTACGAAGGTTTCATGATGAGATCGAGAAGGTAAGTTTAATGGGCTAAGATGATATGTGGAGAGAAACATAAACCTAGTCGGTGCAATGAAAGAAAGCATTGAGATCTTCACCCGACATCGGTCAGTCGACATTCATTCATGACAAGAGTTGTAATGAAGGAATCTAGAGCTGAACATGTAGAAACGATAGAAGGATAGAGCTTGATGCAACCTGAAGTTAAGTTTTAGAACTCGACGAGTTTGCAGATAAGCCAAGTCGGGCAAGTTAGAAATGGTGAAATTCAGAAACTCGGTGGTGAGTTCATGAATTCCATGATTAAATTGGTGGAAAAGTAGAGATTTGGAGCCAACTCGCCAAGTTAGTTCATGGGAAAAATGGCATCACGGGTCCGGATTCTGTCATTTCCGATTGTTGGAATTTTTAGTTAAGGAGGCCATGCCGAGCTTGGCATGATGAACAATTTTCATATTTCCAAACCCAAGTTTCTATGTATGCGGGATGGAAGGGTGTCGGGCCTATCAAGGTAAAATTCTGAGCCATTATGATAGGGATAACATCAAACGATGATCCACGTAAATCCCAAGTTGGATATTTTGGTTAGTCAAACTAGGTTTGTTCCAACGAGTGGTATGGGGTTTTTCTGAGGTATTCGAGTCATAGGGTCTTTCCAGCTCGGCAAGGCCGGTGAGGTGTCATGTATTGAGGGCGAGTCAATGCCAATTTTTTCTGAGTAAAGGGTGAAGGTTAACTCAACAATGATAAAAAAATACTCAAATCCAATAAGATGGGAGCCTTTATTGGATAGACACGTGGATTATTCGATATTTGAGTAATTAACAACTCGGTGAGGGATGTTAAAGTGAGAGTATAAGTCAAAGGTTCTGATAAAAAAGGTAGAGCTATCATGGCAAGGTGGATCCATTAGTCAAGGTGGGTAGGTCAGGTCATGGACATGCCGAAGAGCTCTTTCGAGCTATACTATGAAGGCCGACCAATATAAAATATGAAGTGAGGTGTTCAGAGATCATGCATGGAGCTCAGTGAATAATTACCACGTGTGGCTCGTCAATCCAAAAGTAGGAAATTTATTTCAAAACTTAGGAGTGGTGAACCCAATACTAGGTAGGCATTTTACAAAGGCATCGAAAACATTGAAACTTGATGCGGGAAAGTTTGAACTGACGTCTGATGCCAACACAAACTCACCAACAAAATTTCCAAGTTGGCGGTTGAGTGGTCGGCCAATCAACATTTAAACCCCCTTCAAATCACAAAATGAACCTTAAGTGGGCCCAACCAAAGGCTAATTTTATTTTTATTAAAATATTATTTTTGTTATTAAAATATTTTATTAAAAGTATTATTTTTAATTAATGGAGGATAAGTTCATTTTTTGAATTTATTGATCATAATGGGTAGGTGTAATTAAAGATGTAATCAATCATGGAGACCAAGGGCCCAAAATTTAGTATTTTCTCCTCTCTTCTCTCACGGATGGATTTTCTATAAATGTAAATGAGGAATTCATTCCAAATGGTTATAAATTTTTCAAATTCCTCTCTTTTCACAAGAATAGTTTTGGATTGTGGGAACTTTCGAGCCTCTTTTCCAAGATTGTAATGTCAAATATTACTTCTTACTCATGTAATGATGCATTTTGCATGTTATTGATGTAATAAAGACTATGTTTTGTAACTAATTATTGGTCATGTTATATTTTTTTCTGTCTTTGTGTCTTTCTCATGTTTGCAGGGTATACTTTGCAAGTTCAATTTTCCATTGTAGATTCTAGGAGTTTTGTGATTATCTAGGAGTGAAGCTTTATATGTGGTTAGATTGAGGTTCTTGTTTATCCTTCTCGCCATCCCTCTTCACTAAGTAGTGTTGTGTTTATTTTAGGAAGAGGAATTATTCCTTCTCGAAGGTTTACCTCGAGCCCAAGTCCCATAGCTTGAGAGGTGATACCATGCTACCTGCAATCATACCGAATGTCCTATTCATCACTTGGCCATTCGAGGGTGCAATTATTTGGTGATAATTTTTTTTTGGTACATCGGGTGGGACAAGAGGGTGAAATATATACATTTCACAGGTATCCCATTGTAATATCTTAGCCACCATGCTACCAACACTAACATTTTTTGGCATGCCGTGGGACCACAAGAGTCATATCTTTCATAGGTGTGTGTATTGTGTTCACTTCATTTCATTAAGTTGTTGTGCTCTTAGTGAAATTTCAGCCTTAGGAGGTATACCCAAGCACAAATGGTGACTCCATTGGTCAAAATAATCCAATCTGTGTTGTATACTTTCATTTTTTACCCATTTCCATCTAGTTTTCTTCCAAATATTCAATTCTTCTCTCATTCATGAAGCGATGCAATCATGGCTTCATTCCCACAGTGGAATTCCCACTTGCAACAAAATTGGTTCTTTCCATATTTAGGAAATCATAATCCACCTCCGGATCAGTTTCTGATGAATATAAGTTTGAGTGTGCATGTCCACATGAGAAAGATGTAGCTCAATTCGATCATCCACCAAACTGGGGCTACTAAAGAACAATGGCATGTAGATTCTGGAATCTATCCTACACCTGAAGAAGACCACTTGTAGAAGAAGGTTTGAGATTTGGAGTATAATATGGTGCAAATAAGGATCAATGAAATGAAAAAGGAAGCCCATATTTTCTTTAGCATTCCATACCCCTGGACTAGCCCTATACCATGTGAGCTTAATCCTCAACAAAATCTTCAATTCATAATCAAGACAATGACTCAAGTTGGAGAATGGATCAAGAAGAGGGAAATTCATGAATTTAATGTCAATAAATGTTATCTATGGGAGATCCCTGCATTACAACCTTACAAACCTCTTTCTGTGTCTCCATCCATGCAATTTTATCTTGAGCCCATAGTCCTAACCTTCTAACTTCTACCCCTATAATGGACTTAACTACTTCATCTCCTTTTCCTCCGCCCCATTATGAATCTTATGTTCCTCGTTATTCTAAAATTCCTTTTTTTATACAAAGGCCATTAAGACAAGAAGATGAAATTTTTTCACTACCTTGAATGGTGAATGAGAATGTTAAATCCCAATCCACCCCTCTTGCATTCTAAAACCCATTTCGGAAGGACCAAACAAATGATAGTAAAAAGGAAAAGGAAGATATGGTTGCGAGAGAGTAGCAAAGGATATCTTGCAAAGAATCAAGGAGTGTGCTAAAAACTTAACTTCAAGAAAACCTCATTCTGACTAAAGCTTCGCAGATGTTTGAAACATGGAAATAGGCGAGAGAAAACTAGTTTTGTACTAGAAACAAATACAGAGATGAAGGATTAATACCAGAAATCTACACTTCAAAATGCATATTCATATTGGTTCCATATCATTATAAGAGGTTAACTCAAAGCACAAGTGGAAAAACAAATTGTCAAGAAGTAAGAGTTAACCCCTAATTTACTGTGAGAATAGCATGTGCAAGTCAAAGAACAAGGACTCTAAAGGATGAAGAATATCTAAAACAAGTGTAGTGATCTTGATTTCCTTGCATGTCAAGAACTTGCAACATTTATGAAACATTGTAGCAGTTTTCCAAGAGTTTCATTAGATGTTGAAATCAGCCACAAAGAGGTTCATGTTTTGAAGGAAAGTAATACATAATCAATAGTTTTAAGTATGGAACAGGAAGCACAAGAGATTTCAAATCCTTTCCCCTCTCCACCTTTACAAAAATCTGATTTCCTAGATGAATTTAATCTTTCTAATTTACGTTTGAGAGTGACAATAATCAAGGTGAACAAAATTCCAATCTAGAGATCACCATGGTTGAAGCAGAACCCTTACCACAACCAAAGAATGAAGAAGCAAGATATTTGTCAGATATGGAGGAATTTAATATTCTCTATGATTCATTAAATGAAGGAAGAGAAGAGCACATAGGAGAAATTGAATTAGATTAAAAATATTGTGCAAAGATGACATCAATCAAATTTTCTTTCTCTCAATTTGGGAATCTAACTTATTTGATGAACCTATGACAAGGGAATGTTTTATTTTGAATGAGGAGATTAATAATGTAGTTCAATTGACCACATGACCGCTTTGGGTATGTTTCATGCTTGGAAAAAAGTCAAGATCAGTGTTGATCAAGCAGCCAAAAAGTAGTCCTGCATGCTTCTACTGCTCTCTTTTGTTATTCTTACTGTTTCTTGGCTGTCGGGTTACTGTTTTTTTGCTGTTGTTTTGCTGTTAAGCCTCGCTTGTGTAGCTGTTTCTGGGCTACGTTGATTTTCATTGTTCCTCTTGGACTTGGTTAGTCCTGCTATGTTTCTCACTCTTATTCCGGCTTAAAGGCCTTTTTTTGTATTCAAGGGTATAGTCCCTTTCAAAAAACTATTTGCCATTATTAAAAAAATGTAGTTCAATTGAAGGAGGAATTATTAGATGAGAAACACATTTTAAACATTTTCATTGATTCAATGTTATGGAAAATTCCTTATTGTCAACGAAGAAAAAGGAAATGAAGGGGACATCACCGCTTCACCATTCACCCCGTGATTTTTGCAAGATGAATTTCTCATTAAAATTAAAGCTCGGAGTGGTGGAAAAATTCAAAGGATATGACCATGTCCCATAAGGTACTTGGCTTCATTAAAGCCAGAGGAGAAGCCATGGCCATCATATTCACTTCGAGAATTTAAGGATGATTTTTACAACCGCAAGGATCATTTGTACTATCAATAAAAAAATAAATGCAGAGAAACTAAAAGATGCATTCTTTCTCTTTCCAGTTGATGCCTTGGTGGACCAAGTGGAGAATTGGGCTTGTTTTAGTTTTTCACTCTCAGTTTGAGCCATGTCCATTTTCAAATCATCCGAATGGCTATAAAGTGTGAGGAACGGGAGCTATTTTGCACAACCAATTGTGGGGTTCATTTATCTCATGTGTTCCTCCTGTTAGTGTAGAGTAGGAATAGGTTTGATTTTATCGAATAAGTTCCAAATAGACAATGCATGTTTCATTTTAAGCATGAATGGTTTTCAGTTTTTGTGTGTGTTGTGTTTTGTTGTTTCTCTTCCACAATGTGAGAAAGGTGAAATTTTCAAAGGAAGGAAAAAAACAAGCTTTCATAGGGTTTCATGATGTTCCAAACTCAACAAGTGTTAAAGTAAATTTCAGGATTCATCCCGGAAGGTTAGACCGGTTTCGAGATGCCAACATTGACTCCATGCCCAATGGATTGTTGAATGATATAGGAACCATCTTTGGTTAGCAATCATCCCCAAGAGATCACCAAAATGTTATCCAAGGCCTATCATGCCCTAACACCGAAAAGGCCTTTATGAGACATTTTTGAACACTTCAAGTTAGTTTTTGTGTTTGGAGGGTTTTATGATACTTTGACAAAGTTCAAGATTATCACATACTACTTTTCCCTTTTTCGGGTGTTGGTGGTTCAAGGGTTGTTTGTAACAATAAAATTACCTTTACAGGCCCACATTTGTCAATAATCAAGTGATAATGGCAAGAGTAAAAATATTTCTCGAAGGTACTCCATTCAATCTCCGTGGCCTTCTCAATTCAAGAAAATTCAAAAAAATTCAAAGAGTTAGTGTGGAGGTTGAAAATGTAACATTCCCATTTTAAGACTTTAGAAACAAGGAATTTTTTTAATTTTTTTAAAAACACAATGTTCTCTATTCTAAATAAAACATTATTTAGAACACACATTCCATGCCAATCAATCTCATAATGTATAACCATATGCAATCTATAAATGACTCAGGTGATCCACCGATCTATTCATTTCATAACTCGGTGATCTATCGATCTATTTATGTTAACTATAAGTATTGAATACTTATCGTATACTTGGTTTTCATACCCTATTCCGAGCACTGAGTGATCTATTTAAAGAACCTATCTAAATATTTGTTACCAATATTCATCTAACATCATGTTGCTTTAAACTAGGTGACATAGACAATGCAATCAACAACTTGCGATACGTTGGCCAAAGTATTTTCAACATATTGTTCATGTTACTATTCCTAGACGGCATACTCATTGTTCCAGAATACATCCTTCACCTCACTCCTCTATTATCTAGAATGGTCTTTACTGACTACCATCAGTCCACTTATCTAAGGTTTAACCCTAGCTCTGGTTAGAAACATAATTTATTATAGGAATAAACTCATAATGTCTTAGGGTATGTTATCCTATAAAATTGACAAGGGCAATTTTGTAGGTAACCATACAAAAATTTCCATTTTGGTCCCCCGTTGAGGTCTCTTAGCGTTCGAATGGCATAAAATCCCTTTCCGGAAAATCTAGTTTTTAGAACTTGGTCATTTTCAACCTTTTTGGGTTGGGCACAATTTTCATTCATGTAACATCAACCAAAACTGCGCCCCTCCTTTCCTTTGGCACATTCTAGGGAGTGTCAACACTCTCAATGTTGCGCCTCTCAAAGGTATGCCAAGGTGCATGCGCCAACTTATCAACACTCTCAATGTTGCACCTCTCTAAAGTGTGCTATGGTGCTGAAAACGCAGTGTCGACACTCCCAAAGTTGTGCCATGGTGCAAATATCTTCGTGTCGACATCTACCTAAGTGTGCCATATAAAAATTTAGTGGCGCATTTATTGCACTTTTTGCTATATATAGGCATGTTCGACCTATCATTTTCACAATTCAAAAAATATGAAAAATTTATTCCTCTGTACTTGTCAGCGTTTCTGTCAGCCCCGCGTGTTGCCATTTGTCGCGTTTGTGGACCCCGCATCATCCCCTTTATCATTATATATATTCTGGTAAGTGGCCCTTTCCCTTCTTGTGGATTTGTTGTGGTTTTTATAATGGTTTAGGTGATTAGGATTGATAATAAACAAATGAACCCAAGTAATCAACTCTAAGACCCCTTCTCCTCCTTCCAGATCTACAAAACTGGAAGATTCTACCACAAACCAACTCAAACTCATTTGTCCCTTATTCCCTGCTTTGCTAGGTTTTCCCTCCTAGACATCAAAATCTGAGCCAAAAGAGTGAAAATCATAATTTTTTTGCAAATCAACCCACTATTTTTCCTTCGGTGCAAACTTCATCCTTGTTACATCAAACACAGTCGCACCATAGGTGCACTATCCCTGCATGCGGCATAAGCCTTCTCCATGCCTTATAAAAATTATAAATTTCCCTAGGCACAAGCACCAGTGCAAAACAACTACAAACAACATCTGAATGTTGTGCAAACCTTTCCCACGCCGCGCAAACTAAACCACTTGGCACACCTCACTCTCATGTAGCATCTACCACATCTACGCCAATGGCACATCCTGGGACCTTGCAACACCAACCATATTTGCGCCCCACTTAAAAGGAATTCTAATGGCGCAAGCGCACATCCCTCGACACCAACATCTGAATGTTGTGTGTAGCCTTTCCACGCCCTGTGCCCCTTTTGGCATTATTTTCTACCATGCAACACTTTCCTAAAGTGTGCCTTGCTTTTCTAAGACCCTATAGCCTGCAGTAGAGCTACGCCTTGTGCCTAGAGGCTCGTAAATTGCTAAATTTTCATTCTGTAAGCTTTGATGGATGACTTAACAGCCAACATGGCTCTTCTGCAATGGACTTCCTTGATTCTTCTTGCAGATCAACAGCTAAACTCAGATTCACACATGTCTTCATCGAGTAAGAAGCCAACTAAGTAAAAGGGTAAAGCCATACTAATAGAAGAAGAAATAAAATATAAATACCAAAGGGTCAAGATGTATGAATCTCTTGCAGAGTGTGATTTGGATATCGTAGATTCGTAACTCGGCACATTGACATAGAGGACTTCGGGCCGTAACCAAGAAGGTCACATGCATCCCATGGATGGATAAATTGGTTGGAAGTGGTCTCGCACTTTGCGCAGGCTCCCAAAGTGAGCACAATTAACAATGAGTTCATGATGTTGGTAGGTCGTTGTTACAATAAGAACACAAGATGTGTCAAAATGAGAAGGGCGAGGTAATAATCAGCCTCACGGCCCGACATTTTGAGATCATGTTAGGTATCCCTCACCACCGACATTTTGTAGTAGTAAGCCAAGAGGACTGCATGAAGACATGGAATGAAAATGAAGACAAATGTATGCAGCTGATGAATGAGGTGTACCTTAAGAACAAGAAGGTGACAAGTAGGTGGACACAAGTCATTCATCACAATTACTTTTCAGAGGAGTTGAGTGACACCATCACCTTCCTGAGTAGGGTGTTTGGGCTCCCGATGCCCATTACTTTCACAAGTGGATGCTCAGGTATTTAGAAACAATGAGTAAAAATGTTCCTGATCAGTGTTTTGAATGGGGAGAGATTATCAGTAGCATGATCTCGGAGCAGCTTCAACAACTTTCAACAACTTGGAGGTTCTATATGAACTCCTATGTGGTATATGATGTTTCCTCAGAGAGGGACTACCCAGATTTAATTGATATGGGGTATGGCTCCGTGGTCAAAATATACGAGTACTATCTAGAATTAAAACTGGAGAACAGCATAGCCCAATTCAGTAAAGTCAACGACGTCTTCTTCTATGGTGTCATCTACCTCTTGAGGCCCAACATGACTTATGATCGGATGACCAAAAGCGTGGTCACCACCACAAAGAAGTGGGGAGTGTTATTCACACAATTCCCCACTTTCACATATCTCAGGGCCGCTAACTTCTTGGGAGAGCCCACCAAATTTCGAGGTATGTGGGACCCGAACTAGTCCTATTGGATTTGTCTAGGTAGCTTATCACATACCATGAGAAGTGTTTAAAAGGAAGAAGGGTGGAACTCCATTCCCCCTCAAAGTTGGTAGGTACACCTGCACTTCACAGGGTAAAGCCCAGGAGATGTTTGTAAAGCTAGAATTGCTCAACTTAAAGCATAATTTCCTAGTGAGGCCAATCTTTGATCCTCGTGATTTCCTCCCAAGGGAAAAAATTGATCTAATTCACTTCCCTCAGATCGAAGATATCTACATCGATCTATCTCACAAATTCAAGCTAAGAATAAAGGATCACTTCTACCTGGCCCTAGCAGAGATCATTCAATATGGTGTGGCCATCAACCCAAAGGGCTTCAAGCGGTGATCAAGAAGTTGATCGTGGTTTATCTAGACACGATGGGGAAAATTGGCTATTTGCTGAAATTGGTAGAAATAAGGCCTCTTAGACTATTGAGGAAAGGGTCAACGGCACTTTGCAATGCACCGAGCATTGGTGCAATAAAAATGGTATCATCTACCTTAGGGTAGACTTCACCACGTCTCCCTTGGGTGATGCACCCCAGGCCGAAACACTTGCCTAAAGGAAAGGAAAAGATGTAGAAGGGTAGGCAAGCACCGCTCGTAAAGAAGTTCCTGAGAGCCCTCCTTCCACTGCCGAGGAATAATTTGTGGACTTAGTGTCCCCAAGAAGAGAAGAAGCGACGAAGCTCAAACAAACACATCCATTAAGGATTTTGTCAATGCTACAACCGGTGAGGTCCCAACTATCCCTTCTCTCGCTCCTCCTTCCCCTACTCATGTCGCTCAACCAACCGCTCCTTTGGTCATTTCTTGTCCCCCTCTTCTACCATTCCCCCTCCTCTTCCTCCATTTTCTCTTCCCTCATGAATCTGTCCCTAACATTTCTTCCCTCATCTCACAGATCCCTTCCACCCCTACGGTTTCCTCTCCTACTTTTACTCCTAACCCTATGAGCATTGGAGTGTTGGCTTCTTTCTTAATGCCACCACCAAGTGTCTCGACACATTTCCCTATGTCTACTGTCGTTGCTCATTCTTCCATCCCCATTTCCTCCTCTTCCTCTGGTCCCACTCCCTTAAGTCTAGAATGGATATCCAAACACCTGAGCCAAAGACAAGAGGAAAGTCCCTATTGCACCTATAGACTTCTCTCGTTATTAAGGCTAAAGGGCCTAAGAAGAAAAAAGCTATAACCTACATCTCTCAAAGTGCTTTAGGTGAAAAGGTTATGGAGATCGCATACCCTAATCTCATAAAGAAGAAAGAAGATCTGTCCCCTCACAGATTTTACAGGTGACTCAAGTCACGATGGGAACATCATTAGAGAGCCTGTAAGGAGAGGCCTTATCTGCAAAGTGAATGCCCTTTGCAAAAAACTTTCAAGAAGAAAAAGAAGAGAATAGAATATTAAAAGAGCAAAAAAGCATCTTCTCCAAACTCGCAAAATATGGGAAATGCCCCTCCTATGATTGTCACCGACCCTCCTGAAGTTCTTAGTCGAGAATATAAATGAGTACGCCAAGATCGGTGAGCAAGGTATAACAGTGTCTTCCTGGAGAGATCAGATTCTCAAAGATAGTGAGGAAGTGATTACAAAGTTCACATAGCTCTATCAAAATATAGATCAAGATAACAAGGAACTCCAGGCAATAGTAGGACCTATCTCTCGAAGAGTTGGACCATGTCAGGTTACAACACGAGACATTCTAGAAGATGCTTGACTACCTAGTCAATGACTTGGTGAAATTCAACATTTTTGATCACCCGCGAGCACCCAAAAAAGTCCTTGCTTTGCTTTAGAATATTGAGTTGACCAAATGGAGTTTGTCTTGGAAACGATAGAAAAATCGAGGAAGCCCTAGATACAATGCATCAAATGGAGCAGATCGTCTTAAGAATGTCTCTAGGGTTACTCGGTCCATCGTACGCCTTGAGGAAGGTGGATGACACTATTCACATTTTCAAGGAAATCGTATCGCAGGTTTAGTGTCGAGGCCAATTTTGATATAGAATCTATCAACAACCTTTTGGCCTTCCATGAATTTGTTGGATACCTAATGGAGGAAGGTAATGAATATTTCAAACTCCTGGAAAGACTCGAGAGATGAACAGAAACTTGCGAAGTCATCGGGTTCACTCAAGGGTCCCTCAGGATCAACTTCAAGTGATGGTAAGTAAGTTCATGAAGTATCGAGCTCAATTTCACATTATGTCCCCCGAGCCAAAGTAAGACACTCCTTTCAAGCCAAGGGATGACAATGAATAGGCTACTTCCTCTTGGGATTAATCTCATTTTTAAAAAAATATTTAAAAGTATGTTGGCACAAATGATGACATCATCCATGTTGCACCATGGGATGTTGTCATCCACAAAATTACCCCAAAGTCAACATTTGACTTTTAGATATTTTGTAGATATTTCTTAAATGGTTATTGGATCCTTTTGTCTTCTTTCTCCTTCTCCTTCTATAAATACTTGGATACTTGTAGTATTCAAGGGTGAGAAAATTTGTATGAAAAATAGAGTGAGGAGAGAAATACTTTGAGCTTTCTTGTAACAGAACAATTATTAATACAAAAAATTGAGACTTTGTGTTGAATTCATATGTTATGTGTTAGATCTTTCTTAAGTTAGATCTGCATGCTTATTCTGTTGGATTCACATATGCTTTTTTCATTTGTTTATCAGTATTGCTTTGTTTGTTTATGTGAGTAAGTTTGGCTCTGTTTACTACTGGCCCAAAACATAAACCCTCTAACCTTTCTACTTTTGAATTCTTTTCTTTTCTCCCTTCGATCCCTCTTTCTTCTATTCCTTCCTTCATTCCTTTCTATTCTTCGCCGAACTAACTCTCTGGGATGAGATCCCAAAACCCCCTCAAGGCAATATTGTAAGACTTACATAGATTCCTACCGTAGAATAGCAATAAACCAATTTTTCTTTCTTGTCTCAAAGAGGGGCTATGCCCCGCACACTTGTTGTCCTCGTCCATTCATAGATCTCGCCCACTTGATAGATGTTCGGACCAAAAGTTTTTGGTGACTCTACTGGGAAAGAACTAGATCTATGTGAGTGTTATGTCATCTAAAAGACACCAACAGCTTTTAAAAGCTACCGGAAGACTAAGAAAATAGCTAAAATTATAAAAAAATTAAAAAATCACTAAATGTTTGCAAATCTTAACTCTTTGTTTAAAATCTAATTTTTTTGCAAAAGTGACCCAAACTAAAATTTTTCTAAAGAGATCCATAGATCTGGACCAGCTTAGAAACCTTTAGGTCGCAGCTTTTTTTATAAAAATCTCTATATTTTCATAGATCCGAGATTCGATAGTTTTACAAATATTTTCAAACCCTTGCAAAAAAGTCAAATCTAAGATCCAAAAATCAGCTTACTAAGTTAACCATCATTTTATCCCCATTAATATTTGTCATTAAACCACAATCAGTTTTCAAAAGAGGGATAAATTTAAATATTTAGAAAAGTACATGCCGTTGATTTTTGTCAAAAAAAAATCGATAATCAGTAAGTACAAACAAAAAGAGTTGTTATAAATATGCTCTAAAATCACTACAAATCTGAACAAATACATTAGCGGGTGAGCCATTTACCCATAGTAGGAGAGCTTGTGGAGAAGTTGATCCTATTTTTGATCTACTTCAAAGGCACAACTTCAGTATTACACCAATACACTTCTCATCACCGAGTTCACGGCTGATCGGTCAACTAGAAATACGTCGCCCCCACAAAAGAACCGGTTTTGCAAGGAGCCTCCACATTAATTTGCGTGCTCTTCTGCTAAGTGGAACCACCCTCCCTCGCATCCTCTTTCCAGATTTTCAAATGGTAGTACCATGGGGAAACGCGTTATGGGCCCTTTGCATTGCTACATCTGGTTCATGCACTCCCTCATGGAAATCACAAGAATTTCCCAAGATTTGATGGAAGTGGAAATCAAAGCACGATTCACGTATATCTGCATTCATCATGTCATGCAAGATATCCTAGATGTGACCCATGAAGACGTGTCGATATGCCTCTTTCTAGAGACCTTGCAAGGACCTACAACAGGGTGGTTCCAACATTTACTGGCCGGATTTATCACCAGTTAGGTCACATTACAACCGTGTTTAAAGACAGTATAAGCCTTTAGAAGACACATTTGCGTTCTTCACAAAGATTACTCACTTAAATAAGGAAGCCAATGAAACTATGTGTAAATTTATCACCCGTTTGAATTCACCGATTAACCATGTGCCACCCGCCATGTTGCCAACACCGAGAAATTCAAAAGTGTTTCTTTGTGAACAACATGAGCTCAAGAGTAAGTTTCTTGCTTTTACAAGAACAAATCACCACCTTGGTCCTCACTCAATTTGCAGCCATTCGGATAGAAGACAACCTCGCTTATATCTCGGCGAGTTAAAATGAGAGCCGTCCAAACCTAAGGCTTCAACTCCTTCTCAAGCCACTTCATGAGACCCGACATTCCAAAATATGGCGAACAACTTGCTCGCATTAAAAAAGTAATTAGCTCAAGCTTCGTCTACCATTCTACCGAGATATCCCACGAGGAACTTCACTCCCAACAACGCCCTAAAAAGGCCACGTTTACTATTGCTGCTCCAAGGTTAGCACTTGAGGCCCCTCCTGGTTAATGCCCTAGTCGAGATCGAAGAAAAGGAGCAAATTTACGAAGAACCTTTGTCATGAGGTGAAGATGATCAAGATTTCGGTGAACCAACCGGAAACTCTACAATCAGGTATATGGAATTTGAAGATGAGGAGTTTGATGAGGAGGAAGGTACTCAAGGGTATGTAAGCAAACAGTCATATGCTGTTTTCACCCGATCATAAGGAAAAGAAGTGGAAGTTGCTGCCAAGATACAAAAGGAGAAGGTTGTGTTGAACACGTCTCCAACCATTGCTAAAAGAGGTAATCCTCTTCCTGCTCAACTTCCTATTAAAACTTTTACGAAGAAGTCTTTTCCTTCCATCTCTCCCCCAAATCAGCCTTATTTTGTTTCCATAAAGACCAGTAACCCTACCCTACCATCATGAAACAAGGGACTCATTCCTTCGGCAATGTAACCCTTGGTCACATTCAACATAGTCGATCACACAAAAAAGACTAAGATTCAAATGCCTAAAGCTGAGTATCTTCGGTCTAACCCGAGTAGCTTGTAAGATTGACCAAATATATCCAAAGCCAAGCTTTCATCCCCTCTCCTATCTTCCTAAAAGGAATCCTTTCCACCCCTCCCGCATCTCGCATAAATTTTGCCTCGACTTCCGCATCGTGTAAAATTGAACCTTTTTATTTCTCCTCCTAATCAATGGCCACAAACTAAGCAATCGCATAATTGATTCTTGGGCTTTCAATAATGTACGATGGCAAATCTCACTCATGCTTTAGGCCTCACCCTTACCAAGCCTTTCAATGATATTACTCCATGGAAAACAAATAGGTCCCATTAATTAGTCGATCAAAGACGCATAGTTCACATTTCCAGCATTCCTAGAGAAAAGGGTAAAGATGACCATCCTTATTGCTAATATCCCAGTAGCATATGGAATTATACTAGGAAGAATCTTTTGTAGAGAATTCGGTGGAGAGATTCATATGGACTGGTCCAAAGCCAGAATCCCCGTCAAGGGTGTAATGCAGACATTGGAGCTTGAATCACAAAAGAAGTACCTAGTCACCAACTCTGATGACCCCAAAGCCCAAATTCTCTTCAAATCATCAGGGATGGGGAACTACTTCTTATCCACTGAGTCTGATAAAATGGACGTTCTCATCCAGGAGGAGGACCTTAACAAGATATGGACACTACAGTTTGATGGCAGTTGTGCAACAAGTGGATGTGGCACTGGAGCCATCCTGATATCTCTTGAAGAAGAGATTTTCCCTCTTTCTTTCAAATTGTAGTTTTTCAATACAAACAATACTACTGAGTATGAATCTTTTTACTCAGCATGCAAGCTGCAAAGGAAAGAGGAATCAAGAACCTAAAAGTACAAGGTGACGCTCGAACTGATTGTCAACTAGGTAAAAGGGGTGTACCAAGTGAAAAATGACAGACTTAGGCACTACCGCAACGTAGTATGGGACAACATTGAAGAATTTGACACTTTCTCAATAAAATTTGTTCCAAGAGCTCTAAATGACATGGCCAATTCATTGCTGTCTCAACGTCTCTTATGCTCCCTCACCCAGGGCTGAAAACAGACACGCATACCATTGAGGTAGTCTTTTGCCTAAGTGTGCCGGACAATTCTCAAAGACTTTGGCGGTATTCAACGATGACAATTAGCTTGTTGCTTTTCTAGAAAAGGTTGATAATTTAAATGAGCTTCATTTTGAGGGATCTACTTCTACATGTCGTGAATCTATCACTGGTCAAACAAATGAATCAAAAGAAGGCGATGGCATATGTCACTCAAGGGAAATAAAATTACGAAGGGTTTAGTCTCTCTGGAATGATTTTTTGACAAAAATGATCGTTTTGTCAAAAAGAAGTGACAATATGACCCTAACTCCTCTCCAGAAACCGAATCGGTCAACCCGGGTGCTGTAGAATATCTACAGTTTGTGAACATAAGGAAATGTTGTACACCCGAGGAAAAGTGGAAGTTTGTCCAATTCTTTGAAGAAATATATGGACGTATTGGCATGGTCTTATGCTGATCTAAAGTATTTTAAGCCTAAGGATGTTCAGCATGACATCCCATTAAAAGATGATGTCAAACCCTTTCACCAGAAATAGAGGCATTACAATCCCAAGATCTCGGGTACCATCTAGGCGTAAATACGAAAATGTTGGATGCGAGAATCATCTTTCCTATCCATCATAGTACACTGGTCACAAATATCATGCCCATTCAAAAGAAGAATGGTGAAATACGCATATGCGTAGGTTTTCACAATATGAATCGGGCGTCCTTGAAGGACAATTACCCGCTCCCATAATGGATCGGGTTCGTGAGGCGTGAACCGGTTCGTAGATATTGTCCATGCTTGATGGTTTTTTGAGCTATAATGAGATTGAGGTCCCACTTGAGGACCAATTCAAAACAACATTCCATACTCCATGGGCACATTCGCCTATAGCAAGATGCCTTTTGGCTTGACCAACGCTGGTGCCACCTTTTAGCAAGCAATGCACTTCACATTCAAAGGTATGATGGGAAAGGTCATCGTAGTTTATCTGGATGACTTAACGTGTTATCTAAAAAATGAAGTGATCACTGTGATCATTTAGAGCAAGTGTTGATTAGATGCCGAGAACACGGGATTTCCCTAAATCCAAAAAAGTCCATTTTTGGGGTCACTAAAGGAAAGTTGTTGGGACACATTGTCAACAAGGAAGGAACAAAGATAGATGTTGAAAGGGTTAAGGATATTCAGAGCCTTACCTTGCCCACAAGCAAGACCAATGTTCACTCCTTCGCAAAGGTGAATTTTCTCAGACGCTTTGTTCCCGACTTATTTGAATGACGCGTCACATATCAAATATGATGAAAGGGTAGAAAAAAATTTGGTGGAGTGAAGAAGGAAAGGCATCATTCGAGGATATAAAAGCCTCCATTTCTCATGCACCCATCCTAGTATGTCTCAACTTCTCCAAGGATTTAATCATGTACAGTTATGCATCTGTGCATACTGTATCAGCCATCTTAATGCAAAAGAACTCTAAGGATGTTGAATCTCCACTCGCTTTCATGAGCTCCCCTCTCAAGCCTCAAAAATTGAAGATGTCTCAGTTAGAGAAGCATGCCTTTGCTGTTGTCAAAGCAATCAAGAACTTCTAGTACTACATCGTAAACTCTAATACGGTAGTACTGGTTCCTGACACGGTAGTTAAGTCTATCCTAACTCAACAGAGTTAGGAAGCTTATAAGGGAATTGGATCACAAAGGTCCAAAGTATGATCTAGACATAAAACCAACCAAGCTGGTAAGAGGCAAGGGCCTATGTCAGCTTATGGCTAAAAACAAAGATTCAGAGGTCCCTAAAGAGAAAGTTGATTGTATCGATGGAGCATAGGGTTAGCTGAGGAAAGCTGATTCTCTACCTATGGTTATTTTTTTTGCGACCCATGACGAATGGTATTCAAACATCACTTTCTTTCTCACTTATGGTGAGTGCCTATCTCATCTAACTCCAAAGGAAAAGTGGACTGTAAAGCTCGGGGTAGATAGATATGTCAAATGGGATGACAGTTTATACAAGCGAGATTGATGGCATCTTCTTGCGATGCGTTGACAAACCACAGCAGATCAAATTACTTGAACATTTTCATGACTCGGCCTACGGCAGTCACTTCTCCTCGTCCGTAACAACATATAAGATCATTCAAGCTAGGTACTACTGGCCAACACTATTTCAGGATATAGCCACCTAGGTAGCAAAATGTGAGCTATGCCAACAGTTTGTTGGTAAACCAAAATTGGTTGCTTTTCCCCTACAACACGTCATTATTGACGAACCATTCGAAATGGGAATTGAATTTCTCGAGCACTACATCCCCAATCAAGTTTCGGACATAGTTATGTCCTAACAACAGATTACTTCACTAAATGGGTGGGGCCATACCATCAAAAATGCCACCTCTCGAAGTTGTTTGTAACTTTATCAAAGAAAATATCATCATGAGATTTGGTATCCCACACAAGATCATTGCTAATAATGCTTCCAACTTCTCCTCATGGGAAGTTATCAATTTTTTCTATGAATACGAGATAACCTTGGCCCACGCCTCGGGATATTACCCCCAGGGAAATGGTCAGGAAGAATCCAATAATAAGAACCTAGTAACCATCATACGGAAGTTGGTCGACGAGAATCAGTGGTCATGACATAGGTCATTGTATGATGCTTTGTGGGCAAACCGTATTACTCCGAATAGGTCTCTCGGTATGTCACCTTTTCAAGTGTTATATGGAATCAACGTTGAACTCCCCATTTCCGTGGAACTCCTACTCTACGCTTGGCATGAGTGATTGAGGATGAGACTTTCTAGAATTCTCTAGAAAAGAGGATCATGTATCTAACAGAACTTGAAGAAAAGAGAGTAAGAGTGGTCGACAGGATCACCGAGCATCAGAATCAAGTCAAGAGACTATTCAATAAAAAGGCTAAGTAGAGGGATTTCTAGGTGGGAGATCTCATCCTTCTATGGGACAAGTGAAGAGAGCCAAAGGGCATGCACGGGAAATTTGACTCTCTTTGGAGAGGGCCTTTCAAGATCAAGCAGCTCAACGGAGAGAATAACTTCTATCTCCCATATCTAGATGGAACCAAGCTCCCACTCCCCTATAGTGGGCAACATCTCAAAATATTTAGGAAGTAGAGCTTGCTCTCTTCTTTGTACTTTTTTTTAGTTGTGTGTTTGTTTTTGTCGTGTGTTTACTTTCTGTTGGTTGTGTGTTTTCCTTTCTTTTTCGTCGCCCTTGTTTTTGACTCTATAGCCCAATGGATAGGCACATGTTGATTTGGGATTCTCTACCCTTAAACTTCACTCAAAGTTAGTCCCCAGAAAGAGCCAGTTGTTATCCTGTAAAATTGATAAGGGCAATTTCACAGTAACCATACCAAAATTTCCATTTTGGTCCCCGTTGAGGTCTCTTAGCATTCGGAATGGCATAAAATCCCTTTCCAAAAAATCTAGTTTTTAGAACTTGGTCATTTTCAACCTTTTTGGGTTGGGCACAGTTTTCATTCATGTAACATCAACCAAAAATACACCCCTCCTTTCCTTTGGCACATTCTAAGGAGTGTCAACACTCTCAATGTTGCGCCTCTCAAAGGTGCGCCAAGGCGCATGCACCAACTTGTCAACACTCCAAATGTTGCGCCTCTCTAAAGTGCACTATGGCACTAAAAATGTAGTGTTGACACTCCCAAAGTTGCGCCATGGTGCAAATATCTTCATGTCGACATCTACCTAAGTGCGCCATAGAAAAAGTTGGCAGCACATTTATTGTACTTTTGCTATATATATAGGCGCGTCCGACCTATCATCTTCACAATTCAATAAACATGAAAAAGTTAGTCCTCTACACTTTTCAGCGTTCTTGTCAGCCCTGCGTGTTGTCATTTGTCGCATTTGTGGACCCCGCATCGTCCCCTTTATCGTTATATATATTCCTGGTAAGTGGCCCTTTCCCTTCTTGTGGATTTATTGTGGTTTTTATAATGGTTTAGGTGATTAGGATTGATAATAAACAAATGAACCCAAGTACTCAACTCCAAGACCCCTTCTCCTCCTTCCAGATCTATAAAACTGGAAGATTCTCCCAAAACCAACTCAAACTCATATTTCCCTTATTCCCTACTTTATTAGGTTTTCTCTCCCAGACATCAATATCCGAGCCAAAGAGTGAAAATCATAAAAAAATTGTAAATCAACCCACTATTTTTCCTTCAGCACAAACTTCATCCTTGTTACATCAAACATAGTCGCGTAACAGGTGCACTTTGTCCCCGCATGTGGCATAAGCCTTCTCTGCACCTTATAAAAATCACAAATTTCCCTAGGCATAAGCACGGTGCCAAAATAACTACAAACAACATTTGAGTGTTATTCAAACCTTTCCCACGCCACATAAACTAAACCGCTTGGTGCACCTCACTCTCATGTAGAATCTACCACATCTGTGCCAATCGCACATCCTAGGACCTTGCAACACTAACCATATCTGCACCCACTTAAAAGGACTTCTAATGGCGCAAGTGCACATCCCTCGACACCAACATCTGAATGTTGTATGTATCCTTTCCGCACCCTACACCCCTTTAGGTGTTTTTTTTTCCCATGCAACACTTTCCCAAAGTGTGCCTTGCTTTTCTAAAACCCTGCATCCTGCAGTAGAGTTGTGCCTTGCACCTAGAGGCTCGTAAATTGATAAATTTTCATTCTGTAAGATTTGATGGATGACTTAACAGCTAACATGGCTCTTCTATGATGGACTTCCCTGATTCTTCTTACAGATCAACAGCTGAACTTAGATCCACACATGTCTTCATCGAGTAAGAAGCCAACTAAGTCCAAGGGTAAAGCTAGGCTAACAGAAGAAGAAATGAAATATAAATACCAAAGGGTTAGGATGCCTAAATCTCTTGTAGAGTGTGATCTGGATATCAGAGATTCAGAACTCGGGCACATTGACATGGAGGACTTCTGGGCCAGAACCAAGAAGGTCACAAGCAGCCCATGGATGGATAAATTGGTTGGTAGTGGTCTGCACTTTACTGCAGGGATCCCCGTGAGCACAATCAACAATGAGTTCATGATGTTGGTGGGTCGTTGTTACAATAAGGACACAAGATGTGTCAAAAATGAGAAGGGTGAGGTAATAATCAACCTCACACAGTGACATTTTGAGATCATGTTAGGTATCCCACACCACCAACATTTTGTAGCGATAAGCCAAGAGGACTGCATGAAGACATGGAATGAAAATGAAGACAAATGTATGCAGCTGATGAATGAGGTGTACCTCAAGAACAAGAAGGTGACAAGTAGGTGGCCACAAGTCATTATTTGCAGTGACCTTTCAGAGGAGCTGAGTGACACCATAACCTTCCTGAGAAGGGTGCTTGGGCTCCCCAATGCCCATTACTTTCACAAGTGGATGCTCAGGTATTTAGAAACAATGAGTAAAAATGTTCCTGATCAATGTTTTGAATGGGGAGAGATTATCAACAGCACGATCTCGGAGTAGCTTCAACAACTTTCAACAACTGGGAGGTTCTATATGAAATCCTATGTGGTATATGTTGCTACCTTAGAGAGGGACTACTCAGCATTGAATCGATATGGGGTATGGCCCTAGGTCAAAATATATGAGTACTATCTAGAATTAAAACTAGAGAACAACATAGCCCAATTTAGTAAAGTCAACGACATCTTCTTCTATGGTGTCATCTGCCTCTTGAGGCCCAACATGACTTATGGTCGGACGACCAAAAGCATGGTCACCACCACAAAGAAGTGGGGAGTGTTATTCACGCAATTCCCCACTTTCACATATCTCAAAGCCGTTAACTTCTTGGGAGAGCCCACCAAATTGCTGAGGTATGCGAGACCCAAGATGATCCTATTGGAGTTGTCTAGACAACTTATCACATACCATGAGAAGTGTTTAAAAAGGAAGAAGGGTAGAACTCCATTCCCCCTCACAGTGGGTAGGTACACCTACACTTCACGGACAAATCTGGGAGATGTTTGTAGAGCTTGAATTGCTCAACTTAAAGCATAATTTCCTAGCAAGGCCAACCTTTGATCCTCATGATTTCCTCCCAAGGGAAAAATTGATCCAATTCACGTCCCTCAGATCAAAGATATCTACATCGATCTATATCATGAATTCGAGCTCAGATGAAAGGATCACTCCCACCTAGCCCTGGCAGAGATCATTCAATATGGTGTGGCCAGTCCCAAAGGGTTTCCAAGAACTTGATCAAGAAGTTGATTAGGTTTATCTAGACACGGATGGGGATAATTGGCCATTTGCTGAAATTGATAGAAATAAGGCCCCTCAGACTATTGAGGAAAGGGTCAAAGGCACTCTGCAATGCACTAAGCATTGGTGCAAGAAAAATGGTATCATCTACCTTGGGGTAGACTTCACCACATCTCCCTTGGGTGATGCACCCACCAGGCCGAAACACTTGCCTAAAGGCAAAGGAAAAGATATAGAAGGGGAGGCAAGCACTACTTAGAAAGGTCCTGAGAGCCCTCCTTCCACCACCGAGGAACAAGTTGTGGACTTAGTGTCCCTAAGAAGAGAAGAAGTGGCCAGTGCTCCAACGGACACATCCACTCAGGATGTCATCACTACTACAACTGGTGAGGTCCCAACCATCCCTTCTCTTGCTCCTCCTTCCCCTCCTCATGTCGCTCAACCAACCGCTCCTTTGGTTGTGTCTTCTCCCCCTCTTCTACCATTCCCCCTCCCTCTTCCTCCATTTTCTCTTCCCTCACGGATTTTCCCCCAACACTTTCTTCCCTCATCTCACAGATCCCTTCCACCCCCACGGTTTCCTCTCCTGTAGTCACTCCTAACCCCCGTGAGCATTGGAGTGTTGGCTTCTTTCTCAATGCCACCACCAAGTGTCTTGACACATTTCCCCGTGTCCACTATAGTTGCTCCTTCTTCCACCCCTGTTTCCTCCTCTTCCTCTGGTCCCACTCCCTTAAGTCCAAAATGGATCTCCAAACACCTGAGCCAAAGATAAGAGGAAAGTCCCTATTGTACCTATGGACTTCTCCGTTATTCTCGGCTAAAGGGCCTAAGAAGCAAAAATCTATAACCCACTTCTCTCAAAGCACTTCAGGTGAAAGGGTTATGGAGATCGCATACCCTGATCTCACAAAGAAGAAAGAAGATCTATCCCCTATAGATTTTATAGTGACTCAGGTCACGATGGGAACATCATTAGAAAGCCTACAAGGAGAGGCCTTATCTCAGGTGCATGCCCTTTGAAAAAAGCTTCAAGAAGCAAAAGAAGAGAATAGAATATTAAACGAGCAAAACAAGCATCTTCTCCAAGCCCTACAAAAGATGGGCAATGCCCCTCCTATGACTATTACCGACCCTCCCAGAAGTTCTTAGTTAGGAGAAGATAAATGAGTACGCTAAGATTGGTGAGAAAGGTATAGCAGTGTCTTCCTAGAGAGAGAAGATCCTCAAAGATAGTGAGGAAGTGATTACAAAGTTCACAGAGCTCTATCAAAATATAGATCAAGCTAACAAGGAACTCCAAGCAATAGCAGGACCTATCTCTAAAGAGTTAGACCATGCCAGGTTGCAACATGAGACATTCCAGAAGATGCTCGACTACCTAGTCGATGACTTGGTGAAATTCGGTGTTTTTGATCACCCGCGAGCACCCAACAAATTCCTTGCTGCTTTAGACTATCGGGTTGACCAAATGGAGTTTGTCTTGGAAAAGATAGACAAAATCAAGGCAGAAGCCACGGATGTAATGCATCAAATAGAGCATATCATCTTAAGAATTTCTCCAGGTTGCTCGGTGCATCGTACACCTTGAGGAAGGTGGACGACACTATTTGAATTTTCAAGGAAATCGCATTGTAGGGTTTAGTGTCGAGGCCAATTTTGATATAGAATCTATCAACAACCTTCTCGCTGCGCGCGAATTTGTTGGATACTTGATGGAGGCATGAAATGAATATTTCAAGCTCCCAAAAAGACTCAGAGATGAATGGGAAACTTGCGAAGTCATCAGGGTTCAGACCAAGGGTCCCGCTCAAGATGAACTTCAAGCGATGGTAAGCAAGTTCATGGAGTATCGAGCTCAATTTCACATTACCTCCCCTGAGCAGAAGCAAGACACTCCTTTCAAGCCAAGGGATGACGATGAATAGGCTCCTTCCTCCTGGGATTAATCCCATTTTTGTAAAAATATTTAAAAGTATGTTGGCACAAATGATGACATCATCCATGTTGCACCATGGGATGTTGTCATCCACAAAATTGCCCCAAAGTCAACATTTGAATTTTAGATATTTTGTAGATATTTTGTAAATGGTTGTTGGCTCCTTTTTGTCTTCTTTCTCCTTCTCCTTCTATAAATACTTTGATACTTGTAGTATTTAAGGGTGAGCAAATTTGTATGAAAAATAGAGTGAGGAGAGAAATATTTTGAGCTTTCTTGTAACAGAACAATTATTAATACAAAAAATTGAGACTTTGTGCTAAATTCCTATGTTATGTGTTAGATCTTTCTTAAGTTAGATCTGCATGCTTATTCTATTGGATTCACATATGCTTTTGTCATTTGTTTATCAATATTACTTTTTTGTTTATGTGAGTAATTTTGGCTCTATTTACTACCGACCAAAACATAAACCCTCTAACCTTTCTACTTTGGAATTCATTTCTTTTCTCCCTTCAGATCCATCTTTCTTCTATTCCTTCCTTCATTCCTTTCTATTCTTCATCGAACTAACTCTACTGGGATGAGATCCCAAAACCCCCTAAAGGTAGAATACTTGTAAGACTTGCATAGATTCCTACTGGTAGAATAGCAATAAACTAGTTTCACTTTGCTATCTCAAAGAGGGGCTATGCCCTGCACACTATTGGCCTGTCTATCCATAGATCAGCCCACCCAACATATTTTCGGACCAAAAGGGTATATGGGCATACATGGTTGACCTAAGCCGACCGGATGTGCCAAGGTACCCTGAGCCATTGAAAGCTACCACCTATCCTAAACATGCCACTAACTTGACCTAGAGAGAAACTAAGTTCAAGTCCTTATTTGTGTGTAGATCTAGATGATCAATGCAGAAGGGTGTTGCCACATGTCAAATGCAACATGGTATCCTTGAGAAGACCCTTTTCTTCTCGAAGGTACAGTCTTACAATTGGCGTGTGCCAACATCCTATAGAAATTGCCTCATCAAGATGTACATACCCCAAGGAGGTTATTAATAAATTATTAATTTGGATTATTACACCAATTATAGCAACCCTGCTAAACCCTAATCCAACACTCCATAAGTTCTTTTCTAAATTTGATTCATTTAGCCATTAAAGAACTTCCTTAACTCATGATTTCTTTTAATATTTTTTTTACTTGGCTTAACAAACAAATATCCAAAGGACAGTCAAGCAACATCATAAGTTCCATTAAATGTAACTTAACCATTCAAGAAGGTGTAGCAACCACATAGGTCCAACTAAAGTAGACTTCATACAAAATGAAGTCCTATGATTATAATCATATCTCCAAGCCTTTTTGGTTTACATTCATTTAAGAGGGGAAGATTCTTCCTCTAAATGATTAAGTTTTAGGGTTTATCCTTGACATTTCTATAGTTCATACTTCATGTTCATTACACATCACATTACTATGTTAAATTGTTTAGATAATAAACATCATCTTATGCAACTTTACAAGCTGCATCTTATAGGGAAATTGAACTAACTCCCTTTATCCAACGTATCAAAGGATAAATAGATAAACTTATAAATAATACGAAGAATATCAACAAGATAGAACTTCTATCTCCTTTATAAAAGTACGAGATAATTTACACAACCAATGCAAGTAAATCTACACTTGCAATTCATCATTATAAACTTATATATTTACAAGACTATAAAATTTAGGCGTCTTTGCATAACAATGGCCTTCATTCTAAAAATTATACAACTTTTCTTTTTCAATACAACTAAAGAATGAATCATAATTATTTACAAAGAATTAGACTTATATCAGCCAATGCATCATATAAGTTTTTTCCTTCTTTTATCACTTATGATGTCCATCTGCAAAAATTGCTAGCATGGGTCAGTTCAATGAACTGAGCATGATAAGCACTAAGCATTAAAATGAAGTGCATTCCACTAATTGTTTCATTAAAACAACTCTGCTTTAATGAGACAATTAATATATCATACAATAAGCATAAGTGATACCAACTAGAAAAGAAGTACAATAATAAATCTAGATCCACTTTTAAGAGAAGAGCAGAATATAATCCACAACATCTGTCTTAAAACTTAAATTTTAATTGATCCTATCAATTACCTTTAAACAAACAATAGATCTTTCCATCCCATTATTTCATAATTCTATCCTAATAGAATACAACATTTATCTTTTCTATAAGACAAAAGAAGTGTTTACAACATGGTTCATTTTAGGATGATTCATCTAAATCTTAAGAAAAGAATAAGAAGAACCATTATGTACCATACCCAAACTCAAAACATCCAAAAATAGATCAAGTTCATAACATGAATTAATTGTTTCCTTTCAGGGATAACAATCTTATAAATTCAACATTTAAGATATACATCTAAGAAAAATTCCATATCAATCCAAGAAGGTATAGAGAATCAAAACAGTCTAACTACAAATTTAATTCTACTTCTACATGTTATAAGTTATCATTCAAAGATCTAAAACCAACATTCACAAATCAAAGCAGTCCCATACAGAAGTTAATCTCTACTCAAGTTCACCCAAAAAGATAAAGTATAAGAGACAAATCCTACTCCTATCCATCCAAATAAAGCAAGGCTTACTAAAAATAGTTGATCAAACAAGTATGCATTCAATTATCAGTAGAACTGACTTAGCTAGTATCTTTCTACATCATTACAAAAAATGATTTGAAAAACGTAGACCAACAAACCATAAATAAATCACCATCTCATAAGAGAAATGAGTGCAGAGGAGTTCAATAAATGAACTTATCCAAATGACAGAGAAAAGGGATCTCTATTAGGAAAGGTCCATATAATTATTTGTTACATTACTTAACAAATGAATTCCTATTCAATTCAATTTAGAATGAAAAACACATTACAGTCCCAAAAACAACATACTGATCCCAAGAGAATATATATTTCCTCTCTCTTTAAAAGACCCAAGAACTCATTCACTATATCCAACAAGAATAGAATCCTGAAATAGTAAGCTAACAAGTTTAGAAGTATCCATGAACTCAAGGATTGAAGTCTCTTTAAAATGCTTCAACAACTTAGTATGAAGAGTAAGTAGTTCATGATTCAAAAAGAACTATACACAAAACAACTGAACGGAGAAAGTAATCCTTCCCTTATAAATTCAGTGTATAAGGGTAATAACTCAACCTTCTAATGAGACCCAAAACTTATTTTAAAGGATCTGAAGAGAGAGAAAGAAACCCAAAGATGTTTAAGTCAGAAGATGTCCCATTCTTACCTCCAATGCAACTAAAATAGAAATCTGAAACAAGACTTTCATAACCTCAAAATTATGCAACAGAGGAGACTTAGTTTCAAACAAAACAGTCAACCCAGAATGTGGGTTTCCTCAAACAGAGGGGAAAATAATACCCCCAAATTTTATGCCATTACCATCTCAGAGAAGATGATACAGTCTTAAAAATAGAAATATCACATTCATTTAAACAAGACGTTCCTAGTTCAAGATCTTGAAGGGATTACCAAACAACTCATTCAAACTATCACCCAATTTTCTTGTGAGTAAGTTGCTTAATAAAATAATTATAAGCTTTAAACTTTTAATACAAGTATAACCCAACATAGAAATACTAGAACAAAATTGAATTCATCGATCCAATTAAAATCTCATAACACTCAAGTGCCAAATATGAGTACAGTGTTTAACACGAGCTTCTCACAAAAGTTCAGAACTACATAAGCAATAAAATATGAGTACAGTGTCAAATATGAACTTCAAGCAATAGTTCAAAGTTACATAAGTTTCCAAACACCGGTTTAGAACAACATGAAGCTCCAACACAAGTTTATATCAAAACACGAAGCCCTAATACAAGATCAAATGGAACTCAAGGTTCCCATAAAGTTCAGAACCCTATATTGCAACAAAGGCCTATTCAAAACACAACAACCTTGAATGCAAGTTCCAGAATGAAAAATAGAGCTACAAAAAAAGTTTCACATACAAGATTCACATGCATGACATCACTGAACTTGCACAGAGAAAGAGAGTTTCCAAAACAACATTATTTAAGCCATGGATTCATATCCAAAAATCACAGAGATTCCTAAAAGCATGCAAGTAATCAACCAGAAAAATCATGAAAATATTAATAATCATAAGAGCAGAGTTATTCTAATGAATCATTTAGAAGAAATCATGAAATATTAATGGGTAGATCCTATCATGCCTCATAGTGCTTTTGCCAAATCGAAGGAGACTTCTAGCCGAGCTTCAAACTCTTTTTCTCCTCCATGAAAGATCAACAATCAAACATCTTTTCTTCCTATGCCTCATATACTTTCCTTTGATAAAAAATAGACCATAGAAACCAAAAATATCTTTGAAGTGAAGGTTGAACTGCTGGTTCGAAGAACTAGATAGCTCCATGCAGAGAAAAATCCACAATCCATGTAAAAAAAAAATAACCTCCCACAAATGCACCTTCCAAGTTTCAAGACGGTTTGCACACAAAAACTGAGGTCCATCAAAGCCATTGATTCCAAATTTCCTACTTATATTTCCTTGCCACTGCCTCCTAAAACTGGTGAATTACAATTCCATCCAAACATGCGATTCCATCTTTAGTGGAGCTTCCATGTATGCCTCCACTAAAGTTAACTAGCCCTCGCCAAAAGCCGGAAGTACCACCATCCATTAAACCATATCAATTCACTTAAATGTCATTGGAACTATTGCCTTAGAGGCATGCAACCCTTAGGTTCCCTCTCAATAGTTTAGGATGGATCCCGGGTAAGTGCAGCAAGTTGGGGGACAAAAGGGGGTCATAAGTGGACGTCATATTGCAAATAACAACATAATATCAACTTGTAGGGATTATTAGCAATACATACACTCAAAATTAGAAAAAAATATATTAATATGAATTGTAGAATCTGGAATCTAGTTTCTAAAATACTAATTTTTTTTAAAAATGGACAATTTTAGCTATATTAAACACTCAAAATTCAATGACTTGGTTTTTTTTTTTTAAAACGTGTATAAGATTGTAGTCCATTTGCCCATGATTTGGATGACCAAAAATTGATATATATATTTTTCCTTTAGTGAGAAGTTAGATGTCACTATCTATCTTGGGATAGATTTTATTTTGTATTTTTTGAGCAATATTTTATTTTTTTATGATTTTTCCGTGAAAGTGGTCTGAAAAACATAAGGAAAACATAACACTTTCCATTTGCCTGCCATAACTTCATCAAAAAATATTGAAATCAAATAATTTTTTTTTGAACATGCATATAATTTCACCACGGTTAGGATGGTATAAGTTTTATCACATTCTGATAAGTGAAACATAATTTGCAATGTTAAACATAGACATAAACATTCACGGGAAAAAGTGTCTTAAAGACCTACTATTAGTAAAAAATTATAAAATGATATTTATCCTATTCTATTCACTTTAAAATCAATATTTCTACAAAGCTAACAGTCTCCCCTACGTGATGGTACCATTTTTTTGACATATTTTTAAATTTTCGGCATGGTTCAAGTCCACGAAAGACTAAATTTGATAACTTTGTTGTGTTTGATGTAAAATTTAGGATTTGATGTCCACTTAATTGTCCCCCAAGTTGCTGCATGTTACCCTCCCATAAAACTTAGGTTAGACTAGCAATAACCACCTTAGGTCTTAAAAAATTTCCAATAGTAATTCCCACCTTAGGTTAGATTAAATTCATAACCATTTAGTTTTAGGTATTAGTTAAAATATCCTAGCATTACTTTATTAATCTCTCCCATATTCATTTAGCACAAAGCTTAGGTTAGGACGCCAACCCAACAAAATAGAATAAGAGGCTTAGATTAGAATGAAATCCAAATAAGTAGACGTAGCTAGAACATAGGTGTTCTTACCTAGCTTAGGATACTGTTAGGATAATCTTTTGGTTTTTGGACTCAATTCCTCCTTTATCATAAAATAAATTGAATTTTGTTTACGTCCTTATGTCCTGCCATGATCAATCACCAAAGACCCAAGCACAAACATACAACTGAATGAAAACACATTCACATAAGACCAAAGAATTTGTAACATACAAATTTCAGTCCACTATGTCCCTCAAACTACTGAATGTCAATTTACCATTCAATCTATGAAGAAGATTTAAAACATTCCTTGGATCACTAAAATTGATCCAAGGATGAGTCAGAAATAGGAATAAGTCTACAACTCTTAAAGCTAGATTGTAGCTTACCTTTCCAAAGTGAAAATGAATTCTTGAAAGCCATACTATTTTAGTCTAATGATTTTAAGAACAAAATGATTTATCCATATCAAGCATGATCTTCAATAGTCAAAAGAACACACCTTTATCAAGAAAATCATATGTCAACACTTGAAATGCAAAGGAGGAATATAACAATTGTCAAGGGTGTTACATGCTTCCCTCCTAAAAAGAATCATTGTCCCGATGATTACCTCACTTTCATAGTTTGCATCTAGGACAATCAACTTATTCACTTTTCTTATCATATGTCAAAAACATATAAGAATTTTAAAGTTCTAGAAATCAGCATTACATAGTTGTTTATTCAAAACAAATAAATATCTACCCAAAACTAGCATACTTATTGTAATATAGAGATAAAATCACAATTTTCTATCAGTTAAAAATCAATTCTATTCAAATAGATATGGAAAATTAGTTTTCATATCCTCAAGGTTTTCCCAAGTTGCACTTTCTTCATTAAATTGGTCCCACTGGACCTTACATTGACTTATTTCATGATTTCTTAAATGTAATTGACGAGTTTCCAACACTCGTATGGGTTTAACCATGATTATTCTTGGGTCTTAGACCTATAAGGAATTCCAATTTAACACATGTGATAAATGAAACATATTCTTAAGCAAAGAAATATGGAAAACATCATGCATTCATGATAAAGCAGGAGGTAATGCTAAACGATAAGCTACAGGGTTGATTACTTCAACTATCTCAAAAGGTCCCACATAACGAGGTGATAACTTGGTAGCCTTGCCAAAAGTTATATAAGTCTTTTTTGGTTTAACCCAAAGAAAGACCTTCTCACCAAGTTCAAATTTCCTGTCAACCCGCTTTAAATCAACATAACTGTTTTGTCTATCTACTGCTTGTTTCAAGTACTCACGAATCATTTTAACTTGTTGTTCCATTTCTGTAAGGATTTCAAGTCCAATTACCTCTCTATCCTCAATGTTGTCCCAACTAACCGGAGTTCTGCATTTTCTTCCATATAATGCTTCAAAAGGTGCCATATTAAGAGAGGCATGATATGTGTTATTATATGCAAATTCAACTAATGGAAGATACTCTTCCCACTTATACTACTTGATCCATACAATACATCCATAACATATCTTCTAAAGATTGATTAACTCTTTCATCTATCCATCCATTTCCGATGATATTCAACTGAAATTCAACTTAGTTCCTAGAGATGCATTAAGCATTTTCCAAAACCTTGACATCATTCTAGGATCTCTATCGGATATGATTAGTTTAGGTACTCCATGTAATCTAAAAATATCATGTACAAATCTTTTAGCTAATATAGGAGAATCATCCTTTAGATTACCCGCGATAAAATGTGCTACCTTTGTTAGTTTATCCACAACTACTAAAATAACATCATGTTTGTTTCTTGACATAGGCAACCCTTGAACAAAATCCATGCTTATCACTTACCATTTGTATTGTGGTATACTATGAGGATAAAATAAACCGAATGGGTGCATATGTTCTATTTTAACACGTTGACATTCAAGGCAATGTGTCACAAAATCTATAACATCCTTTTTCATTCCCTTCTAGAAATATTGTTGTTTTATATCAACAAGCATCTTTGTAATACCAGGGTGTCTAGAAAAAGGTGAATTGTGAAATTCTACTAACAATTTCTTTCTCAAATCATTTAGCAAAGGTACATATACTCTGTTTTCAAATCATAAATTCCTTCATTATCAAAGTGAAAACCTTTATACCTCAAATCATTTAGATCTACAACAGCAAGAATTTTCTTTACTTACTCAAAGTAAGAATCGATTCCATAACACTTTTTACTTTATCCTTAAATTGAGTTCTCAATGTTATAAGAGCAGAAATGTGCTTCCTACGACTTAGAGCATCAAACACTCTATTTTCTTTTCCTTTAATATTAATTATGTCAAAATCATATTGAGACAAAAAATCTAACCATCTTTGTTTTCTTGCATTTAGATTTGGCCAAGTGAAAATGTACTTCAATTCAAGATTATTAGTTTTTAATTCAAAGGGTTTACCAAGCAAATAATGCCTCCAAACTTGAAGTGCATGAACAATGGCAGCAAGCTATAAATCATGTGGAGCATAATTCAACTCATGTAACTTAAGTTTTCTACTTTCATAAGCTATGACATGATCATTTTGTAATAAAATACCTCCAAGACCTTCACCCCGGATGCATCCATTACAACATAAAATATCCATTAGGATCCGCAGTACTGCTAAATAGGTGCTGAAGTTAACTAATTTTTCAAAGTTTTAAAAGCAGATTCACATTTATCATTCCAAACAAACTTTTTATCCTTTTCTACAATGAATTTATTAGTGCATCCACCTTAGAAAATTCCTTTACAAATTTTCTATAGTAACCAGTAAGTCCCATGAAGCTTCTAAATTCATGTACATTCTTTTGTGTAGGCCACTCAGTTATAGCTACAATTTTTGAAGGATCTACAAAAATTCCATTCTTACTTATTACATGTCCCAAATAGTGTACTTCTGTGTCATAGAAAGAACATTTAGACAACTTACCAAATAACCGTCTCTTTCTTAATATTTCCAAAACTATCTTCAAATGCTCATGGTGTTCCTCTAAACTTTTAGAATATATGAGAATGTCATCCAAGAATACGAGCACAAATTTGTCCAAGTATTCTTGAAAGATATTATTCATTAAATTCATAAATGTTGCAGGTGCATTTGTTAATCCAAAAGGTAAAACCATGAACTCATAATGTCCATACCTTGTTCTGAAAGTTGTTTTATGAATATCTTCATCCTTAATCCACAATTGATGATATCCAGATCGAAGATCTATCTTAGAATATATTGATTCTCCATGCATCTAATCAAATAAATCATCAATCCTAGGGAGTGGGTATCTATTCTTGATTGTTGCTTTGTTTAACATTCTATAATCAATGCACAATCTAAGTGTTCCATCCTTCTTTTTCACAAAAATTACAGGTGCTCCCTAAGGTGAAACACTTGGTCTAATCAAACCTTTAGACAAAATTTCTTGCAACTGAGCCTTAAGCTCTACTAATTCTATAGTAGTCATTTATATGGTGCTTTAGAAATCGGTTCGGTTCTAGGCTTGATCTCTATTGTGAAATCAAACTCCCTTTTGGGTGGAAGACTTGGAAATTCTTCTAGAAATACATCACTGAAGTCTCATAACAGTGGATATCATTCCATGACATTGTTGTTTTCTTTAGTTGTTTCTATAATTTTCTACTGCATATAAGGTACAACCTTTATTTTTGGCCTTTTAAGTTGCATAGCTGAATAGTTTTCTAACAGAAATCTCACGTTTCACACCTTGAATCTCTATTGTTTTCTATAGGTCATCTAAACAACTAATGTGTTTTTCAAAATAGTCCACTTTAGCCTTATGTTCTACTAACCAATTAACACCTATGATTACATCATAAGACCCCAAAGGTGCAACATAAATATCAACTTTAGTGGAAAAGTTAGGTAAATCAAGGAATGCTCCAAAAAGACACATACTAACTATATGAACAACATTGTTTCCATACTATACAATCCATGTTTTATCCATGTTTCCAGCTTTTATTTTTAGTTTTGATGCTAATTTATTAGAAATAAAACATTCAATAGCTTAGTATCAAAAAGAATAGTTATAGGTAAACCAAATAACTTACCCATAAACTTCTATGGGCATGGCCTATTTCTCAGCCTACTTGTCAGCTACTGCAGCATGTATCTTATGCTACTGATTACGATCGTCATTTTCAAAGGGAATTGATTTGCATAATGATCTTTGCCATAGTTATAATAGCCTCCTATAACTCCCTTCCTAGGCTCGGGTTTATTGCCAGCCCTAGAGTTATCATTCTGACCCCCATAGGTCTTCTATCCGTTATTATTGTTCTTGACAAAGTTTTTCCATGCATTACCAGCAAACTTGTTTGTTGTTGCTTTCTTATTAGTATCAGTTGAAAACTTACTTTTCATTCGAATTTCTTCCATGGTCCTTTCTTAGGTGCAAGAGATGATGAAGAGGAGTTGGGAATTTTCTTCCTTACTTCCTCCTTATGAGCAGAAATTTCCTTTAATTTTTTTTCCTACCTTATGGCCTTTTCTAACAACCCCTTCCATAGTGGTTGGGCTGTGAACATCCACCTCTCCTCCTATAACGGGATTCAATCCCATGATGAATTTTTGTATCCTGAACTTCTCATCAATTTGGTACTAAGGTACATACTTAAGGAGTTTTGTAAACCACTCCCAATACTCAGTTACAGTTAGCTTTCCTTGAGCTAAGTTCTGAAATTCAATCATTTTCTGATCATAGTAAAGTTGTGGCAGCCAACGTTGCCTAAAGTATCCTTTAAATTGATCCCATGTGATATTAGTTTCATCAATATTTAACTCAACCTTATGGCTGTCCCACCATGAAGATGTCTCATGGGAAAGCTGATATGCTCCCCATATTGCCTTTGTTTCTTCTAAGAAATTCCTTATTACAAAGTACTTCTCCATTTTGCTGAGCCAATTATTAGCCCCATCTCCTAATGTGGTGCCATCAAACTTGGGTGGACTTATCATTTTTATATCATTAGTGAGTTCAAAAAAATCCCTTTTTGTTCTCGGGATGGATAGGTATGTTCACATTGTTATTATCAACACCTACATTGGTGTTGTCCTCGTGAGGTGGCTGATTATTTTTGTCAAAAAATGATCTTCTTCCTCCTCATTTCCCATTACTCATTGTTCAAGTACAACCAAATGATCTTTTGTGTCCAATAAGGAAGCAAGGATCTTATCAAGTTTCTAGATAGTTCTCCATTCCTTCCTCGGGTGGAGGATTATTTGCAACATTTCCGCTTGTTCTAACCATTTTTGTTATAAGAAAATTTAATTTTCATCGGATTATGGACACAGAAAACGTCCAAGAGCTGCAACCTTCCGCTCTAATACCAAGATGTAAAATTGTTAGTGAAAATTCACAACACCCCAAATGAGTTATGGATCTACTTTTCTAAGGAAATGTCATTTGTTGTGATTGCACAACATTGAGCTTTCCCAAAGTGTGGGGCCTTTGCAAATGTTAGGAAAGCTCTCTCATGTAAGAAGGTTTTTTTATTTCCTCTTCCTAAACTACAAAACACAAGTTATTCCAGTGTAGAAACTAATCTAACCTTCCAATGACATCTAACTTCCAAGGAGATAATGAGAGGAAGAAACAAGGAAAAATAGAGCCTACACTAAAAATTGGCGGTGATACATTAGAGAAGGAAAATGTTGACCATATATCAAACTGCCATGGAAAGAAAGAGGGTGAGCAATGGAAGGATGGACAAGTGCATGTCTTGATTAGATGTGGGCCTTCAAAGATGGATTTCACACAAAAATGTTTGAAAACTCCATGAACACATCTCCAAAACCTCAATGAACATCCAAACATGCCAAATATCTATAATGAAGAGAGGAAAGAATAAACAACCCAAAATGACCAAGGATGGATAAATGCATCAAAAACACATTTTTATTGCTCCGTGTTTGCACCTTAATCATCATTTCATGGGTAAGAAAAAAAATTCTATTACGAGTATCGGGGAGGAGGTTCAAACTCCATTTTCAACCCCACCTCCCGACACTCTAAGGACACATGGAAGAAAAGAAGGGAGAGGTAGAGAATTCCTTTTGCGCCAGGATGAACAACTTTACAAAAGGAGCCAAAACTAGATTTTATCACTCAAACAGAATGAAAGAAATGAGAAAAAAGAAAATTTGATTTGAAACTTCAACCACTAACAACCCAGTGGAATGGCCGCTTTCTATTGATCCATTTAATTGACCTGCAAAATGATTGGGTTCCATGAAAATCCCATACTTTGAAGTAAATTGCTTTAGAGGCAAAATTTTAACTTTTGGAAAGCGAGAAAGAGGCCCATACTTCATTAAATTTGGTGGTTGGGGTCGTTTATGCCATTTTCCCATTCCAGAGCAGACATTTTACCATTTTTATCCTAAAAATATACATCAAAAGGAGTTTTTGAACTATTCGTTGTGTTGATAATTTCACCGTTTTCAATGATACAAAAATCGTGAAAATCGAACTCAGTGCATAAGATATGCCCCTCTCGAAGATTTAGGGCAAAAATTGGGTTCATGGGCCAAAATTTGAAATTTTTCTCTCTTTTTCAAATTGGGAAAATTTCCCAAAAATTCTCCATGCCCCGCTCCTCTCGATGACACGTGGCACCCTCTGGTTGATCCATGGCTTCAAAACAACATTTTTCCCCTTTCGCGAAAATGGGAAATTTTTCCAAAATTCTCCATGGCCCCACCACTCCAAGACACATGACACTACCTAATTAGTTGAGGCGATGCATCCCATTCTTCACTTTTGATGTTTTCACAACTTTGGAAAAATTTCCTAAATCCTCCCGGCTCCCCCAGACTCCCACTCAATTCTTGACTTAGACACATGGCATCATTTCATTAGTTAGGGCCTTAACCAATTTTGTTTCCTTTGCGGGTTCGGGTGGATTTTTTTCAATTGAGTTTTTTCCCAAAAGGGCTAAGTTCCAAAATTTACCCACAGTGGCATTGTCCTTGATGAGTTTTCCTTGGCAAAAATGCTTCCTTACCTCCATTACTTGGCTCGCTTTAGGAAAATTTCCCCTCAAACTCCGCATTGAAGCCATAACTCAAAAAATACAAGGAGTTAGGAGGACTTATTTACCTTTTTATTTTACAAAGGGGAAGGAATTATATATCGATGAAGCAATACCCTAAAAATTTTGAGTGCCTAAAATGTGTAAAAAATTTGATAATAGGCACAAAAAGGAAGCTAGTTAACCCTAAATAAGATATAGTTTATTTTGGTTAATAAGTAACATTCCCATTTTAAGACTTCAGAAACAAGGATTTTTTTTAAAAAAACACACAATGTTCTCTATTCTAAATAAAACATTATTTAGAACACACATTCCATGCCAATCAATCTCATAACAGATAACCATATGCAACTATAAATGACTTGGTGATCCACCGATCTATTCATTTCATAACTCGATGATCTACCGATCTATTTATGTTAACTTTAAGTATTGGATACTTATCGTATACTTCATATACTTAGTTTTCCTACCCTATTCTATGTATCTAGGTGATATATTTAAAGAACATATCCGAATATTTGTTACCAATAATCATCGACATCATGTTGCTTTAAACTAGGTGATTATAGGACAACGATGCTCAAAATGTCTAAGGGTATTGCGCATACTCGGTTGACCTCAGTCAACCGGATGTGCTAAGGTACCCTGAGCCATTGAAAGCTACTATCTATCCTAAACATGCCACTAACTTGACCTAGAGAGAAACTAAGTTCAAGTTCTTATTTGTGTGTAGATCTAGATGATCAATGCAGAAAGGTTTTGCCACATGTCAACTGCAACACGATATCCTTGAGAAGACCCTTGTCTTCTCGAAGGTACAGTTCCTTGCAGTTGGTGTGTGCCAACATCCTATAGAAACTTCCTCATCAAGATGTACATACCCCAAGGAGGTTATTAATAAATTATTAATTTGGATTATTACACCGATTATAGCAACCCTACTAAACCCTAATCCAACACTCCATAAGTTCTTTTCTAAATTTGATTCATTTAGTCATTAAAGAACTTCCTTAACTCATGATTTCTTTTAATGTTTGTTTTACTTGGCTTAACAATAAATATCCAAAGGATAGGTCAGCAACATCATAAGTTCCATTAAATGTAACTTAACCATTCAAGAAGGTGTAGCAACCACATAGGTCCAACTAAAGTAGACTTCATACAAAATGAAGTCCTATGATTTACAATCATATCTCCAATCCTTTTTGGTTTACATTCATTTAAGAGAGGAAGAGTCTTCCTCTAAATGATTAAGTGTCAGGGTTTATCCTTCACATTTCTATAGTTCATACTGCATGTTCATTACACATCACATTACTATGTTAAATTGTTTAGATAATAAACATCATCTTATGCAACTTTACAAGATGCATCTTATAGGGGAAATTGAACTAACTCCCTTTATCCATCTTATCAAAGGATAACTAGATAAACATATAAATAATACGAATAATATCAACAAGATAGAACTTCCATCTCCTTTATAAAAGTATGAGATAATTTACACAACCAATGTAAGTAAATCTCAACTTGCAATTCATCATTATAAACTTATATATTTACAAGACTATGCACTTTAGGCATACTGCATAACAACAACCTTCATTCTAAAAAGTATACAACTTTTCTTTTTCAATACAACTAAAGAATGAATCAGAATTCTTTACAAAGAATCAAACTTATATCAACCAATGCATCATATAAGTTTTTACCTTCTTTTATCACTTACGATGTCCATTTACAAAAATTGCTAGCACGGGTCAGTTCAATGAACTGAGCATGATAAGCACTAAGCATTAAAATGAAGTGCATTTCACTAATTGTTTTGTTAAAACAACTCTTCTTTAATGAGACAATTAATATATCATATACTAAGCATAAGTGATACCAACCAGAAAAGAAGTACAATTATAAATCTAGATCCACTTTTAAGAGAAGAGCAGAATATAATCCACAACATCTGTCTTAAAACTTAAAATTTAAATTATCCTATCAATTACTTTTAAACAAACAATAGATCTTGCCATCCCATTATTTCATAATTCTATCCTAATAGAATACAACATTTATCTTTTCTATAAGACAAAAGAAGTGTTTACAACATGGTTCATTTTAGGATGATTCATCTAAATCTTAAGAAAAGAATAAGAAGAACCATTACGTACCATACCCAAACTCAAAACATCCAAAAAACAGACATGGTTCATAGCATGAATTAACTGTTTCCTTTCAGGGATAACAATCTTATAAATTCAACATTTAAGATATACATCTAAACAGAATTCCATATCAATCCAAGAAGGTATAGAGAATCAAAACAGTCTAACTACAATTTAATTCTACTTTTACATGTTATAAGTTATCATTCAAAGATCTAAAACCAACGTTCACAAATCAAAGTAGTCCCATACATGAGTTAATCTCTACTCGAGTTCACCCAAAAATATAGAGTACAAGAGACAAAACCTACTCCTATCCATCCAAATAAAGCAAGGCTTAGTCAACAATAGTCGATCAAACAAGTATGCATTCACTTATCAGTAGAACCGACTTAGCTACTATCTTTCTACATCATTACAACAAATGATTCAAACAAAGTAGACCAACAAACCATAAAGAAATCACCATCTCATAAGAGAATCGAGTGCAGAGGAGTTCAATAAATGAACTTATCCAAACAATAGAGAAAAGGGATCTCTATTAGGAAAGGTCCATATAATTATTTGTTACATTACTTAACAAATGAATTCATGTTCAATTCAATTCAAAATGAAAAACACATTATAGTCCCAAAATAACATACTGATCCCAAGAGAATATATATTTCCTCTCTCTTTAAAAGACCCAAGAACTCATTCACTATATCCAATAAGAATAGAATCTTGAAATAGTAAGCTAACAATTTTAGAAGTATCCACGAACTCAAGGACTGAAGTCTCTTTAAAATGCTTCAACAACTTAGTACGAAGAGTAAGTAGTTTGTGATTCAAAAGAACTATACACAAAACAAATGAACGGAGAAATAATCCTTCCCTTATAAATTCAGTGTATAAGGGTAATAACTCAACCTTCCAATGAGACCCAAAACTTATTTTAAAGGATCTGAAGAGAGAGAAAGAAACCCAAAGACATTTAAGTCAGAAGATGTCCCATTCTTACCTCTAATATAACTAAAACAGAAATCCGAAACAAGACTTTCACAACCTCAAAATTGTGACAGAGGAGACTTTGTTTCAAACAAAATAGTCAACCTAGAATGCGGGTTCCTCAAACAGAGGGGAAAATAATACCCCCAAATTTTACGCCATTACCATCTCAGAGAAGACAATACAATCTTAAAAATAGAAATATCACATTCATTTAAACAAGACGTTTCCAGTTCCAAATCTTGAAGGATTACCAAACAACTCAATCAAACTATCACCCAATTTTCTTGTGAGTAAGTTGTTCCATAAAAGAATTATAAGCTTTAAAATTTTAATACAAGTATAACCCAACACAAATACGCGAACATAATCGAATTCATCGATCAATTAAAATCTCATAACACTAAAGTGCCAAATTCATGATTACATTTAGTCAACTATGAACTTCAAGCAACACTTCATAGTTATGCATTTCCAAACACCAGTTTAGAACAACACAAAGCTCCAACACAAGTTTATATCAAAACACGAAGCCCTAATACAAGATCAAACAAAACTCAAGGTTCCCATAAAGTTCAGAACCCTATATTGCAATGAAGGCCTGTTCAAAACACAACAACCTCGAATGCAAGTTCCAAAATGAAAAATAAACCCTAAAAAAAAGTTTCACATGGAAGCTTCACATGCATGACATCATTGAACTTGCATAGAGAAAGAGAGTTTCCAAAACAACATTATTTAAGCCATGGATTCATATCCAAAAATCACAAAGATTCCTAAAAGCATGCAAGTAATCAACTAGACAAATCATGTAAATATTAATAAGCATAAGAGTAGAGTTATTCTAATGAATCATTTAGAAGAAAACATGAAATCTTAATGGGTAGAGCCTATCATGCCTGATAGTTCTTCTGCCAAATCAAAGGAGACTTCCAGCCGAGCTTCCAACTCTTTTTCTCCTCCATGAAAGATCAAAAATCAAACATCTTTTCTTCCTATGCCTCATATACTTTCCTTTGATAAAAATAGACCATAGAAACAAAAATAGCTTTGAAGTGAAGGTCAAACTGCTGGTTCGAAGAACTAGATAGCTCCATGCAGAGAAAAATTTGCAATGCATGCAAAACCAAACAACCTCCCACAAACCCGCCTTCCAAGTTTCCAAGACGGTTTACACACAAAAACCGAGGTCCATCAATGCCATTAATTCCAAATTTCCCACTTATCTTTCCTTTCCACCGCCTCCTAAAATTGGTGAATGCCAATTCCATCCAAACATGCAATTCCATCTTTAGTGGAGCTTCCACATATGCCTCCACTAAAGTCAACTAGCCCCTGCCAAAATTGGCAGTACCACCATCCATTAAACCCTATCAACTCACTTAAATGCCATTGGAACCATTTCCTTAGAGATGCACCCTTAAGCTCCCTTTCAATAGTTTAGGATGGATCCCATAAAACTTAGGTTAGTCTAGCAATAACCACCTTAGGTCTTAAAACATTGCCAATAGTAATTCCCACCTTAGGTTAGATTAAATTCATAACCATTTAGTATTAGGTATTAGTTAAAATAGCCTAGCATTACTTTAGTAATCTCTCCCATATTCATTTAGCACAAATCTTAGGTTAGGATGCCAACCCAACAAAATAGAATAAGAGGCTTAGATTAGAATGAAATCCAAATAAGTAGATGTAGCTAGAACATAGGTGTTCTTACCTAGCTTAGGATATTGTTAGGATAATCTTTTGGTTTTTGGACTCCGAATTCCTCCTTTGTCATAAAATAAATTGAATTTTGTTTACGTCCGTTATGTCCTACCATGATCAATCCCCAAAGACCCAGCACAAATATACAAATTTGAATGAAAACACGTTCCCTTAAGACCAAAGAATTTGTAACATACAAATTTCAGTCCGTTATGTCCCTCAAACTACTGAATGTCAATTTACCATTCAGTCTATGAAGAAGATTTAAAACATTCCTTGGATCATTGAAATTGATCCAAGGATGAGTCAAAAATAGGAATAAGTCTGCAACTCTTAAAGCCATATTGCAGCTTACCTTTCCAAAGTGAAAATGAATTCTTGAAAGCCATACTATTTTAGTCTAATGATTTTAATAACAAAATGATTTATCCATATCAAGCATTATCTTCAACAGTCAAAATAACACACCTTTATCAATAAAATTATATGTCAATGCTTGAAATGTAAAGGAGGAATATAACAATTGTCAAGGGTGTTACAGAAAGGGTGCAAAAATGACCATAATTTGACTCAAGCTCAAACAGCTCGCCGAGCACTTGGTGAGCTCACGTTATACATAAGTAGATTTGGCCCTCTAAATGGCTTGGTTGAGCCAAAATCAAGTTCATTTAAGTGGGATCATAGGTTGAATTTTATGAGTGGAGCCATGTTAAATCCATGGATTTTGAACTCAAGAATTGAAGAATGAGTCGTTAAGAAAATGACTCACATTTCAAAAGAGGTTAGAAAGCTCGAGTAGTCAAGCTAAGATGAATTTAATAAGGAAGCTCGAGTTGAGCTCGAGGTAATTGGCATCTCCAAGGTACCCACAATGTTCATCGAATAGCAAGCCGTTCGGGTTAGGATGGCTCATAATGAGAAATATACAATATGTGTGACTCGTGCAAGTTAAAAAGGGCCAATCTGATCGGTGGGAGGTTATGGCTCATTTTTAGAGCATATCAGCTTAACCCATAGCTAAAAGTGTAAATGGTTGGAAGACTCAAAACGTGGCTTGAAGGATTTTGTGACAAATCTATTATGGGACTAGGTCAAATGGCTTAACATCGAGCAAAAAATATGGTCACACACGAGACAAAGGAAGGATATCGATCACTATGAGGTGAGGAAATAGAATATGACCTGTTGAGTTCAACACAATGCATGGTGTCTATGGGACCAAGGTGGGAGTTCATTCGGTAGTATATAGTGAACTAGATGAGATAGTTGAGCCGGAGCGGAGGAATGGAGATCGAGTGGTTTTAATAGCTTGTGGTAGCTCATGGGGGCCTAGGTTATGAATAGTCAAGCTCAAAAAAGTAGTTACAACATAGGAAGCTTCGGGATTATAAGCGGTGGCACTAGTAGTGTTGGACGAGTTCTTTTGTGGCTTTTTGAGGCATGCATATAGTTTAGTGTCACAAGCATTAACGAGGTGAACTTCCAGCTAACTCAGATTAGGGCTCAATAAATAGGTGGAGTATAGATGAGTTACACACATAAGATCATGTAGAGTAAGGAGTTTGATGTCATTTGAAATGGAAAAAATTGATTAGCGGCGAGCTCTATGAAAGAAACAACCAAGTTCCAAAGCTCGAGAATCTTGCAAGGCATGTCCGATGGATGTCAAAGATCACCAATACATTGTGGTAAGGAGTGAGAAACATGGAGATCTTGGTGTTCATGCTTGAGGGATTTAATTGTTTCACTAAACATTGGTCGTAGCATGTTGGGAAAGTTACTCGGCATTGGAGTGTTGAAATAACTCACCAATGTCAATTGAAATACGATCTCATGAGATATGAAGTTTGCATAATGAGATCGGAGAAGGTAAGTTTAATGGGCCAAGTGAATATTTAGAAATAAATGTAAACCCAGCTGGTGCGATGATAGAAATCATTGAGCTCTTCACTGACATCATTCAAGTCGACATCCATTCATGGAAGGATTCGTAATGAAGGAAGCTAGAGCCTACTAGGTAGAAACGATAGAAGGCTATTGAAGACACCAAAAATGGGTTATACTCCCCTTTAAACCCCATTAATTAAATTAACCATAACCTACCTATTCATATCCCATTGTGCACATGATAATTAAATTAATTATCTTAATTAAACTAATTAATATCCTAATTTAACCACCTCACCTAGACACCTCACTCTATGACCTACTAAAATATCATTAATGACTTAAGACCAAGTCTAAAACTATCCTAACTAACTAGTACTTAGTCTAAAACCTAGACTTAACTCCTAGTAACAAACCTAAAAGGACTCCCACTTATCTTTCCATGATCTATCACTCGAGACTTAGTAGAAGGTTAGAGATCATGCCAAAAATAACAACAATCTAGCTATTTTTGGCCAACCTAGATATTCTCACCTTAACCAACACTAGTTATATCTTAACCGATGTCAATCACCTAGCCGTTAAATACATTTCCAAAATCCTTTGCCCAGGTTGGTCAATTCATTTAGGATCTCATTTCTTCCAGAGACTTGGAGCACTCAAATTTCTTTAACACTCGGAAAAATAAGACACACAGGAGCACTACCAACATCGATCACCATTCATCATTCTCTTCACAATCATAGATTCACAATAGAGAAGCATGAAGGTTTGAACTTCCGGGCATGAATACAACAACTCTTCTCTTTGGATTTCTACTATCACCGTCTTCATCACCTATGTTCTCGATATAATTTCTAGTAAGTATTCAACATCTCTATATTGAATCTCTAGTTTCCTTGTGTAGATTTATTAATTAATATTTGTATTGGATTTCTCTCCACATCCATATACTTATTTCCTCCCATCAACCCATCACCTGATCATACCCAGATGTTTCACCCATTTTCACCCTCTCCTAATCATCTCTGAATCCTCAAGACCATTTTACAACCCCACTCTCACCATTTCCAACCTTTGTGTAATCTCAGGGAGTCTAAAAACCGCATTTTAACAAATTTTTGCTAATTTCCCCTACTTGATGTCGATTATCTAGCTGATTTCGACCACTTTGACTAACTAGCATTGGTCACTTAGCCGACACCGGTTATTGTGTGCATCGATATATCTCGGACCAACGAGATAATAACTAGTTCCCAATGGCCTAGAACCATTTCTAATCCTTACCATACCTTACCCAGAGTGTGTAATAAACCAACAACTCAACACTAGCCAGTCAACCCTCCCATTTTGACCTTAAACAACCTTTTGAACGACCTTTCTCATTTTTTTGTACTAGATACCTAAATCATTTCAATTCCAATAGGATCTTTACTTCATGTATGATTTAAATAACATTAATATTGTTATATAAAAGTGGATTGACCCGTGTTCGGAAGTATCATGCTTCTCGGATCTAGCTTATGCTAGGAAATCTACTCATTTTTGTTTAACTCTATTTGGTGGTATTATTTTACATTTACAGGTAGTTCCTCCTAGCCAAAAGGGAGCTCTTGTAATCAACTTGGATCAGGAAATCAGAACATGCACACACCTTCAACCAACATTACAAACAGGTATTCCTCCTTGGCCCACTACCCTTATCTGTTTCATTAATTTTCTAAGAATTTGGTGAAACATTTTGGCATGCCCGGTGGGACCCATCAGGGGTTCCTTTGCATTTTTTCATTCCTAGGTGAAATTGTGTGTTTATTTCCCTTTGAAAAGTATTCACATTAATTTTCTTCTCTAGAATATTCTCCTTGATATTGTCTAAAAGAAATCATACTTTTAGTGCTTTAAAAAGAACACCAATTCCTTTTATTGCATTACATTAGTGAAAGAACATCCCTCTTCCTATTCTCCATTTGTTACATCAAATGTAAATGTGGATTTGGGCTTAAACACTTGAATTTCATTCTGGTTTGCTACATTTTAGCTCACATTAATTTGAGGGCAACATATACACTAGAAGTCATGCCCAACTGATGGTTGAATAATTTAATTGTATTTCACTTGCACACACTCTCTCTATACCAAACCACTTACATAATTTACACATATGTTTAAACATCCTCCTACCTATAAGAAGTTGTCAACGATCACACGATCAAAGGATCCATAGTGGCCACCCAACTGGTTTCTCTGTCTAATCATTATATCAGAGAAAGGACCGCCCCCGCGAAAACATTACCTAAAACCACCCTTAGATCTTGGCTTTTCATAGGACACCTTCTATTGAACCAAAAATTATGTTCTATTCATGAGTCATTCTTAAATAGCATAAGATAAAACATAAAATTCACCCATAGGATTTCATGTTTCTTAACTTTTTCTTGATTTGTGTTTTGAGTTGTGAGGATGTGTTCTCCATTTTTTCTTTCTTCCTTTCACACTCCACAATTATAGTTGGTGTATTCTAACTTTTTCTGAGTGTGTTAGGGTCCATCACTATCATACTCAAGTTTTTGGGTTGATATTTTACCTGATCTAAGTCAAAAAAATCAACTTTCTCCATCTTTTCAAATTTCATAGTGATCGGAATTGATCCAGTGACCGCATCGGTTTACCTAACCGTTGTCGGTTATCTACTTTTTGGTCATTTTACCAAAACAACACTCACCACATTTTCTGTTCTTTCTGAAGTTCCTCAGACATATCATCATACCCCTGGATCTTTAAAATCACTTTCAGATCCAGTTTTGTCTCATTTTCATTAGTTATTTCCCCATTTGCAAAACTTTTGATTTCCTACAATAACTAGTATTGGTTAACCTAAATGGCATCAGTCACCCTATCAACTTCATTAATTGACTCAACTGTCATCATTTCCTTTTTTAATTTTTAATTAAAACAACACCTGTTTTAACCCCCGTGTATCGTTTTTTCTCCATTTCTTTTGTTTTTCTATGTCATTTATAGAGAACAAATTACCAAGCCTACACCAACTCACATGGTTTTGACTCATAGTCAAGCCAACGCCCTTTTATTTCACACAAGCCTTCAGATGTTCCCACCTAGCCCATCACTACCTTCCATCCTATCACCTATGGATCCTACTCACCCATTATCATTAGTACTGGTGACGAGGAGTTCACAAGACTCCTTGACCATAACCCTACTTCCTTACAACATTATCTTTCCCATTCATCTACTCAAGATTAATCGGGACAAGTATTGGTATACAACATGCCTATTTCCATCCCCCTACCCTGCGCTCCCACTTTCACCTCGGCTAGTACTAATGCGGCCTTACCTTCGTCCACCTTAATTCCCCTAGTATCCCAACTTGACCCCACATCATAATATTTTTGGAAATCATACTCTATTCCAAAACATCATCCTCTCCATCACGCAGTCTTTACCTCTAATCACTACAAGGATTACTACATCCACCCCACCTACTTACACATATCACCAAAAACCACCTATCTCGTTTATCACCTATTCGAATATTTATTTCCCGCATCTATTCCCCCTTACAGTTCTTATACTCAGCACCACCATATCTTTGTAATTCTGTCCACATCATACATTCATCATCAACCCCCTTATACTATAGGGGGTGCCCAATCATCACAACCTACCAATGACCTTATTAAAATGATGATGGAAAATATGTAAACATTAGAAGCATCAGTTTTTGGCTCTTGTAACTCTTTAACATACGATGAAATTTATAATGAGCCCATTCATCCATATCCTACACATTGGGAAATTCCCAAATTCAACCCGTTAAAAAAAACACGCACCAACACTTACGGTATTTCAAACATGGGTGCTATTTAATCACTCATGATGATGCTCTACTCTTACGCAGACATTCCCTATGTCCTTGACAGGACCTGCATTAGATTGGTATAGTGGTTTACCTCGACATTCCATTTATTCATTCAACCAAGTGGCTCAAGCCTTCCTAGACCATTTTTCAATCAATATTGTCAAGAAGGTCACCATGACCGACTTGTACTCAACATGACAATATGACAATGAGTCTATCACATATTTTGTTGCTCGTTGGCGAAGCCTCATCAACCAACTTACATTCCAGCTACCTCAAACCGAGCTTATAGAGTTGTTCACTAGGGCTTGTGCCAGGCACATCTCACCAACTCTCCAAGTCTAAACCTTCCGTACCTTTGATGAAGTGTTCACCATAACTATAAAGCTTGAAATCATGTCATAGAAGAGAATAAAATTCAATTGCATAACAAAAATGCTGCATTCAAATCCAATGATGCTTCTTCCTCTTCAAAACCAAAAAAATTCTAAAGCCAAAGGATTTTCCAACGCGGTAGTTTTAAAAGCTGGCCCATCTCACCCATCTAATCAATCGAAACCTTCTTCCAACCTTTCTCCCATTCAAGATTTCTAGTTCAGGCGAGAGAAATGAAAATACACTCCAATCGGGAGCCTTATTCTTCAGTATTAGAAAAACTTCTTAAAGCTGGAGAAATTGCTCTACCTACCATAAAAACCCCATACCGGTTTTTACCCCTGCTCATCCTATACCAAAGCATGGTACAAAGAACATGACTATTACAACTATTATTGTGTTAAATTCCATAGCGATGGTAATTATATAACCTTAAAAAACATTGTCTAGGAAATGTTACACAATGAAGATCTTGTGTTGGACAATCCAAATGCACCAAACTAATAAGAACTTGCATATCTTCAAGAATCTGTTCCCTAACCATACCCCGTCATCTAACCAAACCGGTGAACCTTCAACTAATGAAAGTAATGTCTGTGAGGTCCATGTTGTGTTTGACATCGTACATTACCCTTCTACAATTTAATCATATCCCCTCCATCAATGATATTCTAGCATAAGATCCTTTACCCACAGAGGATCCTATTTCATCTACTCCTTCATCCACAAAAGAGTCCCTTTTATCTCCCCATTCACCCACTAAGGAGACCCTACTTTCTATTGATGCCATTTCATTACTCCCCTGTGAAACTAATGAAAAATTTGTGGTATTAACTATCCTACCCACGTGAGAGTCATGCTCACCTCCCTCTCCACCAAAAGAAGAACCTACCTCATCCCACCTGTCATCTCCCCTACCAATAGGGGATCCTTTAGATGTGCCATTGCTTGTCGATGACAATTTCCCATTATCGTTCTAGGACCCCGTTGATATGCTCTCAACTCTCTTACTCACAGAGTCTAAAGTCAACCAGTTCCCTATCTCACAAACATATTTTACATGGATTGCTACTAAACCAATGTCATCTCCTCTTAAAACAATTTTTCTTCACACCTGAAAAACCACTTAGATTACGTTGATGATTTCATCCTTTGGGGATGTCTCCAGCTACCCTTTTAAACCCAAATGCAAATATCACCTGCTGAGACCTCCACGATTTATCCAAAGGTATTTCATATAACCAAATCAACCATGACCATGCCTATTGAAACAACCTCTTCTTCATCACCCTCACCTAAATCCAAACCTTTACAAACAACTAAACCTATTCCTATGCCTAAGAACCTACCTGTATCTACACCTTACCCTACATCCAGAGCCATCACCACATTGGGTGTCATGCCAACATCAAGCCTAGTACACCCTCATGTCAAATTGGACTTAGCCACATCTTCACAAACCCATGCAAAAACTATTCCTCCACCTAAAAGGAAGACCCAACCTTCTAAGACACATACACTAGGTTTTTCCCTACTCCTCTATCACCTTCACCATTGCCCTCCATCCTAGGACCTCACCTATCGACCTTGGCCAAGAAACCTCCTATCCAAGGCAAACCAAAAGCACAACAACCCGCCTCTTCATCATGACCTTTTATCACACCCAACTTACCTGCACAACGCACACCTTCGTCATTACCCACATATTTCTTACCACCTATACCCCCACCACATATAGTAACCCCATCAATACCTATGAGATTTCATTCTCTTCAACCCATATATTCCGCCTTTCCTCTACCAAAGAACCTTCACCACGCATCCTTTATCACCTTGGCTAACTCATCCTCTTCTACCATCTGCCTTCCCTTCCACATCGCTTACTCCTTCCTCACCTTTACCCAGGAAGGTTCAACTAAAATTGAAAAACCCACTACCCTCCAAAGAGGTAGTTAAGCCTACAATACCTTCTATCGCTAGTTCATCTACTACACCTTTACCCAAGTAGGTACAATCAAAACCTAAAATAGTAAAACCTACCAAAATAGTGGTCAAATCTATTTCACCTCCAATTCCACCTCTCATGATGCCTCTCCCACCAAAATCACCCACACTTCAATCCAGACCCACACTCACCTCACATTGTGATCCATTAGCAGGGTCTTACGCCAACATTCTAGCTAACCTTTTAGAGACCTCTATCATCACATTGCCACCCCTTAGACCTTACGACCCACTCAAACCCAAACCAAAAGGGTTTGATGATACTAAAATTTGTGCCTACCATTGTGTGCCAGGGAATGATGTAGAAAATTGTAAGGATCTAAAAACCATTCTTCTCCAACTTTTTCCTCTAATTTTTTTTTTAATGATGATGATATTTTAGACAAGGACCATGTTCCCCCTTCACCTATCACTACACACCCTCATCCCTTACCTATCCAGTGACCTTCATCTCCACCTCCATAACCCATTTATCCTCCTCCAAAATTTGAGATCAACATGGTCTGCATAAGAGAGTTAGCCAAACCTCCGCCTAAATGTAAATGCACTACTTTCTTTGCACAACACCAGTATATGCCCTCATCATTATATTTCCCATCTTGTTGCTACACTTATCATGACTCAGTTGATCCCTCACCCCATATTAATATGGTTAGCATTTCCATTGCACCTAGAAAGATAAAGGAAAGGAGAAAGCAACTAGCCCATCCACCAATCATGTGCCCAATATACCATCTACACCCACACCAAGAATTACCATTTGGGGACCCACATACCCTATTTCTGATGGGGTCGCCCATCGTACAATGATAAAACAATTGCACCAATCCCCTCTAAAAATGTCTTTGTACAACCTTTTCTAAACTTCTGAATCCCATCGACAAGCCCTTATGGAGGTTCTACAATTAATTGAGATTTTACCTAATGACCCTATGCTCAAGGCTTCCATTAGCACCCCTCACCATGTGGCTTCACTCATTAATTCATCCCCTTCTTGTACTCCTGCTATCACTCATCAAGTAGTCGCGCTCAGTTTCTATGACAATGAGATTGTACCTTTCCACTAAGATGATCCTAATCCCTCCTTTTTCATTTCTATTTACATTGATAATATATGTGTTCAACATGTTATGATCGATGGTGGTGCCAACATCAACATCATCTCCTCCCATACGTACAACCAAATGTGCATCCCTACCAATTGCATGCATAATAACCTAGTTATGTTGCATTCATTCAATGATGCCATCACTTCCACCCTTGGCACCATCATTCTCCACATTTGTGTGGGCCCCGTACTATTCCGAAATTGTTCTATTTCTTAGAGGGGGAATTCTAGTATAACTTGTTGCTTGGTTGACCTTGGATCTATATCATGGGTTGTGTCCCTTCAACCTTACATCATTGTGTAAAATTTGAACATGAAGGACATAACTATACCATTCCAGCTGAACCGTCACCATTCAAAACTTGTAACATGTTGTACTAACCTAATGATATGTGTGTGTACCAGTTAAGGAATCTACCACCGCTGCCACTTCTCCTTCACCCATAGCCCCATTCAAAATGTTGTCACTACCTTTCCTACACCTAAATCCGTTATTCCCACTACCATTGTAGCCTCTACACTGACCCATCAGCTACCCCATCTACTTCTCAATCAAACAATCATTCTTCTTCCCAATCACCTAGTGATTCATCCATTACCACTACCCATATACCAACTACTCGATCCCTTAGAAGGTGTTTTTCAATGTCTCACTCTGGGGGAGTATCACCTATACAACATCGACACATTCCTTACTCCTCAAGAGTATGGAAACCTTCACCAACATCCTTGCTATGATCACCGCATAGGTGATGTTTTCCTTTATGGTCCTCCCCACATTTGTACCAACTTAACATATAGGGGACTTAATACTTCTACCTACTCGCCTGAACCACCTTCCCAAACGTGACCATTTTCATTTCCCCTTCAATCTCTCATCAATTGTTGCTTCACCCACACTTTCTTCCATCATTGTGCATGGAAAGGATTTGGATTTAGGTTCTATGAATAGGTCCACCATCTTTGCTACCCATGTACCACTCGTAAACATAAAGACTATAGTGGTGTTGGATTTTCCAAACCATCTTCTAAGAAGGCCCACGTCGAACTCATTGAGGACAACAACCTTCCTTCACTCCATCTACCATCTTCACCACCTTCACCTACGAGTCTCTGGATCTAGAATCCATTCCTCCTAAATATTTATCTCGTGAACACAATTTCCTTGGGACCTCTAACTTATCAACGAGATGGCAAGGTCCCCTCTTCTCTTCCCTTCCTGTATCCTGACATGATCGATGATGATACACCTTTTATTAACATCATTCAATGTCAAGATGATGAGTCTATTCTCACCTACCTTAGTGCGGAAGATTCCTATATTCACTGGTCATTTCCTTCTAAGACATAAACCATGTTAAATGAATCAACCATTGAAATCAATATTAACACTTAGGATGACCTGTACATTCTAAAGATAGGCCAATCTTTAGATGTCGCTAAACAAGAATCTTTTACTTCTTTCCTCTAGGATCATAGCAATACTTTTGCTTGGTCCTACGCTGATATGCCCAATATTGAACCAAACATTGTGGTCCAAAATATCATAACTATTCCTGAAGCCAAACCCATAAAATAGAAGCTATGGAAAATGCATCCTCACATTGCCCTTCTTATCAAAGAATAACTTCAATGCCTTCTTTCGGTTTCCTTCATCCTAACCATTGATTATCCCCAATGGATCTCTAACATCGTTCCTATCATAAAAGTGGTAGGGGACTTCGCATTTGTATGAATTTCCATGAACTTAACTTAGCTTTCCGTAAACATGACTTTCCTCTACCTAGTAAATATGAACTAGTTGATCTTACCACCAGCCATGAGATGTTATCACTCATGGATGGTTTCTCAGTTATAACCAAATATTACTCATCCCGGAAGATAAATAAAAACCACCTTCATCACTCCTTGGGGGACCTTCTGCTATTGAGTCATGCCCTTTTTCCTTAAGAACGTTGGTACTATATATCAACGGGCTATGAATTATATCTTTCATGACATCATGCATCACATATTGGAAGATTACGTTGACGATATCCTTTCTAAATCTAAACATTGGGCTAAACCCTTACCCTCCTTAAGGTAATATTTGACCATCTCATCAAGTATTGTGTTCTCCTTTAACCTAAGAAGTGTGTCTTCACTATTATCTCTGGCAAGATCCTTGGTTTTATCATTTCTTTACATGGAATTTAAGTCAATCCTACTAAAATAAAGGCTATTCTCAAAATTCCTCCACCTACTAACCTTCATCAACTTCATAGTTTGCAAGGAAAGTTGTAATCTATTCATCTCTTTATTTCGCACTTTTCTCGACTTCTGCCATCATTTCATCATCTCCTCAAAAGGATGTTTCCTTCAAATGGGATGATGAATGTGAAAAAATCCTTTGAAGCCTTAAAAAATACCTCCTCTAACCACCTATGCTCATTCCCCCTAAGGATGACCAACCATTTTACCTTTACATTTATTCTACTGATCATTCCTTAGGTGTCATGCTCTCTCATCATGATGAGCAACATAGGGAGCAAGCGGTTTATTATATAAGTTGTATGCTTCTAGAATACGAAACTAGATACACCCACACCAAAAACTCTACTTAGCCTTATTTTTTTCACCACTACTAAACTGCGTCATTACCTACTTAACCACAAAACATATGTTATCACCAATACGAACCCCTTACATTACATATACGCCAAGCCTTACCAACATCAACAAGATGCACGTTGGATTATTCTTCTTATAGACCTAGAACTCAAATTCATCCATCAAAAATTTGTCAAAGGAAAAACTATCACTGACCAACTTGTAGACACACCTCTCTCCGAATCAATCCTCTAACTTTAATTTCCTAGACAAATCCATTGCTACCCTCTCTTTGGACGATACCATTTACTAGATGACCTTATTCTTTGATGGTTCCAAATTTCAGCATGGGGGTGGTGCTGGAATTATCCTCATTCCTCTTGATGGTGAACCTATGCCATTATATTTCAAACTATATTTTGATTGTACTAACAATATCACCAAATATGAAGCACTCGTATTAGGCCTTCAAACCACCATTGCTTTGGACATTAAGTCAATTAAAATATTTGGTGACTCTCAGCTAGTTGTAAACCAAGTTAATGGTATATACCAGTGTCATAACAAAATACTTCAAAAGTATAAGCATCATGTAGACATACTTTTAACTACCTTTGATTGTTATGAACTTCAAACCACCACGCGTTCCACTAATAAATTTGTGGACACCATGGCCTGTCTTTCTTCTCAAATACCTTCTTCACCCTCTGACTCAAAAATATTTGTCATAGTACAAAGGCTACAATCACCTTCCTATCTATTTTGAGACATCAACCTTTTCGGAACCATTGAAACTGACCCATGTGACCTTTGGTATAAGCAATTTGTTGACTACCTTTCCCTTTCAATTCTACCTCCAAACCTTACTTGCAATGGACAATGAGCCTTTCTCAAAAGTGTCTCTCACCGGTCATCATGGGTGGTAGTCTCTATAAACATGTCTTTGAAAACATCCTCTTCCTATGCCTTATAAGTTATCAAATTATTTACACCATTAAGTAAGTTCATGATGGAATTTATGGAGGTCATTTCGGTGGTTTAGTTGTCACTAAACACATCCTCCACTTGGGCTATTACTAGACAACCTTAAAACATGATTGTTGTGACTATGTCAAGCATTGTGTAAAGTGCTAACAACATGTTAATCTTCATTACACCCCTAGTCATGCCTTACATGTCACATGAGACATTTTTCCTTTCTCTTAATGGGGCTTGGATCTTTTTAGAGAGATCAATCCTCATTCTTCCAAACATCATCAATGGATTATTACCGCTACTGAATACTATAATAAATGGGTAGAAGCCATACCTCTTATTTTTTCCAAAAGATAAGAAAATATGTGAATTCATCAACCATCACATCATTTGCCACTTTGGTGTTCCTCATCATCTCATCTCTGATAACAAAAAACAACTCAAAAATAAAACCATAAAAACTTTGTGATTCCTTTGGCATTCAACTCAGTTTTCTTCACCCTATTACCCTCAAACCAATGGCAAAGATGAATCAACCAACAAAACCTTAAACAAAATTCTTATGAAAGTTGTTGACAATACTGGAAAGGATTGGCATATGCACATTCCTTTTTCCTTATGGGCTTATCACACTAGTATTCATACTTCAACTGCTGCCACACCTTTCTCTCTGGTCTATGGTATAGAGGTTGTTCTACCTCTTGAAGTTTAGATTCCGTCTCTTCGTATCTCACTTAAAGAGATGCTCAACGATGATGACTTTCACCAAGACCATTTGGCACAACTTGAGTTATTAGATGAACATTGTCTCAATGCTCTCGATCATCTCCAAATCTACCAAAAATGTATCAAACGTGCCTACAATAAATGTGTCCAAAAATGAACGTTCTAGGTATGTGACCTCGTCCCGAGCGAAAATCAGCATGTAAAAAAGAAGAGAAAAAATAAACGGGGAAAATTTTGTCATGATTGGCTTAGACCTTATATTGTTATTCATACCTATGGATTAGGTGCTTATCATCTATCTTCACTTGAAGGTAAAACTGAACCTGAGCCCTTCAATGATTTGAATCTTCAACCATTCTATTGTTGGATCAAGTCCTATATCACTTTCTATCAATTAAACACTTGTCTCTTGAGCACCATTCACCTTTCATTTACCTATTTTACGGGTCAACAACTAAACAACAATCACGTGACTAACCATCACCTTTCAACCTTATCATCAATATGAGTACCATGACTTTATTCATGACATGACTCTCATGGATAATTTTTGTCTCATACAAGATGGAATCCCATTTTTCATTCATCAATTAAACCCTTTCTTTCATAGTTAGCCTTTGTGTGCTATGATTTTTTCTGCAACACAAGAGCCTATCGGTCTCTATAGTCTTGTCCATGACCTAAAAGTCCAAAGCAAAAAAATTTCAAAAGTAAAATGGGATTCAACTCCTTGAGTCAAACTTCAAGCAAAAAGATGACTCCCTCAAAAAGGACATCTACTACATCTATCTCACTGCTATAAGTAGACTACTCCCTCAAAGGACATCTACACAAAGCTAACCATATTATACATAGTCTATCATAATAAGAAGACTATTCTTGCAAACAATAAAAAAATATTCAAAAGCTTCTCACATCGATCAGCTTCACGAAGACCTAAAGGAGAAAATCTACTCATCCCACATAGACTTCCCACATTATTAGTCTATAAAAACAAAAGAAAAAGAAAAAAGGAAAAGATTAAATTTTTCGTCATGGAATTTCCTACATTGATCTTGGGTCTATTACCAAATAGGAATGTTGTTTCAAACTAGGTTATGCTAAAACCAACCTTTTTTCACCTCATCACCTTTTTCACCCTAATTTTATGCCCACTCAAGGGATACACCATAAATGTGATATTTTGTGATTATGTGACTTTCTTCACCCTTAAAATAGTCAACCAGAAATGCCTTTAGGGTCTTACATTCATAAGACCACCTCGGGTATGGTAGAATTTTTATGGTTCTTACCAATTAGGTGGCACTTTTGGTCACTTCTTACCCTTAACCTTCTTCATTACTTGTTTATTCTCCTATACAAGACTAGACCATTGACACCCACATTTTAAGAATTCCTCTTTCGCCAACATCACCATGCCTAACTGACCTAAACTCAACCATGCCTAAAATCACCTAAACATAACCATGCCTAAATGACCTAGACTCAAAACATGCCTAAAACCTACCGACCCATTCATCTATCCTCATCATATTCTTCCCTAGCTTATGGGAGAACTTCATCGGCTTTGAGGCCCCTTTTTGACGGGCTATGTCGGTAACACTTCAAGGGAATGGGGCCCTTGGAGGTTATCTCAGCCACTCTTTACCCTAACCTATTTTCCCCCATTTTCCTATTCACATTATACCTTAGCTAATTTCCATTTTCTACAACACTTGGAAATTAATACAAACATGCATACCTACCATTTCATCACATCATACATCAATCAATTCACCATTCCATGATATCAAATATTTGGAAGTTTAAACCATAACATAAATATACATCATCATTTATTTTCCATACTACCAATAACATGGAAATTAAATCAAACCCAACAACATGACCAAATCATACCTAACTGACCTAAAACTCCATCATGCCTAACTGACCTAAAACTCCACCATGCCTAATTGACCTAACTCAATCATGCCTAAATGACCTAGAATCCACCATGCCTAACTGACCTAACTCAACCATGCCTAAATGACCTAAACTCAATCATGCCTAACTCACTTATGCTCAATCATGCCTAAATGACCTCGACTCAATTATGCCTAACTAACCTAGACTCTATCATGCCTACATGACCTCGACTCAATCATTCCTAATTCACATAGTTTCCATCAATATATAATAACAATGGAAATTAAAAACATAGTTACATCATCCATATAATAAATATTATCATCTATCTAGCTAGGAAAAATTTGTGTGTCAATAATACACATATACACGATACAAATACATATAAGTATCTCAAATTGCTTAGATACAACCTCATTATCTTTGACACATAGGCTAGTATAAAAACCAAAAAAAAAAACTCTCATATATAGCCTCAATATCTTCGGCATGTTGGCGGTATATATATTAAAATATAAAAAAATCATACCAAGTTGTTAATCATCACCCCACCTCATATCCTTGGGACGCCTCACTGTCTCCTCCTCCCAACTTGTCTTCTTCCTTACCAACATCTCCCCACCCTCCGGGTTGCTCGGTCTAATCTCCACTGCCCTCGGCTAGGCCTAGCCTATGTGAACTAGTATGCTCACCTTGACCCTATCTCTAGGCTCGCCATCCCTCTGTGCTCTTTGAACTATGAGTGCAAGATCTCTTCCTCTCACTCGGAGCCTCTTGGGATATGTAATCAGCATAGGAAGGAACATATATCCCAATAATAATAAGGTGACCTTGATAAAAACATGTGTCATTCAGGGTATCCCTAAACCTCACCATAGTCATCATCTGAGGTGGTGCCATAGGTCTCAATGTAACTTTGTGTGTGCCTGTCTTGCAAATATTGGCCTAGGTCCTTATACATGTGATCCACTATACCATGGGACCTTGTCCCACTACTCACTGCTTGCCTATAGTATGGGACCATGTCCTTAAACCTATGGAGGTACATGTGCTATAACCTAGGCCTGTAAGTCCACAACCTATTCCTGTGTAGTGTCCAGATGGCCCTATAAACCTACTACCTGTGTTTGTAAGGCAGCCACCTTAACTCCATCCCCATCACTGCCCTGTGTGGGTTCCTGTAACTAGGCTAACTAAGTCTATAAGGTTGTCACATTGGCCTACGGGGTGGCCACCTACATATGAGATGTTATCAATTGACTCGACCCACCTGTGAGATGTGTCTGAATGGTGACCACCTACCCCTATAAAGCATCTCTCTGTACTGTCACAGTAGCAAGATCAGGCTACCCTGGTCTTAGTGGTGCCATCCATCACAATGTTTCCCACCACTTCCTATAACCATTAGTGATTCTAGTGTCATCAATCCACCTATCCACTTGCTACTTCTTCTACCCCGTTAGCACACTCGGTCATGGTGATACATGAGTCTCTCCACTTCATCTCTCCGATACTTTAGGAAAGGTGGAGGCACATCCTGTGGTAGCCAAAAATGTTGTCTAACCTTATCCATGGGTATCATCTCATGCTCACTGAAACGTCACCCTTATATCCACCTCAATAGCTAAAGCTCCTCTAGCTCCTCCATCATGCCTCTATAAGATGGAAATCCAACATCGAGACCTCTAAAAATGTCAATTCCTAATAGGTCCTCCAGTAGTCTCCTATAGTATACAACATCATATGTGGCCCTAGCCACCCTATGTTACCCACCAACTAGTACCCACCGTCTATATCCAACTCTGAGAAATCCACCCCTGAACCAATCATGTCACGAAAAAACCCACTGGGTGCATGCACACAATATGCTCATATGCCTAGCAATGTAGTAAAAAGGTGCAACACAAACTAAACCACCGCAATATCCCATAGGCCCATAGCTCCCTATATAGCTGCACTAGGACTCTCGATGTCTAGAAAAAGTAGTAGATCCTCTCCTCCATCATATCCTGGAGCACTCCCATCAGTGCTCATGGGAATCTCCCACCCTCAGCATCTGGTAAGGAGAAGCAACATATTACCTCCATCATCAATACAACTAGCCTCATCTCCTGAGGATGGGTTGCATACATGTCTCCATAACTAAGGCTCATGCTATGATACCTCATCTATCCTAGCACCTCCCGAAACAACCTTTATCAGCTCCACTAATGTCTTTGAAAAAATAGAATACACTTGAACCCCCAAAAATTGGTAACCGTAGGATCTTGTACACATCCTCTAGGGTGACATTCATCTCACTTGTCGGTAAATGAAATGTTTTGGTCACTAAATCCCATCTATCGATGAGCATGACCATCAAACTAGGATCTCAAGCTATACGCCTATAGCGTTGGATCCCAATTAGTCCAACATCATTCATATGCTCCCACTCCTCTGTAGTCATGTTGGACCACATCTATACCAACAGAGGTGGTACTCTATCCCGCATCCTCAACTGGTCCCTAGCTTACATCCAATAACCCACAACATTGTTAAGACCTGACTACCTCCAATTACCTATTAACCCCAAACCCTACCCAATCACATCAATCATGCTTACCCTCTTTACCTAATTCACCTACATGCCTACCAACCCTTATCATTATTACCCATTCCCTTAGTTCAATTCACCTACTTACCTATCCCATATCACCAAAAATCATATTTTACCCTTATCCCTCTACATACACTCTTTACTTTCCCCTTCTTTACCCATTTTCCTTTCATACCTAGCCCTTCTTACCCATGTTATTCATTCATCCTAACCAATTCGATCATCTTGATCATCACCGCTTTTCCTTAAGCTGTCATAAGTTCCATTTAACTAGTGTCGATCACCTAGGACCTAACCGATACTAACCAAAGCCAATCGACGTCGACCAAACCTAGGGCGACGTTGGTTTTACGTCATGTAAAAAAAAATTGAAACCCCCTCCCCCAAATCCCATTTCACACAAAAATCACTTACAACCTACCCCATCCCACCCAAATTCACTTTACATTTAATTATCACCTTATTTAACCTAATTTTCCATTTCCCACCTCGATTTCACCCATTTTTCACCCCCATTTCAAAATCCATATTCCCACCCAAATTTCTTCATTTTAAAGCATAATTTAATCAAATAACAAGTAGGAAGAATGCCTCCTACCTCATCTCAGTGTCATCTCCTCAATGGAACGTCGCCACTTTGCACCAATGGTGCACCAATCCTCTCACGCCTCTGCCATGCCAAAATCTACCTCAAATCTCTCAGCCACTCAACTCACTCTGCTCAATCTCATGGACCCACCTGCTCACACCAAATCCCATACTTGTAGCTCTCAACTCAACTCGGCACTTCATTACGTCACTTTCCACAAAAGCACAACTTCTCGACATTTTCACAAAATGACAACATGTTAAAATGAATCTGTAAAACAAAGATTTTTATTTTTTAACCCTAAATCGACATGACCACATCGGTCATACCAAACCAATGTTGGTTACCTTATAACCAACATTAGTCACCTGCCAATACCATATCACCTACCTTTTTCCCATTTTGACCTCAACTCATTACTTCCAAATAACTTTTGGCTTTACCAATACTTATTGCACCTTACCCATAAGCCTAAATTACCTCTACATTTAATTAATCACATTTAGGGACTTGTTATTTACCTATACCTTGGCCTTACCCATGCCATGACCTACATACCCTAACCGAACTACCTTTTGTGACCTTTGAACTCAAGTACTCACTATACCTTGCGATGTTGTTACCCGTGTGGTTTAGCCTAATGACCTTACCTTACCTATTGTCGTGTTGTTTATCCCGACCAAACCTTTGGTGTACCATATCATACCTAAATGGTCCTGCACCTAACCTAAGTTGTGTTTCTGGACCATATCCTATACCCTAGATACCTAAATCACTTCAACCTCTTTTGGATAAACCTATTGACCTTATAAGATGTAGATTTTACACGCTCTTTGACTTGGTACTATTTTACAGCTTTATACGTGTGCATGCGTTCAATTTCCATTACCTATTACCCGATTTGACCATTACCCATTACCCAAAGTGCCTATACCTTTACCTACAACTCACCTAACTTCACTTTCTTCACTTACATATTTACCAAACCACTCACCAACTCTGTCTAACACCTCATCGGTTCCTTGTTTGAGGGCGATTACCTCCACCCACACTTGGGGAAATCTAACCTCCATTCACACCTATAACACCAATCTCCTTTTTTATCAATGTCACTTACAAATACAAGCTAAAAACAAAAAGGGAAAAATGTAGACATTAAAAGTGGGTCATACTCCCCTTTAAAGCTCAAATCGATTAAATTAACCATATCCTACCTATTCATATCCCACGTGTACATATTAATTAAATTAATTAATATCCTCACTTAAACACCTCACCTAGACACCTCACTCAATGACCTACTCAAACCTCATTAATGACATAAGACCGAGTCTAAACATATCCTAACTAACTAGGACTTAGTCTAGAACCTAGACTTAACTCCTAGTAACAAACCTAAAAGGACTCCCACTTATCTTGCCATGATCTATCACTTGAAACTCGGTAGAAGGTTGGAGATCATGCCAAAAATAGAAAAATATTGCTATTTTTGGCCAACCTAGATATTTCTTCCTTGAATGACGTCGAGTTATATCTAAACCAACATTGATCACCTAACCATTATTGGCTAGGTTAAATAAATTTCCAAAAGCCTTTTCCCAGGTTGGTCAATTCATTCAGGATCTCATTTCTTCCAGAGACTTGGAGCACTCAATTTCTTTAGCACTCAAGAAAAGAAGACACACGGGAGAACTACCAACATTGATCACCAGTAATCATTCTCTTCACGATCACAGATTCACAATAGAGAAGCACAAAGGTTTGAACTACCGCGATACAAATACAACGAATCTTCTCTTTGGATTTCTATTGTCACTCGTCTTCATCACCTATTTTCTCTACTCTACTTTCTAGTAAGTATTCAACATCTCTACACTGAATCTCTAGTTTCCTTGTGTAGATTTATTTATTCATCTCCGTAGTCTATTTCTCTCCACACCCATATACTTCCTTCCTCCCATCAACCCATCACCTGATCATACCCATACTTTTCACCCATTTTCACCCTCTCCTAATCTTATCTGAATCCTCAAGACCATATTACCACCCCACTCTCACCATTTTCAACCTTTGTGTAATCAAAGGGAGGCTAAAAAACCCATTTTATCAACTTTATATTAATTTCCCCTATCGATGCTAGTTATCCAACCGATGTAGATCACTCTGCCTAACCAACATCGGTCAGTTAGCTAACACTAGTTACTGTGTCTATCAATATAGCTTAGACCAATGAGTTGATACCCACTTCCCAATAGCCCAACCATTTCTGATTCTTACCAGACCTTACCTAGAGCTTGTACTAGACCTGTAACTCAACACTAGCCAGTCAACCCTCCCATTTTGACCTTAAACAACCTTTTGAATGACCTTTCTTATTTTTTTGTATGAGATACCTAAATCATTTCAATTCCAATAGGATCTTTACTTCATGTATGATTTAACTAACATTAATATTGTTATATAAAAGTTGATTGACAACCTATTTAAGAAGTATCACACTTCCCGGATCTAGCTTCTCGCTAAGTGGTCCAATTATTGTTTTTAACTCTATTTGGTGGTATTGTTTTACATTTACAGATAGTTCCTCCTAGCCAAAAGGGAGCTCTTGCAATAAACTTGGATCAGGAAATACGAACGCGCACACAAACCTTATCCGGAATTACAAAAAGGTATTCCTCCTTGGCCCACTACCCTCATTTATTTCTCTAATTTTCTAAGAATCTAGTGAAACAACTAGAGCTTGATGCAACTTGAAGATAATTTTTAGAACTCGGCGAATTAACAGATAAGCCATGTCGGTTGAGTTAGAAATGGTGAGCTTCAGAAACTTGGCGATGAGTTCACAAAGTCCACAAAAAGGTAGTGGAAAAGTAGAGATTAGAAGCCAACTTGCTAAGCTAGTTCATGGGAAAAATGGCATGACGGGTCTAGATTTCACCATGTCGATTGTGGGACTTTTGTGTTGAGGAAGCCATGCCAATCTTGGCATAACAAATGGTTTTGGATTTCTAAACCCAAGTTTCTAGGTATGCGGGGATGGAAGGGTGTCGGGCCGTTGGGGTAAAATCTTGAGCCATGATGACATGGATGACATCAAAAGATGAGCCATGTAAATTCCAAGTCGAGAGATTTTGGTTGGTCAAACCAGGTTTGTTCCAATGAGTGGTGTGGGGTTACTCGAGGTATTCAGTCACAAGGTCTTGCTAGCTTAGCAAGGCCAGTGAGGTCTCATCTATTGAGGGTGAGTCAATGAAAATTCATCACTCGAGTAAAGGGGGAAGGTTGGCATGAAAATGATAACATAATACTCAAAGCCAATATGATGGGAGCATTTCTTGGCTAGACACACAAATGATTTGATAACTGAGTCATTAATTACTCGGTGAGGGAATTTAAAGTGGGAGAATAAGTCAAGGAGTTCAATAAAAAAGGTAGAGCTAACATGGCAAGGTGGAGCCATTAGCCAAGGTGGGTAGGCCAGGTTGTGGAAATGTAAAAGATCTCTTTCGAGCTATACTATGAAGGTTGACCAATGTAAAAGCCAAAGCGAGGTTTTCAAAGATAATGCATGGAGCTCAATCAAGGATTACCATGTGTGGCTCACCAATCCAAAAGTGGGAAAAGTTTTTTCAAAACTTGAGAATGGTGAACACAATGTGAGGTAGGAATTTTATGAAAAGGCGGTGAGTTTGTGAAAGGCATAAAAAAATGAAATGTGAAGTGGGAAAGTTTGAACCATCTATACATTTCAAGCGAGAACTCGCTTCCAACCACTTGCCAGTTGGGTGGCGAGCTAGTTGGCCAATCAACATTTAAACTCCCTTCAAAGCAAAAATTGAACGTTAAGTGGGCCTAACCGAAAGAAAATTTATTTTTTATTAAAATATTTTAAAACTATTATTTTTGTTATCAAAATATTTTATTAAAAATATTATTTTTAATTAATGGAGGATAAGTTGATTTTTTGAATTATTGATCATAATGGGTAGGTTCAATTAAAGATGTAATCAATCATGGAGAACAAGGACCCGAGAATTTAGGATTTTCTCCTCTCTTGTCTCATAGGTAGATTTTCTATAAATGTAAAGGAGTAATTCATTCCAAAGGGTTAGACATTTTTAAATTCCTCTCTTTTCACAAGATTAGTTATGGATTATGGGAACTTTTAAGCCTCTTTTCCAAGATTGTAATGGTAAATATTACTTCTTCCTCATGTAATGATGCATTTTTCATGTTATTATAGTAATAAAGATTGTGCTCTATGAATCGTTGTTTCTCCTTTAATATTTTTTTCTATGTCTTTGTTCCTTTCTCTTGTTTGAAGGTAAACTATGCAATTTCAAGTTTCCATTGCAGATTCTTGGAGTTTTGTGTTTATCTGGGAGTGAAGCTTTGTATACGGTTGGGTTGTGGTGCTTGATCATCCTTCTCAATTTCATCCCTCTTCACTGGAAGACTGAAAAATTGTCTAGAAAAAACATTTCTTGGTACCTTACAACTTCTAGTATAGTTTTTACTTCTTACAAATCTCTCTCCCTAATCCCATGAAAATGTTAGTATAAGTCTAGTTAATTGTTTTATTGCATTAGAAGTAGTGTTGTGTTTAGTTTAGGAAGAGGAATTCGGCCTTCTCTAGAGGTTCACCTCGAGCCCAAGTCCTATAGTTTGAGACGTGATCTCATGTTACCGAATCATATTGAATGCCCTATTCATCACTTGGCCATTTGGAGGGTGCAGTGATTTGGTGATAACAAACCCCATTTTACTTTTTTCCATAATACAAAAAGTAATAAATTTTTTAATTAGTTTACATGCTTCATGATGGATTTGAAATCTTATCAAAGCAATATAAAATTATAATGCATTGTATCAAATTACATACATATCAAAAATAACAACTTCAAAGTGATATTCAGTTTGTTTATGAAACTAGAGTAATAATTGAAATAAGATGAAAAACAAGTTTCAAGGAAAGAAACCCTATGTTTGTTCATCAGTCTTCATGTTTGTATCTTTATCTTCTTCATCTTCTTCTTCCTTGGGTTGCCTATCCACATATGCATCATACTTATGGAATAGTTATTTTATATCATCTTCATTTTAGTTTATATGGTGCTAAAATATCAAATCTTTCTGCTTTCGGTGTATCCACACATTGATCCATATTTTGTTTATATTCACATGGTTTTGATTTTAAATCTATAAAAAAAAATTCTATAGTTATTAGTGTCTCAATGAATTCATAAAAAATTCCTCTCAAACGAAATGATTAAGAAGTCACTTTTCAGATCACCATAACTCTTTTTGAATTTATCAAATACCATGTTTTCCAACTTCAGATCAATAGTGTCCACATTTTTTCAACCCATTTCTTCGTTGTCTCCATTTTTTCTTTAATTACATTCAAAACTCAACTATGAGGTTTTCCAAGTCTTTAATTACATACTTGAGTTCCCATGTGTTCAATTGGAACAATTCCTTCCTTCTCAACTAAATCCTCATCTGATTGAGTAATATGATTCAACTTGGGAAAATTCCCTCAAAATAGAAAATCTCGGATCACACTGTTGTTCAATTAACTCATCATTTTAATTGAGCTTATTCTTTATCTTTTCATATTTATTCCTAGCTTTCTCAATGTCTTTCTTCCCCTTTTCTATTAGCTTCTCCAACCAAAATCAATAGCTTTAAAATTTTAAACATATTTTTCAATCTGTTCCATAACCTCATGAGTAGAAATAGATGTATCTTCTTTGCCTTCGTTGGACTGACTAACTAATTTTTGTAAACATGAACTCAATTTTTACCCATTCTTTCAACTATCTTTTGGTTATCCTATCCTCATCTACTTTGTGCAACAAATCATTAACTAATTCTGAGACTTGCTTTAATGCATCTCTTGAAGGTTTTCCTAAAGGAATTATTTGAACATTATATTCATTTGTTGTTATATCACTTCTTGATTTTCCTTCATGTGGAATTTCCACCTCCAAAGTTCTAGATCCATATGGGTTAGTATGAGTTTTAGTAATGACCCTATCATTTTTTGGAGCCTTTGTGGGTTTTAGGAAAGCCAAATCTATAAGATCTATGGCTTTCACAGGTACAACCTCTTCTTCTTCTTCTTCTGAAATAAACTCTCCTATCCACCTTTTGTAAGAGTAGTTCCCACCTTTGTCTCTTGTAATGATAGTTGAGGTATTACAAGGACAATCACCAATTTCTTAGACATCTCTTGAACATCTTGCACTAATGGATCTTTATGCTGCACTTTTTCCACTTCCAATGTTGATTTCTTGGGTTCATCTTATGTTGGAACTTCCCCCACTTGCTTCTTTCCTTGATCCTAAACTTGGGGTTGACCAACTTCCTTCTAAGTCATATCAACATTTGGAACATGTTCTCTATTTTCTCCTCAACTAATGTAGTCATAACCTCTACATTTTCCTTGGGAACCTCTTGGGTTGGTGTTGTTCCTTTAGATAATTCTTTTTCTTCTCGTAATTTCTACTTCCTTTAGAGGTTGTTATTTGGTGGATATATCCTCATGAACTGGTATACCAATTTCCTTTTGTTCTTTTGATACCTCATTTTTGGCATAGTGTGATGGATCTCAGTAGCTGATCCCTTACCTTTATTAATACCCTATATACTTTGACTACCATCAATCTCTTCCTTTGTAATGGTTTCTTTTAAAACTTCAATCACCCTTTCTTCAACAGACTTTTCCCTTTGAGGTGATCCACTACCTTTGGTAACCTTGGTTTCCATTTGGGGATCCTTTTCACCTAGTGCCTCAATATCCATAATTTCTCCACCATAAATTCCTTGAAATTTTGAATTTCTCATTTATGAAGTAGTTTGGCCTTGAAGATACTTCTAACAGTGGAATTTCAGATTCAACAATTGGCACATGGGTGGATTCCTTCACTCCTTCACCTAACTAGAGAATACATGTATCTTCTATTACTTGTCTTTCAATTGATACATCAAATTCCTCGAGTACAGGAATATCCTCATTTGTGTTTATGTCCACTATTTCAATTGAGTTTTTGTTGATTCATGCAATTGATCAAAAAGAGGTATACTCACACCTTCAACTAGGGTTACAACAAATTTCTTCAACTCTTTTTCTAACATAAAACTATCTAGTGGATTAGGTGGGACATTACCTAGGGATACTTGTTCTTGAGTAATATCAGCTATTACTCCTCTTAGAGATAAAGTTGAAGCTGAAACATTGGTTGTACATTTGGACTTGAACATATTTTTGTTCTGGTGGTGGAGTTTCTTGATGAACCATGGAAACAGCTACTCCTTGTTCCTTAGTGAGCATGGGAGGATCAATCACTTCAGCCTTCTTATGCTTTTGTTTCTTAAATGTAAGATCACCTTCTCTTACCAAGGGTTGTTCAAATACAACTTTGTACCTTTTCTTTTCCCTTTCAAACTGTTTGATATCTGGTGTTACCCTTCCCTCAGTACTTTGTGACTTAGATTGGATATTGGCACTTGTCATGGCTCCTCTCATCAACTTTTTAGTACTCTAGGATTTTGGTAAAACCTCTAGAGGGACCTTTTGTGTAGATAATCCCTTTCCTTTTGTTTGTATTGGTACTGTTGAAAAATTGATAGGAGCATTTTCCATAGATTTTAGAAGCATTTCTTTTGTTTTCTACTTCAAACAAACATGGAGGTTCCTGTCCCACTAGCAGCAGTGGTCCACTCATCAAAAATTCATGTAGTAGGTATTTTTGAAGGTAATTGAGGGGATTTTCCTCCTAATGGATCCATATTATCATCTCCCTCCTTCAAAGGGGGAAGATATTCCTTCAAAATATATAATTCCCTGAACTTGTTAAGCACCCTTGTATTTTGAATGGATAAATCCATGTTCTTTTGTTTTAACCAAGTCAAAGTTCTCCTCATCACATGAAAAATCATGCCATATTGATCATCTGATTCCTCCTCATCCCATTTTATGGGGGTCATTGGTTGTCCTTCTACCTTTTGATCAATATAAAATTGACTCACAATTTTCTGGTCATCCATGATTCCCTCAAGCACTACAAAAATTTTAAAATCAATGATCTATGTGAGGGTCATCCTTGAGAAATCCCTAAGTCTGAATTCCTCTTCATCTCTATAATTCATCCAATAGTCCTCAAAGTGAGGTTCATGCTCAAAATAATTTTCCAAAGTATTGACCACCCATCTAATGTCATAGCTAGACCTCACCTCAAATTTCTCCATATCAAACCTTTCCATTTCCTCCTCCATCAACCTAGATTTTATAATAGAGGGGAAATAATACCTTCCAATCCTAATGGGAAATTTGATGTTTTTCTTATGTCTCCCGACAATCATCTTATGAACAGGTGTTAATTGTCTTGCCAACTCACATAAATCCATCTTGTCATCTAAATACCTTGGTAATTTGCATGGTTGTCCCTCAAATCCACTGGCTCTTATGTAAGTGAATATCCTATACTAGAATAAAGAAGAAACCATATTCCATTATTGTATTTCTAGCTTCTTCTGATATTCTATATTGCTCCCATTCAGGTTTGAACAAGCATATGACAGGTGCAAAAAATGTATCATTCACCAATATTACATTTCCCTTCCAATTACTCAATTGTAATTAGGGATAAACCTCATACATTTTGTGTTTTTGTAATGGGAATGTGGTATAAGGCCAAGGAAATGTCTATGACATGTAATATTTTAAATTAGATATGTCATCATGTAAAACTCGAGCTCCCCAACACCACTCATCTTGATCTTTGCAGCTAGTGTGAGAAGGTGCTCATGAATTGAATCAACAATAAAGGTTTCCCAAAAAATGACCCCTTTCCTTTCTAAAACAATCCACATATACGGGAACATCCATTCTTTGAATTCATTTTTGTTTCCAAACTAGCCATCCTACTTAGTAGACAACTACATTTTCTCTTCTTCCAAAACTTGTGCCCTAACAAATTTTCTCGGGAATTATGGTACTCACCTTCTTATCTTCTAACAACATCTTAGTGTTTATGAGTTTAGCATAGTCTCTCTTCTTGGCTTCATAGTCTTTAAGGGATAATTCAACACCTAGGGTTATTGGAGTTTTGATTACTGGTAAGTTCAACATTATCCTAAAGGCCTTGGGTGTTAAAGTCAATACTGCTTCGCCACTCCCATCTAAGACTTCTCTCTTTTATGGATTATAGTTCATGGCACAAAGCCTCACCAATTCAGGGCAATGCACAGAGGGAGGTATAACACTAGTTGAGGCAATTTTACTAAACTTGATTGCATCCATGAGTTCACTCTTGTTTGGGCTATTTAATCTTTGTAGGAAATCATTCAAATCAGCATCCATTAAATTTGTGTCTGTAATCTTATCTAAATCAATGGTAACTTTGGATGTCACATGAAAATATGATGGTAATGTCTTCATCTTTTATGACCTATCTTCTGTTAGTGTGAGTTATCCTATGTGTCCTCCTCTCATGTTGGAGGGTCATCTCACATGGGTTAGGTTTAGGGTTTCATATGTGTCATGCACTAGGGTTACTCAACACCCTATATGTACCCCTTTTCTATTCATTTATGAGCATGCCAAGACACTTCGATGTCTTTCCTCTATGCAAGCTTTGTTTCTATTGAGCAAGTTCTTCCATTACTGATCATTTTTTCCTTGCTATCGCTAGAGCTTTCACGATTCCGTTGGAGTGCAACTACTTCGTGGTGCCTCATTTTCGATTCGATTCTCACAAACTCTTTTCATGGTATCAGAGCTGAGATCGGGTAAATGTGCACTCGATTTGTTTTTTTTGTTATTACTCTTACTTGGTTTTGTTATTTTACTCTGCATGCAAGTCCTTTGATCACTATTTTCTGAAATTATCTTGCAAATATCTCTAACAAGCTTTCTCGGAAAGTTTTTGTGTTTTTTTCTTGTGCATGTGCAGGTTTTTTCAAAATACCTTGAGAAATCAGAGGTTTTTCTGCTCTTTTTAGTTGGATGTAACTAAATCCAAGATAGAGATTCATTTCATTTTTTAATTTATTCAAATAAAAGTGAAATTTTTTAAGATCTCTAGTTTTTGCAGGATATTTTTCTATGCATTATAGTCTGTGGTTGCAGGATATTTGTGTTCTTCTGACGTGGTTTCTCGTGGAGGAACTTTTGACTGTGCATGGCCTGTAATCTCTTTTTTGGCACCCACGCATCTGCCAACAAGCATCTGTAAACACCACATGCGTTTTCAACAACACAACCACGTTTTTACTTGAACAGGTGTTTTAAACCCTTTGCCACATTTTTATTTTCCTGAAGGGGTTGTCCATTCCTATGCGTGGACTGTAAGATCATTCCTAGGCATTTTTAAACAACTTTTCCATGTTTTTTTGGTCTCGAGAAAGGTAAAACGTGGCCTCGTACACTCTGCATTTTGTTTTGGGTTTTCTCTGCACTTTTGTTTTGGGTGCGACTGTCCTGTCGAATCGGGTTTGGTAAGTTTAAATTCATTTCTTTTTTTTAATCTTACTCAAAACAAAAAAAAAAAATGTTACTTTTTCCAAAAATGGGCCGCTTTTTTTCATGCTCAGTTGTTTTTGTTTTGTTTGGTAAAACAAATCCTTCTTTTTAGTAAGTTTTTAAAATTCTTAACTTTAGAGTTTTTTTATATATATCAAAGTTTCTATAAACCAATTTAGAAATTTGTTTTAAAAAATCTTCATCTAAAATTATTATAAATGCCTTCTTTCTAACACTTGTAAGTTTTAGAAAATCTTCAAGAAAAGTGCTTTATTCAGTGATTTGTTTAATTAAAGCCTTTTTCAAAATTCGGTAGATTTAATTTAATTAAATCTATCTTTTATTAATTTCACATTATTTAAAGACTATTTTCTTTGGCATTATACAATTTGGTTTTTGGCTTGTTGTATTTTTAACCTTCCGTCGAGTGTTGAAAACGAAGGGTGAGGTCCGAGATTGGCAGGTAGCTAATTCCCCCTTGCAATAAAATAAACCCTATCTCAAATTCTATGTCGTTTCCAACGAGCATACATATGACACCTTTTGCATGGGTTTAGGGAACTTTTTAATCCATTTGCAGGCTTATTGACTTTTTCGTCAATCGCCAATCACAGGAATTGGTTTTTGCTATAACTTTTGACTCGTTGCTCGGTTTTGAGCACTTCTTTAGTCAAAATTGCATGTTTTTTTGCACTCTAGATGATGGGATCATTAGCTTTGTAAACATACTAATTTTATAAAGTGCCGCATTCTGGGGGGTGTCTTTGTATTGCTTAATTCAGCTCATTCTTTTGAGTTTTGTTCTATTCATTTTATTGTGGACTTGTGAGCGCGTCCATCACGGTCTTACGAAAAATGGATTCTTTCATGCAACATGAGATGATTTTTCTCACCACCAAGGTTGGCTTTCACCTCCTTTCTATTTTTGCTTGTCGTGTTGATCTGTTGCACCCTACAAACCTTGATTGTTGTCTCCACCATTGCGCGTTATTACGCTAATTGCAAGGTGAGTGACAAACTGGTTCTTGGAACACAGTCACATCTAGTTGTAATCAATGCACTAAACTATAAAGTGCCAAAAGCAGGGGGGTTGTTATTGTCCTAGGTGGTTGTGTTTCTTTTCTGCATTTCTTTCTCTCTCTCTTCACTATGGATGCACTTTCAATTCCTTTTCTTACATCGTTCAACTTTTTCGAATGGAGATCGAAAATAATAATGAAACTAAGGGGTAAAGGGTTATTCCGCATCACCATGGGAACTGAGACTAAACCAGATGACAAACCTGAAAAATCTAAGTGGTTAAACTGTAGTGATGAAGCTTTAGGTCTTCTTTGCATGTTCATTTCTCCTAACTTGCTCTTCCACATTGAGGCGTCTAAAACACCTACATCTGCATGGAAAATGTTGGATGTGATGTTTGGACAACTAGATGACATGAGAGTGCATGAGTTGGAAAACAAACTACTAGGGTTAAATCCTAGTGACTTTGAAAACCTACAAGCCTTCTACTTGAAATTTATCCACATTATATTATTGTTAAAAGGATGTCAAGTAGAAAAGAAAGATTATCAACTGATCTTGTCAATTCTCTCTAAGCTAGGTCCCGAATATTTTGTCTTCGTGTCAACTTTCTACGCTACAAAATTTGCTTTGGGCGATACTTGGATGATGCCCTCCTTTGACTATTTTTCATCCCAACTCATTCAAGAACAAGACAAACTCATTCAAATGGGGTCTCTCAAGTCTAATTCACATGCCCTTATAGTAAGTATTAGCAAGGGAAAGAATACTGAAAAGAAGAAAGAAACTAAGGATCAACCTAAGAAAGAAACCAAGATCAAACCTAAAAATTACACAAACACTTCAACTTCGAGCCTAGGGCACAGAAAAGCAAGTATTTTGTTCCTATTACAAGAAGACTGGTCACAACGAGCAACAATGTTTTAAGAAATAGATTGATCACTTATCTCATTTACTTGAGAAAAATAAAATAAGTGTTCCTGAATCCATAAAACAAAGTCCTCCGAAGGCCGATTCTTCTGCTACAAAAGGTACTAAAAATGATAAGAAGAAAGGAAAGACCCTTGTAGCCAAAGTTGCTCCTTCATCGACATGGATTATAGATTTAGGTGCCTCGCACCACATGGGTTCTTCGCATGTTGATTTTTCCAGCATCGAACCTTGTGGAATGTCCCAAATCATGATGGGTAATGACACAACAGTGTCGATTTCCAGTAGTGGATCGGTAGAGATGGATGGGGGAACATTTAACCAAGTGTTGAGTGTTCTTGATCTCTCTACCAATCTCCTATCAGTTTACCAAATTACTCACCTTGGTGAAGGAATACGAGTGGAATTTTGTCCTAACTTGCTGATCATTTGTGAGCTTCATAATGACACTACAGTGGCTGAGGGAAAGACAGATCACCATTCATGGTTGTACACCTTCTCCCACTTTACTTTTGATTCTACGCCCACTGCCTTTCTCACTCATGCAAATGAGGTTAGTAAGCTATGGCATGAGCATTTTGGACATCTAAATTATCACTATCTTGAACAATTGAGCCAAAACGAAATGGTCAACAGTTACCCCGCGTCAAGTTTTCTAAGGGTCTTTGTGAGGGTTGTACCCTTGGAAAACATCTTGAAAAGAACTTTGACAAAGGAAAAGCCTGGAGAGCTACTCGTCCCTTGATCTTATTCACAACGATGTTTCTAGTCCATTTCCTTCTCCTTCATTTACTAGAGCTCTTTATGTGCTAACCTTCATTGATGACTATTCGCGATATACTTGGGTATATTTTCTTAAGCTTAAGTCTGAAGTCTTTGAACATTTTTAGGACTTTAAGGCTCTTGCTGAGAAATAGGCGGAATGGTCTATCAAGGTTCTTCGAATTGACAATGGAGGTGAATATGTAAACAATAGGTTCATGGATTTTTGTACTTCTGAAGGGATCTCTTTGCAACATATAGTTGCTTATAGCCCTTCGCAGAATGGAGTCGCAGAAAGAAAGAACCATACTTTGAAGGAGATGGCCACTTGTATGATTCACTCGAAGTCTCTTCCTCTGTAGTATTGGGCCAAAACAGTGAATTGTGTAAATTACATTCAGAACCATGTTCCACACAAGGCAGTAAGAGGGATGACACCCTTTGAATCCTGGTTTGGATGTAAGCCTGATGTTGAGCACTTTTGAGTCTTCAGATCCAAGGCTATGGCTCGGATTCCCAAGAAGAAATGTAAGGCCTTGGAACCATAATCCAAACCTTGTATCTTTGTAGGGTATCCTAATGGCATGAAGGGATATCAATTGATGAATTCTACTTCTCATGAGCTATATATTGAGAGAAGTGTTAAGTTTGATGAGTCTTCTTTGACTTCTACTTCTCCACCTATTGAGGTTCTTCAACTCACTGATTCAGATTCTGACTCATCAAATGATGATATTGTTGAGCGTGCTCATCTTCTGGATCCTCCCGACCATCAGACCTTTGAGTCTTATGATTCGACAAAGTAGTGATGACAAGGACTATGTCCCTTCTCACTCAAGTGAAGAATCTTCTGACTCTGAGCTTGATCCTCCTAGTCCCCTTTGGGCCAAGAAAACTTTGCAAAGTGCTAGAGATTTAGTTGGAGATACTTCGGATATGAGATGTACTCGCTTAGATTTTGTTGGACCCCACTCTTTATTCACCTCTGCTTCTGATCCACAGTCTTTCTGGGAGGCTTCTAGTATTCCTGAGTGGGATTCTGCCATGGATGAGGAGTATTCCTCTCTCATGAAGAATGATACTTGAGATCTCACCACTCTTCCAAAAGGAAGAAAAATCATTTGGTGTAAGTGGGTGTTTTGAAAAAGTATGGAGTAGATGGAGACGTCGAAAAGTTTAAAGCATGATTAGTAGCTAAGGGTTTCTCCCAGATAGCTGGGGTTGATTATACATAAACCTTTGCTCTGGTTGAGAAGATGACTTCTATTCAATCGACCCTAGCTATTTCCACAGCAAACAGATGGAAATTCCATAAATTGGATGATAAGAGTGCCTTCCTTCATGGTGACCTAGAGGAAGAGATCTATATGGAACAACCTCTGGGTTATGTCCAAGATTCCTCCCTCATTTGTAAGTTAAAGAAGTCTCTTTATGGCCTTAAACAAGCCCCTCGAGCTTGGTATGCCAAGATGGACTCCTTCTTACTTACATCAAGGTTTACTAGGTGTCACTCTGATCCAAATGTTTATATTCTACGACAAGATGACTCCATACTCATTCTTGTTCTATATGTTGATGACTTGTTGATCACAGTAGCTCTTCCTCTATTATTGATTCTATGAAGACAGCCTTAGCCAACAATTTTTCCATGACTGACTTAGGTCTGCTTCATTACTTCCTTGGGATCCAGATTTCACAATCTAACTCGAGAATCTTGATTTCACAACCTAAGTATGCTCTTGATTTGCTAGCTTGGTTTCAGATGTCCGATTGCAAGTCTTCTCCTACTCCTTTTCTTTCTCGGGGTTAAGTTGGTTTCAGATTGCTCTACTCCCTTGGTTGATGGTACTCTTTACCAACAGTTAGTTGGGAGCTTGATCTACTTGACTCACACTCGACCGAATTTATTATATGTTGTTAAAATTATGTCTAGATTCATGCGAAGCCACATGAGCTACATTGGAAAGCAACTAAATGGATCCTTCATTATGTCCGTGGCACTTATGCTTATGGCATTCACTATCATGGAGGGGTTGATATTGACTTGATTCGATTCACAGATTTTGATTGGGCCGGTGACTTAGATCATTGGAAATCTACTTCTGGCTACAGTTTCTCTCTTGGTTCGGGTCATATTAGTTGGTCTAGAAAGAATCAGAATGTAATTGCAATATCATCTACAAAGGCAGAATATAGAGGAACAGTTAACGCTACCACATAAGCTATTTGGCTACAGGGTATTATGACAGAGTTTGGCATCCACTTTTGGCGGCCTACCATTATCTACTATGATAACATGAGCACTATCTCTATTTACAGAAATCCAGTTCAAAATCAGTGGACAAAGCACATTGAGATCCATATGCACTTCATACGGAGCTTATTCATGATGGTATCATCAAAATTCAGTACATTCAGACAACTGATCAGATTGTAGATTTATTCACCAAGCCCTTCACTAAGATGAAGTTTCTTCACTTATAGTCTCTTCTTGGGGTGAGGTCTTCTGCAGCTACCCATCTTCTTAGGGCTATGTAGTCCTTCTTTTCTTCTTCTTCTTCTAGGAAGATTGTGTTTGTATATGGGCACCTTATCAGGCCTTTAGTTTCGGGCCCCATTGACACATCTTTCTTAGTTGTTTAGGAGTGTCTTCCTCTTCCGTCTGACTCATCATAGTCGCTACCCCAGCTTCGATGAAGGGGGGTGTTAGTGTGAGTTATCCTATGTGTCCTCCTCTCATGTTGGAGGGTCATCTCACATGGGTTAGGTTTAGGGTTAGGTTTAGGGTTTCATATGTGTCATGCACTAGGGTTACTCAACACCCTATATGTACCCCTTTTCTATTCATTTATGAGCATGCCAAGACACTCTGCTATCTTTCCTCTATGCAAGCTTTGTTTTTGTTGAGCAAGTTCTTCCATTACTGATCATTTTTTCCTTACTATCGCTGGAGCTTTCATGATTCCGTTGGAGTGCAACTACTTCGTGGTGCCTCGTTTCCGATTCGATTCTCACAAACTCTTTTCAGCTTCTATTTTCAATATCTTTACAAATTGTGGAGTAAAAACAATGAAAGTAAAAGTGTAGTACAATCTTTACCAGTTTCTTATGTAAATGTCCATGTAGTTCACATTTTCTTCTTATATTTTCAAACCTTCTGCTCCCAATCGATGCTCTTTAATTGATTTCAATTTGTTCCTCTGAAAATTCTGATAGCAAGGGTATCCAAATCTTCATATGCGATAATAAAAGTTTGAAGTGTTTGAATATTTCAAACAATTTTTCCTTTATTTGTGAAAAAATGCATTAATGACAAAGCACCCATAAACACATTTAATCGTGGCCATCTGTCTTGCCTCCCCTCTTTAAATGTGGGTCGTCCACATGGAGAAATTACATGCTATGTGGGCTTGGGGAGTCTTTTTGTATTTTTGCACTACTTGTTAGATGCAAAAATGTTACACATTTGACCCGATCACCCGCCCTTAACTTTTATTGCAATTCTGACACGTGTTTAAATCTTGTAGGTGGCGGAGCTATGTGCCCTTTTTGAATATCTATCTATTTTCCTAATCAAGCACAAAACTATCATTTCAATTGTTAGGAAATATATCTTAGTACTCCATTTGTATGTATGGGTGAATAATAATTACATGTGTAATTATTATTATGGTAAATTAGTGAAAGTACATTTACTATGTAAATGTAAATAGTAAATGTAAAATGTGGTTAGTTTGTGGTAAGTTAGTAAGTTAGAATGATAAAACAATTAGTGTTGTTTTTATTATTATATTGGTGAGAGGTTGAAACCATACGGGTGTATGGTTGTATATGCAGACAAAGATTTTTGGAGGATTGTTATTATACATATCCTATATAATGGAGTGTAATGAAATAGTGAATCAATAAAAAAATGAGTGTGAGAATAATAGTGTTACTGATTTTAATTATTGTCTTTTTGCTATTTCATGTATTCTATGTATTAGATCAAAGTAATGTTCACATCAATCCGAGGCCCCGCTTCTCCAGCCTTTTCTTAATAATACAAAAATTTCCTCGGTGGGTCTCGTAGAGATTTTTCTGCATTTTGCACTTTTGTTGACTTAATGTTAAGAGATCATGGTGGGAGTGGGGTCAACTTAAGTTAATCATCCTTAAGTTTATCAACTTAAGTTTATCTTTTAACACGTATAACGATTCGGGAGAGAGGTCAACTTCTTGTCTTGCATCCTTTGACTTTGAATATTCCCGGGAATATTCTTTGGGCCTTAGGGCTAAGTTTGCATTTTGTAAATATTATGTAATTGTTGTAACTTTGAAAATTAAGCCTACAACACCATAACCAATGGGAACATGCCATGTATCTTTGGGTGGAAAAACAAAGTATGAAATTTGTAACATGGCCAGAGGATAATATACAAGGATGTTTTACAAGGTTACACCCGATTCCTGATCAAGGTTTATAGGGATTTATAGGAACAACAATGAATATTACGTTCATCGACCAAAAATAGGATTTACACCCTAAACACAAGGTTTTCAATCACATTCATCATGACTATATCTTTAAATACAATTTTTTTATATGAGAAAACCAGACAGAGTAAAAATTTTGAAGGCATACACTAGATAAAAGGTGTGAGATAAATTCAAGCACTAATACTACTATCTAAAGCTAACTATCTACTAAGGAAAAGGACTACATTTGGGCATCTTCTACATCTACATCACATTAACATAGGGGAAAGGGTTTTGTTCATTCTATTTCATCCTCCATTTTCATATTACATCTATTTATTACTCCCTACTTCTACGTCATTGATGTTAGGGCACCTTAGGCACACAATTACACACATAAGAACACATAACTACATTGGGTCTATAATGTAATGCAACACTTAGTCATAATTCCACCATTATGGTAGTTAAGGTCAGTCTCACCCCTTCATTTTCATCATTATTTATTAGGAATTTGATTCTTTATATGGTGTTTTACAGGTAGATCTTTGTTACACAACTACAATGACATAAGTGAGGATATTGCAACAACCAAGTGACCAAGAAGAAGGTACTACAACGACCTTGCGAAATTTTTAGAATCATATCCTAAGATTTTTCGTAGACCGTAACACCCATATTACAAATCTGGGTGCCCCTAGGCATGACAAATTAATCCTCTCCCGGATGCCCCGATCCTGCATAAATTTTCGTTCTCTGTAATTTCCTGGGGAGCATCGTCAAACCTTATCCTATCTACAAATCACCTTGTCCAATCCTACAAACTGAGAACTAAGTTAATTCTAGATTAGTATCCTATCCCATTTCATTTCATTTATTCAATTTCATTTAAACATCAAAATAAAATATTTAACATTAGTATTTTAGTCTATATCATTTATTACATTCATGTACATGTTTAGATTAACTTAGAATATAGATCTAAACTTCATATTTTAGTTAATCATAGTGTCACCTCACCCCACTCTTCGGTCTAATTCAATGTTACCCTTTCATGTATCCTTGATAGGGGGAAACTCAATAAAATAAATTTTCCATCTAGATATAACAAGCATGTCACTTGACTCGTAACATCCTTATTTAAGACTTCAGAAAACAAGGGAATTTTTTTTTAAATAATGTTCACTATTCTAAATTCATATAATTTAGAAAAAAAATTCCTTTTCTAATCCATCACATAATAAGTAAACCATATGCAGCTATAATGACTTGGTATAAAACCAATCTCTCATTTCATGACTCGGTGTTAAACCGATCTCTCATGTTTCATCATATTAATGTGTATACTAAGTATAATTTTTGTTCCCTTACCCTTAAAGGGTCAACTCAAGTGTTAATGCCTAAAGATCCTATTTGAGTATCTGTTATTGATACTCATATGATATCACGCTTCTTTAGTCCAAGTGACACAAGACAACACAACCAGCTATTTGTGATACTTTGGCCAAAGTTTAAAGACATGTTTGCCATGCTTTTATTCCTAGACAACATACTCATCGAAAGGAATATGTCTTTCACCCCACTCAAAATTATTATCTAGATTAGACTTCCTTTACTTCATCACCACTTCCAAGTCCATGTTAGACGCTAAAAAGGAACAACTCACATGGACTAGTGTTGATGATCTACTTATGGTGACTAAGGGTAATTATTTGTACTAAAATTGACTTACGTTGATTCAAAATCTGCTTAATCACCTTTATTCAACATAAGTTGACATCGACCATAGGTCATATGCCTAAAACTGTTTAGTGTAGAACAATGACCTAAAATTCCATTTATGATAGCTATGTTTAGAGGAGATGAGTGGAATATCGCTTCCATGATGGTTTCTCCATAATATCCACCTAATGACCTACATCATTAAGTGGGTACTGTGCAATAATGAGTATGTTGCGAATAACCCACTGAGTTCCACTAAGCGAAACTACATAACTTAACAAGTTCATTAATTCTTTAATTCCCAGCTTGTTAATTTCACTTAATTTTATCTTAATTGTTAGGTTTCATGCCTAAGGATCAACTAGGTTTAATACGATTAATCCTTAAAGGAAGGATCGTAACACACCTCCTTATGAATTGAAGGTATGTAGATCAAATCTGCATTAAGTTCAATGAGTTAATTATTCATTTTCCATTGGTCCATTAAGTGTTACTAATCAATGATTATAACATGTATAGGAAAACATTTAAGCATTATCTTATTATATCATGCTAGTAAGTATAACTTAGATTTATATAACTTATATGTTAGGTTGTGTGACTTTTATCAAGTCACCTCATCTTAACATAACATTTTCATCACTCCAATTACATATGCATTTGAACACATTTTATCATGTTCCTTTACTTGTCAAACTTTATAGTTTATAGACATCAACATAGGTTTAAGATTCAATCATTAAGACCATTCCAATTTTATAGGTGTGTCCCCTTTCTTTCCATTAAAGGCATATTATCTTATCTATAAGTTCACAATGATACATTATAGTAAAACCCTTATAAAGAACACAATATCATTTCCATATGAACATAATATTACATTACAACAACTTCTAGATAAGGTTTACCATATCATCATTATAAATTCATATCAATTCATCCTTTAGCTTATTAGACTAATGGAATTTATGTATAGTCCTTCACTTAATCAACATAACAAGCTACGTAGCATTCATTAAGTCCTATTTATGTTTAACTTATAAACACTATGAAGGTATTATGAATCATTTATAATGAAATAATCACACTAACTTCCAAATTCACAACATTCAGTCATTTACAAGATCAATATAATCAAGAATCCATCTTTATTTCTTTCTACTAAAATACCATCAACATATTTCAGTCTCCAAAAATCAACATGTTTCCAAATGATTACAATAATATGGCTCTAGGCATTTCATGCTTCCCAAAAATACCACTTCAAGAAACTTATACAATAATCATTTAATCAAATCAATTAACTTCATCAATAAAATAAATGCAACTTCTTATAAGTCTTTCTTCTTTCACCTTTCACGAAATCCATCTGCAAGATTGTTAGCATGTGTCAGTTCACATGAACTAAGCATGATAAGTACTAAATATTCAGAACAACATGCTCTAACTTAAAATTTTCATAAAAAGAACACTGCTTTTAATGAAACCGTATTAAAGTTCAAATAAGTAAACAACTCTTTTAAGCATGCAAGAACAACACAATAAATGAAACCATGAAAAGAAGTCAATTTATGTCACATACTTCATCATAATATTTCTATCAATAATAATTTCAGTCACTAAAGGTACAAGACAAGTACATTTGATCCATTTAAATCATAAACAAGAATACAAGTGTAACATGATTTTAGTCATATAATCCCATAATTATATGAATGTAATCATTTACCTTGTCCATCAATTAATATCTTACTTATCTAAGTAATACATTACAGTCAAACAATAGTAATAAATTAGTGTCTTATTCAATATAAGAAGAGTAAGATCTATAAAGTGGCAGTCATATAATCCCATAATTATATGACTAGAACCTTATATTTCATTGATCAAGTTTATACAACTTTACTTAGAGAATCTTTTTTACTCTGTTTAAGCAATAATAATATATTCAAACAACAATATAACTTGATATGATAGGCAAGTTTTTTTCTTTTGATGTTCTATCTACAAAGTTCCCAAAGACATAATTTGATATAATTATAAAACTATCAATCAGGGATGGTTCAGAATAAGCCAAATTATAACACAATTTGAATCAAGAACCGAAGGGTTCTATAGCCACAAATAGACTTCCATTACAACTCTACATGAAGTCATTTTATAGACACAACTAACACTGGTACAAAAATACCTTAACATTGATCAACAAACTTAACTAATCAACTATGATTCATTTAGCCAAGCCAACTAGGAAAACCTTTAACTTCACAAAAAACTGAAGGAGCAAGAATTATCAGTTGATGTTATCGATCAAATTTCCATTAACTAACTCAAGAAATTAAACAAGTTAAGGAGGTCATAGTCAATGTTACATTTGGTGCAAGGAACAAGCCGATACAACACTAAACCTCTCTCAAAGGTGAAAACATTAGCCTAACCATCTGAGACTATGGAGTCGACATATCTAGACTTCATCTATCTTAACTTGTAACCATTCAAGATAACTGATTCAAACTCTCAATGGTTGAGAACCACTTAAACCTTTTAATACAAGACATCTTCCATGAAGTGGAATGAATGTGGATACAAGAATAAGCATAGTTAAATGTTTAAAGTTAGCCCAAATAAAAATACAGATGATGAGCATGGCCTAGATTGGAGATATAGAAGTACTCCTTTAAGAGGTTGAAGATTAAAACTTCCTTTTGTCTATGAATCTCTAAGACCTTATATGGATTTGTATTATCTCCTCTACAACCCAATTTAATATACAACCTCCATTACAGTTGCTAAACCCAACCAAATGTTTATCAATATTTGAAACACAAATATCCAAATAAGGTATCGACCCAGTATTCGATTCTTAAGGAAAAATCAAACTAAAAACACAATATACAATCCTTAGAGGTCGATTTGATAACCCTATTCATAATAGAATAGCCAAAAAGTAAAAATGAATAAAACCATAAAATGTATATACCCAGAGATACTTAAGCAACTAGATTTTAACCTTATAGATCAATATTTACATTAACCCATCAAAGGTGGGTTTCACATGAAGATACAGTTGTTTGCAAGGAACTCATTCTTACATTAATGAGGGTACCAATTCGATAAAGCCAACAAGCATAATCAGTATGAAAATGAATGAACTAAATGAAACACAACCCAATTATAAATAAAATCACTAATTCATCACATAGATTTCTCAAAACCATACATGTAACCAAAGTCATTTCATTAGAATTAAAACAAGATACATAAATATTCATGAATAAAAACCAAATACAAATATTTTTCAAGAATAAATTCGGGTAATGTTGAAATAACAAAAACCACTAAACCCATAACTCAGAATATGATTCCACATGAAGAGAAAAGTTATTTTCATGAAACAATTAAGGAGAAAAATTTATTATAATGAGTTAGAGACTATTATGCCTAGTAGAGATCTCAAAAATTTCCTCCAAGCTTCAAAATTTTCTATCCAACCTTTCCCAAAAGATTTCTCCAAGAACTTTGAACAGATTCCAAAGAAATTCCATGTTCTTCTTCCTCGTTATTTTTATAACTCAAACCAAAAATGTCTCTCTGCTCAATCCTCTATGAAATGGAGAGTTCATTAATGAAGCAGAAACGAACTACTAGTTCAAATATCAAAAGATTAACATGCAAAGCCATAGTGCTCAAAATACTAAATGAGAAATGGAAAACAACCCCAATGCTTTTTCCCAAAACCATCTCACCCTTACCAACGAGGTTTCTCACTTCCATCAATATCATTAATGCAATGGCAGATTGACAAGCACCCCTCAAATCCACCAACCACCATTCCAAATTAGCAACAACTAAATGTTTAAACAAATCACTTCCAAGCATTTTAGTTATCTTGCTAACGTGCATGCCAACTTGGACTAGGTCGCTACCAAAGGTGGCGGTAGTGTTCCTTAAATTCATTTAATTCAAAGTATTGCATGGGTTGGCGCCATGCTAACCATGTATAAGCCCTTAGTTAATATGTCATCCATAGTTAGATCTTACATTAGGTCTAGGATCTTAGTTAAAGTAATGTGTCAACCTTAGCTTAGGTTGGTAATATTAATCCATATACACTAGGTTATTAATAAGTCCCTTAGTGTATAGTCTTACCTTAGGATAGATTTATCTTAGGTCCTATAATATTCAACAAGAACATCATCCTTTACAATAATCGAATCCAAATAAGATCAAGTAGCAACATGATTGAATTTATAAGATGTTACAAAACATCTCTTGCAACCTTATAATCATCTAAGCCTGAACATAGTGATCTATTAGAAACATAATGAAGTCAAATTGACTTAACAAATATGATTTCAATAATATATCAATCAAGAAGGATGCCTTGGATCACGGCAATTAATGTAAGGTATTATCATTTTTCAACTATAGATGCAATAATCTTAGGAATGGAAATGTATCAGAAACTTAGATAACTTACTAGGTTACCCACTATTCCATTGTCCCAATAATCTGATTTCACTTTCCACAAGCGGAATCACATGGTTTTTGCCAAAAACAAGTCAAATGAATACTCAATGATTAATCAACATAAGTGCAACAATGCATTAAGATTAATTAACAATTAGATTTCATAGATATTTGATATCATTTCAACAAACATGATCTACCAATTCCTAAGAGCACAACCAATCAAAACAAAAATCACATGTCAACATTTGAAAACCTCATTCAAAGAAGAAAGTTTAGATATCATCACAATAGAGGAATTAAAATCCAACTCTCTAGTATGTTCTTATCCCTTGGATGTATCCTTACTAGGGGGAAATTACTTCAATCAATCATCATTATGGAACACATTAGGGGCATAGTTAATTTTCTTTATTTCTATTTGTTTTGCATTGATATTTTTTTATTAGATAAGATAAGAAAGTTTGATTATGGTTCAAAACGGACTTATAAAAGATAACATCATGAGAAAGAGAAAAAAAAAGGAAAAAATACAAACAGGGCCTAAAAAGGTTAAACAGGCTTAAGCTAACTTGAAACCCCTAATGAGAATATGGAAAATAGTCCACAGATAGAAGTTGAATGGCCAAAGGTTACAAAAACAAAGAGTGAGAAACCCTCCCCAAAAAAAAAAATCCCTCCAACAGGTCTTCTCAAAGTTTTGGAATCCTTATAGTTCCATTGTTTAAGCTTGTACTTCAATGAATTTACCGAGCCCATCTCATGGTCATATAGAACCTTATTCTTGTCATCCCGGTTGGACATGGGATGTATACCACCTCTAATAACTCCTCATCGTCGAGCTACTAAGACATAATTTAATCATGTGTTTCTTGTAACCCTGCTCCAACTTGTCCTACATATTCTATAGAGACATAAAAACTTTATTATAACCAGTGAAATTATATCTAAGAGTGTTATGGAGATTTTATATTCCCTTAGAGGCCTCAATGCAATCCTACAAGCTATCTCCCAAATCGAAACCGACCTCATCCATAGAATCCACATATTTTTCCACATGCTTTGAACTCGAAGAGTAATATTATCCAAGTCTAGGCTCTAATTATAATCCTTCATCTTCTATTTACCTTTGGAGGACCTTCCCCCTCATGCTCGAAAGGATTACCGCTTTCTTCCCTACAATCCTTCCCTTCCCCATCTCGTGTCGCTCCATTTATTCCTCAACGGTTTGATGATTCACTCCACTAAGGTACAATTATCATATGAATATGTCAAACCAAAACCATTTTCTTGGACATGATTGGCTTTCCATTTCTATAAAGGAGAAAAAATAGGCCATCATGTATGGGGTCTTAACCTTACCCTACTTGAAATATTTAATTGACACAAAAAAAAGTAAAAGGTAGAAAGGGAGACTCATGACCACATTGTGGTGAAACATATTAAACATCCATAGGTGGTGAGTATATATTTTCCTATACTTTCCTTCGAGCATAATATACCTCATAAGATGCAAAACAATAGTGTTCCGGATGCCTAGAATGCAAGAATGAGCAATATTATCCACCAAAAAGTAAAATTTATCATTACTTGTTAATAAGGTCTTAATTTTATTGTTTTTATGAGTCATATATTTAAAAATCTTTAGGCCATTCATCTCCGTCCTCGAAGCCATAGCAATAGAGAGCTTTGAAACCAAGATTTCCATACCTCTTACCACCACCCTCTTGTTATCCCAATCCTAGGAAAAACCATAGAAATAAAAGGATCTAAGCACGAAAGCCGTAAAATAGAGTTTCAAAACCCCTTTTTCGAGATCCACCAAAGTGAAAGATTATCCTTCAGCGCCCCATAAGATCAAGGTTCAAAGTGCCAAGTCTACCACCCCCATGATTTCAAACCCAAATTGAAAAGGGAATTATAAACATGATAATCGATGCAAGAAATAACCCCAACATTAATAAGAACCTTATCAAGTTGGTCACACATTCCAATATTTCTTCCACTCATGTTACCATTAATGAAAAATCAAATCTAAGCGATGGAATAGAAATCCACTCAAATCAATACATAACATTTTTTATATCATTTATAAGGGTATTAATTATATTTGGGAAATTTTCCTCCTCTCGTCCATAACTTGAACTCATTACTTTGCACTCCCATATTTGTAAAATCATCAACATATTTTGTTAGTGTAGGATATTTATTTTCTTTGTATTTTTTTATTTACTTGGAGCTTTCCTACACTCATGGGATATGCTTGCTTAGTTGTAGCAGTTGCGTTGAGTTAGCTTACCAATTAGGTTGATTTAGCTTACTAGTTGTGTTCGGTTCGCTCACTAGTTGTGTGAAGTCAACTCTACTTCTAGTATCGCTTAGTGAGAGGTATTCCCACTCGATCAAGGAGGAGGTTGCATATTCACCACCTATATGTACTTGAATTACATCATTCTATTACATGGTGAATATGGAGCATGGAGCATTGAGCTGATTTGAAGTCATTATTACCTTTGTGAGTTTTGATCATATTGCATCTTATTGTTAGTTATTTTGATTTCTATAATTGCTCATGCATTTGTTTTTCATCAGAGATCCAAAAACTCTAATATGGTATCAAAGCGGTTATGGTGAAACATTTTTCATTATGGAGTTATTTGTATTTTTGAATACTTCATCTGTGAAACTAACAATTCATGTGCAAATAGATTTGACTCTTTGATTTAGTGCACATGTGAGTTTGGTGTAAAGGGTTTACCTAAAGGGGTTATCCTTTGTTATTCTCCTATGCCACGATGCCCTGGCTCGCTCACGTCTCTGCACAAGCCTGGAACAAACTTGAAGATGCATGGATCTGATTGCAATGGACATTTTTTGGGCCAACATGACCTGTATTGCTCGGATCTAACTGCATTGGGCGTTTTTCACATGTTTGAGGCATTTTTTGGCTTGCAAAGGGTGTTTTTGCTAACTTGATGGGTGTTTTAGACCCCTAAGGAGTTGTGCAGGCCCCCATGGCACATTTCAAACCTTTGGAGCAGTAACATGGCCCATACAGGGCATTTTCAAACCCCTGGAAAGTGTTTGGCACCCCAAACTGTGTGCAAGCTCCTGAGGTGGTTTTGGATGGTACATACAGTCATTTGCTGGTTTGGAAAGGCCTTCTAAAGAACTTTCCATTGTCCTACACACCCTGGTTTCTCCCTGCTGCATTTTCCTTGGATGGCAACACTCAGCAACAACAAACAACATCAAAACATAGTTTTTTTAGGTTTCCTTCTCAAACCTAAAACAACTCTTTGTTCCTCTTTCCATGTGGACTCCACTTTCAAGGATTTTATTGCATTAATTTTCTTAGTTTGACTTTACCTTAATTCTATATTAGCATTTGATGCTTTTGGAAAATAAGTCATTTGAAAAAAATTGCATTAGGGAGAATTAAGTGGTTCTTTAAACCTTGTATTTTCACCTGATGAAGACGAAGGGTGAGGCCCGGGTTGGCAGGAGGCCAATTCCCCCTCAAAAATTAAACCATTTTATTCTTCATTCCTTCTCGGTTCTAATGAGTATACGCACAACCCCCTTTCCTCTCATTTCTGGCAACTTTTTAATCAGTTTACAAAATTTTAATTAAATAAGCCATTATTTGCGGAAATTGTTTTTGCTATAACTTTTGATCGGTAGCTCATTTTTTAGCACTATTTTGGTCAAAAGTGCATGTTTTCTCATTATCTACATGATGGACTCATTTATTTTTGTAAATGCACTACTTTATAAAGTGTCACATTTTGGGGGTTCTAACAAAACTCACTAGGGACTTGTAATTTTCGCACTAAGTTATAAAGTTCCATCTGGGATAAATTTTGGGGTTTATCTACATTATGGAGTTTATATTTCACTATTTTTTTGTTATGCTTGACTTTGAAAACTTTATGTCTTGGAAGGCATGCATTATCAATCATTTCATTATGAATGTTTTGCTACCCTACCTCCATGGTCTTGTTCCTGAGCCTGATGAGCCTCTACAGAAGTATGAGTGGTTTAAACACAATGATGAGGTCTATTGCCTTCTCGGTATTACTATTTCTAGGGATATATTTCATTTGTTTGATCACATTGAGTTCCCTTTCACTACCTAGACCATTATCTGACAGTTGTATGGCGACCTTGTTTCACCATATGAGAGAGACGCTTCACTAGACCACTCTAGTGCCTCCATAGACTCTTCCCCCTCTCACATCCATTTCATTTTTGAGTGTTCCTCTGCACCTTTGTTGCTACTCATGAGTCCCATGTTGACCATTCACCACAGGATCTTGTTATTGAGCACACTCTCCTAATTGTTGCCTCCATAGAGTTCATTATCGTCCATGTTCATGCTTCCATTCACTCTCTGCAGCATTGTTATATTGGAAAACCTTCCTTTGAGACAAATTTGACCATTACCTCTCGTGTTCCATTGTATCTTGATTTATTAGATGATGACATTCCACATGTATACATAGGTTTCTACCCTTGATTACAGTGTTGCTTTATCTTGGACTTCTAGTAGCTCTTTGCAGCAGTCTTCTCCTCCTACTTCATGTTGTGATGTTTATACATTATTGTCAGACATTTCTCTCATTATATAACCCCATTTCGATGAGTATCTTCTCGACCTAATTTTTCTATTTGTAGATTCCACTTGTGTTGCATACAATAATATGCTCTGATTGAGCCATCACACATTCTGGAGGACCCATTCATCTCTCTCATTGGGAGTTCCCACCTCGGGACATTTTTCAGTTCCACTATTTTAGAGATGTTTCACGATCCAGTTGTTCTTATGGATCCCTTTTGTGAGGGTTATGGGGCCCCACCATCATCTCTCTCGACATGTATACTATAGTGGCATTACCATTCTCTTTTGTACACATGGTTTGTCGGGCTTATGCCACCTTTTAATTCTGAGACTAGATGCGAGAGATCAGTACTACATGATTATTCTTCCTTTGTGGAGTGGGCTGAATTTCAGTTCTCATTTTCTCCTTCTAAAGGGTAGGAACATTGTTCGTGTAGATGGATTCTCTTCGGTCTTTACGTAGAGGATAACATCATTTGATGCTCTTCTTAGGGGACCTTCTTTTCCTTGATTATTTCTCTCTCTACTTTGGAGGATGATAATTATACGTGGGTAGATCATCACACTAAGTTCTTTGGGACCCAATACTTATTCTTCTCCTCCAGTTTCTCTTGAGTGATTTTCATGTCTCTATTTTGGGGGGATTTTTCTCCCACTTGGTTTTATCCTTTTCTCTAGTTTATGAGAGATTTGCATTGTACATGGGTACCTCATTAGGCCATGTTTCTAGGACCCACTTTCCTTTTCACTACCCACCTAAGATGTGTTTACGGGGTTGTTATTATTGTACGATATTTATTTGCCTTGTATTTTTTTATTTACTTGGAGCTTTACTACACTCGTGGGATATGATTGCTTAGTTGTAGCAGTTGTGTTGAGTTATCTTACTAGTTAGGTTGAGTTAGCTTACCACCTATGTTCGGTTAACTCACTAGTTGTGTTGAATCAACTCTACTTCTAGTATCAACTAGTGAGAGTTATTTCCCACCGATCTAGGAGGAGGTTGCACATTCACCACCTATATGCACTTAACTTGCATCATTATATTACATGGTGAATATGGATCATGGAGCATTGAGTTGATTTGGAGTCATTCTTACCTTTGTGAGTTTTGATCATATTGCATCTTATTATTAGTTATTTTGATTTCGCAATTGCTCATGTATTCATTTTTCATTAGAGACCCACAAAATCTAATACATTTATCAACCCTAAGGGTGTGAAGGAGGATGAAATTATCAAGATACTTTAACAATTTTGTAATATCCTAAATAATATTTTTAAGGTCCCAATTGTGGTTCATATCTCTTTTTAGAATTATAATAATAAAGAGGGAATCTCCTTCAATCTTTACTCTTCTAAAACCTTTCTCCTTAACCAATTTGATACACAATAAAGTAGTCATGCCCTCAGCATAGTAGATATATTGCTCTCATAAAGGGCCAACATAGGTAAATAGGCATTTCCCTTCATGGTCGCTAATAATACCACCACCACCAACATTGATAGTATTTATAGACCAAGTAAAATTATTTGGTTTATCATCTTAGCTCATTTACAGCCTTGGTGTATACATTTATTGTGTACATTGGGTTTGTTTTCACTTCATTGTTTGTTGTGTGTGTGTGTGTGTGTGTGTGTGTGTGTGTGTGTGTGTGTGTGTGTGTGTGTTTACACATATGATGGGTTAATAATCATGGTTATTCAAGAATCATGGTGCTAACTCTATTGTGTAATAACAAAGTAGGCTGTTCCAAAATAAAAAATTTTAATGGAAGATCAAGATACAAGAAATGTTAGTCATATTATCATTACATTCATTCATACATCTCATTCTAGAAAAAATCATATCAACAAAATTCATTAATCACAAACATCATCATATGTATATCATGTATCATCTACCATCATCAAAACTATAGTAAAAACATGACCAATGATTTTTTCTCCTACCCAACCCTCTATTCAAGTCCAAAATCATAATTTTGACCTTTTACCCTCTGCCTCTCCTTTTCTAAGCCCATTTTTTTGTCACTTCTCAACTAGTATCTTATTCCTCTTATCAAGCTCATTTACACCTCTTTGTGGTGTTCCCAACCCACTTTAAGTGGCACTCCTAAGTACCATCCTTAACTCATAAGGGCATCCAAATTTTTCACCGGGAAAATCAGGCGGTTGTCCACACTTCTAAAAGCAACGATAACTAGATCGTGCCGAGCCAAGAACACAGATGCTAATCAAACATCACAATCAATAAGATGAAATCAATTCGCTAGAATAACTTTACATAAACCTTTACAAACAAATGAGCAACAATATCATATATTATTATGGAACTCAATGAAATACAATGAGAATGGGCCTTGCTTATATAGGCAAGGAATAACAATCTAAGAACCAGTCAAGGTCGTAGATCAAGCCATAAATCATGGAAAGAACTAGTCATCAAATAACTAGTCAAGTACATAGATTTATTAGAGAACTAGACATCAAGGATCTAGTCAATACCATAGATCTAGGAAAGAACTAGTCAATACCATAGATCAAGGAAAGAACTATACCTAACAACTAGATAATATCTCCTAATATCTAAATAAATAAAAAGAAATATCCACACACATAAGTGGGTGAGGATAAATACAATAAAGTTAAATAATGTACCTAGGTGAACATGAGCTAAGGTAAATACCTACTCTAACACCCCCCCTCAAGTGAAGCTAGGGGCCAAAATAGAAGTGGCATGTCCACAGTATGAGTCCCGGTAACTAGGCCTGATGAGGTACTCATGTACAATATATCCATGAAGAAATCTCGAACCAAAAGAAGGAAAGAGAAAGAATAAGAAGAAGGAAGATGTTCTCACAAACACCCCCTAAGAACAACTTTGAAACCCCAAGCATTCCACACAACTCAAGGTAGTGAGGTGATGCAAAAGGGTTCACAAATATGTCTCGCAACCTCTATTAAGTCGAAAGGTACTCCAAGCAAAGAACTCCATCCTAATGTGTCGAAACGAAGTGGATGTGTATCTCGATATGCTTGGTCCACTAGTGCTCAACTTGGTTACGAGAAATGTGAATTGCACTTTAGTTGTCACACTAAAGTACAGTCAGTGAATCCTGTGGGAATCTAAAATTTGTCAATAACTAGTGAAGCTAAAGAATCATTGACTCACCATGCTTCGCTACCATGTACTCTGCCTCTGAAGATGAAAGTGCAATAGCCTATTTCTTTTTGCATGCCCAAGCAATTGAGAAGAACCAAGAAAAAAAAAGATAGCTAGAAGTGGAACATTTGTCATCAATAGAACCTACCCAATCTGAATCTATATACCCAACCAACTAAGTAGAGCCCCTAGTGTAGTGTAGGCCAAAGTGGGAAGTGCCATGCAAATAGCACAAAATCCTTTTAGCAGCCTGCCAGTGACTACTATGAGGATAATGTGCAAACCGAGATATAAGCCCTACTATAAATGAAATATTAGGGTGAGTATGGGTCAAGTACATGAGACTCCCAACCAACTTTACTATACAATGTAGGATCACAAAGTGGTGTGGTACATGTGGATGTAAGAGTAACTCCAGAATGAAAAGGAGATGGACTTGGCTTGCAATCAACCATATCAAAGTGCCTAAGAAGATCATGGGTGTACTTTTGCTAACTCAAATGAATCCCTAAATCTGTCTGAGAAATCTACAAACTAAGGAAATAATGCAATAGCCCAAGATATGTCATGTCAAACTATGTAGAAAGAGACCTCTGAATACTTTGAATGTGGGAAGAAGAGCTTCCAATAAGTAATAGATCATCAACATATAAGACAAGTATCACAATATCCTCACCGACATGCTGGAGATACACTATATGATTGGAGTGGCAACGAATAAAACTAGTAGATAGAAGAAAACAATCCATCTTCTCATACCAAGCCCGAGGGGCTTGTTTGAGACCATAGAGAGACCTTCGGAGCCGACAAACAAGAGAAGAATCCTGAACAAATCTAGCCGGCTGCTCCATATATATTTCCTCTTTTAGATCTCCATGTAAGAAGGAACTCTTCACATCCATTTCGTATATGGGCCACCCCTGTGATGCAGCAATAGCAAGTACAAGGCATACAGAATCCATCTTGGAAACGGGTGAAAAAGTCTCAGAGTAATCAATACCTTTGACTTATGAAAAACCCTTTGCAACAAGACGAGCCTTATACTTGTCAATGGACCCATCAGTTGCATATTTGGTTCGGTATACCAACTTACACCTAACCATCTTTCTTCATTTAGGAAGAGATACCATTTCCCAAGTATGACTCTTCATCAAAGAAGAATACTCAGCTATCATCGCATCATCCCACTCCTGTATCCCATGAGCCTTTGAAAAGAGACGGGGATCCTCGAAGCCGCTGACATAAAAGTCCGTAACTCAGTAGAATGTGTGTGATGATACCTAGTGGGTGGAAGATCCTCTATGAAAGGTGTTGCCTTAGAAATTGTAGTACGAGCCCACTTAGGCATAGTGACAACATCAGTGGGAATAGGATCCTCAACGGCATCTATAACCTCCTCATCAATCTCCTCAAAGAAAAGATCCTCAAGATGAGATGAAGAAGATGAAGAATCATGAGGAGTGAAATGCTCATCAAACTGAACATGTGTTTGAAAAATAACATCATGTGTATCAGGATCTAAAAGATGATAAGCTCTCATGTCCTCACAATACCCTACAAAGATCAAGGGTTTACTCTTCTTATCCAAAGCTTTCCTTTTCTTCTTTGGCACAAAGGCCCAAGCATGGATCCCAAAGACTCAAAAAAATGAGACATCTGGCTTAGTGTTGGACCAAGCTTCCTCTGGAGTCAAATGCTCAAGTGCTCTGTGTGGTGTGTGATTCTAAATATAGTTAGCACAATTAACTATTTCTGCCCAATAGATAGGAGGTATATCTCTAGAATGCATCATACAGTTAGCCATTTCCTTCAAAGTTCTATTCTTCCTTTCTGCTAATCCATTCTATTGTGGAGTATGAGGAACAGAAAATCTTTGGTGAATAATGCCTTGAGTTTCCAAAAATTTAGAAAACTCATTGCTGAAGTACTCCCCCCCATTATCAGTGCGAAGGTTATTTATGCTACTAGAAGATTGTTTCTCGACCAAAGCCTTGAAGAATTTGAAGTGTGAAAAAACATCACTTTTGTACTTGAGAAAATAAACCCAAGTACGCCTCAAGAAATTATCAATAAATGTAAGTGCATACTTAGCTCCATTGAAAGATGGGGTAGGAAAAACCATCAAGTCACTATGCACAAGCTCAAGTGGTGAAGAAGCTCTCTTAGACAAATTCTTAGGAAAAGGATCTTGGTGTTGTTTCCCTAATGCACAACCATGACAAACTCCCTCAAGACAAGAAACTCTAGGAAGACCATCTACCATACCATGAGTGCTCAAATCCTTCAAATATTTGTAATTGAGATGTCCAAATCTTTCATGCCAAAGCTTACTCTCTGAATCTAAATGAGAAACCAATCCTATCCCTATAGAAGAAGTGTCATCAAAACCTTCAAAGTGATATAGTCTTGAACTATGATCAACAATACCCTGAGCAACAAGTGAAAAAGGCTCCAACAAAGTTCTTACTTCTACCCCATGTGGTGTAAAAGTTACTGTTTTCCCTTGATTAGAATGAAAAATTTGATATACAGAAAACAAATTTGAAGTGATGTTAGGAACATATAGTGCATCTTGGATATTGCCACCATCAAGTTGTATATCACCTTTTCCCTCAATAGAAAGAAAGGAAGAATCTCCAACCTCAATTTTAGAAGTAGAACTCAAACCTAGAGAAACAAAAGACTCCTTGGAAGAAGTCATGTGATGAGAAGCACCAAAATCTATAACCCAATTGTCTGCAAGTGGTGACTAAGATCTTCCAACAACATTAAGTGCTTTTCCATGCTGATTAGAAGGAGGTGGAGTGGAGATAGAAATTTTGTGTTTCTTGACTACATCCTCTAAGGCTTGCATTCACTTATAACACCTATTTTCTTCATGATTACTACCCCCACAAAAAGAGCATGAATGGCTAGACTTATTCTTGGATTTAGAAGACTCCTTGGGTTTTGAGTTGTTTTCTTTGGGTTTAGGAGCATTTTGAGATGGAGAAGGTGTGGATTTTGTTTTACTTGTTTGGTTTTCCCTTACCCTTAGGATTAGATGCAACTAATTCCTTTTGAGAGGTGGAAGACTCAAGGTGAGATGATTTAGATTCTTCCCTAGTAAGTATTTCACAAAATGTTTCTAAGTTAGGCATTTTAAAGGTGTCACCTAAGGCGTCCATGCTAGAGAAAAAGCTAGAAGCAAAAATTTGGAATGGTCCTCTCAACTTGGATAGAATCAAGTAAACACACTCTTCATCTTTCTTATCTCTTCCACTCCCCTTCAACTATGTCAACAAATTCTTGAACTTGGTAAGATAGTCTATAATTGTTGGAAAATCTTCAGGATTAAGAGAGGTGATCTCAATTTCAAGTTGCATAGCTCTCATATGATCCACCTTACCAAATAAATCCTCTAATTTCTCCCATATTTTGAAAGGAGAGTCACACTTTTCCAAATGAAATAAAATACTATCACTTACATAAGTTCCTATCAAACCCATACACTCATCAAATTTGCACTGGTACTGAAATTTCTCATATTCTCTAGTGAACACTGGTTGTTCTTTAGAAGTTAAAGCCCATAATCCTTTCTACTTAATTATTGTTTCCATTCTTGGTTTCCATGTGTGGTAATTATGTGTTGTTAATGGCTCAACATGAGTTAATGTAGAAGTAGATGCCATCTTAAAAAAATCACCAAAAGAAATGGAAGAACCAAGTAATGCAACAAGAGCCCCCCAAATTTTGGCACTTTATAATGAGTGCGTGTTATAATATGGCACTTTATAATTATAGTACGATTCTCAAAATAAATATTTTCAATGGAAAGAGCATAAAAAAATATGCACTTTTGTAAAAATGGCACTCAAAACCGAGTTACCAATCAAAAGATACAAGGTTTTCAATATTATGCTCTACTATTTATTTTAGTTTCCACTAAAATAGAATAAAATACTCTTGCCTTCACCACACAAATAAAATGAAAGGGGGCTGGAGTTAAGCACCTACTAGTAGGAATCACAAGCTTTAATCCCTCATATGACCATACCATATGACCAAGGGCTAATGATTTCAATGGGTGCACCGTCGTCTGTGGACCCCTACCAAAAGAGGAAAGATACATATTTTCGAAAGAAGAGCTCCTGCGCACAAACATAAAATGCTATACCCCAACAAAAAAACCTAGATCAGATCTCTAGAAACCGAGCAAAACCCAGAAATTTTTTCTTGCTTTCCTTTTCCGTACGGTGCGAATCCCGTATGTTTCTCTGCACAACAAAAAACAAAAAAACCACCTGCCTCCCGAAATGGTCAAGTTTATAGCCGATCTTAGGGTTTTGTTGCCTTTCTGGATCCAATGAAAGCCTCTATTTTGCATAAAAATGCATGCAACAACAAAATACAGACAAATCCCGAATATATGAATATTTTATAAAATGCTTGCAAAATGAAACTTACAGATGCAGATGTCAATAGCAATCTCCTGCTCTGATACCATAAAAGGAACGATAACCAGATCGTGCCAAGCCAAGAACACAAATGCTAATCAAACATCACAATCAATAAGATAAAAGCAATTCACTAGAATAACTTTACATAAACCTTTACAAACAAATGAGCAGCAATATCATATATTATTATGGAACTCAATGAAATACAATGAGAATGGGCCTTGCTTATATAGGAAAGGAATAACAATCTAAGAACTAGTCAAGGTCATAGATCAAGCCGTAAATCATGGAAAGAACTAGTCATCAAAGAACTAGTCAAGTACATAGATTTATGAGAGAACTAGACATCAAGGATCTAGTCAATACCAAGATCTAGGAAAGAACTAGTCAATACCATAGATCAAGGAAAGAACTATATCTAACAACTAGATAATATCTCCTAATATCTAAATAAATAATAAGAAATATCCACACACATAAGTGGGTGAGGATAAATACAATAAAGGTAAATAATGTACCTAGGTGAACATGAGCTAAGGTAAATACCTACTCTAACAACTTCTTGAGCGAGTTGGTCATTGATTTGCATGTGTCTATTATCCTCAAAGCGCTATTAATTTGTAATAACACTTTAAAGAGGGGAAAATGTAGACATCATAAAATATATCATTGTGCATTCTAAACCTCTGAAATTATCCTATAATTACTTCATATTACATTACTACCATTTTTAACTAGTTTTGATATATCCACTATTTTATGACCTTTAATGGCATTTTACTATATTGTCATGTAACTCCCTTAATCATTCCTATCGTTCATGCATAGGTCAAGAATTATTAAATATTCACACTATGGAACTTGTTATTCTGATCATATCCCATTCTTAGGATTAATTAATTAATCCTATCACTCTTACTATTCATCCCTTATCCCATTAGCTAATTTCATATTAAAATAATTAAATAAATCCTACATATATCCATTTCCACCTCAACTTTCAACCAATTTCACTTCTATAATTAACATCTCAAGTTAACTAGAGAGAAACAAATAAATTAAAGATTAAATCATTAAATATATGCAAGAGGAAAATTTTAAATTATATCAAATCAAGCATTTGAGTTAACTAAACATTCCAAATTTAAAAAAACCTCCCCAAAGCTAAAATTCCCATCACTTATCAGAGTGAATAAAAAAATATACATGAATTTAATATTTAAATGCAAAAATATAAAACAATTCAAAAGTTATGACACCTTTTCCAACTCAAGGAAAATCCATCCATGGAAAATAAAAATAAAAACTTATCTCCTCAATCAAACTGAAAAATAAACTAAACAATCCAATCATGATTTAATTAGCTTCATGTCAGAAATGTTAATAAAAAAATTAATATTTGGGATTATCTTCACTCATTTATAAATAGGAACTCATTCCTCTCCATTTATCATCTTTAGAAGATTTGAAATTCACATCATCATTGTTTCAAATTTCTATTCGATTCTACATGTTGTTACATTGTTTAGATGATCACAAATCAACATTCAATCAATTTTCTTGTAGATGAAATTTAATTCCATTTGAAACATCCTTGGAGCATCAAAAATAATTTTATCAAAAGATTCAACAAGCTCGATGATTCTTTCCAAGATTCAATAGTATCATTTGACATTAGAAGGAGATATGAAGAAGGATCATGTTTTCAATTTATTTTTGTTTTCTTTTGTTGTGTAGTATTTATCTATATAAAGATACATTAGTGTTCTTGGTTTGGAATGTATATTTTAGGTGAGCATGACCACCTCTTGTGATTATTTCAAGGTGGTAAGATTTCATGTTTTGGTATGATATTTATACTCCATCATACACTCTTCAATATAGGTGGAAATTTTAACATACCAAACACCTTCTCGAGGGCATGAGCACACATATGATCCTTTACCAAATTGGTGACATTGATACAAAGGCATGATTATTAATAACTATTCCCTTTTCATTATTATATGCGTTTGTTCAATTTTATTTTAGGAAAAACTTTTTGTGAAGGGATTTACCCTTTCATATAAAATGTATTATCATTGTTTAAATTTAACTTATACATTTTTGGCTATAAATTATAATTAAAAAGGATAGTTTTATTTAAAATACCCTAAAAGGGCTAGGTATTTAATCTTGAGGGATTCTTTTCAACTCCTATAAAAGTCTTTGACATAACATTTGCTCATTCATTTGGTCCTCCTTCCCATGGATTTTTATTCTCACCCTAATTTTAGGATTTTTTGATTAATTGAGAGAAAAATGTGGATATATCCACAGTAGTAATGGAGGTTAAAGTGTTACAAAAATGATTTATAGGTTATTTTCTAAAAGTATAAAAGAGAAAATGAAGATTTTTGTGGTTTATAAGAGAAATAAGAAAATGATACATACACATAGAAAGATGAGGAAAAAAAGAGTTATATTCAAGCCTAAAATCAAAGGAATGCTGAGAATAAACATGAATAAATGGATCATCTCAATTTTATGACAATTTATTATTAGAACTGGTTTTCTAAAGAGGTTTTTAGTAAAGAAGAATAAAATTGGAAGGATTTTAAGTATAGTGAAACACTTCCATTTACATAATATGGAAGGGCCTCACTATATTGAATGTTGGGAATTATAAATATTTAAGCCTCTATCTTGGTATATGCATGTATCTTAAGAGTATTCTTGATATGCACCAATAAAAAAATTTTGGTAGGAAAGAAGGAAATGTAGTTGTCGTTATGAAGGGTATTGAGGGACTAATTTAGGTTGTATGACTAGAAAAATGATTGTGTATTATTATATTAAGTCACAGGCCCTTAGATGATATATTGTAATTGGTCTTGATACCTATATGTGGCTATGTTGTATAATATATGTTTTTTTCTCATTTGTGTTATTTTAATCTTGGAATAAAGAAAGAGAAACTTGTCTTTGTATTTTTTTAGCATTGTTCTTCAAGATCCCCTATAACAATTCCACTAATGATTATTAGTAAGGCTTATAAAACTTAAATTCATGAAGGGATCACTATTACCTTTCCATTTTGGTGGAAAATTCATCAATTGTTATGAATTGTAAAATTTATCTATCTTCTCCTTGTTACATATAAAAATGTAATCTAAAAGGAGGATCCATATAATTAGGGTAAATTTAAACTATGACAATTGTAATTTTGATACACTTATTGATGCATATAATTGAATATGTAGTAACTCTATCCATTTAAAACTAAACAAGATGAATTATTTAGTACTTATTATACGTATATAGACACAGGGGCCCATGTCATTAAGTGATATTATTGTGGTTTAGCCTTATAGATTAATAATAACTAAAAGTAAAGAGATTTATTAATTGATATGATTAATACTAATATGGTTTTTCTTGAATATGGTATAAATAGTTTCCTCTAAATTATAAATTCTAAATAGTTTATTCAGGTTTTAATTTGAATCTTTTCTTATTTTTTATTTGGTAGTCATGGATATAGAAAGGGAATATTATATATTACTTGTTTGACTCTAAAATTTGTTTGGTATCAATAAAACGTATTGATGAAGGAACAATATTATATTGGTAGAATATAATGAGTTGTTTTTATGAGGTGTTTGAAATTTATACTAGAAACAAAGTCTTATCTTATCTCTTATAGAATTTCTCATCAAGGAATATAGTTTTATGATAGTTACCATGGTAGGACATTGTTGATATGGGATATCGGTTTTTATAAGAACTACGATGGGCTTAAAATAATAATTGTTTTTATTTTTAGTACTATTGAATCTCCATATTGAATGAGTGATTATATATTTCAAGTGAAATCATAGGTGTATAAGGGTTATTCCATAAAGAAAGTTAATTCTTTAAATAATGGAATATGTTAATAAAATATTACTTGGAGAAAAATAAAATGCATAATTAAGTATTATTATTACTAGGATATGAATCCCTATTTAGATTTATATTAATCTAGTAAAAATTTCCTATGACTTATACCTTATACCAATATTTAAATAAACTATGGTAGGATATGGTTAAAGGACCTCAATTGAATTTATTGTCGTATCTATTAAGGGAAATGCAAATACACTTGAATATGGGGAACCTTTAAATTTATAGCATTGTTGGTTTTTATAGTAACCCTTTATTTAAGGGAAAGTGTGATTGTTAAACCTTGACTAAATTTTATTCACAATATTGAAATTCTATATTTTAAAGATTGATAGGTAGAGTTACTTTACTAATTTTATAAGGGTGTCTATAATCTTGTTCTCTCCAAATATTCAAGGAAGTTAGTAATTAATTAGGGGATGGAAAGTCTGAAAGAAATCATTAAACCCTAAAACATCTCTTCTTTATTTATTGTTACTTGAATTTCCTATGATGTAAATATGCTTAGTTAAAATAGAATATTTCTTTTATTATTTGGTTTTATTATAGATAAATTCATTAGTAGGCATGACTAGGTTACTAGTAAGGTCTACAAATAATCTCAAAGATCTGAGCACATTAGTCACCTATTTACTTCTTAATGGAATGTATGAATTAAGTTGTAGATGAGTCATTCAAATTTTTAATAAAATATATACATGTATGATAACAATAATATTTGTGAGGAAAATTCTACCTTAAAGGAAATCTAGTGTTGACCTTAACCCTCAACGATAGCGTGAGGGTTAATAATTTTTCCTTTCGTTAAACATGTCCTAGGAATTATAGTTGGATTGATAAGATGAATAGAAAGAATGTAATTAAGGACAATAGACAATACACATTACATCAACCATCACTCTTTATTCAAGTATAATAATTATTACATCAATCTACCACATCCATCTTAGACACTTTAATAATATCATATTCTTACACATTCATTCACATTCTCTTGTCATATAATCTTTCTCCATACTCTCACACATATCTCTATACACTTTTATAAATAAGTACAATAAATATCATGTTCTATAAAATAGTCAAAACACACTTCTTTTGGATGTGACTTTGTCGGCTAAGTCCGCATTATGTTTTGGTCCTCTTTCTAGTATGGTTTTTTGATAGACCTCAACATCTGTATGTAGCCTTCAGTGGATTCTATAGTATTTCATGGGTATGTTTCGTGTTCTGCAGCTTACTTCAAAATTCATTAGTTTTTCCTTTTATATGTGGATTTTCTTCCTTCTGCGGATTGTTCTAAGAATTTATGAAGAAATGTATCAACATCATCCCTATACTTCATATGTTGTCTCATCCTTGAGACAACTAAATGATGAAGAACCATGTATTCCTTTTTTATTTCCCATAGTTTTTAAGTGTTTCCATTTACTTGAATTCCTTTGTCTTTGAATCTTTACTTGGAAAACAAAAACATCAACCTACTAGAACTTAGATGTTTTGCATAAGGAATTGGTCCTCGCTCGAATCACTTGACTAGATTTATGGGATAAGATGGATTAAAATAACATTTTGTTCTTTCATTTATACATTGTTTATGGGACGTAATTGAAATATTTATTTGTGATGTTCTTTTTCAAATGTATGCCATTGTTCTAAGTGATATTTGATTTATTGTATCCATACCGTATCTCGAGTATTCTCTTGGATGATGAGATGGATCTCTGTGGATGGCTAGCTGGAATGAATTTGGATATATATATTTTTATTGTTGTTAATTATTGTTACATCCTTATCATGGCCCCGTCCATTATTGTGTTGTATTCTTGCATGTTTATAATTTTCTCATCCGTTGTTGTTTCTTGCTGTGATATTGTTTATTTAGTTCCACCGGATTCCTTTTTTATTGACATCGTCATCTGTAGTAATATCATATTATGATGACTCCTTGTTGAGTTGATGTTCTATTTAATATAATTTAGCCTTATATGTTTGTGTTAGGACTAACCAGCCCATGACATACACATAGTATGCTACTACATTTATAAATTTTGTTTCAAGTTTTTTGAGAAGTGTCTCCATGTCTTTCCGTCCTCGTTTGTTTTCTATTGTTTGATGTTGTAGTAATTTTTCCTTATAGTTTTGAATTTCCTCTTCTTTGATATTCTTCTTTTCACTTCCCTCTAACATGGCATTTTGTGTTAGAATTTATTTCACTACTTGTGTAATTGATTTTTCTACTAGGAGGTTGGATTCTATAATGATTTTAGGTTTAGATATATTTATTGTTGTCATTATTTTATTCATTACTTCCTACAAGTTAACACACCTTATCATCCAATCTTACTTCACACTTTGATCCAAAAATGACTTCTTGTAGAATTTTTCGTTGGTGAGAGCTTATATAAGTGTATTGTGTACCCTTCTTTTGTTTTTTTACTACACCCTATTGCAATTGAAAATTTTGTGCGTGTTTCCTTTGTTAGAGGTCCTTCTTAATCAGTTCTAATGAATCTTGTAGAGATTGAGATTGTGTTAACCCACAAGGTGCTTCAAGTGTTCATGTAATACTAATTTGTGCCTATATATCCGACTCCCTTTGTTTCTCCTATCTCTTTTTTCTTCTTTGCACGCTTGTTTTAGTTTTTGTCTTTCTTATTATTATTTCTTATCTTCCATTTTTCTTCTTCTTTTGTTTCCCTTTTATGTTTTTTTCTTTCTCCCATATTTCTTCCTCAACCTTCTTATATTTTGTTTGTTTTTCCCATTTTTCTCCCTTATTTTTCTCTCTTTTTATGTCCTTTTATTCTCCTTTTCTATTAGTTGGATCATCTCTTCTAGTTATTTGATTTGGTTTTCTTCCTTAGTTTTCTTATTTTCCTTTATTTTATTTTATTTTTATTCTTTCTCAATTGATTTGAGGATCATTTTTTCATTCATGTCTATTTATGCTGCTATTTATTTTAATAAGCCATGTGGAAGTAAGTGTACAATTTATATTATTACCAAGGAGAAAATTTGCAAATAATGGATGAGTGCTTCTTCTATTGCCACTTTTTTTAGTTGTAACAATATCATATTGTTGGGCCACTTGTGAAACTCCACCGGGCTTAAACAAGTTTTGTATAGTTTATATGCAGTCTTTATTAGGCGTGATTCCTCCCATGATTCAATTTATGTTGTAAATTGTGCACCTAGTTCTTCTTCATCTAATGATTGTGCTAGAGGAGTGAGTGGAGTAGGTGGATATCACTCTTCATCTGAGTCTCAAATTTCCATGGCCTCTATTTCTAAATGTTCTATATCTTCACTTGTTTTGGGATCCTTCATTATTTTTATCGCCTTCATTTTTCTGTCTTTTGGGGGATCATTTTGGAGGAGATTTTTATTTGTTAGCTCTTCTTTTATAAATTTCCCCCTAATTTTATTGTTCCTCCTTAGTCATGGTCTTCTATATATATTTTTAAATTATTCTCATGTATATACAATGACATCATTACTATTTGGAAGTACTATTTTAGTTTTTTCCACTAGAATATTTATAATGGCCTAAATTATTGTGGTTACCATCTCATCAGATGCTTCATATGGTAGTGGAGCTATAGTTTCCATCCACATAATAAAAGGACTTATTAAATTGTAGTCATTATCTGCTATAAAGACCACCTTATTCTCACACTTGGCTACTAATTGTTATGAAATTATTACTTTGTTTGCAACTATCCTCCTTATGTTTTCTATCCACCATATTAAAGATGTGATCTATTACACATGGGTCATGATGTTCATATGATTCAATATTTTCTCTATAATGGGTAGTTCTTGGCTCCATTGAATCTAATTTGTTTTAGCTGGAAGGTTGTTTGTAAAATACATAGCTAGACATAATACAGAGCCATAAATGAAATTTTGTTTTACCTCCTTGATATTCTGAGTGTTTTCATGAAATTCCGTGGCTAGTAGCTCAAATAGGTTATACTCATATTGGGTTGTAATCATCTCTAGGGAGACATTTGTGCTTAACCCATGAGCACCATATTCCCTATTGGTGTGATAAAGGTTTAAATAGATGGCCTTAGCTATATACCTAAGCGTATGGTTTTTGATATCTCTAATTTTGAATCCTCTTTTTCATAGTGCCATCCACCAAACGCGTTATTTTATTCATGGGAGTCTTCTTTTTAGTCAGTGCAGAATGTCCTTTTTCTAGTAGTTTGGTAACTCTCTATATGACTACAACATTAATTTGGTATGGTTGGTCTATGTATACCATTGTATTGTGTAGGAAGATAAGAATAACCCTAACTACATTGTATGATATGGAAAAGTATTAAATTATGCTCCATGCATCCATATTGAATTCCATAATTAATTTGGCATTGTTATTCTAAGGCCCATGTTGTCATATTTGGACAGAGGAATAGTTTCTGTCAATTACCATATGAGTGTGATCATATTCTATGATTGCCAAATGTATATACTTGTATATGTTGTGAGAATGTGTGACCTTGAATAGAATAAGGAGAAGGCTTGAGATGCATTGATTTAAGGGAATGTTTATGAAATTTTGGCTTTGGGAGGTTTTTGCATTATAATGGTCGATTCACCATTATACTACCTTCTCTTATTCTACTTCATGGCTCCTAGCTCAATTTTCTATTTTACTCTTTTCTTCACTCTCTCCTTAAATTTTTTTGCAGTTGTGAGTTATTTCTCCCTTGGTTTGTCGATTTATACCTTTATGTTGGCACTGAATCTATTTATTGTGTTTGGGAGGGAAAATTTATTTTTAGTTGGGTTAAGTATGTTATGTGTTCTGCGGGTTTCTATTATACTTTGTTTTGTGGTTTTGTTCGTATCATTTGGTCCGTGGCTTTTCCCTTATTGTCACACTTTTAATCTTATTTACATGGGTTTCTTCTAGTTTCCTTTGTTTTCTTATAATTTTTCTTTGTTCCATGGGTCCTTCCTTCCTTATGCAACATTTTCCTTTCTCATTTTCCCACAGATATCTCCTTCCTTCCTTATATGGAATTTTCCTTTCTCCTTTATTCCCTGAGATATCTCCTTTGTTCTGCAGTTCTTTCTTCTTTTTCTTATTTTGTGGATCTTTATTTTTGTTTATGTATTTTATTTTATGTCCTCCTTGATTTATTTGATTTCCTTTCTTTCTTATTTACTTTCTTATCAACTTCTCCTATCCTATTTCTTCTCTTTCTAGCTTTTTATGGTAGAAAGAGGGTAACCTCTGCCGATTTCGTCCTCCTCCTCATCTAATCCACAATTTTATTGTTTTTAGAGAGGATTGATTTTTTAATTTGTAGTGTTATATTTTTAGCTTGGCTCCATTTACATAGCTTTGTAAATTTTTTTCTTTTGAAATGCTTTTAGTTTGGTGGCTCCTAATGGTAATATTTCTTTGATAATATATAGGCCTAGCCAAGTGGAATTTTAACTTCCTAGGTATTTTCCATTTATTATCGTAAGGTAGGAATTGATCTCCTATATCCAATTTTTTTTTGATATGTCTATCATGTAATGATTTTTTCCTATATTTTTCTTTTGTTTGGTATAGGTGGCTATGAATATTTTCTTATCTATTTTTTCTTATTCAATTATCCTTTTATGTACTGAGGGATCTTCATTCATCTTGATGGTTATGGTCACCCTAAGACTTCAGAGTATGAACTCCATGGGTACCATAACTTCTATTCCATACACCAATTGAAATGTTGAGTACTTTATTAACCTTTTGTATGTTGTGCGGTATGCCCATAATACTATTGGTATTTTAAAGTCCCAATCTACTTTCTATAATGAACATATTTTTGTTAGTACTTTCTCTAATACCTTGTTAAAATATTCAACTATTTCATTTTCTTGAGGGTGGTATGGTGTAATTCTATTATGATTTATCATAAAATGTTCTAGAATATATTTGATTGTGACATTGAAAAAATGTTTTCCTTGATCATTGGTAATTCTTAATGGAAATCCAAATTTGGAGATGATGTTTTCATAGATGAATTTAGTTGTTCTTGCATAGTAATTTTTTCTAAGTGTAGCTTCAACCCATCTTGTAAGGTATTTTGTTCCTGTGATGAAAAATATGGCTTGTGAATGTCTTGCATTAGGTTTTATTGGTCCAATGAAGTCTATAGCCCATTTCAGAAAAGGGGCTAGTGTTATTACCAGACCTTAAAGTCATTTAGTCTCTTTCATTTTATTTTCCTACTTGTTTATAAATATCACATGATCTTGTATGCTTGTGTGCATCACAGAATAACATGGGACACCATAATCCTACCATATGTAGTCTTTAATTTGACTTCAAAGGCTATGCACACTAGCACATCTTTCGAGAGAGGTATAAGCACTCACCGAAGAGTTCAAAACTACCAGGTCAATCCTTTGAGATGTTTAATAGGAATTTAGCATGCATGTTCATATTGATAATTAACCCATGAAACCATTCAAGCATTAACAACCATTTAAGTCATATCACTTTGGAAACACATGTAATAAGGAAAAGTAACAATTTAAACCATAACCAAGATCAATGAACCATTAGATCACCATATTAAGAAATATCCACAACTAGAATCCATCCACAATTATCCATCATAAAGTAGAATTCATTACATCACAATAAATTTGAATACATGACCAGTTGTTACATAATTTTGTAGATCCATGTGCAAAACCCTACATTGTAATATCAATTATTCATGAAAAATATACCCTTCATCCACACGGTCCATTATACAATACATTAATTACATATAAATAGGGGTGGGGACTTTCCCTTCACCACCCATGCACTCTCCTAGAAATAGGTGTGCTCTCAAAATAGATAACATGCACTTCATTTCAAAAATAGCCATAAAACATGCATGCTTTTTTACAAAAACCCTAATAATAGATTAACCTAAAGATAAGTTCTGATTTTAATCATATTATTAGGTTGACCCATATGCATGATATTATTTTAATCCCTTCATGTGATTTTATCCCTGATTTCATGTTCATTCTCTAAAAATAGCCTTTTCTTGACCACCAAGTCATCAACTTTCATTCTTTTCTTAGTCCACACTCCAACTCTACTTTCCTATTTTTATCCCGCGTTCAGAAAAATGGCTAAGTCCTAAATAGTATATGTTCGGGCATGAACCTTCGCACTCTACGTCAATCTACTTGTGCATGCCACTTCATGCCTCACTTGCACATGTCCCCAAATCTTTATAAATATATCATACTTAGCCACTTTTCCCACACAACATTACCCCACACTAATCATATTGGCCATCCTCGGTAATGTGCTTCCCATTTTATATCTCCATAGAAAGAATGAATCAAAGAATGTATAAAGATTAAAGATTGAGGTTCAACTGCCACGGTTCCTAAAATAAGGAATTTGGCCCCTGTGTATGCTTCTCTAATCTTCATACTATTGGAGGAGCTCGGAAATTCAATGTCTAACTCCCCTTCAAACTTCCTCTATTTAGCAATCTCTTTTATGGCCTTCCCGTGCATCACCTCTATAATTCTTAGGATTTTGTCGGGATCCAGCTTAATACACCCTTCCTTTAAGCTCTTGGATGACCACACTTAACTCTGCGATCACCCCTTCTATCATATCCATGCAATCCATCACCGGGGTCTAAAGTTGTTTAATCAGGAACTCTAGAGTCTCCTACTTGGTATTTATGAGTCCTTTATGGGCTATTAAATCTTCCATACCTTTTGTGCACTCAATCTTATTGGTCGGTGTCTTTAATTGTATAGCCTTGAGTTCTACTTCTTCATTAGTCAACCTTGTTCTAAGGATAGGGTCACACTTTTGACATCTATCAAAGGCCAAGTCATCTTTATTACTAGCCTCCTTGAGCTATGTGAATAGATCCTCAAGTTTAGCTATTTTGTCTTCCACAAAAAAGATATTCCTTCTCTTCTCCTCGGCCAACCCCTCAACCGATGGCCTCATACCAATCTTAATATTTAGAAGCAACATCCCAACCAGGTCCTCAAGGTAATCCATTTCATATGTGTAATCATTCTTTATTTGGCTCACCAAAGTAGGAAATGCATTTGTAATCTACTTTAAAAGTGTTCCTATCTTGTCGTAGGCATCATTTATGCTCTTATTCTACTTCTCTATTTCCCCCTTCGGTGCTTCAACCTCACACTCTTTATTCCTTTTATCTTCTACCATGACCCTCATCATAGCTCCCTTATCAAGGTTTCTTTGTGTAACATCAGTAGTGATAGTGTTTAAGGAATTACATGCCTATTCATCAGTTAGGTACATCATGTCCACATGATTTTATTTATTACATGTCTCCTTCTTCAATTCAAGGGTGGTGAAATATTTATTAATAATCTTGAAATATGGCTTTGCATGTGTGTGTATGTTCCAAGATAACATATTTTTTTCTTTTTTATTTATTCCATACCTTCTTCTCATGCACTACGGTTGTAACATTCAAACGCACCACTACTTTCCAATCCTATAGATACTTATGTGTGCACTTCCTTACACCGCAACCCATCTTCCTATGTGCCATAATCCAAGTAGTATATATTTCTTCTTCCTACCTTGTGTTATACTAGATTGCCTCCTTTCATGGAATTCCTTCAAAACATACCCTATAATGCACCGTTTTACCTAGATACTTGTATCACCTTCTCCAACCTTTAGACGTCCCCGGTTCTTAAGCACCAATCACTTATATTTTTATCTAATCAAATTTCTTTTTCAAAAGGCACTTTATTCCACCCCAAACTTAAAGTATGGATAGTCCTTTGTTCATGAAATCAAAGGATAGTAATCAACTTCCTGTGCACAAATACTCTTATTACAATAAAAGAAAAATAAAATAAAATGTAAAAAAATAGAAAAAACATGAAAGGCAAACCTAATCAAAATGAGAATATTTCCTTATTAAAAAAACCAAGAAGATTATTTAGAGTGGGGCTTCATCCTACTTCTATTGAAGTAACAAGGAAACATAGTGCCATCTAGCACCTGTAATTGACATGTGCTTGATTCAAGTATCTTAGTTACTGCAAAAGGTCCCAACCAAAAAACTTATAACTTCCATGGGTGGCATGAAAAACTTCGGATCATAGAGAAGGATCATCTTATCAACTACAAATTTCTTGTCCTTAATGTGTTTATCATGTCAATCATTTTTTCATTCCTTCTCGGTCATATAGATCTAGCATGTAATGGTACACCTCTCATCTAATTGCATTGGTTTCTCAATGCACTTTTACACATATTTTTAATCGATAATCCTCCTACACACGCAATGCATAGGGATGGCAGTAAAAAACTCCATAGGTAGTACTATCTCTATGCCAAACACCAACCGAAAGGGTGTGGCCTTGTTTAAAATTTATACGTGGTCCCGTAAGCCCAAAGTACAATTGAAATTTTATCATCCCAATCCTCTCTTCCAACATCACAAAAAAAAATTCAAAGTTTTTCCCAAGGTCTTGTTGAAAGCTTATGTAGTACCATTATCTTAAGGGTGGTAAGGGGTAGTTTTATGGTGTGTAAATATAAATTCTAGAAACAAAATTCTAATTATATCATTACATAAAAGAGTTCTTTTATCATTGGTTAAGCTCAATGGACAACCGTACCTATTAATGATGTTTATTTAAAGGAACTGTGATGTTATGGTTGGAGTAAAATATTTTGTAGGTTCTTCCTCTACCCATTTGGTAAGATAATTGTTATCCAAAATATGCCCCTTGCTCATTTTGTGGCTGACTCCCTCATTCTACCCTCTCTAGTGCCTCAGTCATAATTTTTACTTTTTAGGCACTCAAAACTTTCTGAAATGGCACCATTGGATAGATCTTTTTCAGCTTTCCGAGAAGGTAAAGTTTTCCTCCTAACTCCATGTATTTTTGAAGTTATAGCCCGATGGAGTTTTTGTGGGAAATTTTCCCCTGAAAGGCCCGCAGCCAATGAAATGGCACCACGTGTCTAAGGAAGTGGCGGGGTTGGAGGTAGACTTGGATTTTTTACCAAGTGTTTGGAAAAGTTTTCAAAAGGAATATTTTCCCTCGGAGGCCCGTCGGTGAATCAGATTATGCCACGTGTCCAAGGGGAAAAAATTGGAAAAATCAACTAAGTCTTGACACCATGGGAAATTTTCCCCTGGGAGGCCCACGCCCAATCATGTGATGACACGTGTCCTATGGCATCAGACCTTTGGAGGGCGGAGGAAAGATTGGAATTTTGGCGAAGTGTTTTGGTAAAAGGGAATGGAGAATTTTTTGGCTTGTTGCGCCCTCACCAATCATGTTATGCCAACGTGTCCTCGGGGGTCATAGTTTCGGAGTGCGGGGTAGATTGTGCTTTTTCCCAAAAGCTAAAATGAAAAGAAAAATGTTTTCCCCAAGGGCCCACGGCGAATGAGATGATGCCATGTGTCTCGGACCAGTGGAAGGCAGGAAAAATTTAGGAAATTTTCCCAAAGGAAAAAGGAAGAAAATTTCAAGGGAAAAACATCCCCCCAAGCGCAAGCCAATGGAATTATGCCACGTGTCCGGTGGCGGCAAAAACTCAAGACAAGCCTGCAAGGAAAATTCGAAGGGAAATCCCGCATCCAATGGGGTTTTGCCATGTGTCCAATGGGAAAAATGGTCAAACAGTGATGGAAAATTCAGGAGGAAAGGCCCGCACCCAATCACATTATGCCATGTGTCCTCAGATCATCGGCCCAGCGGGAATTTTTGGAATTTTTTTCCAAAGGACAAAACGATGGAAAATGAAGCATTAAAGGCCCGCGCCCAATCAAAACATGCCACGTGGCACCCGAATGGTGGAGTGTGGGGATTTTTTGGGAAATTTTCCCAAATGCAAAAAGGTGGAAAATTTCAAAAATTTTGCCCGCCAATCCGTTTTGGCCCTGTTTTGCCCTAAAATTTCAAATGGTGATATCTTTCGATCCAGAGCTCAATTTTTTGCGTTCTTCATATCAACAGAAAGCTGGTGAAATTATATACAAGATACCAAGGTCATTTTTGTATTTTGATGGAGTTTTGAGAGATAAAATTGAAAAAAATGCCTCTGGCACGTGGTCATGGATAGAACTGACGTTTCAACCACCATTTTTAATGAAGAATGGCTCACATTCTCTCCTAGCATGGAAAAAAATGTCAGGGGATGGGCTTGTAAGGATTCCCATGATGTTTGATTTCATTTTTGGTTGGTGGTTGGATCTCTCCCATGTTTTCCCGCGTTTCTCTCTCTTGGGGTCGTTTCTGGCATTGTAAAAGCCAGATTTGGCTCATTTTCAAAAGGTGGAAATTTTTTCATGTATTGCAGGCCCCTCTTTCACCTTGGAAGTGATTTTGTGGAATATCAGACCTTTTCCAAGACTACAACCTATTTTTGCCTCTCAGATGTTGTAATGCATGTGTTTTGGTAATGGAAATGACAATGCAGGCTTTGTGAATGAGTTTTAATCCTCTGTTTGTGTTGTTTGATCCATCTTTGACCTTCCATTACAGTTTATCAATTTGTGCATGAAGTTTTGTTACATTTCCATGATTTGTGTCAATCTGCAGAAGTGAAAAATGCTCACCACTCCTTTGGTGCATCACCTTGTTAACATTAGTTTCAATTTTTTTTTTTCCCTATCTTTGTCCCCATGGAATTTGAAGTAGAAACTAGGAACTTAAACCTCTCGCAACTTGTAAGTGACATATCCGATCGGGGAGTTGAGGAACCAACCTCTAATCTAGAGATTTCTCTCCCATTTTTCAAGTCTCGAGACTTGGGAGATGATTCAATGTTGTGCAATCACACCGGATGTCCAAAATGTCAAACTAGAAGTCGATCAACATCTAGGGGTGATGCTGATTTGCACCAATAGCTTTGGCATGCCCGATGGGACCTTAGAGGTCTTCATCTTCATTGAATCAAATTGATGTGCATTTGTTGCAAGTTTCTTGCTTGAAAGAGCCCTAAATTAGACAACCAAGCGACTCCAAGGAAGAAGAATCGCTTGGTTTTAACAGTGCCGACCTGAAAACTCATAAGAAGAATCACCACAAGGTCAAGAGTTGGAAAAGAAGAAGTGTTGTTTGAGTATCTGTAGTTATCTCCAAGAAGAAGGCAAAGAGGGAGGAGAATTCAGAGGTCTCCATCTCAACCCAACAGAACTCTATCAACTCCTACACCTAACAGGCCTTTCATTCAATCAACAAGGGTTCCAAGGCCAATTAGAATGGCACAAAACAACCCCTACGTCAATTTCACTAGCAGCAGCCCACTTGCTCTTAATGCACATAATCTAATCCCAGTTGCAGCATTGAAGAACATTCCATACTTTACTGGAGAAAATTAGACCACTCCTGGTGATCATGTCAAGGACATTGCTAACATTTGTGCAATCCATGAGATCAATGAGATGCAAGTTGTCAAATTGCTGGCATCTTCATTCAAAGGGAAAGCTTTGAAATGGTTCGAGTCTCACCTCGGGTTCTATCCAAAATTGGAACCAGCTATGTATAGCCCTCCATGAGCAGTTTGGAGAAAAGGGAGATAACTTTTCCCTTTTAGAACATCTGACAACCATCAAGAGAGCTCCCAATGAGCAGCTGACTGACTTCAACTTCAGATTTCAAATGACTTGGGAGAGAATTTCAGTGGTAGTAAGGCTAACAACAGAAGGTGCTTTTCTATATTACCTTAAAGCTCAATTCGATATTTCTATGTTAATTCAATCCATGGGAGGCACAACTATCCCATTGCTTATAGCATTGCCATTAGAGCTGAAAATTATTTGATTCAAGCTGGAAAGCTAGCTCCTAGGCCTTGATGCCATTATATCCAAGTTTAGAGAGCCCAAGCACTAGTCAAGTGCCTATTTTAGCCCCTATTCCCACTCCTAGGAGTCGAATTCAAGTGAAGCTTGTACTTCATCTCCTAGTGCCTCAAATGAACTTCAAGAAGTCATGAAGCAATTGCAAAATTTAGGCAATGACCTGGTTACACTCAAGAGGCAGCAAGCCCAAGGTTTTAGACCTTCTTTCTAGCCTCAAGCTCAGCCTAACAGGAAGCCATACCAACCTCAAAGACCACCCAATCCAAATTTGTAAATATAAATCAAACAAGACCCACCGCCAATAGACTATTTCAGCCCTATAACCCCAATGTTATATCTCGCTCTAAGGCATTAGTGCTAGTGCAAAACAACATAAATCAAGAGTATGATTGGTGTTTTCCATGCAATGAACCTCACAACCAGTCTATGTGTTTCAACGATGTCTTAAATCAGGCATTAATGGTGACTAAAACTAGTGTGGAGGGTGAAGGTAGTCAAGGAAATAACCAACAACAAGACACATTCTAGCAGCAATCAGCTCCAAATGATACTACACTTATAAACCGCAAAGCGAGTGAAGATTTTTTTGGCATGAATCAAACAATTCCCCAAAGTGTTGCAGCCAACACAAGGTCAAAAAGGATAAATTTGGGTGAAGAATAGCCATTGGCTCCAAGTAATCCACAATCTTCTATCACTCCACAAATTATTGGCAAACAAAATTCAGTTCCAAACACACAAGGGCTGCCTAAAATAGCTCTTAGGCTAACTCAAATGTCAAGTTATTGCTGCCCATATGCAAGGAATGAATGTGCAAGCCAAGGGACAACAAAGAGATGCTTCATCTCCATTCAACATCATTGATCAGATGAAGAAGAAAAATTTAAACATATCAATGTGGGAATCACTATCTATCCCAGGCGAAGAGATTTGCTACAAGCTGCCATGAAGAAGCTGGTCAACTTAAAATCAGCAAGTCCAAATGCAAGAGAAGGTGCTCACAAATTCTCGCTAGCCCGAAGGGAATCATGGAGGATAGCAAGGTAAAATGTTGAAGCCCCCTCCATTCTATGTTTCATTGATCATTGGAAACCAATTAGTACACAATTGCATGATTGATTCTAGGGCAAGTAGTTCAGTAATGCCCAAGAAAATAGCTGATCAGTTGGGAATTCAATATGAAGTCATATCCAAAGGGGTAGTGCAATTGGATGGGACAACAGTAACAACAATTGGAGTGATAAAAAACTTGAGTCTTACTTTACATGCATGCCCCAACGTTGTTGTTTTACAAGATGTCTCAGTAATAGATCTTCCACCACTCTTTGCCCTATGTCTATCAAGGGATTTCATAGCCAAGATTGGAGGTTACTTATCTGCTGATTGGTCACACATATTTTTCAGAAAAAGATATGGAACCAAGGCCACAATCAGATCTGAACCTATTGCAAACTTTCACATTGAGCCTTACACTCCAAGCCAAATCAATACCAATTGTTCAGCGTTTGATCAAGAAGATTATCCAAGCACTGATGAAACCGACACCAAGGATGGGAGTATCTCGATCTAACTCTTGATGAATGGGCAAACAAGGTGCATGCTTTTGATCCTTATCAAGAGGTAGAAGAATCTGAGCTAGGATTCTATTGCATGCATGAAGAAAATCATCCTATCCCTAGCATCACCAAGCCAGACCACAAGGATGACAATGAGGTATGGTAGTTGTTTTTTGATGGATTAAGGAGTAGAAAAGGTGCAGGAGGTGGAGCTATGCTTGTTTCACCTCAAGGAGTTAAGTATTACTCAGCTTTTAGATTCCAGTTTGCATGCTCTAATAACACTGCTGAATATGAAGCCTTGATACAAGGATTGCATTGGTCAATCAAGAGAGGAATAAAGAACTTGCAAGTATTTGGTGATAGTGAGTTGATTATCAACCAAGTTAAGGGGTAGCATGCTGTCAAGAATGATCTACTCAAGTGCTACAAAAATAGGGTGTGGGACCTCATTGAAGATTTTGAGGGCTTTGGCATAAAATCCATTCCTAGAAAAGAGAACTAAGGCGATGACAGGGCTTATAGCAGTTGGGGCAGCCTTTGACGTTGTTGAAAGCATTCAAAAATACAAGGTACAGCCAAACATCCATGTGATTGTAAGGCCTTTAGTGCCGCATAATGATGTAAGTTGGCAAGTGTTTGAAAATGACTAGAAAATCATCAATTTCTTGCAAGAAGAGGTTGAGTTCTCACTAAAAATCGGAAAAGTTGGAGCAGCAATATGGTGACCAAGTGGTACAGCTGAGAACCAACAAACTACCAGAGGGACTTATTAGTTTGGAGTCCATTTTCAATCCCAATGATCAGTTTAGGAAGGAGAAGGCAAACATTCAAGTCAAGGGAGGAGATTCGGTGTCCATCTTGGTGGAAGAAGGAAAATCACTCGAGTTGGTAAAGTGACAACTGAGCAAGAAAGGTATGAGTTCATACAACTTTGTCAAGAATTCACTCAAGTATTTGCTTGGAGCTATGAAGATTTGAAAGGTTTCAATCCCAAGTTAGCTCAACACACCATTGAATTGGATCCAAGTACTAAACCCATCGACAAAAACAAAGGCGAGTCAATCCACACATGGAGCCTATCATGAGAAAGGAATTGAATAAGTTGATAGAGTCAAGAATCATATTCCTATCAAGCATTCTAGTTGGGTGGCCAACTTGGTTCCAAAGAAGAAAGAAGAGTGGGAAATCATATTGTGTGTTGACTTCAGAGATTTGAATAGAGCATCTCTCAAGGATCATTATCCACTTCCTTCTATGGAGTAGATTTTGCAAGTTGTTGCTGGCTCTGAGATGTTTTCACTACTTGATGGTTATTTGGGGTACAATCAGATTATGGTGAAAGAAGAGGATCAGTTCAAGACAACCTTTACAACCAAATGGGGAACTTATGCATATTGGAAGATGCCATTTGGGTTGTCCAACACTGGAGCTACTTTCCAAAGAGAAATGGACATGGCGTTCAAGGATTTGATTAACAACATGGTGTTGATATATCTTGATGATATCACTTTTTTTCAAAAATGCAGCAGACCATCTCTTTCATTTGAGGCAAGTGTTCCAAAGGTGCAGAAGATTTGGAGTATCCTTGAATCCTAAAAAGTGTATTTTTCTAGCTCATGAGGGAAAGCTCCTTGGCCACATTGTCTCCAAAGAAGGATTAGCAATTGATCCAGAAAGAGTTGAAGCCATAAGAGCACTACCATTGCCAAGCCACAAGAAGGCCCTTCAAAGTTTCTTGGGGAGAATAAATTTTGTTCGGAGGTTTGTCCCAAATTTTGCAACCCTAGTCAAGCCTATCACCAAGATGTTGAAGAAAAGCATAACTTTTAAATGGACAAGGTAGAAGGCAAAGAAATTTTTGAAGCAATCAAGGAAGCCATCTCTCAAGCCCCAACTCTCGTTAACCCAAATTTCTCTAAGGATTTCATCCTCTATGCATTTGGGGGTGATGATACTATTTCTGCAATTTTGGTACAGTAGAACAAAGACAATGAGGAGTAGCCAATTGATTTCTTCAGCCAAATCCTGGAGAACTATGAGGTGATATATTCTTTCATTAAGAGGCATGTTCTTAACAACAAGGTTCAATTGTTGGTTTATCATGTGGGAGTTAAGGACTTCCTCCTCAAAAAAGACTTGAATGAAAAGAGAGAAGGTTGGATTACTCATGTCATGGTCGTGAACAAGCACAATGAAGCATGCAATGAGAAGGAGGTTGTTTTGGCGTTGCAAGACATCCATGAGAAAGGAAGCACTCAAAAGTAAAATTATAGTATCCTCACTCCTTGCTGGACCCAAGACATAATGCACTTCCTAAGCATAGGTCTATGCCCTCCAGAGATGAACAAGACCAAAAGAAGGCACTTCAGATTGTAGGCTATCCCATATGCCCTTGATGGTGTTTTGTTCAAGAGAGATGTGAATGGAGTGCTGTTGAGATGCATTGGTACAAATCAGATTCATAGGGTGTTGGAAGAGTTCCATTGCGGATCAGCCGGTGGTCATTTTGCACCAAGAGTGACAGACTCTAAAGATCATGAGGGCTGGCTATTAGTGGCCCAAGATTTTCAAAGTGATTTTTATGCATGGATCAAGAGGTGCAAGAATTGTGCCTTCTTCACGAGGTAAAGAGAGGCTAGCTGCCCTTCCATTGCATCCAATTTCAGGTTGACTAGTCGTTCATGCAATGGGGTTTGGATTTCATTGGATTCATTAATCCCAATTCAAGCCAAGGGCACAAATGGATTTTAACGACCACATATTACTTCACCAAGTGGATGAAGTAGTAGCACTCAAGGAAGCAAATGAATCTAGCATCTGGACTTCTATGAGGGAATAACAACCAGACTTGGCATACCTGCTACAATAATATCGATAATTTAACAACCAGACTTGGCATACCTAAGTACTTCATCAAACTATTACCCTCGGGGTAATGGCCGTAGTAGAATCCAAAAACAAGAACTTGTTGAGGATCATTAGGAGGACTCTTGATGAAAATTAGAGGTCTTGGCATACTAAGTTGAAATCATCCTTGTGGGATGATAGGATAACTCCTAAGAGATCTACAGGTAACTCTCCATTCAAGCTTGTTTATGGAAGAGAGGCAATTTTTCCCATGTCACTTGAGTTACCAACATTGGAACTCATGAAACAATTGGAGCTATTGGAGTTTGAGTCCATGGAGGTCAGATATGTAGAATTGAGCTCCAAGAAATCAGAAATCAGGCATCCCAAGCAATGGAGAAGGATCAAGCTTTGATCAAAAAGACCTTTGATAGAAAGGCCAAGGATAGATCTTTCAAAGTTGGAGATCTAGTGTTAAAATGGGATGCAGACAGAGCAAAACCGGGAAGGCATTCAAAATTTGATGCCATTTAGAGTGGCCCATACATGGTCACAAAGTGTAAGGACATCAATGCTTTCCAATTGTCTTCATTGAATGACGAAGAACCGTAGATTCCAAGTAAATGGAATCCATCTAAAGCATTGCTACTAAAGGGAATTCTCCACCTTGTACATATTAGCTTAGGTTTTCATTCCTCCAAGTGCTTATGCACATTGTCCTGTTGTAGATTAGCTTTGCTTTCCCTAAGTGCTTTGGCACAAGCATGATATTCCTCGAAGTGTGTCTTGCAGGCCTTGCTCCATCAGATGATGTTCCACCCTCCACCTTCCTCCTTGCAGTGTTACACGTCAGGTTCGGGTACCAAGCAGAGAATTTAATGACTCCATGCCCAATGGATTGCTTCAGCAACTGGTAACTTCATCTAGCAGCGAGATGACCCCTCCGAGTCACCAAAATTGTTATCCAAAATGTGTCCCTTGCTCATTTTGTGGCTAACTCCCTCATTCTTCCCTCTCTAGTGCCTCGAGTCATAATTTTTTCTCTCGAGCACTCAAAACTTTCTGGAAATGGCACCATTGGATAGATCTTTTTCAACTTTCCGAGAAAGGTAATTTTTCCTCCTAACTCCATGTATTTTTGAAGTTATGGCCCGGCGGAGGTTTTTTGGGAAATTTTCCCTTGAAAGGCCCGTGCCAATGAAATGGCGCCACGTGTCCAAGGAAGTGGTGGGGGTTGGAGGTAGACTTGGATTTTTTACCAAGTGTTTGGAAAAGTTTTCAAAAGGAATATTTTCCCTTGCAGGCCCTCTAGGTGAATCAGTTATGCCACGTGTCCAAGGGGAAAAATTTGGAAAACTCGACTAAGTCTTAGTGCCATGGGAAATTTTCCCCTGGGAGGCCCGCGCCCAATCATGTGATGACACGTGTCCTATGGCATCAGACCTTCAGAGGGCGGAGGAAAGATTGGAATTTTGGTGAAGCATTTTGGTAAAAGGGAATGGAGAAGTTTTGGCCTCTCGCCCCCGCCCGACCAATCATGTTATGCAACGTGTCCCTGGGGGGTCAGAGTTTCGAGTGCGGGGGAGATTGTGCGCTTTTCCCAAAAGCTGAAATGAAAAGAAAAATGTTTGCCCCAAGGGCCCATAGAAAATGAGATGATGCCATGTGTCTCGGACCGGTAGAAGGTGGGAAAAATTTAGGAAATTTTCCCAAAGGAAAAAGGAAGGAAATTTCAAGGGAAAAACGTCCCCCAAGCGTGAGCCAATGGAATTGTGCCACGTGTCCGGTGGTGGCAAAAAACTCAAGACAAGCCCGCAAGGAAAATTCGAAGGAAAAGCCCACATCCAATGGGGTTTTGCCATGTGTCCAATGGGAAAAATTATCAAATAGCGATGGAAAATTCAAGGAGGAAAGGCTCGCGCCCAATCACATTATGCCATGTGTCCTCAGATCATTGGCCCGGAGGAATTTTTGGAAATTTTTTCCAAAGGCCAAAACGATGGAAAATGAAGCATTAAAGGCCCGCGCCCAATCAAAACATGCCACGTGGCACCTAGAATGGCGGAGCATGGGGATTTTTGGGAAATTTTCCCAAATGCAAAAAGGTGGAAAATTTTCAAAATTTTTGCTCGCCATTTGTTTTGGCCTGTTTTTGCCCTAAAATTGCAAACGGCAATATCTTTCGATCCAGAGCTCATTTTTTTGCGTTCTTTATATCAACAAAAAGCTAGTGAAATTATCTACAATATTTCGGGGTCATTTTTGTATTTTGATGGAGTTTGGAGAGAGAAAATTGAAAAAACTTCTCTAGCACGTGGTCATGGACAGAATTGATGTTTCAACCACCATTTCTAATGAAGACTGGCTCGCATTCTATCCCAGATGGAGAAAATCTCAAGGGATGGGCCTATAAGGATGCCCATTTTTTTGATTGCATTTTTGGTTGGTGGTTGAAGCTCTCCCACGTTTTCCCACATTTCTCTCTCCTGGGGTTGTTTCTGTATTGTAAAAGCCAGATTTGGCTCATTTTCAAAAGGTGGAAATTTTTTTCATGTATTGTAGGCCCCCTCTTTCACCTTGGAAGTGATTTTGTGGAATATCAAACTTTTTCCAAGACTGCAACCTGTTTTTGCCTCTCAGATATTATAATGCATGTGTTTTGGTAATGGAAATGACAATGCAGGCTCTGTGAATGAGTTTTAATCCTCTATTTGTGTTGTTTGATCCATCTCTGACCTTCCATTATAGTTTATCAATTTGTGCATGAATTTTTGTTGCATTTCCATGATTTGTGTCAATCTGCAGTAGTGAAAAATGCTCACCACTCCTTTGGTGCATTACCTTGTTAACATTAGTTTCAGTTTTTTGCATTCCCTATCTTTGTCCCCTTGGAATTTAAAGTAGAAACTAGGAACTTAAACCTCTGCAACTTGTAAGTGACATATCTGATCAGGGGAGTTGAGGAACCAACCTCTAATCTGGAGATTTCTCTCCCATTTTTCAAGTCCCACACTTGGGGAGAGGATTCAATGTTGTGCAATCACACTGGATGTCCAAAATTTCAAACTAGAAGTCTGATCAACATCCGGTGTGTTGCTGATTTGCACCAACAATAATATGTACATGTAATTATGTAGCACACTCTATTCCTATGCGTGGGTTGTGTAATAATTCCTAAAAATCAACAACCCATTTCTTAAAAGGTTCTACATTTTCTATCACTCACAAGAACATCTCATCCTTACTCCTAGGCTTCCCAATTCTCTAACAATGGTTGCATGCTTTGACATAATATTTAATGTACTTGTATAAGGTATCTCACCATAAGCAAGTTAAAAGGATATCGCGGGTTGTCGCATCTGATGCATAATTTCCTCTGTAATACTTCCATGAGCCTCCTCCATAATGGATTCATGCTCATGTTCAACTACACATTGACACAAGAATTAGTCTTTACCCATTTTTTACAAGTCTCCACCAATGAGTTGATAAGGTGCTAAGTGAATAGTAAGCTTATTTTGATCCAAGGACTTCATTCCTTTTTACGCCAACCCAAAGCACAAAAATAGTGTTATGCCCTCTATATCTATGGGAGCGTGATTCCGCCTAAACAATTGTGCATCATGTATAGTTTCCTCAATAATATACACGTTCTTGCTAGAATTGATCCTTTATAAGTGATCAGGTCCTAAATTTCTCTTACCTAGTTTTACAACAATTGTGAAATAAAACTCCTAAAAAATAAGTATCCAATAACAAATGTTCCCTTACACAATAGGATTGTTAACTAGATATTTTAATTCCATATGTATAAAATATAAACAGTGTGGCCAAAAAGTACTATAAAAACTTATGAGGTGCGTAGATCATAGAAAATGCCTCATGCTCTATCGTAGTGTAGTTATGCTCATTGGTGTCAACTTTTTGCTGCAAAGCATATGGGGTGATAAAAATTACCCTCTCTAGGTTTTTCTAAAACTACGCTAATTGTCATGCCGAAGCATCAACATGTACATGAAAGTGTTTCTTCCATGAATGAAAGCTCAAAATTGGCGTCTTGGTAAGCTTCTCCTTCGTTGTCTCAAATTCCTTTTGTTGCACGTCACCCCAATGAAATTTTCCTTTAGCCTTGAGTAACTCTTCCAGGGCGCAAAATTTTCACATATAATTTGATAAATTATTTTTAATAGCACATATGCCCAAAAGATCCACACACTTTAGTTTGATTGTTAGGATCTTCTAAACCCAAAATTTCAACTATCTTGGTTAGGTCTACCTATAATCCTTCCTTGCAAATGATGTGCCTAACAAAATTTCCAAAATGTGTATTAAAAATACACTTCCTAATGTTAAGAAAGATGCTTAACTTCCTATATATTTGAAACATATGCCTTAAATTATCACAGTGATCCTTAACCAAACCATAAAATGTCCAATCATCTAGATAAACCTATAAGAACTTGTGAATAGAGTCTTGAAAATCCTACACAACAATGCCTGAGAATACTTGCTTGGAACATTATTCAATCTAAAAGGCATAACACTATATGTAAATCTTCCCCATTTAGTGGTGAAATTGTTATTTTCTTGGTCCTCGTGCGTAATGCACACCAGGTGATAGCTTTGAAAACCCATCTATGAATGAATAGATCTCACACCCTACAACTCCTTCAAGGATTTATTCTGTGAAAGGTGTGGGAAAAGGATCTATGAAACATGAAGCATTAAGTTCCCTATAATCTACATAGATCCTAATCGACCATCCTTCTTGATGCTTATAACCATAGGGATAACCCACTCAGACTCCTCAATTAGTTCAATAATTCTATACTTAAGCATCTTATCAATTTCCTCCTTCACTTTCATGCATAATTTTGGATTCCTCCTATAAGGCCTCTTCTAAATTGGGTACACACCTTCTTTGATTAATCTTCATTTCTCCTAATGAGGGATGCACTCCTTTCAACTCATGGTAACCTTGTGCGAATAGATAGTAGAAGTTGCGTAAAAGATCAATAATCATTGATACCTCCTATTTTGATCTGTAATCACCAATAATGGCCTCCTGAGGTGCACCCTCGGTGCTAATGTTTACCTTCTTTGTCTTCATCGGAGCATGGTATGCACATGCTTGCTCATCTTCCATGTCCATTAATTCACATGCACCCTCTGTATGGATAACCTCCAAATATTCAACCTCTTCATCATCAATGAGATAAACCATTTTATCCTTTTATTTCTCCTTCTAGGCATGGCCCATTTGTATCTCTTCTGTCTCTTCAGTATCCAGGTGCATCTCATAAATCAAGTTAACCAAGTAACTCGAGCATGAGCTCTTATACTTTCGCACTATATACCAATGTAATGGGCTTCATGATCTATAAATCTTCATGAAATATAGGTTTATTAGAAAAATAATCGAATGTATGAACTATACCTTTAGTTATTTCTTGCAAGCTTGCAATCTCTTGTTTGATCGCAACAAGCAAATACTAGGCGTGTGTACAACTATACATTGTGGAATAGAACTTATGCACCCATATAAATGGTTTTAAATCCTTTAGGCCTCATTTCCATTGTCTCTCATAGTTATCAACATGTACCAAAGCAAGAGCATTCCCATTATACTCATAGATATGTGTAGACACATTCACTACTATAAACAAGCCCTTTTTACCACAATTATTCGACAATATTACCACAATTTAGAATAGTTATAGAGTACTTGTAGCATCTCTATGAAAATTTCCTTTAATCATTTCAAAGTATTGTGGATATTCTACAATTTATATATATTGGTAATAATTTGTAGAAAAGCCATGTATATCCAATCATTCCTCAAAAAAATACCACAATTTGTAATAAATAGAACTAAAATTGATCGTAAAATTATATTAATAGTAAAATTTTATATTAAATAATTTTGAAATGCTACTACTTTATTATATTTTTATGAAAAACTTAAAGAAAATTAAAGTTAAAAATTAAGGAAATTTAACTATATAAAAATATGTTTATTGTAATATATATTAAGAAGAATAATTTATATTTTTATCTTGATAATATATTATAGTATTTATGTAATTATAAATAATTTTCTAAACATAATCATTTTATTATAAATAATAAATGTATAATTAAAATTCTTGTTTTTATTTTTCCATTAATATAAATAATTTTCTTAAGAGAATTATTAATTGATTTATAAATAATAAATGTATAATTATTGTGCCAACTATTATTTTTTGAACTCTAGGATTTCACTTTGCTTATGAAGCCCATTAATATGCATGTTAATCATATAATTTTGCCACATGACATGGGAGCTCTAGCATGTGAGACACTTGGCACGTGAATTGTTTGACTCGGGCTCTTGTTGTTATTTGTGGGAAAACTCAAAATCAACTCGGGCTTCTAGAAGAGGTAACAAACAGATTAACCCATTTACAATGTGAATCTACTACAACCCCAAAAGGAATTTACAACATTTATTTGGTTGAAACATGCCATCTCTCTCATAGTTCTTTCAGAGATGTGAAAGCTATTGTATGTTTTCTCAAACCAGAGGTGGTTTTCATAGAGATGTTTAAAAAGCGTGCGAAAAACTTCTTGGTGTATCAAATGTCTGCATTTGATGATTATACACCCATCTTATTTGATATAATTGTGCATTACTTGAAAAAAATGTGATTAGACATATGTTAGACTTGTTTTATAAGAAAGCTAGTCGGGAACATCAAATTACTCCAACCTTAGAGTTTTGCATTGCATAGGAAGAATCCATGAAATATGGTGGTAATGGTATATTTGGTGACTTGTATTTCTCATGTAACCATATGAAGGGCATCCACAATGATGAGCTTGGTTGTGTTGAATGCAATGTGTTGCATCAAATCTTCAGGAAGAAATCATCTTGGCTTATGCGTTACTCCTCCCTTGCTTTCCTCTTAAATTGGTGAATTTGGTTGTGCATTATAAGTTTACGGCCTACACAAAATTTATTTTTATTCAACATTTTGAGGTAAACATTAAAGGTTCTTTAATTTTGAGCTTGATTCGAGATTTGCATTTTCCATTAACATTAGTACCAATAATGTTGAACCTTGTTTTAGGTTTAGACTCCTAAATTCAGGTGTGCGAGACAATATTGATGGATAGACAAATTTATCCACTACAACAAACAAGCTTTTTTACCACAATTATTCCACAAAATTGCCACAATTTGGAAGAATTGTAGAATACTTGTAGCATCTCTATAAAAAATTATTTATTCATTTTCAGATATTGTGGATGTTCCACGATTTACATACAATGATAATAGTTTGTAGAGAACTCACATATCCAACCCTTATAGAAAATCTACAATTTTTTAGAAATTAAAATTAAAATTTATACTAAAATTTGATGTGTACCACATTACACTTATGTAATATTTTGAAAAACTAATATAAAATTATACCATCATTAAAATTAGATATTAAATAATTTGAAAATATTATGTTATTAAAAGAACATATTTTATGAAACTTATAACAAAGTAAAATCAAAATAATATGGAAATACAATTGTATAAAAATATATTTATTATAATATATATTATAAATATTATTAAAAATATTAATGTTAAAATTACACAATCAAAATTTTAAAATAGTACTACCAATATTTCATTATGACTAATATAAGATTATAATTGTGTAAAACTATTATATTACCAAAACATATAATACAAATTAATTTAAATTAAAATATTTTTAAATTATCATAAAAATATTGCTCCATAAAAATATATAATTTGATATTGATAATACTTAATATTGAATAGAATAATTTAAAAGAATATATTAAAAATAATAACTTTTTAAAAAACTTTAAAAATAATAGTTAAAAATAAAATAGTTATATAATCCTTCTGCTTTCATTTTTTAATTATTTATTTGTTTTTATAAATAAGACTTATATATTAAAGATTGCTATCTAGAATTTTGGGCGATGTCTACGCTCCACTCAATATGCACCACTAGTTTAATGACATAATTAAGAATCATCTATGTAGATTTGACTAATATGCATGTCATAGTTGATGAGTCTAACTTTGATACGTTTCTCGAGATTCCCTTATTGATCCACTATTTTATGCCATATTATCTTCAATGAATTAACTATCCCTTATGTGTAGGAAAAGAGTTGCAAACTTTTCAAAGAAATTATGCATTGGCCATAAATACACATTACCAGGTGGAAGCAAAGGTGTGAAACATATGACGCATAATAATGACTAAAATAATTAAACAATTCAGTTTAAAAAAATCTAGTTTTGGCATCTATGATTATAAATTAATGGTTAGAATCCATACCTGGACTATGAGGAGAAGAAAAATCAAAGTTCAACCTTTTTACTATATCCATCTAACAATTATGGATCTACACTCTGATTAGTTATGGATCTATTTTTTTATTCAATTTTGCTCAAACCATTGCAGGTTGCTCTTGGGCCTATTTTATATATGTCAGATCTATTATGTATTTTGACAAAAGACGATCCATGTACTCAGAGATTTTTTTAATTTTAAGAATATCTATCTTGAAATTGGATCTTCCCATTTCTACGTTCTTATCGGTTGGTATCATATGGTCAAGGTAGAAGTAAATAATGATAGGCGTTGAGATCCCCACATCTTATATTGGATCTGTGTATTACATTTGAAAGAGAACAAATTTTGTTGTAAAATATTCGATCTAACATTTCATCATATGCACGTATGGCAGTCCATGTCGTGCTTTTCAATATCTAATTTCTTTGTGTTGTCAAAATTTTTATTCTTTTCCAAAACACATATCGATGGCTTTGAAAAATTAAACATGAATCAGACATGCTATATTTCCAAGCCTCCCAAGCATTAGTTATGACAATGCTATTCAGTATAATGGGTTGTCTATATACCCTAAAATGAGATTTGCTAATTGGAATCTAGATTCTGCACCAATGCTAGTGTTTTCTATAGTCAGTTGTAGCAAAGTTTTGGAAGTTAAGCACAGTTGCAATTAGTATGGTGTCACTTTAATGTCATGCTATTAAAACATATTTTCTCGAGTTGTTTGACTTATATTTTATTGATATTTTTGAAAGGTTTGTGTTATGAAATGTTATCTATACCTTCCATGTTAACTATATGTTTTGTTGCCATAGGTTTATGATGTTAAAAATGAACATGTCAAACACATTGATTTTTTTAATACTTCGTCGTTTCTTTCCAGCATATATTCAGGAAGCTTAGACCATAGTACTCAAGTAGGAGTGTTTATTAGATATTTGGATTAGTAATTTTGAAATTTTTGTTTATTAGATATTTTGGATTAGAAGATTATATATGCTGCATGTAGTTCTACTCATAGTAGTTTGAGGTGTCCTAAATCATTTGCTAGTGTAGTAAAAACCATTTTTTGAAACTTCAAATGTGAAAAGTTGTGAAAAATAGTTGGCCTTCTCACAATATTTTTAATTCAATTGCAATTACCTTGTGAACTTTTATGTGATAATTGAAGAGCAAGAAAGTGTTTTCCGAGTTTAGAGCATTTGAACCCTTTTTAAGTCATTACAAAAATTAGTGATTATGATTATGTTGTCAACTTTAACAAAAACCAAATGATGCTTAATTAACTCTTTTGTTGGATTTCTACCATTTCTCTTTGGGATGTAGTTTTTCCCCTCCATTTGAAGAATAGAGGGAAAAAATTATTTAGATTGTTTATACAATATAAATAGTAAATATTTCTTTATAATATATTATTCGATATATAAAAATAAAAATATTATTTTCTTATATATTCCCATTTAATAATAAATTATATATTTGTGTTTTTAAATGTAGATAATGTATATAAATAATTATTTAAATAAATGTTAAATTGGTTGTTGATAGTAACTTTTCTACATTTTTAAAAATCTATTTTAACAATTAATTATTGTGGCAATCAAATTGTAGCTTCCACCTATAAGTTTTATGTGGTAAGGATAATTGTAGAAAAAAATGTGGAAATTTCCACAAATATAACATCAATGAGATATAAAAATTGTAAATTGTGAAATTTCTACAAAGATTGAATCTATAGAAAAACTACATTTTAGTAAAAATTGCAGAATATACACAAAAAAAAATGTGTATATATGTTACAAACATCAAGGAATGTGGACTATTTACAATTTTAAAAATGGAGGTTAGCTATAAATTTTATTAATTAAGGACTATCCATGATTTAGTGAATTGTGGAAATACTACAATAATATGTCAAAATACGGATTAACTACGTTTCCAATGCCACAATTTTAATTTTTATAATACCATGTAACCACAAAAACCTTGTTGAAAAATTGTGGCAAAAGGCCTACTTTTTGTAGTGATTACTCCAAGTGAACCTTGTTGAAAATATGATTTTCACTTCTTTCTAGAATAAAATGTTATCCTGTGTATCTCCCACCAATGCGCTATTATTCCAAGAAAAGTATAAACCAACATGTTCCTTCGATCACCTTCATTATTCCATTGTCCCCCATGGCATGTAAGAAAGATTGCAACTTTTCTTCACCAATATACCGAGGTAATGAACTTTTCCCATGCGGCGCCTAACCATATGCATTCTAATCATCCTAGGTATTATCCCTTTCATCTCGTGCCCAACCATTTCATACGTGTCATGGCCACATTTATCACAAGCAACACTTGTGGTTTTACTAGTTGACTTCTCATCTTCCCACTGGAGCACACCTTCCCTAGATGGTTATATAGTCTCGAGGTCTTGCACCGAACACGCATAAATCTGTCTAGCTCTTCTTCACTCAAAGCATCAACATATGGTGCAAATTTTTCTTCATTAAAGGGTATAATCATTTGCTCATCCTTATTCTTGAAGATTATGTATCCGGCCTTATTAAAGTGTAGGTCTGTAATTGTTCTCATATGAGGTCACCCAAGTAGTGTTGGAAAGTTGTATGCTTCGGCAAGCTCCAATACCTCAAAGTCTCCAATAAACTTGTTTGTTGTATCGTATTGGATCTATCTTTCAAAACACCAATAAGAATATCCCTTTTCTTGTTTGCCATATACAAAGAATTTGAAGATGACTGCAATGTTGGTCTCCCATCTGATTTCATGCATCCAAAGTTAACACATTCACCTTAGCACTTTTATCTATCGAATATCTCTTACCAACCACCCATCAATTACCACATCCAACATGATATCCTTATCATACTCATGGTTCTATGGTGGCAAGTTTACATGTAGTATCCGACACTCACGCTCAACTCTTATGTGTTGTATCTTCTAACGTAGCCATTCCCCTAGTAGTGGGATGATATTTTCGTATTGCAACATATTACATACCTCCTTTAGGTCATCCAAATCCTTCTGCAAAGTAGCTCAACATTATTCTCAAATTTTCTCTCATGCACCTTATCATTTAAGCATTGTATCTCACCTGCATCTCTCTGTTGACCCCCATAGTCTCATGATAAACTTCATTTTGATGAAAAACATTTTGGTACCTGACATGTATGAATTATTCTATCATGATTAGTGGTTTGGATTTAAGAGGTTTGTGCATGTGTACTTTGCTTTGGTACTTGTAGTGACTAAAAAGGTTGTAACTCGGATCAAACATCTTCTTTGGTATCCATTTATCACCCTTCACGCACTACACATTGATCATCCCCACACATTTTTCCTTCTTATTGTACCTGCACATGTACTCATAAAGGTTAGGGAAGTCCTCAAGCTTATGTTTTTTTTTTTTTCATAATAGGCACATACTATATTCTGGGGAAAATCAAACTGGTAATGAACTGGGGACCCACAAGTATAACAGTCTTGTGTAGAAATATACTTTGGTCACCACAACCTCTGCTTATATATCCTCTCTGAAATCCCCCTCCTCTAGTGTTATGTTCTCCGGAGAAGGATATGCATTTTGTAATCTGATAGTTGTTTGTCACCTTGGTCTTACATAATCTAGTCTCGCATTCGTCATTAATTTTACCTATCATCTGACAATCCTTCGTATCATGATTATGCATCACATATATTACAATATATAGATACATTCTTCATAGTTGCACGCTTCAAGAGAGGAAAATTCCGGACATGGTCCTTTTGGAAAATCTCACAAGACTATAACAATGCGCACAATATCCTATGTGGGTATCCATCCTTGTATTTCCTTCAACCTCATAATTTATACAACATATTCCACTACACGGTTTATATTCTTAGTTGGAAAATAGTTTTTCAAATTTTTTATCCAGAGTTGTTATATGTGCCTCCAAAAATGGGCTCACTTTAGTATCATCACTTCTAAATGCTTTGGTGCACAGAGAAGCTTCCAAGGCCTTGCGCAGATCCTTATATGTCTTATGATATAAGGCTCTTTATAACAAAGTCAACAATCCTTAAAAAAATCATTTTGCATGTTGACTTGGATGGATATCATAAGATAATTTGGACAACATAGTATTAAAACGTGCTTCATACTCTCTCACACTTTCAAAAAACCTAATTTATATCCTTGAGTATACTTATGCTCTATTGCTAAAACTCTAAAAATGTGAAACTTAGCTAGAAATGTAGTACAAAAAGCATTATAATCCACCACAATATGATTTGGGTCATACCTTCTATCCCAACCATGTGTGTGCCCTTAAAGCATAGTGGAAAATTTTCTTTCCCACCTATTTGAAGTTGTAAATCCTACGCGTGCCATACTAATTCAAACTTTTACATGTACTCTGCTACATATTATATACCTCTATACTAACACAAGTTGAGTGACATCTCAAATTAGAGTTGAGGTGTTTATTGTGGTTGTTGAGGTGGTGTATGCTAAGAATGATTTGGTTGTGGTTACACAGTTGTGGTGGGCCTTGCATTGGATTATGACCGGACCCGGATCCTCCACAACTATTTCTTCAAGGCGATTGTTGACCTGACCCTCATGATCCTCATACACCCCCTATTGTAGGCTATGGTCCTATCGACAAACATCCTTATGTCCCAGTTGTAGTACTAAGATGAATACCCACTCTCTATGTTGCCACATCACTTATAGAACTACTCTTAACTATTTGCGCTCAAATAATCTTCCTTGTTGACACTCTTTAAAAATTCCTGCAAGAGTACTCACAAAAAACAACACCTTTTTAATTTCCATGGGTGTGTTACTAGTCTTTGAACTTATTGATTCAACACAAAATGATATCAACCTGTATCTACCTACTTACATTCATTAGATTACCTTTCAACTACCTCTAAATATGGAACACCTTATGTAAGGGTTAGGTATCCAGAATGGGTTAGACGTGCACCTATGGTTCTACTTCTCTCTATGATGTGCTCTCATTCAAAGTTGATGGGGACTCTCTACTGCGCTTTCACAAATTTGGGAAGACATGATGTTGCGGCTCCTCATTTTCTACGAGTGTATCAAAACCTTCACGAGCCATCATTCTTCTCAACTGCAGTGCTGCTTCAATCTCCCTCTCTCACACTTAATTAAACTTGAGGTTTCTTTCCTCTCTCTTCCTATTTTCCACAAAATCCTCCATCTTTCGCCACACCTGCTCCTTCCTTGTGTGTAGTGGGGATTTAGCTAGCCATAGGTAACCTTTCCACTCCCAATTCTATTATCAATATCTTGATAGCCAAGGGTATCGCGTGCAAGTAAAATCCTCTGGGCTCACATAAAATTTTGAATGCTACTTCCTCAAGGGAACACTATGTGGTAATTACATACTCCAACGTATAATTATGCAACATGCTAGCACACCAGTGATCTAAAACTCTAGTCCACTCCTCATTTGCATCAAAGAGAGTTTGATAATCTTCCTATATCCAAATCCTTAGTATAGGATAGTAAATTATCTTCACTCTAAAAGTTGTTAGCCACTAGTACAACTCTACTAGGAAGAAGCTGAAGAACATCTCATATAGTTCATGATAAAGATTATCTTCCACTCACTTTCACTCATTGAAATCAGTTCCAGTGCTATACCTTTGTGCAAACTTATCTTGTTTGTCAAATACCCAAATTTCATTTCTTTGCAAAGATAGTTGATACATCATATGCATGTAACATCTTGGTAGAAAAATTGAAAAGAGGTCCTGTCAAAAGAACTAAAATATAGTCTTAAATTTGACTTCAAAGGCTATGTGCATTAACACTTCATTTAGAAAGGCTCGAATGCTCACCGAAGTGCGTCATGTCTGCTACCGGTCCCTCCTTTGAGATTTTTGACAAGAATTTAGTAGCATGTTCATATTAATAACTAAACCAAGAAACCATTCAAGCATAAACAACCATTCCTGTCATGTCACTTTGGAAACACATATAATACAAAAATGTAACAATTTAATCCATAACTAAGATCAACTAAACCATTAGATAACCATATTAAGACATATTCACAACCAAAATCCATCCAAAATTATCCATCATAAATTATAATTCATTACATCACAATACGATGAATACAAGACCACTTGTTACATCAGTTCGTAGATACATGTGCAAAACCCTACATCATAATATTGATTATTTATGAAAACTCTATCATTCATCCACATGTTCCATTCTACATTAAATTCATTACATATAAATAGGGGTGGGGACTTTCCCTTCACCGCCCATGCACTCTCCTAGAAATAGGTGTGCTCTCAAAATAGATAACATGCACTTCATTTCAAAAGTATCCATAAAACATGCATGTTTGTTTACAACAATCCTAATAATAGATTAACCTAAAGATAAGTCTTGATTTTAATCATATTATTAGGTTGACCCATATGCATGATATTCTTCTAATCCCTTCATGTTCTTTTATCCCTGATTTTTATGTTCATTCTCTAAAAATAGCCTTTTCCCCGACCACCAAGTCATCAACTTTCATTCTTTTCTTGGTCAACACTCCAACTCCGCTTTCCTATTTTTAGCCCGCGTTTAGAAAAATGGTTAAGTCCTAAACTTAATTTGTTTAGGCACAAACCTTTGTTCTCTGTTTCAACCTACTTGTTCACTCCCCTTCATGCCTCCCTTCTCGCACATTGACCCAGGACCTCTGCGTGTGGTTCATACTTAGCTATTTATTTCTACCAAACACCATCATTATTTTTCTCTATGTTGTTATTCCTTCATTATGTCCTCATGGTATCCCTTCGTGATCTTCTCTTAAAATCTAATTCTTTCATGCTCTAGTACCACCCATTTGAGCAATTCATTGTTTCTTTTTTGGTATAATTTTCCATGAATAAGGGTGAATGGAAATGCACGACTTAGAAAGTTTCTTTTCTAGTTGTCAATATTTGTTTTATATCATCTAATTCTTTAGGAATGGCCTCAATTCTAAAAATATGTGCTCATGGAAATTCGTCATCGATTGGTACTACATATTCTCCTGTTTTAATTATGGATAGATAGTTTGGCCCATTATTTAACTTCCATGGTTTGAGTGAGATAGTAAAATCAAATTCTTGAAACAAAATTAACCACCAACATATTCTTCCTTGTAATATTTTCCTATTCAATAATTATTTGAGAGGCTTGTGGTCTATTTAGAATACATATGTTGTTGTTAATAGGTAATTTGTAAATTTTTGTAGATCATAACTCATACCTAGGGATTCTCTCTCTGTTGTAGAATAATTATTTTCATCTTTTTCTAACTTGTGGCTTGCAAATGCTATGGGGTGATCCATTTTTTCCCTTGGTTGTGCTAATATTGATCTTATGGAAATGCCTGATGCATCTACATGAACATGAAATGGGACTTTCCAATCTAGGAAGATCAAAATAGGTGCATGTAGAATTTTATCTTTGAGTATTTTAAAAGCATCTACACATGCTTTGGACCATTCTATTTGTTTGTTTGTTCTTTTTCTTTAGAAGCTCTTCCAATGGTGCACTAATCTCTGCATAATTCCTTATGAATTTTATATGATATCCTGTGTATCCCAGGATTGTTCTTACATCTTTTTATGTTTTTGGTGGTGGAAGTGTTACAATTTTTGATGTTTTGATTGGGTCTATTAATAGTCCTTTACAAATATGTGGCCCAATAATGTGCCAAATGGTGTCAAGAAAATGCATTTATTCACAATTTATAATATTTCTAGTGCTTGAAATCTTTGGAACATAAGAATTAGGACTTGTATGTTATTTTTCAATCAGCCATATACTATCCAGTCATCTAAATAAATTTTTAGGAAGTCATGAATAAAATTATTTGAATGCGTTGATCATAATTCTACTTGAAGACGACGGGTGCATTATTTAGGCCAAATGGCATTAATATGTATATAAATGAACTCTATTATGTAGAAAATGTTGTTTTTGGTTGATCTTTAGGTACAATTCAGACTTGATGGTAACCAAAGAACCCATCAATGAATGAATAGACTTCTCTTCTGCCACATTTTCTAAGACTTATTTTTGTGAATGGTGTGGGGAATGGGTCATGTACACATGCTTTATTCAATTCTCTATAATCCACACAGATTCTTATTTCACCCGTCTTCTTATTTTGTACTACCATGGGGCTTATCCACTCAACATCATCAACGTGTTTGATTATTCTTGCATTCAACATTTTATCTATTTTAGTCTTGACCTTCACTTTTAAGTTGGGATTTAATTTGTATGGTCTTTTCTTAAGGGGTTTAACTCCTTATTTGATCTAAATTTTCATTGTTCCCACCTCTTATTTTATTCCACGTAACTCATTAAAATCCTTGGGAAATATATCTTGGAATTCTTAAGGTAATTCTACTACTTTAGAATCTTTTATTTAGACCAATAATTTCTTTTTTTTTGCAATTTTATTTTCTCCATTAATCCCAATGTTTTCATTCCTTAGTTTTTGTGGTTGGTAAAAATATTTTTCTTCTTCTACTTTTGGTTTCTACTACTTCTCTTTCTCGCTTCCAATGTTTTTATGTTAAGTTTTCAGGTTTGTCTTCATTTTCTTGTTTTTCTACTGTAAAGCAGAATGCCATATCTTTGATCTTGGTTGCCTATTCTTTCTAAAAATCTTGTTCACCTTCTTAGTTTGGATTTTATCTGGAAAATTAATTTGACGTATTTTTCAAGTTAATTATAAGAATTTTTTTATCTATTGAAGTTCCCAAAGTGTATTCAGTACGCATCTTAGAAGTTAAAAGTGTGGAAAAATATTTTACCACTTGATTCTAGTCTTTTGTTTCTTTTCTAGTTTCTTGATGCATATACCATGTCCTAGGTAAAGGTCCTAGTGTCCACACAAAAATTTGAGTCTAGACGATGGGGGAATTTTCTCCACATATCTACCAATGTCATTCACATGCTTGAATATGTCTTTATGGGTCTCCTTCTCTTGTATATTCAGGTATGGCCATATAGTATCCTTCACTCTATAGGTATCTTGTTTTCAATAATGTTACTAGTGACTTCTAGTGGGATATATTAGCTTTATGAGTTTCCCACCATAATGTGGCATTCATTGTTAATAGTTTATCTAGTTCTTCCATACGAGTTGTTTCATTTGGGAATACCCTTACCATTTTTTCTAAATATCCTTCTAGATCTCCAAATCCTGAATATTTTGGTAAGGTGTGATGGGAAGCTTTGCAGCTTAGTCTATAAACCCATTTTATTGGTATTTCGATTGTGTCTCTATCTCATCCTTTTCCTCATGTTTGATGCCTTCTGTAGTGGAGTAATACCCATCTTCTTCTTGGAATTCTTCTTGTGCATGCCAAAAATGTCTTCTATATCATCCATGGATTCATAGTAATCATCTTCTAAAGTAATTACGTGGGATGGTAGTCTTCATGCGTAATGTAATTTTATTACTTTGGATTCAGGAAATCCATGTACCCAAGATTCAACTATATTATATGAGATTTCATTTCTGGATTCACTTTTAACTAAAATTTCTCCATAAGAATTAGATTCAAATTATTTATCGAGGTAGGTTAGCCAATTTAGTGTATATATTCCTTGTATATCATCAAAATATTCTTCATCTATATCATGCCATAATTATTCGACCATGTGGCACTCATTCTTATTTGCGAAAGGTATTTGAATGTGAATTCCATATAATTACAATGTAACTTCTTCCTCTTCTGAGTTTAAGGTGTCATTACAATAAAAAAACCTGATGAGACCCTTTAATTACTATTTTAATTGTCTCATATGTTGTATATTTTGTATACCCTTGCATTATTTATCCTGTTATCTTGTCAAACATTTCCACTTGAACTTAAACTTATGGCACTTATATTAATTAATATAGCTATTACTAAGTTACTCTATTTCATGGATTTTGAATGTGCATGTTAATCTCTTTGATACAATGAAATGATGAATGTCATACTTTTTTACATGAAGTTGTTATATGTTTCACTAACATGAAATCGAACAAACTATGTCACAAGTGTAAAGGGACTCGTCCACAACAACCGACATACATACTGTGCCCAGAATCGACTCATCTCATGTAAAGCACTTGCGGTGAAAGGAGAGCACACACATAAACAAATACCATGACTTGTGGGAATCTTGATCAATGTGGACACTTCACCTATGTTTACGCATATCAATAAAGAAGTAGTTATGACAACAAGAAGTAGATCTCATGCCAATACCTAATTATGCTTTGTAACTACAACTGTGGAACTAGTTGATTTAACTTGATAACTGATTGTTAGAATGAATAGTTAGTTATGTTGTTGTATTAGAACACCTTTTCTTAGTTCTGATTGCATGCATAAGAATCTACAAATTTCTTGGTAATGATCTTTTACTTAATCAAAATGTAATTGTTAGTTTGAATGAGTCTCTTCATATCTCTACTGAATATAAAGAGAATGGTGAGACTGCATTAGATATCGATCCATAGTTAAGGAATTTCTATAAGTTTCATTCTAAATCTTCATGTTGATGAATAAAATATGAGTTCTATCATTTTTCTATAGACACAAGCCTTAGGAAGGGTTAGCACCCAAGCCGGGCCCGATTATGGTTTACTAAACTAAACCCCCTTTTTGTTTGTTTTTTTAGTTCCTTGCATGCATAGATTAGAATTGCAGCAGTTCATTCCTTTACTTATGTTATGATTTTATCTGCTTATTACTTAGTTGTAGAATTTCCTTTCATTTACAACGTAGTTTATTTCTAGCATTATATTTCCAATTGTTGTGACATAAATATTTTAGTTTATACCTCTTAAAAACATGTAATTGTGTATATAACACTGACAAAGTTGAAAGTTTTTCATCCCTAGGTCTCGATGAATAAATGATTTTTGATTAGTGAACAAAATATTAACTGTTGCGAGTTAATTTGCACTACCAAAAATATCCTAGATCCAGGATGAAATTGTATGTGGGTTTCGTTACTACATTTTCTACCACTTCGAATTTCACTATTTTTTTAATCTCCATAAAATTAATTTCCACATTCCTTAGTTCACCTATGGGGATTTATTTGACCCATATGCTAGACCAATGTGGTGTCTTGCGGCATCTAAATGGGGTCTGCAATTTTTTTACTAAGTGGATTTGGACATTATATTGACATTTGCGCCCAGATCCAAGAGGATATTTGTAACTATTGTCTAAAATATTTTTATTTCTAGATATATGGAATATTTGTGCCATGTTATTTGTGTTCCAAATACTTTTTTTTTTTGTTATGGGTGGCCATAATTTTTTAGACATTAAACATTTATTCTTCCTTATTCTAGTATTTACTAAATTGTTTTATCTTGTATGCTAACCCATGTTTAAGGGTGATTCTAGTTATTTGAGGGTCTTTATCTTTTAGTACAAAAAAATCTCTCTATTTCCTCAAGGTGTTAAGATTTCTTTGTTACTTCTTTACTTTTTTACACTTCCTTCTCATGTAGTTCGGTGAAATCTCTCTTTAATTCCATTCTTCACCATTGGATGATTTTTATTGTATTGGTTATCGAATGATTTTATTTTTCCCATTTAGTTTTTCTTTCCTTACGGTGTTTTTGTGGTTACCACGAATTTGTAACTTATTTCTTCTTGTTCGATTACCTTATTTCTTATTATTTTTCCTTTTATAGTAATTTTCCTTGGTTTCTTCCTTTCTCTTATCCTTCTCTCGTTTGTTCTTGTTTGACATAATTATTTTTTATTTATTTGGTTTTTCATCTTTTAAGGATTATACCTCATCCCATGGTATTCTAGTTATGTGTTGGATGTTATTTTAGGCATCCTTCCCTAATGTTTCGATTTTGTTCCACCATTTTTGTAGAATCTGTGCATATTTAGGGAAGATGAAGGAATCATGTGTTCCTCATTCATGGAAAAATCTGTAAGATTCTTGTTACTGTATAATTCATTTCTAGGTGTCTGCATTTCCTGCATTTATAGAAATTCATGGGTCTTCTTTTGTGAAATCTAGCCCTAGATTTTTGTGGTTGTCCCTCCCTAGATATCCTTGGTAACCTTTAACAAATTGGTATTTTTATATCCACACCCATAACCACCACGGTATCTGCTACCATAACCTTGATAATTAGGGTTATAAGTATTTCCTTGGTATCCTCTCATGAACTATGGTGGTCCACTTTAATGTCCTTTATATTGTGGGGAGCGGTGATTTTTGTTACTAGTGTTGTCGATCTAGTTGTACTGATATTAAGGGGTTTGGTTATTGTGGGGGTGGAGGTGGAGGTACCGTGGTTTTTTTTTGATGCCGGTGCTCTATGGGTATTATAATATTTTAAGTCCTCCACGACATTTATTGCATGACAATTATGATGATAGTTGTTGTATGTTCCACATGTTGTATAGTACATTAATTGATTTTTTAAAGGGCTTACTTGTAGTAGTGGGCAAGTGTCCTATGTATGTTGATCCTAGAATATATAGATACCACACCAAGTTCATTCATTTGTGGTTATGTTACTAGGAGAAGATTTTTCTCAAGAATTTTGTCTTACTTTGCAAAGATCTCTTTTAGATTTTTCTAAATATGGACAATATGTCTTACTATTTCCTTCTCCAAATCATATCGTGCACCAATTTTTTTGTCTTATGGTGTTCTTGGGTGGTGATTTTTTCTAATTTCTTCTTTTCTTTGGATCTCTTGTTGTAATTTTAATTTGGCCAGCTCTAGTTATACCCTCTCTAACTATGTCTTAATAAATTTTTCTCCTTCTCTTATCCATGGTTGTGCCTCTAACCTTGTATCCATTTCTATGGAATTTAAGATATTTGTAAATGCCTTTCCATCTAGGGATGATCTGAGGTAAGGTAATAGACCAGAAGTAAACCATTCAATTCTTTTTTTGTTTGTTAAGGGTTTTTCTAACTTTCTTGTAACATTGTTGAATTGATAGTTGAATTCTTTCACCGATTCATCTTATTTTTGGATTAATTCCATCATCTTATTGACACTTTTTGTAGGTGCTTTAAGATAATGAAAATATGTCTTGAATTATTTTTCTATTGCATCCCAATCTTTGGTGTGTTGGGGATTTTTCTTCATGTACCATCTTAAAGTATCATCTCTTAATGTTATCACGAAGTCATATAACTTGGTTGTGGGATCTGTCAGTTGTTTCTTTTACATAATGCATCTATAATGAATAGATGTTCCTCTCCATCTTTTGTATCTTTTCCAAATAGTGGTAACTTTATCTTCTCGGGCCATTCTTTTAACCACATGAGGGTTGTGTTTATTCTTAGTTGTTTTTTTTTTTTCTTTTGAGGTTTTACTTACTTTCTTTGGTTACAATATTTTTATAGATTTCCTTTTCTTCCTTTATCTCTTGAAAGTTCAATATCAAAGTAGATTTCTCCCAATAACTCTCTAAATTCTCTCACAATTTCTTCTCTTATTTTACTCTCTTCTTGTAATTTGTTTTATCTGTCCATTAAAATTTATTCCTCTTGTATATTTAAGTAGTGTGTGAAGTGGCACTTGGAATGGCGATTGACCTAGGGGTTCATCTCCTTTGGTATAGTACGATGGTTGGGGGACACATCTTTTATTGGTGACTTTTCATAATTATCTTCTTCCATAAATAACTTTCTTCCTTTAACATATCTTAACCTATAATTTTCTTCTAAACCTATAAACCCTTCCTCGCTTATTGTTTTCTTAGTTCTCTTTTCTACTTATTTTGTATCCTGTTCTTCAAAAATAATCTTTGTTTTTACCTTATCTTCTGTTATGTTTCTATTTTCTCCTACCTCCTTAATTTTTTTCTAGCATTTTCTTCTTCTTCACCTTTTTTATAATCAGTAGTGGATCTTCTTTCTTATATTTTTTCCATTACAAGTTGCTCCTATAATTTTTTTATTACTAGTTCCATTTTATCTACTAGCTCCTATAAATCCTTCATTAATCTAGCTTGTTGTGATAATGAGTGTTGTATTCTATTATCTAATGGACATTGTCCCATGGGAATCCGTAGCATAACCAATAATTTTTGGTCTCCACTTTATGCGGGAATGATAGTAAGATTCTAATTGTCTACCTCTATTTTTCGTGGTAGCCATATGCTGGCCTCCACTTGAAGTGGGTTTATATTTTTCTATTTTTTGAACTTTATTTAATTTTTATTTTCTTTCATTTAGTTTCTTTATCCTTTCCTCCCTTGCAAATCTATTTTTTTCATTATTTTTCTCTAAATCCTTCTCTGCGGCAATCCTAGAGTTCTCTTTTGACCTCCTCATAAAATATATTGAGCTTACTGAGGATTATCCCAAGAATATACCTTCATCACTCCTTGAGTCAAAATTACATAGGTTGTCTTCATCCCTCTTGATGAAACACCTACTTCAAAACATTCTTAAATGTTTCACATTTGCAGACCTTCCTTTCCATAGATAAGATGGGGTCTTATTATTGTTTATCCTTATTTGGGTTGTATTTAAGATGTAGAATATTGTAATGACTGCCTCTTTCCAATAGCCATCAGATAATTTGGACTCATTCAACATACTTCTTGACATCTCTTGAATATTCATATTTTTTATCTTCACAAATCCATTTTTCTAAGTTCTAGTTGTTGAAAATTGCCTTCTTATTCCACAAATTTAACAAAACTCATCAAAATCTTAACAAAAACTCACCTCCTCTATCAGATCTCAAGAATATTATCTTTGAATTTTTCTCATTTTTAACTAGGGATTTGAATGTTCTAAATTTTTCAAGGGCTTTTGATTTTTCTTTCATGAATGCAACCCACATCATTCTTGTGTAATCATCAATCAAGAATATGAAGTAAATTTCACCTTGAATGCTCCCAGTCTTTGTAGTTCCAACAAGATCGGTGTGGGTCAGTTCTAGTGGTATTGTTTTAGAGTACTTCTTAGAGTTATATATTCTTCTTGGTTTGTTTTCTATGTAAGCATGATTTGTAAAGTGTGTCAAAAGGTTTAATGATTTTTTGAATTTCTCACACATCCCTTAGAGATAATTTTGACAAGATTATCAAAATTTAGGTTCCCTAACCTCCTATGCCAAATCCAACTATCATCAATCTTGCTTGTGAGGCATTTCTCCTTGTTTATCTCTTTCAATACATACATGTTGTTCTTGGTCCTTTTGGCCTTTCCAACTAGCTTTCCTGATTTTCTCTTCCTTATATCACATCCTTTGTCATGAAATACCAAGGTGTGCCCTTTCTTGCACATTTGACTCACACTTAGTAGGTTGTGTTTTAATCCCTCTACATATAATACATTCTCAGTTACTATCTTTCCATTATCTAGACTCAATGTTCCCTTACCTATAATGCTTGTAGATGTGTTATCTCCAAACCTTATTGTTCCTGAGGCATCCTCTTTCAATGAGATGAATTTGTTCTTATTATTTGTCATATGACTTGAACATCCACTGTTAATGTACCATGTCATGTCTTCATTTTTAGTATGAAAGGTTGTTTAAACTATTAAACCTTTTTATTTCTTGTTTGTATAGTTTTTCCTTGCTACATACGCCTTATTGTCTTACTATGAGAGTCTCTGAATGTAAAATTTTGTTAAATGACTAAAATTTTTGCAATTATAGTAGACAATTTCATTGTTTCTTCTCATTTGTTGTGAGTGAAAGTTCCTTCCATGACCCCTTGCATATATTCTACACTTTATAGCTTTATGTCCAAACATATTACAAGAAAAATAGTAGCCATAGAAAGAGTGAGTGTACCTTATTGCATTAGGTTGTTTGATTGAGTTGGTTCTTCTCTTGGCCTTATTGTTAGTAGCCTCCCTTTCTTGAGTGGGTTTTGTAGTGGTATTTTCATCTTTATTACTAGATGTCTTATCATCCTTGTGATATTATTTCAGTCCTATTAGATAGTTTTTAATTTTCAAAACTTTGAATTCTTAGAAGCTCATCTAGATCATTTGAAATTTTGTCAAATATCTTGTATGCTTTCAAATTGCTTGATATCTGATTTCATTCAATATTTAGAAGCTTTGTATCTTTATTGAGTTTGATAAATTCTTCCTCTTTGGATTTTAAAGATGTTGAGATCAACTTTAGTTATGCTGCAAGCTCTTTGATTTCATCTTCATGCTTTCTATCCTTATTTCTCTACCTTTTCTCAAAAATATTTATTTTCTCATCATATTATTTCAACACTAATTTAAGTTTTTGGTTCTTCCTCCTTTGGAGATTCAATTGCTCAAGAAAAGTAATCAATTCTACTTCAATTTTCACTTCAACATCCTCCTCCTTTGAATTTTCATCTTCACTAATATTATTAACTTTTGAGATGCTTCCAAAGGTTGTCTCTATGGCCATAAATAGGGTTTCAAGATGGATATCTTCATCTTAACTTCCAGACTTGTTGGTGTCACTTGAATATGATGAACTTGTTTCCTCTTTAGTGTAGAAATTATTTTTGTTCTTGAAGAACATTTTCTTACCTTCACATTTCTTGAAGCTCTTCTTGTGCTTATGAGACATTTTTCCTCTTCATCATGCTCATCTATATCTTCCTTATTATTGTTAGGAAATTTGGAAGAAAAATTACCTACTTGGCCACAACTAAAGCATTTGAAGGTCATATTTCCTTTGTACCTCCTTGAACTTATTTTTAGTCTCATAAAAACATAGCTTTTATTCTCTCATCATCCTCTTCCATGTCAGATTCAACTTTACTTTTATTTTCTTGTGGTTCCTTATCAAATTTGAATGCAACCTCCTTCTTGATTGGTCTTGCTTCATTTTTCCTCATCTCATAGCGCTTAAGGATGGCATGAAGTTTATCCACTTGTCTAGTGCTCAAGTATTTTTCTTCTTTCACAAATTGAAACCTTGGACTCATACTTAGGTGTTAGGGATATTAACACATTTTTAACAATTGTTGGTTCCTCCATATTTTATCCTAGTCCTCTGATGAAATTTATCACCTCATCAACTCTTTGCAAGTAGGATGTAATGATTTCATCTTCCTTCATTCTCAGGCTCTCAAATTTCCTTTCGTAGGTCTGCAACTTAGTTAGTTTGAACTTGTTGTATCCTTAATACATAGTATTTATTTTTTCCAAATTCTCTTTGACTATTCTACAATGCATGAATTTTACAAACTCTACTTCTGACATTCCACATAAGATTGCATTCATTTCCTTTGAGTTATTTTCACTATCATTATTTTCTATTGTAAAAGTTGGAGGTTTTATTAGAATGGTGTAGCCATTAACTACTGGATATCATATAGAAAATCCCAACAAAATAAGATAGGTCTTCATTCTAATGATCTAAAAGGATTATTTGGTTCCGTTGAAGAGAGGTGCCTTGTTAGTAGAGAATTCATTTTGAGCTTGATTACTGGTCATACCTATGCTTCTTGGATCTCCTTCAAGATGTTAATATTACTCTAAAAGGACATAGACACGATAGCAATTATTGGAAACATAAGAACTAAGAGGGAAGGGGTGAATCAGCGCCTCTTCAAGATTTAAAAAAATTATACCTCAACAATTTATTAAATCTTGATTAACCTTTACCATGAAGAAATAATGACATTCAAGCATAAGAAAATGAAAATCAAGCACACATGAAGACAATGGTTTATGTGGGAAACCCTTAAAGGGAGAAAAAACCACTGAAATCAATGCAATACTATGGAAAATTGTCCCATGAGAGATTACAAAGATATAAATTTGTTGAGAACCTACTCAACTTGAAGCACCAACTCCAATAATTTAGTCAAGCACCTACTTGACAAAATTTTCAAACTATAACTTAAATCGAAGCACCAACTCCCTACTTTGTTAAGAATTCACTTAGTCTTTACAAAGTTTTGATCACATTCATCTAACCTAGTTTCTTAAGAAAAAAATTTTTGATCTCATATTCAGCTCCTATATGTTCATCCTCCTTCTTCACACACCTTGATTCACCTATTTTCTCATACATTCATTCTCATTGCAATATCAATCCCAACACACTTTTTCATGCACGTTTTTTCATACCTACATCCTTGGATGACACCCTCTTACACCTCTTACACTTCATCTTCCAATCACTTCACCTTATTACCTCTTCAACTCGTACACAAGATTCTAGATGACATCACCTAGAGTTGTTACAATGTCATCATTACATATGCAGATGTGTCAGTTGCAAGTATTGTCCTATCTTGATCTATCATGACACTTATAACACCTATGAGGAACTAGATAATGTTTCTAAACTCACTATACCTATGATGCCACTAAATATATTCCATTTTAAGACTGACATCTACTAAATCCTTTTGAAATGGTTTATTCCTTCTTATTTTTTCCTTAACAAAGACTTATTTATCTTTTAGATATCATAAATCATGTAACATGTGTTGGGAAGGTGTGGGTAAATTATAAAGGTATTATGCTTTCCATATATATCCTTGAAAAATTTACAACTTTCCATTTTATCATCAAACCTCCATTAGGACTAATGTGCTCTATTAGGTCTATGACCTTCAAAATATAGTTTTCAACTTGGGTGCATAAATCCCACTTTAGGCTCATGTCATACAAGGAAATTAGGAGGAAATGATCTTAAAGGTTTCCAAGACATCACCATGTGCTTGGAGTGCTATACATTAGGGAATAATACCTCCATTTCATATCTTCTTCTCAATTGGATATGTACAATTATGGAAGATCAATAACATAGTCACAAAAATGCTTAACCAATACTGGTGTATGAAATTTTATATCCTTTTTATACTTGGAGAATATTTTATGTGACCTCTGGGTAACCTTAAAGGATATGGAGTAACCCTACCATCTTCATTTATACCATGAAGTACTGATTAGGACAGTTCCTAATGGATTTGTATGCATACAAAACCAATCTTTACAAAATGAAAAATTTCATTCATTTAAACACATGTTCATGGATCTTATGGAACATTTCCTGAAATATCTAATCCTTATGCAACTCATCATGTATATATCATGCACCATTTTAGGGAATTTATCATAAATAACCTTGCATCTCTGTGACTACTAATACTGGGTTTTAGGTCACAAAAACTAGTCTTGGCCTAGTTAGCTTCCATCACTCCAAAATTCACTTTCATGCCCAACCATTGCATGAGACACTTCACCAGAGACCTCAAATCCATCTTCAAACATTAACTTTGTTGGGTAATGTTGATAAATTCATATTCTTATTCCTCAATCCTACTTGAAAGACCTAATGGGAAGTTTAGACCATTAGGGATTAGACCCAAAATCACTTCACCTGATCAAGTCTTGGGCTCAAACATGTCATTTTGGACTTGTATCAACTATCCATGCTCATATTTCACTTCCACAACATGCCTTCACATAAAAATTCTTTCAAACAAACATGCCTGGTTTTACTTCCTTAGACCATTAGTGGTAGGTCATTTTGGGTGACATGTTTCACCAAAATTTTGGAAAACACCTACATGAAACTTCTCATAGACACTTATGTAACATCCCAAGATTTCTCCCACAATTGGCCTTTCACCATGAAACCTGCTACAAATTCAAAAATTCACAAAACAGATAATTTTTTGTACCTTCTCATGACACATGGAGCATGATACTACCACACAAATGAACTATGGAGAGTTCTCTACAAGATTTAATAATAACTTTAGAATTCCCATGAAATTTGGAAACCAAAATTTTCACATTTTCCCTATCGCTACAAAACTAGGGTTTTGGGAGGGTTTAAACCAACTTAACTTCTTAAGGATCATTCATAAAGTATAGGGCATCATTTTACCTCATTCCAATTGTAAAATGTTCTTGAATCCATGCCCAAAAAATTATGAATGAATTTGGTCCTCATGCAGAGATGTATCTTGTGAGTGAGCACTTCAAACATGACCCTTGAGTTGGAAATGTCCATTTTGAGAGCTCGGTAAATCCTAAAGTAAATTTTCTTGATTTTTCTTTTGACTTTTGATCTAAATTTTTTTCACGAACACCATATTGAATTCCTTCACATGCTCCAAGGATCATTTAAGTTTGTACATGTCTAAAGCTCATCTTTGACCTTGACTTTCCCATGCTCACCTAGTTTTTCCTCAAGAACATACCTTCAAAAGGCCTTGAACATGCCTCTACTTGGATGAAATTTGACCTCTAGCACCTTCCACGTCCTCTCTAAAATGTCACAACACACTACTCATGCTTGTAATAACCCGCCTTAGCTTTATTTTCTTCATCACAAACTATGTTTGTATTAGGTCTTAGAATTAGGCCTAGTTGAGCTTGTTTCAACCATGACACCAAAAAACATCATACCATACCACTTCATACACAACATATGAGGTCAAAGCAGGGAACTAAAAGTCAAAATTCATGCCCCTAGATGATTTACACCTCACCAACATTCTTCTTTGTCAATTCTACATGACAATAATGATAAAATCAATGAGAATAGTGGACAAATCTTTCTAATAACATTAAAGTTATCTTATTAAGTGAAAATTTACTACAAGGACATGGTGTGTAAAGGTGTAAAAATTGTATGAAGGTACTAGGTTTCTTATATAGCTTTCCATTTTGATAGAAGTTTGCAACCTTGTGAATGTGGGATAAAGGAAATATAGAGTTAGAAATGGATAAGTATGATTATAAGATATTAATAAAATATTCACAACTCATGGGAGTTGGGGTGATTTAATTAATCAACTAGGATTAATTAATATGCCAAATTATGTTTATAGAAGCCATTTGGAGGTGATTTAGAGGGAAATCAGTATAATTTGAAGGGTTTGAAAGGGGGATTTAACCAATAAGATATTGAAAGGCTTAATTAATTAATACTTGGTTAATTAATAAATTAATTAGAAGAGGATTATAACTAATAAAGTGTCTCTAATTGGCATCTAGGACGAGGGAGAAAGATAGTTAATTAACGAAGTTTTGTTAATTGACCGAGATAAAGATGAATGTTAGATAATTAGTGGGAAACAAATAATTATAATGAAATGACAAGAAAGAGGATAATTAGTCAATTTTAGTATTAAAAATGTGTCGAGACCCCAAAATTTCCATCTGCTTCATTGAAATGGATAGGTCATAAATGATGGGTGGGTCACGTGAATCGAAGAATAAAATCATTCATGAGGTTATATATGCAACTACATGTGAATGTACATAACAAGGAAAGGATATGCATACTCACTTGTAGTTGCATGTGTAACCTTACAACAACATTTTCATTCGGCACACATTTTGCACTCAACATATATGATGTATTCATGAGTTTTTGGTTTCCTAAGTTACTTGACATGTTGTGTGTGATGATTCCAATGCATGGTTTATTGTTTGGTTTTTGTATCGGTATTAAATATGATTGAGCACCATGATATGTGGTGTGTTATGAGTTATTTACTTTGCTAAATGTGAATGACAAGTGGCAATTGGACTCATGTATGGTTATAATACATGTTATTGATATTATTATTTTATTTGTCTTACTATTGATAATGACTTCATAATAACGGTAAAACTTGTTTTACGATTATCATGTTTTAGATGAATCTATTTGTCTTATGTACAATATGGATTCGACATTGTGCATCTTGCGCTTAAGGGGTCTATGTTTATTCAACTAGACAAAGTTTCTAATATTAACTCCATGATTGATCCTAGAATTCTAATGATATGAAAGTTATTTTGAAAGATATAAGACCATTGTTGATACTTAAATTGGGAAGAATTTTTTTACTCGGTTTATTTAAATTATAATTACTTGACTATTTAGAAAAAGATTGATCATAGTTTCTAAGATGTTCTATTCAAAAAAATTCACTATCCTATGGATATAAAATTGGTTTGTTATGATGGTGACTTTGACTAAGCATGCTTCATGATTGTGTTGTTCTTTATTAAAATGAACAAGCTAACCTTTGACCATCACAATGGTCATATAAGTTGGTTAAAATCTAATATGATTTACTATATTCAAAATTGGAGGAAATATATAGATAAAGGTGGTGTTGAGTTTAAAATATATGTGTTAATCCATTGACATCGAAGAGGTAATAAATTGTTTGGATTTGATTGGTATTTTATTTCATAAGTCTCACCATACCAATTGGACATTTCAATGTCTAATAAATATTGTTTTGATTGTTGATAATCATATGGGAAAAACCATAGCCTTGGCCGAGTGGCTAACATTATTATTGTTTGATTAAATAATTAAATGGTCAATTAGAAACCCATGCATGCATAATTGTAAGTTTGATATAAAAAAGAATTTTATTAATTGTAAATTAGTCTCTAAAAAGACCCATGCATGTTTGGTTGATTATCCGATAATACATCTTTCATGTAAGATTGTTCATTATTGTTTAAAAGGTTGATTTACCACTAATAATTATGTTTTCCTTAGTGTGAACTAAAATTATCCTGGGACCACTCTAATTACACCAAATTTGGAGGGAGGAAGTGAGTTATGGAGCCATGAAGTGGTACTTGCAGGGAGTTATGAGCATTAATTTTTTTCTTGAAGAACTTAAAGCTTTCTATCGAAGATATCTTGCATGCAATGTGCAAATTCATTTTTATTGAAGAATTGATATTTTTGGGCATCCCGGTAGTAGATTAAATGCATGCAATTTGGATGAGATAATGATGGAGGTGGGTGACATATTTTTAAAATCTAGTTATTTATGCTCTTCTATTAAATTTGATGCTTCTGTTTTGGGAAGAAAGGGCTTTTAAGTCGGGGTTAAAATCAGTAAGAAATGGGGGATTTTGCTGGGTTCGAATTCTTGTGTTTCTTTTAGATCGACCTAGAGAAGATACGTGAACGAAACACCCCCAGATCTTGTTGGTTATTGTTTTGAGAATCTCACACCTACACAAATGATTTATCGACTCTATCTTATTCTCGAATTATGGGAATTATCCTATTAATGGTTTATCTTTCAATCAAGTTAAATATCTTATGGGGTGATTGGTTTTGACTCCTTATAAGGTATTCGATTTATATTTGTGTGGCAGGTAATAATATAAATATGTATGTAACATGGAAAGTGGATAAAATATTTGTGTCCATTAACTGGTAGGCATTTGATTGTTTGGTTTATGAAGTTATACATTTGGGTTAAGATTTGAATTGTTGGAGGTCATTTTGGATTTTACAAACAATTTTTTTATTAATTGATTGAAATCGCTCCTTCAGATGTACGAAATATGCATTGGTCAATTTTTAAAAGAAAAAGGGGTTATGAAGCTCTCTGTTAGATAAGGAATAAAAAAATCATTTGGTATTGGTTAGGGATCATTAAATTTCTTAGGGATGTCATAATAAGTGAATGTGTTGTGTGATTCTTCTCTCTTTAAAAGAGACTTTCATTTGGATGAAATGGGTCTCCAATAATTATATGAGGTAGAGATCACCAAGGTTAATAGGGTGCTCTACAGGGACTAAGTAGTAAAACCCTTCTTTTAAAAAAAATACACGTTACCTTGTTTCTAACGCTATAAAATAAGGGATCCAACCCTGTTGTTAAATAATTTTGTATTTATAGCTTTATAGAAAGTATCAAGGATCCCTCTATGATCCATCTCAAACCTTTTTATTGTGTTGGGAATACTTCAGAGTGCAATTGTATTGTATAAACTCCCTTTAATAGACTCGGGTGGAAATTATGATAGTTGTAGTTGCACCCAAGATATCCTCGATAACTAAAGAAGTTCTTAACCTAAGCTTTGCGAAGATAATCTTAAATAAATTCTTAACAAGTTATGAATTGGGAATGTGGTTTGGTATGAATTTGATTAGTTGATGATACAAATTGAAAGCTATATTTGTTTCAAGTGAGTATTCAGAATGTGATTAAATAGATTCTTTTACATGTATAATAGTATGGTTGATTCTTGAATAGGGTTGATTATCATGTTTATCTAATGGAAATAGAGTTTGTGTCATGTTTGATAAATGTTTGTTTTATTTGGTTAACTGCATTGGATGAATTAAGTGTAGGTATCATATTAATATTCTAGGTATCATAATGTACAAAAGTATGAATGAGTCATGAATCCATGCCATTTCAAATTGAATCGACCATGTTTAAATCACCATTTTTAGAATGCAAGTTAAAAGGGAACTTCAGTGGGCTAAAGTGGGAAAATCATGATATTTATTTCAAATTGCATGAGTGATATGAATGTATTGTATTTTGTCTTTAATTTAAATACTTTCATTGTATATGGAAACATGAGTTGGGCCTAGCATAAATTGACTCTGCTATTAGGCTTTGTTTGACCATGTATAAAGTATTGATTCTTAAGTTATTATTTGACATATGATTATGTAAGATGGTGTATATGGTCTAATACTATTTTAAACTATGAATTATTTTTATATTAATTTTCCCTATTACCGTAAGGGATGACATTATGGGAATATAAACGTTACATAAAACATTAAGGTTGTATTATGGTATGGTACGTAGTAAAGACAATTAAGCCTATTACACTAAAAGGTCATCTCTAATAGTCACATAGCTGTTGAATTTCAAATTATTTATTGTGATAATTCCACACCATGAAGTTTGTAATCAAATTCATATTGTTTTGAACTAAATGTATTGTACTTTTATAGGAATAAAAATATTTTTTTACATTTAATGAGAAGCAAGGATTTACCTATAAAAGTCCTTTGAGCCTAATGTATATACATGATTACCTTCTATAGTCTATTTTTTGACTAATTATCAATGATTACAACAAAAATAAAAGAGATATTTGTTAATGGATTTATCATTACGATGGTGTTATATATGACTTACATGATATGTTGTAAAACCATAAGCATCGGAAAAAGGAACTCCTATCAATCCAACAAACAGAGTCAATATGCCCAATATAACTAAAGGCAATAGCATTGTGTTGCCCGATTCTTTCGGATATCCAAAATATCCTTTATGTACGAAAGAATAAGTAGCAACAAAACCTCTATTCTTTTTATTTTTTGAAAATCCTTCGATCTTATTCAAAATTTGGAATGCTTCTTTGGAGAAGGAAGTATTACTATTACCTAAATATAAGCCATCTTCTCGGAATACATCTAAATATAAGCCATCTTTTGGGAATCAACATTTTTTTAGGAAAAAAATTTCACCAATTGGGCCTGGAGAACAAATTGATTATAAGAATATTAGCCTAATTAGTCGATTTATTAGCGAACAAGGAAAAATTTTATCTCGCCGAGTAAATCGATTAATGTTGAAACAACAACGCCTAATAACTAGGGCTATTAAACAAGCTCGTATTCTATCTTTGATACCTTTTCTCTCTAATGAAAAGTAATTGGTGCCTAAGTTATCATGGGGAAACTATTGTTTAAACAAAGAATTATGTTTAGTAGAATTTTTACAAAAATAGTAAATTATATAAGAAACTTATTAAAATACAAAGTAAAGATAAGGAAGACTATCAATTATAATTGCACCTCACGAGAAATAATGTGATATTCATAGGTATTAAGTGGGAATAATGTGGTGAATATTGTTGTCATTTTATAATAGCAACTTTCATGGGACCGATTAAATGCAACAAATTTTAAATGCCTTTTTACTTCTACTTTTCAAGTGGAATTTAATTATGATCTGTATGAAACAAGTAATCAAGCACATTGATATCTCATGAAATAGTACAAATATACACTTCTATCCTTAGTAAGCTAAATAAATTTAGTACCTATTAACAGGCATTAATAAGGTATAATTAATTGTTATGAAATGGTTTAAGTCTAGTGTTAGCCTAATCATCGATTTTATATCATAATTGATATAGTTGTTATAAGGGGTACAAACATTAAGTAGTGTCTCAAAGATACCATAACATACCTCTATTATGGTTTTGATGTCATAAAGCTATGAAAATGAAGACAAGAATCGTGACATGAATTTCATGTCATGGGAGTCATCCCCGCATCAATTTGGGATGGCTACAAGGAGAGGGAAAGTTACGTAATGACTTAGGTCATTACGTGAATGTACCTTTTCCTGTAGGGATCCCAAAGTGGTGTTGGCATGAGCTACATGATTCGGATGCCGAGTTCGACAACCGTAGTTTTGGTGTTGAGATTAATAAGTGAATACATGTTTACTTATGATGAATAACTTAACTTATTAACTTATGAATGGAAAGAATCATGATACTATGGATGAAATGATTGTACGGTGAATAGAGGGACATGTTTCATGTGGCTTGTGTGTAGTCACGAAACTAGGCTAGCTAGTGCGATGCCCTAAACTACGCCTCTAGTAATGCAAATGAATGATTACATTTTTCGATCAACATGTCTTCTTTTAAACTTTGTTATGCCCGGGAGGCTACGATAAGAAGATACACATTCTCTGTACCTTAAAAAGGATTTACCAAATGATATAGTGGGTATATTGGCTCATATTGAGTGTTTGAGGAGATTGAGTAAGATATAAACCCTTACAGTTGCACATGGTCATCATATTTTCTCTAGTTGTATTCTAAACATTAATTAATGTTGGATTAATTTTTGTAAGCTATTAATCATTGAAGGCATCAATATAATTAAATGAATCAGTGTGAAATAACGTAAGAGATTTATAACTTAAGTATGCTGGAATTTAATGGTTATGTGTCAAATTCATTGAAGGCATTAACTGTAATTAATGAGTTGAAAAAAATATGTAGTTAAGAAGTGTAATAAAGAGGTTACAAACCACGTAGTTAGATTTTGGTGTTTACATTCACCCCTCTTTGATATGGTGTAGCACAAGAAGCGCCACTTCAAAGATAGTAGATAATTTAGATGATTTTAAGGAGTCGATGACGAAACATTATTAGGATGGATGATGCCCCTCATGTGTTGATGGGGTGATAGAATAGGTTGATTGGCACTTGAAAAGAAGAAAATAGTGATCATGCAAGAAGAAAATCTGATCATTGTGATAATTGTGTCTCAGATGAATAGGTAGAGGAATTCTAAAATGATAGGTACAAATTTAGTTGAAATGGAAGATAAGATAGACGATGAGTAGAAATATCATGACGTAGCATACATACCGTATTTTCTCGTAGTACCTTTTTATCTGATATAAGCATACAAAAAAGGGGTAAAATGACATGAAGAGCCGTAATAATTATTTTTGTTGATTGCTAAAGGAATGACTCAAAGAAAAATACATAAGCAATGAAATACGAGAAATTAAACAAGCAAGAAAGCAAACAAACAAGCATAAATAAACATAGGCTTCAAGAAAGTTATACCCATGTTTTTGTTATCAAGCTTTAGTCCCCAAATGTTTGAGCTATACAAAAGGGTAAAAAGATGCCCCAAGAAAGGATACATGTAAGGGAGTAGATGGAGGACATAGAAGTCCCATAAAAATCAATGTGCACTATGAAACTACCTCGAGAAATGATATATGACAGAAAATGTAAACATCAAGAAAACCATTTTTTTGATAAAGGAAGATCACAAGATGATCCACATGTCATGTGCTAGAACAAGCAAGAATAAAGTAAGATGTTTTGTGGTATAGTTATCAATTTTTATGGATTTTTTTGTTTTTTGGATGTTAAGGATTTGTGATGTTTTACCAATGTTTTTGGATTTTTTAAGGTTTTACTAATGTGTTTGGATTTTGAATGTTTTATGAGTGTTTTTAATTTTCTGAATTTTTTAGGGTTATTAATTTTGTTACAAAACTATGTATAGGAAAATGAAGATGCCCCAAAGATAGGTGGTAATTTATAATGAAATTTTCATGCATATATACAAGAGGAGAATCATCCATATCAAGGCCATGAAGCATAGGCTGAAAAAGGATTTCAAACATAGGTGAAGGACTAGATAGGAAGAATAAATCATGCCCTCAGGTGTGAGATTCTAATGAACAATTATTCCTCCTATGGTGCTAGTAACCGGTTTTCACAAAAGGATGTGTCCCAAATGCCATAATTGTGTGGTTTTCAAATTTGAATGAATTTATTTCTCTTTACTATTTTTTTAATGTTCCTCCAAGCTCAAGAATAGAAATTCTTGAGATGCATGATTTTCATAGGTTCTCGAGCTCATCACCATCAAGATATGCAAGTTTATAGGCCCCTAAACCAAATTTAGCCACCATAATGTATGACCCTAACTAATTAGGCTCAAATTTTCCTTTCTTTTCACGCTCTTTGGTAGTGTTAAACTGGTTTTCCTTAAGCACAAGATCACCTACCTCAAATTAATGAGGGATGATACATTTATTATATCTTGTATGGACTTGATTCTGATATACTTTAAGATGGTCCAAGGCGTGAAGGTTTTTTTCATCAAGAAGTTCAAGTTCTGCTAGCTTGGCGACTTTTTAGTCATCTTCTTTATCCAAATATTCTCGCAAGGATATTCTCAAAGAGGGGAGCTCAATCTATAGGGGTATAATAGATTTAGTTCTAAATACCAAGGAATAGGGGTGGTACCTATAGGTGTGTAAATGGAATTTTGACAATCCCATAAGGAAGGATGGATTTGGAGATTCCAATTATGGTCTATTTTACCAACCATTTTCTCCATAATATAAACAATAATTTTATTGGTGGCCTCATCTTTCCCATTACCTTGAGGGTAATAAGGGATATACCACTTTTAGTAAATTTTAAAGCATTGACAGAGAGCCTTCACTTATTTGTTCTTGAATGATTTACCATTGTCAGATACAATGGAAGAAGGGATGTCGTAATGGAAGATAATGTTGTTGATAATGAACTAAAAAATATGAGAACCTATAACATAAGTGAGAGGAACATCCTCCACCCATTTAGTAAAGTACTTAGTAGTAGTGATAATGTGTTTGTTGCTCTCAAATGAGGTGAGAGTCGGCTTTTCTCGTAAGTTAAATCCCCATTTGCAAAATGGCCATGGTGTTGTGATAGGATGTAAGGATTGAGATGGTGCATGGATCAAATTACTATTTTTTTGGCATAGGATAAATTTCTTCACATATTGGAAATATTTTGTTTCCATAGTAGGCCAGTAGTATCCCACACGTAGAATTTTCTTCGCTAGGATCATGACACTTGTATGAGCACTACATATGTCTTCGTGCACCTGTTTGGTTACTTATATAAATTCTTCACAATTAAGGAAAAGTCACAAAGTCCCATCGTAAGCTTCACAATAGAGAGTTCTCACAAGTAGGGTGTAATGGGCTATGCATTGGATAAATTTTAACTTTTAGGAGTGCGAGAGGTCGGGGGAAGGTACCATCCTATAGGTAGTTATAAATATCAAGGTATCAAGGGGAAAATGTATTAAAAACTTCACATACCAAACATGATTCTGGAATTTCATAGGACATTATTTTTAGATGATCAATAAAGAATTGAAAATAACTAGTATCTGGTGATAATAATAGAAAGGATCCGATGGTAGCCATACCATCCATTGATCGGTTCTACATTTGTGAAACTTAGTGGAAGGAAATATGAACCAAATATTCTTTTAGGGTGTCCACCATGTGTTTATATGTGATAATATTCTCATATCTAACTTTGTATTCATCATTCATCTATTTTGATAATTATTTTTGAGTCACCGATAACCTCAACTTGTTTGATGTTCCATTTTATAACGACTTTAAGTCCTACAATGAGAGCTTCATATTCAGAAATGTTATTTGTACATGGGAAGATAAGTCTAAAATATTATGGGATGATATCTCATGTGGGAGTAATAAGGACTAATCCTGATCCTGAGACATTAAATGTGAATGACCCATAAAAATATACCTTCTAGGTTGATGATTCTTCGATATATAAAACAAAAGCATCTAACAAGTCAAGACTTAATGGTTTCATTCCTTGAAGTGGTGCTTTGGCACTTGGTCAATGAGAAATATTCCTTTGGCTTCTTTTTGGTTGACATACTCAATGTAAAAATCACTCAAGAAAATAATCCAATTGGCCATCCTTCCCCTGTAAGTGTAGGTTTTGACAAAAGGTACTTGAGAGGGTCAACTTTAGATATTAGCTTGGTATGGTTGTTCAAAAGGTAATGACAGAGTTTTAAAATTTTAAGACAACATCCAATCATGATTTTTCAAATCTGACGTATAGTTAAGGTCATATGTATTTAAGTCATGGATAAGGTAATAGATGACTCTTTCTTTGTGTTGGGCATCGTACTGTGCCAAGAGCGCACTAATAGAAAATTGGGTAGCAGATATGTATAACAACAAAGGTTCACATGGGGTAGGTGGTACAAGAACATGTATATTTTCCAAATATTATTTGAGTTGACTAAAATCTTGTTGGTAATTCTAGATCCAAAGGGAAATCAATATATTTCTTTAGCATATGGGTGAAGGAGTGACACTTGTTTGTAAGGTGTGAAATGCATCTCAGGATGGCTTGAATTTTTCCTTATAGGTTGTGCAGTTGTTTAAGTTCATTAGGATGAGGCATATAAGTACTAACAATGACTTACGTGGGATCCACTTTAATTCCACAATGAGACAAAATGAATCCCAATAATTTTTACCTAAGATGAGTCCGAAGACATACTTCTTTGGATTCAAACATACCTTCTAATATCAGAGTTGTTCAAAGATACAGAGAAGGATTTGCATGTGTTATGTTCTAGTATTATATTTTCTAAGGATATCATCCACATAATCCTCCACAATATCATGTAACATGTCATTGAATATGACATTCATAGCTCTCATACACATTGTGCCCATATTCATGAGGCCAAAAGGCATGACCTGATAGAAAAATGTGCCTCAATAAGTAGGTAATGAATGTTTTATGTAGGCCCTCTTTTGTGATCTTGATTTGATTAGAGCCTGAGAATATATTCATGATTCATAGAGTTTCATGGTCAGTAGTAGAATAATAAATCTTGTCGATGTTTGGAAGAGGAAATTCATCCTTAGAACACACTTTGTTGATGTCCCTGAAATATGTGTAAATCAGACATATCAATAGGTTTCTTCTTAGTAGGGACTATGTTAGAGATGCATTTGAAGTAATCAATATGTTTGATGAATCCCACTACAAATAACTTTTCTAGCTCCTCTTTGACTAAAAGATCCACATGTGGATGCATTTTGTGTAGTTTTTGTATGATTGGCTTCATTGATTCATGCACAAGTAGTCTATGCACAACTAAAGAAGGATCTAAGCCTATCATGTATACATATGACCAAGAAAATTCATCTAAAAATTCCATAAGGATTAGAGTGAAGGATTTGTTTTCATGTTAGGAAAGAGAAACCCAAAGTTCGACAATTCTAGGCTCATATTTTGTGTGGATGTTGATATCAAAAGTCTCCTCCACAATTAATTTGGATCCATCATCCATACACGTAGGATTGGGAGGGAGATTGATTTCTTTCTCTATTAGTATATCATCGAATTTTCACCAACACGTTGGTCACTTTTATTATCGTTTTTTATTTTTCTATTTATTTTTCTCGTAAGTTCCTCAAAGAGGTTTTTAATATAGGATTCAGACATTTTATTTTTACGAGGATTTTTGGAAGGTATTTTTCCCTCATTCTCTTTTTTGTTTTTCTCGAACACATAGCTCATCATTCTCCTAAAATATGTGTATGCATCAAGGTTGATAGAGAAGTTGTTATTATGGTCCATCATAGGAATGTTGTCTTGCAACCCCATGAATTCACCAATTTCTTCGTCATTCTAAAAGAAATCAATTAGTACATGTCATTGTTGGTCCCATTTGATGAGGGAAGGGGGTAAAAGGTCTAATTCAATAATGGAATGGGATAAGGTTTAAATAACCATGTCATTGAATAATTTGGTGGAATAAAGGTCTTCATAAAGACTACAAAGGAACTCTAGTTCGCTATCATAATTCAAAGATCTATCCTCATGTTCTAGGGATGTGACCTCAACTTCTGTAGGTGGTGATCCATACGATCAATACTAACTCCACATGTGTCTATTTTCTCATGTGACAAAAGAGGTTCCCACAAACCTTATTCATTTATGCCACATTTATGTCCTTTGTATCCCATAGTGTACATAATCTTATTATGGATGACATATTCTATGGATTGATAGCAAGAAGCCATCCTTTCATAAGGGGACAAGGATGTATAAGTGTTATGCATTTTATTATCACAAGATACCACCAAGGATGAATTTGTTGATACTCCAAGTTCTCTAAGGTTTTTGCAACCAAAATTTGTGCCTACCACGTGTTTTGGGTGATAAGGGAAGATTTGAAACATGGAGGTCCTATTGGACATTATATTCCCCATAGCCGATTATGAAGGATTTTTAGTTTTTATTTTCATGTATCAAATAGAGATATGGATTCGAGGCACAAATTTCATGCGTTTGTAGTGTACCGAGATTCATAAGAGAGGAAAGGGCCTCCGATTAAATCTCAAAAGCTATTTTTATAGAAGAACGATCATATGTTTTGGGGTAATGGCATCATAATACTCTATAATGCGCAAAGGGTTTTGGGTCCCTGAGAATGGTAAGTGCTTGTCCTGATGATTGTTGGTGAGGATATTTGTCGGTGGAAAAACTTGTAAATTCCTTACCAACACTGGGAATCTAAATCCCTCTACTTAATCGGTGCAAGTGTCAATTGTATGTGCATGTGTGAAAAATGTGGATTTCTGTGGTGGCCTTTCGATTAGGGATCCAACATGGGCACTCCACTGACCATGCAGCAAAGCTTGTAGATACTTACAAGAGAGAAATTTGTCTGAAAGTGGGAAAGGGAGTGAGAAAAGAGGTAGGATAAATATTACAGATAGGAAATCAGAATCCTGCACACACTAGTTATAAAATTCATCACATTCATTCATGAGAAGAAACAACCCTCCAAATGGAAACAAGACGAGATAATATTGCAAACTTAAATTTTATAAAATCTTCTCATCAAAGAAAGATAGAAACTCCTTCTTCTTGTATTGATACTTAAATAAAAATTATACATAGTGGGGAAATGGAGGAAATGGAGAAGGGGGGAATGGAAGAAAATAGCTATCTCCTATGTTTTCTAAAAGTACAATATACTCTTGAGTTTACAAGATCAATCACTAACATTGTACAATGGCATGAAGAAGCCATTAAATATCTTACAAGAAACAGTTACCACTTCTTCTTTGTTAGCAAGAAACGGTTTATAATCTTTTCAATCATTCGTGTATCTGTTTAGATTCTTGATTCTGAAGAATGCCAATGGTGGAAAAAAAAACATACTTTTCATAATGCAAACTGTTACACTCGTTCAGAACTTTGAATTTTAATGTTCATATTACCTTTGCAAATTTATTCCATAGTCATACATGTGGAACAAATTTACTTGGAGTGGTGTGGAGGATGCTTTTTACATTTTGTGACTTTATAGAGATTTGGCATTTTGGAACATTTTTGCCCGCTCACTAGTTTTTGATATGTTTTTGACATGTGGCCTCACTTGAGTGGAGACAAAGTCGTGGGTCACTTTTATAACTTTACCTTTTTTCAATGCGGGATCAAAAACACAAATCACTCCACCGACCCACTTTCCTGCGTTCACTTTCCAACGATGGGCTCAAGATTTGACTTTTTCCTTTGTTCTTGGCAAGGCTGCGTGTCACTTTATGACTTTACACCTGTTTTACAAACAGGCTTAAAAACACAAATTACTCCACCAACTCGCTTCTTTGCTTTGAATTTCCAACGATAGGCTGAAGATTTGAATTTTTCCTTTGTGCTTGGCGGGGCTACCGGCCGCTTTTTAACTTTAAGCCCATTTAATGAAAAAGTATCAAATTCTCATATCTCCCCGATGATTTGCCTCCCGCTTTGAATCTTTTAATGCGGGCTAAACATTTGACTTTTTCCGTCTTAGCATGATTGGGTCATGGGTCACTTTATGACTTTACGCATTTTTTACAAAGAGGATCAAAAACACAAATTGCTCCACCGGCTTGCCTCCAATTATATGTCTACATACCCATGGATAATGGAGCCAAATTTTGATAGGAAATAAAATGCCCGTTATTCACAACTATGGAAAAAGCTGAGAAAGAAGAAAACTCCACCATCTTGTGCCTAATTTTCAAATTTCTTTCACAAACCAACGAATTGAAAACAATTCAAGGTTCGATGATCCATGGTGATAGAAAGATTGAAAATTTCATTCAGATGAGGGAAACAATAAAATTTTCACATGTCCAGACAGGAAAACGGAAAATTTATCAAAACGTGCAAACTGGAGAGTTTAAACAACTTCAAAGCATGAATTTCTCTATCTTTTCAGACTTCCAACTTTACTTGAACACTTCTAGAGGGCGTGAGCTCAAAATTTTCAAATTTGACTTAAAAAATGAGGGGGGAATTTTGAGGGCGACAACAGATTAGCTCTAGCTTGGGGACATGACATGGACTGAGCATAGTGAAGACATGACATGGGAATCTAAAATCTCAATCTCTAGACCCTATAATTCATTGACCAATGCCTTATCCATTGGGCCTTGCAAAGTCATATACAACTTTGAGAAATAAATATTAGAAGAAGGAAACACACAAGCACACAATGGGAAGGAAACACATGACACACAATAGAAGGGGAAACAAAACCACACAACGGAAAGGGAAACACACCTATGGTACAAGGTGGGGAAAAAAATCACTTTCACCGATGATTCAATTTGAAGTATTGTACGATCGGAGGTAATTCCAGTAGCGTTCCATTCAAATATGAGAGAAGAAAAGTGTTCTTACCGAAAGCTTCACAAATCTGAAATGGGTCGAGCCATAATGAATCAAACTTTCCATGGCTGCCTTTTGTTCTCCTCTCTTGTCCCATAGCAGGATGAAGTCTCCAACTTTGAATTCTCCTACCTTGGCCTTCTTATCAAAAATATTCTTTACTTTTAATTGGTGCTCTTTAATGTGATCCACCACATGGAGTCTATTTTCTTCTAGCTTCTTAAGAAAGAGGATCCTCTTGTCAATGGAATCCTTATACTGACCATCTTCTATTACATGTAGCCACTTGAGAGCTAACATCTCAATCGTGAGAGGAATTTCTTCTTTGACTCCATACAATAATTGGAATGGTGACATACCTATTTCCTTCTTGGGAGTGATCCTATCCACCCACAATGCATCGTACAACCTTTTGTGCCAATTCCTTTGATTCTCATCCGAAGCTTGTGGAAAATTGTCACAATGTTCTTGTTGCTTGATTTGGCATGTTCATTTCCTTGTGGATAGTAGTAAGAATAATGAACTAGGGAGATTCTATAGCTATAGCAAAACTTGGTCAGCTCTCTTGAAAAGAAATAACTAGCATTATCTGCTACAATCTTCTGTGGCACTCAAACAGATTATGATATTCTCCTTGATGAATTTACATACTATTTTAGTGTTGTCTTGTTTGGCGAATGTCTTTCACCCATTTGGTGAAGTAGTCCATTGTTATGAATACATAGGTGTGCCTCGTACTTGAGTGAGGGTTGAACACCAATAAAGTCCAACCCCCACTTTGTTGAAATGGTTCTTCAATAACCACATGCCGAGTGGTAATGCAACGAGTTATTTTCTTCCAATGAACTGTTGGCATGCTTTGCATTTAGAGGCCCAATCTTGAGTGTCTGCAAAGATGGTGGGCCAATAATACCTTCCTCAAAGGATCTTATGTGCAATGACCATTGCTGAAAAATGTCCACCACATTCTTGGTCATGGTATGCTTTAAACAACTTTTCTTTTTGCTCTTTATCTATGCACATGAGGAAACAACCATCCAGGCCTCTTTTGTAAAGTGCATGATTCCAGATTAAAAATTTAGCTTCCTTTAGCTTGAGTGTTCTCCTTTGCTTATAATCAAGATGGGGGCATTCTCCATAAGTTAGGTAATAGGCAATATCAACATACCACTCATTAGTAGTGGTGACAAAGAGAACTTGTGGGTTGTCTTCTGAACAAGTTGAGCAAGCATAGTTTTCTTTGCCATGTTGAACTTTGAGTGTTTCATCTTCAGCAATCAACTTGCATAAGCCATTTCCCTTACCATATTATAGGGTCGAATATCCAAGTCATATTCTTGAGTCTTTGCAATCCAATTTCCTCTTTTAGCTCTGGGATCTTGTTGTGTCAAGATGGACTTGATTGCACTACCAAGGACCATCACCACTGTATGGGAATTGAGGATGTAAAACCTAAAGTTTTTACAACCTTGACCACTACATAGGCATGCTTCTCCAATTGGTTGTATTTTAGCTCATGATTTTTAAAGGAAAACTCATGAAAGCAATAGGTGCTTCCATGCCTTCATCATTTTTCTGAACAAGAACGACAAAGAGTGTATGTTTTGATGCATAACAATACATGATGAATTCTTTGTTAAAATCTAGAGATACAAGAGATGAGAGCCTTGGAAATGGATTTCTTTATTTCTTCAAATGTTGCCTTCCCTTCATTGTTCCATTTGAATTTTTCTTGTGGTTTCATCATGGAAGTGATGTGATTTGTCAACTCAGCAAACTTAGGCACAAAACAACGAAGAAAGTTCACCTTTCCAAAGAATGAATGATTTCCTTTCTTGCTTGTGGGCAAGGCTAATGCTTGAATGGATCTAATCCTCTCAGGATCAATGTGTGCTCCATGTTTGTTCACCATGTTCCCCAATAACTTACCTTTTGTGACTCCAAAAATGCACTTTTTTGGATTTAGTGATATGCCATGTTTCCTACACCTTGCAAGTACTTGTTTTAAGTGATAGATATGATCTCCCCTCTTCTTTGAAAATACTTTGTTATATCATCAAGATATATGATAATGCAATGCTTCAGATCTTTAAAGGCAAGATCCATCACCCTTTGGAATGTATCTCCTACATTGATTAGGCCAAAAGGCATTCTGCTATAGGAAAAAGTGCCCTAAGGTGTTATAAAGGTTGTCTTGGTGCGGTCCTCCTCTACCACTTTGATTTGATTATATCTTGAGAATCCATCAAGTAATGAAAGAATTTCAGATCCAGTGAATTCTTGTAGGATATGGTCCATGATAGGAAGAGGATAATTGTCCTTTAGTGATTTTTTTGTTATGGTTGTGAAAATCTACACATATTCTTATTTCACCATTCTTCTTCCACACTTTGGCATAATGTTAGCCACAAACATTGAATGGTGGATGGGAAAGATGATCCTTGTATTAAGCATCTTCATTACCTCCTCCTTGATGGTATCAACAATCTTTGGGTTATGCAGCCTTTGTTTCGCCTAAAGGCCTTAACACCTGCTTCAAAGGAATTGAGTGGTGAATTTCCTTTGGCTAGAAGGATTTGAGCTCCTCATAAGAGTAAGCCAAGACATTTAAGTATTTCTTGTGTAAATCAAAAACCTTCTTTTTCTTCGGTGAGAAACATTTTCCAATATTGACCATCCTTGGCTCCTTCAGGTACAAAATTTTTCTTTATCAAAATCAGTGAGCACTGAGAATATCATTTTTCTTTCTCTTGAATGAATCTTTCATGTTTGTCAAAGAGGTCTTCTAAAGAGACTATGCCTTTGGGAATTTTGTTCCCTTTTAATTTGATTACTCCCTCATCATCAATCCCTTCAATTCCTTCTTTCTCTTCTTTTGGGACTGCTTCTCGGTGTGGATTTTCACCTCCTTCGAAGAAGAGACTATTGAAATTATCCCTTTTCTCTAAAAAGGATAGAATTTGGTTATCATCATTGAAGACTTGCCAATGATTTGCATTGTCTAGTACACTAGGCTTGAATACCATTTCAATGGTCACTTTGTCTTTACCAAAAGAAGGATGAGGTGTCACTAGGGAATCGACACTGTAAGAGAATAATTCTTTTCATTATGTTCCCTTGGAATAGCTTCAATGGAAAATGCATCAAAAGATTCAATGCAATCCCACACTCTATTTTTGTAATGTCAGAGTCTTGGATTCTTAACCTGATATTATTTGTGGACTCGCTTTACTACAACCTCTGCATCACCTTGGCATGTTAGTTTCTTGATTCCCATGTCTTCTGCTGCACTCATGCCTAAGAGTAGTGCTTCATACTCTACAGTGTTATTTGTATTATCAAATAACAGCTTGTAGGAAAATGGGTACAACTGATTAGAAGGAGAGTACAATACTACACCAGCTCCCGGACCCGGATCGAATGACTACCATAAAATTCCATTGTCCAAATTTGATCTTCCTCTTCCTACATGACAAGTGACAAGTTCTCCTCTTTTTTGATGTGAGGAAGTAGTTTCCTAGTCAACAATTTTAAAGAGAATGTTTGCTTTTGGATCATCAGACCTTCATACTATGAACTTCATCTTTCTTACTGGTAGAAACTTCTTCATCTCACCTTTTACTAGGATAGTTATAGATGACCAATCCATTTTTATCTCTCCACCTAGGTCTCTATAGAAACTCCTACTCAATAGCATACCAAAGGATGCTAGGATGTCTGCTACTAGTATGGTTAGGAGCACCTTCTTGTCTGGAAAATCAGCTAGTGCTACCTATGCATCTTTGATTCTTCCTACCAATGGCACTTGTTTGGATTCCATTGAGTAGTAGGTGCCATTTACCTGGTCAAGGTGAGGCCTAGAGAATTTGCAACTTTGGCTGGCATCACATTGTCTGAGGCTCTGGAATCTATGATACAATTATTTAGCTTTGGAAGCCTTTAATGAGGAGTGATAGGTACAAAGGTTCAACCCTATTGATTTTGGAGGCATTGAGGGCTAGCATGTTTTGGGAAGGTGGTGTGGATGGTGTGGGTAGTAAGCCTTTAGAATTAGGACTCAAGGATACAAGGTTACCACCACGAACTACATTAATGAACTTGTCAAACTAGGCAGGGTGTGTTTATAGGTATTCTATTTCTGAGAGTTGGACTTTGGTTTTACTTGCATGTTCCACCAAGTTAAATGTAGTTATGGTGAGTGAGGAAGAGGTTCCAAAAATGGAGGAAGATTTACATGGTAGAGGATTTTCTAATTTGGGTGTTTAATTCTCCTTTCGGGTGTATCAATTGGCTTGGAAGGGGGTGAGTTAAACCTTAGATGTTCTTGCAGAACAACATTTAAAGGAGAATTTTTCTTAGCAACTTTTGAGCTGGGAGAAGAATTAGATGACTTACTTGGCATAGTACCATGATCCCCATGACCCGGTGAGTCCGGTTTTCTCTGGATGACTCCATAAAAGGTGGTAATGGTGATCCTTTACTGATGATTTTATTTTGTGTGACCTCTAGAGGAGAATATTATTTATTCTTCTTATCTTTACTCCAACCGTTGAGGATGAAGCACCTTTCCTAGATTATGCACAAGTGAAAAGAAACACATGAGAAACTTGGAGCTTCTTCATCATCCTCATCTTCATCATCAACATACTCAATTAGGCCATTGTGCATATGAACTTCCTCAACTTCAATATATTTTTCATAGTCTTCCATATTTTCTTCTTCAGTTTCATCAATTTTTGCTTCCTCCTTTGGCTCTTTGGTGTCACAGATGGCATTGACTAGTGGTGCTTCAAGAGAAAGCTGACGAGGAGGTGAAGAAATCTTTGGCCTATCTAGAGGGTTTTTTCTCCTTGAAGCATTCCACATTATGATATGAGATAACTGCTTCTTCAAGGTAACCAAGTCATTTTCCATTTTTTGGAACATCGGATCTGTGGTGACAAAGTTTGAATTTTGACCCTTTTGCTTTCCATTGGGGCCTTTCACCTTTCTAGACAAGATTAGATCATCATCAGTTTCTATTGCATGGTCTTGAGCTTCCCTTAATGTTCTTGGTTGGGTTCTTCTAAGGAAGAAACCTACTTCTGATGGCAAGGCGTTGATGAAGAATCTCTTCAAATTATTTTCAGGAGGCACCACATCTTCAGGGATTCTTTTTATCACTCTATTATATCTTGTTACAAAGTCTCTCATTGTCTTGAGGTTTCTTTCTTCATTTTTACCCAATGGACCAAAATATCCTAACAATCTTCTATTCTCTTGAACCTATGTTTGAATGCACTTCTTATATATTCCCAATAGGTGACAAACCTCAGGGGTAACATGTAAAACCATTCGACAGCTTTCTCTTGAAGTGACTCCATAAAGATTCAGACTGAAACATCTTCATTCTCAACACCCAACACACCACAAACAGTGATAAATGTTGCTACATGCCCTTCAGGGAGTTGAGAACTATCCCCATGAATTTTGGGAAGTCTTTTCTCGAGCCTCTCGGTTACTCATGGAGTGGTTGAGCAAGAGCCAGTGGACCGGTGTTTCCTCCCCATGGTACATTATGTCTATAGGCCTCACGATCATGTTCACACTCATGATCAAGATCCCACATTCTATTTCTATTTCTAGCTTCCAACCTTGCTAAAGTTGCATGCCTTTGCTTCTCTTTCATCTCCTCAGCTTGAAGTCTCTCGATTTCTTCAAGTTGAGCTCTTATTTCTTCGTTGTCTCTCACCTCTCTTTCTCTAGCTTCTTCTTCAGTCTCCATGTTAGTGAAGTCTACAAGATTCTCATTGATGTATGAAAATTCATTGTCCAAAGGATTAGCAACACTCAAGTTCCCAATGTGACCGGTTGCTTGAAAAGGAAGCCTCTGGATTCTGAGTAGCTCTTGTCTCTTTTGAAGTTCTTCAAAAAAAGGATCGTTTTTCCTCCTTGTCTCTATTACCGGGTGTATCTTTTATCCACTAGCTTGATAAATATGCTCTTCTTTACGGTGCTGGAATTTGTCTTTGCTTCTTCAATTCAGCAACGCGTTCTTCTTCAAGGTCTAGAATTCTCATGGAAATGTAGTGATTGGCACTTTGTCTATTATGTCGATAGCTTCCCTCAAATCTAAAGCAATATCTTCTTGGATGTGGAAGAGCAATTCAGGTCTTTCAACAAGAGGGTTTCCTAGAATAACCATGATTTGAATCCATGTGGTTCATATAGCCATTTAAATTCTAGAATTTTTTTTCTTTTTTGAATTTTGAATTTTCTCGACCTTACGGTCGCATTCAGGTGCAAATGTTTGGTAAATCTACCCCTACGGTGGGTGCTAAAACTATTAGCGAGGAAATTTTTGGTGGAAAAACTTGTGGATTCATTTCCAACACTTTGGGAATCTAATTCCCTCTACTTAACTGGTGTAGCTTCTGTATGTGCATGCGCAAAAAAATGTGAATTTCTGTGGTGGCCTTTCGACCGAGGATGCAACAGGGGGCACTCCATTGACCCTATGGAAAAGCTTGCAGATACTTGCAAGAGAGAAATTTTTCTAAAAGTGGGAAAGGGAGTGAGAAAAGAGGTAGGAGAACTAATGTTACTTGTAGGAAATCAGATTCCTGCACACAATTGCTAGAAAATTCATCACATACATTCATGAGAAGAAACAACCCTCCAAATGGCAACAAGACGCGAGATAAGATTGCAAACTCAAAGTTTCTAAAATCTCCTCATCAAAGAAATCTAGAAACTCCTGCTTGTATTGATGCTTAAACAAAAATTGTACATAGTGGGGAAATGGAGGAAATTGATAAGGGGGCGAATGGAAGAAAATGGCTATCTCATGTGTTTTCTCAAAGTACAATATAATCTTGAGTTTACAACATCAATCACCAATCCTGTACAATGGTGTGAAGAAGCCATTAAATATCTTGCAAAAGAAACAGTATCACTTCTTCTTTGTTAGCAAGAAACGGTTTACAATCTTTTCAATCATTCACGCCCGAATGATTATTGATTCACGAAGAAACGCCAATGGCGAAAAAAAAAAACTTTTCATAATACAATCGTTACACTCGTTATGTAACTTTGAATTTGAACTGTTCATCTTGCCTTTGAAAATTTAAACCGAGTCATCCATGCGGGAGAAATTTCTTGGAGTGGGCGTGGAGGATGCTTTTTGCATTTTGTGACTTTATAGAGATTTGGCATTTTGGAACATTTTGGCCCGCTCACCCACTTTGGATATGATCTTGACATTTGGCCTCACTTGAGTGGAGATAGATTCGTGGGTCACTTTTATAATTTTAGCTTTTTTCAATGTGGGCTCAAAAACACAAATCATTCTGCCGACCCGCTTCCTCGCTTTGACTTTCCAACGACGGGCTCAAGATTTGAATTTTTCCTTTGTGCTTGGTGGGGCTGTGGGTCACTTTATGACTTTACACCTTTTTTACAAAGAGGCTCAAAAACACAAACTACTTCACCGAACCGCTTCCCCACTTTGAATTTCTAATGACGGGCTCAAGATTTGACTTTTTCCTTTGTGGTTGTTGGGGCTGTGGGTCAATTTTTAACTTTAAGCCCCTTTAATGAAAAATTATCAAATTCTCAAATCTCCCCGACGATCCACCTCCCCACTTTGACTCTTTTGATGCAGGCTCAACATTTGACTTTTTTCCTCTTAGCATGATCGGGGTTGTGGGTCACTTTATGACTTTACGCCTTTTTTACAAAGAGGCTCAAAAACACAAATTGCTTCATCGGCCTACCTCCAATTAGATATGTCCACGTACCCATGGATAATGGAGTCAAAATTTTTGAGGGAATAAAATGCCCATCGTTTACGATTGTGGAAAAAATGCAGAGAAGAAGAAAAATACACCATCTTGCGCTCGATTTTTAAAAAAAAATCACAAACCAAGGAAATGAAAAAAATACAAGGTTTGACGATCCATGACCATAGAAATATTGACAGTTTCATTTAGATGAGCAGAACAATAAATTTCACTCGTCCCGAGATAAGAAAATGGAAAATTTATCAAAACGTGTCGATTGGAGAGTTTAAACAACTTCAAAGCATGATTTTCTCTATCTTTTCAAACTTCCAACTTTACTTGAACACTCCTAGAGGGAGTGAGCTCAAAATTTTGAATTTGAATTTTAAAAATGAGGGGGGGATTTTGAGGGTGACAACAATGATAAAGGTTGATACACTTTGTGGAATTTTAAGGAACGGATTGTATGACATGGTTCCATTGATGACCCCGGATAATATTATAAGATAGCTCCAAGTAAAGGAAATGGAACCAGGTTTCATGTGTAATAGGCCCAACTTTCATCGGTAAGGTAATTGTGCCCTCTTATTATCACTTTTCATTGTCATGGCCCAATCACCATGCGTAATTGGTTGTGTAGCGTCAAGTTGAAAGAACATAAATTGGTTACTTCCTATATTTTTTTCCTACATAAATAATAAATGTATAAGTAGCTTACATCGGTTCAAATACATTAAAAAATCACTTGTTCAAGTTTCCTTCAGCGAAAAACCTTTCTTCATATGATAATAATAATGTTTCAAAAATATTTCTTGACTATGTGTCTCAATAATAAAGAACACTAGATAGATTGGAATCAACTAGTAGACGCGATGGCAACACTACCACCATAAAGCACTATTATTTGAAAATTTTGGGAACAACATCGAGTGAACATATTAGCCCAAAACTCATAAGATCATTCACAAGGAAAAGGATGGATGTTTCCTTATAGGCCAATTTTCTTATAGTTACTAATTTATGAGGCATTTTCTCCATTCAATCCCTAATGATTTATTCTCTATCATCATAGTTATTATCTTAGTTGTGCACACTGGTTATTGTGTACATAAGATAAAAATGTTAAATTTCTCGTTTCTTTCATAGAGTGTGTAGCATCCATCCAAAATTGACTGACCGTTGTCTTTAACCTTTTCATGGATCTTGTTACTTTCTCTCTTAAATTTTTTGAATAATCAATTGGTATAAGAACATTAATTATATAATCCAAAGACACTAGTTCTAATAGTCATTAGTAGCTCCATTATTACATCGGAATAAATATCTCTAGATAAATTACAAAAATCAGCTATCACACATTTAATATTGAAAGGATTGGTCGTAGGAATAACTGATAAATTTGACACAAGATGGAATGGATATGTACATTGATAGGTAAAATATTATGTGTCTTATGATGAGTTGTGTAAATCCCTTTTATAAATAACTCATCCTCTATATTTTTGTTAAGCCATTGAAGCCATGTCCTTGTATTTCCCAGTTATACTATTGAACATTATCATCACAACTTGAACTTATGGCATAAATATTGATTAATATAGTTATGGCTAGTTATCTTTATTTTGTGGTATTTTGTGTATGCATTTATTCTTATGATTTCAATAAGTTGTTTGAATGATGATATGTGTGATGCCACTCTTGGTTGTAAGCAACTTGCTATATCTGACAACTCATCCGAAGTGAAAATACCTATCTGCGATAACCCATCTACATCCAAAAACAGATAACCTATACAAAATAAGCCACATTATGAATATATCTTAGAATGTGAAGAGTGAAACTCTAGGTTTGTACATGTCATTGAAGGAGAAGTTACAACTAGAACATTAAGAATGGATAGATAACTCAACCATGGATTTGATTATTCAACTGCAACATATTGAAGAACTAATTAATTAATTAGTTAAAACATTATTTAAGCAACTGGTCAATTACTTGATTTATGTGTCTGATAGTTGAACACCTGTTATTAGTTTTGTTACATGTGTTGAATCTCTTGTTGATCTTTTTGATAGCTTCCACTTATTCTACCGAAGATCTTTCACTTAATTTGTTTGAACTCTCGATTAAAATCTTCTTCTCACATTTTTTGTAATTGAGGAGTATAAAAGAAAAGAGTTAATGATGGAAATATATCTAGAATGTATAGATAGAGGAGAAAAAAATTAGAGAATAGAAAATACGCGAGATACGAGAGAATGATTTGTTCCTATATGTAACATTCAGGCCAATTCAATAATACATCTAGTTCTATTTAGTAGCTTTTAGTTATAAGATCTTGGAGGGATTAACACCCAAGGAAGGGCACACTTGTGGTATGTTAAACCCCTCCATATTTTTGCTTCATTGTTTTGTTGCATGATTAGACTAGAAGTAATTTATCTTCTTTATCTCTATTCTAAATTTACAATCTTTGTTTAACCACAGTGTGTTTAGAAACCATTTTCTTTCAGTTCTAAGTTTAGTTTACTTTTAATCATTGTTATTTTAAGTATTTCCATGACAATTATTTCTTTCCATACCTCCTAAATTCTCTGTAACTATGCATACAACACTAAAATTATTTAAATTTTACGTCTCTTGGTTTGATGATCAAATGACTGTGTGTTAATGAACAACGTGTTAATTTATTTAAGTTAATTTGCACCACAATGTTTGGAAATGTTGTCGGGATACTTCCAAGTTATAGGTTTTTTATAGGTTTTTGCATTCTTTACAAAAAAATTATGTTTAGGAAATTCCACCTCCAATCCCCCCACTAATGTATGATCAATTGAATTGAGTTAATTAATACATGCAATATTCATGGTAGATTCTTACCCAATCCATAAATAACACATATTGTTATATCTGATTCTAAAGAAGACACATATTCCTCTATACAAGGTTTGATAGTAGAAGATCCCCCTCCAAGTGAGACTTTCAGGAGATCCTGAATATCCCATCATGGAAGAAGAAGTGAACCAAAATTTTGAAGAAGGAAAATTGCTTTAGAGTTCCCAATCTCCAACAACAACCATCTTACTTGTAATGAATAATATATCTCCATCAACCCTTCCTAATTTCCATGGATCCATAATTGAAGACCCAGACACTTTCTTGTTTGAGTTTGATGTTTTATGTAGGAGATATGATTATACAATTGATGCACACAAGATGAAGCTATTTCCTGCTACACTCAAGGATGAAACCTTGAGATGGTTTATGGTCCTAGGAAGAGATGTTGTGACTACTAGGAAGCATATGAAGGAAACATTTTTACCAAGTACCAATATTACAACAGAAAAAAGTAGAAGAGGAGGAGATGAACTCTTTAGGATGTCTCAAAAGAAGATGATCTATTGGAATATTATTTGGAAAGGTTCAAGGAACAAAATATTACCTCTTGAATCTCTCTAATTATTGTTCTTGAAGGGACTTAGTGAGGAGGATATGGAATCTTTAGACCTAATAGGAGCTAGAGATATTTCAAAATATACCTTTGATGATATTTCTGAAGCTTGAAGGAATTACTCTAGAGTAACCATGAAAATAATTGAAAGTGATAGATCAAAGGATGGATCAGCTACCAAAGGAATTGGGGACATATCTAAGACAAAGATTGTGAACATGTTCTAGAAAATGAAACATGATATAGTCAATGACATGGTTACCCAACTTGATGCTTTACATGCTAAGAAGAAAAGAGAAGATGAAAATGCAACATACGAGTTACGCCATATATACGAAGAAAGAAAGTTGATTGCAGATGTAGGGGATTAGCCAACATTGCATAAGAGGAGGATGCACTTGAATTCAATATGATAGAAACATATAATGAAAAATTATTATACATTTCACGAGATAAATCCTTGGCCTCCAAGACAAGGAGGTATGCCACAAGAACCAATGCCATCTTTTAAAAATTTGGCTAGTAATCCATATATAAAACCCCCACCTTGGGAAAATAATTAGCAAGGCTGGTCTCCACACCCTATTCAATACTAATAACAATGGCAACTTTAATTCCAAGGAAAACAATGGAAATAACCCCTTCTTCATGATAACATCCTTGGAGCGGAGGGTAGAAATTGAACAACCCACCTCCAAACTACCATAAATATTATCATAAACCTCCTTACCCACAACAACAAGCTCTGATGTTGAACCCCTAAGTAGGATCTCAACCAAAATCCACTCAGTTACCATCTCAACCAACACCTAACCCCAACAATAAATTTTCTCATCCAACCTATTACACTGAATCATCCTAATACTCTACTTATTTAGTTGATATTAATGACATCCATCTTCGCTTAGGAAGAGAAATTCCTCCCGGGTAAACCCACCATTATTGAGATTGTAGATGAACCATAATTATTATAGACTGCTATTTCCATATAAAATACAAAAAGAACTATAAAATGACCCATAGTAATGTGATTAGAGTTCCAACAAGGATAATTCACAAGATAATACACCACCATTTCAAGAAAAGAACCATGACCCTAAATCAGATTTTGATTATGATTTTTTCAATCAGTTGAAGGAATTTTTCTCAAAATTTCACTTATTCAAGCCATCAAGGATGTTCCCATCTACAATAAGATGATAAAGTATCTATGCATTAAAAAATCATGTAGAAGAAGGAAGGATCCATCAACTATAAAAATTATTAGACAGTTGACTAATATCATGATTGGAAATTTAGTTCTACCAAAGTATATAGATCTCGGCAGTCCTTTGGTAAATGTTATAATTAATGACACAAAAATAAAGAACAATCTGATTGACTTAGGGGTAGTAATAAATATCATGAATAATCAAATCATGGATGACCTAAATTTGGAAGGACTAACACTAACAACTACAGTCTTACAACTTGCAGATATATCAATAGTGAGACTTGAAGGAGTCCTTGAGGACATAGTTATGGTGGTAGAATCTTGGGAATACCATGCTGACTTTATTTTCCTTTAACCAAAAGCAAGTTTCGAGAGGTTATCTTATTATTCTATGAAGGCCATGGTTGGACACTATAGATGCATTCATAGGTTACAGGTATGCAAAATGATTATTTCCAATTGAAGTGGCACTAAGAAGATGATGCTCTATCCTCCTGCCTAACCATTGAATGGTGAAGATAAAACAATGGGTTGAAGAACCAAAAGTAAACCAAGGATCTATACAATAACTCATAATGTTGGATAAGTCTTGTACAATTAAGACCATGATAAAGAATTTTTCTCTCCAACATCATGTAGAATAACTATGGAAGAAATGAAGAAGTTGATGATAAGTTGAGATGCTTAAGTTATCCCTTGAACTAGGTTCTACCACAACAGAGCACCAAAACTATTCCAAGTAAGAAAATTTTTCTTTACCAACTTCCTCCCCATGAATTCATACTTTGAATTACATTAGCGAGATTATATGTTCAATGATGGATATCTCCAAGCAAGTGGAAATAACACCGGAATACCAATTAATGTAAACAAAATATTGAGTATGCAACAAGAGAAATTGTTGATAACTCTTCTTTAAAAGAATAGAACAACATTTTCTTGGGATTATGGTGACATGCATGAGATTCATCCTAGGCTTTGCACTCATAAGATATATATCAAGGAAATTTGTAAACCAATTAGGAAGCCACACAAGAGGATGAAACCAATAGTAAGATAGGTTGTAAAAGGGGAATTGAAGAAGTTAATGGATTTTTATTTATGTATCCCAATCAGAAAGTTATTGGGTATCATCTCTTTTCATTGTGCCAAAGGAAAAAATAAAATGGAGGATCTACTTAGATTATAGGAGTCTGAATGTAGCAACAAATAAAGATCACTTTCCATTGTCTTCTATTGATCAAGTGATTGACACTTTGGCTAGTAAGAAATACTTCTCTTTTATTGATGGATATAGTGGTTATAATCAAATTCAGATTGCACTAGAGGATCAGGACAAAACAACCTTCACATGCCCATGGGAAACATTTTATTATTTAGTTCTTCCATTTGGCTTGTGTAATGCACCTGCTGCATTCTAGAGGGTAGTCTTGAGTATTTTTTAGATTTAACAAATGACTGCATGGAAGTCTACATGGATAACTTCACATTACATGGAAGTATTTTTTAGGAAGCCATGCAAAATATGGAAAAGGTTTTGAAAAGATGCATAACACAATTTTTCCTTGAGTAATGAAAAGTTCCACATGATAATGTATGAAGGTATAGTTTTGGGACGTTACCTATCTTCCGAAGGAGTTCAAGTTAATCCAAATTAAGTTATATGTTATCATCAACCTATCAAAACCAAAGAAATAAAATGATTTTAGGAGATTTATGGGCCATGTTGGATATTATCAGAGGTTCATACAAGATTTTAGCAAGGTTGCAACACCACGTTTTACATTATTAGGAAAATATGGTGATATTGTCTAGACCGAGTGTTGTGAAGGTGCTTTTCAAACCTTAAAATAGATGTTAACTCTTTGCTCTTGTATTGATAGGAAATGATTGAAACATATCATTCCAAATCTACATTGATGCATCAGACCACACTATTGAAGCTATCTTAGGACATTAAGATAGGGTTCCGATTTATGTAATTTATTAGGTTATCAATAACTTACAACATGCGAGAGATAAATTATACAACGACAAAAAAGGAGTTCTTAATAGTTGTATACGCTATCAACATATTCAGACACTACATCACAAGTTATCCAATGTTCATTAACATTGATCATACTAAAATCAAATATCAGATAAAAAACCTATAGTAAGTAGCAAAATCATCAATTGGTTGCTCCTTTTATAAGAAGTTTATGTCACCATAGTGGATAATCCTGGAAAGGACAACGTGGTAGCATATTTTCTATCAAATATGGCTATTATTGATGGAGAGAAATTAAATGATGACTCCTTTCTAGATGAGTACTTATTTTATATCTCTACAAAAACACTTTGGTATGCAAACATAGCCAACTATTTGGTTTCAAGTAAAACACCTCCACATTACTTATACTATGAGAATAAATACATAGTTGAAAAGAGTGTACATTTTTATTGGATAACTAAATTTCTATTTAATACGGAAAAGACCACATCATAATAATGTGTATAGATGATGCGGAAATATTATATGTCTTTAGAGATTTCCACATTGAACCTTGTGGAGGACACTTTTATGCAAAAATAATAGAATAAAAGATGTTGACTCTTGGTTATTATTGGAAAATATTGCATAAGGATATAAACTATACACCAAGAGATGTGATATATGTCAAAGAATGGGCAACCCCACCATATCTAATGAGATGCCATTATATCATCAATTGGTATTGTAACCTTTTTACAAGTTGGGCTTACATTTTATTGGCCCTATAGACCCTAAATATTAGAAAAAAAAGAATACATGTTGGTATGCATAGACTATCTAACCAAGTGGACAAAGGTGAAGGAATTGCCAAACCAGAAAAGTGAGGAAGTTTCCAAGTTCTTATATGATCACATCTTCATTGGGTATAGATTTCCAAGGGAAATTGTTATAAATCAAGGTACACACTTTATTGCTGATGTAATTTATGATCTAGTTAAGGAATATAAAATTGGGCATAGGAATTCTACACCATATCACCCCCAAGCTAATGGTTGAGTACATGTTACAAAAAAAGAGAGAGAGTTCATGTTGACAAAGGCCATTTCACTCCATAGGAAAGATTGGGAAGATATGATCCTAGATGTAGTATGGGAATTCAACAAAATGTGGCAAACAAAAACTGACTTCACACCATTTGAACTCTTGTATGGTGAGATTGTTGTTTTGCCAATTGAATTTGAGAACAAAACACTCAGGAATACACTTGAGCTAGTAGTACACAACATATAAGTAGTGTAAAAGAAGAGATTCAAATGTAATGATCGATACATCAAGACAAGAAAATTTTAGGAAGGTGACTGGGTAGTTTTGTTTGATTCAAAATACAAGGATCATGTAGAAAATCTTGGGATAAGGTGGTTAGGTGCATATGAGATTGAGAAAATATTCCCTGATGGAACTCGAATCTCACTACCATATGTCCTCTAAGGTTCAAGTTGCTGGTAAATTACCATAGGATGAGATTATATAAGAAGCCAGTTGACAGAGATTCATTCATGAAAATTTTCAGAGGAGGTCTAAAGAGGATGGAAATAAAGACGTTAGAGTTAACCTCGGGGTTGACCCTATTGGCTTGCCTTTTGAGATTGCAGAGGATTGAGATATTTTAGTGGCATTGGTTCATTCAAATTTTTGGATATTCCAAATTTGAATAAAAGTGTTTTAATCAACCCTTCTAGTGATCAGTAGCACTCTGATAACACATTTTATATTATAGAGTTTTTGTTTTGCAAGGTTTATGTCAAGTAATTACAGGAAGGCATTCTCTCCATCATAATGAGAGCATGTAATGAATGATGGTTCCACTTGTAGAAACGTGAAGAAAACCCTTGTTTTACTATTTACATTTAACATAGCTCATGATTGCATGAATAAGATTAAAGATGCATGTACATGTGGGAGATGGACAAGCAACAATTAGCACCCCAACAGTTGGAATTCCCTCTCCAGAAATCATTTGGTTCTAAGTAAGGAGTAGATAGTATTCACAATATTATACTAAGCACATGTCTGCAGAACATCACATTAAGCTTGCATGCAGCTAAGGCATAAGTTCAAATGAAGCATACACAATAATCATTCCACACAAAATTGAGATAGGCACACTCAAATATCATTTAAATAAAAGTATAATTAGTTTAATTATAGTTAATTAGAATTTATGCCAAGTCACTATGCATGTGCTACATTTAACGACCACCAAATTTCAAGCTATGATGTGTCCCTCCACATAATCCAATATTTTTAGATCACTTCCTTCGCATGTTTTATATGGTTACATAAGTTAACGATTAATCTCCCATATCCATACTATGTGTCTTCTTAGTCCCAAAGCTTAAAAAAGAGATGAACATAATTTCACATAACTCAATTCCGTAACATTCTTTCAAATCGAGTTGTATTATTTTGTGTAGATCTAGAATAGGTTTTATATCAACCATGGGAGGATATTTGATAAGGCATGAACCCATTGAGAATTCCCAACTTTTGATCCATCCTCAAATTCTATAGTATTTTCAGGATAATGGTTAGCTAGACTACATCAACAGTTGCAGGGACTTAATGAATCAATGGCGGAAGAATTCTCCAACACATTCAATAATGGGGAGGGAAAAGTGAAGGGCTTAGTAGTGAGATTTAGTGATGCAATATTGGCGGAAGTAATTGGCCTCCTTGCATAGGGAAAACCATTCCTAGAAAAGGAAAATGCAAAATTAACCAAGAGAGATTTTGGAAATGATGATGATGAATTCATCACCGATAAGAAAGGTACACAAATAACATCCCTAAAACCTTTATGGGCTGAAGTTACAAATTTTGTAATTAATTATTTTACTTGCGAAGGAAGGTATTCTAGATTGAATACCATTCATTTCAAGTTATTGAATCATCTCAAGAACAATAGGAAAGTGAATGTACCTAATTTATTGCATGATATATTGAAGAGAATGAGTAAGGAAGTATAGAGGGGAGGGTTGGCATTGTCACACCATTGCTTTATAACCCTAGTAATAAAACATACCCTACAAGAGGGATTATCCTTAGATACCATGGGGATATTTTTCAAAGGAAGATAGTGTAGACAATTTGTTGGGAAACAAGAGAAAGAAGATAAATAGTACTAGAAGTACCTCTGAAAGTACATCACAGAGACCACACCACCAACCTCCCAACCTGAAGAACCCCTTATCTCTGAAAATTTTCCATCTACTTGAAGATCACACCGTACATGTCTCCCATGAGAGAATTTTCATTGTTAAAACCCTATTCGAGTTCTCTACTCCTGAGTCCTCCACCTCCAATGGTAAAAGGAAGTCTTTTAAATCCACTCCTACACCACTTAGGTGATCTCATCAGCTCAAAATGAAAAGGCAAAGAACCTCTAAACCAAAACAAGTCAAATTCCATCTCACTAGATAGTGATGAGGAAGATACAGAAGGGATCTTTGGGCCTCATCCAATGGAGACACAATAGGGATATATTGATGCCCATGTTCATGAGAAAGAGAACCTTGAAAACCTATGGAGAGTAGGAAGAGGAAACTCATGATGAGGATATAGTTCATGCAGCAAGAGAATCTCATGATAAGGAGTCAATTCATGCGGTAGAAGCTTATGATGCAGAGACAAATCATGTAGTACAAGCTCATGATTCGGAGATAGTTCATGCAACATAAGGTCATGAGGAGGAAAAGAAAGAGGAAATTGGTGATAAAATTGAACATGAACACATGTTAGACAGTGTTGAGTAACCCATTGAACAACAGAAACAAGAAAGTGAACATGAACAAATGCCACAAGTTGTTGAGAAGGTCATTGAGTACCAGGTACATGGAATTGAGAAAAGGCAGGTGCCTGTAGTAGTTGAACTAGTCATGGAGCAATAACACACTCTTGTAGTTAAGGATGATGTAATTTAGCAAGTGTTGTAACAAGCACCACATTTTAGTGTACAACAACTAAATCTAAAATCGTCTTAACCCAAAAATTGTTGTTAAGGAAATTGTAAGCGAACTCAGAAACCAATTTGTAAGGAGATGGCCACATAAACTATGCTACCAAAAATTGATTATTTGATGTCACAATTTGAGATCTATGTTGATAAGATAAAATGGAAATGAAAAAGGAAAAAATGAGCCCTTATCTCCAAGCATAAGGAAGAACAGGAGAAATATGACAAAAATATAGAAAGGCTGAAAAAGAAGCAAAAAGAGACAGTCCAGGTGGCCCATGAGATATTTAAATGTAGGCCTCCATCCACTTTTAATGTTATTTTCCTAATGTAAAATATGTTACAACTCAAACTCACCTACATCAATTATGAGATACCATTTGATATCAGTGTAGCTATAATATTCTTTAGGTTGTATTAGAACAACACTCATGAACTTCAACTCCTATTATGTGAACTTTACATGTATAACTATGCTCTTTAATATGATAGGGATTGGATTCCAATCCTATAAATTAGAGATGTTCAATTTAAATCCATCTACTCTGATTTTTTGAGTGAGTTGAATAGATAAAGGAAAATGGAGGAATATAAACATTTAGAGAAGGTAAAACCCCTTATGGTTAGGGCTAAAGCTACAAAAACTAGAGAAGTTGTAGAACAATATGAAAAGTATGTAAATAAGAAAGTGATCAGAAGGAGAGTGTGGGAAATGAGGAAAGAAACAAATTATGAAGTCACAAACATAATTAGGTACCATGGAATTCAAGTTGTACAAGCATGCATGATGCACTAGAATGAGATGTCTCCTAAAATACAAAATAAATACATGCACTCTTACCCTAATATAATGTCAAATCTTGGAAGAGTGAATTGTTGGAACATAATGATTAAGTGGTTTGGGAAACCCTTAATGTAATGGGTCCATCACTAATACATAGGTTAATATTTAATAATATGAAATATTTATATTTCTATTATCAAATATGCTAACCTAGGTATCTAATTTAGGTTAAATATTTAATATTATGAAATGATTATATTTATAATTCTAAATATTATAAACTTAGGTGTATGTGTCAACCATTTTAGGTTGAAAAGGTGGGTCGAGAGACATACCCGATCACCTTATATAAAAAGACTTTAGGTCCTCATTTAATATATTCGGGAAATATATCAAAGGTGTGCAAATCAAGTGATTTGGTTTTACCCTTGGTAAATAGGGTTTGAAAGGAAGAGGTGATCTTACTGGATGTAAAATAAGTTTTCTAAAGTAAAAGGTTATTTTCAAAGTGGTTTTTACCCTATTGGGGTTTTCCACTATAAATATTGTGTCACCTGTGTTATTTATTTTCTGTAAGTATTTCTTTATTTACTTATGTTATGATGTAATCTTTATTTAAATATTTATTGTAACATTATGTAATATGTAAGTTGATTAAATCCGTATTTATTAAAATCCTCAAATTCTAACATGGTAACAAAGTGAGGTAAATTAAATAAATTAAGATCAAATGTTTTGTATTTTATTTATTTAATTTGTATGGGTTTTTTCAACCAAACCGAAAGGATATTTACAAGTATCTAGTCCCCTTCTTGTTTTTCCCCAATTTATTTTGGCATTACATTTGTGTAATTAAACTCTAGGTAAAAATTTTAAGGTTTTTTTTTTAAAGCCCTAATTTTTTGGGGAGATGTAATATTATATGATTCTTAATTTCATTTACATTTTGTAAATTATATGGAATTAATGTTTGTTTGAAAATTAATGTGTGCACAGGTGAAAGGGGTTTCAAATATTTATCTGCGTGAAAGTTACATACAGAAAAATAAAGGATTTACTGCTATATGAAATAATTTTCATGTTTTTATAATTTCAAATGTTTGTAGGTTAAATATTTTGGAAGGTAAATTCATACTCGTGTTCTTTGGTCCCCTCGTAAAAGGATTTGATTTGAAAAAATATAGTTTATAGTCAATCTATAACTATATCCTATATAATTTGAAAACTATATTAGTATTTTAAAATAAAATAATATAAAATATAGAATAAGGTTTATATAATAATTTATATAAACATCAAATTAAAATTTATATAGTTTTGAAAAAAATATTAAAATTGTTAAACCATATTAAAATTACATGGGATTGAGGGAAGAGTCAACATACCATATTCTAAGCCTAGGTTTAAATCATATTTAAACTTAACTTATAAATCTAAGCACATTTAGTTTTTTAAAAAAAACAAACATAGGTTTGAATCATATTTTATATATATGGTTATTTTAAACCGCTTAAAATATAAATTTATTAGATTTGGTTTATATATGTTTTGAAAAAAACCAACGTGCTTACTTTGTTTAGTAAAGGGGCCCATGTTTATTTCTTGGTCATGAAGGGATTACTTTTAAATCTTAATACTTATTAAATAAAACCTAATATGTGTCCCCTAACCATTTATATTATCCATGTAAGAGGGCGGCCCCATTCATTTAGATCTTATAGTTTATAAAAACTATATAAATAAACTTATTTAACGATTTTCTTTTATATAAGAGCGGGAGTGGAGAATAAAATGAGATAATATCTCAGATATAAATGTGAAACTCTCAAGTATAAATGGAGAATTAAAAAAGGGGCTAGTTTATTGGTGGCCCACATGAAGTGTAGTAAATATTTATTAAAATATTAGTAGTTATAACCACATAAAAGTGTTAAAGTTTCTAGCTTGCAGGAAATTATATAAAATATTTTATAATATTTCCATATTTTTTAATGTGTGCGGGATAAAATTAAGAGTAAATGAAGGGAGGAGACAAGGTTCATGAAAATAGGGATTTCAATTTATTTCATTGGCAGTGAAATTACTTGTCCCCTCTATAAAATATGCAGGTTAATCTATACTCTCATAAATCTACTTGCACTTTTAAAAAATCTTGTAACTGTCTATGTCCTTAATACCCCTTTAATAAGGGTTATGTGTTTTTGATATAAACACAATATACTATAGTTTATAATTTTTATGAACTATATGTTGTTTTTTATTTTCATTCTATAAATTATGTACATTTTTTTAATAAAAAAGCATATATATTTTTACATTATAAATTATAATAGGTTATTATAATGTGTTAAAATATAACCTCCCTAATATTATACGGAAGAAGAAATTATGGAATTTCACATTCGAAATACACAAGTTTTGGCTTAATTGAATTTGATGGTTAAACGACCAGTCATGGTAGACCAAACATAAGACAATATGACAAGAATTTAAATGTCAAATTTAATCTCGTAGGTTCCAAGAAATGTTAACTGTGTTAAAATTGACGATCAAATGACTATCACGATAGACCAAAAAATAAGGTATTATGACGGTCATTTAGATGTCAAATTTAAGTTAGCCATATTCTTGTCTACATTAATTTTTTCCAGAAATTTGAAGTTTTTATTCATTCTTAGGGGTCTCTTCTTCACTTCTATATGGTTGGAAATATTTTTATATAAATCTGGGGTATAATGCAGAGCCCTTTATAATGCGGGTTATTATTTTAATCGGGAAGGTTAATTAGTATGCATTGTAATGACATAATTAGTTATGATCAAATAGTTTCTTTAGATCTGATTCTATTAAAAGTGTTGTTTTTATCAATAAATATGTATCTAACTCTGTGGTACATTGTATATTATAATGGGGTGTGTTTTACAGGTTTAGGAAAATAATGACGTCCAACTATTTCTATCTTGACAAAACCCAGATCTTGAATGAAACCAACTACAACATTTGGGTCAAAATAGAATTTATGGCGAGGAAACTTTGGATGATTGTTTCTAGATCTGAGGTTTCTCCCATCGGTCATCAAGCAACTGTAGATAACATGAATGCATTCTTACAATAAATGTAAGATGCTCTTTCTATGCAATGTGAACGATGAGTACCTTCTACACATTGGTAATATCGAACATCCAAAGAGGTATGGACACAACTAGAATCCATACATGAAGGATACTTGGTATATCAAGGATAGTAATGAGAGTATAATAGCTGAAGGAATTCAAATAAATGATCTATATATTTTTTATGATTTCTCTTCTACATCTTGTTTTATATCTTAGAGTTTGAATAATTCAAAACTATGGCATGAAAGGTTAGGACATGTTAATTATCGAAGCTTATATGAAATGTATAGATATAGTCTAGTGAAAGGTTTACATGTGTTGTCTTCTTCTCTTGAAGTTACTTCATTAAATTCTTCTAAATGATGGTTTTGATTCTAATTTAGTAAATGGTTATGATGATGTTTTGATGCTATAGATGTTTCTGAAACTCTTATCTTCCTAGATAAGAAATTAAATTGGGCTCAATCTATGTTAGAAAACTTAAATCATATTAACCTTAGGAAAATGACTAGAAGCCATCATGTGTACCATGCATTAATTATTACTTTGTATGAACTTGATCCGTGAAGTATTATAGGTCTAGGTGGATATACAAAGTAAAATATAATGTTGATGGTAGTATTAAAAAACATAAAGCTAGACTTATTGCTTTAGAGGTTTCACTAAGAAACTTGGTATTGATTATGTTGAGACATTTCCTATAGCTAAAATGAGTAGTATTAGAACCTTATTTGCAATTACCTCTCAATTTGGGAGGGAAATACATAGAATGGATAATAATAAAAAATTTAATTGTGATTTAAAATAAGAACTTTACATGTTTCAACCTAAAGTATTTGAAGAAACTCGTAAAGAAAACTATGTTTGTAAGTTGAGAAATCCTTGTATGGTTTAAAACAAGCTCTTAGAGCTTAGTATGCGAAAATTGTTTCCTTCTTTAAACTGTTAGGTTTTATTAATTGTTCTTCTAATAATGATATATTCATTAAGTAATAAGACTTGTATATTATCATTATATTTATATATGTTGATGATTTGTTTATTTTTTATGACAATTCTAATTTAATTCATAGGATTAAAGAGAAATTGAAGTAGTTCTTTGAAATGAATGAGTTAGGTCTCTCACATCATGTTATTTATATGATTGTATTTCATTCTATTGTTATTTTCAAAACACAATATGCAACCATTGTATTGAAAAAGTTTTTTATGATTGATTGTAAACCATTTTCTACTTCAATGGAAGTTAGAATAAATATTAATCATAAATCTGCATATGAAAAAGGTTGATCCTATTTTATATACATTTTTAGTTGATAGTTTTATTTATCTAACTATAAATAGATCAGATATTTCCTATCCAAAAGGAATTACTTCAAGGTTTATGCGGAACCTTTTTTAGAGATCATTAGAATCTTGCAAAAGAATTTTTAGATATTTGAAAGGAACAATCAATTATGGGTTGCATTATAATAAGATTGAAAATGTTATCTTATATGAATTTTGTGATTCTAACCATACTTGATATTGTGTTATATAAAATATACTCGATATGTGTTCAAGTTTTTGGTGTAGGAACCATTAATTGGAACAACAAATATAATCAACGTCTCTATTTTTTCTACTGAGGCGAGAAGTATAATGGAAGAAGTAAAGAAGCCATGTGGCTGCAGACGGTTATTAGTAGAGATACACATAGAAGCTAAAGGAAGTATTTATCTTCTATGTGGTGGTCAGAGTTATATTACTCTTGATTAAGAATCTAGTTCAACATCAGAGGACAAAGAACATTGAGATACATATACGCTTCACCCGTGAGAAGGTGTAAAGTGATGAGATAAATCTCAAGTTCATGTTGATTGAAGAGCATATTGTTGACATCTTCACAAAGTCTCTAAGTGCTGCAAAGTTTTGTCACTTTCATGAAAATATTGGATTGTCAGAGTTGTCATCGAGGGGAAGTGTGCATGACAATGTCACCTTCTAATGTAACTTGGTTTTTGTAAAAATACCTTCAGGCATTTGTAAAAGACCTTCAAGAAAGTGTAAAAAGACCTTCGGGCATGTATACCTCCTCGAATTCTTTTTAGAAAGAAGTGTAGAAAGATATTAAATGTGGTCTTTAGTAAACTCTTTAGTGTTATTGATTTTACTGGTAAACATCTAGTACAAGCATATTGTTAAGGAGGTCCTTGGTTGTAAAAGGCTTCTATATGCTTGGGTTCAATAACCATTTATGAGAATCTCTGAAAACATGTAAAACTCACAAATCATACTTAGCCACTGATCATGGGATGATATTTGGGATTCTAAATCCTTTTGTACCAAAAGGTAAATTGAGTATGATGAAGGTGTTATAATTCTTTCAACCGATATGCTATCCTAAAACCTTTATGGTTTAAGGATTGTAAATCCTGTAGTGTACCACGGAAGGTAATCTATTGGCATATGATATGTTATCCCACTTAACATTTAGGGGGAGTGTTAAAACATAATGATTAGTGGTTGGCCAACCCTTAATGTATATGGGTCCATCACTAATATATAGGTTAATATTTAATAATATAAAATATTTATATTTCTATTATCAAATATGCTAACCTAGGTATATACTTTAGGTTAAATATTTAATATCATGAAATGATTATATTTCTAATATTAAATATTGTAAACCTAGGTGTATGTGTCAACCATTTTAGGTTGAAAAGGTGGGTCGGGAGACATACCCAATCACCTTATATAAAAGGACTTTAGGTCTTCATTTGATATATTCGAGAAATATATCAAAGGTGTGAAAATCAAGTGATTTAGTTTTACCCTTGGTAAATAGGGTTTCAAAGGAGGAGGTGATCTTGCTTGAATGAAAGGATACATAACAACTTTATGTACTGATTTAAGCTAATAGTGGTTATTTCTTCTCGGAACTGAAGGGATAGATACCTTAGTTGATTTTAGGCATGAATGTAGTTTAAGACAGCAGGAGATTGAGCCACTTAAATGAGTACATAAAATTAATTAATCTTGGGGGTGTGTTGAGTTGTGTAAATCCCATTTATAAACAAATCGTTCTCTATATTTTTGTTAAGCCATTGAAGCTACGTCCTTGTATTTTCCAGTTATACCATTGAACATTATAATCAAAAATTAAACTTATGGCATAAGTATTAATTAGTATACTTATGGATAGTTATCTTTATTTTGTGGTATTTTGGGTATGCATTTATTCTTATGATTTCAATAAGTTGTTTAAATGATGATATGTGTAATGTTAATCTTGTTTAAAGTAGCTTGCTATATGCAAAACTTGTCCATATCAAAAGGACTTGTTCATAGTAACCTATCTCGTAGCCAAAAGGGGATCACCTAAAACAAAGAAGCCATGTTATGAAGATCTCTTAGAATGTGAAGAATGACACTCCAGGTCTATACGTGTCATTGAAGGAGTAGTTACAACTAGAACATTAAGAACTGGGAGATAACTCAACCATGGATTTGATTATTCATTGCAACTTACTAAAGAACTGATTGATTGATTAGTTAACACATGATTTAAGGAACTGGTTGGTTACTTGAGTTATGTGTTTGATATATGAACACTTGTTATTAGTTTTATTACATGTGTTGAATCTCTTGTTGATCTGTTTGAGATCTTCCACTTATTCTACTAAAGATATTTCACTTAATTTGTTTTAACTCCTAGTTGAAATTTTCTTCTCACGTTTTTGCAATAATTGAGGAGTATAAAAAAGGGTTAATGTTATAAATCTATCTAGAATGTAGAGAATAGAGGAGAAAAAATTAGAGAATAGAAGATATGCAGATAAAAAGGTTTCTTTGTTCCTATATGCAACATTCATGCCAATTCAATAAAATATCTGAGTTTTGTTCAGTAGATTTTAGTTACTGATATCTAGGAGGGATTAGCACCTAATGGAGGTCCCACTTGTCATCTACTATACCTTTTCATAGTTTTTTTGCTCTATTTTGTTGCATGATTAGACTAGGAAGCAATTTATCTTCTTTATGTGTATTCGAATTGATATGCTTTGTTTTAGCCATATTTTTAGAAACCATTTTCTTTCAATTCTGAGTATAGTTTACTTTTAAACATTTTTCTTTCAAGTATTGTAGTGATAGTTATTTCTTTCCATACCTCCTAAATTCTCTATAACTATGCATACAAAATTGAAATTATTTAAAGTTTACATCCCTTAGTTTGATGATTAAATGACTATGAGTTAATGAACAACATATTAATTTTTGTAAGTTAATTTACACCACCATCTTCCATCCTTGCTATTATATTTTCTTCCATTGACATCACATAGTTGTCAAATATTATCCGAGCCTCGATAGGAAGAAATTATTACATCATAGAGTATTTTTTCATTTCACCTTTTTCCCTATTTGGCAATTGTATTTTATTTTTCCTTTCCTCTCTTCACCTAACAGTACAGACAACTAGTAGTAGTGTGATTCATGTAATTTAAAATTTTCAATTACATTGGATTCACTGTAGGCTAACAATATAATATTATCTAGATGTTTATTTTTCAAATAATGTAGAACTTTTTCTCTCATTTTTTTGTCTCCTTTTATTCTCTAGTAGTAAGAATCAAATGTCTCTCGCTTATTACGCTTATGCCAAAAATCCATTTAACCGGACATCCGTTAATTACACTTTATTAGCTAGTTTTGATAGTTCTTTATTGGTCACTCCTCTAAAACCATGAATGAATTGGCAAAGTGATTCTTTCTATTGAAGTTGGTTTAAAGTTAACTGATCTAGAAAACTAAAATTTCATTGTTCATTTAGTCCATATGTCGTCAAGAAACAATAGAAAATTCCATTTGTCATATATACTCTTTTTTTCACTTGGAAAGTTGAAAGACATTGATTCTCAAATATTTACATTCAAAGGAAAATAATATTTTTATTTTTTAATGATGAAAGTAAATGTTAGTTACCAATGTAATAAATTAAAATACATTACCTTCCACTCTTATCTCTTTGATCTTATCAATCTGGTCCATAGAGAAAATCCTAGAAATTTCCAAACTGATCTAGCTTTGTACATCAAATCAATAAACTTGGTTTCTATCCAAGTTTTTTTACTTATTTTTGTTGTTTGCAAATATTAGCAATAACTTCGGTAAATGATTTTTCATATAGAATGTGATCCTTTCAAAATCGTAGCATTGGATGTAAAGACTTGTAAGTCATTAACCCCAATATATATTTTTGCACATATTGCATGTTGTCACCAAGTATATAAAATTTCACATAATCCCTTTCCAATTATTTTGGATCTTGGAGCTCCACAATATTATTCATAGACTACAAGAAGGGAAGAATAATTACATCCCTCTATGTAGGAATAACATTTATCAACATGGAGTGGAAAAAGGTCAACATTATCATCATCTATAGGACGATATTGATATTTTGGAGGTGTTACATGGCACCTAGAAACATCAATTGAAAATGATTCACCATTAAAAAAAACGTATGAAATCTCTGAATGGTTGAAGGTTCTGTTTTCCTAAATATAGTGGTTTCTTTCTTCAACAATGTAGCCAATTTAGTATTCTTTTTTAACCCATGTAACTTTGATTTAGATGGGTTGATCTCCAATTTATCCAAATATGTTTGCCTTAGCATAGTAAACAACATGGCATGTTTTGGAGGTGAAAGAAAACATGTTCTATTTAGAAAATGACAAAAGGAAGACATTTTATCATCTTTGTACAATTTTTTGAGTCTTAAACATGCCATTAGAATTTCTTTTGCATTTGAATAATGGATTTTGTTAGAATCTATTAACAACCCCAAATATCAACCATACTATGTGAACGTGAATATGGTGTGTTGTCTATTAATGCTTGCATTGTCCATTTCTGAATAAAGAAAATTCCAACTCCATATCCATAAGAAGACATTTATTATTTTAAAATTCAATGCATTTGACTTTGAACATACGGTTTCATCGAATCAATAAATTTTGAGTATATAGCCATACCAACTTCCTAATGTTTGTTATCTATAAAAAAAAACCATATGTCGACGTAGTAGTTGTTATCCAAATTACTCTCCAAGCTATTTGGGTAACTTGTATACATATCCTGGCTCTCATCCCTTCTTTGAAGGTCGTGCATGCTCAAGCTCAATTGACATGTTTCCTTGGTTGCATTTTTCCTTGGCACCCATCCTTTTCCTAAAGCACCTTTGTGTGCTTTCTATTCTCTCCTTCCATTTTATTTTTCCTCTTTGTTCCACCCTTCCCTTACACCCACCTTTTGTGCATTTGTTTTCTTCCTAAGCAGTTTCTTCACCCCGTGTGGGTCTTAACTTGCTTCAATCAGCTAAGTCCTTGTCCATCTCGTGTACCATGCCCATCACTTTATCATGGTTTTGCCTTGACCATGCATTCTCTACTCACTATTTTACCCCATTTCCTTGTGCATGTCATGCACGAGTTCCTCTATGCCTTCCTCTATTTTCTTCCATGCACCCTTTCCTCATGCCTTCCTTTAATCCCTTCTATGCTAGGTCATCTTCTAACATACTTGAGCATGCTCTGCACAACTAGTCAAGCACGTGAGCTAGGTGTTGAATCCTTACTGACAAATAAATGACTAACATGTGGTAGAAATGATAAATATTTACACATTTGGCCATCGTTTCATCCAATCCGCGCACACCACATGTTTTGCATGCGCCAACAACTCGACATATTTTGACAGTTTGTATATTTTTCTAGAGAGCTCAAATTGGAGTGCACATGGACTTGTCATAGAGATGCTAACATTAACTACAATGCTGGAAATTTGAATTCAAATTCTTGGTGGATCTCGGTAGGTGAGAAATGTGAAAGCATCTCCTGAGCATTGATGAGTAGATCTGATTTATCTAACCACCCGATTTGATCTTATTCACCCTTCTTCCTTTTTTAACATGACAAAAAGGCTTGGGAAGCATATTTCACGAGATCTCCATGCATACTTGCCAACATTAAATGCATCTTGTCGGTGGTTGTATTTCAAATTTGGTTTTTCCCTCCTTCTCTTCTCCTTTTCCATATTTATCTATAAAGGTAAGAGCTGGGCTCATTATTAACATTGGACACTCTAGATTGTTACGCATTCTACTAAGGACTTCGTATTTTCGTATTTTGAGTTGCAAACCTCTAGATCGGCTCTTGCATGTGCATATCATCCTCTTGCGCCATTGTAACCACTCTGTCCATTTCTAGAAGTAATAGAAGTATCATTTTGTGACTATTCTTTGTCCTAACATGTTTGCATTCCTTCTTATTGACTTTTATTTTGTGTTTTGTGTTGGTTGTGCCATTTCATGTCCCTTGCAGTTCCTTATTTAGTTATGTTCCATGAGAATGATCCGGTAAATATGTGTTTAGTTGTGCTACTCATGCCTAGCCTCCTTTCATCCATTTCCTCAGTAATTCCACTCGAGATGTATAATGTTCATCCCTCTTTTCTAGTGCTATTGACTTTTAGTGTAGTTTACTTTCATGTTATCCTTCTATCCCTGCTCCCTTGACATTGTTAGCTAAGTTTTACCTTCCAGAGAATAGGAGTAGCAGATGTAGCAGTATAAATAGATAGAGGAAACAACCTTCTCTCAAGATTCGTCCCTACGCGCAAGGTTCCAAAACTTGGGGATGGTTCCATTGTGGTCTCAACCATCTTAGCCCTCCCAATATCTGAGATGTGGGTGCACATTTGAGAAACCAACTATTTCTCGACACGCTCGGTGGGACCAGCATTGAAATCTCAAATTTCATATCTTTGAGTTCTCAGTGTGTGGACTTAGTATTTCAGCCTTTGGAGGCTCATTAACACATCCGAAAACTCCCAAAATTTCAAAATATCTATTTTAGCAGTCATGAGTGCATTTCATAAGAAGAGTGCACATAATAAAAAGTGCAAAAGATGAAGATTCTTTCAAGTACCTCCTGTTATTCATGATAAGTGTTCATTTTAGAAAGTTTGTCTGCATCTCCATCTCCATCGTGCCACACCCATTCAACTCCTCAAAATAGAAATCCTATAACATGAAAAGCATCCTCCTCCACTTAGGAACTTTACAAACTTTACTAGAGGAATTCCCTTGGTTTTGGCTGTGCAACATGAAATGACAAATGACACACTCAAGATTATTCCATACTTTACTAGTAAGAGTCAAGTCGCCCCTCAAGAGCATATTCAGGATATAGAAAATGTTTGTGCGCTCTATTTGATCACACATGATCATGTAGCAGTCAGGATACTTCCAACCTCTTTCAAAGGTAAATATATTCAATGGTATAGAGGCTTGAGACTTGCATCTATTACCACCGGGATGAGCTGGGAATAGCTCTTTGTAATTAATTTGAATATAAGTCAGATCACCTATCTCTAGTGGAGCAAATGACAACAACAAGGAGGGTGCCCAATGAGTAGATGATTGATTTCAACATCATATTTTAGAATACTTGGGATAGAATCCCTCTTGCGGTAATACCTACAACCCAACATGCTTTCTTGTATTATCTGAAGGCACTCAATAGTGATATCTCAGTCACGATCCAATCTATGGGAGGTAGGAGCTTACTAGCTACTTCTAGTAATGCAATAAGGGTAGAAAATATTTTTATTCAAGTGGGAAAGATAGCTCGTAGACCACCTATGCCCATGTTCTCAGAAATTTCACAAGCACCCCATCCTTCGGTGGCCCCTATTCATGTTCCCCGAGAGAAGTGTGCAACCAATTGCCTCAACATCCTACTCTCCAGGTCTGCAGAGAATGGAGGATGAAGAGTTGAAGGCCCTAATTACAAATTTATCAAACAAGGCCATATCATTATAAAAATAACATGCACAAGCCTATAGAAGTAGTTATAATCAAAGCGCATGGCTAAAGCAATTAGCCTTGGTGGAATTAGTATGTAAATCAAATATACGTGCACAATTAGTAGAATGATATATGATATCCCAATGCAAATTTTCCCTTACAAGTTGTTCCTCTCATGCCTTCTCGTCCTAGCACCTAGTATGATTGAGGTACTTATTCTAGTTCGAACAATTTGGCACAAGAGTTAGAATGGTGCTTCCTTGAAACATGACTCTAGTCAATATCATTGTGCCAATACTACGCGTGCCTAAGCTTTCATGATCCGAATGCTTTAGCTGCGATCCTTCAACAAATGCCCCTAAAGAAAATAACAAAGAAAGAACATAAGTTCCTCCAGAGATAAATTTTATGTTCTTTGGTGTTGAGGACTTTTGTGTAATCAACAAAGCTACTGGAAGATATACAAAAATGCACGCCTAAGTTGCGGACAACACAAGATACAAGCATATAATGTTAGAATCAGGCATGCAGGTCGCACTCCTAGCAACGCAAGTAGGTCCTCGGAAGAAAAATTATGTAGACAAGGAATCCAGCAACAAAAATGTCTAGGTCCCTACACAAGATATCCCACGCAAAGCTCCTTCTAAAGTAGCGTGCACCCCTCCTTTGGTAGTTCAAGGCTCTTCTCTAGCTAAATTCCAAGCTTCCACACCTAAATAATCGAGAAGGGACATTATTCCCCAAATGCACAAGACATGAATCCTTCCATTTAGCATTGTGGACCAGATGAAGAGAACAAATATAATTGTCACAATGTGGGATTCCTTGACCATTCCATCTCAGTATGATCATGTGCACAAAGCTCTAACACAACTCCAATGCACCGATCCAGATTACAAAAAAGCCATGCAATTCCATCAATATCTACCAAGAATGAGAAGAGAAACAACTAAAAAAAAAATTTAAAACCCCACCCTTTTATATGTTCTTGATCATAGGAAAACACCTAGTGCATAATTACATGACTGACTCAGGCACTAGCACTTTTGTTATGCCAAAGAAAATTGTTGATGTCTTAGGACTAAAAATAGCCCTTTGTATAAAGGATTTTTACAACTTGATGGCTCAATTTCACCACCTTAGGATTCATCAAGGATCTTGAGTTAACCCTCCATGCATGTCCAAGCCTAACAATAACTCAAGATGTGTCAATTATTGACCTACCTCCTTTGTTTGCCCTATGTTTTTCAAGAGACTTTACTGCTAAATTGGGTGGTTACTTGTCTTCTGATTGGTCTCATATGTTACTCAAGACAAGGTATGGTACCTAGTTTACCATACAAGTTGAACCTATATTTTCCTATCATGTAGAGTCATATGTCACATCCCCTCTCCAAGCCAACTGCTTAATCGAAGAACAAGCTTTAGTTCCTGAAGAGTGGCCTCTTCCACCCTCTATTCATGACCTAGTGTTTAATGAATAGGTGGAGAGGAACCATAAATTTGATCCATATGCTGAAAAAATGGAAGCTTATGAAATTGGGCTTGGTACTTACTACATTCTTGAAGAAGAATCTATGTTTTCGCGCACTTAAGAAAAACAAATTTGAACTGGTCTCGTAGAATTTGTACTTTGATGGATCCAAAAGCAAGAATGCCACGGGAGTAGAAGTGGTTATCATTTCCCCTAATAATGAGAAATTTTCTTCATGCATAGATTGTAGTTCACATGTTCTAACAATGTAGTAGAGTATGAAGCGTTGATACATGCCTTTCTCATTCTTTGAGAAGAAGAAAATTAAGACATTGCAGATCTTTGAGGACATAGAATTGGTTATTTACCATATTACTAACAAATTCCAGACAAGGAACAAGCTTCTCAAAGCTTATAAACATAGATTATGGGACCTCCTTGAGAGATTTCATGCTCTAAATCGACAAGTAGTACTAAACAAAATGAACAACGAAGTGACTAGATGGTCGCACTTGGTTCATAGTTCTCTTCTCTGAGGACTTTGTCAAAATAAATACTCAGCACATCAAGCTGGTGATCAGACCATCCATTCCAGAAAATAATACCAGATGAAAAGTGTTTGACAGTGACACACATATCATATAGTTCATCTAAAATGAAGTTTATTTTTCATCAAGTATGCAAGCTGATTGGCATGAAAGCTATGGTGACCAAGTAATACAGTTGAAGACAAATAAGTTACATAAAGGGTTGTTCACCTTAGATAAAATGTTTATCCCTGATGATGAGTTCAAGGGTGAAGAAAGATACATGTGCCCCACATAAGAAGATTTCTCCCCAATCACTATTATGCACGAAAAGAGTTGTTACTCGGTAAAGCTTGCACACATGATGAAAAGTAGGCCTTCATCTCTCTCGTGTCAAAAATACAGTGATATCTTCTCATGGGAGTATGAATACCTCAAAGGTTTTGATCCAAGAATTTCTCAACACTCCATTGACTCGGATCTTGGTATCAAGCCCATCAGATAGAAGTAATGACCAGTCAATCCAAAGGTAGATCCCCTCATGAGAAAGAAATTATACAAAATCATTTAGGAAAAAATCATTTTCCCATCAAATAATCTACATGGGTTACAAATTTGGTTGTAGAAGTGCAAGAAGAATGTCAAAATTAGACTCTATGTTGATTTTAGAGATTTGAACAAGGTGTCGCTAAAGGATCATTATCCTTTTCCTTCTATGGAGAAGATTCTCAAGATCATGGTCAAAGCGCAAAGATTCTCCATACTAGATGGATATTCAGCTTTCAATCAGATCCTAGTAAAGGAAGAGGATCAATTCAAAACAACATCTACAACCAAGTGGGGAACATATGCATATCATAAGATGCCCTTTGGTCTATCAAACATGGGTGCCATATTTCAGCACACCATGGATATCACCTTCAAAGGTTACATCTATGAGTTCATCATGGTTTACCTTGATGACATAATAGTCTTCTCAAAGCCGATCATGGATCATATGGTGCACCTACAACAAGTCTTTGAGAGATGTAGAGAGTTTGGGGTATCTCTTAACCCCAAGAAGTATAATTTTTAGTAGTGTAGGGAAAGATTTTGGGCCATATGGTTTCAAAGGATGGCATCACAATTGATCTTGATCACGTCTTAGATATCCTAGCTCTTTCCTGCCCGCGCATAAAAGGCCCCGCAATCCTTCCTTGGAAAGATTAATTTTGTTAGGCATTTTATCCCTAACTTCGCAAGACTAGTTCAACCCATCACCCCGATCCTCAAAACGGACATAGCCTTCAAATAAACAACGAAAGAAAATAAATCTTAAACAAGATCAAGAAAGAGATTGCTTGTGTTCCAAAACTCATCAATCAGAATTATTCAAAGGATTTCATCCTTTATGCTTATGGAATTGATGCAAGTGTTATTGTTATCCTAACAAAAGAAAATGAATAAGGGTTGGAATAACTAAGGATTTACTTAGCCATACGCTAAAGGATTATGAACTAAAGAACAGTCACACAGAAAAAAATTCTTTCCCATCATGTGTGTGCTCTATAAATTCAAAATTATGCTTGCCACAAATCATATTAAGGTGTTAGTCTCCCACTCTTTTGTCATAGACTTCATCATGGGGACATAAATCAGTGAAAAGAGAGCATGATGGGTGACCAAAATCATGGAGTATGATGTGACTATCAAAGCCAAAAATTGGAAAGAGTTAGCACACTTTGTAGGAAAATTACTGAGGATGTGTAGATTGAAGTTTCAGAATTCACTATTTCTAGATGAGAATCTCCCTCATGTAGAAATTGAGTAAAGCATAGACCCTATCATGTGTGATTGGATGAAGGACATGATTACATTCATTTTCAAGGGCACGTACCCTCCTACATAAATAAAGAAAATAGAAGACATCTAAGGTTACAATTTATCCCTTATGTGTTGATTGATGGAATTCTCTTCAAGAAAAATCTTGATGGCATGTTGTTAAGATGTATCAATGACACAGACTGAAAGAGTGTTAGAATAATTTCACAATGGATTCTCTGGTGGACACTTCTCTGCCAAAACTACAACAATGAAGATCATAGTGTCATGTATATTTTTTCCTAATCTGCTTACAAATGCACACAAGTGGGTCAAAAATGCAACGAATGCGCTTTATTTACGGAAAGAAAGTATTGGCAGCACTTCCCCTTCGACCAATCTAGTAAGATTAGCCTTTTGCACAATGGGGTCTTGAATTCATAGGCATGATCAATCCACCTTAAAGTGCTAGACATAAGTGGGTGTTGAGAGCTACAGATTACTTCACGAGATGGATAGAAGTTTTTATGCTTAAGAAATCAACCGAGTCAGTCATCCTTGAATTTCTTGAAGGCATAGTCACAAGGTTTGGTGTTCATCAAACCATTATCTATGAAAACATCTTCCAAATATTACCCCCAAGGAAATGGTTTGGAAGAGTCAACAAATAAGAACCTGATCAGAATCATGAAGCGCACAATGAACATCGGCCAAAGACAGTGGCATACAAAGGTCTTACATGTGCTCAAGGTAGATAGAATCATAGCCAAAAAGGCAATAGGAACTTTTCCTTACAAACTTACTACAGTAAGGAGGCTACCCTTCCTTTGAAACTAGATTTGAATTCATTAGCGCTTGCCCAACAGCTGGAATTAGAAGGTGCAGACTAGAGAGAAATCAGAATGGAAAAGTTGGTTGATCTTGAAGAACTAAAGAACTCTTCCATAATCAAGCTAGAACAATATCGTAGTAAGTAAGAAAAATGGTTCGACAGAAAGGATAGGTCTCAAGATTTCAAGGTTGGGGATTTTGTTTTGAAATGGGATGCTAACAAAGCTAAACCATGGTGCCATTTAAAGTTTGATGCACTTTGGAGTGGCCCATACATCATCAGTTCCTACAAGGAGGATAACTCTTTCGAGTTAACTCATCTTGATGGAGGCACGTTGCAAATCCCAAGAAATGGGATCTATCTCAAACAATTTCATTAAGTTTGTTTCATCATTTTTGTATATATTAGAGTATTTTCATTTCCTCCAAGTGCACTACACATAATATTGTTTTTTTACATAGTTCTTTCTTCTCGCTTGCTTCTTGTGCACACTCTTCCATTTCTTCTAGGATGCGAGCTTATTTTAGCATTTGCAAGATTCGGAATAGAGTCGAGATGATCTTTAAGATGATATGTGACTACGTGGGTAGTTTCGTGATTACATAAGCATACTCCATGCCCAGTGGATGCTCTAGGATACTAATCACCTTCATCTAGGTAGAATATGGCCTCGAAAGTTTCCAATACTATTATCCAAATAAATCTCCTAGCTATTTGGGTAACTTGTATACATATTTTGGCTCTCGGCTCCTCTTTGAAGGTCATGTGTGCTCTAGCTTAATTGGAACATTTCCTTGGTTTCATTTTCCCCTTGGTGCCCCTTATTTTCCTCAAGCGCCTTTGCACACTTTATGTTTTCTCCTTCCATTTTCTTTTTCCCCTTTTTCTACCCTTCCCTTGCACCCAACTTATGTGCATTTGATTTCTTCCTTATCATCTTCTTCACCATGAATGTGTAATAGAATTGCTTCAATAAGCTAAGTCCTTGGCCCTCTCATGCTCAACCCATCACTTTGTAATGGTTACGCCTTGAGTATGCATTCTCTTCTCACTAGATTACCTCATTTCCCCGCATGTGTTGTGCACACATTCCTCTGCGCCTTCCTCTATTTTCTTCTCGCATGCCCTTTTCTTGCACCTTCCTTTGCACCTTCTACATACTGTTATCTTCGACATGCGCATGAGCATGCCATGGAAAACTAGTTAAGTGCACTAATATGGTGTTGAATCCTTGAAACAAATCAATGACTGATGTGGTAGAAATGACAAATATTTGCATAGTTGGTCATCATTTCAGCCAATCTGCATGTGCCACATGTTTTGCATGTCTTTGACAAATCGACATCTTACAGCCATATCTTTTGCTACATAGCTTAGATTAGCACATGCTTGGACTTTTAGATAGCTGCTAACATTAGATATAGTGATAGAAATTCAAATTCAAATTCTTATCAAATCGGTAGGTGATAAATTTGAAAGCGTCTCCCAAGAATTGATGAGCATATCTAATTGCTCCAACCACCCGATTTGAACTAATTTGACTTTATTCCTTCTTCAACATGCCAACCAAGCTTGGGGAAGCATATTTCACATATCTCTAGATGTATTTGTAGGCATTGAATGCTTCTTGTTGGTGGTTGTATTTCAAATTCAGGTTTTCCCTCCTTCTCTTCTTCTTTTCTAAATTTATCTATAAATATAAGAGTTGAGATCATTATTAACATTGGACACTCTAGATCCTTACACATTCTACTAAGGACTTCATATTTTCTATATTTTGAGTTACAGACCTCTAGATTTGGCTCTTGTATGTGGATATCAGCCTCATGCGCCATTCTAACAGCTCTGTGCATTTAAGTAATAGAAGAATCATTTTGCGACAATTCTCTATCCTAACATGTTTGCATTCCTTATTCTTGCCTTTTCTTTTGCGTTGTGTGCTGGTTGTGCCATTTCACGTCCCTTGTAGTTCCTTATTTAGTTATGTTCCATGAGAATGATCTAGTAAATATTTGTTTAGCCGTGTTACTCGTGCTAACCTCATTTCATGCATTTCCTATCATTTCTACTCAGAACATATAGTGTTCATCCCTCTTTTAGTGCTATCACCTTTTAGTGTAGTTTTCTTTCATGTTATCCTTCTATCCTTGGTCCCTTGGCATTGTTATCTTAGTTTTCCCTTCTAGCACTAGGAGTAGTAGTAGCGGTAGCACTAGAAATAGATAGAGGAACCCGCCTTCTCTGAGATTCATCCTCGCACGCAAGGTCCCACAACTTGGGGATGGTTCCATTTTGGTCTCAAACATCTTTCCCTCTCAATATCTGAGATGTGTGTGCATGTTTGAGAAACACACAGATAGTATTTAGGAGAATAGGCTTCAACAAACCATTCCTCATCTCTTTTCTTCCAACATTCAATGCCTTGAATAAATGGAATTTTTGTGAATGGAGTGTGAACAATGGAAGACATTTGTAGCTATAATTAGAGTACAATAAATTAATAATTAGTTCACATATGAAGTATAATTTTTTTCACATTATCTCGATAAGGAATATAGGTATTAGCCTAACAGTCTCCAACCTCTAAACTTCCTTATTTATTATCATTAGAGAGTGATATGAACCTTGCATATAATAAATCAATAAATTGTAGAATATAACATAACACCAGAGATATGGGTGGGAAAATATTCCCAAATACTCAATATATGCGAAAATACCCTTAAGGTAGGGCAACACCATACAATGCTCCTAAGGAAGGAGTAACACCACAATCTCCTAAGATGGGAATCCACTTTGAGGGGGACACCTCCAATATATCTCTACCAAGTAGAAGACTCAACTCATACATCCATGACCTACTCATAATGATACTTACATCCTTTAAATAGGATGGATAACACCTAATCCCAATGTAGGACAACCCATTACCCGATTCCTATGTGAGCCCATATAACTAACTAAGGGGATGTGTGCCACATGTCAGCATCTCCATCCACCCATATACATTATAATATTATATCCCATGTGAACCCATACATATAACTAAGGGGATGTGTTCCACATGTCAACATCTCCATCAACCCATATATATTATATTATCATATCCCAATATACATAACATTGCTTCCCTCTTTGACATGTTTTGTCCCCGAAACATAAGAAGAAGCCATATAATGAGTGTGCTTTAAATTATTGCACACATGTCATCATGCTCGATCATCCAACCACCCATATGAAATCCTAGTGGGCAATGTTGCTCCAAAACCGATTCCATATTCTATTGTGCTCATCCGGTTCCATACTTGATCCAAATTTGTTCATTCTCGCATCCATGCATATCCATAATTATTCTTCATGTGATTCCATGTCATATATTTATTGTTCCATTGATTCCCTATATATCCATATGGATTTCTATCCTCATGTATCCTAGTATGTCTCCATGATTGTTTCCTCTCATGATGATGGGGGTGTCTATATGGATCAGCCTTAATATGCTCAACCTTATCAATCTTTTCCTCTTTTTCCTCTTCCAACTTGTTTGTTATTTCTTTTTTCTCTTGAGTAGAGAAATTATTTTTGAATTTTTCATCATGTTTTTCATCCTCTCCTTCTGATTCATCCTTATTCCCTTCGTCACCATCTTCAAATTCATCTTCATGATCCAATTTTACATTACTTTTTTCTTTGTTAAGTGTGATATCTTGCAATGTAATTTTCTTTCTCTTGTACCATAATTTCATGAATTTATTTTGCACATTAAGATTAATTGTTCCCAAGCTCTCTAACCAAGGATATCCAAGAACAATATCCATACCATCCATATCTAAAGCACACAAATCTGAATGTAAAAAATGTTTATCCATAGAGAGTTTTAGATCTTCAAAACTTGAATATGCTTACCATCCAATTGAGCTTATTTAATATGTTTTGCTTGTACATGTAGATTTTGAGCTACATCCATATTGATGAAGTTATATTTCTTTGCCAGGTTTATAGGAACAATTACCTTTTTCCTTTGAATACACCCTTCAAACTAAAATATTAAAGTTGCCTTCCTTGGAGATGCACTATTATGTGTAACAACTTCATCATCAACATCTTCTTCTTATTATTCTTCTTCTTCTACTGATGCTATTGCTATTTTCTTCTCCTTCTTCTTCTTCCAGTTCATCCAAAGACCAATAAACTTCTCCTTTTCTAACTCGAAAACCAAATCATGCAACGCCACTAATCCACAACTTGAATAACCAAATATCTGATGGTTTAGAGAATTTATCCCTAAATTTTTTCCACCATTCTCTAGCATCAATCTTGCCATCTCCAAAAAAAGTTACCATCCCCATGATCCACAAAACTAGGGTTTTAGGAATAGACCCTTTTGATCAAAACTTGTTCTAACCCTTTCGGCTAAAGTTCGGCCAAAAATAAGAAATCATAGAATACAAACCCCAATTTAATTTTTGAGAGATTTCTGAAAATGTAAGAAAGTTAGGAAAATTCCTAAAATTGCGGCCTGTGGAGCAAAATATTGAAAAAAATAAAAATGCAATAACTCTAACAAAATAGATCCAAAAATTCTGAAATTTCATTGGTATCACCTTTGAATATATTCACATAAACCCAAAAAAATTATTTCCTAATTCGTCATTATTCAAAAGATATATATGAAACCTTAGAATTAGGGTTTCAACCCTAAAACGAACATATCTTTCAAAAACAGCTCCAAAAAATATGAAATTTGGAGGGAAGATCACTTGAATTATTTTTATACTCCCCACAAAAAATCTAAAAAATTATAGGTCGATCTCTAGATATAGGTGAATCACCAAAATTAGGGTTTCACCCCAAAAATTACCCGAATTGTTGTTTTGATACCACTTGATAAGAACCTTGCATATAATAAATCAATAATCTGTAGAATATAATGCAACACAAGAGATGTGGCGCGACAAGATACCCAAATATTCAATATATGCAAAATAATACCCTTAAGGGAGGGCAACACCATACAATGATCCTTAAGAATGAAGTAACTCCACAATCACCCAAAATGAGAATCCACTTTGAGGGGGACACCTCCAATATACCTCTACCAAATAGAAGAATCAAATCATACCTACATGACCTGCTCATAATGATACTCAAATCCTTTAAATAGGATGGGTAACACCTAATCTCAATGTAGGCCGACCCATTACCCAATTCCTATGTGAGCCCATTAACTAAGGGGATGTGTGCCACATGTCGGCATCTCCATCCACCCATATACATTATAATATTATATCCCATGTGAAACCATACATATAACTAAGGGGATGTGTTCCACATGTTGGCATCTCCATCAACCCATATATATTATATTATCGTATCCTAAGGTACATAGCAAAGAGTAATTAACTTAATGGTTAACAACCGGTAGGCTTTGAGTGGAAATTATATCTAACATTCAACCTGGTTACCGTAATTTGTATTTTGTGGATCAAATCAATACTAATAGAAATTATTAAAAAGTGTTCCAGATCAATTAATATGCAACATAGTTTGAAATGATTATCTTTGAGTCTAACAACCTATAAAATTCCATAACTAACATGACAATAATGTTAAAAATATAAATCTTAGTAGAAGATAGGCTTCTAGTCTACATATAAATGGACAATTTAAAACATTCCTTTTTGTTCATTTACACCTATTTAATGGACTAGCTTAAAGTCCTCTAAGATTTATTTTTTTGTATTTTTAAGAGAGTGTTTGAGAAACAAATCATAATAACAGAGTTAGTGGTCGCAAACCAATATCTATTATACATAAAAAAAAATGCTTATTTTTTCATTAACACATATTACAACGAATAACTTAGTGGTCACTAAGACCTAAGGATTCTTATTTGAAATTCGGCCTTGGAATATATTTTGCATAACACATAATTCACATCAGTTCATATCAAATAAAATGCTTAACTACTTATAAGATTCATTACTTATTGAAAGGAATGACATAATTGTTAGACTTAACAATTTCCTATTTTGAAAATAACAATATAATAACAAATTATGGTCTATCTTAGTGGCCGCTAAGATCCCATCATTACCTATTCTCATTGTAAATACTATTTTTACAACTTTAGATCACTACTATTTTTCAATGATTATAATTGTATCATATAGGCTAAACTATCCCTAGTGGAGCCATGTGCTTACACTACATACCCTCAAGAGGGATCAAGCCTTATGTATTTCTCATAAGATATATTCTTTGTGACATATATTTCACATCAATTCGTATCAAATAAAATTCTTAGTGACCACTAAGATCCATTACTCATTAAAAGGAATGACATAGCAGATGCTAGGCTCAACAGTTTATTATTTTGAAAATAATGATAGAATAAAAATTAGGGTCTAGCTTAGCGGCCGCAAGGCTCTTGTCATTACCTCTTTTCATTGTAAACACTATTTGTATAGATTTGGATCGCTAATGTTTTTTATTGATTATAATTGTATCATATTGGGTGGACTATCCCTAGTGGAGCCAAGAACTACACTACATACCTCCGAGAGGGATTAAGCCTTTTGTAGTTCTCATAAGATATATTCATTGTAACATATAATTCATGTTGATTAATATCAATGAAAATTATTAGCAAGTGCTAAGCTCCATTACTTACTTGAATGGAATGACATAGTAGTCACTAGGGTCCACGAGTTTCTTATTTTTAAAATGGCTATAGAATAATAAATCATGTTCTATCTTAGCGTTCACTAGGCTCCTCTCATTACCTCATGTCATTTTAAACACTATATGTACAACTTTGGATCACTAGTGATTTTCATTGATTATAATTATATCATATTGGCTTGACTATCCCTGGTGGAGCCAATTGCACTACATACCCTCAAGATAGATCAATACTTATGTACTTATCATAGTATTCTTTTTGTAATAGATAATTCACATCGGTTCATATAAAAGAAAATGCTTAACGACCGCTAAGCTCCATTACTTACTAAAAGGAATGACATAGCGGCCGCAAGGCTCAACAATTTCTTATTTTTAAAATGGAGATACAATAACAAATTATTTTCTAGCTTAGCGGCCTCTAGGTCTCCTACCATTACCTCGTTGTCATTTTAAACACTATCTATATGGCTTTGGATAGATAATTTTTCTCATTTATTATAATTGTATCATATTGGCTTGACTATCCTTTGTGGAGCCATTGCTTCACTACATACCCTTGAGAGGGATCAACCCTTATATAGTTATCATAAAATATTTTGTGTGTAACACATAATTCACATCAGATCATATCAAATAAAATTATTAGTGACGCTAGGATCCATTACTTATTGAAAGGAATGGCATAACATCCACTAGGCTCAATAGTTTCTTATTTTGAAAATAGAAAACGAATAAGAAACAACAATTACATATCTTAGCATTCGCTAGGATTCTCCTCGACAATCCAATTATTTTAATTTAGTTGGACAAACTCTAATGTTTTGTACATTGCTGGAAATCAATCCTAGAAAATATTGAGGATAGTGTTTGTTAGGATTCTCTTCGATAAATAAATGGACAACAAAAACATGCATAGTAGTTCATTAACACCTAATTAAAGGAATAGCTTAACGGATTCTAAGACCTAACACTTTATTATTATATATCTATTGTTGGAATAATAAATCATAGCAATGGAGCTTACCGTTTTCTATTTTTTTCATATATATATGTAGACGCCAAATTTGAATCACACTCCCCTTGGTCCCCTTAAATTAATTAACATAACACATTTAACTAATCATGACCCCTTCATCCCATATTAATATTCATCCTCACATTATTAACTGATTTAATTATTTTAATTAAGTTATTTTCATCCTCACACCTCCACCTCATCAATACACCTCACCCTAGAACCATTCTATGGGCATTTAACTCACAATGACTAAGTCATCACTCCTAGTACAAAGTCACCACTTGACCTAACTAACTAATAATTCTTCTCAAACCTAATTAGACTTCTTCTATGACCTTCTTACCTTTTCTAATGAGAACTCCACTTCCCTAAGTGGAATCAACTTGGAAAACACACCAAATCTTGGAAGATCTTCCTATTTTTGGTAAAAGGGACTAATTCACCATAACCGACGCCGATTTATCCTTGGTGACATCGGTTACCTAACATCCATCACTCACCTTATATACATTTTCAAAACTCTTTACACTTGGTTGATAATTAATTTATTGGAGCCTTATCGATTCAAGTGTGCATCTTAAATCCCTCCCGCATCTAGATGACGAACACACACAACCACAGTGTGAGACAAGCATCTGGTTCTCCTTCTAGAGGGCTGAAATACTCATGAGAGAACACAGTTGTACTTTTGTGGCACTTGGACTCAAGCACCTCTTCTTCGATCAACCACCAACCACTTCCACTCACAAGATCTGCAACATACCCAGTAAGTATTGTGATTTTATCATTTTTGTTTCTTCAAGTATAGATATTTCATTTATTATTTATTTCATTATTTCCATTACTCATATATCACCTTCTTCCCACCAACCCACTATTCAACCATCCCAAGCCTTTACACCCCTTTCTAACCTCCTTTTCAACATACATGAGTCTTCTTAACAATATTACAACCTTATCAACACCCCCTTCACTCTTTGTGTAATCACAGAGAGGTTCAAACTCCTTTTTTAACATTTGAACCAAATTTCCCCTACCGACACTAGTTAGCCAACCGGCATCAATTTATTTCCTATACTAGCATCGGTCGACCAACCGATATCGGTCTCTAAGACTGAAATTTTTCCTATATTAGCGAGATAACAACTTCCCTAAACAACTCAAAGCCTTTCCTAATTTCACCCAGACCTCACCTACAGCCTCTGTTACACCTATAGACCCAAACCATCCCATTAATCATCCAGATTTAATTCTAACCATTACATGTTGAGTTAAATTAACTTATTGTATGTTAATAGGAGATACCTAAATCTTATTAACTACAATAGGAACTATTATTTATTAAATTAAATTGTATTAAATAGAGGATTGACATCCATTCTAGGAATCATCACGCTTCTTGGATCTATCTTTGTTAGGAATTCCTCTAAGTATCGTTATTTAATACTATTTGGTGGTCTTGTTGTGTTTCTTATGTAGGTCATTCCTCCTAGCCAAAGGGAAGCTCACATAATCAGCTTGGATCAAAATTCTACAACGCGCGCATTCTACCTTCCACCTTCACCTCACAGGTATTCCTCCTTAACTAATTATCTTGTATCTATTTTATCGTAGAAAGTGTAAAAATTATTGGTGAAACATTTTGGCACGCCTGGTGGGACCCATCTGGGGTTTGTTACATTGTTCATTCCTAGGGAAAATCTTGTGTGTCTATTTTCATTTCAAACAAGTTCACATTAAGCTTCTTCTCTAGAAACATTCTTTTCTTCTGATTATCTTGGTGACACTTGTTTTCCTAGATTAAAAAGAACTCTTATTTATTTTATTACATTGCACTTAGTGAAAGTCACACCTTTATCCTATTCATAATTTTTTCTCATCGAATATAATTTGTGGTTTTTGTTTTTAAAACTTTTGAACTTGCTTTTTTGAGTTTATTTCATTATAGCTCATCTAAATGGTGGGAAACCTATATGGTGGAAGTCATGCCCAACTAATGGTTTGAAAAATTTAACCGTAGTGACATTTTGCACACTCTCTATACCAAATCACCAAAATTAAACTACACAATTCTTGAACAACATCTTTCCCGAAAGAAACTATCAATGATCACATGATCAAAGGATTGAAAGTGGGCTCCAGCTGGTTTCTCTATCCAGTCATCATCTCATAGAAAGATCCCCATGCAAAAAATAATCAAAACTAGCCATAGTTGTCGATTTTTATAGGGAACCTTTGTTGACCAAAAATTCTATCTTGCTTACATTAGTCCTAAATGGCATAAGCCATGACATAAAATCTACAACTTAGGATTTCATGTTTGTTATCTTTTTGTATTCTTGTATTTTGAGGTGTGAGTTTCATTTCTTCATTATTTCTTATCCTTTTACGCACAACATCATGAATGTTATATTCTAGTTTTATTTTGGGTTTATTAGGCCTCCTCATAGCCATACTTAGTCTTTGTGTCACCCTTTTATTTGATCTAAATCACCAAAACTTCATTTTCCTTCTCTTTCTAGATTTCACAGGAACCAATATTGGTCTAGTGACCGCCATCGCTTACACCATCACACTTTGCCATTAGCTAACTCACCGACATCGCTTTATGCTTTTTTGGTTATTTTTACCAAAATAGTATTCTCCACCTTTTTGTTCTTTTTGTGTCTTGTTCTGCCATTTTATCACACTTTTGGGTCTCTGATATCATCTTTAGAGTCCAGGTTGACCCATTTTTCACCTTTCATTTCCATATATTTGAATATCTTATTTGTGATAATAATCGACATCGTTCTCGATTTAGCTTGGTAGTTGCCCTCATACGGGCATCGGTTTCCCCAATTGATGTTGGTCTCTTTATTTTGGTTTTCCAAACATAACAATGATGTAATCACTCTTTTAGAATGATTTCCCCATTACTTATGTGTTTCAACATCATCAACGAAGCTCAAAATACCTATTCTATCATCTCTGTCACATGGTTTTGACTTGTAAAAATCTAACACTCTCATGTTTCATGCTAGCCTCCATCCCCTCCCACCTAGCCCATCACCCCTTTAATATCATCACCTATGGACCCCAATCAAGATCTTGTCATACCCAAAGTGGTGATGAGGAATTCACGAGAATCCTTGATCACAACCCCATCACACTGCAAAGACTATCTCACTCATTCATCTACCCACAATTCATCAGGGAAGCTTGTATATGACATACTTGTGTCCATTCCTCCTACCCTCGCACCCACTTATGCATCATATACTAGTATATTTGCCATACCCTCTTCCACCTTACCACCTATGGTTTCCTATCTTGACCCTACATCATCTATATCTCGCTTGCACCTACAACATCTCGTCACGTATTTGAAGTTTATCGCTTCTACGATGTCAACCAAGCCTTTAACAACCAAATTGAGTGTAGATCTATCTCGCACCCGCCACCTCTCATATACCTATTACATCTCAACCACCGATAGTGATGAAAACCCATACTCCCTTCTAAAACATTTTCCTCTCCATCCTACGCCTCTCTTCCTCCAATTTCTATGAGAGTCTTTAATTCCACTCCACCTACCTACACTTATCACCAATAGGCCCCTATTTCATCTAACTCTTAGTCAAGATCATTTCCATCTACATCTATTCTAGACTACATTCCTTCCTCACATTTTTCATACTCAGTACCACCACATACTGGGATGTTTCCCATGTCATACCTACCTAATCTACTCCCTTATACTACAGGGGGTTCCCTGTCATCACAACTTACCAATGATCTTATCAAAATGATGATGGAAAAGATGAAAACATTTTTAAGCATCTGTCTTCAGCTCACGTAACTCTCTGACATACGATTAGATTTACAATGAGCCCATTCACCTATCCATTATGATTCATCCATACCCTCCCCATTGGGAAATGCCTAAATTCAATTGATTCAATAACAAAAAATACCCACAATAGCACTTGTGGCATTTTAAACTTGTGTGTTATCTAATCACTCATGATGATGCTTTGTTATTGCAAAATTCTCAATGTCCTTGACATGACCAGTTTTAGATTGGTATAGTACTCTACCTAGGCATTCTATCTTCTCATTTAATCAGTAGCTCAAGATTTTCTAGACCACTTTTCTATCACCATTTCCAATAAGGTCACCATGACCGACTTGTACATGAAATGCCAATATGAAGACAAATCTATTGTAGATTTCATCACTTGTTGGCAAAGCTCGATCAACTAAATCACATTCCAACTACCTAAAACCCGGTTAATAGATTTGTTCACCGGATCTTATGCTGACACATCTTGCCAACTCTTGAAGTTGAAATGTTGTATATATTTACCCCCTGGGTAAATATAGATAAACACAAGCAAATCGGGTCTCGGAGGTGGAGAAACATGAAAAAAACATGTCGCAAGGGTTGGAAAACCCGACGCAAAAGGAATCGGGTTTCGGTGGCGCAGGAACATGTCGGGGGGTCTCTAAAACCCGACATCAAAGAAATCGGGTCTCAGCGTCGGGGAAGCACGTCGGGAGAACATGGTAAAGAAGCATGTCGCAAGGGTTGGAAAACCCGACATCAAAGGCAAATCGGGTTTCGGGTTTCGGGAAACACGAAACATGAAACATGCAGATCGCAAAGGATGTCCCGATGCTCGAGGGTTCCGCAAACCCAAAACACTTCCAATGAAATCGGGTCTCGGAGGCAGAAAAACATGGCGCAGAAGCATGGGGAGAAAACATGTCGAGGCATCCTCCAAACTCGATGCAAATGCAGAGGAGAACCCTGAACCTGACAGGCAGGGAGACCACGACGCGGGAAATATTCGAGATCGCCATAACTTTTCACGAGGAGCTCGGATTCACACAAGGTTGGACTTTTCGAAAGTACTCGGCATCCTCTACCCAACTACAAATGTATATCTTTAATTGGGTGGGAACAAGTTCTTAAAAATGCAAAAATACAGTTCGCCATGTTTTGAGTTGTTGGGGATCCCACCTACCACCATTATGGGATGAATTAAGTGCAGTCTTGGAGGTAGTTGGGGAGCTCAAATTCTTCTCTTCTCCTCTCTTTTTCTCCATATAAAATGTAAGGAGGGGCTTCTTCCAAAAGGTTGGACATTCTTGTTTTGGCCCCTCCCTTCTTCTCTTTGGCAGGTGGAGTTGTGGAGCTCAAACCTCCCATTTGAAACTGTAATGCAACCTTTGCCTATTGGCATTTTTGCAGTGTATTGTATCAAACCTTCGGAGCAAATAAATGCATGACTGTGGATGTTTCTCAACCCTCTATGTGTTTCATTTTGCATCCTCCTGATCTTTCACTGCGGTTTATTCAAAACATATGTTCTTCATTCCTCGGTGCATCACCTCCGTAGTTTAGGTTTTATTTTTATGCATTCTCTACCCTATCTCCTTGGCAAGTTAGATTAGGTTTTTGGTAAACCCTCTGCGTTTTATTCATGCATCTGAACAGAGGAATAGGATCCGGCCTTCATCCAAAGAGCTTTCCGATTTCACGAGGTCCCACACTTGGGAAAAGCTCCATGTTGTGCAATCACACTGAGACTTTCAACCCATCGTGTTGCAGAGTCCCGTGGGTCTTTGCGCTTTAGCCACCAACAGTTTTGGCACGGCCGGTGGGACCAAGAGGTCATTCCACAAAATTTGAAGGAGTTTTCACATTTTTCGGACTGAAAATTGTAAGTTTTAAAAAATTCAGATTTTGCTTCATCCAGACTGAACTCCGAAATCATTTTTCAAGGGCTTATCTTGCTCAAAACAGGCCGAATTTTCACCAGTTGGTAGATCTGAGGGTAATCTTCAAAAGGGTATCTTTGGTTTTTTGAGATTTTGATTTTCAAAATTTCATGTGTTTTTTGGATTTCAGGTTTTCGGGGTCCGAGAACATCAAAGCAGACCCAGCAGTCATTTCGGGTTTTGGGGGATGCATTGCATGGTCCTATTCCCAACAGTAGTATTTTCGGGTTTTCCGGGGTGTCGGACATGTTCCAGTTCCGACATGGCGCTTCAGGTTTGTGAGTTCCATTACATGACCTGAGTCCCGCCTATACCTTTCGGGGATCCACAGCTACACAACATGACATGAGTTCCGAATTGAAGACTACATCCTCCGGGTCCTTCAAATTTTTAATCTCTATTTCAATATTGCAGTTTGGTGTGTAACTTGGCAACATCCAGCCTTTTAGAGGCATATTCAAAAACACATCTGGCGACTCCATCTGATCAGCAACCCATTTCTCTGAGTTGCAGACCCATTTCCATCCATTTCCATCCATCTTTCTTTCCATCTCTTTCATTCTTTTCCATTCCATGAAGTTGTGCAACCATGACTTCATTTCCATCATGGAATTCACATTTCCAACAACAGCAATGTTTCCCACCTCCAACACGTTTTACAAATCCTCCAGATCAGCATGCATACTCATATGAACAGCAGTGCCAAAGTCAGTTTGGCAATGGAGCTTTCCAAGAGCAAGAGTATGCATATAACGAAGACCATCAGATGCAAGATGCTGGTCTATTGGAGAAAATCCAAAAAATGGAGGAGGGGATGGTGCAATCTAGGGCTCAAGCACAAATGAAAGCATTTGGAATTGGTTGCAGAGCACCTTGTCCATGGGTGGGGCCTTTTCCAAGGCATTATAGCCCTCAGGAGAAACTTGACTTCATGATTGCAATGCTACCTTTGCTTGCAAAGTGGATCAAAGGAATCGAGGTGTATGAGAGGAGTATTCAAAGCAACCTTGTCAATGGGTAAGCACACCATCTCATGCCTTTCTTTTTCCCTTTCCCAATCTGTTTTACCTCAACAGTGTCAAGTTTTAAATTCTCCATCTGCTGTCCCAAATGTTGATCCCATGTCTCCACCTCTCAGTCTTCCACCTCACCTCAATTCTTCTTTCCTTTTTTCTTCCAAACAGTCATCCCCTCCACAAGAGCTAACGAAAACCCCCTCCTCCAAAGAAACAGGAGGTTTCACCTCCTCCACCACCACGAAAAAATTGTAAAATCAGTTGAGGTACAACCCATCCCTCCTCTTGCATTCCCAATTCCATGTGGGGAAGAAGAAATTACAAAAATCAGTTATCAAGGACAGCAAGAGGAAGAGCCAGGAAAAGAAGAAATGATTAAGAGCTTAGTAAGTTTGGCTCTTAAATTTGGAATTGAGAAGATCCCTTTGCTGGTAAAGCCTACGGAAGAGGCTAAGGTTGAACAAATGGTGGTCAGGACTGATTTTATTGCAGCAGAAGAAGAAGATCTTGCAGCCCCAACTTGTCCTCTAGAGCAGCAACAGATCAAGAGTTTGACTTGAAAACTTCGTGCTAGAGAGAAAGAGAGTTATATCAAGAGCAAGATTGCCTTCAAGTAGTAGAGAAGGGAGAAGCTTCTCCAAAGGCAAATGAAGAAGAGCACATCCTAGTTGTACGGAGGAAAGTGCAGATCCAAGGGCTTTGAGCACAAAGCAGGCTACAGGAGAACCTTCAGTTCTTCTTTCTACTTCACCTCTCCCAAGTTCTAGTACTGAAGAGGAGTTTGATCTCTCAAACTCAATATTGGAGAGTGAAGGAAACCATGGTGGTCAAGTTGCAGATCAAGAGGACACCATGGAGGAAGTTGAACACGAACAACAGGACAGCAATGAGGCAGTTTACCTATCAGATTTGGAGGACTGTTTTGATGGAGAGGAACCGGTTGAGTTTCCACCATTCTCTCTTTCATCATCCACATTCCAAACACCAGAGCCTGCTATCATGAAGGAGGGCATTCATTTGCAGCAGCTTGCATCTCATAGTAGCTCGTTGGAACCAAGATTGGAAGATTTTAATCTTCCATGTTCTTCATTGGAGGAAGAGAAAGGACAGAAGAATTCCACCATTTCTTCCACACCATCCATTCAAGAGGGTCTACGAGAAAACTCCATTTTTGGAGTAGAAAATCAGAGCTATGGGCATATCAAACGGATCAGACCTTGCCCAATCAGGTATTTGGCTTCATTGGAGCCAAAGGAGAAGCCACAACCGGTCATGCTTGCTTCTGAGCATGAGGGTGAGTTACAGAGTACCAAGGATCAGCTGCCATACCTTTTCAATCCAAATGCAGAGCAACTAAAAGAGGTATTGGATTTGTTTTCAGCTGACACCTTGATGATTTGGGTGGAAGACCAGCTTCTTGTTGATTTCCCACTCATCCAAACAGCCATGATCAGTGCCAAATCAATTGCATGGCTGCCAATTTTGAAGAAAGGAAGCTATTTTGCACAACCAGTTGCAGGGTTTGTTTAGCTTGCCTTTGCTTCTAGTTAGAGTAGAGTAGGTAGGCTTGCTTTCAGCAGAAGAAGTGCTTATGCACACTCTGCATGTTCCATTTTGGAGCATGTATGATTTTCAGTTTCTGTACATAGTTTTTGGTGTTGCTGGTTTTGCTCTGGCACAGTTCATTTCGGTGGCATTTTGGTGAGAACAACTCTAGGTTCAACGGGTTTCAAGCGGTTCAGGGGGAAGTTTCAAATTTCAGATCAGTTTTCAGGCTTGCTTATGACTCCATGCCCAATGGATGCTTCAGGCAACTCGTATCTTCTACCTAGCAGGCAGGTAACCCCGTGAGTCGCCAAATTGTTGTATATATTTACCCCCTCGGGTAAATATAGATAAACGCAAGCAAATTGGGTCTCGGAGGCAGAGGAACATGGCAAAAAAACATGTCGCAAGGGTTGGAAAACTCGATGCAAAAGGAATCAGGTTTTGGTGGTGCAGAACATGTCGGGGGGTCTCCAAAACCTGACATCAAAGGAACATGTCGGGGGGTCTCCAAAACCCGACGCAAAAGAAATCGGGTCTCAGTGTCGGGGAAGCACATTTGGAGAACATGGTAAAGAAGCATGTCACAAGGGTTGGAAAACCCGACATCAAAGGCAAATCGGGTTTCGGGTTTCAGGAAACACGAAACATGAAACATGCAGATCGCAAAGGATGTCCCGATGCTCGAGGGTTCCGCAAACCCGAAAACACTTCCAAGGAAATCAGGTCTCGGAGGTGGAAAAACATGGTGCAGAAGCATGGGGCGAAAACATGTCGAGGCATCCTCCAAACCCGATGCAAATGCAGAGGAGAACCCCGAACCCGACAGGCAGAAGACCCTGACGCGGGAAATATTCAGATCGCCATAACTTTTCACAGGGAGCTCGGATTCACACAAGGTTGGACTTTTCGGAAAGCTCTCGGCATCCTCTACCCAACTACGACTGGATATCTTTAATTGGGTGGGAAAAAGTTCTTAAAAATGCAAAAATACAGTTCGCCATGTTTTGAGTTGTTGGGGATCCCACCTACCGCCATTATGGGATGAATTAAGTGCAGTCTTGGAGGTAGTTGGGGGAGCTCCGAATTCTTCTCTTCTCCCTCTCTTTTCTCCATATAAAATGTAAGGAGGGGCTTCTTTCAAAAGGTTGGACATTCTTGTTTTGGCCCCTCCCTTCTTCTCTTTGGCAGGTGGAGTTGTGGAGCTCAAACCTCCCATTTGAAACTGTAATGCAACCTTTGCCTATTGGCATTTTTGCAGTGTATTGTATCAAACCTTCGGAGCAAATAAATGCATGACTGTGGATGTTTCTCAACCCTCTATGTGTTTCATTTTGCATCCTCCTGATCTTTCACTATGAATATGTTTATCCATGCATGATATTGCATTGCATTTCTATGGTTTGTGTTTATTGGCAAAACATATGTTCTTCATTCCTCGGTGCATCACCTCCGTAGTTTAGGTTTTATTTTTATGCATTCTCTACCCTGTCTCCTTGGCAAGTTAGATTAGGTTTTTGGTAAACCCTCTGCGTTTTATTCGTGCATCTGAACAGAGGAATAGGAGCCGGCCTTCATCCGGAGAGCTTTTCCGATTTCGCGAGGTCCCACACTTGGGAAAAGCTCCATGTTGTGCAATCGCACTGAGACTTTCAACCCATCGTGTTGTAGAGTCCCAGGGGTGCTGCGTTTCACCACCAATAGAAACATTCCACACATTTTACGAGGCATTCACTATGGCACGAAAACTTGAAATTTGTGCCATTAAAGAGAAGAAGATACAATTATGTAACAAGAACATTGTGTTTAAATCGAATGATACCTATTCTTCTTCCAAACTGAAAAATAATTATTATAAAGAAAAAGGATCTTCCAACACATTCATTTTGAAATTTGGCTCATCTCACCCATCTAACCAATAAAATCCTTCTTCCAATCTTTCTCTTATTCAGATTTTCATTTCAAGCGAGAACAATAAAAATATACTCCCATAAGAGAACCCTACTCTTCAATTTTAGAAAAACTTCTAAAATCTAGAGTAGTTACTCTTCCACCCATCAAACCACATGCTAGTTTTGACCCTCTAGTCATGTGCCTACATGGTAAAAACAAAATGATTACTATAACTATCATCGCGTTAGAGGAAATAACAATGATAATTGTATAACTTTAGAAAACATCGTCCAAGAAATGTTAGATAATGGAGATCTCGTCTTGGATAATCGTAATATACCATCTAATCTGAAACTTCACATCTTCAATAATCCATTCCCAAATCACACCCCATCATCTAACCAAACCACTGAAACCTCGACCAATGACAATAACGCTTTGTAACGTTCATGCTGTTTTTGACATCATACCAGCTCTTCCTACTCAATTTCCTCCTACTCCATCTATCAAAGATATTCTTGAATGGGCTCCTTCATCCACGAAGGGATCTACTTCATCTACTCCTTTACTAAGAGAGGAGTCTCCTTATCTTCTCCTTAACCCACGAAGAAGTTGACCATATCTTCCAATGTAGTTTCCCCACTCACCTCTCAACCTAATGAACAACTCATAGTACTTACTCTTTTACCCAAGGGAGAGTCATGCACACCTTCTTCTTCACCAAAAGATGAACTTAAATCATTCAACTTTCCATCTCCCCTACCCACAGGGGATCCTTTAGAAGCATCCCTTCCCATTGGTGACAATTCTCCAGTGGATTTCAAATATCCTGTTGATTTTCTCTCATCTCTTTTACCCAAAGAATCTAAACACAACCATTTCCTGTCTCATAAAAATTATTTACAGGATTACTACCAAATCGACATCATCCCCCTTCATTAGTGTTGTTTTGACGTTTTTCCAACCACTTGGATTATGTTGACAATTCCATGCTTTGGGGACATATTCAACTACCTGTCTCAACTCAAATGCAAATGTTATCTGTTGATACTTCCACAATCTATCCAAAGGTGTTTCTGCATAACCAAACCCAAAATGCCCATACGAGTTTTAACAACCACTTCATCACCCTCTCCCACACCAAAATCTTTTCCATCAAATGACATCCTATGCCTAAAACCTTACCTACACCTATATATTCCTCCATGTCCGGACCCATTACCACATTGGGAGTCATGTCGACATCAATTCTAATTCATCCTCCCGTCAAACAAAATTTAGCCACATCCTCACAAGTCATTACAAAGACTATTTCTCTCGCTTAAGAAGAAGACCTAACCTCTTAGGTTGTATACACCGGCTTTTCCTACTACCCATATTTCACCTTCACCACTTCCATCTATCTTAGGTCCCCATCGATACAAAAGCTTGGCCAAACAGCCTCCTACCTAGAGTAAACCAAAAGCACAACAACCTACCTCATCATGATCCTCTATTGCAATTAAATTACCTACATATCTTACATATTTATCATCACCTACATCATTTCTACTTCATATACCTACACCACTTCCAATATCCTCATCATTACCTATGATATTCCCTTCTCTTTAACTAGTACCTTCCACATTTCCTCTTACTACAACCTTCATTGAACCTCCATTATCAATTTGGCTAACTTGTCCCCTTTCACCATCTTCCTTGCCTTATACATCACGCACTTCTTCTTCACTTTTACCCAAGAAGGTACAACCAAAGTCAAAGAACCCACTCGCCATCCAAAGAGGTAGTTAAACCTACATCACCATCAACAACTAGTTCACCTACTACACCTTTACCCAAGTAAGGTAAATTCCAAACCTAAAACCTTACTATCTACCAAATAGGTGGTCAAAATTACTCAACCTTCGATTCTACCTCCAGTGAAGCCTCTCCCACCAAAGTCACCCATGCTTCCATCAAGACCCACTCTTACTTCACATTGGGATCCATTGGCAAGGTCTTATGCCAACATCGTAGCTAACCTTTGTCATCACATTTCCACCGCTTAGACCTTATGACCCACTCAAACCTAAACTAGAAGGGTTTGATGATACCAAAATTTACGCTTACCATCATGTGTTAGGGCATGATGTGGAAAAATTTAAGGCCCTTAATACTATTCTTCTCCAACTATGTCCTCTTGAAGAAAACTTTGACGATGATGATCTTTTAGATGAGGACCCTATTCCACCTTCACCTATCACCACACATCCTCATCCCTTACCTATTCAGCAACCTTCATCTCCACCTCCACAACCCTTTTATCCCCCTCTAATATTTGAGATCAATATGGTCCACATAAGAGAGCTAGCCAAACCTCCACCAAAATTCCAATGTGCTACATTACTTTCAAAAACCAAGATATGCACTCACCATATTTTTGTTCATCATATCACTACACCTATTATGACACACTTTATCCTTTACCACAGATCAATATGGTTCAAATTTCCACTCGAGCCCAAAAGGACAAAGGAAAGGAGAAAATAACTAGCTCATCCGCTACTCTTTTACCCAATATTCCATCTACACTTGCACCAAAAATCACCATCCGTGGACCCACATACCCTATTTCTGACAGGGTTTCCCATTGTACAATGCTTAAACAATTGTACTAGTCTCCTCTCAAAATCTCTTTGTATGAATTTGTCCATACCTCCAAGTCTCGTGCCAAGACCTCATTGAGGTTCTACCTAATGAACCTATGCCTGTTGCATCCCTTATCCCTCCTCACCATGTGGCCTCTCTCACCACTTTTCCCCCTTCCTCTACTTCCACTACCACTCATCAAGTAATTGCTCTCAATTTCTTTAACAACGAGACTATACATCTCCAACAAGATGATCTTGACCACACCCTATTTATTTCCATCTATATTGATAATATATATGTTATACATGTTATGATTTATGGTGATGCCAATATTAACATCATTTCATCCCATTGATGTAATCAGCATGATATGATGTAAGTTTGAGCGAGGAAGAAGAGGGATAAGGATGAGATAATCTTGAGTGCATGTAGCTAAACTATTGATCCTAATCAATTTTTGGAGTAATAAGTCATCAAGTGATATTCATCTTCGTGAGGTTGAGTTGGTCCTTGGTCATATTAGGTGGTTGTATCCTCCTTTTGGGGTTAGTGCATCACTAAATTAGGGGTTGCCTCTCCTTATAGGGTTGGTGCCCTACTAAACTAGGGGTTGGTGCTCCATGTGAAGTTGATGGTTCACTAAATTCCTTTGTGTTTTGTAATATATGTAAAGGTTTAGTGGGTTTTATTCCCTTTAGGGTTTCCCACTTTATATCCGGTGTTCATTTTTTTTTCTCTCTTGTTTCATGTTCTTTTGGATGGATGTTTCATGTTAATAAGCTTACAATGTTGCATGATTGAATTGTTAATGGTTCACACATGTTAAGTATAATTGAATTAGCATTTTAATGGACTGATTCACCCCCTCTCATTCGTATTACTTTTAACAATTAGTATCAAAGAAAGTTACTTTTGAAGAAAGTTTAACGAATCGAAGGAGATCCTTTGAAGAACTAAAATGGTGAGTTAATAGGTTATCACTTCCACAAGAAAAGATCCTATGTTTGATGGGTAAAAATATGAATTTTGGAGTATTATGATGAGGAATAACATCATGTCCTTAGAATGTGACATTTGGTAGTCAATCTTAGATGGGTATATTTTTCCTCAGACTACTCTAACCATTGCTACCGATTGGAATGATAGTAATGAAAAATCCAAAGAAATGAATGTTATTTCATGTGGATTAGAAGAATTAGAACTTGTCAAGGTTATGCATTGCACATATCCTAAGGCAATGTGGGATAATCTTAATGTCATCTATGAATGATATTCCAAAGTAAATATATCAAATCTTTAAACATACATGAATCAGCTTTGAAATTCTAAAGATGAAGGAAGAATAATCTATTATTACTCATCTATGTAGAGTTGATCAAGTTTTCAACATCATCAGAGGTTTAGGTGAAGAGGTGAAAGAATAAGTAGTGGTGAAAAGGTTTTGATATCTCTCACTCCCAAGTTTGATCCTAAAGTGTTTTCCATTGATAAATACAAGGATTTGAGTGTCATTTTGATGGATGAGATCCGTGGCATTTTTACATCCTACGAGATGAGGACCATTGACTCAAAACATATCAATAAGGAAGTATCTTTCAAGGATGAGAAGAATTCAAAGGATAAGAAGACCACTAATCATGATGATGCCCCTGAGATTGATGATGATGAAATGATTGCAATGTTTTCTAGGAGGTTAAAACCTAGCTCAGGAAAATACAAGGGTAAGATGCCTTTCAAATGCTTCAATTTTTTTGATATTGGACATTTTGCAATCAACTATCCCCGTAGACATAACAATGAAGATGATGAACAGTAATGATAAGAGATATCACAAATTTGATAAAAGAAAGAAATTTTTTAAAAACAAGAAGAAAACCAAGGAGTGTTTCTTCTCTAAAGAATACTAATGCTCATCAAAGGTAAGTAGTAATGATGATTTTTTTATTCTCGAATCTGAGTCCGATCATAATTATGTAGGTGATGAAGTCCTATTTATCTCCAAAGGTGCTAAGAGCTCCAAAAGTGAAGACTCCATGTTTGAATCCTGTATGGAACTTGAAGAAGAATAAGAGTATGAACTTGAGATTGAACTAATGTGTATTTAAGAATAGTTTAAGAATTTTGAGAAGAAGAACAAGAGGTTGAGAGAAAAAATTATGGACTATGAAGAATAGATTAATCTTCTTGAAAAGATACTAAGGGTATTAATGAGTTTGAAGAAATCAATAAATAGCTTAAATATCAACTTAAAATGAGTTTAGAAAATGTAGAAGCCAAGGGAAAAAATATATTTCTCCAAGAGTAGAGATATTTGAAATTACTAGTAAGGAAAATTCATTCCAGAGGTTTGAGAAGAGATCCAAGGATCTAGATGATCTCTTAGAAATTTAGAGGTCTACAAGAGATACGACTGTCTGGGGTTCAAGGAGAACCTTAAGGGTAAATATGTTATGAAAGATGATGATATTTAAAGCAAGGATACTACTGGTTCAAGATTTGATCGATGAATAACAACATGAATTCAAGGTTAGTAAGGTAGCCCAATGCATCAAGGTATGAAAATAATTTTAATGGTTATTGTTACAATTGCAATGGTTTTGGGCATAGAGCAAAAGAGTGTAGAAGGACAATCAAGAATGATCACCCATGGAGAGATAGTAGAGATGACCAGTCAAGAAACATTATTTTCTATAACTGCCATGAGAAGGGTCACATAGCTAGATATTATCTTCATGAACCACCAAGAAAGACTTGAATAAATGAAGGTAATAATGAGGTTGTGTGTTATAATTGCAATCATGTTAGACACATTGCTAGACATTGTCATAAGGAGCCAACTAGACATATTTGAGAGATGAATCCCATAGAGGTAAGAATCTTATCATTTGTTTTAGTTGTAACGACGTTGGGCACATTACAAGATATTGTAGATGGAGGAAGAAAAAATATGAAAAGAAGGCATATGAAATACCTAACTATGTTGAGAAGACAAGAATAATCTAAAGTTAGTTTTAATGATCCTTATCATTAAAACCTATTTTCTACTCAAGAACCTCAAGAACTCCTTCTACCAAAGATAAAAAGACTACCAATTAGATGATGGAAAAACTAAGCCTCAACAACGAAGGAAGTGGATGCTCAAGTTTGGTGACATGTCCCATGAGGATATGGATTTTTAGCACTACTAGGTGTATCCAAATATAAGGAGTGTATTCAATAGGATTCTTGAAGAAACTCATTTGTTTAAGAATAAATGGACATATATCATCATCTTTTGAAGCCATATGAGGTTTGCAGGTGTGTATCAAGATTCAAAAATACTTATTTTTAGGTCTGTGTTTCCTATGTGAGTTTTTTTTATATTGCTTCATCCTTATGTAGATATTAGTTTGAGCTCTTAAGGTCTGGTGTTGTTGTGTAAAGAATTATATGTGATCAAATATGCTAAGAATATTGTGACAGTTGTGTAAAGGAGATGAAGATGGATACAGGTGTCCCTTAAGGATCAAAATGAAGATTGATAACTTGAAGTTATGTGTGTTGATCAAAAGGGTGAGCTTCAGTTATTGCCACAATGTGTGAGTGGTGTCAAGCAATCTAGAAATTAGGTGTATGATTGTTGGGTCTCAAAAATATGTTGTTGTTATGGTTCAAGGAAGAACATCATATCAATATATTTCTTAGATATGTTGTGCTTTTAGGTTGAAGTCATAAATATATGTCTTAAGGGTATTTTTATTTGTATGTTACATAAATAGTATAAGAGGTGTTTTAAGGAATGTAGCATGAGTAATGAATATTTTCTATTGATAAGAAGTGCTAAGGTGTCCTGAAATATGTAGTACTCTTTACAAGTATAGTTGTTTTTAAAGAAGACAAAGATTCATGATTAGAAGATGCATTGTGAAGTTAAAATTCATGACAAAGGTGGTTTCTTAAAGACTGATTCATTCGGGGTTATGTAGTGTTATAGGAATGAAATCATGGTGTCAAGGAGCTCACATTATTTTTTAGAAGGTCTCTATTATTTATAGAACTCGTACATGTCTATCACATAGGAAGAGTGTTTCATACATGATTGAAGTTTCTCAAGAAGATATACATTAACCTGTGGGGAGTTTGGTTTTTCTTAGTCAAGGGATTCATATCTGAGTTGAATCCTAAAAGTGGATATGGCTTTAAGCTCAAATGAATGAAAATATGATTCTATCTTGACTAATTCAAACTTGTGAAATCAATGAACTAGCTTTGTGACTTTGTTTTTAAAATGAAGAAGTATTAGTAGGTTCTTTAGTACATCATCCTAGAAGGAGTTGATTTATGTCTCGTAGATGGTTTAAGTCTATGAGAAGTCATCAAAAGGTGAATATTCAATAATATATATGTATAAATAAGGTGTGAGCTCTGATTTTTCATGTTTCTATATATTGGTTTCGTATGTTGGTGAATCAAAGAGGTGCTTTGGAAGATTTTCTATTGTGTCTATGAGTTGTAGAAGAATGTATTAGTCCATAGGGAGCTATGTTATGTCTTAGCATGTTTGAAGATCTAGTAAAGGTTGTAGAAGAAAAATTTGTTTTTGTAGTGGACAGTATATCATATTTCCTCTTGATGAAGGTTTCTTAGGTTATGAAATTTGCATGATGTATCTTAAAGTAAGAAAATACAGGAGTGAGTGTTTCTCAAATTTGAAAATGTCAAGAAGATATTCATAGTTCGAGTAAGCTTTTAAGATTGAAGAGACAAGTATTGTTTTCAGGAATCCATGAACATGTGTCAAGGTGACACAAGAATTTCAATATGGGAGACAATTTTTTCAGGTCTTCACTAAGAAGGTATGAGAAGATTGAGATGAAAACAAGAAGAGGTGTAGTTATTGGTTGGTATAGAATGTGTTAAGATGAAAATGTTGTCTACGAAAAATAATGAGACCAAAAGGTGTATATGTTCTCATAGGTAGCTATGTTATCATGCTTTAAATACAGTTCTATGAATCATTTTCATCAGCTTGTTGTCAAGGTTGTGAGTACATCCAAAGGAAGAGTAAACAAGTAAGTAGTTGTGCATTTTTATTATTGTTTACTCATGTCATGTTTTCATAGTTTCCTTTTTCATAGATGTTAAAGGGAGATAATGTTATCATAAACATGAAAAGAGTATCCTAAATGTGTGGGCTTGTTTTGTTTCCATCAATGTCTCTAATGATGTTTTCCATCAATGAAAAAGGGGGATATTGTTGATCATTGTGTCTTGTTGTTGCATGCCATTAATTTCATGTTTCATTGATGAAAAAGGGTATCAAGGTAACATAGGTATATGTATGAGGTTTCATCCATAAAGTAAGATGAAGTTTTATTAGTAGTGAAGACATGATATATCATGAAGTCTTGTTGTAACATGGTGTCTAAGCATGTATACATGGTTATTAAGGCTTGGTCAAGAAATCTATGTGTTGTATCTAAGCTCAAAATAGTGTTATAGGATTCCATGGGGTCTTAAATGGTCATTAATATGTGTAAAGGGTGTTATTATGTTTTCATGATGGTAAATAGGTTAGGCTAAGTAAGTCATGTGGTGAAACAAGTCATTATAGGTCTTATTATTGACCTAATGCAAGTAGGATGAGACAGTGGCATGGATTATGAGGAAAAATAATTAAGTGGAAGCATATGTAAGGCTTTGTGACATGGTATATCAGATGTGGAAGGTCTACAAGGTCATACCTCGACGTATAATGCATGATTAAATTCATTTTGAATAAAATCTATGAAGACAAGGCTAGTAAACATGGGAAATTCATGGTGCTTTGAGAATTTCAAATGTTTTCAGGAATGAATGAGTATTAGAAATCATGGAGGAGCTTGTTACATTGATTTGTGTCAATTTTCAAGATAGGAATCAAAAGAAGAAACAAGAAAATACATTTTTGGTCATATCAAGTTCTCAGGAGTACATTTCCTAGCTATAGGTCGAGTTTGGAGTGCTCACTTACTTGTAAAATCCTTTCATGGATACCTAATCCTTTCACCATAGTTGAGGCATGGATCTAAGATCATTTTACAGTTAGAATGAGATCAAATGATGTCTTGTACTTTATGAATGATTATTAAGAAGTGAAGATAGTCAAAACCCTCTCCAAAACCCTAGTTTAGAGTGATAGGAAAGAAATACATGGAATGGGTATGATATTTCTTGGGAAAATTAGTATGATGACGCATGCATGTAAAGGAATCCTCAGAGGCCATTTTGGTGGTGGTTTCATGTTCTAGTTGTTTTGGTAAGCTGGAGAAAAACTCTATTTTTGTGAATATTTAATAGTACAGAGCCTAATTCAAGGTTTCACGGTGAAATAATAATTTTTCCAAATACCTTGGGGAGATTGTATTGATAAATTTTATGAAACATGTCTTCCAATTAGTCTTCCGCTTTTGGCCTAGAAGGGCTAAAACTAGTCATGATGAACCAAAGGTGTGAGAATTTTTTTACATGTCGAGAAGATGAATATGATCATGAACATATTGATATGGTCCCTTTTGACGTGTTTGACTACTTGGTTTGATATGGAGTGATGTATTTTGGTGAGATCTCTAATTTTCCTAATTATCCCAATTAGGCTTGCCAAGAAGGTGATTGGATAATGTATTCAAAAATGAATTTATCCATGTAATGTGTGGTTGTGAGTTCTTGGAGGTGTTGTTCAGATCCTTCATGAGGTGTTATATGCTTTGGTTTATCCTATAAGTTATGAATGAGGTGTTAGAGTATGTTTAGCTCAAGACCGGTTCTTGAGTCATTTTGCAGGTTTTGAGCACTTTTAGAGATACATTCCTTATGGAGCTTTATGTCATGATTTGGTGATTGGTGTGAGCCATATGAGCTAGTAGGAATTGAGATATTTCCATTTATGTTTCATTTGTGTCATGGTTAATTTTTTTCTATGTGAAGTTTCTCGGTCTTATGGAGTGAAAATTGGGTGCATGAGACATAGTTTGGTAAGTTTGAAAATTGGTGTGTTTCATGATGGATTTAGTTGGTTCATAGGTTATTGTCCATAAAGAAGGTGTCTTGGATATGTATCAGGTGTTTCCAAATATTTAGGAGCTATGAGAATGGTGTATTATGCCCTTGGAGTTCATAATGTGACCGTTGGAGGAGAAAGAGCTTGTTTTAGGCATTGTGAGCTAGTTTGAATTGTGTAGGCTAATACTAACCTATATGGTCCTTTCATGTAATTTTATATGATGGAGGAGATATTTTTTCATGTTTTTATGACTGAACTTAATGGTATTGTATGACCTGTGGTTTCTTACGACAAGATTCATGTATATAGGTGAGTTGTAATGACTCATTTGTGTTAGTTATGAGGAGAGAGGAATGAGCGAGATAAATAAGAGTATAAGAGAGGTATGATGGATCAAGGGAAGAGATAAGAAGAGGTTTTAAGATTCAAGAAAGATATAGGAATAGGGATTCAAGGTAATTAGACCTAATCAACATGATATGATGCAAGTTTGAGTGAGGAAGAAGAGAGTGAAGGTTGAGAGAGTGTTGATTGTAAAGAGCTAAACTAGCGATCACAATCATTTTTGGAGCAACAATTCATCAAGTGATATTCATATTCAGGTGGATAAGTTGGTGCTTGGTAATTTTATGGTGTTTTAGCCTCCTTTTGGATTTTGTGCCTCACTAAACTAGGGCTTTTTATCCTTATAGGGTTGGTGTCCTACTAAACTAGTGTTTGGTGATCCTTGTAGGGTTGGTGCCCTACTAAACTAGGGTTTACTTCTCCTTGTGAAGTTGGTGAATCACTAACTTCCTTTTTATGGTGTAATATATGGAAATTTTTAGTGGTTTTTCTTCCCCTTAAGGGTTTCTCACTTTATATCTAGTGTTCATGTGTTTTATCACTTATTTCATGTCCTTGTGAGTGGATGTCTCATGTTAATAAGCTCACATTATCGCATGATTAAATGGTTCATGGTTCACACATGTTAAGTAAAATTGAATGAAATTTTTTATGGACTAATTCACCCCCATCCCTCTCATTCTTAGTGCTTCTAAGAGCACCTCAGCTACATGACATAACCATTTAATCATTAAAATTGTTGAACAATTCTTGGAGTGATTTGGTATTATTAATACATGGATCTATTGATTGTGCATGCTTGAAAATGTAGGAAGATAGATGGTTTGACATATTCAAATTCTTTAGATGTGTATTAAGGACTACGCTAATTGAGATGTAGCTGATTTGGGAAAAATTAGGATCCTTTTGAGCTCTTTTTATAATGATATTTGCAATATGATCTTGTAAGAGTGTTGGGTAATAAAGTAACATTAACTCACTTATATATCCATCCATAGGTGAAATATTCTAATAATAACAATGATATGAAGATGAAATGAACCAACTAATATATTAAAATTAACAATAAAGTTGGTGAAATTGAGGAGTTAGGACCCTACAAGTCAGCGAAGACCGGACCCCACATCCCAACCTAGTTGTACAATTTTGGATAGAGAATGAGAATACCAATACACACATTTTGGACATGAAGAAATGTATTTTTACTACTATTATTAGATAATATTCATAGAATTGATGAAAAATCATGCTATAATGATAAGTAATTCATGTGAGAGCTAGAGATATGAACTGGTTAGATTTTGAAAATGAGAATTTATCTTAGTAAGGGAGCATGATCAAACTTGACTTTGTGTATGGTAAAGTTAATAAAATTTAATGTCTACATACTCTCAAACTTATGTCCAAGTGAAATCTTCAAAAACATCCTTTAGAATTTTTTGATACATTTTTTCGAGAGAAGGTATGGACACGAGATTCAAAATTTTGTAGGTATAGATTTCATAGAATAATAATGTGAATATGAAGAAAAGAAAGACATCTTCTAGATATTTTATGGACTAATTTCATGAGGTGTTGTAGAATTATGTGACATCAAGGGAAAAAAAGAATAAGTGCAAAAGTAGAATAATTTTCTTAGTACATGAAGGATATACACCAACAAGTTGCACATAGTTCAAAATACTAACACACAATATAAGAAATTCCAAAATATGAAGATAAGAGAGAGATTTCAATGAAGGAGACACGGTTCTTATGCACCAACAAAAACACATGTTCCTAAGATCAATGTATAACAAGATGAAGTGGAATAATATTATACCAATCAAAGTTGAACATAAAAATATAGTGAACGCATATGAGATAGATTTATTGAACAAGATAAACATTTTACCTATCTTCAATGTTTCATATTTATACCCTTATTATTAGGGGCATACATGATGAAACAAACTAGACCAAATTAAATTAGAGGCACCAACTACCAGCGTAAGGAATGTAGACACCAAAAATTTATCTCATTACCCTCCACCCCGTGTTCACTCTCTTTTTCTCATGATCACCCATTCAAATTTTATATTCCCTTCTAAATTCAATTTATCCCATTAATCACCATTTTCCACCATCTCATCCCATTTATGCTAATTATTCTTAATTAGCTCTAATCCTCATCTAATTATTTTATTCACCCTTAATCATCCCTAATCCTCATTTAATTTATTGTATCCTCTCTAAATCCTCAATTTTTCTCTTTCTATGCCATTATTTAATATTTTTACCCACCCATGGCCTTTATTTACTAATTTCAACCATCCACCTACCCATTTATTCTCCCCATAAAACCCTAGCTCTTCCTTATCCATCTAACCCCCTAATCCCTCTTATTATGGGCTCCTTGCCTCGAGATCATCATCTTCTCATCATCCAAATGATCAGTCCCCATAGTCGATGGTGAACCATCCGGGTTTCTATCAACCCTATAAAGCCACCTTTACCCCTCTTTGTTCAAGGATGCAATTTTGAGATTTTCTAAGCTCTTGTGATCTTTCCTTCATCTTGTGACCTCTTTTGTAGTTGTCAAGCAATTTAGAATCCATCTTGGAGATCTTGTGTTCATTTTGAGAGCTTTGGATTCCTCTTGTCATTGCATGCTTAGATCCATCATCATCACCTTTTCCTAGTCATATTCATTGTGTTTGGAGGTTCTCGCAGGTCATCCTAGTTCCTCCTTGTTATTACATCCAATCACCTACATCTTTGTCTCAGGATGTCATTTTGTCCATTTCATTTGTCCAAGTATTCTAAATCAGCCCCACTTTCCATCATCGATCTAGCCTCATCACCATCAACCCATCTCTTTGTTTCTCTTTTCCCGAAACTTGTCTCATCACATGTTTGATCCTAGCCACTCAGCTTTTAAGATTTAGTTATTTTCTTTCATTTCTTATCTCAAATCCACTCTACCAATCCCCACCACCGTTGATCTAGCCCATTCACGTCTGATTCAGTATTTTTTCATATCATTTACCATATGTTTTCCTAATTTTCTTACCTTCTTTATGCTTCCTCTTATTCCAAATTTTCGTAGGTTCTGTTAAATAACACATTATATTATCATATCTAGATCATCCTTAGATCCAGCTATAGGAAGATTTACAGACCTATTTTTCTACATTTTCTCCTCATCCAATCCTGGTCACTGTCAACTAGACCCTCTGTAGTTTGGGTCTCTATCAACCCCTATCAAATTTTGATTTATTTTTCCATATTTAGATCATATATTCTTTATCATCTTAGATCCATCTTTATATTTTGTTTTACTTTAGATTGTGCATAAACGCTACATCCAATTTATCAAATCTTTATTTTATCTATATTTATCAAAATGAGGGTTGACATCCATCCTAGGAAGTTCTTACTTCTTGGGAGTGACTTTTTCAGGAAACCCTCTCATCCTATATATTAATCCAAATATTTTTCTATTGAGTTATCTTGATTTGCAGGTCACTTAGCTTGTTGCGAAGAACGATCCACCATTTGCACCCATCCACATCATTATATCATCCCAAGGTACCATAAACCTTCATATTTTGAGTTAATTGTTTCATGTATTGTTCGTTCACTAATCTAAGCACGAACGAAGAAACTTGGTCAACATTCGAGCACACCTAGTGGGACCCACCCTTTCTAGGTGAGTCTTGTTATTTGTTTTCATTTTAATTTTCTTTCTTTCATTTTTGTTAACCTTGCAAAGAAGGAAAATGTTTCAGATCGTGCTTTCTTGCTTGTTTGTGTGCATCGTGTATTGCTTGGACTTTCTTTTCTCACTTATTTTCTTTGAAGATCAAATAAAAATGAAAATAATATACAAAGTATTCCTTTTTTTGTTCCCCTATTTTTATTTATCACATTTAATCACTTTTTTGTTTTCCTTATCGAATATCCATATTTTTTTAGATCTTAAAACCCTTTCATCCTATTTCTTGTAAATCTAGTTTAACTAAGGGATTAACGCATTGCATTCATTTCATCACACATAACCAAACACATAAAACAACTTACACATCCAAACACTCCTTACCAAGTGGAACTATTGTGATTTCATCACCCAATAGGAAATCCATCACTGTGTTTTGACTATGTTATAAAATCTATATAGATTTGGACCTCGTGTACCTTCATGTATATCAAGGAATCCATAACCAAAATCACCTTAAACCATCTATAGATTTCCATTACTTAGGTTCACCTCAATCCCTTTTCTTTTCTTTTCACATCTTAAAATAACCAAGATAATCAAAATTTTGTTGTGTGACTTGCTTTCTTTAATCAAACATCATCATAGTTTTGTTTTTTTTCATGCCAATTATTACAAGATCTCAAGCTAAGAAAATGGAACAAAACATGACATCAAACAATATCTCAATCCCCACTACCACTACCATCCAACAAAATTCTACACTTTCCATTCTTACCTCCACCCCTTTAGTTATTCCTACCATGGTTAATCAACACATTATTACCATCCCACCTATTCAAGAAACTCAATTGAACCAACCAAACTCTCATGTCGAGACCAATAATTTCCTTCTCCACCATTCTATCCCATCTAGACCAGCCACACCTCCTTTAGACCACCTCTATTGATTCTTTTGAGCCTCTTATCATCCCTCGTGGTTCTGCGGAGTTTTAGGAGCTTCTTGACACAAATTTTGTTGCCCTCCATGACTAATTCCTTCGTAAAACCACCAACCTTCCAATCGATGTACCTCCCTTGCAAAAAAATTATGCAAATCATTCTAATTTGGAGTCCACCCAAGTGCTTACCTCCCAACTTGTCATTTTCTTTCCTAGAGCCATGAGTGAGCTTGCTAGGGCCCAACATGAGTTTGATCCTAATCAACCATCTTCCTCCATCCCTCACAATCATCAAACTACCCAATTAGTAGTCCCCATCCCTCCTAACTTTCCTCATGTCAATACTACCATCCCTTCTTCTATTCCTATCACCTCATCATCTACCACAATTAGTTGTCTTCTATTCAATTTTCTCAATAATCACACTTTCTTCCTCCCATATCGAATATAATTACAGAACATTAACCCTCATCTCTACCTTGCATGTTTATGCCAATGTGATGACCTCTCAACCTCAACCATCTAAATCAATGCAAACATATCAACCAAGCCCTTAAAGTGCTTATCAATACACGCTCCCCACTCAACCAATTCAATTACCCTAACCATCTTCTAATTACATCCCAAATAACCCCTCAAGTGTCCCTATTTCACAACAACCAACCCAATCAAACTAATCTTACCACATCCCCATATCTCAACATCAATCTTTATCAAAACCCATTCAATCAAAACCCCTTAATTATATTACCTTTATCAACCACTTCCACCAACACCAACACATCCTTAAACATATCAAACATACCAACAACCTAACCCATCCACCTCATATGCATCTCAAACTCATCCTTCAACATCTCAACCATCTAATGATCCCTTACAAGATTTATTGAGTAGAATGGATAACCTTGAAGCCATAAATTTGGGATCTAAGACCACATTTTCAAATGAACAAATCTACAATGAACCTATCAATCCATCTCGTCCCTATAAAACCATATCCTCCTCATTGGGAACTACCTAATTTCTCCAAGTTGAATAGTAAGGAGGATCCCCGACATCATCTATGATCCTTGAGACATGCATGTTATCTTATCACCCACGATCAAGATCTCATGCTTCACACATTCCCATGTCATTAGCTTGTCCCGCATTAGATTGATAAAACCGTATCCCAAAACACTCACTCTTCACATTCACCAATTGACACAATTATTTATTTACCACTTCTCGATCAACATTTCACGTAAGATTACCATCACCGACATTTATTCCATTTGATAGTATGATGATGAATCTATTACATATATTTTGTCACACGATGGCACAACATCATTAATCAACTATATTTCCCTTCCACAAACCGATCGTATTGAATTATTCTCATGGTCTTGTGCAAAGCACATCTCTTCAACTCTTCAAATTCAATATTTTCAAACCTTTGAATATGCATTCACTATGGCTCACAAACTTGAACTTTGCACCCTTGAGCAGGTCATCTTAAGCTTAGATCAAACAAACCCAAAACTAAGTTCACCAAATCCTCTACGCATAATGATAAATCCAAAAGTACCACTAATGCAATAATGGTTAAATCCTCATCCACTTCACATGTAGATACTCCACAAATATCTCTTAAACAAAACCCCAACTACACCCCTCTCAGGGAATCTTATAGTTCCATATTTGACAAGTTGATGGTGGTCAACCTCATTGACTTCCCCCAATCCGACCATATGATGAAACATGCCCTAAACTAGCATGGTACCATGAAAAATATTACTGCAAATATCACCAAGTCCATGGCCATGACATTGAGAAGTTTCACACATTCAAATATCTTGTCCAAAATATTATATATTTTGGTGATCTTCAAGTAGAAAACCCTAATGCACCACCCAATCAACCCTTGGATATTTTTAAATAACCATTCCCTAATCACTCACCCAACAATAAGGCTTAACCTTCCACATTGCAGGCATCTATTGTCCATATCATTAACACTATAGATCAAATTACAACACCACCATCTATAACCATCACCTCGATACCTATTACATCCACCCCCATTTTTTATATTCTCCTCTTATGGTCACAACTTCAACTATGACCAAAACCATGATGCCCCCATTAGACTTAACCATAACTACTCCTATGTTTACATCATCTACATCCTCATCCATTTCATCTCCTCCTTCACCCATAACAACCTCAACTCAAACCTCAACATCTACACCTATTCCCACTCTTAACACAACTACACCCACATCAACATCTGAAATTATGCCTAAATCTACACCACCTCTTGAATCATCCACTATCCAAACCCCCATAATCAATGAACCTACAACTAACACTTCCACCACATCTATAACTCTAATAACATCAAAACCAACAAATCATAAACCTAGGTCATCTACCACACCCTTATCTATTGTTAAACGTGTCATGAAAAAACCTCTCCCAACTTTATTATTACAAACCATACTACCAAGTCCAACCAATTCTTTATCTAAATATGTCAATGTTTCTATCAAGGAAAAACCTTCACAATCAAAAATTAAAAACCTTGGTATGCCCTTCAAATAATATCTTACAAATCCACATAAAAAGCTAGAAAATTCCTTCTCCTAAGACCAATCCTCCTCAGAAACTTAGTGTCACATCACCATCCTTAGGAGAATTTCCTTCCATTTTAGGATGAGCCCCTTCTTTTGAAACCCCCATTATCAGCAAGTCAACATGGCCTAAACCTTCACCTAAATCAATAACCCATTTCAAACCATCCACATCTTCCATTATTAAAACTAAATCCAAACCTTCTAAATCACCACCAATCAAAATTGAGACTAAAACCCAACCATAGCCCTCTTCTTCTAAACCTAAGATAAAATAAAAGGATCTTATGAAACCACCTCAAATCAAACCATCCTTACCTTCATCCAATAATCATGAAACCACCTCATCCTCCATCTTTCCTATAGGTTATTACATAACAATTTTTCATCAATTACTCCACGTTTCTGCAATCACTCTTCCATCTATAAAACAATTTGATCCAAATTCCCCAAGACCTTCATGGTTTGATTCCAACCTCATTTGTGCATACCATCATGCACCGTGATAGAACACTCTATGGATCTTAAAATAGTCATTCATAACCTTATCGACGATGATGACCTTCTTGTTGAGGAAGAACCAACTCACCCACAAGATGAATCAACTCCCTCATCCCAACCTTCATCCACCAAGATATACAAATCCCCTCATTCATCTAAGAATTATGTCATCATTCCACCTCCAACCTTGATTTCTCCCAGAATTCCTCCACTCTATATCGATGTTGTTTGGGTAACAACTTTCTCATCCCCATGAATTCCAATCACCCACTCAACACAAATTAAAAGTCACCATTGTTTCTCCCTCTAGTGAGCCTACTCCACCACCTTCCTTGTCGAAACCTAAGGTCTTTATCTTATCTTCCCCTTGGTCTAGTACTATTGAACAGAGTGTCATGAAATAACTTCACCAGTCCCTACTTAGGATGTCACTTGATGAGATTATCCAAAACTCCCCTTACCATAAACAAGTTTTGATTGAAGCTCTTAAGTGTATTCCCAATCCTAGTGATGAGGCTCAGCCCTTTGCATCTCTTGTTGGGTCCCTAGATGCCTTAGGCTCCATATCATTTGAGAAAAATGAAATTCCAAAAATTACACCAGATGAACATGACCTTCCCCTTTCCATCATAGTCCATATCAATGAAACCTTCATTTGGCATTCTATTATTAATAATGGAGCTAGCATCAACATCATATAATCTCACACTTTTGATCAATTGAACCTCCCTAAATCCCTTATCACCCAATCACCTATGGTCCTTCATACATTTAATGATGTTGTTGCTCATTCCTTAAGAATTTTCATTCTTCCCATATGTGTTGGTTAAAATATCCTCCATGAACTTTTCTATATCATATAAGTGGATTTTCAATATAATGTCCTCCGAGGGTAACCATGGATTCATACCATGCATTGTTTTCCTTCCACCCTCCATTGATGCATCAAATAAAAACATGAAGGAAAAATTCTCTCTCCCTTCAGAAACTCCATCACTCAAAGAATTTAACATGACCTATCAACCCAATGACATCCTCATTCCTAAACATGACCCTTCTGAAGCATCCATTAGCTCATCCATCTCTACGTCCAAGCTCCCTAATGATAACTCCTTATACAAAGTGATGGATCACCTTTCACTAGGGAGTATTATACCCAAGCAAAAAAATGATAAATAATGAAACCCTAATTATAAAGAGAGGGTAAGAAGCCTTAGTAGATTCACAGAGTTCTAGAGACTACATAGAGTTAGAAAATTGGGAAATTTGAAGCACTGCCCATCACACTAGAGTAAAGAAAATGTAGATCAAATGAGATAGGCTAGAATCAAGCACTTGGAGAGGGATAGGGGAGCCTATGGGTGCCCTAGACCTATTTCTAGGTGCCTAGGTCTATGGAAATTCTCATAAAACCTCCTTTTAGGTGTCTTAAGGTGTTCAAATTTAGTCTTCTTTGATCACTCTGAGGTCACACCAAGATCACCGAGGTCACTGGAAACCTACAATAAAGAATGAACCAACAAAACCCTCAAATAGACATCAAATACTAAAAAGAAAGATGTAAATTGAGGGTTCAAAATGTCCTCACCTGTCACAATAGTGAACTTATGACTAAGTGTTATACAACATCTTAGACCTAATGTAGTTTCTATATGTGTGTGTGTGTGGAATTTTGCCCTAGGTTGCTCTTGTGCATGTTGCACTTGGATAACAAGTAAGTAGCTAGATGTAGAATGTAGTAAATGTGTTCATGGAATAGAATGAACTTCCCTCCTATGAAGTTTTATAAAGAAATCTAGCCCTCATGTCCCTTGTGATGTAGCTAGATGATGCATGCATGAAGCTCATAAATGCCTTGATGGATGCAACCTTAGGTGGTGATAGATAGTGCTTGGTCCTTTACTATGATCACATAGCTTCATATTTATGTGATTCCCTTGCTTGAATTTTGAATTAACCCCAAAAGGCTGACTAACAAAAAGATAATATGCTTAAATGGCTAGAAAGGACCCAAAACGTGAGTAAAGTACAAAGAGGACAAGGGCACCTAGATCGAGATGAGGTCACCTAGAATTGGTGTCCAGGATAGGAGATGGTGTCCTAGATAACAAATTATGAAGTATGAGAAGGAAGACTAAGGGAGTAAGGGTTTAAGACTGAAAGTAGCAATAGAAAGAAAAGAAAGGTGGCCAAAGACATAGGTTGATTAGTACTTTTCTTACTTAGAATCACATGAAAAGTAGTATGTAATCGGGACTAGATATTTACCCAAAGTGCATGATTTTATGTGTATAGGGAGTAGGTGGTTTATTATATTAGTCTTATCCTTCATGATTATAATACTTGCTACACTAAAGATGAAAAGCTATGGTGCGCTCTTTTTTCACCACTTCTAAGCTTCATCATTATCTTCTCTATCATAAAAATTATGTCATCACTAACTTTCTCCTCCTTAAGACCATGCATTATAACCCCTACCATAGTGATTTCATCACTCGATGGCTCATGCTCATGACCGAATTTGACCTAGATTTCATCTCTAAAAAATCAATCAATGGTTAGGCTATCACAGATCAACTAGCTAACACCCCTCTTTCTGATAATCGCCTTCCTCATGAACAATTTCCAAATGAGTCTATCAACAACTTCCAACATGAATTCTCTCCTCTCAAGATGACTCTCTTATTTTATGGCTCTAAGTGTCAAGCAAGGTAGAGGTGCTGACATCATTATCATTTCTCCTTGGGACACTTCTATCTCTATCACTAACAAGCTTAATTTTGAATGCACTAACAACATGGTTGAGTATGAGGATCTCATCTTAAGCCTTAAAAATGTCATTTTGCTTGGCATTGAAGTCCTTTATATCTATAGGGATTCTCAACTTATCATTAACAAAGTCAAGGGTGTTTATCAATGTAAGAATTACATCCTTAAAAATTTTAAAGACATCGTTGACTTCCTCCTTGAGGCATTTTATTTCTACACTATTCATATTGTCCATGTTCTTCTAATCATTTTGACAGACACTATGACATCTCTCATATCTCTCATCCCTTGAACAACTAAAGAATGTATGATTTATGTTGTTGTTTGATGTCAAGATCAACCATCTTATGTTCATGAGCTCCCTAGTATTAATTATGTTGATACTAATCCTCATGATATTTGGTATTCTCAAATATTCAACTATCTATCTCAATCTATCATCCCCTCCGACTTATCTAAAAATGGCATGAGGTCCTTTCTTTATCATGTTAATCACTATGTCATCCTTGGTGGCATATTTTACAAACGTGGATTCAACGGCATTTTTCTTCGTTTCCTTAAATCTCATGAATCCATTCGAGCTATCCAAGAAGTCCACGACGGTATCTGTGGTGGCCATTTTAGTAGTTTGATTCACTAAACATGTCCTTCGCATGGGTTATTATTGGCCCTCTCTTAATCAATACTATTGTGATTACATTAAGAAATGCATCAAATGTCAACAACATTCCAATCTCATCTCGCATCCCTAATCAAGATTTAGGTGGCTCAAGACCTTTTACCTTTCTCACAATGGGTACTTGACCTCATTGGCCTCATCAATTTGCATTATTCTCAATGCCATCATTATATCATCACCACTATCGATTATTTCACCAAATGGGTGGAATAAATTCCACTCGCATCAACCAAAGCTAATCAAATCATTAATTTTATCTATCAACACATCATTTTTCACTTCGGTGTCCCTCACAAAATCATCATGACAATGAAAATTCCTTCAAAAACAAATACCTCAAGAATCTTTATGACTCATTCAATATCAAGCTTAGCTTATTTTCTCCATATTATCCTCAAGCTAATGATTAGTCCAAAGCCACTAACAAAACTCTTTGTAGCATCCTTTCTAAGACTAATGGTAAATAAGGTTATATTTGGCATCTTTACATCCCCTTCTCCCTTTAGGCTTATCATACTAGCATCTACACATCAATGGGTGCTAATCCTTTCTCACTCATCTATGGAACTGAGGTTTTTCTCCCTCTTAAATTCAAAATACCATCCTTATGAATTTCTCTTCGTGACTTCATCTCTGGTGAAGATTATCAACAAGAGCATCTAACACAACTTGATTTGTTAGATGAATGATGCCTTCTTGATCTTGAGCACCATCATTTCTACAAAGAGCACATCAAATTTGCTTACAAAAAACATCTCAAGGAACACGACTTTAACATCGGTGACCTTTTCTTTGAGGAAAATCAAAATGTCACTACTATAGAAAGGAGACAATGTGAAAAGTTTTCTCCCAACTGGATTTGACCTAAAATTATCATGCATAAGTACAGGTTTGGGGTATATCATTTGGGTTCCCTTGATGGTAAACTGGAAACAAAACATCTTAATGCATTGCACTTGTGGCCTTTCTACTATTATCATACCTACCATTCTGAACAAATTCATTCCATTGGTCATCCATCCATCATTAGCCATTTCAATATTTTATTATAATGATCTAGAATTGTGTAGTCTACCGTCACTTTCCTATTTACAACCTTGAATATGGGCACCACAGCTCTGCTCATAACATATTCCTTATGGATAGGTTCTTCCTTCTTGGTGAGAACTCCATGATCATTACATCCATTACCCTCTTATTCACCTATTAGAACCATGTTAAGGGTTCACGAGTGTCACTTGTACATTCATTATCCCCTCCTAAGTGGTCTACCTAGCTATCCCCAAATCTTCCCCATAAAAAATTCAAAAGTAAAAAAATGATCCTCAAAGGATAGTTGTTCATAAAATCATAAAAAAGTTAAAAGTATAGACTGATCCCTCGAAGGAAAACTATCATGCATATATTATCCTTATAAGTCAAAAAAAAAAAAAAAACGCAAAATTCAAAAAAGCATAAAATCAAAAAGTAGACCACTCTCTCAAAGGATGACTACTCCCTTTATATCATTGCAGGTGAAGGCTTCCCGTATTAATCAAAATTCTATTTCAAAATCAAAAAACATTAAAATTTAAAAATAAAACATCTTAAGAAAGCTTCCCACATCGATCAACTTTCTCATTTATAGCAAACTTCCTACATTGATCAGTTTTCATCCCATTACCCAAAGTTGGGGCATATACCTAGGGACACCCACCTATGGAGAACCTATCTTCCCATGTACAAGTTACATCTAAACCCCTTATGTCATGTCGACATTAGGTCTATAAGTTCACCCTTCATACTTTCCCTTGTGACTCTTAAGATCACTAACTAGTAATGGTTATGTGTTAACACATGCTATTGGATGCAAGTGCATTTCCTTAAATGGTTCTAATATGGTTTGAAGCATCGCTTCCTTGTGCGCTCTTTGCTACTATTAGGTGTCATTTTTCTCATTTTGATTTCGTTTAATTAAAGTCATATTCTTTCTCTCACACCACGCATATCATCCCTATCTATTTTTATATCCATGACTATGTGTTTACTTTCTATAACATTATTTATGTCCATATCACCCATATTTGACCACATCTTTCATATTATCTATCCATAACATAAATTGTTTTTCCATCCATATCTACATCATCGTATGACACGTCATATTCATATCTATATTTTCACATACCGTCACATCTATACCTAATCTATATCAAAGCATGTACATATAAATCAAAACCCATAAATTCATCATTTTACATCATACATCATAACCAAAACCAAAATCATTATATATATCATCATCATCAAATCATGATCTACGTTAAAATTAGTCATCTATATCTAACATATAACATCACCAAAACTATAAATAATATCATAAACACACTAACACATCATGAGTCAAAATTAAAAATCATCATATGGGTAAGTGCATGGAAATGGGGGCCAAAAGGGGGTAAAAAGGGACACCTTTTTCCCGAAATTAGTAAAACCTAAACTTCATCTAATAATTACGCATGCATATGCTCAAAATTTGATAAAGTGATAAGAATGAGTATGGTAGATCCCAAAATATAGTTTCTAAACTACCAATTTTTTTGAAAATGGTGGATATTAAGAGGGTCAAATTTAGTGTGCAAACAAAGTATGTCTACTTTTGTGTCAAAAAGATAAGAACCTATAGTTTGTGTGCCCCCCATTTTTTGAGTTATATAATTTATTTTTAAAATCCCTTTAGTAGAAAGTTAGATAAAACAATGTACAAGGTCCTACTAATTTTTCATAATTTTTGGATGAATATATAAATTTTTATTAATTTTTAAAGTGCACACATCCCAAAAATGAAAAATTTGTGTGTACACCCCCGTAACTTTGAGAAAAAGTAATTTTTTTGTGTGTGTAGAATGGAGTTTCGAAGAGAGTTTTTTTGAAATTTTGTTGAAAAAATCATAAATTGTGTACAAAAATGTATGCATACATTTTGACAAGAAAAGAAGGCACTAGTAAAAGAAATTAAGGATGAAAGCCTTAAACTAATCAGATTTTAGAAAGAAGCATATCATCACCAAGATAAAACCGAGCTTGACATCATAGTATATTATTTTAGAATATTACATTATAACACATTTAATATCGGGGTGTACACGTGAGATTTTGATGTTTTCTTACAAAACACGAATCCATTCACAGATTGCACAGTCCAAGGCTTAGGGTGGGAGATCCAAGGAAAATCCAATCCTGTGGGTTGGGATTTTGAACCCACATAGGTTGGAACATGAGCGCATTATAAGGAACTAACGTTCCTATTTGTTATGTGGTATATGTGTTAATGGGAGGGATATATTTACTAAAATAAATGGTTTAAGTTTTTCTTTTATTAATATTTATACTTTATTATTTCTTATACTTTAAATTTATTTTAGTAAAAATAACAAAGTTAGGGTCACTTTTCACCTTATGGAACTAGTCTCACACTCCATCTCGTTATGGTTTAGAAGATAGTTTTTCATATTCTAACATGTTTAGTACATAGGTATTGTTGTCACCAAATCGGTGCACCCTCGAATGGCTTGGTAATGAATCACGACATTCGGCGTGATTGGGACACATGGGATAACCTCTCAAGTTGTGGGACTTGAACTTGAGGTTAACCTCCGGAGAACGCTGCGGCTTCCTCTTCCTAAACTAAACACAACTCTACTTCTAGTGCGAAAAAATGGCTAACTAGTCCTATGATAACATTTCATGGGATTAGGGACAAATATTATCAAGGAAATGAAACCTATACTAGAAGTGGTGATGCATCGAATTAAGGGATGTTTAACATCCTGGAAGGGTTAAAATGGGAGGTATGTTTACATCACCAACCACCTTCACCTATCGTGATTAGAAAGGGTATAAAATACCACAAATTGAGGTAAATGTTCCTCTCGTTAAACTCGAGTGTACATAAGGGTAGATAAAATTAGATACAACACAATTAATTTATCAAGAGTAAACCACACATGTAGATAACAACATTTATTTTTGCGAGTAGAGATAATATGATATAAAAATTAATGTAGAAGGAAAATGAAGTCTCCACAACTAGCATAAAATATAGCAAGTATTATTCCTTCACAAAGATGAAATAAACAACTCCGAAATAAAGGTAAGTTAATCACTATCACTAAGGAATTATAAATTCACAAAGTAAATGCTAATTAACATTCAACACAATAAATCATATTTTTAATAGCAAGGTGTAACTCTGAATATAATCAAAAGGTTTCTTGGAATCTTAGAATCACTCTTCCAAGCTTGAAGAGCAACTCTTCTCAAAATAATCTCCCAAAAATAATATATATCTAAATAATGGAAGCATTCCACTATTTATAAGTTCCTAGGCTAAGCCATTATAGTTGGGCCTTAACTAACATTTAACTAAAAATAGAAATGTCATTAATATTAAGGGAACATGATCCCATAAAAATAGCAAATTTGTTGAAAGGGTTTGACTCAGTCAACCCTATAACTTTGACCGATCCTAGAGCTTGAACCTATCCTTTCATGGCCACTCGCTTTGGCCTGATTCATCTACATCTCCTTTACCTGCAATTTTTTGTCGTCCTTCCTCCCATACAACCATTTGGTGTCTGTACTCGAAGAAACACTTGATAACCCCTTGAGTTTCTTCATCTCTCAGGCCCACATGCATAGTGATTCACTACATCTGTTGTCTCGATCTCTTTTGTGATCCTGGCTGGCAATCTTCGAAGTTTATTTGTAACTTTATTTAGTCTCCCTATGAAATTATGACATAAGACTAGTCAATCAATGGAGTCACTATTGAAATTCTTGGTGACCTCATCATCACGCTTCACCAAATCTTTGAAATTTTCCTTAATTTGATCCTCAGGAAGAGCATCGATATTTTCATTGAAGAATTTGCAATTGGCAATGTCAAAATCCTCTGAGATGTCATTCAAGGAATCTATAATCTCCACTCATTTCTCCTCCAATTTCTTAATCAGATCTTGTAATACTTGACACCAAAATTCCATGGCCTTTTGATATTTAAATAATTTAGAGCCATCATCGATCACCTCTTCCTGAAGAAGCAAGTCAAAATCTTCTTCAATAATGTCACTCCATGTTGCCAAAGTTAAATTTAAATTATTATTATCCTCAGAGAAGGATTCGTCCATCTTAGAAATGGTGGTTTTTGTAACCTGAAAATCATTATATATCTCAACTGCTTCCTTGATCAAAGGATTAGCTTCCTGCAGAATTCTCTCCATCCATCCACTCACTGATCTCCCTTTCTATCCTAGCTTCTCAAGCTCATGATAATAAATATCATTGATTGTAGATGAAATTATCATATCCGTAGTAGTTGAGATTTCAGTAGATGGAGTGGGTTGGGTTATTGTAGGCAATAGTGCAGTGAGCTGCTTGACCTTGGCCTTGAGCTCATCCTTGGTGGCCTTGTCTTTGTCATATTTCTCCAAAAGGGCCCCAAGAGTAGTGTGTACATCTTTCTTGGCTCCTTCATGAGTATCCTTCCCCAATGAGAATTTTGATATCTAGTAATCTGTTGTTGTGATTGTTTCTTTAGTTTTCCCTCAACGAGGGTGGCCACCTCTATCACATGCTCTCTAGATGAATTAACCATCAGACTTGATATGGTTCTCGGTCTCTTGGCCTGTCTCTTGGGCATAGACTCCAATATGCTAAGATCTATAACATCCCCTAGAGGAACCTTTTTCTTTTTCTTGGGAGTTTTTCTAAACAACCATTCTGGTATGGCTAGAGCTGACGAAGATGGAGTGGCAGATCCAATACCTGAAACATCGGTTAGAGCAAGATCACTAGAAATACCAACTGGTATTTGAGTAGAGGTAGCAATGATGGAAGGCGTGGATGTAAGGACAGCCATAGGAATTGACAAAACAATGCTAGGGGTTGTGATTGAAGAAAATGGAAGTGTTAAAGGAAGTGAAGAGGAAATGGGTGACCCAATATTTTCCCCAGCTGATAGAACTGGAAGTGATGAGAATACTTAGGCCATAAAAGGGGATGGGAAAGAAGAAATGATGGTGGAAGTGGAAAGAACTGATATTGGAAGTGATAATGGAGGAAGGAGAAGATGTGATGGATCCTAGATGACACTAGGAGAGTCACTGACTTCAACCACTTTTGTCACAAGCACTATAGGTGATGTAATCTTGGGAGCAACAGAGACTTGGAGAGAGATGAGCCACCAACAACAAATGAAATATTCTTTGGAATTGTAGGAGCCTTTTGAGTCGACCTCTTGCCCTTAGTGGGTGTTGGTTGGTTTATTGCTGGTATAGCCCCTGTATTTGTAGGTTGATTTTCCCCTTTGGGTGAGATTCCCAAGGTGGTCAACCAACTGAAAGTCCTCTTTAAAATGGGTCCCACCCTCTCCTTGGTATTACTGCATTCTTCCACATACCAATCAATCCATGGCAGCGGTTGATTGACAACATTATCGTTCTTGTATGATGAATCCAAAACCTCATCATTGTCTTGCATGTCCTTTGGCACATCAACCAAACCAAATTTTTGAACTTCATCAAGGGTTAATCTTTCATAATCTCTTTGTCACATGATGTATTCGTATTAACAATGAGTCCATATATCTTCCAATTGGGGTACATGAGCACTAGACCGACTTATCTCCCCAAACTTACCCCAATAATCAAAATTAGTTTGTGGATGAAATGTCCATAGGGTTACCTCAGCCATTTCTACATCAACATTTTTTTCCTTGTGAATATTTGGGCAAGAATACCTGCCAATTGAAATAGGGAAATACGTTCCCGATATGTGATGCTCATTTTGGATTCGATGATAATCCAATAACTACCAAACTAATTCCAATAGAATCTATTTATTAGTGTGACACCTCAGCAATTTACTTGCGGTGCCTATGTAACCCTAAATCTGGATGTAGGTGAATGTAGGAAACTAGAAGTAGATTGCTCCCCATTCTCATACTTCTTTGAAATCTTCATCGAAATCCTCCGATTATATAGTTCTTTGTCAAAATGATAGAGGATGACAGCGAAGAAAGCATCATTGACTCTTTGAAAATGCTTGCTTCCCTCATCCAGAGTGAGTTGGGGATAAAACTCATATATTTGGGAGGTCTGAACACCCCTTGTAATCAAACCTGCAAAATCTCCCATACTAAGTAGCCACATATACCAAGAAAGATGTCATGTAGAAGATCTTTGTTTCTGATAATCTACCCAATTAATAGTGAATGGTGGTACTAATATGTGCCCCCATTGGATAAACTCGTCATTCTTCTTTATAGTTGCGATGTACAAAAACATCCATTCTTGGAATTCCTTTGTAGAAGGAAGACCTAAAACTCTGCTTAACAACAAAATAAGATCATTGACCTCCTGAATAAAATCCAATTGATGCATAGTTTTGGGTAATTTGGTGAAATTCTTAGCCAGATAGGATTTCATCATAATCTTTGAGCATACTTCCTCTTTCTTATCCCAATGTTCCACTACTATTTTTGGTGAAATTGTGGCATAATCTTGAACATCGGAAGTTTAAGCAGATCCTTGAAGAAATCTAGGTCCAAACAGATTACCACCTTATCATCACTATCCTTGACTGACATGGAGTCTTCGTCAAAGTGGGCTACTGCAGCTAAAACAAATTTTGGGCAATGCATAGATGTAAGAAAACGGTAGCAAGTGCAAGCCCACTGTCGTACATGGCCTGCATCCATGGTTTCTTATTCGGAGCCTTTAATCTTTCCCAAAAATTGGGAAGATCAATTTGTCCTAGGTCAATGTCCCCCATACTTCCTAAGTCGGAGGACATGCAGGATTGGGGAACAACCCCCATAAATGATTATTTCATCTTCTCTTTTCCCTTTGAAGTGGAAGTGGACATCAAACCCTATGTTTCGGAAGCTGAAGTTGTAGAAATTCAAAAATCTAGAAGGAAACCTTCAAAATTCCGAATTGGAAAAGTTTCAAAGAAATCACCGAATCAAAATCTCTAAAAATTTTCTCCAAAGGAGTTTCCCAAAATGAAATCTCTAAACCCAAAAGTTCTGAAAAATAAATTTCGAAAACCAATTTTCCCGAAAATAAATTTTTTGAAAGAGTTTCCTGAAGCTAGAGGTTCCAAAACCCGAAATCAAAGAAACTCTGAAATTCTAAACTGAAAAAGTTCTGAAAGAAATTTCCAAAATTGAGATCTCCAAAGGAAAATTCTGAACAAATTTCCCACTTAATGAACTTCCAAAGGAATTCCTCAAGGAATTCTCTAAAAGAGTCTCTCCAAACAAGTCTAAGGAATTTGCAAAATGATGTTAAATCGCAAAAGCTGGAACACGAGAAACAAAAAGAAGTATGGGAGGCCTAAGAGGATCCTTTGAACAACTCTGAATACCTAAAGAAAATTCAAAAGAAAAACATGGTGAACCAAGGGAGTGATATCGAAAAAACACATAGGAAAACCAAAATGAGAAGAAAACAGAGGAAAAATACCTAAAACCAAAAGAATATAAACCAAAAACCATACCTTGAAAAAGATGTCACAAAGTATAAGAATGGAATGTCAGAGCAAATGTGTCAAGTAAAAATGATAATTAAAAAATCTGAGTTTAAATAGAAATCCCAATTTTAATGGTAAAAATTAATTGCATGCAAAATCTCTGAAGGTCCGAAACCCAAAAGCCTGAAATTCTGGATTTTAGACTTTGGGGATTGGGAGGTAAAAAGATGAATTGGTGATGGAAAAATCTAAAACCCAAAAATCTGAAAGTTTGAAAATTCAAGCTTTCGGACATTCAGACTTCAGAAAATTTCAAGTGAAAATCCTAAAAACGACTCAAAGAACTCCAAAAACCTGAAACACCCAAAAACCTAAAATTCAAGTTTTCAGACATTCGGACTTCAGAAGTCCGAGAGGGATTTAAACAAAAAGGGGCCAAAGTCTCAAACCCAAAAGCCCGAAAGTCTGAAAATTTAGACTTTTAGAGTTTTGGAATTTGGAAAATTTCAAGAGTAGTTCTGAATCTGAGCTAAAAAAACTCCGAAAGAGGAAAAAAATCCGAAGTCTGAAAATTGAAAAATTCAGATTTCAGCCTTAGAAAAATTTGTTGTGCGAGGAATTATTTAAAAAAATTTCGACACATAGTTTCCTTCTGGTAGGTTAAATGGTTAACATTTTTGTTGATTTCTAGGAAATATTTCTGCTAAGCTTTTTGACCAAGAGCATTAAGCAAAACATTGGGCAAAGGAGTCTAAAAACTAAAACCAATACGAAAAACATGCAAGTAAAAGGAAAGAAAAACAAAACAATATGAAGAGAACTTGGAGTAAAAGATAGAACATTTTACTTGGGTGGAACATCCTCAAAAGCAAGCCTTGATGTGTATCCCATTCACAGGAATGGGCAATTCTTCTCCATTGAGTCTAGATAGGCAAAATGAATTTACCTCTTTACAGCTTGTAATAACATAGGGTGCACTCCAGAGAGCATCAAACTTGACATGCCTTCCGGGTTTCACGTGATCTTCATCCCATTTTAGAACCAAATCCCCTTCCCTGAACAACCTATCATAGGATTTCCTGTCAAAGGATTTCTTAACTTGAGCCTGATGTTCTATCAACGTATTCATGGCAGTGTTTCAAATCTCCTCTAGCTCCATGAGTTTAGAAAAACTCACTTTGTTAAGGCCTCATCTTCCATAACTTCAAGCCGATAATCCAAGTCCAGAGTAGACATTTCCAAGGAAAGTGGAAGTTTTGTCTTCCTTTCATATACAAGCATGAAAGGAGAAACCCCGATGTCCTTTTTAGGTGTTATTCGATTAGCCCATAGGGAGGTCTTGAGCTATGTATGCCAGGTTCTTCTATTAGCCTCCATTGTACGCTTAATGATTCTTATAAGATTCTTGTTGTTGGATTTGGCCAACCCATTTACCTGTGGGTAATAATTAGATGAAGTCTTGAGGTAAAATTTGTTCTTGACGACCCATTCACTTATCTTCATCTCGAGGAAAGACATAGCATTGTCTGAGATAACAGTAAAAGGAACACCGAACCTTGTCATCAAACTTTCTAGAAAATCTAGAATAGCCTTTTCATTACTTTATTTTAGGGCTATTGCCTCTATCTAGTGAGTGAAATAATTTGTTGTAGTAAGGACCCATTTATGCCCCTCATTGGATGGAGGATTAATCATCCTGATGAAATCTAGTCCCCGCTGAACGAAGGGTCGATCCACCTGAACAGGGCATAATGGGAGAGTTGTCAACCTCTGTTTGCCTATAAAAAGAGCACACTCTTTACATTTCCTCACCCAGATATGAGATTATTTAAACAATTCTAGCTAGTAATAATCGGCTCGCATGATCTTAGTGGTGGTTGTTCATGCAGAGGAATGTCCTCCAGACAGGCCATTGTGAAATTCTTCTAATACCTTGTTCACCTATTCTGGCCTTGACGTAGTGTAGAAGAACACCATTTATTCAAAAGAGAACGTTATCTATCACGACATATGGAATAGACTGCAGACAAAAAATTTGTCTCTAGACTTTATCCATGTTTGGAGGATATATCCCCGAGAGAAGAAAATTCTGCATCTTAGTTGACTAATCAATCTGATCATTTCCTTCATCATCATGCAGAAGCATGACATCTTCCATATCTTTGGTCTCCATGTCCACGGCCAGTTGTTGACATAACCCTTTGCCCTTGACAAGCTTAGTGACCTTGATGTGTACATCATACTCCATTACTTTTGTAATCCACCCAAATGTATTTCTCATTCATCTCTTTATTCAACAAAAACTCTTTGATGCCAGGATGAGAAACCATTAAATGGATTTTGTTGTTAGACAACATATGCCTAAACTTCTTTAGGGCTTGAATGACTGCAAAGACCTATTTTTGATGAAGGAATATTTGAGTTTGTATTCCTTAAGAGACTGACTGAAAAAGGAAATGGGTTGCTCCATCAGTCATCGTTTTGCTAAGAATTCCTTAAATACTTTCCTGACCGTAGAGAATAAAATCCCTGTCAAACCAAGGATTCACCAGTGTAGGAGCTTGGGAGATATCTATCTTGATGGCTTTAAAGCTTTCTCTTCCCTCCTTTGTCCATGAAAATGGGATATTCTTATTAAGCATGGCCGTCAGTGGTTTTTCTAACATTGCAAAATGAGGAATAAATCTCTCGAACAAAATTTATAGTTCCTAAAAAACTCTAGAGACCCTTTTTTATGACTTGGGAGGGATAAGGACATAATTTACTAAATCCTAGTTGGGTCGATAGAAAACCATGATGCTAAAACAATATGTCCCAAAAAATTTCCTTCCTGCACTATGAAAATGCACTTTTTGGGTTCAGTGAGACACCAAATTCCCTACACCTTTGAAAAACTTTCCTGAGATGGGTGATATGATCCTCAGCATGTTTGGAGTAGACAGTGATGTCGTCAAGGTAAACCAAGATCATATCATTGATGAGTCCCTTAAATTCCATATCCATGGCTCTCTAAAAGGTGGCCCCCACATTAGATAATCCAAAAGGCATCTTGTTGTAAGCATATGTGCCCCATTTGGTGGTGAAAGTTGTCTTGAATTGATCAGATTCTTGAACTAGAATCTGATTGTATCCTAAATATCCATCAAGCAAGGAAAATATTTGAGCCCCTACCACTGTTTGGAGGATTTGTTCCATTGAGGGGAGAGGGTAGTGGTCCTTCAAAGAAGTGTGGTTCAGGTCCCTGAAATCTATGCACACTGATTTCACCGTTCTTTTTCCTTACGGATACCAAATTAGCTACCCACGAAGAATGCTTAATAGGAAAAATTATATAGGCCTCAATAAGCTTGGTTATCTCTTTCGCATCAATGGTTTGATTTTGGGATTAATTGGCCTCTATTTTTGATGAACTAGCTTGGAGTTTGGATCTAGTTCAATAGTATGTTGAGCTAAGCCGGGATCAAAACCACACAAGTCCTTGTAGCTCCATGTGAAAATATCATGGTATTCCTAACATAATCCAACGAAAGCCTCTTTCTCCTGAGTAGTGCATACCTTACCAATTTTTAGGACCTTTTCGCTTGCCACCTCAACCTCTTCAAAATATTCCTCTTTGACCACCATATTGGTGCTCTACTTGGCTTGATCATCTGAATTAAAAATGGATTCCAATGTAACCAGGCCTTTTGGCAACTTGTTTCCTTTCAGCTGTATAATTTGATCACCATAAGAGTTTTGGAGTTTATCCTGATGTTTGGCAGTGAATTCTACTTCTTGTTGTAGGAAGAGAACAATCTGTTGATCACTATCAAACACCTGCCAACTACTCACATTATCTCGGTACCGCAGGACAAACCACCATTTTAACTATCTGCTGCCCTTCTTTCATGATATCCGTTGGTACATTGTATTGAGAACCAATAGTAGCCATCTGTCAACATCTTGATTTTATTTCCTAGGGATTGCATGAATTCTGAAAGCTTCGAAATCTTCTATCAGATCCCAGACCCAATTTTTGTATGACCATAGTAGATTGTTTTTGATGCACTACGGGTTGTAACTTGGTGCACAACCAATTCACTATCACCAAAGACAGTCAAGGTGTGGATTCCTCTTCGTTGGGCCAACTGAATTCCTTGTATAAGAGCTTCATATTCAACAACATTATTAGTGCAACTAAATTATAACCGAAAGGAAGAGAAATATTTGTTTCCTTCTAGAGATACTAACATAACCCCTACACCAGATCCATTTTTACTTCATGATCCATCAAAGAACATCTACCACAGTCCATTTGTATCGCTTGATGCCTTAACCAACTGAGGTATGATGGCATCTTCTTCATGAATGCAATATGTACCTAATCCATTCTCTTCCAAGAACAACAAACCAGATTCTTCATTTGCCAATAAATCAGCATAGGGTCATATTGATGGTCTATACTCACTTCATCGAGAATTGTATCTAGAACCTCTTCGACGAGAGTAGTTGGCTCATGATCTACATCCTCATCTTCGTGATCACAAATGGCGTAATTACCATCTATGGGTTTGGATGTGTAAGGTTCCACGTGATTGTGATAGATTGGTTCTAGCCCTTATAGTTACCTTAGTCCCATATTGGGTCCTCAGGATCATATGCGACTAGTCTGATGACAAATAACCCCCATTTTTGCGGTGAAATCCCGTGATAAGTAGATGGCGAAGAGGGGAGGGAGATTAATGATAGATATGTCCTGTGTGAATGTCAAACTAGGACATGTGTGGATAGTAAGTTGAAGCCCCTTAATGACCCCCATAGTTTGGACTACAGTACCATCTAACTGAACAACCCCTTGAAATTGGAGTATATGGAATTTTTAGTACATCTGCGGCCTAATTAGGCATCATGGAACTACTGGCTCCTGAATCGATCATACAATTTTACACCAAATGGTTACCAATAATCAGGGAGATATAGAATGGTGGAGGCTTGTTGGTCTTAGCATGTATTTTTGTCTCGGGTTGGCATAAGCTGGTTGTCACTGCTACTTCTTGACCTGACGATCTGTTAGTAGTGCCAAATTTGTTCAAATCCTCTCGCAAAGCAAGTTCCTTTGAGAAGGAATCGAGAGTGCATCCCACATTGTGATGCTCAAATTGGTCTTCTTCATTTGTTCCACAATGTTAAATGAAATCACTCCCACTTTGCTAATGCCTCTTGGGGCATTGGGGTCTTCCTTTGGATAATGCTTATTGGGTATTGTGATACTCAAAGTCCCATCTTTCTTTGTAGTTTAATCAATGGATATTTTTATTTTTATCATCTGGTATTTGTGTTGGGGCTTGAGAAGTGGATGCCTAATTAGTATTGGAAGACCGTGAATCTATTTCCCTTTTCTTGGAACATGTGTTAGATGCTATGGTGGAGGAATTAGTATTCAAACCACAAAAGTCCTCTTCTTTCCAATTTAGTAATGTGGTTTCATCAGGAGCTTGGTCTTGACTTTCGGAAGTGGATGGTCCAACAGATGATTTAGGTGGAGTGGTTATGCTTTGAACCATGAGGGCTTGACTCAAAACTCCATTTGGGAAGAGATTCTGATTATGGGGCTAAGAACAAGGGTAGCACCATTCATAGTCTTGGATGAGGTTGTTCTAGACCGAGACTATAGCTTGGGAAGAACTGGCAGCAAAAGGGTTCTAAAAATTCAAAGGTTTTACATTCGCAGCTTGGCTTGTGGCCTGATTTTGTGACTAACCATTTCCATGGAATGGAGGATGGTTCGTTTGATATTGGGGTTGAAAGGGGTGAGCATATCTGGGACTGCTTTCCTCTTCATTGCTACAATTTCATTCCCGAAAGTTTGTAACAGTGACTTTACCTCAGCCAAATCATTTGAGGGATTGGATGCATGTGTAGCTATTGGAATAGAAGCTTTTGGAACTAGGGAAATGACTGGTTGTTGGCCTGTAAGCTCTGCAAAAATAGGAATGGGAGGTCTAGGGAAATTTTACTTTCTTAAATCAATAAATTTTTAGCTCGTATGATATCTTCATAAGTATCAAAGATAACGGTTCCTCCTCCATGGATTGAATCATGATGGTGAAATCACTATTTAATGCCCATAAGTAATATAGAAATGCACTTTCTGGGGATGGCCTTACAAGTTTGGGATCCATTTCCAAGTCTTGTCAAAGTGGAGGTTGAAATCACTCATATACTCTTGAGGAGACCGCTTGATAGTATGAAATTGTTCTACAAGTGAGAGATTATCACTTTTGTCTTCAAACTAGCTTACACAACTTCATGCCTAAATCATTCCAAGTGGTAACAGATCCAATAGCTAAACTCCGAACCATTGAAGTGCTCTACCTTTGAATGAAGTAGCAAGGATTCAAACTACCATGTTATCTTCTGTGATATTGTGTACCACGCAAATGCTAGCTACATCTAGTATGTGCTCCCGAGGTGAAACATTAGTCTCCCTAGTGTAAAATGGTAAAAATTTTAAGGCAACTGTCGGTATGGCATCTCTTTGTGCTAACGAAAAGGACTGCTGGCATTAAAAGGAGGAAAATTATTGGCCTCCATGACATTCAAAATCTGGTTGTGTCTTGGTGAGGAAAAATGTCCTTCAGGAGGAGTTGAATGCCCTCTACAAGGTAAAGCAGTGGCTGATGATACTGAAAGGTTTCTTCCCATTCTTCTTAGGGGAGACAAAGAAAGCTTTGTATGATTATAATTGTCTTGCCTTGAAGAAGCTCTTGTGAAAATTATTCTCATAAGTTGATGTATTGAAATTTTAAATCCAGAGAGATGGAGTCGCTAGGTACCTTATGTCAATGGAATGATAAGATAAGTACCAACTCGTCCCACCGAGCATGCCAAAACTTGTCACCAATCGGTGCACCCCCAAATGGCCTCGGGAATGAATCAAAAATTTGGTGTGATTGGGACACATGGGATCACCTCTCAAGTGTGGGACTTGAACTTGAGGTGAACCTCTGGGAAGGCCGGCTTCCTCTTCCTAAACTAAACACAACTCTACTACTAGTGCTAACATTTCATGGGATTAGGGAAAGATATTTGCAAGGAAATGAAACCTATACTAGAAGTGGTGATGCACCGAATTAAGGGATGTTTAACATCTGAAAGGGTTAATGTGGGAGGTATGCTTACATCACGGAACACCTTCACCTATTGCAATTAGAAAGGGTATAAAATACCACAAACCGAGGCAAACGTTCCTCTATTAAACTCGAGTGTACATAAGGGTAGATCAAATTAGATATAATACACTTAATTTATCAAAAGTAAACCACACATGCAGATAACAACATCTATTTCGTGAGTAGAGATAGTATGATATAAAAATTAATGTAGAAGGAAAACGAAGTCTCCACAACTAGCATAAAATATAGCAGTATTATTCCTTCATAGCATGAAATAGACAACCTAAAATAAAGGTAAGTTAACCACTATCACTAAGGAATTATAAATTCACAAAGTAAATGTTAATTAACATTCAACACGATAAATCAAATTTTTAATAGCAAGGTGTAACTCTGAATATAATCAAAAGGTTTCTTGTAATCTTAGAATCACTCTTCCAAGCTTGAAGAGAAACCCTTCTCAAAATAATCTCTCGAAAATAATGTATATCATCTACATCTCCTTTACTCGCAATTTTCTAATGTCCTTCCTCCCATACATCCATTCGGTGTCTGTACTCAAAGAAACGCTTGATAACACCCTGAGTTTCTTCATCTCTAGGCCCACATTCATAGTGATTCACTACGTATGTTGTCTCGATCTCTTTTGTGATAATGGCTGGCAATCTTCGAAGTTTATTTATGGCTTTCTTTAGTCTCCCTATGAAATTCTGACATAAGACCAGTCGGTCAATGGAGTCACTATTGAAATTCTTGGTGACCTCATCATCATGCTTCACCAAATCTTTGAAATTTTCCTTAATCTGATCCTCAGGAAGAGCATCGATATTTTCATTGAAGAATTTGCAATTAGCATTGTCAAACTCCTCTAAGATGTCATTCAGGGCATCTGTAATCTCCACTCATTTCTCCTCCAATTTCTTAATTAGATCTTGTAATACTTGACATCGAATTCCATGGCCTTTTGATATTCAAATAATTTAGAGGCATCATCGATCACCTCTTCCTAAAGAAGCAAGTCAGAATCCTCTTCTCTAATGTCACTCCATGTTGCCAAAGTTAAATTTAAATTATTATTATCCTCAAAGAAGGATTCATCCATCTTGGAAATGATGGGTTTTGTGTAGACACCTATAATTATGCCCAAGCAATTTAAATACTTAAATTGCGCTAATTATCCCCTTTCTCGCAAATCAACGACATATCGTCAAAAGCACTCATTTTCCCTCATATCATCATTAATTAATTACACTAAGCTAATTAATTAAGTTTCCTATCCAACAAATACCCTAATTAATGACCTTCTATTAATAAATCACCCCTTCTACCTAGACTAATTAATTATTATTAATTAATTAGCTTTCCCTTCCATTTAACCAATAAATCAATATTTAATTGATTTAATCCCCTTTTAATAGCCTAAATCATACTAATATTCCTCTAATTATCTTCTATAAGCTTACATCTACCTATTAGTTAATCACCTTTGATTAATTAAAACACCCCCCAACTCCCATGACTTGCTAAACATGTATTAAACTCTTCTAAAGTAAGGTTACCTTTAATAAAGCAACCTTATCCATTCCTAATCATGTTTTACCTTTATCCCACATTCATGAGAATGTGTTGAATCCTTTATCCTTTGGGCTATATAAAGAGCCCTCCACCTACCTTTTTACTTACACCTAAACTCCTAAGAGAGCAAATGCAAAGCATATAGCAAAGAGACTAAGAGCTTGCACCTTGCCCTTTTGAGAGTTCATCATCTTGAAGAGTTAAGCCTCTTTCTTAAAGTTCTTGGGTCATATGGGAGGTGTCAAAAGGGTCTTGTAGCCCAACTTTGATTAGGCCCCATTCCTAGGTTCTTGGAACATTAAGGAAAACTATTTTGATAGCCATGGAGCTTACTTAGGTCCATTCATTTATTTGTTGTTAGAGAATAGAGGAGTTTAGATATTTAGCATTGTTAGTTTCAAAGTTTGTATTTATGAATGCTAGCATCTAACCCTTGTTTAATTCTTATCATGATGGTGTTTATGCTTTGTTTTAGCTAAATTGTAGAACTATTTTAGGTGGTAGTTCATGCTTCATTTGATTTAGCATTAAGCAAAGTATACATGCACACATTTGGAAACCTACATATCATTATATATCTCAACTACTTCCTTGATTGTAGTCATTTTTACACCCACCAAGAAAAAGGGAACCTCATGCGCACCGGCCTATCACCCAGCAGGGCGTTGGGCGCTCACTTGAGGCACGCGAGAGGGAGCTGAGTCTCTCTTTTATGTGAGTCTAGTGGAAGGCATAGTTCATGATTCTGACTTAGTGATTTAATAGACATGAAGAAGCTATAGAGCTCAGGATGGCTTCTACACTCCTTCAGTCATAATAGAAACAAAGTGCGCAGTAGAAATAACAGAACCAAGAAGTTGTAAATCCACAAATATACTTAACCATTCAAGTAAGGTCCATGATTATACAAGATCAAAAGCAGAGTAAAAACATGCAGATAGTATAGAAAGAGATCTTAATGTAAACATGATGGTAACCTTATCATATTCATTCATATTCTTGCTACAAAGTATCACAGAGAGGTAGACCATAGTCATGCACCATATCTAGATCCATACATGTATTCTCACAAAATAAAATTTACATTCCCCATTTTCCCATTACATCCTTACTGGAATCCTTTACCCATTTTCATCCCATAGTTCTTGTAGTAATTCTGCAGAGCTCCACTACCTTACTTCCCTCTTTGCTCTTTGCCAAGGGCGCACGTATAAATAGGCATTTGAGCTCTAACAAACTCCTCTCCAGCCTCAGATCTGGCCCTAAGTGTCAAGGTGTGGTCACCCCGAGCGCATGCCTCTCCATGTCATGATTGTATTTTTGGATCTTCCTATCGCAAGGTATATTCCTTCTAGAACACCCTGTCGCCAGGCTAGAACCTTATCCAAACAGAACACGTTCTTCATGTGTCCTACCCAAAAGGCCAAAAATGGCTAAGTCTTGAATTGTTCTTCGCACGCGCACTCCTCCTAGGTTCTCCAAGAAGCCTTTTGAATACTACCTTGCGTGCCTTCACTTGCACACTTCCTCCGGCCACGTGTGCCTATGCGCCCTTAAGATTTGGAAGCTATAATAGGGGCCCAACATTACCCCACACTTCACTTGTTCTCCACCCTTGGGAACCTTCTCAAAGAATGCAGTACAAAAATAATGCAAGGCCTTTCCTTGGAAAAGAATGGGGGGAAAGAATAAAGAAATGGGGAGAGAAAGAATAGGGAAAATTTCCTAAAGAAGAAGAAGGGGAAAATTTTGTTGTAGGTCGGCCTCCAGTGTACTCCAAGCGCTGACTTCCTCCTGCGCTTTAGTGCAGATGTCACCAACCAAGGTGCTCACCTCATCAAAGGTTAACCCTTCCCCTTGTGTGGTAATGGTTTCCACCACAGTCTCCAGTTCTTTAGCGTGATCTTCCAGGGCATCCATCTTCCTTGTGATGACCTTGTAGAGCTCTTTTAGCTGGGTTTTGATTGAGACTCACCGGTTCTCAATGGCTTCAGATTTCTTTTCCACTTCAGCTATGATCCTTTCTCACTTGGCTCTATTTCCCTTATTCTTTTCTCTGAATTCCTTCACTCATCCTTGTCGCTGGCAAGTAGTATGCTTGTCACTTTTTCTTGATCTGCGCAGTGGTCGTAGGCGACCCCCGTGGTTTGTGTAGCTATTCTTATATCGGCAAGAACCTTGTTGTATTCAGCCATGAGCACGATGACCTTCAACTTGTCTTCCTTCTCCAAGCATGTAGCTACCTCCTCTACCAACTCCAATGCCAAAGGCTTCCTTTCCATGGTGAGGATCTCGAGTCAAGTCCTCTAGGCATTCTAGGGAGGATCTATACTTTTACGTAGGAGGGCTAAGGTCCGGGTGCTTTGTGATAATTTCTTGGGAGATGAGTTCCACCTTCTTGGAAACTTCACACACTTTAGCCTTCTCTTCTTGAAGCTCCTCTGCGCTTAAGCACCGAATAATTTCTCAAGGCTAAGATCCTCTGTCAACTTCACTACTTCCTCCTTCTTCTTTCTTTTTCAACAGTCCTCTCGAGACTCTAACCCTGTCATTCCTACCAAAGAGCCTAGCCTTGATTTCCATGGAGACTTTTTTGAGCGTGTTACACACTTGCTCATCCGATATTTATTACGTGTTTATAATGGGGTTATCCCCCTTTCCTTCGGACAGCTTTAATACCACTCCTTGGTTAATTTTGAACTCAAGATCATCGAGGTGGGAGTCGAATGCCCATGATAGCATCTTCCTCATTCGCAGGTATCCACCCTCACGGTTAAAGGATTCCATGGCGGTGAGCTCCTTGGTGGGCACGATACTTTGGAAATGCATGCACAAAACTTTGTTAGGGTCATCAATGTAACCCATCATTGTTCTTCCCCCTTCCATGCATTTATTTCCCATGTGCATGCCCTTGGGAATAGTTATCGAGAGAGTTGGGCCTTTTGTGCTACTTCCACTCTTCTCCCTTTGTTCTTTCTTGAACTTGCCGAGAATGAGCTCTGCACTTTGCGCTCCAACTCCTCATTGACCAAGGCATCAATTATCTTCTCTACCTCCCTTGTTACCTTTTCATTCACCTCCTCTTGAGTGAGCTTGGGCATATCTGGCTCCTTGGTACTAGCCCCTTCACTCCTCTCTTCACTCCACGCACCTTCCTCCCTTTGGGTGCCCTTCCTCCTTACAAAGATGAAGGAATCATTTGTATCCTCTGCTTCCTCTCCCTCCAAGTCATGGACATCAATTGGCTCTTGATCCACCTCTAACTCTTCCCCTTCAACATCATCCTTTTCACCTCTATAGGTATTTGGGTCATCTGTGTCTTCAGACCCTTGTTCCTCCGTTCCTTGTTCTTCTTCCCTTGTAGAAAATTTTGGAGTCGGGGATGCTTTGTCTTTTCTTCATCTGAGGGTTCTTCAGGGGATGGTGGATTCGCAGCTCGGGGTCTTCTCCCTGACCACCGTTCTCCTCCTCTTCCGGACGTAGGTACTCGGCCCTACAATATCTACGTTCTACCTTTCCACCACTCTTTGTTCTTCCTCTTCTTCTTATTTCTCCTTGCGCTTTGGTGTTGGCTTCTTCCTTCCCATGGGGTCATCTAGGATGGATATTTCATTTTCTATGTACGCGCCCTTCTCAAACTTCGGCCTTATGCGCAGGTAGATTCTAGCAGAAGAAGCATGCTCGAGCAATTGGTAAGGTCAATGGCCTTACGATGTGCACGTCCTGCGACACATACCTTTCAACGTACATGCGCTTCCCCAGGTAGAGACCAGCTTCTTTCTCATTTCTCTATGTTCACTATCAAGGGTGGATAGGTCGAGTTTCAATTTCTTCGACTCCTTATATCTGTTTACCCCCGCTGGAAAAATTGGGTAGTAAATGAGAAGGGGAGTTTACACCAAGGACTCCAACTATCATCCACCAAGATGAATCTGCCAATGTAGAAGTGTTGGTATACCACAAACTCAACTTCTCCTTTAGTCATCGTGGGGAGTTGTTTAGGAATTTTCCATTCAGCCCCGAATGCGTTCCTTAGGCACGTGTACCTTTTTTCTAAGTGTGCCTTGTGCACCCCTGTCATTGACTCACAAGTATACTTCGGAACCTATCTCGTGGGAGAAGGGTCTTCATCAGTGGTACTCCCATATGAACTTATCCGATGCATCCAAAGACTCCCGATCTCTAAGAACACAATGGTCAACAGGATGTTTCCAAACAAGATCTTTCCTCCATTCTCTAGCCTTCCATGACCTTTCGTAGACATTCAACCAATGCTTACTCACCGGGTCCACCTCTCTTGTCCATTCAGCTTGGAAATGAGGTGTGCAGCCATTTTCATCACCGGATCACTGATATCCGCGACATCATAGTACCTTGATCCCTTCTTATAATCCTAGGATGTAATGGTTTCTTTAATTGCCTCCTCATCTTGGAGGTCATCTATGATCGTGTCCCCTTTACAGCTTAGGCCTGTAAAGTGTGAAATTAATTGAGGAGTTATGCACATTTTGTGCCCTCCAAAATAGAAGAAATCTTTGTGTACATGCGTCATTAACCATTGGTACAAGCACTCAGGATTTCCGAAGTAGGGTAACTCGTAAATCTGAGAAGCCCTTCCTTCTCCATTTTCACCTTGACTACATCGTTGTAGATCAACATCCCGTCAAGTGTTCATTTGTTTGTGGGGCGCACCAGCTCCAGCACCATTTCCTTCGTGATTATACTCAACCGATGATTGTAATCGATCACGGTCATCTGTCGATGTGGGACTCCCACTTTTACCCTAGCAAAACCCCATTCGGGTATTGCATCTCTGAGTACCATTCCTCATTGGTATCCAAGGGGATTTATTCTTCTTTCTTCTTTCCTTTTCCCTTACCCTTTCCCTTCTTGGATTGTACTTGTAGGCTTATCAATTGGTTTTTTGCCATCATTTTACCCTTTGCTTTCATTCCCTAGTTACTTTCAAGTTGTCTGAGAGTTTTCTTCGCGTGCCCCGTGCCCTAGAGCACAAACCCTAATCTCTGATTTTCCTCCTCCAATCACGGTGCTCTTTCACAATGTTCCTCACACTCATGAATCACTTCTACTCTGGTTTATAGATATAACGGACCAATTACACATGAGTTTTTGAGATTTCCTTTGCACGAGTTAGCTCTTGAAACCCTAGGTCTTGAAAGAAAATTGTTCTCCTTGTTTTTGTAAAGTAAAATAATGAACTTCCCATCTTTGTATTTATAGTTCTTCCCACTTTTACACATTAAAGGCTAGGCTACCTACCACTGTACGAAAATATTTAATGTGGCATTTTTTAAACAAACCCGACTTCAGCACTTTTCCTTACGCGCCCAATCCTTGCGCGAAAATTTTTTCACCCGCACCCAATCCTTGCGTGAAAAATTTTCCAACCTTCTGGCACGTAGACAATCCATCTTGATAGAAGACTCTTGCATGCATATTACCAGTGCCAAAGGCACCTCTTCCATCCTTATGATTCTTGCTTTCACCTACCTCATGTTTTTGTGCTTTCTCCTTTGTATGTGGATTTCCAATGTAACCTTATTTTGCCACCCATCTACCTTCTTTTCTCCTAATGCATCTTTTCAACAGGGCCAATTCGAATGGTCTGCCAACCCAATCCTCCTGCAGAATAACTTCATGCCTCTTTTTATCACCTCACCCCACACTAAATCGATGCACAGTCCTCTGCGCATTCATAAGTCAAAAAGTAATAAGGTTACCGGCACCCAAGGTGTAAAACAAGACAACAACGTGAAAGGGAAAAACAAGAAAGGAAAAGCATAAAAGGAAATGCTAAACTAATTGGTAGAACTACCTTATTTACAAACACCAAGAAGCATTATTTATAGTAGGGCTTCAGCCTACTCCCATTGAAGTGTCCAGGTAATTTTGTTCCATCCAACACTTGTAACTGGCATGCGCCCGAATCAAGGATGTATGAAATTACATAAGGACCCAACCAATGCACCTTCAACTTTCCAGGATGGCATAGAAATTTTGAATCATATAGCAATACCATCTGGCCAACCTCAAACTGTTTCTTCTTAATGTGGCGGTCATGCCATGCCTTTTGCTTAGCTTTTTCAGTTGTTTGGCTCCATCTTGTTAGTGAGTGCCTTTCATCCAACTTTATCAACTCATCTATTCTCTCTTCTAGCGCTTGCTCATCATCCAACCCTCCTATATGCGCTATACGCAAAGATGGTAACATGAATTCTACTGGAAAAAATACTTCCGTGCTAAACACCAGTTGAAATGGTGTGGCCTTATTCAACCTTTTATACGTTGTTCATATGCCCAAAGAATCTGCGATACTTTGTCATCCCAATCCTGCCTACCCACATCACATATCTTAGTCAATGTGTGACTAAGGATTTTGTTAAATGTCTCTCTAGTCCCATTTGCCTGAGGGTGATAAGGGGTAGTCTTGTGATGGGCTACCATGAATTCCCGCCAATGTAATCCTAATTGTTTCATTTAAGAAGTGAGTTCCCCTATCACTTATTAAACTTAATGGGCACCCATACCTGCTGATAATGTTCTGCCACAAAATCTAGTAGCCGTGGTTGTGGTACAATCCTTCATGGGTGTGGCCTCTACCCACCTTGTTAGATAATTAGTATAGGTAATAATATACCACAAGTTAGTCCTTCGCACACCGGTGAGATTTGTCAAACAAAATCTTTTTCCCACTTTTCAAAAGGTTATGCGCTGGTGATGGGGCGCAAGGGCATCTCGTCCCTTTTCCCAAGTTTTCCAAGGCACTGGTAGTGGTCACAAGCCTTGTAAAACTCAATTCAATCTGTTGAATCGTCTCCCACTAGAGTCCAATGAATAGGATCTTGTGCACGGTTGCGTTCCTTCATAGTGTCATATGGATATCCCACTATGGGATTATTCTATTATAGCTACACGCTCATGTTCTAATACACACCAGAGACAAAACCTCATTGTGGCCCATTTTATACAAATCCCCATTGATCAACATGAAGGGTGTGGCGTGTATGGCTAACCTTTTCCTTTCCAGAGAATTCATCCCTTTGGGTGCCACACCTTCCTTGAGAAAAATGAAAATGTCTTCTAATTCTGAGGGCGCATGCCACAACTTGAATAGTTGTGCATTCGGCATGGTTTCCTCGATACTTTACGCATCCTCTCCCGAATCAATCCTTGATAAATGATCTAGCCCACAATTGTTCTTTCCCAGTTTTACCACCACTTTGAACTCAAATTCTTGAAATAAAAGTACCCAATGACATATGCACCCTTGCAACACTACTTTGTTTACTAGATACTTCAAGGCCATATGGTCAGTGTAGAATATGAAGGGAGTTGCCAGTAGATATTTTCTAAATTTGTGGAGCGCATAGATCATTGATAATTCCTCATGCTCAATTGTTGTATAATTTTGTTCTATTTGTGTCAACTTCCTACTTGCAAAACATAAGGGATGATCAACAATCCCCTCTCCTGGTTGAGCAAGAATGGCTCCCATTGTTGTACCAGAGGCATCCACGTGGACATGGAAAGGTTTATCCCAGGATGGGAATCGTAGAATAGGTGCAGTGATAAGCCTTTCTTTTAGAGTGTCAAATGCCATCTGCTGCGCCTCTCCCTACCGAAAGGTATTCTTGTGTCTGAGCAATATTTCTAAAGGCGTGGTGATCTTGGCATATCCTGTAATGAACTTTATGTAGTACCTAGTGTGTCCAAGAAATCCACGCACGGCACTTTGGCTGGTAGGCTCCCCTAACCCCACAATAACTACAACTTTCGCGGGATCCACTAGTAAGCCCTCTTCACATATGATATGCCCCAATAACATTCCAAAAGGAGTTGCAAAGATACATTTCTAGATGTTGAGGGAGATCCTCAACTGGCAAAATCTCTCAAACATCAACCTTAAGTTGTCACAATGGTCCCTGAATAATCCATACATTGTCTAATCATCCAAATATACCTTAAGGAACTTGTGGATGAAGTCCTTAAATGCTTGTACCACTATGCGCAAAATACAATGGGTTCATTCTTCAACCCAAAGGGCATGACCGTGTATGCAAAGCTTCCCCACTCGGTGGCGAAATTTTTCTTTTCTTGGTCTTCCTTAGCAATCCTTACTTGGTGATATCCCGAGAATCCATCCGTAAAGGAATAGACCTCGTGTCCAAAAACTCCTTCCAAAATCTCTTCAGTAAAGGGGTGGGAAAAGAATCTATGATGTAAATAGTGTTTAATTATCTCGTAATCCACACATATCCTAATCCACCCATCCTTCTTTATGATAATCACCATTGGAATTATCCATTCTGATTCCTCCACATCTTCAATGATACCAAATGTTATCATCTTGTCTAGTTCTTCTTTAACCCTTATGTGCATGTTGGGATTCATTTTGTAAGGCCTCTTCCTGATCGGGCGCGCACCATCTTTCAACTTTATCCTCATTTCCCCCAATGAATGGTGGACGCCTTTCAACTCATGGTATCCGCGCGGGAATAAATCCTCAAATTCACACAAGAGATCGATGATCTTTGATACTTCCTTGTCCGACTAGTAGTCCCCAATGATAGCTTCCTTGGGCTCCTCTTTCGAGCCGATGTTAACTTTCTTGGTTTTGAGTGGTTCATGATACACACATGCACATGCATCCGCACTATCAACTACTTCACGTGCTCTAACCAAATGGTCGACATTCAGGCTCTCCATCTCCTCTCCATCAACAACATATACCATCTTTCCTTTCTCCTTTTTAGCACACGCATGCTCGAATTGTATGTCTTCTAGTTCCTCCTCTTCGAACCGTGCTTCTAAGCTAGGTCCACCAAGTAAGTTTACTAATCTATCTTCCGCCATGGCACAACCCCAAGGTGAGGCACTTGATATAGTCTCGTAACACCTCATCAACTATTTGCTTGGTACTTCAAGATGCTCGAATGTGTGAATCAAGTCAGCTACTAATTCCCGAGGAAGTGCGGGAAGTTGATGGACAAATATAAGGTCATCTCGTGGATGCCATATTGCAAAAAATAGTGAAATCTCAACTTGTAGAGATTATTAGCTATATGCGCACTCAAAATTAGAAAAAATTATATAGATAAGAATCATAGCATTCGAATCTAGTTTCTAAAATACTAATTTTTTTTAAAAACAAGTTTAGCTATATTAAACACTTAAAATTATATGACTTAGTTTTTTTTTTAAACTTATAAGATTGTAGTCCGTTTGCCCGCATTTTGGATGACCAAATCTTGTTATTTTTTTTTCCTTTGGTGAAACGTTAGATGTAGTTGTCTATCTTGGGATGGATTTTATTTTGTATTTTTTTGAGCAATATTTTTTTAATGATTTTTTCCGTGAAAGTGGTCTGAAAATATTTAGAAAACGGAGCGCTTTCCATTTGCCCGCCATAACTATATCAAAAAATATTGAAATCAAATATATATATTTTTAACGTGTATAGAATTTGTCCATGCTTGGGATGGTATAAGTTTTATCACATTTTGATAAGCGAAACAAAAGTTACAGTCTTAAACGTAGACATGAACATTCATGAGAAAAAATGTCTTAAAGACCTATTGTTAGTAAAAATTATAAAATGATATTTATCTTATTCTATTCACTTTAAAATCAATATTTCTACGAAGCTAACAGTCTCCCCTATGCGATGGCACCATTTTTGTGAAAAAAATTCAATTTTTTAGCATGGTTCAAGTCTTTGGAAGAGCAGATTTGAGGTTTTTTGACCTTTTACACTTCATAATGACCTTCCATAGCTTTGGTTGGGGAAAACAAAGATTTCCCGAGGCTTAGGTTTGACAGATAGATCCGCGATCGTGATTTTTTAAACACAAACAACGAGCGCGCTTTATAAACTGCAATTGCAGTTTATAAAGCATGCTCGTGGATCATAAATCATATTTACACACATCCCAATGTCTAAATTACCATGTGATTTTTACTCTCTGACCTTACCGTATGAATTACTACAAAATTCTATCTTTTTCTACATGTTTTTCTTATCACCGGAAGTAAAACATCATGGGAGACAAGAAATGAAGTCAAAAAGGAAGTCATTAAGTAAAAAACACCAAACAAATTAGAGGCCAACAAAATTCAAAATGTTAAGCGAATGCGGAAACTTTGTGAATCAAGAAGAGGTTCATCTTCAACCCCAACTATTGTAAGCAATGAAGAACTAGGTAATGTTTCTACTGTCAATGTTGAAGTTGAATTAAATACTCATGATGAAGATGTTTTTACTGTCAATGTTGAAGAAGAATTAAATACTCATGATGTAGCAAATGTTGAAATTGAAGGAGACAATGAAAATGTGAATAAGGAAATTCATGTTGAAACTGTAGACAGGCAAAATTTGACAAAAACACCTCCTAGGATTTTATGTAAGAAACCTAATTTTTTTATTGAAATTGATGAAAACATTTTGAAACCAATGTCTGACAAACTTTCTGAACGAAAAATTAGAAGAAAAGCCATTGAAATTTGGGATAATCATTTTGAAATTTTAAATGATTCCCAAAGATGTCAGTTGTTGGTTAGTTTGATGAAATTGATTAAAATGAGACCTACATTAAACACCTTAGGATTGAAAACATCTAATATACATGGTCAAACCTCTACAATTGTTGAAAACCTTCATGATGCATATCACATTATTTGTCTCAAGCGACGCACTACGCATAGTAATATTGTGCGTCGTGTACTTGTTACTAGTGTTGTAAGTGAATCAAAAAAACAACGCTTTGATTATGTAAATAAGTCGAATGTTGCAAGTTAATCGAAAACCTCTAATGAAAGCAATTGAAAGACGTAATATCCTTCAATCACTCAATAATGTCAATTTTTGGGCATTTTTCGCTAGAACACCGTGTAAGGACAAAAATATATCTGATGTTATAAGAGAAAATTTTATTAAATTTTGGCATGATAACACTAGAGTTTCACCTAATACAAGAGATGTTATAAAATGGAGAGTTAGTTCTACTAATCGTGAACCACATCCAAAGCATTTCTTATATATGACTCAAACTCAATTTTTTCGTAAGTTTGAACAAGAGAATCTGGAAATTAAAATTAGTCAACATTTTTTTGAAATGTTGAAACCATTCTATGTGAAAATCAACCACGCTCACACCACTTATTGTTGTAGGCAACATGTTGAATTTACGATGCATTATGCTAAATTTTTATGTATTCGTTCTAATTTTCATTCTAAAACTATGTTATCGGAATGTGGTGTTCAAGTTCCACCAATATCTTCCAGGGATTTCATTCCTACTATATTTTGTGAAAAAGAAGTTGGACAATTTTTTATAGTCAGGATTGTTTAGATGGAAGTTGTAGTACATGTGGTGGATTACCTAAATTAGAAAGTTACATCCATGAGAAAATTGAAGGTATAATAGGACATAATTTAGTTGAGTTTGATAAATATAAATCATTTACATACCAGTTGAAAGATGGAAAAGAGTCTAAACGGTGTGAGCTAGTTACAGAATAAATGCCTGTTTTCTAATTTTTGAGAAAATTTAAGGATGAAATTGTTTATGAGTATGCTAGGCATACACATAGAGCTCAATGGTTGGATGAACAGTTCAAGCTATGAAAAGACATATTTCCTATTGGTACTATTGTTTTAGTGGTCGATTTTGTAGAGAATTACACATTACAACCACAAATGGAGGTTCAATCGCAATATTACAACTCAATAAAATTTGTCATTTTTGTGTATATAGCATTTCTACATTCTTCCGACAAAGATGAGAATGATCAAAAAATTTTAAGAGAATACCACTTTTATATCGTTGATGATCATACTCATACTACTGAATTTGTGCAAGGGTGTTTCCAGCTTATTTTGTGGAAACTCATCCGATAGGGACATCCACTTCAAACAACATTATATATGGTCAGATAATTACACGTCTCAGTTTAAGAATACACGAATGTTTTATTAGATAAGAAGAATGCACATCAAGATGGGTGTGCAACATATTTGGAGTTTCATTGAGGTTGGACATGGAAAAGGAGAGCATGACAGTGCAGGGGCATGTGTGAAAAGAGATCTTGCAAGAGAAGAGTTGAAGTACAAAGATGGTGCTAAAATAAAAGATGCAAAGAGCATAGTGGAATGGTGTATTGACAACATAGCCCGAGGTTCTCAAGAAAATTCCACAGTTTCGTAGATATTTTTGGTTGATAGAGGAACAACAAATTGCTAACTACGAGGATTGTATGACACTCACTAGGTCCAATGATATGCACTCATTTTGTAGCTCAAACGCTACTTCGTGGGCCGTATGGACAAGAAAGTTGACATGTTTTTGTGCATCTTGTATCGAATTTTTCACTGCTGAGTGTGATTCACAAGAATGGGTGGATGGATGGATTTGTAGGCCTCTAACTCCACTTCCTAGTTATCAACCTCCACAAGCATTACGACTTGTTTTTACAGATGAAGTTGCAACATCCAAGGACTTTGACGAAATTTTGATTTTGGTGCGATAAGGTATTTATGGTTATTTATTTAATTTTTGTATTGAGTTATGTCCATTGAAATTTTAATATGTAATTTAAATTTGAGTTGTTCAACCTTTGTTTTTTTAGGACATGTGTTTGAAGTAATTATGATAGAAGACAATGAAGAAGGAACAGACTATTTCTTATGTTGTTACATCGAGGAAAGAAAGAAGTTGACTTCTCTTATTATAGATGGTGAAGATATTGAGTATCCTACGGTCAGTCAGTGGTAGTTATTGAACTTGACTTCACGGTATCCATTAAAAACTCCTCTGTTTGGGTGTTTGAAGACTTTGAGACACACAAGAAAATACTCTTATATTCGCATCTAGTTCTAGCGACAAATATTCAGCTATATAGATATCGAGGAAGGCCTAATAACAAGATTCTTTGGAAGGTTCGAGAGTCAGATCATCATGAAGCAATCTTGTCTGCTATTCAGAGTAGATCCGATCTTGATGGTTCATTGGAATGAATTTACAATGCTCATGTCTGGTATATATAATTTCTTATATATATATATATATATATATATATATATTTGTTAGTTTAAAGATCTAGATTTAAGTTTGAATATATTTTATTTTAAATTTGTGTATTTTGTATATATAGATAGTATATGGTTTTGATTTGAAACTTAAATTTCTTTGACTAACACTTTTATGTTTAGGTTAGTGGTGCCAGAAAAGCTTCCACCTTCATGTGGTTGGCACTATTAGTAGAGAATTTTAAATTCTTGAAGCTAAGAGAAGCTTTCATTGTTTGAAAAAGTTGTAAATTTTGAAAATGTTGTAAATTTTGAAAAAGTTGTAAATTTTGAAAATTTTGAAAAAGTTGTAAATTTTGAAAAAGTTGTAAATTTTGACAAAGTTGTAAATTTTGAAAATGTTGTAAATTTTGAAAATGTTGTAAATTTTGAAAAAGTTGTAAATTTTGAAAATTTTGAAAATGTTGTAAATTTTGAAAAAGTTGTAAATTTTGAAAAAGTTGTAAATTTTGAAAATGTTGTAAATTTTGAAAATGTTGTAAATTTTGAAAAAGTTGTAAATTTTGAAAACGACTCCTCCCCAAGTGTTTACAAGACCATACCTATGCATGTGCACCGATCTGGGAAGGAAAAATCTAAGAGAGGATATTGTAGAGGGTCCCTACATCGAGGTGTCGATCAGACGAGACGTCTCTAGGTGCCACAGAGTCCGAGTAGTCACCCGTCAAAGTTGAACGATATTTTGGTCTCAGGGCTCTTAAGGGACTACGCCCGAACAAAGTAGCCCGAAGCAACGACCTTGTCATGCATCAAAACACCACCTCCTATAGCATTTACCTAGCCACCCGCACATGTCTGTCACATAGCTTGGTTTGGTGCCACGACCCATCATTTATAAAATATAGCGTTTGACAACCTTACACTAGGCTCAAACTGCACTATTTCATGCATTTACAAATAATAGGGCAGCGAGAGCACCGATATGAGAAGGAAAAAACTAAGAGATGATATTGTAGAGGGTTCTTACATCGAGGTTTCGGATCGGATGAGGCATCTCTAGGTGCCACAGAGTCCGAGTAGTCACCTATTAAAGTTGAACGATATTTTGGTCTCATGGCTCTTAAGAGGCCTACGCCCAAACAAAGTAGCCTCAGAAGCAATGACCTTGTCACGCACATCAAACACCACCTCCTCTAGATTTCACCTAGCCACTCGGACATGTCGACATAGTCGGTTTGGTGCCATGACCCACCGTTTGCAAAATATAGCGTTTGACAACCTTACACTGGCTCAAACTGCACTATTTCGCACATTTACAAACAATAAGGCAGTGAGAGCACCGATATGAGAAGGAAAAAACTGAGAGAGGATTTTGTAGAGGGTCTCTACACTTCTTTTTGGGTCGAGACGAGGCATCTCTAGGTGCCACAAAGTCTGAGTAGTCACCCGTCGAAGTTGAATGATATTTTGGTCTCAGGACTCTTAAGGGACTACGCCCGAATGAAGTAGCCTAGAAGAAACGACCTTGTCGCACACCAAAACACCACCTCCTCTAGTGTTCACCTGGCCACCCAAACATGTCAACGTAGTCAATTCGGTGCAATAACCCACCGTTTGCAAAATGTAGTGTTTGATAACCTTACACTGGCTCAAACTACACTATTTCATGCGTTTGCAAACAATAGGGCAGCGAGAGCACCGATATGAGAAGGAAAAAACCGAGAGAGGCTTTTGTAGAGGGTCCATACGCTAAGGTTTTGGATCAGATGAGGCATCTCTAGGTGCCACAGCAGTCCAGTAGTCACTATACAATGGAAAAGTGACATGCGAGCATGGGAATCTACAAGTGACTCTTCCTCGCACTCGACCTCCCAAGGTCGTGCCGAGATAGTTGGTGGGGATGAAATACACATGGGATACAGATAAGCTAGTTAGGTAATCTTATGTCTTCAACACACAATAGCGGTATCTATGAATCTAAGGCAAAGAAGGCCCTCCTAACCTAAACCGGTGTGATAGATCATTTGGCAAGGATAGCTGCTCGAAGGCTCCAATCAATATCGAGCTCTGTCATGATCCGATCTATGGGTTATGGAATACATGGAAGATAACCTGTGGGTGATTTGTATATGTCTCCCGATAAGGTCATGAAAATGGAATGGCTAAATATGTAGTGGATCCTTTGGTGCCTTATGGACAATTCTCTGGTCTAGTCCAAATCTTTAGCTTGGTTAGCTGCTATGTTTAATAATGATAGTTGTGTGATAATGTCTGGTGGGAGTGGAGAGGATCTAAACACTAATGTTTGCAAACTAGTGTCAATGTTGGATTGATTTGTAGGCCCGTTGGGTTGTGGGACCTTTGGATCACAACCGTAAGTTCGTGGTTGTTGTGGACCTCCTATGGTCATGTGAAGAATCAATTCCTAATTCCGAGTATCTAGTAGTCATATGCCTTTTCAGCCTCTACGTTTAGAACTAGAAGTTGCACGATTTTCTTGGAGTACCTAACAGGTGTTCTGGCAACTTGGATACGTAAGCTAGTGTCTATATCAACGAGGAGGTCTCTTGCATCTGGCTATGGGACTAGTGGATCACAACCAAATTTTTCTCTCCTTCAGGTCCTTCTACAGTCATACGGATATCTATCAAGGTAATCTATAATTTTCCGATTTGACCAGAACATGTGTGCTTTGTCATCTTTTATGTTTAATCCCCTTAACTGTGAGCTGATTTCTTGTAGGTCTGTTGTTGTTCGGAAGACCTAAATTCTGAGATTTTGGTCTATGTCAGTTATTGCTGCAACAATATTTGGTTGAGGCACGATTGGCTCAAAAACATATTCCCTGGCTCCCTAGGTCCCGTGATTGTCATACAAGATCAATATAAGCCTAACTGAAATGAAATGAACTAACCATGCGAGATATATCTACAACCTATATATATTCCTCTATTTTTGTATTTTTGATAATATTTTGAATGGAATTGAAAGAGCAACTAATCTAATATATTCAGAAAATGAAAACTAATCTAATAACAAAATTAAAACAAACAAGGTAGCCTGGTGTAGCTACTTACATGTGCAGTTGTGAGTTTTATCCTAAATAACTAGATAGCTGATTAACTTAAATGAAAGATTCTCAATCCTACCTCAGAAGTGAGGAATGAATCATAGTTTCTCAGAAACTATCAATCCCCACAACTTCCCCGGCAATATAGAGAATGGAATTTAACTGCAAATGAAATATTTCACTACTTTATTTGATATGTTCTAACTAGAACTTTAATAGATAAGACACGAATTTGAAGAACGAGTGGCAAATCTAGTAGTGTATGAATTTGTCCCCTCGGAATGATCTCCTCTTTCCTTCATGCTCACGTGAATCCAGTAAGACCGTGTATATGCTAAAGATCAACAAAAGAAGGTATTTGAACAATGGCTGCTTTGGATATAGACCGAATACACTTGTGAGTAGGAGAGGGATAGCGCAAGTGAGGAGAGCTTGGTGTATGTAATTCCTAGTGGGATTTATTACAGGCCATACAACACAAACGTATTAAGAGATTCTAGAATCTACCTTCAATGAAGAACACAACCTGCAACTCTAATGAATTCAATCTATAACTGAGACTACTCTGCTCTAGACTAATTTGTATGGACAGTAATGAACAAGATTGAAGTAAGAAGATCAAATGGCTTCTAATAACAAAGGAAAAACTAGCATGGATGCCAAACATAAAAACAAAATGAATTCTAAACAAGAAATTGACAAACTAAACAATGGAAATGAGAAGTTGAGGGGCAGTTTTGGGGGCCATTTGCTTGAAAACAAGTTGGCTATTTATAGATTTCACATTCACCCAAAGGTAACTCCCATTAGAACTCTTTTACCATTAAACAATGAAGAAACACTATTCCAAGGGACATAAAACATTAATACAAGCCAAGGCGGTGGAGAAAAGTAGGTAAAATTTGAAAATTCACGTAAGTCGTGATCGGAAGAATGTGCTAGAAAATGTGTGAAGGACCGCCACCCTAAGCACGGGGTCCCCGATCAAGGCAGCGGTTACAGGACCACAACCCTACCAGGGCGGCGGTTTTGTCACTAAAGGTCAAAACGCTTAGAAAAGGAAGGCAGAGGAATAGAACAAAGCACAAGGAACAAGGATAAAGCATTTGGGATGCTAACACATACTTCGTGAGCTTCTCTAGATCCGAACATCTTGTGAGGTGACCTGTATCATCATTGGGGCATGTGTAACATTGTTTCGGTGGTACAATACCCTACAATTTTGGGTACGTACGGTCACCCGTCGAAGTTGAATGATATTTTGGTCTCAAGGCTCTTAAGGGACTACACCCGAACGAAGTAGCCCGGAAGCAACAACCTTGTCACGCACCAAAACACCACCTCCTCTAGTGTTCACCTGGCCACCCGGATGTGTCAGCGTAGTCGGTTTGGTGCCACAACCCACCATTTGCAAAATATAGCATTTGACAACCTTACATTGGCTCAAACTGCACTATTTTACGCGTTTGCAAACAATAGGGCAGCAAGAGCACCGATATGAGAAGGAAAAAATGAGAGAGGATTTTATAAAGGGTTCCTACGCCAAGGTGTTGGATCAAATGAGGCATCTCTATGTGCCACGGAGTTCGAGTAGTCACTGTCGAAGTTGAACGATATTTTGGTCTCAGGGCTCTTAAGGGACTATGCCCGAACGAAGTATCCTGGAAGCAAGGACCTTGTCACACACCAAAACACCACCTTATATAGCATTCACCTAGCCACCCAGATGTGTCGGCGTAATCAGTTTGGTGCCACAACCCACCATTTGCAAAATATAGCATTTGAAAACCTTACACTGGCTCCAACTACACTATTTCGCGTGTTTACAAACAATAGGGCAGCGAGAGCACCAAAATGAGAAGAAAAAAACCGAGAGAGGATTTTTTAGATGGTCCCTACACCAAAGTTTTATATTAGATGAGGCATCTCTAGGTGTCACGGAGTCTGAGTAGTCACCCATCGAAGTTGAATGATATTTTGGTCTCAAGGCTCTTAAGGGACTACGCCCGAACAAAGTATCCTGGAAGCAACGACCTTATCGCGCACCAAAACACCACCTTATCTAGCATTCACCTAGCCACCCGGATGTGTCGGCGTAGTCGGTTTGGTGCCACGACCCACCGTTTGCAAAATATAGCATTTGACAACCTTACACTGACTCCAACTACACTATTGCGCGTTTGCAAATAATAGGGCATCGAGAGCACCGAAATGAGAAGGAAAAAACCGAGAGAGGATTTTGTAGAGGGTCCCTATGCTGAGGTGTCAGATTAGACAAGGAATCTCTAAGTGCCACGGAGTCCGAGTAGTCACCCGTCGAAGTTGAACGATATTTTGGTCTCAGGGCTCTTAAGGGACTACGCCCGAACGAAGTAGCCGTAAGCAACAACCTTGTCGCACACCAAAACACCACCTCCTCTATCATTCGCCTAGCCACCAACACATGTTGGCATAGTCGATTCAAGTGCCACGATGTCTTGAGGCATAACTTCCCACTCCTCACCTCCATTCATTTCCTAGGACTCAAAACATTCAATGTCACTTGTTTACCTTCCATCGCTCTCTGTTCTCTTTGGACTTGCCTCTATCCTCTCTTAGGTGCTTCATCATTGTCCTTTCTTTTCTCTCTTGAGCTATGTTGTTGTGGTGATATCTCTCCATCCTCTACTTCCCTAGCTATGTGTTTACATGCTCATTATTTTGCATTGTAATAGGATTCTTCATCACATATCACTACATAGAATTAGGAGTATAAGTAAATCATCAAACAATTAAGGAACACATGTGTGAGGACCTTTTATTCATAAGTTCCATCATTGATTGCATGAGATTAATCATCTCTACCTCAAATTGAAGCAATGTCTCCCATCTGAAACTTCAACCCCCAGTCCATCAACCAAGATCAAGCATTCATACTGCAAAGAAGTACATGTGACCATTGGGTGAGCATGATCCTTGAAAAAGGGAATGATCTATTTCTGAGATTATTTCTTTTTTAGATTGTTCTTGGTCATATTTTTGAAAATCAATAGGAATAAAGTTGAGATCAAGAAAGAGAAATTCCATTGGGAAAATAATCTCCCATTTGTGAGTGAGATGAATAATTTTGATTCTCATTCCTTGGTGAGCTCAAGTGTGTTTTTGTTGGTGTGTGTAGTTTCCACATCATTAGGTGAGTCATATCACTTAGGTGAGATTGTAGGTCCATGTGTCATTTAGGGTTCATTATGAGATTCACTTACGTGTCAGTGCGTCATTGGGAGTTACACTTCTATTTTGGGAATGTAACTCCCCTCTCTCAAGTTGTCATGATTGCAACACCATCATTACTCAAGCACCTCCTATATGTACACCTCATTTGATCTATGTGATAGAGGAGAGTTTTATGGTTTAAACAGGTTCTACTCGTGTTTCAAATCTTTACATGCACATTTGGTTGATGCTCGCTCCTCCCGATATCTCTTCATGCTACCGTTCACACGTCTATTGATGTGCACGTCATCCCTCGTGATCCTCACTTGTGGGTTTTAAACCCTCTTTCGTTTTCATCGACTCAAATAACTTGTATGACATTTTGTCCCATACCATCACCTAGAGGTTTGATGCTCTAAAAGAAGCCATTTCTGATTTTGAATCCCATGAGGAGAATGTATCAAAAATTTTGGAATATCTTGGCACAAGAATGCATGAGCTTGGTACTCCTCTCAGGGAGAATAATTCCACATGAAGAATCTTTAGGATTCAAATTTTAAGAATTGGTTCAAGAAAATATTTGTGACCCTTTCCTTCAATAGTCAATACTTTAGAAGCCCTTGTAGAGATCATAGGTTATATCTCTAGAATCCTATGAAGAGTTAAATGAAAAATATTTTAGTCAATGTGGAAATATCAATGCCATTCTTGAGAATTGACTCAACACATTGGAGCATGTGAACATCTTGGAAGATGAGAAAGTTTCATTTGTAGTTTCCAGATTCAACAAGATGGTCTATGGAAAAGCCTCATCATTCAAGATCTTCCGTGGAGGAAGACATGAGTTGATTCTTCATTAGAGGAGGATTCTTCATGTGATGGGTGGAACCTAAGAATACTAATAAGGGCTTACTATCAAATTTTTACCCTTTTCAACTTGGGACATCAGAATGCACCACCACATGAAATCTCTCCCTTTCATCACTTAAGGCTTGTAACATTCTCACTAGGTATGATTCCTCAGCACCCCAACTTGATTATGTTGCCCCCTCTCATGAATACTTAACCCCTTCACACATTATCACCCCTTTAAGTCCCTTTGTCACTTAAGGCTTGTAACCCTACCCTGTCATGCCATGTAACCCGAGTTAATCCAGAATGGTCAAGGATGAGTTAGAAGGTGAGTTAGTTAGGTTAATGTTAAGAAGTGAGTATAAACATACACTTAGCCATTTTTTAATCCCTTTTTAATATTTCATTTTCCTTCATTTCTGCTAGTATTTAGTTATGCTACTAAATTTTCAAGAAACCTTATTGCAAAAATCACATTTTTGCTCATATCTCCTTCATTTTTGCTCCATTTCCCCTGCAATTTTTCCTGTAACTTCTACTCATGAACTCCTTGAAGATGATATAAAAATATTTTCCATTGGTACCCTAATTTTTTATAGCATCCCATTTAAAATTTTAGAGAAAAAACTTGCCTTTTTAGATCCTTGCAATTCTGGAGATCGAAAACACTTGAAATTTGAAGCAGGAAACCATATGAAAATACCTAATCTAATGAAAAAATTCATCTCAATCCAAATACAAGAAGACATGATTAAATATTTATTATTAAATTGGCATATGAGCCTTACTAAAAATAATAAGTTTTGATAACAAAGAAAAAAATTGAATAGTTCACCTAGCATGGTTTTGCTTAATGGAATAGGTTTGCTTAACAATTGTACCATGTAGTGCTCTGGGACATGGTTTTTTAATTTTAAATCAAACATACATATCTAGAACTAATTTAAATGGTTATGAAAACATACATAGAAGGATATCATACATGCAATGAAATCAAATCAAACATATAGTTCAAATTTATCGTTATGAAAACCAACACACGTGGATATTTAAGAATCAAACAAAGTGTGCTCCGGGCACGCACGTCTCTGAAAATATATGTAAGTTCATAATGTATGTACATCTCAAACTAAGTGTGTCATAATGTATATAGGACCACATGCGGTCGCAAAAGGCTATATATATACAATGGACTATATGAAGAAACATGTTCACTAGGACTAGATGGCCCATATATATATATATATATATATATATATATATACACATCCAGAAGACTATGAATCTACTCATGAAACATCTTCCCTCTCTTCGCCCTACTAGAAGTAGCACATCCACGACTTGGGGATGTAGTGGAGGGAGATGCCATTACGGATTTCATCCGTGTGGTCCTAGGTGTCTCTAAGCATGCTTGCAACCTAACCTGCACATTCATAAACAACTTTTTAACACCCAAAATTTTAAAATACATTCAAAATTTAGAAACTTGTACAATTTAGTTAAAATGCATGTGAAATCTTACCGCAATGTCATGATCCCTATCAATTTGTTGTTGACGCATCATAGGGACAACAATAGACTCACGAGGGTAAGCTACATACAAATAATTAATTTTCAAATTAAATATTTCACATACATACAAAATTTGATATTGTAGATTTAAGTAATAAGAAATAATGAACCTCCAAAATTTAACAAATTTGAAAAATTGTACCTCAGTTAGTGGATCTGCAGATGCTATGGTAGTATCTATAGTAGCCTCCACAGTTTGCATATATGGAGGAGTCTCTCTAGCAGTCATAAGCTATACAAAAAACATGTACAAATCAATATTAAAATCTACATGACTGTGCACCACATAACAGAGGTCCAAAGCATGTAATCCACGTGAACTTCCACAATTAGAAACAAAGTGTAAAGAGATTTACTAACCTGCGTAAAACTCATGTGAGGTGTGCCAGTAGCCTCAGTTCCCAGAGCAAATGATGACCCGTTAGGATCTTGTGTATAAAAGACAAACATATTAATATGTACAACATACACGTGAAACATTATAATAATAATCTAGTGCAATCAAATGAAATTAAAACGCAAGTTTGTACAACTTGAAACTTACGTTTGAAACACGCCACCATTCAGAGTAGCTAGCATGTCGATGCCAAATGTTTCCTTCACTGGCTCTTGCTATTTAAAATAAAATAAAAATTAGTTTTTTACATGTATGTACATGACGTACAATCAAATACATATATATTAAAATCTCAAACATGTGAATTAAACTATTGTATATATATATATATATATATTTATATTTATTTGAAATTTACCTGTGAAAGACCAATATTAGTGGCACCAGTTCCAAAAACATTCCTCAGCATCTCATCTATAGAAAAGAAATCATGTGAACCAACAAATGATGTCTCGCCCATAGTGCATACGGCACCACATGATCCACAGTGGTGTGGTGCACTAGAACTAGTGCCTCCACCAACATCACCAGATGTAATCTGGTCACTATGTTGGGTCAGAGTGTCAGTGAGCTCCCTCAATGCATGTAATGTATCAATATCCACAACCTTCTTCACTATAGGAGGGATAACTGAAGGCAGTGGGGTTTTGGGGCATGGGGGATCCTAGGTTGACCTATGCATGCACCAGGTCTACTCAGTGCAGAGCCACCTCCTCGACCAAAAAAGTCAAAAAAGTCAAAATAATTTGGACCTCATTGAGCACAAACTCGCAATATAATTTCTTCAAAAAATAAAGAGGAACCTCATTGTTGTTGCATGGTGGATAATCAAAAACCATCCACCATCGGTCCCAAAAATTGTTTTTGATTCGGTCATCATGGCACCAATGGATTAGGAACCGTTTGCAAGTAACTGGGGGGGCATTGGTTCTAGGGTTGGTAAATAATGCACAAATGAGGTCTTTTCCAATTTTTTTGTCTTTTACGGCCGCATGGGATAGTTTATCCGCATACCACCGCCTACAGTCACCTCTAAAGGTATTCCATCTATGTATTTGGTTGGTGGCGAGTTGACTTCGCCAATCAATGTTTGCAATGTATTGGCTAAAGTCATGCGGGATGGATTTGTGGCATGATTTTGTCTTATAGTCTGAATAAGGTTCTCAATGACAATTTTATTTTCTCATATTCTTCCAATGATATTATCTTGTGTTCTTGTTGGCTCAGTGGGGACAGAAGGAGCCATAGGAGGCGGATCTATGTTTGGAGGAGGGTTTTGAGGAATGTTTGGAGGGTTTTGAGGAATGTTCGGTGGGTTTTGAGGAATGTTTTGATGGTTTGCACGATTTCGAGCTTGTTGATCAACTGATAAAACAAGAAAATTATATACATAAACAAACATTTCAAAAAACCTATGAAAATGAAAAAAATAACCTAAAATAATAAAAAAATGATTAAAATCGGGGCTTACCTCCTCGTCTTAGCGGCATGGTTGAATCTATCACAATCCAGAAGTCCGATGAGAAATTTTGAGGTGGTATTCAAAGCTCGAGTGAAAAATGTCTAGGAGAAATCACGGTTTGAAATGAAAAATGGGGAAAATAAGGACTCGCGGGACTGTTAATTTTTGTCTCAGAGTTCCACGATCGCGGTTTATAACCGCGCTCGTGGTTCTAAACCGCAATCACGGTTTTAGGTTCGGTAATTGCCGAACCTAAAATTTAGGAACCGCGATCATGGTTCCTGAATTTTGGGTTTTATGTCCACGAAATTGTCCACCAACTTCATGCACTTACCCTCCTTCCAACTTCCTATTTGACGGTGTGTTTGAGAATGAATGTACCAAGTGCGCGCACATCCTTGTAGCACTGAATATAGCTTGTGCACCCAAAGGGAGGGTGCTAAAGCTTTGCACCCTCTCCCTAGACTCTCTCACATGCCTGGATGTGGGAAGAGGCGGGTCCATTGCCATTGTAATCCTTGATAGCGGTGGGTATGTTGCTTTTCAAGAATCGGATAGTGAGCGCAATTCTAACTTCGCGCCACTCCAATAAGTTTTCACTATGCACGGCCCACCACCTTGCTGTTGTGCCTATCAAAACATAACCTAGCATACTTCGTCACTCGTCCTCCCTCCATTGAGCTTCCATTTCCCTCAAAAAGACCTCAGGGTATGCATCCCCAGAATACTTGGTTATTGCCTTTCCTCCTAGGTGCCGAACTATACGCACCATTGTTACCTTGGTTACTGATCCTTTCAGATGTCACCCAATCAATTCATAAGTCCCATGTGCCCAATTATCATAGGCTATACTGGTAGTATCACTAATAGATTGAGCATCATCAAACTGGATGACTCCTTCTGTAGGGTGGATGGTCTCTGGATCTCTTATGGAGCACACATATATTCTATCCAGGACCTCCTCTCTAAGGGGTTCAGTATAGGGGTGGACTTCCCATCAACCAGATGGTATAACTATCCTTTCTTCCTTATTTTCAAAGCTTATGTACCCCTTGTTAAATCGAAGGTCTGCATTATTCTTATAACACCACAGGCACCCAAGTAGAGCTAGGCAATTATCTTCCTCGCAAGCGCCAAGACTTCAAAATCCCCAGTGAACCTAGTCCCCTAAATGGTAATGGTCGAATCCTTCAAGACACCTATGGGCATTGTCTTTGTCTTATTTTCCATATACAACACATTTGAAGATGGTTGTAATGCAGGTCTTCCCATTTGATGCCGAGGGAATTCGAGTGAGAACATTAACCTCCACGCCTATGTCAATGAGGATGTTGCTAAGCAACCATCCATCCACTACTGTGTTCAAGGTAATATCTTTATCATAATCAAGGCTTTGTGAGGTGGGAGTTTTACATGCAGGATATACCTTTCGTGTTCTCCCTAGCTCACGGCACCTTTTCTCTCAACCATGCCCCTAGTAGGGGAATAATATTCTCCTACCTCAATAGTTTACACACCTCCTTAACCTCATCCAAGTCATCCCTTGGTGCTTCTATTGGTCTCCTTTGCTCATCTTTTCTAGTCTACTCTTTTAAGCATTGGATCTCCCCTTGTAAGCTTCGAATTATGTCCATGGTTTCTTAGTAGACTTCTTTCTGGTGAGCCGGGTTTGGATACTTCCCATGTACTACTTCTTCTCTCGAAACCAGAGGTCTCTGCCTAGGCACTTCCTTACGCACGTAGATTTCACCCTTGTTGTTACCATAACAGGCTCTAGTTTTGATTCACGTATTACTTGCACGGGAAGCCATTGTGTGCATTAGCCTTCTTAATACTCACCATGGCAGTGCCCTTATCCTTTTGGTACTACTGACTCATATGTTCGTATAACTCTGGGCACTCTTCATACTTATGTTTTTTTCCACACCAGGAGCATTGTAGAAGATCTGGACATTTGCGCTTATAATGGTCTATGGCTCCACAATTAAAGCATGTTCCACACGGGAACTCATTTCTTCCTCTGCAATTACCATGACCACAAAATCCTCCATGAAACCCTCTTCCACGTGCATCTCCATCTCTCGCGCTCTTCATACCGACGTTCATCTCCTTTGGAACTACTGGTAATGCCAGTCTGGCACACACCAAGATCAATTGCCTCATGAATTTGTTCAATCAATCTACAATCCTTAGTGTCATGTGTGGTTAAGCTACATATCTTGCAATAAAAAGATACATTTTTGCCGATCATGCACTGTACCAGGGGGCACCTACTTGCATCATGGTCCTCATGACATATTTCGTAGTTTACTGCTATGGCACGTACTGCCTTCCAAGTACATACCCCACCATTATCCTTTGTGTGCCCTTCTACATTATAATCCGTGCACCACATCCCTCTGTGAATCTTTGGGCTGTTGTGGATAATTTCTCCAATTTCTTAGCCATGACAGCAATTTGAGCTTCCAGAAATGGGCTAACACTAGTGTCAACACTACCAACTACCTCAACGCATAAAGCAGCTTCCAACGCTTCGTGTAGGTCCGTGAATGTTTTATGAGATAAAGCCCTCCTAAAGGGTGTGATCAACCCTCCAACAAACCAATGAGCATGTTGTGAAGGGTTGATATCATAAGACAGTTTAGACAGAAGAATTTTAAAATGCGCATCATATTCCCACATGCTCTCTGCCATGCCCCCGCTAGATTTCTTTGAGAGAGTTGATGCTCTTCCTCGTTCAAACTCATGTATGTGGAATTCCACTAGGAATGCATTTCTCAATGTGATATAATCCACAACAATCTAATGAGGGTCATAATTTCTATACCAACTATGCACGTGTCCTTGCAAGGTCGTCACAAATTGACTGGCCTTTCAATCCTGGGTCGTGATTCCCTTCGCGCGCCATAGCAGCTCGCACTTATGCATATGCTCCGCAAAATCTTCTATCCCACTATAATCTGGTAAGTGTAGAGACATATCGAAAAAGACTCATGGAGGTGGCTAAGGCCCTTGTCCTCCTGATCCAGTCCCTTGGTTTCCTCTGGTGTTTCCTCCTCCACCGGATCCACTAGATCCTGAGCCACCAGCTCCACCAATTCCACCTCCAAATCCTCCTATGTTAGGTCTGAGGCCTTTGTTTGTCGTGCCAAATGATCCTGTTGTCCCACCGAATTACGTGCCGACGCTTTTGAACTAGCACCACTCCCAGTCATATTTCCTCCACCACTTCCTAGCGTGGTTCCAAAACCAACTATGTATGTGCCTTGCCCAAACATTCCACCAAATACTTTGGAATGGTGTGTGAAGCCATAAAAAGTCCCACAGTGCGAAGTTGTACCTCCTAGGTGCTTTGACCGGTTGCTTTTACTGCTATCAAATGGATCAACCGTACTTCTACCTCATTCAAATAAACCAAGTGCCAAGGTTCAGTCACTAAGTGGGGTCAGATGTGCACCAACGACTCTTCTTTCTCTAGGCGATGGACTCTCATCAGAAGCCACAAGGTTTTCTCTCCCGCGCTTACCAAGATGGGGTACCACAAACTATTCAGATTCCACATCCTCCACGTGAACCTCAACTCCTTTCCACCATGTCTAGCTCCATAACCCACTTATAATCCCGCACTGTCTATCGATCTCTTTTTCACGTGCTTTTTTATACTTGAGCCATCTTTCCTCCCTTTCCTATTTAGTCGTCAGATCAACCATCTTTCCTTAACCTGGCTTCCTCGCCTAGTGCTCAGGGTGGTTTAGCCGACCATAGGAAATGCCTCTAAACCCATGGTTATCATCAAGATTTTGATTGCAAGGGAATGGCACGCAGAAATGATTCCCTAGGCTCTCGCAAGAACTCAAACTCGGTAATTTTGGACATGAATATGTGGAAATGACATATTCCAAAGTGTAGCTAGTCAATACTCCCTTCCACCAATGATCTATAGAACAGGTCCACGTTAGATCAGCATCTTGCAAGTTCTGATATGTTTCTTGGGTCTAAGGGTGTGACTTATAATACCACCCCAATCTAGATGTATAAGCCGAGAGCCATTCAAATAACTCTACTAGGAAATAGCAGAAGAAGATTTCGTACAACTCATGATAAAGAGTGTCCTCCACCCATCTTCGTGTGTTAAACCCAGGTCCAGTATTGAATCTCTGGGTGAATTCATCCTCCATGCTTTTAAACCAATCTTCAACACCTTCAAGTGTTAAGTGCTCCATCATCACTTTTTGCACAGATCATGATGTATGCCATGTTCCACTACAACTTCGAAAATAGGTCCCGGTGTAACATAACCAAAATGTAGTCATTTTTACACCCACCAGAACAAGGGAACCTCATGCGTGCCCCCTATCACCCAATAGGTACTGGGCACTCAACCAAGGCGTGCGAGAGGGAGCCGATTCTCTCTTTTATGTGAGTCTAATGGAAGGCATAGTTCATGATTCTAACTTAGTGATTTAACAAACATGAAGAAGCTATAGAGCTCAGGACGGCTTCTACACTCCTTCAGTCATAACAGAAATAAAGCTCACAATAGAAATAACATAACCAAGAAGCTGTAAATCCAAAAATATAATTAACCATTCAAGTAAGGTCCATGATTATACAAGATCAAAAGTAGAGTAAAAACATGTAGATAGTACAGAAAGAGATCTTAATGTAAACATGATGGTAACCTTATCATATTCATTCATAGTCTTGCTACAAAGTATCATAGAGAGGTAGACCATAGTCATGCACCATATCTGGATCCATACATGTATTCTCACAAAATAAAATTTACATTCCCCATTTTCCCATTACATCCTTACTGGAATCCTTTACCCATTTTCATCCCATAGTTCTCATAGTAATTCTGCAGAGCTCTACTACCTTACTTCCCTCTTTTCTCTTTTCCAAAGGGCACACGTATAAATAGGCATCTGAGCTCTTACAAACTCCTCTCCAGCCTCAGATCTGGCCCCAAGTGTCAAGGTGTGGGTTGCCCAAGGTGCATGCCTCTCCATGTCATGATTGTCTTTTTGGATCTTCCTATCGCAAGGTATATTCCTTCCAAGACACCCTGTCGCCAGGCTGGAACCTTATCCAAATGGAACATGTTCTTCATGTGTCTTGCCCAAAAGGCCAAAAATGGCTAAGTCTCGAATTGTTCTTCGCGCAGCGTGCGCCCTGGTTTCTCCAAGAAGCCTTTTGAATACTACCTTGCTTGCCTTCACTTGCACACTTTCTCCACCACGCACTCCTACGTGCCCTTAAGATTTGGATTAGCTTACTACAGAATTCTCTCCATCCATCCACTCACTAATCTCCCTTTCTAGCCTAGCTTCTCAAGCTCATGATAATAAATATCATCGATTGTAGATGAAATTGTCATATCTGTAGTAGTTGAGACTTCAGTGGATGGAGTGGGTTGGGTTACTTTACGCAACAGTGTAGTGAGCTACTCGACCTTGGCCTTGAGCTCATCCTTGGTGGCCTTGTATTTTTCATATTTCTCCAAAAGGGCCCCAAGAGTAGTGTGTACATCTTTCTTGGCTCCTTCATGAGTAGCCTTCCCCAATGAGAATTTTGATATCCAGTAATCTGTTGTGATTTTTTCTTTAGTTTTCCCCTCAACAGGGGTGGCCACCTCTATCACATGCTCTCCAGATGAATTAACCATCAAACTTGATATGGTTCTCGATCTCTTGGCCTCTCTTTTGGGCATAGAATCTAATATGCTGAGATCTATAACATCCCCTAGAGGAACCTTTTTCTTTTTCTTGGGATTTTGTCTAAATAGCCATTCTAGTATGGCTAGAGATGATGAAGATGGAGTAGTAGATCCAATACCTGAAACATTAGTTAGAGCAAGATCACTAGAAATACCAGCTAGTATTTAAGTAGAGGTAGCAATGATGGAAGGCGTGGATGTAAGGACAGCCATAGGAATTGACAGAGCAATGCTAGGGGTTGTGATTGAATAAAATGGAAGTGTTAAAGGAAGTGAAGAGGAAATGGGTGACCCAATAATTTCCCCACCTGATAGTTTTAGAAGTGACGAGAATACTTAGGCCATATAAGGGGATGGGAAAGAAGAAATGATGGTGGAAGTGGAAATAAATGATATTGGAAGTGATAATGGAGGAAGGAGGAGATGTGATGGATCCTAGATGACACTAGGAGAGTCACTAACTTCAACCACTTCTATCACAGGCACTGCAGGTGATGTAATCTTGGGAGCAACAAACTTGGAGAGATATGAGCCACTAACAACAAATGAAATATTCTTTAGAATTGTAGGAGCCTTTTGAGTCGACCTCTTGCCCTTAGTGGGTGTTGGTTGGTTTATTGCTGGTATAGCCCTTGTATTTGTAGGTTGATTTTCCCCTTTGGGTGAGATTCCCAAGGTGGTCAACCAACTGAAAATCCTCTTTAAAATGGGTCCCGCCCTCTCCTTGGTATTACTGCATTCTTCCACATATCAATCAATCCATGGCAATGGTTGATTAGAAACATTATCGCTCTTGTATGATGAATCTAAAACCTCATCATTGTCTTGCATCTCCTTTGGCACATCAGCCAAACCAAAATTTTGAACTTCATCAAGGGTTAATCTCTCATAATCCCTTTGTCACACAATGTATTCATCTCAAAATAAATCCATATATATTCCAATTAGGTGCGTGACCAATGGACCAACTTGTCTCCCCAAACTTACCCCAATAATCAAAATTATTTTATGGATGAAAGATCAGCAGGGTTACCTCAGCCATTTATGCATCAACATTTTTTGCCTTGTGAATAATTCGGCAAGAATACCTGCCAATTGAAATAGGAAAATGCATTCCCAATTTGTGATGCTCATTTTGGATTTGATGATAATCCAACAACTATCGAACTAATTCCAATAGAATCCATTTATCAGTGGGAAACCTCGGCAATTTACTTGGGGCACCTATGAAACCCAAAATCTGGATGTAGGTGAATGTAGGAAACTGAAGTAGATTGCTCCCCATTCTCACACTTATTTGAAATATTCATCAGAAATCCTCCAATTATATAGTTCTTTGTCAAAATGATAGAGGATGACAACGAAGAAAGCATCGCTGACTCTGTGGAAATGCCTACTTCCCTCATCCAGAGTGAGTTGGGGATAAAATTCATATATTTGGGAGGTGCTGCGAACACCCTTGGTATTCAAACCCTCAATATATTCCATAGCAATAGTCGATATATTAGGAAAGATGTGATGTAGAAGGTTTTTATTTCGATACTCTTCCCAATGGATAGTGAATGTTTCTACTAATATGCTCCCCCCATCGATAAACTCATCATTCTTCTTGATAGTCGCGATGTACAAAAACATCCATTCCTAGAATTCCTTTACAAAAGGAAGACCTGAAACTCTTCTTAACAACATAATAAGATCATTGACCTCCTGAATAAAATATGATCGATGCATAGTTTTGGGTAATTGGTGAAATTCTTATCCAGATAGGATTTCATCATGATCTTTGAGCATACTTCCTCTTTCTTATCCCAATGTTCCACTACTATTTCTGGTGAAATTTTGGCGTAATATTGAATGTCTGGAAGTTTAAGTAGATCCTCGAAGAAATCTGGGTCCAAACGGATTACCACCTTATCATCACTATTCTTACTAACATGGAGTCTTTGTCAAAGTGGGTTGTTGCAGCTAAAACAAATTTTGGGCAATGCATAGATGTGGGAAAACCGGCGGCAAGGGCAAGCCCACTATCGTAGATGGCCTACATCCATGGTTTCTTGTTTGGAGCCTTTAATCTTTCCCATAAATTGGGAAGATCAATTTGTCCTAGATCAGTGTCCCCAATATTTCCTAAGTCGGAGAGGACAGCAGGATTGAGGAGCAACCCCAAGAAATGAGTATTTCATCTTCTCTTTTCCCTTTGAAGTGGAAGCAGACATCAAACCCTGTGTTTCAGAAGCTAAAGTTGTAGAAATTCTGAAAATTTGGAAGGAAACCTCTGAAATTCTAAATCATAAAAGTTCGAAAGAAATCACCGAATTGAAATATCTGAAAATTTTCTCCGAAGGAGCTTCCCGAACTGAAATATCTGAACCCAAAAGTTTTGAAAAGAAATTTTTGAAACCAATTTTCCCAAAAATAAATTTTCTAAAAGAGTTTCCCAAAGCCAAAGGTTACAAGATCAAAGCAAAGAAACTCAAATTCTCAATCAAAAAGTTCAAAGAAATTTCAAACTAAGATCTTGAAAGGAAAATTCCTGAACAAATTTCCCTCTTAATGAACTTCTGAAGGAATTCCCGAAGGAATTCTCTAAATGAGTCTCTTTGAACAAGTCTGAGGAATTTGCAAAACGATGTTAAATTGTAAAAGCTGGAACATGAGAAACGAAAAGAAGTATGGGAGGCCTAAGAGGATCCTTTGAACAACTTTGAATACTTGAAGAAAACTCAAAAGAAAAACATGGTGAACCAAGGGAGTGACATCATAAAAACACAGAGGGAAACCAAAAGGAAAACAAAAATGAGAAGGAAATAGAGGAAAAAGACCTAAAACCAAAAGAATATAAAAAAAAACCATACCTTGAAAAAGACGTCATGCAAAGTACAAGAATGGAATGTCAGAGAAAATGTGTCAGGTAAAAATGATAAGTAAAAATTGAGTTTAAATAGAAATCCTGATATTAATGGTAAAAATCTGATCCGTACGGAGGTAGGTGAAAATTAATTACATGTAGAATCTCTCGAAGGTCCGAAACCCGAAAACTCAAAATTCTAAAAATTCAAGATTTCAGACTTTGGGGATTGGGAGGCAAAAAGACAAATTGGCGATGGAAAAATCCAAAACCTAAAAACCTGAAATTCTGAAAATTCGAGCTTTTGGACATTCGGACTTGAAAAACTTCAAGTGAAAATCCTAAAAATGACTTGGAGAACTTCAAAAACCTTAAACCCGAAAATCTGAAATTTGGGTTTTTGGACATTCAACCTCGGAAGTCTGAGAAGGATTTAAACAAAAAGGGGCCAAAATTCTCAAAACCCAAAAGTCCAAAATTTGGAATTTTGGAGTTTCAGACTTCAGAAAATTTTGAGATTAGTTCTAATTCGAGCTAAGAAAAACTCCAAAAGAGGAAAAAACTCCAAAGTCCAAAAATTGAAAAATTCGGATTTCGGCCTTAGAAAAATTCATTGTGCAAGGACTTATTTAAAAACATTGGTCTGACACATAGCTTCCTTCTAGGTAGGTTAAATGGTTCAAGGTATTTCTCGATTTCGATTCTCGCCTAAATCTTTTAGGGTATAAATTATACAATCGATATCTATTGTGGGAAATAATAATGTCATTGTTTATATTTTGGGGCCTTTTGGATTGGTTATTGACATTTTTAGGAGTGTTAAACGTGTCAAAATTAAAATTTACAAACCTCACAACTCCCAAAGGTAATGCGCAACTAGTCGAATATATGGACTCATGAATTTTCTCGTGAGCATGGAGTTGAATCCCTAAGTTTTTCTTAGAATATGGTAAAACATACTATGGATGAGTACCTACTTTACAAGATTAGGGAATGCATCTTTCATTTCCCGGTCAATGGTGTCTCCTTCCTCTAGCAAACTTGCCTCAATATTCAATCTCAACTGGATCAAAAGAAATTTTTATCAAGGCTTTTTGGTTTCAATGTGCAGGATTATTAGATACGATGATTGATAAGTTTAGTGTGACTTGATAGAAGATAACTTCTTCCGGAGTCCTAAAAAGATAATCTAATCAAATGCCTTCTAGAGAGTTCAAGAAATATATTAAGTATCTCGGAGGTGATGTCGAGAGAATCTTGGAAGTGTTGGAGGCAATTTAGGAATATTGAGGAATATTGTTTAGGGCTTATAGTGTAGGGTTCGAGGATCAAGGTTTAGGGTTTAGGGTTTAGGGCTAATGGTTTAGGGTTTAGGGTTTAGGGTTCGGGAATTAGGGCTCGGTGTTTAGGGTATAGGGTTTAGGTCTCGGGGCTTAGGATTTAGGGCTCGAGGTTTAGATATAAGGGTTTATGGTTTATGGTTCGGGGTTTATAGTTTAGGGTTTACAGTGTAAAGTTTAGGGTTGAGGTTTATAGTTTAGGGATTAGGGTTTAGGGTTTAGATCTCAGAGTTTAGGATTTAGGGTTTAGGGTTTATGGCTCAGGGTTTAGGGTTTAGGGTTTATGATTCAATATTTAGTGCTCAGGGTTTGAGGTTTAGGGTTTAGTGTTTAGGGTTTAGTGTTTAGGGATAAGGGTTTAAGGTTTAAGGGCTAGGGTTTAGGGTTTAGGGCATGGGGTTTATGGTTTAGGGTTTAAATCTAATGGTTTAGAGCTAAGGGTTTAGGGGTTAGGTTCGGGGCTTAGGTTTAAGGCTCGAGGTTCGGGGCTCATGGTTTAGGGTTGATGGCTTAGGGTTTAGGGTTTATGGTTTATTTCTTAAGATTTAGGGTTTAGGTTTTAGGTTTTAAGGATCGAATTTAGGGTATAGGGCTTAGGGGTTTAGGGTTTAGGGTTCATGCTTTATGGCTAAGGTTTTAGGGTTTAGGGTTTAGGATTTTGGTTTTAGGGTTTATGGTTTAGGTTTTGGGCTTAGGGTTTAGGGATTAGGTTTTAGGGTTTGGGAGAGCAAGTTTAGGGTTTAGGGTTTAGGGCTCAGGGTTTAGGTTTTAGGGTTTAGGGTTAAGGGTTAACTATTTAGGGTTTAAGGTTTATGGTTTAGGGATTATGTTTTAAGGTTTAAGAGCTAGGGTTTAGGGTTTAGGGTTTAGGGTTTAAGATTTAGGGTTTAAGGCTTAGGGTTTAGGATTTAGGGTTTAGGGGTTAGGGGTTAGGCCTAAGAGTTTAAGGCTCAAGGATTAGTCTTACCCATTCACCCACCGTAATGTTCTCGTATTTTCCCATTCTTATTAGTATCGACAGAGAGTATTCAACTAAAAATGGTTCATCTACTTCATAGGAAGAACATTCAAAAAGAGTCATCATAATTTGATGCCTTTCATCTGCTAATATTTTGAAGGAGGAAAATTCTAGATATCCAAGAATAATTTGGTATAAAGAAATGTTACCCAATATAGTTATCTTCTTTTTCCCATCACATGGGAACTATTTCACTCACTATAATGTTATGTGTCTTACCCATTCTTATTAGTATTGAAAGAGAGTATTCAACTAAAAATGGTTCATTTGCTTCGTAAGGGCGAACATTCAAAGAGAGTCATCACAATTTGATGTCTTTCATCTGTTGATATTTTGAAGGAGGTAAATGCTAGATATCCAAGAACAATTTAGTACAAAGAAATGTTTTTGACGATCTTTTTAATAATTCTTTCAGTTTAAGTGACAAAAATGAAGGTTTCATTTGAAGAATGAGAGCTTGATATGTCTAGTGTTTATGCAAGCTATAAATTTGAGAGGATTTATGAGGTTCAATTTTATTTTCCAAGATGTGTTACTCTAATATTTGAAAAAAATCTTCTCGATGCAACGACATTCGATTTAGACACTCAATGATTCTTAAATACCCAATCCTACCACAAACCCTAGTAGTATTGTAGTCCTCGGTCCTTGGATACAGGGGAGACACTCATTACTTGGCTTCCATTTATAACGATGAGATATTTGTGAATTCGTGTTATGACCTCTAAATCAGTATGCATTTCAATTTGTTTGGAAATCACATCAAACCCTTCACTAGGCTTAATAACTACCCCTATATTTTTGAAGGCACTTTTGAAAGCATGCATGGATTTATCATAGAAGGAATTATCAATGAATTGAAGGTTGTTAAGCCATAGGCCGCTTGATTCCCATTCAAAACTAAACAATAAATATTTACTAGGTGATTGATAACCCTTTTGTGTTCTTAGCCATTCCCCTATTTCTATGCTTATTTTTAACACTTCAGGAAGTTATGTCAAATTTTCTATCCATTCCAAAGAGAAAAAGATCTTTCTCTTTCTCCGAGGAGGAGAAGATACCGCAAGAAATTCAGTTCCGATCCTACACCTCCACATTGGTATACTCTCAATGTTTCTTCCATTTCCTTTGAGATTATTTTTAGGTTGTGATGGTTATTTCTTCCAATGTCCAATGGATCATCCTAGCTTGCATAATACCATACATGGAAATATGAAAAATGTGAAATTTATTTCAAAGAGTGAAGAAATTGACATTCAATAGTGCAAGTATATGTGGGGAGAAACGGGTTTGGAAGAGATGTGTAATATGCATTGCAAGGCACAAGGTAGATGCCATATCCACTGAGTTACTTATCCCACCTCTCATAAACAAATTAATTGTACAAGTAGACTCAATGATGGTTCTAGGAATGATACTAGGAAATATGGTCCTAATATTGATATTCAAAAATATGAACTCACTCATGAGACCTACTGGAAATATATGAGGTTTTTCGATCCTTGTAGTGTAGAAGATCAAGAGAAGTTTTCACTTTGTAATCACTACTATGTAGACTAGAGGTATTTTAAACAATCTCTAAGTTTCCTTGTGTTTGTCATGCCCTCCTAGTCAAGTCGTCAATAAAACTGAATTTTTTTATTCAAAATAAAGAAAGAGTTAGTGAGAGTGTGAGAGGAAAAGAGAGTGAGAGTGAGATTGATATTGTTTAGGGCTTAGGGTTTAGGGTTTAGGGTTCATGGTGGTAAAAATAGGGTTTAGGGTTCAAGGCTCAGGGCTCAGGGTTTAGGGCTCATGGTTTAGAGTTAAGGGTTTAGGGTTTAGGGTTTAGGGTTTAGAGTATATAATTTAAGGTTTATGGTTTATGGTTTAGGGCTCGGGGTTTATGGTTTAGGGTTTAGGATTTATGGTTTGGGGTTTAAGGTTTAGGGCTTAAGATATAGGGTTTAGGGTTTAAGGTTTAGGTTTTAATGCTCAATGTTTAGGGTTTATGGTATAGGGCTCATGGTTTATGGTTAATATTTAGGGTTCAGGGTTTAGGGCTCATGTTTTAGGGTTTAGGGTTTAGGATTTATAGTTTAGGGTTTAGGTTTGATGGTTCAGGGTTTAGGGCTCATGGTTTAGGGTTTAGGGTTTAGTGCTTAGGGATCAAGGTTTAGGATTTAGGGTTTGGGGTTTAGGGCTCAAGGTTTAGGGTTTAGGGTTTATGGTTTAGGGCTCATGGTTTAGGGTTTAAGGTTTATGGCTCATGGTTTAGGGTTTAGGGTTTAGGACTTGGGGTTTAGGGTTCATATTTTAGGGTATAGGGTTTAGGGTTTAGGGTTTAGGGTTTATGGTTTAGGGTTAAGGTTAAAGGTGGTAAATATATGGTTTAGAATTTAGGGTTTAGGTTTTGGGGTTTAGGGTTTAGGATTTAGGGTTTAGGGTCTAAGGTTTATGGCTTATGGCTTAGGGCTTAGGGCTTATGGCTTAGGGTTTAGGGTTGAAGCTTGAAAATTGGTAGATATGATGCTAAGGAGGTCTATTAGGATATTCAAAGGAAAATTGGAAGGTTCATTGGGTGCATGTTGAGGTGTGAGTGATAGTCTAGGGGAGAAACAACAAATACAAACCTAGACCTAATTGTTAGCTCAATTTAATGAAGGAAGTGGTATTTATCTTTGGAGTTCAAACCTAAAAATCTTAATGCAACTAGAAACCCTTAATGGGTACTCTACAATTCCCTCAACTTGTTTAGTATGTGTTTAAAGCTGAAGATACAATCAACATAACACCCAGGTAGGGCTAGAAAGTGGGAAGGCCAGTCTAAGAGAGTGGATAGTGAATGGAGCAACTAATGGAAGGTTATGTTAAACAAACTTTTCATACCTCCTTGAGATTGAGAAGGGTGTTTAGGGATGATTTTATCTTGCATGAAGAGTTTGCAGAGTAGACAAACCAAGAAGTGACTAGTGAACCTTGCTCTTGTGTAATGTAAGGGAAATTTTGGTAAAGGCAAGTGAGAGGAGTCTTTGGATGAATGTTGAGCAACTAGATGAGTGAAATAGGTGGTTTAGTTGTCTGAGAACATGATGGAATGATAATACTATCTCATAAGAGAGGAATAGATTCAAAGGTGCCTATATTTGAAGCTTCTTAGTTGAGGAAACAAACCCAATTGAACTAGTCGAGAAAAGTTGGACCAAAACATAGCACTAGAGGAAATTCTTGGGATAGGGATAACACTGAGAGAATGAAGGAAGCCTTGAGGAAGACCTCATGATTTTTCTAATTGCACCCATTTTCCTCATGATGTTTCATATCCTTCACAGACCTCATGATGACCATTCCCTTGATTATTTGAATCAATAAAAACTTACATATGTGTTTTGATTTATTATGTGTTATAAGGAATTGCATGAGTCCATATATTCAAGAAATTGTTGCTACCTTTGGGAGTTGTGAGCTTTATAAAATATAGTTTTAACACATCTAAAACTCCTACAAGTTTCAATAACCAATCAAGAAAACCCCACAACATAAACAATGACTATATTATTTCACAAAATAAATATTGATTTTATAATTTAAATCCTATAAGCTTTAGGCTAAATGTTGAATCCTAAAAAATGCCTATGATCGACCAAATTATAATCTGAAAAACTAACTTCTAATCCATGATAGATGGAGTTGTGAGACTAGTTCCGTAAGGTGCAGAGTGACCCTAACTTCTTATATTTACTAAAATAAATTTAAAGTTATAAAATTATAAAGATTAATCAAATAAAAACTTATAAATTTAAAGTTAATAAATTATAAAGATTAATAAAATAAAAACTTATAAATTTAAAGTATAAAAATTTATTTTAGTACATATATCCCTCCCATAAGCATATATACCACATAGCAATAAACCTCCATGATAGGAACATGAGCACGTTATAACACGCTCGTGTTATAACACACTCGCGTTATAACGTGAGCACGTTTTAATGCACTCGTGTTTCGACTTGGTAACTACCAAACCCGATAATTCAAAATGCGCTTTTTTGCTTTCCAAAAATGCGAACTTACATTTTATATTAAAATAGGATTTATGTCCTCTTTTATATATACCATCTTTATGAACTTACCCATATATATATATATATATATATATATATATATATATATCACAAGTCCAAAATACATCAATACATCGTATGGAACATGACTCTAAGGGTCCTGTCTTAGTGTAGATACATCATCAAAATCATAAATTATACATCTAATAATCTAAAGCCCTCCCCTCTTGAGGTAGGTTCCTAGATAAATCCTTGAGCCTCGCCGCCTCCATCGTGGCCCACATCCTCTGGTGGTTTTGCCACGCTCACGGTACTCCCATATGGTGTTGTGTTGCCCCCTCGGCTCGCTGTGCCACTAGGTACTCTGAATATCTCAATGTCCATGGAATTTTATGCATAACAATCTTCTCATAATATCTCATCTCCTCTACCAAAGTTGTTTATAAACTTAATGGACTAATCGGTGCACCAATACACGAATCTCTTGCAATAATCGGTGCAAGATCTCTCGAATTTGGCTCTATAATCCTCCCTCTATCTCTTATACCAATCCCTCTACTCCATCATATGATCTCTATCTCGTCGAATATCTAGGGCCTCTATTGAGCTACCTCTCCCTCCTATTGTGTGGTATCTCTCTCTATGTGAGCTAGATATCACTCTATGTGTAGCTACAACATCTCTGCAACCTCCTCTCTATCATCTCCTCTCTCATCTCCAAGAGCTACCTCCTCCTCCTCATCACCACCATCTACTCCCTCGCTATCATTCGAGCATCCCAATTAGTCATCATCCAATCTCCATACCTCACACCATCTCCAACATCGTCATCATCATCCCATGGCACCCCTTCCTCCTCCAATGGGTCCACCATGTCAAGATTAGGAAAATCTCTATCTGAATCATCCCACCTATATACAATGGGATATCATGGCACTATCTCTGTACCACTCTAAAATGTTCCCGACTTTATACCACATAGTCCTCCTCATACCCGCTAACTCCCCATCTACTCTAGGACATGCAAGAAATTCATGGTACGACAACCACCTCACCTACTCTATCTATAGCTCTACAAATCTATCACCATACTAATATGCATCCCTATCACCCATATCACCATTATCCTCGTCATCTCGCCACCTCATAAATCCAACTGACAACTCAATATGATCACCTATAATCCACATAAACCCCGGTGGCTCGATGACCTGCTATATACTCATAGGCCCAATAATGGAGTAAAAACCCTATATCTTGTCATGTCCTCCTCAATATATACATTGATAACTCATGATACACATGTGAAATAAATGTTTTCCCAAATGAAAATAAAGTCCCGTGGTCCACTATATATGTCAAGACTCCTACTAGTGTCCACGGAAACCTAACACCCCCTAAATTTGGTAGTGCGTAGCATGATATTACCATCATCACTAAACAAATCAATCAACTCCGAGGTACCCCGTGATCATATCTCATCTCATATGAAAATTCCCCGAAGAAAATGTAATATGTGGGGCATCGGCTCCAAATAACTATGTTAGGACCTCCAGTCTGCTATCCACTGTAATGGGAACTATTTACTCCCCTGTATCGATAATCTCAGGATGCGATATACATCCTCTAGGGTGACAGTCATCTCACCCATCCTGAACCAAAATGTGCATGTACGCACATCCCACCTCTCCACTAGTGCAATCATCAACCCCACATCTCGTGGAATCCATTGGTAATGGTAGAATCCACCCAAACCAACTTCTGCTAAGTGATCCCACTCAACGCCTTCTATATCACCCCTAATCTGCTCATAGAGGGCTAGAAGTCTATCTCTCAAATTTAAGGTCTCTTGAGCCTAAAAATGAATCAAACATGCAAACATCATCTTTCTCATCATCCAAATCTCCACAAAAATCAAAATCAATCCAAAATCCATCTTTTCATCCATAGTCGACGTTGACCCCTGATGGGTCAACGCATCTAAGTCGTGGTCGATGCCATTTTTAGGCCCATCGATGACGACCATGTCCAAATCATGGGAAATCGCCCTTATGCCAAGCTAAAAATGTGAAAAATGCAAAATTTAAAGAAAAACAACAAAAATGCTTAAAAACAAGCTAGGTTTTAAGCACTTACCATCCTACGAGTCCTCTGACGCTTCCTTCCAGCTCCTTCGGCCTCCATCTCTCTCAAAATCTCACTCTCTTTATAGCCCAAAGTTCTCAATCATCACTTCACATCGTCCAAATGATCTTATTCGGCCAACCCATGGGCTTATATAGCCCACTAACCATAATCGCCGCTAACCCCTCTTGGGTTGTTGCCACTTTTCCCTAGTCACTGCCGACCGTGTCTAATCACCGTTAACCTAACCATGTACTTTTCAAAAATCACCCATTTTTCTCTCTTCGATCAATCCTTCCTTTCAAAATTATCTTTTCTTCCACTTGTTCCTTAAAGGGTCTTCATTTTGTATCCTTCTTGTGTCCCATCCAAGATCCCTTATATCCGCAAATTTATCATCCTCTTACCTTTGTGGCCATCCTTGTGTTCCCTCTTGGGGTACCATTATTTTATATCCCTTTTTTCATCCCACCCAAGACGCATATTTTTGATCCCACCCCTATCTTATTGTCATGACTTTTGTCTCAACCATTTTCACATTTATTTGCGCATACTCTAAGTCTTCCTTTGACCCATTTGTCACACGGCTTGCACATCCATTTGATCGGATTCCCCTTGGTTTCCCTCCTTTTTCTTTGTGGTTTTTTCCAACTCACAATCTCGTAGGAAATTTTTTTCTTCTCCATGAAGATCGTCCTTTGTTCCCTACCGAAGTGACTATGAAATTACCGCCATATCTTTGTTTTAATTTTTACTTTTTGTTCGGTCCTCGTCCTGGGATATCTTATCCCCTCACCTTCTTTTCTCATCCTTTCCACCCTTCTTCATCTCTCTTTTCAAACTTGTGATCGACTTCCTTTGTTTCTTTGACCCCTAGTTTGAGGGGGAGCATCCAATCAATAAGCTTGTCCATCCTTCTTATTTTTGTCTCGTGGATTGCCCAACACAAACCACTCATAAAAAAGGGGCAAATGTAGACAAAAAAATTGGTATCACTACCCTCCACTCCGTGTTCGCTCTCTTTTTCTCATGATCACCCATTCAAATTTTATATTCCCTCCTAAACTAAATTTATCCCATTAATCACCATATTCCACCATCTCATTCCATTTATGCTAATTATTATTAATTATCACTAATACTCACCTCATTATTTATTCACCCTTAATTATCCCTAATCCTCATTTAATTTATTTTATGTTCTCTAAATCGTCAATTTCACTCTTTCTAGGCCATTATTTAATGTTTTTACCCACACATGGCTTTTATTTACCCATTTCAACCACCGACCTACCCATTTATCTTCCCCATATGGCCCTAGCTCGTCCATATCCATCTAAACCTTAATCCCACTTCCTATGGGATTTTTCCTCAAGCTCATCATCCTCCCACCATCCAAATGGACAAGTCCTTGTAGTTGATGGTGACCCATCCAGGTCATCTTCGACCCTATAAAGGCACCTTTACCCTTCCTTATTCAAGGATGTAATTTTGATATTTTTAGAGCTCTTGCGATCTTCCCTTCATATTGTGACCTCTTTTCGCAATCGCTTTAGCCATTTGGAAGCCATCTTAAAGATCTTGGGTTCATTTTGGGAGCTTTGGATTTCTCTTGTCATTGCATGCTTAGATCCATCATCATCATCTTTTTATAGACATATTCACTATGTTTCACAGGTTTCTTCAGTCATCATAGGGCCATGTGATTACATCCAATCACCTTCATCTTCATCTACAGGATGTCATTTTTTCTATTTCATTCATCAAAGAGTAAATCATCCCGGGTCTCCATCGATCCACCTAGTTTCCATTGACCCATCTCTCTGTTTCTATTTTCCCGACACCGCCTCATCACATGTTTGATCCCGACCACCGATCTTTCGATTCGGTTATTATGTTTCATTTGTCATTTCAAACCCACTCTACCAAATTTCATTCGCCACCGATCCAGCCAATCACCATCAAATAAGTGCATTTTCATATCATTTTCCATCTATTTTCCTAATTTTCTTGCATCCTTTCTATTTCCTCTTGTTCCGCATTTTTTACAGTTCTGTTGAACAACATAGTGCATTATCGATCCAGATCAACCTCAAATCCATCTAATTATAGGAAGACTTGCAAACCCACTTTTCTGCATTTTCTCCTCATCCATCCTTGATCATCGTCAACTAGCCCACTATAGTCTCGGGTTGTCAGTCGCCCCTTCTAGGTTTGATTTATTTTGTCGTATTTAGATCAAAACCGGCTTTATCACCTTAGATACAACTTTCACTTTCTATTTTACTTCCAATTACGCATGACACTACATCGATTTATCAAATCTTTATTTTATCTATCTTTATCAAACACGAGGGTTGACATCCATCCTAGGAAGTTATTGCTTCTCGGGATTGACTTTGTCAAGAAACCCTCCCATCCTATCTATTAATCCAATCTTTTTCTATTGAGTTATCTTAATTTTTAGGTCACTTAGCTCGTTATGGAGAAGGATTCACCATTTGCCCCTCGTCCACATCATTATATCATCCCAAGGTACCATAAACCCTTCATATTTGGATTTATTTGTTTCCTTTATTACTAGTTCACTAATTTGAGCAGAATAAAGAAACTTGGTCAACAAGGACACCAAGAAATTGAAAAAATCATGGATTCATACATAGTAAAGAAAACACTTAGAAATAAATATAATGAATATCTAGTAAGGTGGATTGGTGGAGAAGTTGAGGATGCATCACAAAATAATGTAGTTGAAGTTACTAAACATGGTTGATATATTGAATATATCATGAAGCCTACTTGACAAAGGGTTAATGTTTCTTCTTATTTTGGTTGTATGATGTAGAAGGTTTTGGGTTCATTTAAGTAATCTTGCATCACAAAAAGTGTGAGAGTTACAAGAAAAAAAAATTGGGTAATCTTGCATAGCTTTGTGTGACCTTACACATAAAGACGTTACTTCTAAATAAAAAGGCTCGGCTTGAAGACTTGGGAATCCTCCATAACCTATAGAGTTGTGCTTTGGGAGCTTTTGCGCAAGGATCATGTGTAAACTTTGTATACACACAATGAATTCTTGCGTTGTAGATACTTAGGTACTTTTGAGATCTTATATTCTTGTGTGCTTGACAACATCAAACCAATTTTTATATGAACATGTGGACCTTGATCCTTTTTCTTCACTAACTAGATGACCAAACAACCTACAATATTATGATTGGACAAAAATTCCCCCGTGAGTAATCACCTACTAATCAGATGCATAGAATTGATGATTAACTAATTAAGTTAAGGAATATTTGTAAAGGAATCTTTACTTCTCCCAACATCTTCTATAAGTAAAGGAGTGAGGCATGTGCAAGGAATCTTGGAGTGATTAAAAGAGCCATATGAGAATTGAGAAATAAGTGAGCACTTCATGTAGAAGTGAATTATGAGTAATCGAGGTGAGTTTCTACATCTCTATTTTAGGGTGTTGAGTTTTGTCCTCGCACGTAAGTGCTACAAGTCAACAAACAAGCTAGGATTAGGTTCTAAGAGTAGAAACCTATAATGTTTTCTTCATTTATTAATATAAGAAGTTTTTATTAGTTCTTATAAGTTGCATAAGGACCTAGTTTGTGTGAGGTCTTTGTATGAAAATTTATAGATTGTGTGGTCTAAGGCATCTCTTCATTGAGACCTCTAACCACATGAAAAATGTATCACCACATACTTTAAATATTTTCTATAATTTTAAAGTTTACCACTACAATCTATTAAATACACAAATTAAAACTATTTAGCAAAAAAACCATGAAAATTTAATATTGAACGCATTGGAGTTGATTTATGTGATGTACTTGCAATTGATTTACTAGTACTTGACTTGTTGAGTGATAGAAAAGGAGACTGAGACCCTAATGTAGCATATAGAAAGTAGATCTAATTATGTTATAATGTGCGTATACTAATACTAGACTAATGGTGTTATGAGATTATCCTTCGTGTTTGTCTTAACAAATTTATTAGTGTGCACTTAAGTGACTTATTCCCATGTGAATATTGCTCAATTTAGCACAAATAGTTGTGGAAGCACCCAAAACTTATGTTATTTTTTTAAAAATAGATTTACTTTACATGGCAAGCGTATTATTCAACTTTGGACAACACAATTGCTGAATTATAACTATGGATTGCGTGTATCATAAAAAAGGAAAATGAGGATTGAGTATATCCAAATATATGTCACTTGTTACATTTCATAAATAATGTACAAAATTCTTCATTTATTTTTGAAAAATCACATTTTTAAAAAACATATTTTATTTGATTAATCTTTTTAGGGTATTCAATTCTCCCTCTAAATTCATTTTTCTAAAATTTACTGAAAAATATTTAAATAAATGGATACTTAATATACAAGATTTGTTGTTACTTTTTCTAAAAGTTGGATGAAGATAAACCCTCTCACTTGAAATTGAGGCTAATCATTAATTGTATTATCAAAATAAACTTATTATTATTGGAAAAAAAAATGCCCTACAAAGGCTCGTGATAATGCTGGTAAAAATCATCCCTACTTGCTAAGTACTTGGTTTTACAAAAAACCAAAAGCTACGACTTTTATGGAGACTAAATGAGGAAAGAATGGAAGCTGAGGAAAATTTGTCTCATTTATTTTGTCTTTTAATAAACGAACGTGCAAGTACTGGCAGTGGCGTGTGTATCTACTGCAAACAACAACAAAATATTTAGGTACTCTACCTTGCAAGTTGCGATTCCCAAGTTCTCCCAACCACACGTGCTGCTTACGTAATCCAACCCTTCCTTTCAACGATATCCAGTAATTTTGTATTCTGTTGCTCTTGCAGTTGCTGTAGCCTGTGCGGCTGTGCCTGTGATTAAGTGAGTGAATGAAATGCCAGCTAACCAGCCCTCTCCACGAAAGGCATGATATTATATGTGTTTTGACTTATAATATAATAGCTAGCAGAGGGGAAGGCCTTTCTATTTCGATTTTCACCCTTTCCACGGTTTTATGTCGTTGTTCCTCACTTAATCTGTAATAGACAAGACTAGCAGAAACGTGAAATCATTTGTGAAGTGCACGTTCTGTTTTTGATCTAATTAGTGGACTAATCAATCCATAGGTGTTTGCCACATGGATTGATTAGTCCACTAATTAGATTAAAAAATAGAACGTATTTAAGTCATCTCAAGCATGTTCGTAGTATATGGGTTGTTTAGTTTTTAATAGTGTTCTAATAGACGAGACTAATTAGGTGTATCAAATAATTAATTAGGTCATCTCAAGTATGTTCGCAATATATGGGTTGTTTAGTATTTAATAGTGTTAAAGTCTATATTTAATGTTATTTAATTTGAACTGATTTTTTTAGGTCAGTTCTATTGAAAATATTTGTTAATGGAAAATAATGAATGGAGATTATTCTTGTTGAATGGAGAATGAATGTTGGCATAGTCAATCTAAACTTAAGATAAATAAACAACTAATGTAATTTGTCATTTTAGACTTCTCACTTTTTAACCTCTTTTTCAATCATTTCTATAAAAAAAACATAAACAACTCAATCATATAACATAATTTACATCCTATATTAATTTGACATGACTTTCCAATTTTACAAATTTTTGAGCTGACTTGAATTTTATTGTTTTGTTAAGGTGTATTTTAGAAAGGCTATACCTAAACATCACTTAAAGAAAACATGGGCAGTGCAATGGTAGGGGCCGTGGCGTTACGTGATAGATAAGAACAGCCTTTGGTAAGACATATATAAAAAAATTAAGATTATTGGTAGCCGACGTTGACTGGGACGTAATTAAATAAAGGAAAAGAGAAATAGATGTTGATCACGGATGGACACCGTAATTTCTGCAATTATCTTAAAAAAATTGTTACGAATTTGCATGCAATGATATTGAATTTGAGTGGATTCCCAAAATCTCCCACTGACATCAGCATGAACAACCACATGGTAAATCAAATAACTTTGACTTCTCAAGATTATCCGAATCTTCTTTGTTTGATATGGAGACTAATAACTTCCATTTTGTCTTAAATTTTGCATTTGGCTTCAAAAGATATCCGTTGTCATTTCTTATGTGTGCCAACTAACTACTACGAAGACTTGTTTGAATCCAGCAACTCCAGATATTTAAAGCGAATTCACGCGTAACAAATAGGTGTAATACGGGTAAATGAATCAGACATAAAAGTAATTTGCATTACGCTATAGTCTAATTACTTACACTCAAAGAGGAGAAGAAATAATGTGCTAATTTTCTTTTTGATTTAATTATAATTGTAAGGATATAATAGAGAAATTATATATCTAGAATTGGTAGAAATTAAGTTTAGAAATTTGATGACAGATAAAAAAAAATGTCTTCCATGAATATTTCGTACTCTTTCGATAGCATATAGAGTATTGGGATACTCCTAGGAAAAAATGTAGACATGTCAAAAATAAGAAGACTTCACTCCTCTAGTTTTAATTTCCAAAAATTTCGCATAACATTGTGCACTTTTGTTTTCATTCCTTCCGAGATTTACATATTTCTTCTTCTTGTCCTAATTAGGTAAGAATAACCATAAGCTTGTGGAAAAGACAATTTAATTTCGAATATATTATAAACAAAAAAAAATCTTGATATTTTTTAAGCCCTTATATCTTAATTCTATTGAAAATAAAAAATTAAATAATTGGAGTGGCTTGAATAACATGTCATATTACTCTAATTTTGGTCCAAGGAACTTGGAAACAACATGTTTTGCACTTTTGTTACCATTTGGTGCATTAATACATATTTGAACTATTTAAGTATATTTCCCATTCTCGAACACTCTTTACTCCACAAGGTTGTCACTATTGTCTAGTTTAGCACTATCATAACCATGTACAATCTACACATGAACTTCCAAAACATATATAGAAACATTTCTCCGCTTTCACTCATGAGTTGGACATGACCTTGGACATGTTTGTAGCCCTTCGACGATTCAATCCCAAATATATCTACTCGCCACAAACCACGAGGTGTTGACTTAGTAAAAGTATGGTATAACACATTAAAAGAGTACCTTTAATGTTAATTTTTATCTCTAATTACCTAATTGATAATACCCCTCTCGTTATATTATTGAAATGAAAATACCCCTATTTTTTAGGAAATATATCATGCACCTTATTTAACAATTTTTCCATTACAATTTTATTTACCCTTTTTTATTTCTACCATAATATATCAAGCAGAAATATATCATGTTTCACATTCAATTATTATTTTCTTAATATGAATCCCCCATTAATACAAACCCATCCTTGTCCTACCCGGTGATTGTAATTTCAAATTGTTAACTTGTCTATGTTGGCTTAGGCATGATTTAAGGTCAATTGACCTTGAAAACTAAATATTGGTCTTCTATACATACAAATGTACCCTAAGCAATTTGAATAATTGGGGCATCGCTTCATTTCTTATAGACCACTACACACAAAGAGAATATCCTTCATAAATCTTCCTAGAGTAGCCTTAGGTTATCCAAGAATAGAAGTTTGAAGAATGCAATGTACATAGATATATGTTGTCAAGTTACAACTTAGACAAACTAAGCGTTTCATTTTAGGTTGCATATTTTATAAATGTTAGTTGCATCTCATTATAATATTGTGGGAAAACTACATGTGATATGAGACCTCTTCAAAGAATGGATATTTAGCCAATGTTAAGATATCATCAAAGTGTAGTGAGGCTATTCCAACCCAAATCGTAAATCATTTTTTCTAGGTAAAGAAAGAAAAGTTGGGTTTGCCACAAGGATAAGGAAAATTAGGTTTTACTACACTTGTTGTAGTTTTCCAAATTTACATAACATTAGATTAGATCTCAATAAACATGCATAAAATATAAGCAATTTAGTTGATTTTTTCCGAGATGCCTTCATAGTGATTGGACACATTCAAACCCAAACATGTCAAAGATAAAAGGATTTAGACCCAAAACTATATGGCTGTCCCTAATTTGTCTGCAAAACATTTCTTAATCATAATTGTTTTTTAGCATCTTAATGACTACACTTCCAGGTGTTCTCCAAGATATCGCATGTTGTTTCACCTTTTGCAAGCATAATTGGGTTATTTTTTTTCCATTTCTATGTCATACTCACAATTTAAGTATTTTCTAGAATAATCAAAATGTTCTAAATTATCCCTTTTACATCATTAAAGTTTGATCTGAATTGATACCTATTAATTTTTGAAATATTAAATTTAATTATTTGATGCAATTTGATTAAAATATTTTGGTGGACATACTTTTATTTGAACACACAACCTTAGTGTGTTATTTTTCCCCACTCGGGGTTTCAATTTTGGGGTTGTTTCTAAATTTAATGGTTTCATAAGGCCTTGTCTCTAGCTCTATCATGTTACACATGATTACTAGATCTGTATTTTTGTGTTCTTTCATGATATTCTCTTATGCCACATAGGTAAGTGAGATCCCTTACACTTTCATGGAGAAGTTATAGATTGAGTGGTTCTCATATTGATTATATTCAAATTCCTAAATAAATCAATCTCTTGCAAAATATGGAAAATAATGGTGATGTTAATTTTTCTTCTTTTATTGATGTCAATGTTCATGTGGATAGAAATCTTGAAGATATCAAGATGTTACAATTTTTTTATGTAAATGGTGATTTTAATAGTATTTTAACTCTTTATCATACAAAGGCATGAATTGTAGTATAACTTTGACATAATTCATATTATAAGAATGAATACAATTAAGCACATCAATATAAATTTAAAGGATAAATGTATATTCAATCCAAAGTGATGATATACTTAGCTCACACATGGATCTAAGAGGTTGATAAATAATTAGAGAATACTCAACATTAAATGATGAATTGTTTTCTAAAATCCGAAAAACAAGTTCCAAACTCTCTAAGCACTTCCATGGGGCTCATACTCATGTAGTAACCATCATTTTATGACTTTACCAATAATATTTTTGAGGTCATAACTCTTCTAGAATAGTAGTACATGTTTTCCTCTGCCTACTTTTATGTAGTTTTACTTTAGATGTTTGCAATGTCATGGATAGATAAGTGGAATAGTATTAGAGAGAACACAAAGTGTCAAACAAATATTTTTCTATTTTCTACACAACACTTGATCCATTCTCATATACAAGTTCTATTAATTTTTTGAAAAAAAAATTATTTGAAACAACATGAAAGTTGCATTCATATTAGCTAGAATGTATTTACTCAAACAATCAACATACAACCTACTTTATAAGAATTTTCTTAATTAACTAACATTCATCAACATGTATGCATTTTTTCAACAAATTTTAATGTATCTAATTCTCTTGCATGTTGGCATTAAGATCAAGACACATTTTCTTAAACAATTATTATGCATCGAAAACAATTGTGTTTCTCATGACATCCCAAAACATGCTAAATGAGTGAGGTGCCACAAAATTAATGACTCATATGGCCTTACATCCATAATACACTTCTTCATTGTTTTAATTAAATGAGCGTTTCTCCATAAAAACAAGGGACTCCTCTTTCTAAGTCTCTTTATGATATCTATGTTGCATTGTTTTTCTTATTTGTGTTTTGATCTAGTCTTTTTATTATTATTTGAATGTGTCATAACATTAGGTTTTTCTTTTTTACATTATATCTTTTGAAGTCCGTAGATAAATCTTAACCTCAAGTGTGGACATTACTATATAAATTAAATTAAACCGTATTCTTACAAAACTTGATTTAATTAAAGACTTTTTTAATTTTTAAAAATAAATAATAATTAACTAATTAGATAATTCACGCTAGAACCATATTCAATGTTATAATAATAATGTTTTGAGGACGAATCAAGTTATAAGCCGCTATATTCTCATTTGTCGTATGTGCACAACGAAAACAAGTTGCAATGGAAGAAAGTGGGACTTAAAAAGTCAATAAATGTTTATATTCGATCAGTGAATACCATCAAAATAGAAGAAATAAAGCACCCAACATGCTGTAATCTTTATTTTTGTTGGTTTACATACTATTGCATCTCCCTTTTAACTCCTCCGCGATTTCAAAATTTCAACGAAAAACTGAATAAAAATCCTCATAAAATAGTTTTATATAGAAATTAAACCATTTTGATATGACCATCGTTAAAAGGCATTATGTTATTAGAACTCAATTTTGAAAACTTTGTTTTTAAGCCCATAAATACAAAGAATCTCCTCCTCGTGCCACCGAAACGGTACCAGCTTTGAATATAATGGAACCGGGCAATAAAATAATATGACACCGGAAGAAGTGCCTCTACCCATTTAAAAAAGAAGCATTGAAGTTGATGTTCGTCAACTTCGATTATTATAGTAATGGGAATCCCTCGTGAACCTTCGCCTCTTTGATTTCTGTAACTTGCTTCTTATTTTTCACCTTTTTCAAATTGGGCCATTGACAATCAGCTTTACCCAAATTTGCCCTCCACAAGGTTCCAATCTGTATATAATTTATAGGGTTTCAGATGCTTGAATTTATTTGTTTTATCCACATGCCAACTAACCTTGGTCAGATTTGGAGGAGTTGATGATGATGATGATGATGATCATCGAAAACCAGGCCTGCAGATGAGATCGATCATTTCCTTCCTCGACTCCATAAATCATTAAACTGTTTGTATTTTTACAGAAAAATTACTTCTGGGTTTTGAGATCCTGTTTGTGTACGGCAGAGCATGCAGTTTGACCTTCTGAGAAGTAAAGGCAGGCTTGTTCAGATAAAGGGATTGAGGGTTTCTGTGATGAAGCTGAAGCTACTCAGCAATATACAACAAAAAATTATTGATTCTATGTGTTTATGATGGTAATATTGAAGAAATTTCATATTACAGAATTTAATTCCATGAAATTGTGTGTGAAGACTGTGTAGAATTTGTGTGTTGTGATTCCTGTTTAGGTGTCGGGAGTTGACAAGATAATAATTCGCCTCTTCCGATCGGAAACCTGGGCATCAACAATCGGCTGAATGTGAAAAGCCAGGTAGGGCGTTTCTTAGTAATATAATATTACAAGTATTGCAATAAAAGATATTTTACATGTTTTGAATGAAGGGCATATGCAATAAAAAGATATTTAACATTTGACAGTATTGTGTTTTTGTTTGTACTTTGTAGGGAAAGAGGCATGGTTTTGATTTTGTAGAAACTAGAAGTTAGTGATGATGGGCGGTCAGAAAGGTGTGAATACATCAACTCCATGCGCTGCGTGTAAACTGCTTCGGAGGAGATGTGCTCAGGAGTGTCCTTTTTCGCCATACTTTTCCCCACATGACCCTCAGAAGTTCGCCTGTGTTCACAAAGTATTTGGGGCAAGCAACGTCTCTAAAATGCTCATGGTGCGCCTCCTAACCCAATGCAATTTCTTATGTTAATATATTCTTTCTTCTTTACTTAAGAATCTACCCCCAAAATTCTTGGACAAAATGTATAGCATAAAACCATTGAAGAAAACAATCCTGAGCTTACACAAGTGAAAATTTACCTTCAAACTCATGATCTTAGACATTGAATGGTTTACCTAGCTTGTTAAATTTGCAGAGGTTTTAATTAAGGATGTCTTACAAACCCAAAGAATAAAAAAATAGCAGCCAAGCTGCCCAAAACACAGGTGTAGTTTTATTTTGATTTATTTCCCATTTGTCTTGCCATGCTATAAAGTCAAGAAAATGTTGGGAAGAATTGTTTGTTTTAAGTAATTTGGTATATGAAGAAAAAGTCACAGAAGATTTTCAAGTTAGTTTTTCTTTTATGTTTATCCATTTTATGTGGAACAATTCATTTGGCTCTTTAATAATTTTTATATTTAGAGAGGCCTAGAGGGTTCGTTTTTGTTAACTGTTCTAAAAAAAAAATTATACGTTTCTGGTGCCATTGACCTACCGAACAATTAATTATGGAGATCAATATATTTATTTAATTATTTCTGTGAGACGCTGCCAAAATTATTAGGTAAGGTTTTTGAAAATTTGGTTAATGTACAGCGAACTAGAATCCAAAAGAGGAAAAGAAAATCCGTTAGCTTTTACACGGCATTTTCATATGCAAAAGTTTTAAACATGTGAATTGATAAAGTTTTCAAGGAAAACCAGCAGGCTTATGAGTTAAGTGACGATAAAACAAAGGAGAGGAGGACAAGAGTTGGGAGTTGTTGGAAGGAATATATATATATATTATGTCGTATAGTTTTGGTTGGAAATTTGGAGCTATTCTTATGAGAATAGCGGGCGTTTGTTGTGGGAGACGGAGTTTCCTTGAAAGACGGCAAAGAATGACGGAAGGAGGGGAGAATTAATGAAAAAATAGCAATACAATATATTGAAGGGAAGAAAACAGATTACGAGGTTATTTTTGAAACGTTTAAGACGAAGAATGAGGTGGACATATGCATTTTGTGACCTCACCACTTCCTTGACTTTAATAAATAGACGACAAATGTGAGGTAGAGCCTCGCGATTCGTGAATTGTCTGCAATTTACGAGATTTTCGGACCTTCAATTTGTTTGCAAGGCGAGTTTGGACTTTATAATCTTTTCCTTCCTTCCATTCTTTTTAAATCGAAGATGTTGTCATATCCTCCGTAAAGATGCAACAAGGTCTATAGCCAATGGGGAGTTTGTGGATGTTATGAATAGGAGAGTATATCGCTAATAGAATGAGATGTATACTATCTAGTTGTTGCATTTCTTTCACAAAGATATGTTTGTCAATGTGTATAGAGAAAAGTTCTAAGTTTAGGAATGTAAGGTCAATATTTCTTCAAAACGGGTGTTAAAGATCTATATTTATAATAAATACATATTTGATATTCGAATAAAGGTAAGCATTTTAAACATAAATGTTTTGAAAGGGATATTATTGTAGCATATTGATGCCTTGAAAAGGAAATGGATAGGAAATATGCTTCCAAAGTTGTTCACCTTTGATAGGAAACTTAGGGATGAAGGAAAATCTAAGTCTTCATTGTTAAAACTCCTAGCCACTAGTCCAACATTGTTTCTATTGTTGTGAATGCATGTCAAAGGTCGTATAAACCATGAAGCAAGGGCCATGTATGTGACACAAATAGGTTCTATGTGGTAGAAGATGTATGTTCATTTTAGTTGATGTTGTAGTTTGATAATGAGGATACCATTGATAAAGATAATGTAGAGTGTGAAATAGAAAATATCGTTCCCTCCATAGTAGAAATGAAGGAGACATCAATATCATTTCTTGTAATGATAGGGTTGCACTGTCTAGACATCTTTTATTTATTTTCCCACATCAAAAAAACTTGTATTTCAATCATGGTTGATCCAAGAAGAACATTTAGTATTCTAGGTAAGAAACAAGTCCACAAACTCTGTCTCCATCTAAACATTTATGAACGTATTGATTGCATAGGAATAGTCCATAATGTGGAACTTTCATCATAGATTTGTCTTTAAAGATATTTCTATGTGGTATCAATATTGAAGGTATGGATGTTGTTTTATGGGCTTAATGGATATACTCACTTGGAACATACTCCATCAAACATCAACAAAAATGATTAACATTAAAAAAGGGAACCATGAGTATGCTATCAAGTCCTTACCCCTTAGGAAAATCAAAGTTGTTGATTCCAATAAAATGAACAAAATTGTGAATAAGGCGCATTTTAGATTTATGAATCTCCTTTAAAGTATGGATGTAGAATCATTTGTCCAAATGAACATGCTTCAAGGATTTAATGGTTACTATCCAAATTATATAAGGTAGTTTTCCAATACCTAACAAAGAGCCTATCATCAAAAAAGGAACCAGAGCACATTATTGATCTTGATTCTACAAAGGGGATAACAATGCTACACTTTGAAAGAAAAAGATAAAAATATTTTAAGTGATCTATTGGAGGATGCCATCATTATCTCCAGTAATATCTTTGGTAGTACTAGTTACAAAAACTATTTGTCATATAGACTGTGTATTGATTATATAGACATGCACACAATTACAATTATAAATAAATTTGCAATGCCAATGATTGATGACTTGCATGGATTAAATATTCTTCAAATATACTTATGAGATCAGGATACTATCAAATACCGGTATTGATTTAAGCCCAAGACAAGACTGCATTTAGAATGCATTATGTCCATTACCAATTTACGGTCATGCCCTTGGTCCTAACAATGCTCCAACGAAATTTTAGGCATGTTGATGATCAAGGTATTCAGCACCTTTACTATATAAGTATATGTTATATAATTTTTATTGATATCCTTGTTTATAGTAATTCGTTTACATCCCATCTTGAGCATATGAATGTTGAGTTAAATATACTATCCAAGAATAAGTTGTATGCCAAGGCCTCTAAGTGAAAATTTCCGAAAGAATATTTGGAATATCTTAGTCCCATTATATTTTTGAGGGGATTTACAATGACCTTGCAAAAATCAAGCCCATATATAGTTGGCATGTTCCCATAACTCTTACGAAACTTCACAATTTCCGAGGATTGGTAGGATTCTATAAAAACGTAAGAAATTTCTCAACATGTCACACGAATAGTCTTACCAATAAGGATTCCTTCAAGTGGTCCAATATGGAAAAAATATTTTTGAGTATTTGAAGCGGTCTCTAGTCTCTATGGGATAGTTTTAACAACCCATTATTTCTTAATTTTTGTCATCGAATGTGATGCTTCTGGATCTGGACTCGATGTAGTCATAACACATCATGATCATTCCATTGCAATTTAAAGTAGGAACATTAATGAAGGAGTATATGAATGATGTTCACATTAAGAAAGGAGATGTTAGCCATCTTACATGCAATAGCCAATCCACGTTGTTTCTGTTAGGGAGAATGTTCTTATTAAGTGAAGGTTTTAGTTTATTAAGGATGATCATTGTATCCTTTTAGGAATTTTTAACATAAGGGACATTGAAAGGGGAATAATAGAAATAGATTGATCACCCAAATGTACGTGAATTTGATATTATAATAAGGGGAAGGAGAATGGGGAGGAAGATGCATTATCTCATCGAGAAGAGCTACCATTATTTGAGGCCATGTCCATTAGCCAACTTGCTTTGATATATGACCTTGTATAACACTTCTCAACTCACCTTACATCAACAAAATTCATGAAATAAATTGAATATGGGGAAATGGAACACTTAAGTAGTTCTTAACAACATTATATTTTTTGAGGACACGTTTATTTGATTATGGTTATCCCTTTATTAAGAATTCATTCTAGAATAGACATAAGTCTCCATTTGTAGGCCATTTTGGATTCCAAAAACATATAGTAACATAAAATGTAATGTTTTATAAAAGGAAATGAAGTCTTACACTATACAATTTCTAGATAAGTGTGAAAGGTGCCAATGCAATAAGGATGATAGTTCACCTTCACAAGGTATTATGCAACCAAATTTAGTCCTGCAAGAAAAGAGGACCTACCTTAGGTGGTAAGTATGAAATTTTTATGTTACTATATAGAAAGGATAGTATACCCATTTCATTACCACAAGAATGGTAGGTAGTAATGGCCCAAATGTTAGAAAGTGTATTTCCAACATGTTTTTAAGTTACATGGGACCCGTGAACAAATAATATCTAATTGATACCTATTGTTTCAAATACTTTTCTAGTAGGAGATGTTATGAAATGTAAGTGTTATATTTAACATGAACACCACAAATCATCCATAAAGATATGGGTAGAAAGAGGTGATGAGAAAGTTCTTGGAAGGGTATATGAGAATATATATGAGCGATAATAAAAGCAATTTGGTTGAATGAATACACTATGGTGAGTATTGGTACAACACCACACATCATTCAACCATCAAATTGACACCATTCAAGGTGTTATACTAGTATTATCCACCATCACCATTATATTTTTACCTCGAGGGGGAAGGTTCTTGTAGTAGATGATACAATGTGTAACACCCAATGCTATAACAATTCTATATTAAGGGATTTTTTTGTTTTTAAACAAATCCCTTAATCATCAATACCTACCTTCAATGATTTTACAATTTAGAAATAATAATCCAGAAAGTAATCTAGTTTTACAATTCATCTGATAACATCATAACAATGTGCAACTTAAAAGGTCCATTAGATCTACCCTCTCCCCTTTATCAATATTTTGAGTGTGCATAATTATTAGATCTACCCAATCTCCTAATCATCACTTTATCCAAGTGTACATAACTTGTATGTAATTGGTTAACCTTTTACTAGGTTTGTGAACTAATGCAGTTCCAAGTGTCTAGCTGAAAATCCATTTACTGATTTTCATCCGGTATCTACCATATTATTGGAACCTGATGATTTGACAATGTATCAAGTAAGTACACTACTTAGGCCAAAATTTTAAGCTATGCTTTGCATGCTTAGTTTCATGACTACACATTAGTCACTTGAAACTTGTCACATCACCGCATCGTCATTCCACATGGTTATCTGAATCTCATCTTAGTAATTAAACATTTTAATATGTATTAAGGAGGCCTAAACTCTAGGTCTCACCTCCCATCTTGAGTGTATGCAGACAATCCCAACTTAGGACACCTATGGTAAAGATAATGATTACCTTTGACTCCCATCAAAGTAATCATTACCCTTCCTATAGATGTTGTGAGATTGTATGGTTAGAGAACACTCAACTCAATAGGAGGGACTTAGAATCCATTCCTATCTAACACATTAGACGATTATAAAATTATCAATAAGTTATTATTAATTTTCTAAATGACATCGTCAAATGTTTCCAACTCAAGTGTCAATTTACGACTTCTGTAGATAAGACTAGTTTAAGATAAATAATCCTATTAAGATTGTGTATCTTCCTACCCCAATTAGATATTATCGTGTTTTGACCTTATCATTATCTAAGATAAGGTTCTCTTAAAAGTAGATAAACAATATTTTTATCATTTAGGTAAGTTTGTATATTTACATTAATCCCAATGATTCATTCATAAATAAGCATTATTAATTGATTTACAATTGTTGTACCATTGTACTTTGACAACATTATGTCACTTAGCTTGTTTACATTACAAAGTACAATCCTCCATTCAAGTATTAGATAGTTGTAACTTTTCATGAAGTAATTATTAAATTTGTCCTCATACTATTGAGTCTTAGAAATATGCTTATTTCTTAAATCTAGTATTTCAAAAAAATAATTTAGTACTTACTTCATTAATTATACTCATTATTTAATGATGTCATGATTAACATTGTTATAATTATCATTTAATAAATCAGATTAAATGATATCATACGTTTAAAAAAAAAATCAAGTTTAATCATTTTCACACAAACATTTTAAGTACGACCGTTGATTAAATCAACGCCAATCAATATTACCTCACATAAGGGTTCAAAAAATATTAAAATATGTCATGATCACATTTAGGATAACCTCTTATTTAAAAGTACAATAATAATTACATAATGATATAATTGGATGTTGGCCATTTACAACAAAGTGAAATAACCTTTTGTTCAATTAGAATTACATAATTCAAGTTTAAAGTATGCTTTAAATCAATGTTTACAAATCAAATAATAAATATATCACATGACGAGCATACATGAAATGATTCATCTAACTCCTCGTAATTCTTATCCCATCATGTAATTTGTAAGATCACAATGATCATGTACATGGTCGGTTCTAAGAACTGACATGGATATAAATCTCTCTGTTTATATGTTTAATTACAAAATAGTTGGATTTATACTGATTTATTTAATGAAATTAAACTAGTATCATTTTATACAAGTCTAAAATATCAATCATAAAATTATAAATAATCTTAACAAATAACCACATCACCTATGCATGATTACTCCTAATTTTAACTCTATAAAGTAATAAAATCTAAGTACAAAATCCATTATGTAAAACTTTCCTTTTCATTTCCAAGAAAATGCTAGAACTGCCCATTAGAAAAATTCCTTAGCATTCTAAACTTAAATAAATATACTATTAAGAGGTCATGATAAGATTACTCCAACCAGAAAAAATCAACAAGCCATCATTAAATGGCATAGTATATATGCAATAATCAACTATTATATATTGACAACTTAATTTCAAAGCTTTATTAATCATCCAATAATTCCTCAAAACAAACTGTGTTATTAATTACTCTTCAAAAATCAATTAACCATCAAAGATGAAATTAAGATATAGTAATCGTATCTTAATCATTAAAGGTAAACAATTCATAACTCTAGATCTAAGAATGACTAAAACCTTTCTTATTAATAACGGATTGAAATCGATATATAGGTGATAATTTTCGTGTTACATTCATGTATGCTTTAACAATACTATCACAATCTACTAAAACCTGTGAAGAGTCATCTTCAATCAAATCTATGTCAACCCAACTCAACCATTAATCTTTAATACAATTTTTGACAGAGTTCCATTTAGGGTAGAGTCATGTTTTCATACTTGAAACACAACACTAGATCATTGAAAATGCAAAGGATAATATTAAACTCAAGTCGAAATTTATTACTTAATGAATACAATGTTCATACTCAAATTAGTATTGAGCTTCAATCATTCAAGATAGGGTACCAGATCAAAAAAATTGACCCAATTCTTTCTCTCATATGTATTTAAACACAACAACCTATTAACAAGTGGCATGGTTTGAATCGAACGCATCTATTTATTCAATCACAGTGACTTCCAAGTCATGTATTTCAAACCCAAAATCCCGCCATTAAAATCATGCAGACAGAGAAACACTAATACATGGTGTAAGATAGAACCTTACGGGTTTGACCTATGGTATCACTATTATTTTAACAGTTTCTATCCACCAACCATGACTAGAATTGTTTAAAGGAAACCAAAAAAATTAACTCTGTTAAATTGATCCTCATTAACCAAATCATAGAGGTGATAGTTATCCATGGTGGCTCGGGCTTTAATAATCTCTTATTAAAACAACATCCAAATAAATCTACAGGCTCGAATAATACCTAATCACAAAGAGGATCTATGTTATCCCTTAATGGATTTGAAAACAAGTAAACGAGTATCTAATACCCATTTACAGTATTTGCACAAACTAAAAGGAAAGACAATGTACAAACCCAAAAGTTATATGAAATAATCTTTTAGAATAACACTCTTCAAGTATAAAATTGAACACCCATTACACTATAATAAACCTCACTAAGAAGAGATAACTAGATTTATAAGAAAAATCAACACCCATATTTTAATATCAAACACTAATCAATGAGAGTGTATCCTATTATTTCATAATGAAATATCAAGATAGGGTGAGGTATTCCATGCCTACTAAAATATGTGAAAATCCTTCAAACTCCAAACTATATCCTCCTAATCTTCCTTTAGAAAAAACCCAAAAGAATAACACAAATGCAATAAAAATATCCCCATATACAAATCCAATCCACAACTATAAATTGATAAACCCTCCATTAATATCTCCCTGAAATAACTCAACAAAATAATAGAGTGGAAATGCATGCAACAACTCGAGAGGGAGAGGGAAGAGCTCACCATTGCATGCAAAAGAATAAAAATAGAAAACTAAGTTTTTCATAGTAGCTTTTGGAGGAAGCTTCTCCCATTCCCTGAGATCCATGGGAATGCATTAAATGCATTTATTATTTTTAGGTGCCACATAGTGGCCTTTCCTATTTACCACCACGGACAACTTCCAATTTCCCTCCAAAACTAGCTTAGTGTATACGAGCGGTTGAAGAATTTAATTTAAACAGCTTTGTATGGGTTGAGATTCGACCGAATCATATATTAACCAATCAATACTAAATACCATTCGAATATAGTAAAATTGTTATTTTATATTAACAAAGCAAAGCATTAATATAAGGTGAGTGATTTCATTCACATTAATCAAATAACTTGAATGTGATCATTCCCATATAACTTAAAATCCATGCATTTGAATATTGTCTAAGACCATAGTTCTTTTAAATAGACTAATAAAAACTAACTTGAACCATTCATACTTATGTCGGATAACCAAGGTTGTTTTACCAAGATATTATAAACCAATAATGCCTTCGAGTCAAAGCATTATTAAACAAATTATATGATACCAATGGAGTATCGATCGGTCCAAGGTAATCTATCCATCTTATCAAGTTAAATCCGAATAAACAACGATCATAATAAACACTTTACGATCATGATATAAAATAGATTAATATGTAATCTTAATCAATAAATTGTAATAACATTTAATCATAATTAAGATACTTATACATTGTACCTTATCGAAAGGAATATTTTTACCTATCTTGATTGAAGGTTCTTACATGTTGCTCAATCAATGATCGTTAGTATTAAAAGAGTTAGTATATTTAGCAATCATCATTATTTCCACATAATGAAATAATATATTAAACCATGAATAATTCAACCATACATTTCAAGTTATTACTTCTAGTAAGAAAAGTATATCAAAATATCAATAACAGGTACAATAACAAAGCATCTAAACATGGAATCATCAACTTTGTAAGGTAATGCAACTCAATCATCATACAACAAAATATGGTATTAATTTGAGGTGTCTCACGAGTGCTTGGTGACAATAAATGTTATGCGCAATAGCTTCTCAACTACGCGTAAGAATGTTTATCCTTCTTAGGTATATGTACGTATGTCTAGCTGTGATTCTAGTTGAGTAACGCTTCTTGCCCCCAAACCTTCATGATTCACTTTACGCTAATAACCCTATCTTGCAACAATCAAAAAATGAAAATGCGTGATGTGACATACTTACCCCCTTAAAGAATCATCATCCTGATGATTTTACTCACTAACAACAAAAAAATAACCAACAATAGATTTATATAACTCAACAAAGGTAAAACATTCATGTATTTTCATCCAAAATTAATTTTTGTCTTCATATTTTCAATCTATTTGCCATCTAAGTATTGGTTGTAACAACTTTATAAAACATCCAGTTTTATCATACTATCTCAAATAAGATGGAATTTCATCATTCAAGAACTTAGAATTTATAAAATTGTATCAAGTTTTAACTTAATAAATTGAAAAATATCAGTTTTATGACTGAAACATATAAGGAAACGTTGTCCTCATTTCTTCTAGATTCTCCCAAGTTGCAGTTTCTTCTAAATATTGGTCCCATTGCACCTTGCATTGCATAATTTATCTATTTCTCAAGTGCAATATGCGAGTCTCCAAAACTCTTATTGGTTTAATTATTACGATTCTGGATCCTAAACATGCAAAGTGTTCCAATTAAGCACATGTGATACATCTAAAACATACTTCTTAAGAAAGGAAATATGAAAAACATCATGCATCTTAGAAAATGCGAGAGGCAATGCCAAATGATATGCTACCAAACTTATGATTTCCAAAACTTCAAAAGGTCCAACATATCGTGGTGATAACTTGGTAGCCTTGCCAATGTTATTGGGCTCTTTTTGGGCTTAACCCTCAAGAATACTTTGTCTCCTATTTCAAATTTCTTATTTATTCATTTCGGATCTACATAGCTCTTATGCTTATCAATAGAAGCTTCTTCAATCGCTCATAGATGAGCTTCACTTGTTCCATTTCCATTAACATTTCAGGCCCACTAACACTCTATCTTTAGTATTATCCCAACTAATGGGTGTTCTACACCTTCTTCCATACAATGCCTCAAAAGGATCCATTTTTAGTGATGCATGGTAGGTGTTATTATATGCAAACTCAACCAATGGAATATATTCTTCCCATTTGTATTGCTGATCCATGTAGTACATCTTGAGCATATCCTCCATAACTTGGTTGACTCATTCAATTTGACCATTTCGGCTTCATCCCTAAGTCCAATTCTAAGTTTTCCATAACCTAGATGTCAATCCTGTGGATCCCTATATGAAATTATTAACTCCAAAACTTTGTGCAATATGAAAATATCATGCAAAAATATTCTTTCAAGAATGAGAGAATTATCTTTCAAATTTTCTGATATAAAATGAGCTACTTTCATTAACTTGTTAACTACAAGTATCATGTCATGTTTATTTTTGACATAGGAAGCCCCTGCACAAAATCCATGCTAATAACTTGTCATTTATATTGTGGAATTTTGTGCGGGTATAACATACCAAGAAGGTGTAGGTTCTCAACTTTTACATGCTGATATTCCAAATAATGAGAAACATATTTTATCACGTCCTTTTTCATTCCTTTCCAAAAATATTGAATTTTTATATCAACAAGCATTTTAGTTACTCCAGGATGTCCAAAGTATGGTGAATCATGAAATTATTTCATAAATTTTATCCTTAAGTCATTTTCTGAAGGTACATAGACTCTACCTTCATATTTCAAGATTCCCTCATTGTCAAATTTAAATCCTTCATATCTTTTATCATTAGGATATTCTCCGTTAAAAGCAACCTTAACATGCTGATAATAAGAATCAACCATCATTTGTTTCTTTACCTCATCCTTGAATTGGGTTCTAAGGATGACAATCACGGAAACATGATTTCGATGACTTAGTACATCGGTCACTTTATTTTCCTACCTTTTATGTAGCTTATATCAAAATCATAATGTGATAAGAATTCAATCCATCTTCATTGTCTTGCATTTAAGTTGGGATGTGTGAAGATATACTTCAGCCCTAAGTGGTCTATTTTCATCTCAAAGGGTTTTCCCAACAAGTAATCCCTTCATACTCTGAGTACGTGCACTCGCAACAATCTCTAAATCACGGGGAACATAATTCAGCTCATGTTCCTTTATTTTTTTTGCTCTCATATGCTATCATATGGTCATTTTGGAGAATAATTCCGCCCAAATCTTCACCGAGGCATCTATTACCATGATGAAGCTTCCGTTGAGGTCCAAAACCTTCAAAATTGGTGTTGTAGTTAGTTTCTCTTTAAGAAATTGAATAAATTCTCACATTTTTTAGACCATACAAATTTCTTATCCTTTTTCTGCAGAGATGTAATTAGAGCAACAACTCTAGAAAAGTATTTTACAAATTTTTGGTAGTAGTTAGCCAGCCCCATGAAGCTTATAACTTCATGAATGTTCTTTGGTGTTGGCCATTCAGTTATTGTCTTGATCTTTGATGGATCTACAAATATTCCTTCCTTTTTATGATGTGTCCGAGGTATTGTACCTCATTTTGATAAAAGGAATACTTAGAAATTTTTCATACGGTTTCTTTTTTCTAAGTATATCCAACACTATTCTTAAGTGCTCATTATGCTCATCAATGTTTTTGGAGTAGATCGAATATCATCCAAGAAAACCAACACAAAATTGTCCAAATATTCTTGGAATATGTTGTTCATTAAATTCATGAATGCAACAGTGCATTCATGAGTCCAAATGGTAAAACCATGAACTCATAGTGGCCATATCTTGTCCTAAAGGATGTTTTATGTATGTCTTCATCTTTAATTCTCAATTGATGGTATCCTGATCTTAAATCAATTTTGGAATAAATGATGCATCACACATCTAATCAAAAAGATAATTTATCCTTAGAAAAGGATATATATTCTTTATTGTGGCTTTGTTAAGCATGCGGTAGTCAATGCATAACCTTAGTGTGCCATCTTTATTTTTAACAAAAATGACCAGTGCTCCCCAATGAGACACACTCGGTCAATTAGGACAGAAATTCATTTAGTTATACCTTGAGATCTACAACCTCATTTTTTGGCATGTGATATAGAGCTTTTGAGATAGATTGTGTTCCATGTTTGATGTCTATTGGGAAGTCGATTCATGTCTTAGAGGGAGTCCATGTAACTCCTCCAGAAAGACATTGTTGTACTCTTGTAACAGCTAGTAATCGACTAAAGAAGTGTTTCCTTCTTCACTAAAATCAGAAATTTTAACCACATAAAGCATTCAACCTTTGTTTTCAGCCTTTTAAAGCTGCATAACAAAGACTTGTCTCAATATTATGTCTTTTTATATCTTGAATGATCATTGAATTTTGCAGTTATCTAAACACTTGATTTTTTTTTCGAAATAGTCAACCATAGATTTATGTTCGAAAACCAGTTCGTGCCTATGATGACATCATATGAACCTAAAGGATCCACCTATAGGTTTATTTTAGTTGTAAAACTGGGTTGTTCTAATGATGTGCCAAAAAGGCATTTGTTCACCGTGTGAACAACATTGTTATTTATAACTTGTTCATTGTTATTTGCAACATTGAGATCCACTATGTTTTCATTTTTTTTTGCAACATTATTATTTTTTGCATTGAGTGGTCCCTCAGGTTGCTGAATTTCTTCATTTTCAATCTCTTCATCCTCAACCAAAATGCTTTGTTCCAAAACAACAATACAATTGCATTTTTCTTGCATGACAACAAGTATCTCATCCAGCTTCTTGTACAATGGTAGCCTCAGCCCCATTTAGTTGATTATTAGCAATAATTCCCATTTTCCTAACCATTTTATTCTATTAGAATAGAAATAAGTTTAGTGTTAGCGTAAGGACCCATTGTGTCCAAGAGTTGTTTTAACCTTTATCTTTGATACCAAAATGTAACACCCAATGTTATAACAATTCCAGATTAAGGGATTTTTTTATAAAAACCCCTTAATCCCCAATACATGCCTTTAATGATTTTACAATTTAGAAATAATAATCCAACAAGTAATCTAGTTTTACAATTCATATGATAACATCATAACCATGTGCAACTGTAAAGGTCCATTAGATCTACCCGGTCCCCTTTATCTATCTTTTAAGTTTACTTAATTATTAGATCCACTTGATCTCCTAAGTATCACTTTATCCAAGTGCACATAACGTGTATGTAATTGGTTAACCTTTTAACTAGGTTTTGAACTAGTGCGGTTCCAAGTGTCTACTCTGAAAATCAATATGAAAATTAGTTTACTAATTTTCATCCCGTATTTACTCATCTTATTGGAACCTAGTGATCTGAAAATGTATCTAGCTAGTACACCACTTAGGAAAAATATTTCAAGCTATGCTTTACATTCTTAGTTTCGTGATTGCACATTAGTCACTAAAAATTTTCCCATCACTACATCGTCATTCCACACATTTATTTGAATCTCAACTTAACAATTAAACATTTTAATCTAATGTATTAAGTAGGCCTAAACTCTAGGTCTCACCTTCCGACTTTGAGTTTATACGAGACGATCCCAACTTAGGTCTCATCTTTTTGGAACCTAGTGATCGATAACCGCTTTCCTTTTGTATCCATTGGGAATTCCAACCCTTTTTAGCATCGATGTTATGTTCCTTACCAGCTCAACATAGTTAATGACAAACTTACTTACAAAATTGATCTTCCCTAGGAATGATTGTAATGATTTTTGGTTGGGAAGAGATAGAATTAAGATATGTTGGGGTTAGCACACCAGTTGTACAGATAATATATCAGATCTAAGAATACATGCAAATAAAAGTGGATATTCTACTAGAAGAAATATACAAAATAAGAGACATAAATCAACACCAAATTTAACGTGGTTCACCCAGTGTGGGATATGTCCACCAAGAAACAAGCCAATCTATTATCTAAAGCTATGACAATATATACAATTGAAGATTTGCAATCTTCCACACCTCTCAGATGTATAGTACTTTCTTTCTCTCAAGATTTTGCTTCATCACCAAGAATTCTCTCTCTCACCAAATTTTGCAAGTTCTTCTTAATTCTTGTTAATAATTACTTCTAAACCCTAGATTTTATGCTTATATAGTCATTTATAGACATATGGTACTTAGCCATGCAATTATAATCAATAGATATACTTTAATGCTAAAAATAGATTTAATTACGATAGTTAATTAAAACATTCTCGCATAGGTAACCAACGCCGGCTAGCCCTAACGATGTTAGTTCCTTCTTGCTCGACCGATGTTGGTCCTAGGTGACCAATGCCAATCCCTCCTAACCGATGACGGTTCTTGTGTTTCCAAAGTTTTACATTGCAAGCTAAACTGAAGTAATTGAGCTCCACAACTCAACAATATCCCACTTGGAGATTAATTACTGCACCATACCTGTACAACATCATTCTTAGATCCTTCCTTACCTTTGTTTCTTCCTCTTCAAGTCTCGTAATCAAAGACCAATAGAAAGTGGAGTGTAGCTCCAACTTCTTCTTTTCTAATGGCTTCATTAACATATCCACAGCGTTCTTTCTTGTATGGATATTTTCCAGATTTAATTGTCCATCCTCTAATACCTTCCTTATGAAGTAATACCTCAATTGAATGTGTTTCGTTCTCAAATGAAATTCCGAGTTCTTTGCCAAGTGAATTGCACTATGACCATGCCACTTTGAGCAGGTTACAATTACCTTTCTCCTTTCCCAACTCTTCCATGAACCTACTCATCCATATCATTTCCTTGTTATCCTCTCGTAGCCAACATACTTTTCCTTATTAGTAGACAAAGCCACAACTTTCTACAATCTTGAAATCTAGCTAACAGTCATCCCACCTACTGTGAAAATATATCCAAAGAATGCTCCTTCTACCATCCGGATCTCTAGCCATTCTCGAATCAATATAGCTACATAATGAAACATCTAAACCTCCATAGCATAACTACATGATAGATGTCCCTTTCAAATACCTGATTATCCATTGGACTACTTTCCAATGCTCTTTACTGGATTGGCCATATATCTACTCACAACTCCCACTGCATGTGCAATGTCTGGTCTGGTAAAAACCATAGCATAAATGAGACTTATAATTGCTTAAAGCATATGACACTCGTGTCATGTTTTTGAACTCCTCATGTGATGATGAAAACTGATATTTTCTCAATTTGAAGTGTCCATCCATAGGTGTAATAACTGGTTTTGCATTCTACATGTTGAACCTTTCTAACACCTTGTAGATATAATCTTCTTGAGACAAATAAAATTTCTTGTTTTTCTTGTCTCTCTGTATTTACATACCAAGGATTTTTTTCGTAGGTCCTAAATCCTTCATAGAAAATGTGTGAGATATCTTTCCCTTAAGCTCACCAATATCTTGCATGCTAGATCCTGCAATAAGCATATTATCCACATACAATAATAAAATAATATAGCTCCCATTTTCAAGCTTCTTGAAATAAACACAATGGTAAGATTCACATCTCAAGTAACCATGCTCATGCATAAAACTATCAAACCTCATGTACCATTTCCTTGGAGCTTGCTTGAGCCCATATAGGCTCTTTTTCAACCTGCACACTAATTTCTTCTTACCCTTAACTTCATACCCAAGCCATTAGCTACCGCATATAAATATCTCCATCCAAATCACCATGAAGCAAAGCCGTCTTCACATCGAGTTGATCTAAATGAAAATCCTCTCTGCAACTAAACTCAATATAGTACAAATAGAAGTCATTTTAACAACAGGAGAAAATATTTCACCAAATTCAATGCCTGCTTTCTGTGTAAATCCTTTTATTACAAGCCTTGCCTTGTATATTTTCTTTCTACCCTCTTCTTCCTTGATCCTGTAAACCCACTTGTTCTGCAATGTTCTCTTACCTACTGGAAACTTAACCAAATCCCAAGTCTGGTTCTGTTCTAAGGATTCCATCTCCTCATCCATGCCATGCTCCCACTAGATGTGGGTCTTATCCTGCATTGTTTCTTCAAAGATTTCTAGTTCATCATAATCATTCAATAATAAATAAAATAGAGAAGGTGTAAATCTTTCGAGGTTTACTTACCCTTTGTGACCTTCTCACAAAATTTTGGGGTACCTGAGGCACATTCGGACCTCCCGTACATTAGTATCCAAATGTGTCGGTGGATCGACACGGTCACCTTTAACGACGTTGGTTCTGCTAACTTCGGTTTGGATATTCTCAGAATCGATACCGGTTCATCCGAATGATGTCGATCGTGGTCAACCGACAACTGGTTACTATGTAACCCTATTGGTGATACTTTTAAATCTAAGAGTTCATTTTCATCCACAAACTTCTTAACCGGTTCATCCTTGGGTACCAAAATTTGATCCTCGTACATTCTCTTTTCATTCCATTCAACATCGCGACTTCTAATAATTTTAGAATTCTCTAAATCCCAAAAAAGAATCAAATCACCGGATCCATAACCAATGAAAATGCATCTCTTGGATTTTACATCCAAATTTTTCCTATTTTCCTTATCAATATGCAAAAATCTTCTCGAACCAAAAATGTTAAGAAAAAAAAATCTGACCTCTTTTCCTAGTCCAAGCTTCCTCTGAATTCCTCCATCTAGTGAACTTGAAGGCCCACAGCTTAATTAAATAAACCATTGTATCAACTTCTTCTGCACAAAACTCCAAGGGCAATCAAGGATGTATCCTCATACTTTAAGCACGTTCCATGATTGTCCTATTCATTCTTTCTACAACACCATTCTCTTGTGGTGTTCTTGGAACCATTATTTCTCTATGTATCCCATTCACTGAACAATAATCATTAAAAGCCTTGCTACAGTATTCACCACCATTGTTAGATCTAAGTCACTTTAAATTTGAATTTGATTCATTCTCAACAAGGGATTTCCATCTTTTAAAAGTCTCAAAAATATCAGATTTATGTTTAATACAATAAACCCATACCTTTCTTGTAGCATCATCAATGAAAATAACATAATAATGGGATCCTCCATGAGAAGCTACCTGAGCTAGTCCCCACACATCTGAGTGTACAAGCTCCAATTTATACTCCTTCTTAGTTGCCCTAACTTTGAGAAATCTCACTCTCTTTTTCTCTCCAAAGATACAATGCTCACAGAAATCAAGATCTAAATTTTTCAAATATGATAACTTACCTTAACCTTTAAGATCTGCATTCATTTTTGACTCATATGGCCAAATCAAGGTTATGCCACATGCATGCATCTCAATCAAGTAGATAATGCGAAAATGAATCAATAATACATGTGGATAAATATAACGTTCATACCTTCTTACCTCTTGCCACAAAAAGAGCACCCTTGGCGACTTTCCAATAGTCTCTTGTAAAAATAACCATACACCCGATTCACTGGTTTCCCTACGAAATAAGATTCTTTCCGAGCTTTGACACATGCCTCACATCTTTCAATACCCATGTATTTAAATTTTGTAATTTTAAATGAAAATCCCCTTTACCAAGTAATACTGCAAGGTTCATCATCACCAAAATAAACATGCCCAAAATTTCCCTAGACATAATTTATGAAATAACCCTTATTAGGGGTTGCGTAGAGAAAGAAAATCCTGAATCTAAAATCCATGATTCAATTCTATTATCTAAAGAAAGAATAAGAGCATCTTGCATTACCTCTGATGCAACAAGATTTACTTCTTTACCTTTTTTTGGTTGTTGGTTCTCTTTATCCTTTGACCAACAATATTTCGTTACACGTCCTTTCTTTCCACATTTCCAACAAGTAATTCCCTTACTTTTGGATATAGATCTATTATCCCTTGACTTTTATTTTCCATTACTCTTACTCTTGGATCTCTCCTTTTTCTTGCCCTCGCTTTCTACATTCAAAGAATTTTCGATGATGATTCCTCTGTACTCTTCCTATGAATTTCTTCATTTAAGATTATACTAACCACATCATCAAAATTTAAAATATTATTATCATATGTTGTATTACTAACAACCATTACCAAGTTATCCCAACTATCAGGAAAAGAACATAAGAATAAAATTTCTTTCACTTCATCATCAAATGGTATATCAACCAATTTTAATTGATTTACAATAGATCTAAAATCATTCAAATGACTAGATGCAGATCCACCTTCATGCATCTTATAACTAAATAGTTTATTCATCAAATAAAATTTATTTGAAGCACTAGGTTTTTCATATAAATTAGCAAGATATTTCATTAACCCTACCATAGAAGTCGTCAGCAATATTGGAAGCCACGGATCTTTGCTGAAAGCTAAATCTTATAGATTCCAAATCCTTTCTATCAAGAATATTTCATTCTTCATTTGTCATCTTCATAGGTATAGAATTCTCATCCAACGGTAAATACAAATATATTTGATACGAGATAATCCTTAATCTGCATCTTCCATAATTAATAATTTCAGCCATCAAATTTCTCTACATTATATTTTTATCTTCTTCCATTGTTGTAGCTCCTACTCAATTATATTTTTATCGATAAATTTGTCAACACACAAAACCCTCAAACAAAGATCTGATACCAATTGTTGAGGTTAGCACACTTTGGTTGTCAGACAGAGAATATATCAGATCTAAGCATACATGCAAATAAAAACGGATATTCTACCAGAAGAAATATACAAAACAAGAGACATAAATCAACACTAGATTTAACGTGGTTCACCGAGTGTGGGCTATGTCCACCAAAAAATAAGCTTATATATTATCTAAAGTTTTGACAAGATATACAATTGAAGATATACAATCTTCCACACCTCTCAGATGTACAATACTTTCTTTCTCTCAAGCTTTTTCTTCATCACCAAGAATTCTCTCTCTCACCAAATTTTGCAAGTTCTTCTTAATTCTTGTTAATAATTACTTCTAAACCCTAGCTTTTATGCTTATATAGTCATTTATAGACTTAGGGAACTTAGCCATGCAATTACAATCAATAGATATACTTTAATGCTAAAAATAGATCTAATTCCCGAGAGTTAATTAAAACATCCTCGCATAGGTAATCGACGTTGGTCAACTCTAACGATCGATGCCGGTTCTTTCTTGCTGATGATGCTTTGGTCCTGGTGACCAATGTTGGTCCCTCCTAACCAATGCAAGTTACTATGGTTTCTAGCAAGTTTTACATTGTAAGCTAAACTGAAGTAATTGAGCTCCACAACTCAATAAGATAGCCGTAATTATATCTCGGTTCAATAGCCAAACCATCCTTAGATACGACATGCCTGAAAATTTTTTCCTCATAGAGAGAAAAGATGCAATTTTGGATGTAAATTTATGTAAAACTCACCACATCTACTAAAAATCTACCTAAGGTGCATTAGATGATCCCCTTATCTTTAAAAATAGTAATATCATCCAAATAGATAAAAAAATATCATTGATCATCCCCTTAAAAGATAGATCCATTGCAACTTGAAAGGTAAAGCACCAACATTAGAAAACTCAAAAGACATATTTTGATAGGAAAATGTTCCCCCACTTGGTTGTGAAATTTAGTTTATATTGGTTAGAATATACGATAATAATCTGATTATAATATGACAACCCATCTAAAAATGAACACTTCTCGCCCTTTCTACTGATTGTAAGATTTGGTCCATGGAAGGTAAAGGGTAATGATCCTTGAGAGAGGCTTTATTGAGGTCTCTGAAATCTACACACAACCTTATCTCTCCATTATTCTTCCTAATAGGGACAAGGTTTGCAACCCAAGAGGAGTGTTTGATGGGGAAGATAATTTTAGCTTCAATCAATTTAGTCAGCTCCTTTCTCATTAAAGGTTCAATCTTAGGATTAACTAGGCCTTTTCTTTTGTCTTATTGGTTTGGTTTCGGGGAAAATTCAATGGTGTGTTGAATGATATTAGGATCATAGCCTTTAAGGTCATCATAAGACCATGCAAAAATTTCATCATATTCTTGGCATAATTGGATGAAATTATATTGTTTCTTAGATGTACATACCTTTCCAAGCTTTAGTTACTTTCCATTGGAGATAACCACATCATGATAATCCTCTTATTTGATTTTCAAATTCCTCTTCTCCCCTTTAAATTGATCATCTAGGGTGAACATGATTTCCAAAGTGATTAAAAATTTGGGTAGCTTATTACTCTTTAGCTGAATGATTTGGTCACCATAATTTTCTTGTCTAGTCTTCGTTCTGAAACCTAGGAGAAACCAACTTCTTGTTGTATAAAAAGAGTGATCTTCTCATAATTGTCCAAAATATGGCAATGGTAGTCATTGTTAGGTATTGCTCGTATGATTACAGGATTCTCATGCTAGTATATAATGTTCATAATATCTTTAGAAGGATCAAATTGAGCTCCAATAAAATCCATCTTATCTACATCCACATTTTGTTCTCTTGGGATAAATTGAAAATTGATGGCATCAAAATCTTCAAAAATATACTAAACTCTATGTTTGAAGGCTTTGTGGGGAGGGTTCTTAGCTAGTCATTGTGACTTGCTTTATTTAAAAACTATCTCAACATACCCAAAGATCATCATATTCTTTATCCCTTTACTTTTAACAATTATTATCCCTTGAATTAGGGCTTCATATTTAGCAACATTGTTTGTACAACTACACTGTAGCCTATGAGCAAAGGATAACTTCTCTTCCTTTAGAGAAGATAAGACAACACCTTCCCAGCTCCAAGTTTTCATTATGAAAAATAAAAAAACATTGTCAATATTCCATCTGATTCATTCTTTGATTTCAACAGGTTAGGGATAAATGTTTTCTCATCCATTAGGAAATATGAGCGAACTATAGTATCTTCAAATGCCCCATAAGGATCATAACTCCATATTTATTTGGCCCATTCATCCATTTTTTCATTAGAAAAATTAGCTCTTATTTCAAATAGTTCATGATCACCTTCAACTCATTCAATTTTAGAGGTTATGACACAATTCAGTAGTGATGGGTTTTGGATCATTTGTTTCCATGTAGAATTAGGAAATTGAACCAAATTTTACTGTGGATCTAGTGTCATACCTTTTCTTAAGGAACATGTGAGACCAATTAGATGATATATATCTCTCTAATCTAGGGTTAAAATATATGAACAAACAAAAATAAAGTACATGGGGAAGTATATAACCGAAATATCTTTAGGGATAGTGATAATGGGGCTAGCGTGTAGGGTTAGATTAACATTTTTATGACACCCACACTTTTGAAAATAGTACCATCTAACTAAACAACACATTTTTAATATGGGTTAATTAAAACCAAGTGTCTCAACAACTTTCTTGGGCATGACTCGTGCTTTCACTAGCCCCAAAATAAATCAAAGCAGTTATTGACCATATATTTCCTAATGATTAATGATACATAAAATTAAGGGCATTTGGGAGCACAACTTGTATAAGTGACATTATATTGATACAAATTGACTGGGTTGTGCTTTATTGTTATCCAATTTTACACCCTTGTAAATTGGCCAACTTGACAAATCTATACTAAGGCAATATGATGGAGCATTAGAGAAGAAACATGTTAAAAATAGGTAAATTTCATGATTTGGGTCAATTGCAAGCATTATGGGCCATCCTCTCATTCTTTATAGGTTTTAAAAGTCCAAATATTTAGAAAAATTCATCAAAATTGGGAAAATCCAAACAAATGTGGCTAAATTGGATTTTTGAGAAACATTTCCTCCATTCCTTTAATTCCCCACATTTCCTCATTATACGCGTTAAAGGATGGGGTAGTGTATTATGGGTAGATCGGATATTTAGAGCAAGTGGGGACCACTTCCACTGGTCGTTGGTTCCCCGATCGGCGGCCGGTTTTCCCACACTTGGAACAATTCGCATTAAAGATATGTTGAGCGGAGATAGTGCATTGTGGGTGGTGCGAGATTTTGGGAAGAGACATAATGTTCCCATATTCCTATGGTTCTTCGCATTGACCGGTTGGAGGGATATTAGAATGGGGAACTACATGGAGTGGAGACAAAGTGTTGCTTTGGGAATGGATGATGCGAGGGAAGCGAGAGTTGTAGGCGCATTAGGAGTGGTTGGAACTTTTCCACGCTTCTACCCAAAGTGTGATTCTCTAAAACACATACGAACCAATGACCATTCCTGTAAAGTGGACCCAAAGAGAAAAAAACCATTCCATGCCTCCTCACGTTCTCCAATCACCTAAACCACCCACACAAGGAACAAAATTATTTAATGTGGATCAGAGATCGCACTTGGAACCCTGTCGTGTTCCTCATGAGCCTCGAAATCCGAATGGCCATAAATTTCACCATGTTGTTCCAAATTTCGTAAAATTGGTACATTTGGAAAGGTCTCATCATCCTCTACACCATAGAAACTATATTTCTTAATTATAGTGAGGTTAGGTGGGTGAAAAAGAGGAAAAATAGTCCAACATTAAAAGGAATAGTTCCAAGTAGCTCAACCACCACATTTGATGAGGTATGGTGTCCATTCATTCTCCTATAAGAAAGGTACCATGGGGAATGATCTTAGATGGCTTCTCATGTTTTTGTTTTCAGTCATTCAATGCATGTTGTTGGTGGTTGAAGGTGGAAATACGAGTTCCCTCTCTTTTCCCTCCTCTCTCTTTCCCATCTTCTATATATTGTAAAGTGATGCTCATTTGTAATGTTGGATACTCTTAGAATGTAAGGGCATCATTTAAAAGTGTTGCATAAGTGTTCTTGATTTGAAGGCCTTAGATTTGGAATTTGAAATATTTTTATGCCTTCTTCCTCCTTTGTAATGATCTATGTATCTTCCAAAGGAAATAAAATACTTGTTTTGTGGCTATTGTTCTACTCTAGCTAGTGTTTTATTGCATTTACTTGCCTTTTCCTCTACTTACATGTATGTTGTATGTGTCTTCTCACTTTGCAAGATTATTTATATTGTGTATTGTGTGAAAGTGGACATTTGAATGTTGCTCTGGATTGTGGCTCTCAATTCCGCCCTCTCCTCCTTCATTTTATCCTAATTCCCCTCATTTGAGGGTTTCTTTCCCCTTGTTCTTTGTGCTATTACCTCCTCTTAGTTTAGGATTTTCTTTTTATGCATCTTCTTCTCACCTAGGTCTCTTAGAATCATAGATTAGAGTTATATAGTTGCATTTCCATTCTTAGGAGTATTTTTATCAATAGGAATAAGTAGAGGAAGTCAAACTTCTCTCGGAGGTATGTCTCTATTCAAGTACCATAACTTGGAGAAAATCCCATGTTGCCTCAAAGCCCTAGATTATTCTTATTTACGACGGGTGAAATTTTGAGCTCCAATACTTACCTCCTTTTGAGTTTTGGGAATAAGCTTGAATTGCATTAATATTTCTTGCGGTAGATCCATATGTCATGGAATTGTCAAAGCATCCCATATGGAAACATGAATATTTATTCTCTTCATTTGTTCATTAATATATATGGGTGTTTACCATTTTTTTGTGAATTGTGAGCATCCATAAATTTCTTTGGTTTCTTAATGATAGGATGATGTACAAATGCGAAACATTTTTATCCTCAAGTAGGTAAGGTGAAGCCTCTACTGGTTTTAATCTTTATCCTCTTGAAGCAATTGTCGCCGATCTCTAGATTACTGAAATTCTATCTCCAATAGGCTTTTCTTTGATCTCATATTATAATAATATCTTAATTTCAGGTGTTGAAGTCGCTCAACTTTAAATTGGTGACACATAAATCATCCTCTTTCCAGTAGACCAAAATCTCACCAACTGTTGAAGTATATGACATTGATGGATCATTCATTTGATTAGGTTGCATAGAATAATTCTAGACTCGCCAAGGCTTGTGTCACTAATTGATGAGGAAGAATATTATAATTATGTGGCTAGAAACAAAGTTAACACAATCTTGTATTTTTAGCCATAGTGTTTTTCATTGGAACAATTTCTCTATTAGGATTGGTAGGAGTTGGGTATATTTGATTCATAGGCCTTATAGGTATTATCTAGTTTTGAGGTTGTGCTCTAGTTGTTTGGTAGGCTAGGTTATATGGATTCAAATTTATTTGAGTGTGGGGCTTGTTGCCTCTTCAAATTGGTCACTTCATTTTCCATATTCCTTAGCATGGCATTAAACTCATCCAACTCATTAGCTAAGGGGATGGGAATGGTTGCCTATGGTTTTTTATTAATACGTTGGGGATAGATTATAGGAGTGGCGGTTAACTCGGGAATAATTTTATGGGGGACTTAGAGATATTTTACTAGCTTGGATCAATGTGTTCTTATGGTCTAAATCTCCCATGGATTGGATCATAAAAACAATATCGAATTGAGCCCGAGATAATACATGAAAGATGAATGTGAGGAAGGCTTTACCAAAAGTGGTATTCTATCTTATGAATTTTGGAAATTTTACTTAAATTCATATAGATATTCATTATATACTCTATTATTGTTGTCAATTTATCCATAAGTAACAAGTGATCACTATTGTCTAAAAATTATCTCACTAAGAATTCTCCAAATTCATCCCATGTGTGAATAGAATTGGGAGGAAGACTCCCATACCATGCTAGGGATTTTCCTTTCAAAGAAGTTTCCAAGAGTATCACTATAACATAAACTTGAGTTATGTGGTGAATTGAGCACAAGTGGATGATGTCCCTAAGATGATTAGTAGGATTAGCATGTTTCTCAGTTGTGAAATAGGGAAGGATTTTAAGAGAAACACCTGGGAGGTCATTCCACACATTTATAGCTAGTGGGATACCAACATTGAAGGATGGAAAAACATGATTCCTTGGATGATCCATGGTATTTAAGGGATGAAGGTTTCTCTATAAGACTTGCGATTGGAAACTAGGTGGGAGATTGGAGAGGAATATCTTAGAATTAGGGGTTCTCTCAGATATTTACAGAGACCTAATCCTATGATTTTGGGATAAAATTGTAAAAGATTATCAAGTTATTTAGTTGCACTACTTCTTATGCTGATTCTTCTCACAAGCCAAGGTAAACTGAACTTTCTACAATATATATCTTACAAATTTGATAAGTGTCTAACAAAATAGGTTTAAAAACTTAAAAAAATATATGAAAATGTTAAATTTTAGCTATATTTTACAAGAACATCTAGGATAATACTGAGAAACCTCACAAGGTGTAAAAAAATGGAAATTAAGGTCCCATCAAGAGTGCCAATGTTTTTTGGAAGATATTTGTGTGGACCCTTAAAATTTAGGCATCTATTCAAGTGTCTAAATGTCTCTACAACAATAATGGGAATATATCTAATATGTGGAACTTTAACCCTTGTGATAAACCTTCAGAATAAGGTTGGAACCTTTCCTTACAATACCTAGACTAACCACTACTATAATCTAACTACGAACTGTGCAAATTTGAGGGAGAAATATTACTAAAATTTGACAAGAATGGTGATACACTAGAGTATGAAGGGATCACTCTCCCTAAGATCAAGGAAAAGTGGGAGAATACAATGATAAAGGGGAAAATAAGAGCCACAATCCACACTACATTCTAATAACCTTTAATCCTCTGTATAAATGACATAATGGACTGAAATTATGCAAATATAATTCATACACATCATACAATAACAACAAATAAGGGTAAGATGTAATAACACAATCACAATCAACTAGATATTATTGCTTAAGGAATACACAATCTCTCACAGTCATTGAGAAGGCAGTGAATGCATTACACAATTTAAATACAAGGATCTACACATACTCAGAACACTCAAAAACTAATTGGGTTGATCTTATTTATATTCACTACATGATAACTTCACTTAAGAATTTATAAAAGGAGAAGAGAGAAGAAGGGATCTAAAGATGCCATAGGATACACTTAACCTTCTTGACCCTTCAAAACTACCTTAGAATTGACTCGGAGATAATCCTCCAATATCATGATGATCCACACCCATGGGGTGACTTAGAATACACGAAAACCTTTATATTTTTTCTTTTGGATAATCTTTAACTATATCAATGAATGCCCATGAAATCAGGGGAGATAGATAAAAAGTGAGTTGCCATATGTGTGTTTTGGTCATAATCAAGTTTTGGACCACCGATAATAGATCTTTTCTAGTTACATAGAAAATTCAACCAATTATCTTCATCTTTTAAGGGGCATGAGGAGAATATACCATCAAAAAGGAATAATTATATAAAAATAATCAAACAAAAAAATCTATAACTTATTTGGGCATCAATTGATTGAGAAAATGACTCAAAATGAAACAAAATTATGTCATTAAAATATCCCAATAATCTCGATAAACAAAATTTATTGTTTTGTGAATCCCTCTGAAAAATGTTTCCAATTAGATAGATATCATGTCAAATGGAGCTTTAGATCAAAATATATGAGCAAACAATCAATCCCATGTTTGAGTCACAACTCATATCCAAAAATAGTTGTGGGCCCCAAATCTAGTTATTTAATGAAATAATGATGTTATCATGATAAAAAAATACCACCAATGTGTATATCAATTCAATCCCTTTCCAATATAATAAATTTTTAACAATTTTTGGGTCCCCATCAAAAGTTATGGCATTTTGAAGACTCCCATCAAAATCGTGAAAAATCTTTTGCAGTGTGGATTTACTTTTTCATCTGTTTCATGGAATTTTATGCCTAAGTGTCGCCTTTGTTCCACATAATTTACCATGGGTTTTTTCCTTTCTCTGTGTAATTTTATGCCTAAGTTCCACCTTTATTCCATAAATGTTCTCGTGGGTTTTAACTTGATCCACAAAAGTTTCCACGTAAGTGTCTCCTTTATTTTGCAAACTTTCACGTTGTTTTTCCTTGCTCCGTGAAATTTTCTACCTAAGTGCTTCCTTTGTTCCACAGAATTTCCCACGGATTTTTCCTTTCTTCGCGGAATTTTCCGCCTAAGTGCCTCTATTCCGTGGTATTTCACTTGGTTTTTTTCTTAGCTTTATAGAAGTTTCCACCTAAGATCCGCCTTTATTCTGTGCTATTTCCTTGGGTTTTTTTATTAGCTTTGTAGAATTTCTTGTAGTTTTTCCTTCCTCATGAAATTTTCTTGGTCTAGAATTTCAAACTAAGTTTCCAAAATAAGCATGAGTGATTATTTGATAATCTGTTATATGGATAGTTGTTTTAGGCCTTTCTCGAACCATGTTTTATTGATAGTGGATAATCATGATGCCTGCACATATACTAAGAATATGCCAAGAGGTGGTTTTGGGTGGATCATTTTGGCTGAGCATATTTTCCAAACTTTTAATTTGTTTGATAAGATAAGGATGAGATAAAGATATTATTTATCATATTCTACATCCTTCTCTTACATTTTCTTCTCCCTCCCCTTTATATCCTATTTTTCTAAAAGTAGAAATTCATCTATTGTAAAAATGGTTTCTCTTAATTGAAAGAAAGGTTGCTATTCTCTTTTGGGTGTTGATTTTTTTAGTTCCCCGACCTCTTGTTTGATCTCTCTATATATGCATCAATGCTATGGATTATGTTGATATCGGGTTGTGTATAATTTTAGCTTTTAATATATATATGGTTGTGTCTCATATCTACCGCATGTCTTTGTGTTTATTATCCCTTGCTTATTTTTTATTTTCATGGTTTATTTTGTAGCATTTTCAAGGGTTTATTTCACCGTGTCTTAAAGGTTGAGAGTGGGAGTTAGATTCAAATGCATGGTATGGATGTGGTTCATATATACCATTTAGATTTTTCCTTTGTCATTTCACTTGCTAAATCATATAGGGAGGGTGATCCCCTTACTTCTTTGCATAGTTACATGTTTTGTGGTTATCAAATTAAACTACTAAATTGGCCTAATATGGGATGTCAAGTCCTATTGCCATGTCCCCATCTCTATAGTTTTCCACATAAAGAAGAAATAAATTCCCTAAAAATGGTGCGGACTCTAACTATCCACAAAACACGAGGGATGACGTTGCGAAAAGTAATTGTTGACATTGGGAGTATTGAAAGACAAGAGATTAATATTATATATCTATCTAGAGTAAATTTCCTCAAAGATTTATGCATCACATCCTGTTTCTCCTTAGAGCGGTTCAAAAAAATGACACATGGTCTCTATAGGACTTATTGGAATAAAAAAGAGGACCATATATATTCCGTCCAATAGTTTCCCCACCCTTGAAATTATCCTCCATCAATTCCTTTCTTCATCACCTCTTTTCCATGTAATGTTTCATCTTGAATCCTTAAAATTTGACTTCTTGAAACAGTCCCTATTGGTGTCTCCACTACATCACTTGAGTGTGATTACTAGTTTATACAAAATGAGTTGACAATGATGTTGATAAAATATATTAATTTAAGAAGAGGAAATTTATAATACATTGTGACTTCATTATATCTTATTTCATTATTAAAGTTAATGAAATGGTAACGAAGCTTTACACAATAATCAACAACTTTATTATTTATTACGAATGAATACATAACACATATATAGGTTTAGAAATCCTATTTTGAAGATCCTAAAAACTCTCCACAAACTCCTATATACATGAGTTGTTAAAACAACTCACAACAACTCACTAATATTACATTTAGAGTTTACCCGTACTAACAATACTAACTATGTAAACTTATTATAATCTACAAAGCACTAATTAATTCCTAACATCCCTCCCTTAATGCAAACATGGGAAGAAGAACATATGAAGAATTGGAAACAGAATCGTATGCCTCGCATACTTTTAGGTCTGCATTCATTGGCTTGGATCTTGTTGTCTAGATCTTGCTTTGCACATGACCAATCCGCTTCACCACAGTGAATCCCATACCGGATGATCACACTTCCACCGATTCACCTACATACGCGAACTCAACAGTTCCCACTTTCACTTCCAATGAACACTAGATTTCACCGACCGATCGATGTTAGAAGTACGACAGTCGGAGGATCTCTATAGTTAGAGGATCACTCCAGTTTAGCTGCCCTCCTATACAACTATTCTCATATTCCAAAATGCACATCCTCTGCGTTTCAATCATAGCAAGGGAATGAAACCACACACCACTTGAAGCAAACAACTAAAATCTGGAAAAAATTCACATCACATTCTATAAGAATCACAATGTTCTTAATTGTAGCCATTGTTGTTGATCACTACCACTTGATCTCAAACAACATAGGAAACGCCATGCCATTGGAAGCTACCCTTGACTTTATCCGTTTTAGGTGCAAAATGGAAATGGAACATTGGTGTTATGTTCCCCCACAATGTGAAATTTCCATTTATTCACACAACCAGGAACACTGAAAACAAATCAAATCAAACTGAAAAAGAGATGCCACCATACCAAAATGCAGCCCTATTGTTGGTGACTAACGAGAGGCGCTGATCGCCCTCCATCCTCCGTTGCCTCCGACCTCCAATAAGTTTCTTTTGCTAACTCGGTTGGATCGACTTTGAGGCACAATGGTTCTTAGGACGTAGGGTAACACCGAAAATGCATTTATAAGACAATATTTTTTTAATAATATTTTTAACTTTTTGCTAATAACTCAATTATTGACACACAATTCAATAATAACAATAACTTAACTTTTGACTAAAATATTCTACATGACATAAAACATTGAGTTTTAATGACACAAAATGACAACATACATTGGGTGATATTAACCCCATATATGTGAACCACGTCACTCAAAATATGAGTAAAAATCAAAAATTAACAAGCCTATCCAGTATAATGTATACCATTGACTCTAAAGTTTAACAAGATAGTTGAACAACTTGAATGAAGAGCATCTCGGGGAAATGCGTCTCCACATAGACAAGTTTCCTACCAATGTAAACACCATCGTGGATAGAGTCGTTGAACACGTGGATCTCCAACACGTTGAGGTACTTTGAACAAAACCACTTGCAAATTTGGAAAACTGAGGGCAATGTGAGATCGGTGGCAACATGTATCGATATGAGCAGCAACATGTAAGACTGGGGAAACAATTGCCTCACTTCTTCTTTGTAGCACTGAAGATCTTCGCCGACCATGCCATGGTAGACTACTTCTAGAACATGACAATGTTTGTCGTAGTGATGCTCAACATACCACTAAAATTTTTTTCCTGGTCTTTCCTATCAACAACCAGTCCATGATGTGATCCAACTTTTTATCAGCGGCGTGCGCATAACCCATCTGAATTTGAAGGAGGTCCTTTAAAAAAGAAATAGGTATTTGATTTTCAAATTACAGAATATCATCCATAACTCTCTCCCTTATGAACAGATTTGTTGTGATGACGGTTTAGGCAGAATTCCACAATGACAAAATATGAAATTTTTTCCTGCTACAAATCTATCACGTCTTCAATCCTGTAACATACTTTCTCCAGAGGCATGAGAAGATCATAGGTACATAATAATAACAATACACATATCAGAGAGGAGCATATAAAACTAGAGTGAAATGTTACATACTGAATTCGTAGGAAGATCCTTAATTTTTTTTTAAATGCAATCCTTCAAACTACACTACACATAATTCAAAGAGGAGAAATGACATCGGTTGGGGAAATGAAAAACATTCTAGCTGCCCCTCCAAACAAATCACAGATCCATCAGATGATCATCTCGCTCTGATGTCAAATGAAATGGTAACAGAAGGTTTACACAATCATCGACAACTTTATTATTTATTAGGAATGAATACATAACACATATATAGGTTTAGAAATTTTATTTTGAAGATCCCAAAACTCTCCACAAACTCCTATATACGTGAGTTGTTAAAACAACTCACAATAACTCACTAATATTACATTTAGAATTTACCCGTACCAACAATACTAACTATGTAAACTTATTATAATCCATGAAGCACTAATTAATTCCTAACAGTTAATTCACCAAATAATTTTAATTTTTTTGAAAAAGCCAATGGAAAATCCAGTGAATTTACTCATACATGGAAATATTTCTAAACATTAGCTAATAGAAAAATTCATATCATTTAGGCTTCATTGGGATATTATAGAATTTCATAAGGGTTCATTCTTAATATTATGCTTGTTGAATAATCTAATGGCTTTGATATCTAGTGTTTTAGCTAAAGGGATGCAATTTTTATTCATAAAGGGAGATCACCATAGTTGTGGTCATTATTTAATGTGATAGTGGTTTTAAATCCATTTCCAACACATGTGAAATAAAGCTTCCTCAATTCGTATGCAGGTAGATGTAGAAAAATGAGGAATATTTTTGTGATTTTGTAAAAATGGTGTGAACCCTTTGTAAAACATAGACCAGACATATTTTGAATAAATTTTACATATAAAAACCAAAATGGCATACATCTTATGTAATAAAAAGTGCACACACCATTTGTGTTAGAAAGGGCACATGCACCCTTTGTAAATCATTAAAAAATAAAACATAATTTTTTTAAAGAAATGGTGTTATTATTTTTTTAATGAATTAAAAGGGGTGCAAAACCTTTACATTGCAAAGGGTATATTCCTTTGTAATTCATTACAAAAATTATTTACAGAGGAATTTTTCCATTTGTAAAATTATTTATTATTATTTTTAACGATTTAGAAAGAGAACACGCTCTTTATAATCCATTAATATTTTTCAAAGGACATATGACCTTTGTAAATGGTATATTGTCTTTTCTCTTTTCGAAAGAAATTGACCCCCTCTCGAATAACCTTGGGTTTTATGTTGGGGATCCAAAATGAGCTTTGGACCTACACTAAAGTAGCTAACATGGATTCTGAATAGTTTAGAAGATTCATCTTCCTTTGTGGACATGAATAATTCATAAAATTTATTTAATTTAAACAAAAACTTCTATGTATCTATAGTGGGATGCATTTAGTTTTCAAAAGTATAATTCTCTTATACATTAGATTATTGTATTAATTTATTAATTTATAAATATCTTAATTCATTATGATTCATGCATATAGGGTTATGTAATAACTTTTCAACATTTAATAAACTTCTTACACAACCTACATCTTGAAAATAAACACATCATTGACACTTTAAATAAATAACTTAAGGTAAAAAACTTATGTCTATGTGTGTACACACACATATATGTATTTATGTATGCATACACACAGACACACACACACAGGCACACACGTACACACATATACACACCCACACACGCACACACAAAAATAATAAGGAAAACAATTCTCAACATTCCTAAAAAAATTCTTTGTTGCAAGTGATTTCATACAACGATTCATTTGTTTTGTCCAATAAAGTGTATTCATACATATGATTTTTTGTTATGTTATCATAAAATTTTATAATCCATTGTTAGAAATACATAATTATAAATTTTAAATAATTATCTCATTTTTGTGTTGCAATGACAAATTATATGTTTATAAACTAGTATATAAATGCCTTAGTTTATCTTATCGCTTTATCTCAATGTTTTTTCCCTAATTGTCTCTCCAAGTTTTGGTATTGTTGTTTTCGGATAGGCCACTACTCCCTTCCTTTTGTCCCTCATTTCCTTGCATCTATGTATGCTTTCAAAACATTTATAGCCTCAAAAGAGCCTTTAAATTTGATTGGCGTAAAGGTGATCAATTAGGCATGAACCCCAACATATCTATAGTAAATTTTTCCACAGGGATAACCAACAAAAAAATGCCCTATTAAAAATTTCCAAGTTTGTTATAGCTAATGGCTCAAATTATGTACTTGGAATATAGGGACGTTATTAACTTATAAACATCAATGATCTCATAACTCCTTTATCGTGAGGAAGGAAACAAGCATCCCACATGAATTTATGATAGTTCCATTTGCCCAAAATAAATCTATAAGAATCTTGGAAAATATTTCATAGGATTCCTTGGAGGGATCCCACTATAAAAAGTACTAAACATGCACAACAACAAGAACTTTGGTAGACACCTAAAACTTACTAGCTAAAGACAGAGGCTTGTTAATCTAGAAAGACACATTTTCTCAACTCTCTCTAGCACATACTATGATGTAATTTAGAAGGTGTGCTATCAAAGGAAAATATATTAATGATAATTTGAACTTCTCACCATGATTAATCTAGTTCCAAGGATAATATTTCATCTAATTTCATAGAGGAACACTAATCTATCTTAAGTGTTGAGTTTTTTTCACACGATAAATTGGATACCAATGCTTTACAAAAACATCAAGACATTAAGTGCTTATTTCAACGAGGATTTATTTTTGGAAAGAGTAAGAAAAAAATCAGTTGTAAATTATCCATTTATGAGTTTAGAAGAAAGATCAAGGAGCATCATTTCCCATATTAAACCAAAATAATATCAATGGATGATAAAATATCTAAAGAATTCTATTACAAGAACATATAGAGCTAGTTCGGGAGAAAATCATACTTGAATAAATAAAAAGAGTCTTAGGATTTTAGATCATTTCCATTTATAGTCATAAAAACCAAGGCTTATGAGAAGATATTTTATAAGAGATAAGAAAAATATTCAAAGAAAAGATCTATTGGAATGACATGAATAAAATTAAATGAAATACAATCATAGGATTGTTTAAATTCCAATTTAAGGAAAAAGGTTGATTGACAAGAAGTGTGATCCCATTATATACCTTCCCAAAAAGCTATAATATAATAAATAATGTATCTTTCTTAATTAGAACTTGTCTTGTTAGTTATGATAATTGCAACAAGAATTTAGTGAAAGTTCTAGTGTTGAATCCTTGGATATTATATTTTATTAAACAATGTGATTGGTCTACAACTAGTGATGAGCTTATCATCACTAGATTTAGCTATGATTTTAAATATATTTCCTTTGTTAATAAATTTAACTAAGGATTTCGTGCTCAATGCTTCCTTATAAAGTAGTAGCAATTTGGGACTAAAAAACTCGACAAAATAATGACAATGTAGAAATAATTAAATACATTACACAATGTAATAAATAGATATATACAAGGAGGAAATGCGGTTGAGAAAAGGTGGTTACTAACCTAATCGCCTACGTGGAAGCTACCAAAAGGTAACTAACCAAACAATGTATGATTAACTAAAATATGAATTTTGGGAGTTAATTTAGATAGTATAACAATGAAATAAATAGTGTAAACTGAAATGTAGATGCTAACTAATTTTATTTGATATTTAAAGGAAGGAAATAATTCAAATATGAGAGATAAGGTATTAACACGAAAAATAACTTACCTCGCTGTGATTCGAGACTAAAAAGGATAATGTACGGACGAAGCAAAGTATGATGGTACAACCTAGAAAAATTGTAGCAAATGGAGATGTAACTAGAATGGGGTGCTTGGGAGAGGATCAGGGTTCTGTGGGTGCCATAGTCTGCAGTATCGGTTGCTCGGTATGCGTAACAACTCGAAACCTAAATCTAGAAGTGTTACTTGATATTTGCAATGTCTTAATCCTTATCGCGTGGTTTTCGTAGTAACTTCACTTATATGGTCGTAAATCTGTAATTAAGATCTACTTGCAAAACCCCATACAAAGGATCAAATCCCTAAAAAAAAGAAAGATGCATATGAAGAGGTCAGACTGACCTTAGCTGCCACAATGGTGAACTTTACAACTAAGCGCTACACTACATTCGAGACCAAATATAGTTCTATGTGCTTGTGTGTACAATTGTGTGCCTAGAGTACCCTAGCGCCAATGATGTAGAGATATGGGGAAATAACTAAATGTAAAATACAAATGGTGGATGTAATAGAATGAATACAATCCTTTCTATGCGGTGTGTCCGATGCAATGATGCCCAAATGCGGTCCCTTACCATAGTAGATAGCTAGCCCTTAATGGTAGATAGTCCGCCCATAATATAGTAAGTATGTTATGTTTATATAGGGATCTCTTGCATAAATGTTGACACTAATATCCTGACATGCCGACTAGTACCTAGGGAGTGAGAGGGACAATTACAAAACCGACCTTGAAAATATAAATTAGAGGCAAGTACTATCGGGATCCGGACGCCCGATTGTACCCTAGATGCCTTAGTCAAAGACTAGAGACAAAAAATGACCAAATAATGACACTTGATACTCCCTAAGAGATGAACATAACTGTGAAAACAACTGATGACTATGTAAGATAAATGACGATGATGACCAACTAAATGATGACAAGACTAGGGGATAGGTCATTAGTGAATACTTTTCTTACATGAGATCCATATATAAAATAACATATTTGGTGGTATAAATGTAATAGTAAGTGCGTGATTTTGTGACTACATTTTCCCCCACTTTATGTTGGTGAGTGGAAATATCGGTAACATAAAGTAGATAGAGATGCGCACATGAGAGAAATCCGGAGAAGCCCATGTTGTAGTAGAATGCGTAGATTTGGTAGTAAAATTGTGCTAAAAGAACCATATAGCATGCCGAACCATGGATCAACGTGTTGATCCATGGAATGTAGTGAAAAGCATAATGAAAAGCACTAGGTGAGAGTGATGATAGAAATATTAGATGATTGATGATTTCGAATGTTGTATGATGACGATGAGATGGGGTAGGGAGTGATCAATTCCCGACTGAATGCGTATATATGGACAATCAACCGAAGGATTTGTGCCTTCTTCTGCTAGATAAAGAGTTAAAGGAGAAAAGTGTATTATTCTCCAATATCTAACTACATCCTCAAGATCTAGCCACTGCAGACGGCTCGAGATCAATTTTTATGGTTTTGAATCCAAATAATTGATCAAACGGTTGACCCATATAGGAGTGGTATAGGAAAGTAACTCCCCACTCCATGGGTGTTGCCAAATGTGATGGCTTCCAAGTTAGGTCATCTGGATAAAATTTATGATGTGTTCCAAGTTAGGTCATCTGGAAGAAAACACCAAATGGATAGAATAACTTCCCACATTAGGTCATATGGGAAAGAAATAGATGTAATATCCCAAGTTAGGTCATCTAGAGGCCACATGTAACTCCCAAGTTAGGTCATATGGGAGGATGATTGTGTTGAATTTTTATTGATGATATGATTTCGATTGTTAGAAATTTGAATGCATTGATTGATTAATTCGATTTGATTTATTACTCGTAGAGATATTTTATGCTAGTTTCCCTAGATTTAGGTCATTTGGGGGAATCAATAGAAATTAGTGAATGATTGCATGTAAATATTTCATCATTAGGGGGAAGTGATGAAATTTCACATAGAAGAATTATACATTTGTTGCCCCCAAATTAGGTCATTAAGGGGAATTAATAGTGAGATGTCACATGGTGAATTAACAAATGTTGGAAAATGATGAGTTGGTAGTGTTGATTAATCACATGGTAATGTAAGGGGGATTATAGGATGACCCCAACGATATTTCCCCCCTTTTGGTGAAAGGGGAAGTGATGAGAAGAACGAATGCTAAGCCAAAAGTAAGCACGAAATAGATAGAATCACAATTTTTTTATCAATTGTATGGAAAACAAAGTTAAGGTGAGATAATGTGTGTGTAATGTGTATGTTATAGTGGTAGAAATAATTCTAAAAATAATTCTACAAACAAGGTGTAAATCAAAGTAGAAATGCTCAAGATATGACAAAAATGGTGTGGTGTGTATTAGTTGTGAGAATAAGCATAAAATAATGACTATAGTAAAGTAGGTGAAAAAGTAACTATAAGTAGTGAAGTGAAAAAGTGTTTATTCACTTCATTTATTGTTTACACGATTGTGAGATTGAGCGTGAAGTGAGTGAAAATGCCACAAGTGAGAGCAGCATGTCCTAGCCGATTTAAGATGGTGGTGACCGTTGTAGTGTCACACACAACTGTGGAGTTGGTAAGTGTGTTCTTTTTCAAAAAATTTATGATGTAGTAGTCTTTTTTGTTGAATGTTTTCAAATTTGAGATTTTTAATTTTCTCGACATTTGAGAACTAGATAAGAGCAAAGTGAGAGCGCAAGTGACCCCGGGATGTATGTGATATTTTTGTATATTGTCAATGTTTATTAAATGGAATGTTGTAACGCATAGTTAGTATAGTAATGGTAGTAGAATGAATGTAGAAAGATATGATGTATGATGATCGAACTAATGTATTGTGAGGAATGTGTGTCACGATAATGTAATGTAATCGTAATATGTTAGTGTGATAAATGATGGGGAATTAGTGATGCCCCGATGTATGGATGATTAGGCTCATTTTAATTAATATCCCTCAACAGTTAAGAATGAACCACGTAAAGCAAGAGTATGTCATTGTGAAATGATTGTGTGCACTAAATGAACGATGAAGCACATGATGAAAGGTTCTTAGAGAAAAACCTCAACAGTCATGTAAGAACCGTAAGAACACAAGTACATCATCGAGGGGTAAGGTGATAATAATTACCTACTAAAGAAAGAGGTAGAATGAAGTGGTGGAATCATGTGGTATGGAAGAAACGTGTGAATATGTGCCAAACTGAATTTCATATGGAGCTACATTGGTATCCGTGAAGGCGATCGGTTGTGGAAGCCAATGTGAAGGAGCAACGTGATGCAATGGATAACATGAATGCGATGGATGAGATGGATGAAGTGAATGCGATGGATGTGATGATGTAGTGGTGTATGGACGTGGTAGAGAGTGTGCATGAGTAATGAACTGCGGTGGTGGATGTACCATGGCTTGAGCACCAAGTGGAGGAGATAACTCAACTATAGTAGAAACTCTTTGACGAGGTAGAGGAGAGATGGATCACTCATGTGAGCAAGAGCCAAAGGAGATTATTCCCTTATCTTCTAATTGTTGCAATCTATCATGAAGGGAAAGATAATCATTGTCCCTATGGCCATTTATGCGATGATAATTACAATAAGGTTGGTCACGTTGACATTGTAGCCTTGTGCTTTGGATGATGTTGGTTTGATGGTAAGTGAATTAGGCACTTTTCAAGTAAGGAAAATAACACATCATGAGTTCTAGCATGATGAGAGAAATGCAATGGCTCACGTGACATAGATGGAGTGGAAGGAGAAATGGCCTATCATGGAGGAGGAGAAGAAGTATGTTGCGGTTGTGGAGTAGGTTGAGCTTGTTTGCTTTGCTTGTGAGGAAAAGGTGGAGATTGTGTAGGATGCTCAACCACTTTCGACGGAGGAGGACTAGATGATATAATAGGAGTAGATGTATGTGGAGGGTCAATGACATTTTCTGAAAGAAGATCTTGTTCTAAGTCCATAACTTTATAACATAGAAGAATGAATGACTCACATGTATCATACTGCAATCTTTTCTTAAGGGTGGGAATCAGACCATGACAAAAAAATAAATTGCTTTTCTAGATCAATAGGTTAGAATATTAGTTGATGTATACAAGCATTGAACCATAAGATATAATCCTTGATAGGTTCAAATGAGCCCTAATGTAAAGTAGGTAAGCATTCATAAGTAAATTTAGGGCCGTTGTTGATGATAAACCGATGGAGGAAAGCATCCTCCATGTCATAGTAAGTACTAATGGACCTAAAGGGAAGATGAGTGTACCATTGCAACACCTCATCAATAAGACTATATTGAAAGGCCTTAAGCAATAATCTATCATTATAATAAAAGGTCATAAACATGTGGTAGTGTATAAGATGAGCATGAGGGTCACCAATACCATAAAAACATGTGAATGTAGGCATGATAAATTCCTTAGAGAATGCAAAAGTATGAATCTTCTTAGGGAAAGGGTTACCATGTAATGAGTTGTTATCAATAGAAGCGAGTAAGCCCTATTTTTTAGAGTAAGAGATTGAGTTTGAGATTGTAATGGACCTATGACATGCACGAGAGAAATGATATCCTGCGAAGGAATAGTGGAGAATCGAAATAATGTGTTAAGAGGTTGTAATTTTCCATTATGAGTAATCATAGGAATATCAAGAGATGATAAAGAAAATGTCGATGCAAGGGCACACTAGGAGTAGGTTCCAAAGAAGCTATAGTAGATGATGTAGATGTAATATCCATAGTAGTGGTAGGAATAACATTGAAAACATCCCTAATAGGTGAGGTTCTTAATGGAAATACATCTATATGCAAGTACGAATGAATGGGTGTAGATGATGTAATAAGAGGAGATGAAACAATAGGAGAAGAAGAAGTGATAGATGGAGGTGACTCATGTAAAGTGTTAGATGCAATTTTAGGAGAAGGCAATTATGGAACAAAATATTCACACTCGAAAGTATGAAAATAAGGAGAATCATGGCTATCGATCACCTGATTAGTATCGAGATAGAGTATCAAAAATTAGAATGTCGCAAAGGATGGTATCAATAGGATCATCAACATAATATGAAGGAGGATGCAAGATAGTATGATATGTATCATGAGAAGCAATATCAGGAGTAGGAGAATCATGAGAAGGAACTATAGCAATGTTCTGACTAGGAGAAGAATCAGTATGCACATGTGAGCGATTGTAAATACTAAACAAGTAATCGATAAGAGAATCATCTAAAATTTCCTTAGAAAGGTCAAAAGGAGGATCACAAGTAGCCGTATAACATGGTGTACAATGAGTGAAGGCTATTGGATCCTCAACAATACTAATTCCAATGGGAGAATATTCAAAATGAGTAGGCACATATTGTTGACCATCTAAAAGTTGTTGTTTGATATGATCTGGCATAAGAGTAGGATTACCATAGAGAGTCATGAGCTCAACAATGGAAACCTCATCATAGATAGGGTTAACGCTGAAATGAGACATGATGGGAAAAGAATATGAACTATCCTTAGCCATTAGGGTTTGAAATAGATCCTAGGGAAAGATATTCTAAAGTACGGGTTCACCAAAATGATTAACTAAAATATGAATTTTAGGAGTTAATCTAAATAGTATAACAATGAAATAAATAGTGTAAACTAAAATGTAGATGCTAACTAATTTTATTTGATATTTAAATGAAGTGAAATAATTGAAATAGGAGAGATAAGGTACTAACATGAAAATAAATTACCTCGCTATGATTCGGGACTAAACAGGATGATGTGCGGATGAAGCAGAGTATGATGGTACAACCCAAAAAATTGTAGTAGATGGAGATTTAACTGGACTAGGGTGCCTGGGAGAGGATCAGGGCACCTATGGGTGCCCTAGTCTGCAGTATGGGTACTCTAGTCTGTAGAACAACTTAGGACCTGAATCTGGAAGTGTCGCTAGATCTTTGCAATGTCTCGATCCTTGTCATGTGGTTGTCACAATAACTTCACTTATGTCGCCGTAAACCTGTAATGAAGATCTACCTACAAAACCTCATACAAAGCATGAAATAACTAAAAAAGAAAGACACATATGAAGGGGGGGTGACCGACCTTAGCTACCATAATGGTGGACTTATAACTAAACATTGCACTACATTCCGTAAACCAATGTAGTTCTATGTGCTTGTGTGTGCAATTATGTGCCTAGGGTGCCCTATTGTCAATGATGCAGAGAGATAGGAAATAACTATATGTAAAATGGAAGTGGTGGATGGAATAGAATGAATACAACCCTTCCTATGCATTGTGTGTGATGCAATGATGCCCAAATGCAGTCCTTGCCTTAGTAGATAACTAGCCCTTGATGGTAGATAGTCCACCCATAAGATAGTAAGTATGTTATGTTTATATAGGGATCTCTTGCTCAAATTTTGACACTAATGACCCAACATGCTGACTAGTACCTAGGGAATGAGAGGGAAAATTACAAAGAATGACCTTGAAACTCTAAATTAGACGCAAGTGCTTCCGGGACCAGGGTGCCTAAAATAAGGACCGGGTGTCAACGGGTTCCCAACTCTACCCTAGGCGCCCTAGTCAAAGACTAGAGATGAAAAATGACCAAATAACGACACCTAATACTCCCTAAGAGATTACCCTCGGAACTATGCAAACAAATGACGACTATGCAAGACAAATGATGACGACGACCAACTAATTGACGACATGACTAGGGGATAGGTCATTAGTGAATACTTTTCTTATGTGAGATCCATATATAAAATAAAATATTTGGTGGTATAAATGTAATAGTAAGCATGTGAGTTTGTGACTACAATGTAATACTTAATTAGATAAGATAACATTGCTTTGATACCTATGACAAAACAAAGACAATATAGAAATAATTGAATACATTACAAAATGTAATAACAAGATATATACAAGGAGGAGATGTGGTTGATAGTAGGTGGTTACAAACCTAAATCCCTACGTGGAGGAAACCAAGAGGTAACCATTCAGAGAATGTAATACTTAATTAACTAAGACAACTAAAGCTACCATGGAGCTTTGAAAAATTCACAAGGAAATCCATAAATCTATAGTCTTTTGTCATTAGCCATGCATTGAAGCACCATAAAATATCTTTGAGGGTAAGAGGGATTCACATTCTTTCCATGATACATGGTTTTAAGATATCAATGAACCACAACAAGCCATTCCTATTTTTTTTTCTTTCATTATTATATCATCTCTTGGGATATGCACAATAACTTTTAGTGATCCAAGAAGAATGAACAAATTTTAGGCGTGATTGTGCTTGGAATTGTATGTGGTTTGGATAACTTGATATCATCCTTGGATTAATTGGATTATATATATTTGAATATTTCTTTAGAGCCATCGTATTTGATCTTGAAAAAATGTAGACGAGTATGAATTCAATCTCTCATCACTTCATGAATTTCCACCAACTTTAGTTTGTGTTTGAGTCCAACTACCATGGACTATAAATCAAGATCAAAGGGGTTGCATGTATGGGTTGAGTAAATTCTCTTAATTTTTTTATAGAATATAATCAGCCCTCTTGTGCACATGCACCACCTATTTTAAAAAGTGGTAGAGAAAGGTTGAATTATGGTTGATCACATCATTCCACCACTTTATCCAAATAACAACATAGGGAATATGTGGGATAAAATTTTATACCTTAGAAATGAGAAAGATAATTCCTTTGTACTATTAAAGATACATGTTAAGAAATAATTGAGTTCTTAACCATTTGAGTTGAGAATTATCCCAAATTAGCAGGAAGGTGATGGGACTATGATAGGAGAAACATTATCTTGATATGTGTTGAAAAAATCCATTTGGATATGTGAAAATTAAACACATGGTGTTTAGAAAGCATAACATGTTTGAAAGTCTTTTGAGAACCCTATCATTTATGATCCAAAATTTGGACCATGTAAACAAAGGTTTATAAGTAAATCCCTAACATTGATAGAGAGGGTGTTACAAAACCCATTAGTTTTTAAAATAATACCTTGTTTCATGTTATCCACATGCAATGTGTTTGGAGACTGCTCTCTTTATACTTGAGAAGTTCAATCATATTAAAGTCTCTAAATTAAGACACTCCTACAATAATTATTTTTCTCCTAACCATTACCATAAATATGGTCTTTCCAAGACATCATTTGAAGCATATACATTAAATCAATGCCAAATGAGTGTCTATTAATGTCCAGAATAACCTAGGTAGCTTGATGTTATGGATCTTTTCGTGATGTAAGTACCAATGATGTACATTTTAGAGAGACTAAAATATTGGCACCACCATGGCTACCATCATGAGAAGTGTGAAAGTGCAAGGTGTCCTGACGAAATACATTTCAAATAAATACAAAGCAAGAAACCTTTAATATTTACTTCCTAGAAATAAACCAAAATATAGATTTACAATCCACAAACATCCATAAAACATAGATAACTTTTTTGAGACTTTTTATGTTCCAAGATATAAATATCACATAGGAAACTCTTCCATTTAGAATTCCCCTGTCCATCTTCATACCATGCACTAGATTTTATAGATGTAAACCTTTTAGATATTAGATGGAATTATTAAGGAAAAAAATACTCCATGGAAATGGAGTGGCGTTTAACCCCATTTTATCACCAAGGTTAATCCTTTACACCATGAGGTGGATTGCAAGAATGTCAAGAGGGTTGAGCTTCCTCGATGAGGTCCTAAGCTACAAAACAACTAATTGCATAGAGTTTTCTTGAGAAACTTGGCTATGAGGGGTGGATTTTATGTGGTGGGTTGAGGTTTTCTATTGGGATTTATGCTAGCCATTTTGAGGGTTTTTCTTCATAGTGGATGATATTTTGTTAACTATTGTGGTCCAATGATAATTTTTATTTATCAAAGATCATAGTTTTGGATAATGGAGGCTCATTGATCGGCTTAAAGTGAGCCATGAGGGGATACCCCGGATGTTATGGTGGGGAACTTGCAATGAAAGCATGTGTTAGGAAGATTGATATATGTAACGTTCTTAGTAAAGTGCTCAAAACTAACCTAGATGCAATTAGACTATTTCAAGTCTTTCGAAGGTCAACCACACGAAAACTCCACTCATTTGGTTACGTGCATTAGAAGTGAAAAACTTCATTACAAATAATGTGTCCAATAGGTTTAAAAATCTTGGGTATGAAAAAATAGAGAGGGAAAATCGAGATAATGGATCTTGATCCAAATGGGGACCTTGAGGGACACTTTCTCAATGACAATGAAGTCTTGGGTTTAAGGAGAAACCACCATGAGATTATCTCTCATGAACCTACAACTTGATTTGAGGAGAAGGGCATGCACTTGTGAGGGTTCTTTGAAAGAAAAATAAAATAAACCTTTTGTAAGGTTTCTAACTTGGAAGTTCTCAATCTGATTTGGCTCCTAATGGTGATTGATACGAGGTATGGAGATAGTCATTCAAAGGGATGTGGATAACATAATAAGACAATTATTTTCATACCAATTAATGAGTGGCTCAACAAAATCAACATTGAGAAAGGTTTACCAAATCATTACCTTATCATATACTTTTGGAACAAACTTTAATGCTCTCTTGGTGCCATTCTTGCTACGTTCTACAACGAAACTTACAACTAGGTACATGGGGTGATACTTGTAGGCTTAAAATCTCCTTAAGGGAAAAAATACTATCGAATTTAATGCAAGAAGATTTTAAGAGTCTCTTAGTAAGAGGATATGTAAGAAAATGACTTGGAATGATAGCAAGAAAAATGACATGCAAAAAGGAAAACCTTCATTTGAACAAGTTTCTCCCCTATAAAAATAGTTCGCATCACTCATACTTGCACTATTCGCTATTATCTGCTCATCACTTAACAAACTTTCGTGCTCACTTGGGTGGCATTCTTGCTACTTTCGACAAAGAAAAGATACAACTAGGTAAATGGGGTGATACTTATAGGCCTAGAAGCGCCTTAAAAGCAAAAATACTATCGAATTTAATGTGAAAAGATTTTAAGGGACCCCTAATAAAAAGATATGTAAGAAAAAGAGTTAGAAAAATAGCAAGAAAAACCGACATGCAAAAACAAAAACCTAAGCCAAACAAATTTCTCCGTCTTATAAAAATAGTTCACATCACTCATACACGCACCACTATTCACTACTAGTATAACTATTTTATAGAAATCTATGTAAAACATGCTTAGAGGTATAGTGTATTTTTTCTTACGTAATTAATGAAGTGCAACAAGAAAAATTATTTGTATTGGACCTTGTCAAAACAAAGTCACACATAAGTGTTTTTGTTATATAATTATTAAAGTGCAACAAGTATTTTTTTATTTATGGGTACAAAATAAAATTCACCCCAGATTTTTATTTACGGATATAAAATAATATTCATCACATTTTTATTTAGTACAAAATAAAATTCATTATATTTGTATTTATTTTTTTATTTTCAAAAAATGAGTGGACAAAAATTAATTTAATTTGAGTGGCACTACATCACACTCTTTCACTCCATATATACAATTGGAAACGCCTCTTGGCATAATTAGCTATTCATCACTTACCAAATATTTGTGCCACGTCGAACATGGATTAATGGCTTCGGTACTTCATTTTTATTCGGTCTAAAGTTCGACGTTTCTTGATGGTCTTGGAATGTATTTCTTCGGCGTAAAGTTCGGTTCTCAATCTCCTTTAATTATTATTATTTTGTTAATTTATATGTCTCTTTTGCAAAGTCATAAGATGTTTCTGAACTTGCAAAACCAAACTATGCATTCTGATGTCATAAAAAGATTTGTTATACAGTTAACAAAACAATGACTTGACACTTTGCAATGAGGATGTTTCAGGAGGTTCCAGAAAGCCAGAGGTCAGATGCAGCAAATAGTCTGGTATACGAGGCAAATGCAAGAATACGTGATCCCGTTTATGGTTGCATGGGCGTCATCTCCACTCTCCAACACCAGATTCAGTCTCTGCAAGCTGAACTTCATGCTGTTAGAGGGGAGCTTGTCCGATACAGATCATGCACTCAAGACCACACTCCACCTCCTGCACCTCCACTTGCAATCCCTAGATATCCTGCTGCATCAACCATTAATATGGCACTTTCATCAACCGCAGAATCTGCAGATTTCGCCGCAGTTTCTCCCTCCACCTCAGTAACAAATCTTTCTGATAATAAGGAGCGCCTCTTTTCTGTTTTATCTGCCTCATTCAGAGATTTAACTGCATATCATCAAGGTCATAGCTATATCTGATTACATTTCCTTAACTCATCTTGAGCTTGGTAATACATGCAGGGAACTTTACGACCATGGAAATCATAGCTGGTTGTCTCAAGCCAAGTCCACCATTGTACATCGAATTCTCAAAGTCTTGGAGAAAATGATTCATTCGAAGAAAAATAATGTTAAAAGGGTATTGAGTTGAGTAAGAGCAATGTTTTTTCTGGTAAGGTATATTTGTGCATCATCAAAGACGGGCAATATAATAGTTGAGAAACATTATCCACCGAGTTAATGTATAGTCATTGTTTCCTATTTCGAAGGAGATGATCATACCACAACCCACAATAGTTAGTTGTTTAGATATAATTGTGTTCATTGTCATTTGAGCACCCCTCCACATTCCAACATGAACATGAAACTCTCTACTGGTGATCAAGTTGAACTCAAATATATATATTCAACATAATTTTCAATCTTATATCTTTATTTACAGCAAATTATTTGATATGCTACATTATTCATCAAACTGTTTCCGTATCATATTTGACTGTTTTAGTTACTGCTGATTCTGCAGTCTTTTTCCAATAAGAAATGCGTATCATGGACTTTTTTTTACATTGCCTTGTTATTCTGGTTCCAACTTTATAATATCTATTTTCACTCGTTTGTTCTAAGCGACACAATCCACATGATACTATGTGATTGAAATGCCATTTCCTTGATAAATTTCTTTGGTTGGTCTAAATACTCAGCACGGCAAAGGAGGCCATCCCTGACTGAAGTAAAATAGTCGATTAGAAATGATAAATATTGACTCATGCAGCCTTTCATTGGAAATACTTGGTTTTTATTTCCAAGAAAACATATTTTATTATTAGGACAAGCTTGATTTAAAGCAATAAGTAATTGTAATTAAGAAAACCTGCTGCTTTTTTCCTTCTTTATGTGAAAAGTGTCCTAAAAATAGATTTGAAAACAGCTTGTAAGGAGTTCTAAATATGTGTCCAAACACCATGTTTCTAATGAAAAGAAACAAGAAGAAGAAGAAAGAAGTGCACCGAAGTATTTCCGAATTATTAAATCCAAAAGAAGTTTTATTTCTAGTATTGAACTTGTGTTGTGTTTTTCATTTTATTTTGTTGTGGCTTTATTTTACTGGTTTACTTATTGAGAGCACACACTCTCACTAGAAGAGGTTTGACTATATCCAATCCTTCAAATCGGTATAAGATTAGATTTGGAGTCGTTGATTTTAGAATTTATAGTCCACTTATCGCAGCAATGAGAAGTAGCTTCACTCAGCCCTAGGTTCCATTAATCACATGTAAAAATTATGATTTTGGATCATTAAAATGAAAACTCAATATTTATGGGTTTTAGTGGAGAATGGGGTCAATGAGCCTCCGAGATCAAACAAATTTGTAGGCGTTGACATAGGCACAAAGGGATGTTTTAAAATAAAATTTGAAAAAGATGCAAAAACTTTATTTATAATTCGACATCCAATGAATGCGAGCATATTTCCTAGGGTTGTAACAATAACTAGATCTAAAGAAGCTTGAGATAACTTAGAAACTTCTCAAAGCATATAAATGTGTCTCACTTGGTGGCCAATAATATTTTAATATCGACTAGTAAATTAAGTTTTAAAAATACTTTAATTTTTTTTTAAATCATGTAAATTATGGATGCACCATACCTTGGTATATCGAAGCTCTTAAAAAAGAAAGTACAAACAATGCAAAAATGTGGGACACATTTATGCTTTATTTGGTCTAGCAAAGTCAAAAAATAGCAAACTTGCAAATGTTTTGAAGGAATTTCACAAATTTGAGTATGAAGGAGTCAAAAACAATTAAAGTGATGGTTCTACTAAATAAAGTTAAGTCTCACTTTGTGAGACACCGACAAATCAAAAGATTATAAAGAAGGTGTTTAGGAGCCTTCCAAACAAGTTTGATGCTATTGTGGTGGCCATGGAGGAGTCCAAAGACCTCACTAAACTCATTGTAGGTGAGTTAATTGATTCTTTAATATCACATGAGGAAAGTTTAAATAGATTAAAGAATGCATCCCTAGAACATGTATTCGGAAGAAAAATTGTAGTCGACAAAAGGTAGATGAAGGTAAAATTCAACCGAAAGAAGGAGGAGAAAGATTAAGAGCACCAAAGTGCTTCCATATTATTAATTGAAGATTTTTATTTCTACATTTTGAGATTTTTTTGTGTTTCTCATTTTATTCCACAATAACTTTATTTTTGGTTTACTTATTGAAAGCATACACCTTCAAAATGGTTTCAACCTCATCTAATCCTTCAAATTGGTATTAAAGAGGTAGTGTAATGAATGAAAATCCGAAAGTGGCAAACAAATTAGCTTTGAATTACTACTTTTTCAATCCCATCTCGAGATAAGAAAACTAGAATCAAAATCAAAATCAAGGAAAAGGTATGATAAATCTAATATTCAATGCCATTATTGTAAAATTTATCTTATTATGCAAATTAATGCAGAAAAAATGGGTTTATATGAGTAGGAAAAATGTCAATTTAATCAAAGCAAACCAATCATAATATTGTCATGAATCTATGTTCATAACATGTAATGTCGTTCAATAAAGCACAAATGATATTTGGTTTCTAGATAGTGGTTGAAATAATTGTTATCACAAAAAAGTAGCACCTTGAGATTTGTCTATGCAGATCTCTACTTTTTGCTAACATGGGACCATCTCTCAAGTTGTGGGACTTTCTACTTGAGATGGACCTTCGAGAAGGTCAGCTTCCTCTACCTAAATCTAATGATAAACTACTCCTAGAAGGGAAAATGAAACTAAATAACCCTAAACTAATCATTCCAAAGAACTAGGGAGAGAGAGAGGGTTAGAGAGATGCATGTAAGAGAAATCCTACACTAAAAGAGGTGATATCACTAGAAAAAGGAGGTGGAAATATCCCACTGAGGGAGAAATGAGAAATAAATGGAGTAGGGAGAGGCCAAACAATTGTGACACATACCCAAAATATTCATTCAATTTCTACACACCTTGATGGAAAGGGGAAGAGATACAAAAAAATTGCAAGGGTTGAAAGAACTCCAAAAACACATATTTTATTGCTCTTAGAATATGGACAGTTCATTACATTAATGAAATAGAGGCACAAATACATTTTCTAAGCCCATGTGAAGGTTTATAACTCATTGGTGTTGAGAAACAAATTTGACAGAGTTTCCCCACATCCTAGAATATCCCCCTCTCAAATGAGAGGTGTTTACAATATATAGAAGAAGATGAGAAGAGAGAAGGATAGAATCTCAAAATTCCTCTTTCACCCACCAACATGATGCATTAAATGTATGAAAAGGGGCATGGGTGGCCTAAAAATCCATCCCTCCATGATCTTTTTCTTGTTGGAGAAGGAAAAGCACCAAATCATATCAAATCTGATCTTTTCACCTACTGGATTGTGCTCATTAATGCTGAGGATGTTTTCCTCTTTTCCACCAACCTACCCTCATTAAAAATAAGAAAATATACTCAATGGCATAGATGATGTCAATACCTTTATGAAAAGTCCAATTTTGTGAAAATCAGAGTACAGGGTGAAAGTTATGCCCATTTGAAAATGAAGGGGTCATGGTGTTCTACGGGGGTCCATTACAAATCAACAATTAAAATTATTCGCCCCCTTACATTTTAATTTTTACCCTTTTATCCTTTGGATTAAATAAATCGGGCATATCGGGCCCTGGGGTACTAGAGGTACTGTGTCTCTTGTGTTTCACCGGCTGACTTATCCGCATTCCCCATAACTTATTGCCTTGACCGATTTTCCTTTGCATTATGGGAAAATAGGCTCCTTGGGAACCGACGTCCTCGCGAGCTTGTTCTTCCTTGGCCTCTGGAGCCAAAAACGTAAAAATTTCCCGCACTCCTTTACACTGTGACAATTTTGGTTTCGCATGGAACTCATGTCCCTAAGGAACATGTTCCATCCGGCCCCGAACTTCTGATTTTCCCGCTATACACCATCCACTTGGCCGAATCCTTAGTATTTTAGTGTTTCTACGAATTGGGAGCTAGAGTCCCCAAGGCACTTATACCATTGGTTCCTTCGAGACTCGATTTTCTTTGCATTACATTTTTGACCTTTTTCCTTTTTTTAAAATCAAAATTTCTAACTTTTTGGGTTTTTCTTGGATTGAGGAGTTAGGAAAAATAGAGTAGAATACCGAAATCCAATTTTATCCATTTAACCATTTTATCCAAATTTGGCCAAGTGTTGAATCTGAAGCCTATAGATAATGGAAATGCCTCCAAATGGTTACAAATGCCCAAAAATCATGAAAATTACCCGAAATCTCCGCAGATTCTTAATTGAAGCTCTATCAACTATCCAAGTCTAATTTTCCAAGTTGACCATTTTTTCCAGGGGAAAAAATGGATAACACTAACCATGAAATAACCGCATGACATGGAACATAAATATGTTTGCAAGTTTAGATGATTAAGTGAAATAAGAGGTTAAATTGGTCTATGACAACAAAGTGTTAATAATGAGCGAAGAAAAATTAATATTTATCGAAAAAATTGCGAAATAAAATTTATTTTAGATGTTTATTTTGTTCCTCGTTTGAAGCATAATTTAATGAGCGTTGGGTATCTCACGTAAAAGAGATAAAACGCTTATGAACAAAATTCATATATTATTTTGGATCAAAATATAAGTGAAAAATTGATTGCAAAGTTTGAAATGAACAAAAATAATATGTTTCCATTAAAAATACAAATCAAAATTTCTCCTAGAGAGGTCACTATATGGAGTTTATATAAAGGCATGCAATCTTGGTCCACTTCAAACTACATGGTTCCTTAAGTATTGATGAAGTGATATCTCAAAATGAATTAAAAGCGTATTTTAAAGACTAATCATGGTTGTGGCATTTAATGATTGGAAACCTCAATTTTAAAGGTTTAATTTTATTGCATAAGAAGAATATGGTTACTCATTTTCTAATGATTGAGTAACCAACGACAGGTTGTGAGAGTTGTAACAACACATAAAGTATTTTATAGTGGTCAATTCATATAGAGTTAGAGCTCTATTAGAGGCAATTCATTCAAATTTATGTGGAGCCCATGAAACCCCCCTCACTATTAGCAAGTTTTTAATTTATGACATATATTAATGATTTCAGTATGAAAATATTTAAAGAATGAGCAAGTAGTGTTCAATATTTTTAAAGAGTTTGAGGCTATGGTAGGGAAACAATGGTCATTTTGTAAAATTACTAAGATTGGATTGTGGAGGGGACTATATTTCATTAGAGATCACAAGCACCGAGAAGGGGGTTGAATTAGTGCAGGTTAATTTTTTTCACTTTATGCCAATTTAAAACTCTTTAATGATGTGTGGCATTAAACTATGAGCCCTCAATCAAACATATGTCATACATGAAAATGCTGAACATAGAGATTTAGTGTGGAAAACCTTTTTGTGAGAAAACCCTCAAAATCCTTGCTTATATTACACAAAGAAAGGACTCATAATAATATAACACATCTTACAAGATTTGTGTAGTGAGACACCAACCCGACTAGGATCTCCCAACCCCTACACCTCTACCGATATTGCTCACAACAAAGGGCTCTAGTGAATATTACAAATCACAAGAGATTTATTTTGCATGCACCACTTACGAGGAAGCTACAACTCCCTAAATGTGCTAAGCTACAACTTAGACTTGATTTATATACATTTTGATCATCTAGTTACAACAATTGCTAATACAATGAATTATGATCACTTTCTTGGCTCTTTTTGTGTTCTTCTTTTCACTCTCTTTTGCTCATCTGATTCAATCCCTCTTTCTCAATCAATATTCCGCCTAATGTTCTTTTCATCCGATGAATCTTTTCTTCATCGATGTACTTTCCTATTTTCACGAGCTCTTTTCTTATGTCACTCTTTCTTATCTTGATTACATCGTATTCTCTCTTCCACAACTCTTCTTTAGCTTGAATACTTCTTTTCTTACTTGAGAAACACTCAAAATAGCTCAAAGTTCGAACTATATAAATAATTGACCCAATTCTTCACTTTGAATTGTGTGTTATGTACCTTCTTGCTTGGTGCTTTGAGAATCTAGACTATTATTAAATGCACACATTGACTCCGATATCGTTCCTTCTATATTTGGCTTGATTACACCACTTTCCATGCACTTTCAGAAGCTATTTATTATCTTTTTCCAAAAATAGATTTTCCACATTTACAATGTGACCCAGATGAGTGAGCCATTTCCTTCTCCAATATTTTATTTTTCCTTGAAGCTCGGGATCACATAGAGAATGTAAATGCATTTCCACAAAGTCAATATGCATTAAATGCTGGTAGTTGGAACAATAGTTTTCTTTGTTCTTCATGGAGATTAAGTCATATCCTTAGCCAAAATCACCTAACAATCGAATCACCATCAATTTTGGAGAACCAACTCTCACTTGTACATGTTTGAATCAATTTTATTTCCTTCGACCCTTGTCCAGTTCATATTCCATCATTTCACAGATTCCCTTTGCTACTCTGACTTTCTCCTCTGTATCGCGGCACTTTCCTTTGTTCAGTGGCATTTCTTCCTCCTTGGTGGATTTTTAGTCATCCATGACTCTTATATTCTTCTTGCGGCTTTCCCAATGTCACGTGGTGTTCCACTTTATCTGCTGCCTTTTCATGGCTTGTTCCTTATCTACAACTCTATTTCCTTTTACTTGCAGATTTTATAGTCTTTCATCTTCCACAGTTCTTTATGGCTTTTCTCTTTATCGGCGGCTTTGCTTTTGACTCCCTTACTCTCACAGATTTTCCTTCACCTTCATGGTTCTTCCTTCACATCCATGGATTCAATTATGTCACACATGGCTTGTCCTTTGGATCCATGTTCTTTCGTTGTTTCATTCCTATGCTAGTGGCACTTACTTTCCTTCTACAACTTCTTCCGAGAGATCCACAACTTTCTACAGACTTGAGGCTACTCCAAGTATTCGGTGGGCTGTCTCTAGACTTTGCAGAGATATATCCTCATGTTTGTGGCATGCACAAACATTGACTAAGTTCCTTAGCACTTATCCTTAGTCATCCCAAGCCTCTGTGAGCTGACACTACTAATCAACCTTCATCTTTTCAGCTTGCTCACTTTACCAATTCACTCTTTTTCCATCAATGTAGCTTGACATCAACTGATCCATCTTGACATCAATGACAACACATATGACACACAACAAAGCTCCAACAATTTCAAATGAATTTCTAAAATTTTTAAAAGAGCATGGAATAAAGAAGTAGTTTACACCAGTACACACAACTACATAATGGTGTAGTAGAGAGGAAAAATAGAATGATCATACAATTAGACATAAGTATGTTGAAGGCCAAGTATTTTCCAAATTATTATTGGTACGAAGTAGTAGATTTTGTGGTTAATGTATTGAATAGATTCTTGACAAAGAGTTTTCAAGATAGAGTTCCATAGGAAGCATGGAGTAAAATAACATAAGATATCTCATTTGAGAGTTTGGTTGTGTGGAATATGCACATGCTCCAAATAAAATAAGTAAACATTTAGATGAAAGACGTAAAAAGTGTATTTTTTTTGGTTATAGTGAACAATCAAAGGCATGCAAGATGTACAGCCCCATTACCAAACATGCAATTATAAGAAGATTTATTCAATTTATTGAGGAAGAAGGATGGGGTGGAAACATTTATAATTAAACAATAAGAAACACAAAAATACCTTAAAATGATGATGAGCTAGTTGAAAGTGGTGTAAGAGGTGGCCAAAGAAACCCACCAAATCCATCTCCAATGACACCTTTAGATCATACTCCAACACATTTTCAACGAGAAGTATAATGATATGCATTACTCAATTCTCGCAGGTGATACTTCAAATCCTACTCTAGCAACACACTGAGGTCACACATCGAGGAACTTCATAGAAATCAATATGCCTTAAGTATATTTATGATCATTCTCAAGGTGAAAACCTATTTAATTTATATTTATATTTTTCATTATTTTCTCATGATATTGTTTATTCTAAAGAGGTGGTAAATGATAAAAAATGGATAAATACAATGGATGGTGAAATTGATTCAATTGAAAGAATTATTACTTGTAATTTAGTGAATCTATAAAAAGGAAAAGATAAAACCGGTATGAAATGGGTCTATAAGACCAAATATAATGTATAAAGAAACATTGAAAAGTACAAAACAAGATTAGTTGTAAAGGAATTTGTAAAACATCCTGGAGTTGATTATAATGAAACATTTTCCTATTAGTAAGACTTGATATAGTCGAATAATGATAAAAATATGTTGGTTGGATATTTTGTTAGATGAAAATATGAGGTTCAACCACAATACACGAGATTAAATCCATCCTCAAAGACAGGTGGGCAAATTGTTTATTACTAATCTAAAACACAACATAAATAATATATACAATATCCACACTATTCTAACCATTGCGGTTGGGATAGAATCCCAAAATCCGTATCAACACGAGATGGAGATGTTACACTTTAGGAATGGAATCGATTAGAAAGGAAACTATTAAAGACAAAATAGAGTGGGAAGGGAATAAGAGGAATGTATTTTCTTTCAAATATGAGTTTTAGATAATGAGTGTAATATTTGAAATGATTAAAATAATCAAGAACACTAAACAAAGAATAGCTTAAGATCTTGGACGTAAGAAAAATCTCTCAAGATAGATGAATCCCACAACACTAAAATTACAAAATAACACTGTTCCTATTCCTCAATGATTAAAAGAAAATACAAAGTTTTTCTTCTTCTTCTTCACAATAGCTCTTGATATTCTAAAAATCTCCCCCTTTTTGAACGCAAAAGCATCCCTTATTTATAATAGAGAGAATAGAGAGAAAATAGGATAAATCCTAGAATATAGTCATTTAATGAGAGCCCTATTTTGTTTAACTCTCACGTAGGAGAACAAGTCAAAATTTGCTTCTTATGTGACGAAACAAAAATGAAAAAGACATGAGAATTTCTTGATAGAAATGACATGGAACTTTATGTTTATTCTCGCTGTCATCCTTGTCTTCTTTCAAATGAATCCTGCTTGTCTCGAAATTCTTGGAACTTCTAGATTAGGCCCCGTATCTCAACTTCATCTAGTGCACTTGAATAATCACTTAGAACCTCACAAGTTTCCTTAGTGTCACTTCATTTCCAAGAAGTTTCTTCACCCTCTTGTTGAGTTTCATTAGTGATTCCAAAACATTCTTGATCCTTATGAATTTATCAATGGTTGTCGATCAAAGATGGAAGCTGGTTCGTGTTGAATTGATTCTGAATTTGTTTATAGAGATTGTTAGCGAGTAGAATCTCTAAGATTTCACCCAACACCTTGGCGAAGATCTTGGACAGCTCCTCTTCTATGAAATTGGTGGCATCAACCAACTGATCTTTAGATTCCCTCAACTTGTTGAAAGCTCCACCGAGAATCTTTATCCTAAATCGATGGCTTTGGCTAGCTAGAAATGATTATCCCCGTGCGAATGATTCCTTCTTCAATTAAGATCCAAGATGGAACTTTTTTCAAGTGCATAGAGAGCTTCTAAATTTAATTCAAGGTTCTCGACTTCTTGTGAAAATTCATCCTCCATTTTGTCACCATCCTTCTTTGTTTCCTCCAAGGATTTATAAACCTCTAATGTGTCATCAATGACCTTTGTCTTCCTTGTAGGAGTAGCCTCTTTATCTATTCTTCAACCATTCTCCCCTTCTTGTTGATATTTTCAATCATAGGTACCGATGAGAAATTGATCCTGATAGGAGTAGGGGTAGAAGATGATGGTGTTGACTGAGAAGGATTTGAGAGCTTGAGAAATACTTTCGTTAACAGCTTCAAATTTCTCCTTTAGCTCATATTTACTCACCTTCGTTTCCCTCAGCTTTTGGCATAGCACGTTCATGGCATCCTACGCATCTTGTTGTGCTCACTTATGTTGTTACCTTTCCCAGATCAACCCTAGTAATCTGATAATCATTAACCACTATATCCTCCTTGGTTTTATTAGCCGTGGGAGTGGAAATATCTACAAACTTATGCTCGAGGCATCCACTAAAACCCTTGAAACCTGTTTTAGGTTTCTTGGTAGATTTGCGAGAGGCCTTGAGTGAACTCAAGTCAAAGGTGGTAGGGGAACTACTATCTTCCTTTTCCTCAAAGTCTGATCAACCAACCACTAAGATACAACGGAAGAAATTTGCCCAATCGAAGGTGTTATGGTTGTATCTATAGGTGGGGAAAGTTTACTTGTGGAGTAGTGATGACTGCAAGTGTGGTGACTATGGGGATAGATTCAGGGAATGAAGGTGCGGAAGGAGGAGGCATATCTATGGCCATCGTAGGTCCAGGAGAGAGAGGTGAGAGGTTGGAGAAAATGTTGGCCATGGCTGATGAGAGTGGCGTCGAAATATGAGATGAGGAAGGTTGTGAGAGAAGAGGTAAAGACTCTAAAGCTAAAGCTTGAGAAGCAAGAGAAAGACTTACTTCGACGAGTAATAAACAAATGGAGAAACAAAAGGTTGAATAACCTTGATTTCTAAAAGAATTTCTCCTTGTTCTGATGGAGGAGGTGAATCCAATATCACAACTGTTTGTGGTAGGGATTTTATCCTCTTCCTTCTCTCTCTTGGAGGGTCCCGCTTCTAAAGTAGCTATTTTTGAAAATTTATTTTCCTTATAACTCATTCCCCAAGAAATAAGCCATGCCTTGGTATGGATAAGAGTCTGAGCAGATCTTTCAGTGATAGAAGCCTTTTCAGCAATAGACCAATCAATGGCTAGGAATCCGAGTTGGTCTCCATTTGACTGTTCATGCCTAGTGTCCAAAACACTTTCATTATCCACGGTGCCTTCGGGGATGCCAGCTAGATCTAACATCTGAATTTATTCAAGTGTCAGTCTACTATTGTATTTTCTTTGGATGAAAACTTCATCCCGAAGATCAACCCAGATATCTTCCATAGTGGGCACATGCAGGTACAAGGTTCCATATGACTTAAGGACTCCTCGGATGTCAAATCCCTCCTTAAGCTTAATATGTTTCTTCAATTTATCCTGAAGCTCATGTACCACATTTTTAGCCTTAACCATGGTAGAAAATGTATACCTTCCAATGAAAATTGGGAAGGAGACGACGACTTTGTGTCTACTTTGTTGGAATTTGTGAAAATGAAACAATTGTCTGACCAACTCCATAAGGATCAGTTTGTCACCTGGAAACCTTGGTAGACAGAAAGGATTACCATGGAACCTTACTACCCGAAGATAAGTAAACTTCTTGAATTGTAAGAAAATGCAACCCCATTTTGACACTTCGGCCCATGCTTCATCAGAAACCCTTCTCTTCCTCAGATCAGGATCCAATCTGCAAATGTTTTTATAGAAGGCATCATTCACTCTTCTATATTGGTCTTCAAACCCTTTTATTGTCAGCTGAGGGAAGAACCGATATATGTGTTCTGTTGCTTGGTTTCCCTTTGCATCTAGCCCTGGGTAGTTCCTCATGCCTGCTGCTACATAGGTGACATATGACATCATATAGAACTTTCCAGGTAGACAAGATTGTTTTCATTTGGGATTCTATCTCATCACTTATTAGGCTACCCCAATCAATCTCTTAGTCATTCTTATTTATGAAGACCATGAACTAGTACATCCACCCTTGGAATTCCTTTGAATCTGGGAGCCCAAATAACCAGCTCAGTAGGGTGATGATATCGCTGACTTCAAGGATAAAATCACTTCTAGGGACCGACTTGGGAAACCTAGAAACAACTGGCTTAGCCTTGATCAAGAACTTCTTGTTTACGTGCTTGATGCAATCTTCTTGATCTTTGTCCTAGGCCTTTTGTGCTGATTTAAGGTCTAAATCAACATATTCCGTAAAGTTGGGAAAATTTAGGAGTTGATCAAAGTAATCTCCATCCAATTTCACTATAGATTCCCTACTTGGTTTCTTCTTACCGAGGGAGGTGAGTCATAGTGGGAAGCACAAGATAGGATGAATTCAATGCATTGAGATGATATTGGAAATCATGCTGTAAGAGGGAGGGCACTGCCAGCTATTGAATTCATTCATAAATTCTGAGAAGAATCCTCAATTCTTTTCCGTAAGTCTTCTATATCTATATTGCCGAGCTCGTGTCCTAGATGTCATAATTGCAGCTTACAAAAGAAGAAGACTCCATATTCGATACTTATAATTCATATTTCCTAACTTATCCTTAGATTGGCTAGGGTCTGACATGAGGAGTCTCGAAGAAGAAATACCTTGATTATTCTAAAATCAATCGAGTGTGAAAGCTTGTTGGAAAAGTGCAGAAACCCGCCACACTATTTGGATTTTGAAACTTGCAAACCACCTTCGAAAACCCAACAGATTGGATTATATGTCGAAATTAGGCCATGTCAAACACCAACAGAAACTTGAAACACTGGCGGAGTTTGGAGGATGTCGAGCACCTTGAGAAACCCAAAACACTAGCGGGGTGTATGTCGGAAGTTAGGGCATGTTGCATCGATGAAAACCTGACACACTGCGGAAGTAAGAGGATGTTGAGTAGGTGGAAGATCTTGATACGTGGTGGAACTTGATAGGTGTCGAGCACTCTACAAAACCCGACACAAGGCGGAAGAAACGAGATGTACAACACCCTACCAAAACCCAAAATCAATATATCGGGTTTCGATATGTCAAAATATGGGAATTTCCCACCTTTTTCACTTATTGATTTTTAAATTATTTTGAAATCTACAACTTATGCAAAAATAAGTAAATAACCAAGGAGTGAATTTCAAACAAGAACCCTACTGGGAAAAAGACAAGAACCAAGGAAAAAGACCCAAAACCCTAAACCAGTAATGAAAGAGGAAATGAAATGGAAACCCAAACAAAACACCTCATAAATAACCTAAAAAGCTCCAAAATATAAATAAGAGGAGAATACCTTCAACAAGTTTGAAAAATGATCAAATACAGATGAAAAAATTGACCGAGAAGATCTATCGGGTTTGGAGGTAGAAGAAACACACAATACGTAATCGACACAACAAAAAAATGTACTGTAAAAATGACGTGGAAAACCAACTATTTATAATACCCTAACATTAATTACACCTCACTTGATGCATGTGCCAACTACTAGAAAACTAGACATTAATGACATGTCATCATGCTCGGAGCTTCCGAAAACCCGATACGAAGGATAAAAAATCAATTTGGATTTCGGGTTTCAGGAAACATCGACATGATGCATGCCTTGTTCCAATGCTTGGGAGTTTCAAAACCCGATACAATGCTAAGACAATCGGGTTTCGGGTTTCAGGGAACATCAAACATGTAACATGCAAGAAACATGCTTTCATGTAATGAAAACCCGAAAACCCAAAAATGTCCTTCAAACAGAATTTTAAAGGGATTTACCTAAAATTTTCATATGGTTATCTCCTTTTTAGCTGGAATCACTAAAATGAGATAAAAGCTGGCTCCAGTTGGGGAATTTCTTTGAGACATCAAAGGAAGAGAAATTAGAACCAAAAATATTTATCCAATGGGCTACAGAGTTATAAGAAGCAAAACCAAAAACAAACAAACGAAGAAAGAAAGAAATAAAGAAAACACACAAAAATAAATAAATTATAATATAGTGTAAGAGAGAATCTTGCATTAGTAATGGAACATCTTCAGATGTTGGCCACTGAAAGGTAGATGGAACAACTCTCCATCAAGATACGATAGATAGAAGCTATTTTCACTGCTTCAAATTGATGGATTTTGAAAGGACCTTTCCATAAAGAATCAAACTTGCCATGCATCCCTTTGTGTTCCCTTCTCTTATCCCAGAGAAGTACTAGATCTCCAATTTGGAAATCACGTTGCTTTGATTTTTTGTCAAATATCTTTTTGACTTTGCTCTGATGATCTACAATGCGATCCACCACCTTGCTCCATTCTTCTTCTAGCATGGCTAGGTACATTATCCTTTTCTCAATGGAACTTTGAAAAGTTTCATCCTCAATTACTTTAGCCAATCATAAGGTTGACAATTCTATAGAGATAGGAATCTCAACATCAATTCCATACAACACTTGGAATGGGGACATTCCAATAGATTTCTTAGGAGTAATCCGATCTACCCATAATGCATCATATAATGTTTTGTGCCATGTCCTCTGATTCTCATCAACCATCTTTCTGATTATGGTCACCAGGTTCTTGTTGCTTGATTCAACCTGACCATTTCCTTGAGGGTAATAATCGGTGAATGAGCCAATGCGATCCTAAATCCATAACAATATTTTTCAACTCATGTGATGATAAATTGGAAGCATTTTCAGCAACAATCTTGTGAGGAATGCCAAATCTAACAATTATATTCTCCTTGAGAAAGTTACACACAGCTTTGGAGGTTACCTGTTTGATTGGCACAACTTCCACCCACTTGGGAAATAGTCCAGTCTTTGGTGAGCACATAATTATGACCAACATTGAAGGTAGGATTCAAGTACTCCAATGAAATCAATTCCCCATTGGTGAAAAGGTTCTTCAATTATCACAGGCTTGAGGAGAGAGCTGCTAGCTAGCTTAGGACGACCAATGAAATGTTGAGAAGCTTCATAGTTAACCACCCATTCTATTGAATCTTGAAAGAGAATAGGCCAATAGTACCTGGCCCGTAATATTTTGTAAGTGTCATGGAGGAAGAGAAATGTCCTCCGCATGCTAGATTGTGAAAGGATTCTAGCAACCTTATCTGTTGAGACTTATCAACACAATGCAGGAATACACCATCAATGCCCTTCTTATATATACCATTATCCCATAGAATGTATCTTGCGAACTTAATTTAACTTTCCTCTTTTAATTTTGGCTCAAATGTGGTGGACATTTTCCATAAGTTAAAAATAAATCAATATCTGCATACCATTCATCGGTTGTGCTTACAAAAAGCACCATGGGAAATTCTGAAGAAGTATCTTTAGTTTCTTTGCATTCTGTCTCAAACTTGTTTTTGTAATCAATTGGCACAGCCTCTTCCTCATACCAACTTGGTAGGTCTGATGTCCAAGTCATATTCTTGGAATTTGGCTATCTAGTTACCCCGTTGACTACCCAAATCTTGTTGAGTCAAAATGGACTTAACTGCAGTATCAGGAACAAGAATGACAGTGTGAGAACTCAACACGTAATACCTGAAATGCTTCACTACTCTCACCACTGCATAAGCATGCTTTTCAATTTGTGACACCTTCAACTCATGTTCCTTTAGTGGGCAGCTCATGAAAGCAATGGGGCTTCGATTCATTCTTTTTCTCTTGCATAAGGGTGGATCATACTGTATGTGCGGAAGCATAACTTTACATGATGAAATATTTCTTGAAGTTTGGGCATACCAGAATAGGAGCATGAGTAATTGCTCTTTTGGATTCTTTGAGAGAAATATTCCCTTCATTTCCCCATTGAAATGGAGTTTTACCTTTCATCATCCCAAGGATATCCTTGGTTTTATCGACAAAATCAGGTACAAATCTTCTTAATAAATCAACCTTTACGAAAAGGAATGCACCCTAGTTTTGCTTATAGGAAGGGTAAGGCTTTGGATGGCCTTCACCCGCTCTAGTTCGATCTTGGTTCCTTCTTTATTCATGATATGACCCAACAAATTTCTTTCTATTACTTTGAACATGGAATTTTAAGGATTTAATGAAATCCCATGACACCTGCACCTTAAGAGTACTTGCTCCAGTGATCATAATGATCACTTCACTTCTTAGAGAAGACTGTCAAGTCATCCAAATATACAACTATGAATTTTCCCATCAAATATCTAAAAGCTAAGTCCATATCTCTTTGAAATGTGGCTCCAATGTTAATCAAACCAAAAGGCATCCTCTTGTAAGCAAAGGTCCCCCATGGGGTGGTGAATGTTGTTTTATGTTGATCCTTAGTAGCTACCTCGACTGATTATACCCCAAAAATCCGTCAAGCATGGATAAATTTTTTGATCCAGTGATAGTCTGTAATACTTGATCCATGATAGGAAATGAATATTTTCTTTTAATGAATATTGATTAAGGTTTGAAGTCAATACAAATCCAGATCTCACCATTCTTCTTTCGACGGGGGACAATGTTAGCAACCCAGGTGGAATGATGGATTGGAAAGATAATCCTTGCGTCTAACATCTTTTAAATTTCTGCAAGGATAGTCCCTAAGATCTTTGGGTTGTAATGCCTTTGCTTCTGCCTATAGGGTTTAACCTTAGACTTCAAAGGGATGGTATGTTACACATCCTTGGGCTTGAAAGACTTTAGATCCGCATATGACCATGCTAGGACATCCATATATCTCTTCAAGATTGAAGTGAATATTTATTTCTCCTCTAGAGAACAACATTTCCCGATGTTTACCATTTGGGTTAGTTAGAAGAGACCAGATTAACTCGAACTTCCTCTGATGAGGAAGCACCTTCAGCTTGCCTTTTATCCTGAATGAAATGGTCATGCTTGTCGACAGACCTTCTAGAGAAACTAATCCCTTCAAAATCTTATTGCCTTTGATCTCGATGAATGAACCATCAATCTCTTGATATGAATTCGAGATGGACTCACAAAAAGCCGATTCAGATCCTTCAAAATAAATTTCACTAAAATTATTAGCTTTTTCAAGAAAAGACAATAACTGTTGATCATCATTAAACACTTGCCAATGTGCTGAATTATCTGGAATAGTCGTTCGACGATACACAATTTCAATGGTATACTTGTCCTATTTGAACTTTGGGTGAGGAAGGAGAAGAGATGCAGACATGGATAAAGAATCAACTTTATCGTTGTGATCTCTCAAAACTGCCTTAATGGAAAAAGCATCAAAGCATTCTATGCTGTCCCACACCTTGTTCTTGTAATGTCTTAGGCAATCATTTTTCACTGATAGATCCCCTTTGCTTGATTCACAATCAACTCCGCATCTCCCTGCACTTTGATATATCAGATTCCTTTTTGCCTTGCCATTTCTAATCCTAATAAAAAAGCTTCGTATTCAGCCATGTTATTAGTATTGTCAAATTGCAACTTGAAGGCGAAGGGAAAAATATCAAAATCTGGAGATATAAGAACCACACCAGTGCTCAACCTAGTAGTTGAATATCTCCCATCAAACTTGAGGGTCTAAACAAAATTAGGATATTCTTTCTTGACTTCTATAGAAGGTACCTTAGATGTCATGAAATAATTACCCAAGCCTGCATCTTCGAAGAGAATTTGAGCCTTGGGATCATCTAATTTAGTGACCAGGTACTTCACCATGCTTCGGGGTGGAGGACACCAGGGAACCCCATTTACTTTGGAATTTTAGCTTTGGTCCAGTCCATATTGATTTCTCCTCCGACATATTTGCAAAAACCTCTTCCTAAGAGAATACCATAAGCAACTAGGATAGTCATTTTTACTCTCTTTTCGGTGAATGCAACAAATGCAAACTGTGCATCCTTGATTTGGCCAATCAAGGGGACTTGTTTAGTTTCCATGGAGTAACACTGCCCATAAGATTTATTCAAGGTAATTCCAAGGGCATGGGCTACGTTTACGGGCATTACATTATTAGAGGCTCCTAAGTCAATTATGCAATTGTTGTGTTTAAACCCATTTATAAGTAAGGACAAATAAAACGGTTCAATCTTCCCAAGAAGCAACAGAGGTCATATTATTTTGAGGTAAAGGCTAAGTGGGATTAGGAAACATGCCTTTTGAAGATGAATGGATAGCAGTGGTGCTTCTAATTAATTTGGAAAGTTTCTCAAATTGCTTGGGATTTAACTAGAGGTACTCGGCGTCCGACATTTGTATTTTAGTTTTCTTTGCATGATCAATAATGTCAAAAGTGGTATATGAAGGAATGATGGTGGGCTCAGTTCTGGTTACATTGGTCTGAGCCGAGGTACTAGCCTTGGGGGTAGGAGAAAGAGAGTTAGAAGATGAAGTTACCTTTTTAGTTGTCTCCTTTTTAGTTTGCGCTGAGATAGGAGAGCCTCTTTTAGCCATAACCACGAGAGCTTCTTTACTTTTCTCCTTAGATCCTTCAACTGGATTTCTGGGGTTCTGAGATTGAGATCGAGTGAAGACTGTAAATGACTGACCATCATGCTCACATTCGTCTTCCTCATATTCCAAGTACCCAATGTTGGAGTCACCAGCTGAATCGTCAAAAGACTCATCAACATATCCTGAAGCTTCAAAAGCTTTGTGAGAATCTTGATCTTCTAGTTCTTCATCTTCCTCAACTATTTCTACTACTGTGTTGACAGGAGGAGCTTCAATGGCCAACCTGGTGGGAGCAACAATCAACTGATTCCTTTCGCTTACGGTGGCGCCATTGGTATTGTTGAAATTCTGTCTAGGAATATCCTAATAAGGAACGTTGGTCACTTGTTAAGAAATTTGTTTATGAAAAGTGATCAAGTCATTGGCAACCTCTCGCATCATAGGATCAATATTACTCTAGAATAAATCTAATTTTTAGGCTTAGATGACTCTCTTATGATCTTTCCAACTATAATGAGATCATCTTCTATTTTAGTGGTTGTAGCTTGAGCAAAGTGGCTAAATCGGGATAATATACCTTCTTAATAAGAATCTCACATCAAGGGGCTGAGCATTAATGAAGAAACACTTTTGATTTTCAAGAGTGGGAATGGCTAGATCTGGAATCTTACGAATCAGCTTGTTCAATTTATGTATGAAGTCACACATGGGTTCATAAGACTCCTTCTTCATATGTGTAAGTCATTTGTGCTAACAAGGCATGAGAATCTTCACTAGTTTAAACCTTGCTTCAAATACAGATCTCATGGTATCCCAGTTGGTAATGCATGCATTCAAAAGATGGTAGAACTATTCTACTGCTACACTATGCAATGTTTCAACAAAAAGTTGAACATAGACAACTTCATGAGCAACCCCTAGGATGCCGCATGCGACAAAGAATGAAGTGATGTGTTCATCAGGGTGCTGCTTCCCATCACCGTTGAACTTAGGAATATTCTTACGTGACCCATGCGGTAGATCATGCAACGACGAGTTAGGGAAAGAGGACCAATAGCTACACCCCAAGGCATAGGTTGTGCTGCCATATTTCTAAATGAAGTGCACATAAGAATCCAAGTATTAGAAAAAAATAGTGCACGACAGGTTGAAAAAGCTTCTTGTTCTTGAGGAACCCAAGTTCTTCAGATAGGCGAAGAACTTCTTGCTTGTCTAGATGAAACACTGTTGGGGGAAAGTCTAAAATTGTTGTGTTGCAGCAGATCAAAGAATAGACTAGTTTCACCCCTAGCTAGCTCGGCTTGACCGAGTGAACATCTTTCTAACTAGCTTGAACTGAAAAATGGATCTTCTAAAAATAAGGAAAATATGGAGTCACGAGACACCAATAGGATAAGATTAGTCTTATCAATCCATATATCCCCAAGAAGTCGCCAAAAACTGTTGGTTGGATATTTTGTTAGACAAAATATGAGGTTCAACCACAATACACGGGATTAAATCCGTCCTTAAAGAAAGGTGATGCAACCTGTTTATTACTAATCTAAAACACAACAGAAATAATATATACAATATCCACACTATTCTAACCATTGGGGTTGGGATACAATCCCAAAATCCATATCAACACGAGATGGAGATGTTATAGCTTTAGGAATGGAATGGATTAGAAAGGAAACTATTAAAGATGAAACAGAGTGGGAAGGGAATGAGAGGAACACATTTTCTTTCAAGCAAACACAGATCAAGAAATACTTATACAAGTTTTAGATAATGAGTGTAATATTTGAAATGATTAAAATAATCAAGAACACTAAACAAAGAATAGCTTAAGATCTTGGATGTAAGAACAATCTCTCAAGATAGACAAATCCCACAACACAAAGTTTACAAAATAACACCTGTTCCTATTCCTCAATGATTAAAAGAAAATACAAAGTTTTTCTTCTTCACAATAGCTCCTGATATTCTAAAAATCCCCCCCTTTTTGAATGCACAAACATCCCTTATTTATAATAGAGAGAGTAGAGAGAAAATAGGATAAATCCTAGAAAATAGTCATTTAATGAGAGCCTTATTTTTCTTAACTCTCACGTAGGAGAACAACTCAAAATTTGCTTCCTATGTGATGAAACGAAAAATGAAAAATACATGAAAATTTCTTGATAGAAATGACATGGAACTTTATGTTTATTATACTTCGTCATCCTTGTCTTCTTCCAGAAAATCTTGCTTATCTCCAAATTCTTGGAACTTCTGAATCATGCCCTACATATCAGCTTCATCTAGTGCACTAGAATAATCACTTAGAACCTCGCAAGTTTCCTGAGTGTCACTTGCATTGCTAGGAAGTTTCTTCAACCTCTTGTTTAGTTTCCTTTGTGATTTCAAAACATTCTCGATCCTTATGAATTTATCAATGCTTGTCAAATCAAATACGGAAGGTGGTTCGTGCTAAATTGATTCCTGAATTTGTTTATAGAGATCGTCAACAAGTAGAATCTCTGAGCTTTCACCCAACACCTTGGCGAAGATCCTAGACAGCTCCTCTTCTATGTCATTGGTGGCATCAACCAACTTATCTCTAGATTCTCTCAACTTGCTGCAAGCTTCACTTAGAAAATTTATCTTGAATTTGATGGCTTTGGCTAGCAGGATATGCTTATCCCCATGCGGAATGATTCCTTCTTCAATTATGATCTAGGATGGAAACTGTTTCAGTATATTGATAGCTTCTAAAGTTAATTCAAGGTTCCCAAATTCCTGTGAAAATTCATCATCCATTTTGGCACCATCCTTCTTTATTCCCTCCAAGGATTTATAAAGCTCCACTGTGTCATCAATGACCTCTCTTCCTTGTAGGATTTGCCTCTTTATCCATTCTTCAACCATTCTCCCCTTCTTGTTGATCTTTTCAATCATAGGTACGATGAGAAATCAAATCGATGGGAGTAGGTGTAGAAGATGATGGTGTTGACTGAGAGGGCTTTGAGAGCTTGAGCAATACTTTCGTTAACTATTCAAATTTCTCCTTTAGCTCATCTCTACTCACCTTCATTTCCCTTAGCTTTTGGCATAGCATGTTCATGGCATCCTGTGCATATTGTTGTGCTCCTTCTATTATTACCTTTCCTAGATCAACCCTGGTAATCTGATAATTAGTAGCCGCTATATCCTCCTTGGTTTTTTCATCCGTGGGAGTGGCAATCTCTGCAAACTTGATTCTTGAATTTGTTTATAGAGATCATCAGCAAGTACAATCTCTCGAGCTTTCACCCAACACCTTGGCGAAGATCCTAGACAACTCCTCTTCTATGTCATTGGTGGCATCAACCAACTTATCTCTAGATTCCCTCAACTTGCTGCAAGCTTCACTGAGAAAATTTATCCTGAATTTGATGGCTTTGGCTAGCAAGATATGCTTATCCCCATGAGGAATGATTCCTTCTTCAATTACGATCTAGGATGGAACCTGTTTCAAGATATTGATAGCTTCTAAAGTTAATTCAAGGTTCCTGAATTCCTATGAAAATTCATCATCCATTTTGTCACCATCCTTCTTTATTTCCTCCAAGGATTTATAAACCTCCACTATGTCATCAATGACCTCTCTTCCTTGTAGGAGTAGCCTCTATATCCATTCTTTAACCATTCTCCCTTCTCGTTGATCTTTTCAATCATAGGTACCGATGAGAAATCAAACTTGATAGGAGTAGGGGTAGAAGATGATGGTGTTGACTAAGAGGGCTTTGAGAGCTTGAGAAATACTTCCGTTAACTATTCAACTTTCTCCTTTAGCTCATCTCTGCTCACCTTCATTTCCCTCAGCTTCTGGCATAGCACGTTCATGGCATCCTGTGCATCTTGTTGTGCTCCTTCTATTGTTACCTTTCCCAGATCAACCCTGGTAATCTGATAATTAGTAACCATTATATCCTCCTTGGTTTTTTTGCCACGGAGTGGCAATCTCTCAAACCTATGCACCGAGGAATCCACCGAAACTCTTGAAACTGTTTTAGGTTTCTTGGTAGATTTGGCAAGAGAGGCCTTGAGTTTACTGAAGTCGAAGGCTGGTAGGGGAACTACCACCTTCCTCTTCCTCAGAGTCTGATCAACCAACCATTGAGGTACAGTGGAAGAAGTTTCCCCAATCAGAGTTGTTATGGTTGTATTTACGGGTGGGGGAAGGTTTACTTGTAGAGTAGTGATGACTTCAAGTGTGGTGAATGTGGGGATAGATTCAAGGAATGAAGGTGCGGAAGGAGGAGGTATCTCTATTACCATCGTAGGTCAAGGAGAGAGAGGTGAGAGGTCGAGAAAATGCTGGCCATGGTGGCACGAGAGTGGCATTGAAATATGAGATGAGGAAGGTTGGGAGAGAAGAGGTAAAGGCTCTAAAGCCAAAGCTTGAGAAGAAAGAGAAAGACTTAATTCCAATGAGAAATCAACAAAAGGAGAAACAAGAGGTGAATCTAATATCTCAACTATTTTTGTAGGAGTATTAGATGATTTGGCCTTACTTTTCTCCTTTATTAACAAACTTAAACTTTATTTGCCTCTTGGTAGGGATTTTATCCTTTTCCTTCTCTCCTTAGAGGGTTTCACTTCTAATGTAGCTATTTTTGAAAAGTTTTTTTCCTTATAACTCATTCCCAAGAAATGAGCCATTCCTTGGTACAAACAAGAGTCTGAGAAGCTCTTTCAGCGATATAAGGCTTTTCAAAGAACAAACCAATCAATGGCTAGTAATCCAAGTTGGTCTCAATCGATTGTTCATACCCGCCTTCGAACACTTTCATTTTCCACGGTGCCTTCGGGGATGTCACCTAGATATAATATCTGAATTTATTCAAGTGTTAGTCTACTATTGTATTTTCTTTGGATGGAAACTTCATCCCGAAGATCAACCTAGATATCTTTCACAAGTGGGCACATGCACAGTACAAGGTTCCATATGACTTGAGGACTCCTCGTGTGTTGAATCCCTCCCCGAGATTCATATGTTTCTTCAATTTATCTTGAAGCTCGTGCACCAAGTTCTTTTCCTTAACCATGGTAGAACATGTATACCTTCCAATGGAAATGGGGAAGGAGACATTAACTTTGTGCTGCTTTGTTTGAATTTGTGAAAATGAAACAATTGTCTGACCAAATCCATAAGGATCAGTTTGTCACCTGGGAACCTTGGTAGACAAAAAGGATTACCATGGAACCTTACCACCCGAAGATAAGTAAACTTATTGAATTGTAAGAAAATGCAACCCCATTTTGACACTTCGGCCCATGCTTCATCGGAAACCCTTCTCTTCCTCAGATTAGGATCCAATCTACAAATGTTTTCGTAGAAGAAGGCGTCATTCACTCTTCTATATTGGTCTTCAGACCCTTTTATTGTCAACTGAGGGAAGAACTGATATATGTGTTCCATTGCTTGGTTTCCCTTTGCATCTATCCCTTGGTAGTTCCTCATGCCTGTTGCTGCATAGGTGACATATGACATCATATAGAACTTACCGGTAGACAAGACTGTTTTCATTTGGGAGTCTATCTTGTCACTTATTAGGCTACCCCAATCAATCCCTTGGTCATTCTTCTTTATGAAGACCATGAACTGGTACATCCACCCTTGGAATTCCTTCGAATCTGGGAGCCCAAATAACTAGCTCAGTAGGGTGATGATATCGTTGAATTCAAGGCTAAAATCACTTCTAGGGACCAACTAGGGAAACCTAGAAACAACTGGCTTAGCCTTGATCAAGAAATTCTTGTTTACGTGCTTGATGCAATCTTCCTGATCTTTATCCCAAGACTAATGTGCTGATTTAAGGTCTAAATCAACATATTCCGTAAATTTGGGAAACTTTAGGAGTTAATCAAAGTAATCTCCATCCAATTTCACTATAGATTCCCATGCTTGATTTCTTACTAAGTGGGAGGTTGAGTCATAGTGGGAAGCACAAGCCAGGATGAATTCAGGGCATTGAGCTGATATTGGAAATCCTGCTACAAGAGGGAGACCGCTACCGACTATTGACTTCATCCATGAATTCTGAGAAGAATCCTCAATTCTTTCCATAAGTCTTCCATATCTATATTGCCGAGCTTTGTGTCCCGGATGTCATAATTGTAGCTTACATAAGAAGAAGACTCCATCTTCTGATACTTATACTTCATCTTTCTTGACTTATCTGACTTATCCTTAGATTGGCCAGGGTCCAACATGAGGAGTCTTGAAGAAGAAATGCCTTGATGATTTCTGAAGAGAAATCGGGTGTGAAAGCTTGTTGGACAAGTGCACAAACCCGCCACACTATTCAGATTTTGAAACTTGCAAACCACCTTCGGAAACCCGACAGACTAGATTGTATGTTAGAAATTAGGCCGTGTCAAACACCAATGGAAACCCAAAACAATGGCGGAGTTTGGAGGATGTCGAGCACCTTGAGAAACCCGAAACACTTTCGGGGTGTATGTTGGAAGTTAAGGCATGTTGCGCATCAATGAAAACCTAACACACCGCGGGAAGTAAGAGAATGTTGAGCAGTGGAAGATATCGATATGTGGTGAAAATTGATAGGTGTCGAGCACTCTGCAAAACCCACCACAAGGTGGAAGAAATGAGATGTACAACACCTGCCAAAACCTGAAATCAATATATCAGGTTTCTGATATGTCAGAATATGAGAATTTCCTGCCATTTTCACTTTTTGATTTTTAGATTCTTTTGAAATCTAAAACTTATGTAAAAATAAGTAAATAACCAAGGAGTGAATTTCAAACAAGAACCCTACTGGGAAAAAGATAAGAACTAAGGAAAAGACCCAAAACCCTAAACTAGTAATGGAAGAGGAAATGAAATGGAAACCTAAAAAAACACCTCATAAATAACCCAAAAAGCTCCAAAATATAAAGAATAGAAGAATACCTTCAACAAGTTCGAAAAATGATCAAAGACGGATGATGAAATCGACTAGGAAGCTCAATCGGGTTTGGAGGTAGAAGAAGCACACACAAAAATCGACGCAGAAAAAAATGTACCAGGTAACAAATGACGTGGAAAAACAACTATTTATAATACCCTAACATTAATTACACCTCACTTGACACATGTGCTAACTACCAGACAAATGGACATTAATGACATGTCATCATGCTCAGAGATTCCGAAAACCTGATACAAAGGATAAAAACTCAATTCAGGTTTCAGTTTTTGGGAAACATCAGACATGATGCATGCCTTGTTCTCGATATTTGGGAGTTCCAAAAAGCGATACACTACTAAGACAATTGGGTTTTAGGTTTCAGAAACATCAGACATGTAACATGTAAGAAACATGCTTTCATGCAATGAAAACCCAAAAACCCAAAAATCTCCTTCAAAGGGGAATTTTAAAGGGATTTGCCTAAAATTTTCATATGGTTATCTCATTTTTAGCTGGAATCACTAAAATGAGACAACACAATAACAACACCCAATAGTTGTAAAGTAAATCAACTAAAATCAAAATTTCTAAATGGATTCTTAGAAGAGGAAGTGTATATACAATAACCACTAGGCTATGAAATTAAAGGTCAATATCAAAAAGTTTGCAGATTGAAGAAATATCTCTATGGTATCAAACACACACCAAGATCTTGGTATATTTGTATTGTTATATACCTTAAGATATGGTATTATAATGTATATGGGTTGACGAAGATTCCAACATGTGGAACACATACCCATAGTTATATGTTTATAGTATATGGTTTCACAGAGGAATTAGTTATATTGGGTAATGATTCAACCTACATTGGGATAAATTAAGAGTAATGTATGACCGTATAAAGGAGATGGGTATGATTATCAATTATGTCATGTTGGAGTTGAATATTCTACATGGTATAAGGATATTGGATATTTCCCCCTCAAAGTGGAATTATCATGTTGGGAGCTCATGGAGTTATTCCTTCATTAAGGAGTATTTATGGTGTTTCCATAACTTAAGGGTATTACTATAAATATATAAAATATAAAGACATTTTTTCCTCTTGATACCTCTTGTGTCATGTGTATACACCAAATTTTTATCTTTTTCTTTTCATCTTTGATACATGCTACTAAAAATCATCCTTTTGTAGATAAGGGTTGATGATGCATCTATTTCCCGATCTAGTGCCTTAAGAGTCCTTTTGGGAATGGGGAGTGATTATTCACATAGCCATTATGGGTTAGAGATAGTACACGGAGAGAGTGTCACTATTTTATCATGGCCTTAGTTTGCATTAGGTACCCTTGTCCTCTTAGGTATCATGTATATCATATTCATGACTTATTTCTTACATTATACTATTTTCACCTTGTTCATCCACTTTCATGACTCACAACACATTTATTTTACCTTTCATGACATACCACTTCATTTTTACACATTCGCTCATGGGTGATTTTTTTCATTGTTATGTTTTCTCATGTCCGATGCTATTGTTGGAAGGTAGTGGCATCTTATATATGAATTCACTTCAATTGAAACTCATGAAGGAAAAAGGAAGCTAAGACACCTAAATTTCCACTTTCTTTATTCTTTTGTGCCATATTTGCATCTTCTTGCCTATGTTTTGGTTCATGTTTCATTGTGCTTAGATTGGATTGGAAAAATCTTTTCTTAGATGATTGATTGCACTACTAGGTCAACATATTGTGAGTTTAGGACACAAATGGTATTCCCATACTCCACTTAATAATGACCCTCTCTCTTTGTGTTGTTTCTCAACAGAGATAAATGCATTAACAACCACCCTACAAGTACAAGGTAACTACTCTAACCCTTCTTTATCACTTTGCATAGAGTAGTTCATCTAATCTTCTTGGTGATATGTTATTTTAGTGTTATGTATGCTTAATGATAGTTATCTTAACACTCTTATCAAATATAAGTTCAGTTATTACATGCTTCTTTCTTATGCTTGTTGATCCATACCTCTCCACACCCAACCACTGATATCTTATTAGGGTTCCTTCCTCTATCTTGATCGCGGGCCTTGGAAAAATTAGGTTGACCTAGTGTAAGGGTTATTTCCCTCTAGATAAATGACCCTAGCGCTCACGATAACCCCTTTAATTATATCCCCTTGTATTTTGATACTTGTGTGTCTCTTACTCATTGCCTCAAATACCATAGTTGAATGGATGAGTAAGAGTACATGGTTTTGAGACACATTTTAGCCCACATACATTCTCTCTCCGGTGAACTTGACATGAATCTTACCAAACTTATGATTGAGAAAATCTCGTTAAAAGCACCTATCGATTATTTTGATTTCATCTAAGCTTATAAAAACCAAGTAAAAACCCTAACAACCTACCTATATAGAAATCAATGCCCATGGGTGATTCTATTTGCTTATGTCTCATCTATTTCTAGATTCCTTTGGCCCCTATGCGCACCTATTACATGGCTTATCCTTTCTTTAAATTTACTCTCGGATGCCTTCAACCCTTGTGTGTGATTTTCTATAGGGTCAATTTTTCTCGTAACCTTTATCTTTAGAACTTTTCTTAGTCAAATCAACAATCCATCATGGAATATTTGGACCTATGGTCCTCTGGTTTTGTTGTGCAATCATTTCCATAAACATACCATCCTAAAACTGAATTTCCTTTTTGCATTGATTGTTGTTTCGTAGGAGTTCCTAAGAATAATCCTTCTACCCTGATGCAATGTCCCACCCAAGGATGAGGAGGAAGAAATCCATAATGATGATGCTTTTGACCATCCTCCTGAGATCCAAAATTTCTATCTCAATTTCCTCAATACAAGGGAGAATCAGAATAAATGCTTAGTAAGCATCTTCTTGATTTCGTCTCTGAAAAACTTGACCATAGGGAAGAAAAGGGGAAAACCACTGAAATAGGATCATCTAAAAATTCCTCCAATTTTGATCCTACCAATCTTATCCTTCATCTTATTGACAAAATGAATCAACAACAATCTTCCACTACCGCTCAACTCCTCCAAATGCAAGCCAATATGGATCAGTTAGTCAACCACCCTCCAATGGGATCTTAGGGCACCGTGGCCTCTCCTTTGTCAAATGGGCCTAAAGGAGTGTTCATCACTCAACCCCCATTCAAAATAAATTGTTACAATTAATCCAATAGGAGCCATTAACACCATATATTTCTAGTATGGACATTGGTGGCATTTCTCCATCTATCTCTTATGACGGGTCTACTGACCGGATCTTCACATTAGGGACTTCAAAAGTCTTTAAAAATAATGGATCAGAACTAACTCATATGCTACCAAGAAATCTTATCCAAGACACTCATAAGAGATGCTTTAGATTGGTACCATTATTTTTCTCATAATTTTATAGTTGAGTTAGAGTCCCTAGTGAAAACCCTAGTAAGTGAATTCTAATATCATGATCTACCCAAAAATAACATCAACACTTTCATTAACTATCATTAATCTAGAAATGAATCCACTCAATCCTTTATCAAATGTTATAATACCCTATCTAAGTGGGAAAAACATAACATGCCCAATGATAACTTCTTTCAAAATTTCCTGCAAATCTTAGAACCTTTCCTTCAAGACAAGGAGAGGTCCTTTTTTTCAACTTCCCTAAAAGATGCCTTTGAACAAGCCAAAAGTAAAGACTATGTTATAAGGGAATTTGAAAAGGGTCCTCCCAAAGCACAAGCTATAAATAAGGTCCATATCGTTCAATAGTCAAAGAACAAGACTACAACAGATGAAGAAGTCCTAGACACTCTTCCTCTTGTTTCTTCTTCAAATAAAACTATTTTTAATATCAAACAACAACCTACTAAAAACAAGAATCAACCTAACTATCACCAACCACTGAGTAGGAAAGATTTGAAGTATCGCTTTCCTAAACCATTTACCATTATTCTATATCCTTCTCAACCCATTCCTCATTGGCATGATGAGAGTAAGTTTTTTTGGTGGCACACTAATTGGGGTCACTCACATGAGAATTTTTCCAGTACTCAGTATGGATACTATAAAATTATTTTTATGACATAACTTTGACTATGATGCCATCACTCGTGAATGTTTTACCGAACCAGTCAAGGCTTGTGGTATGGCTCAAAAGAAATATCTTCATGAATCCATCAATTAGGATAATGAGAAGATGAAAATATTATCTAATCCTATGCCTAATCATGATGTTTTTGAAAGTTCTAAAAAGCAAGAGAATGCTACAACTAATCTGTAGACATAGATTACCCTCCTAAAAATATGGCTATATTAAACATTGCAAAATGTGTTATCACTTATGTCGAGCCAAAATATCCTATAACATTTCAACCTAGGAATCACAAGGTAATTTACCCTTTTATGCCTTAGAATCAAGGTTATCAATTCAAAAACCTTCCTCCTCTAGATGCCATCAACCTTTGTGAAAGTTCTCCTATAGGGTCGATTGTGTGCGGATTTGGATTTTTTTCTATAGACACCATCAACCCTTGTGTAGGTCAACCTTGTAGGGCTGATGGCATAGGAACTGAGAAAAAATAAGTTCCAAAAGTTTCTTTGAACACCCCTACTCCTTCTGAACCTATTTCTGAGGAATCCCAACACTCTCATCTTAATGCATAGTCCAGTCATGATGAGTGGGATCCTCTCAAAGAAATTTATCCAATTCCTTGTCCAACTCCCTTCTTAGAACTCATGTGCACATCACCTCACTATCGTGAGCATCTCATGACTATGTTGTTTGACAAAAATATCAATTTTCCTCCTTCTTTAGGGAAGATTTCCAAATTGCATCGCTCGTAAGAAATTATCTACCGAAAATGTGAGGAACTCTCTATTTGTACTGATCTTACACAAATTCTCATTCTTGTATTCATTTCCCCATCACTTCTATGATCTTGGATGAGATCTTGCTTTGCAAAGATGATCCACCAATCTTCATCTCAGTTCAGATTGGTCACACTTCAACTAAGTGTTCTCTCATTGATGAGGGAGCAAGAACATGTGTGGCTTGACTAGATTTCATCAAATATCTTGTTTATTCCATCGATAACCTGAAATCCACATGAACTATTTACTAGGGATATGAATTCTGATAGATTTTTTTGATGGGGTGTATTTGGTCTCCCATCACCATCCCCCTAGGACTGTCCATGTCATGGTTATGGTATTCAATTTTCCCTTATCTTATAAGATTATACTATTGTGGCCTTGGACTTACTAGTCCCACTGAGGCTCCTGGGGGCATCTAACTTCATACACACTACAAGTGATATTGTTTCATTTTATACTACTTCCTATTCTTGCGAGCACACTACTCTATTGCTATATACATGTCTTGTCATACCTTTTATCATTCTAACATACTAATGGGGGCTTCATGTGCATCATTTTTTTGTAGGAACTATTTGTTACCATGGTTTTTTGATACTTTACTTTTCACTATTTTGCATTGTATGGCATTGTTTGTGGGCTTTGACCTATGTATTTCTTGTTCATTGATTGTATGATTTTGGCCTCTTCGGCCCTAATTTTCTTGTGACATTGTGAGTAATGTCCCATGTTTGAAACCCACTTTTTGAGGTCTACATTATATTCTTTATATCTATATTACAATTTGTCTTATATATGCATATTTTTCTTGTTTGAAATAACACATGTTTCCATTCAATTTGTTTGCATGTGTGTTGGTTTCTACCATGCACATTCCCTCCATACTATAGGGTATCAATTTCATATTAGCATCTGGTTCTCTCCTTTGGGATTCATACTCATAGTAACATCACATGCACCCCAAACAAGGGGGCATAAATTAGGTGAATCAATAACCCCATTCAATAGTACATAGTCACAGTTTAGAACTACATAGTACATAAACAAAATAGTGTTACGAGACACGAAAAACCCAGATTCTAGCTTGGGTCCTAATTTTAGCACAAACGTCGGTGCCTAGATACAAACATGAGTGCTTGGGTTTTCTCGACCTCTCTAGGTATCTATGATTAGGGGGTAGTTATAGTTATTTTCTCATATTGGCACAATTTTTAGCTTTTCAAAGAGTAGTTTTCATAGTACATGCATAGTCCTCAAACAATTAGAATGCATTCTAAATCCTTTTTCTTCATTTTTCTACTTGGATTGAATCTGAACAAAGAAAAATCACACCATCTACAATGGTGTATAAATTTTGGGAAGTAGTGAGGGATGGAGAATAACATTATATATTTCTCCCAACACTTCTTCTTTCGTGGCATGAGACTGGCCAAAAAACTCTCTTCTACACCATTTTCAGGACACTTGCTATCATTTTCACTCATCACAAATTAGGTGCACATGTCCCTTTTACTATTTTTTTGCATTTTTACACACCTTTTACATATTTGGATTGAATTTTTCATATAAACATATTTGACTACTCTTTCACTCTTATTTTACTTAATACACGAAAAGAAGCAACCCCACATCATTAAACACATAAAGGGAAGATAACAGGTATAATGCGACACAAAACATACGCTTCACCCCTAGGGTCACTTCCTCTTCCTTAGCTTCCACACTTCATTTTATCACTCCACACTTTTTCTAGTCTCCTCGAAAAACTTTCACCATCAATCTACATGATTATTAGGTATGCATCTTTCTATCTACTTTATGTCATCGAGTATTCACTCAATAACATAAAGTGGGGAAAATGTAGATACTAAAGCACTCACTTGGGTATATTTATAGGTCCTAATCACATACCACTATTAATATGATTCCAAAGAGAGAAAAATAGTAATTTACATCTATCTTTGGCCTCATTTCTATCTTTCTGTTTTCCTTTTTTGTCGCGCATACCCAAAAATCCAAATCCCGATCTTCATTGTTTTATCTTTCTCAACTTTGGACACCAACACCTAGCCGGGATGCCAGTGCCCGGGTGCCCTCATACCCTCTGGGAACCCCCGACCTCTTTATATCTTTTTCACCCCTTTTGCATCTCTTTTATCTTCCTGAGCATATTATTTTCTTATGGGTCATCCTTTTAGTGTTCAATTACAATTTAAAAAAAAGAATCATATAAATACAAAGCTATGTGATCATAATAAGGGAAAAAGTTTAAACATCTACTATTACCACCTAAGGTTGCATCCAAAGGCATTCTAAGAGCATAAAATAATCCATCTAGCTTCATTCAAGGGAAAAGGGAATTTATTTTTCTACATACACACATCTACTAACATTGCTACATCTAGTCATTGCTTGTTATTTGGTGCATCTTGCATAAGAGATTTTAAGGTCACAATTCTACACACACATACACAAAACTACATGGAGTCAGAGATGTAGTGGAGTGCTCACATAAATTCACTCTATTGGGTGACCACCAGGTCGTGTATGACTCCTATTTACATCATTTTCTATTTAATATTTGATGTGTTTTGGTGTTTTTAGTAGGAGATCATTTGTTTTACGAGATACGGGAAAATTCTCAGTAGACATAGTGCGACATATAGGTGATAAAAATGAAGGTTAGCGAATACCTTGCGACACGGGAAAAATAAAGTTCTTTCCATTTTCATAGACACAAGATCCCAGAAGAAGACTCGGTGCTTAGGCACCCTTAACCCACCTGCACCCTAGTCCTCGACATATTTGATGATTATATAATTTTCTCGAGTACATTTCATGGCAGCTTTCACCTTATGTTCACTAGTTTTCCAATCAAGAACACTTTAGGATTTATTGGGAAATCAACTAAGTCTTATATTCCCCCTCTTGCACCTAAGGTTTCATATTTCTTTAGCTTATTACTTGTGTCAAATTTGTACTTTAGTGTTTTATTTATCACATGCAACTCTAAAATATCTAGGGTTTAACATCTACGAACTCAAATTGTGTTGAATCATTTGTACTTGTTGTTGTGCTTGATGTTATGCTTAATGTAGGGCTACTTCTTTTTGCATATTAAGGATGAACCTGCAAAGGAAGAGAGAAAGAGTAGTAAAAGTCATGTATTATGAAAACTTTACAAAATATGTAAAAGTGTACAAAATGTAGTAAAAGGAAAGTATGCACATGATGTGAAAGAGTGTAGAGGATAGAAACATGTTCGAGATGCTATGAAAAGGGATTTTTTGGGAGATCTCATTCCAAGAGTGAGTTATTTGGGAAATATCACATCAATAGCACTTTTTTGGATGATATCATGCCAAGAGTGAGTTTTTTGGGTGATCTTGCACCAAAGATAAAGTGTTGGGGAGATAGGTTTAATGTTACTCTCCATCCATGACTCTTCCCGATAAACACCACTATAGATGGTGTGTCCCTTTTTGTTCTGAGTTGTACTAAATTATTTTTTAATTAGTTCTAATTTGTACTAATTATAATAAATGTAGGAGATAAAATATATTATATTACCAAAGGAATATTCTTGATATTGTAGAACCACTCTGAAGGATTACGTGAATGTGATGATCTAAAAAGATGATTGTGTGTTCGAGATGTAGAAATTAATTCTAGGTGTTATTGTTTGAGTTTGGGCACTTTGGTGTTTGTGATGTGTTGAGGACCCAAGTCAGATTCTAGGTTGTTCTGTGACTATCTTCTTGTTTTAAATAAATCAGTAGCTTCGAGTTGATGTAGGGGTGATTTTTTCATCCAACATATGTAACCCTCATTTGGGATGCATGTGATGTTGATAGGAGCATGCGGTCCAAAGGAGAGTACTTGAAACTGATCTAAAATGAATACCCTACAGGGGATGGGATGTGTATGGTAGAAACCAAGGAACATGCAAAAAAATGGCTAGTAACATGTGTAAGTGCAATCAAAGAAATTATGCATGTAGAATACAATGTTTCAAGAAAGCAAGAAGATGAGATAGACCGTGAAAAGTGATTTTCAGACATGGGACATTGCTCACAATGTCAAAAAATAATCAAGGCCAAAGAAATCAAAATCATACAGTGCTCACACAAGACAAAGGACATAGCCCACAAATAATAGCTTACATAGAAAATAATGGCAACAATATCAAACAATGTGTTAGATACCCATTGTGGCAAATAGTCTTCAGCAAAGGAAAATGTTACACATGAATTACCCATTAGCATGTTAGAAAGATAAAGAGTATGTAAAAATGTGTATAGATAAATGAAAAGTAATGTGATAGTAAGAAGAAGTAGTAAATAATGAAACAATAACACCTGTGATGTGTAAGAGTAGTAAATGTAGATGCCCCTAGGAGCCTTAGTGGGATTGGTAAGAGGTATAATCCTAAGCATCATTAGTGTGTGTAAATATCTTTAGGAAGTATGCATTTATAACTAATGGCCAAGTGAACACACATGTATATATAGAAAATATATTGACATACTAAGTATCTGTCTAGCATGGAAAACAAAGTGTGCATGTAAGTATAAGCAAGCAAGAATAAGTGAAACCAAGATATACAATATGTTGTGTATGAGTGAGATGGAATGGTATGTAATGTGAATGTGATAGGAGCAACATGCCCCCAGTGGATGTGAATGAGTATGAGATGAGATTCATTTATAAAATACCCATCAACAATCAAGAATGAACCATAAAACAAGAGCGCATCATCGGAAAAGGTTTAAAAATAGATAATAGAAAGATATATCATGAATCATAGAACATAAAGTGTAGAAGATATGAGGTTCATTTTATATTTAGAACCTCAATAGTCAAGTATGAACTCTGGAACTAGAGTGTTTCATAAGGTAATGCTTTGAAAATAGATACTAGAAAGATAGATCATGTAGCACGAGCATAAAGAGTAAATGATGTGTGGTTCATTTCATATTTAGACCTTTAGTAGTTGAGTATGAACTAGTAGAACTAGAGTACATGATAGGGTGGTAATGATAAAATATGTGTAATATCACCTAGAAATTGGAAGTATAAATCATGGAGCACAAGAGTAGAAATGGTAGACAATCTATGATGCTAGGAAAGGGGGAAGTAAGCATGATTCCCCCAAGTGTATGATGATGAGTAAGCTAGATGATGATAGTAAAGGTCAAGGGTCTTCCATATGATGTCTAAGGATATAAAGGCATGTGACCATTCTCTAAGATTTGTGGTGTATGAGAGTGGCAATGTATATATGAAGGAAACCTAGCTAGTGAACATCTATGTAAAGGATACCTAGGAGGTGATGATCACCTCTGTGTGAAGGATAAATAGGTGGTGATGAACACCTATGTGAAGGATACCTAGGGGGTGATGATCACCTATGTGAAGGAGACCATGGAGGTGAAGGAGGTGGTGAAATCCTCTAGGAAGGGGGTTCCTAAGTAGGGGAATTAGGGACGAGATGAAATAGTAGATCGATTGGAACAAATAATTCATGTGTGAATATGAGAGCTAGGTGCAGAAAGTTCCTTAGATTTGAGAGGCCCAGGGGGCCTAGATACTACAACTAGTTGAAGAGCATCCTAAAGAGGAGGCTGAGGCAACAATGTACATGGTGGAACACCTTTGATAGTGACAAATTTATTATTGTGAATGAATTTGAGACACAAGTGGTTCATGGAAAAGATATCTTGAGTGGTGTGGAGCCAAGGAAGACTTAATAGAATGTCACAATATTTAGTTAAAAATTCCACATAGAATGGAATAAGCATGGTGAGAGGCTCAACTCGTAACTCAAGGATTGATGTAGAAATAAAATTTGGGAATAGATATGAAATTTTAGAGAGTGGGTATTTGATAGTGACAAGGAGTGTAATAGAGCACACACCAATAGTAGCTAATGGATTGATCATGGTGTTACTAATGTATGAGGTTAGATAAAATAATTGATGTGTAGTGTATTAATATAAATTGTAGCATGATAATTGTGATTTGAGAATGTGATGAGTGGTGGAGATGTATCAATATGAGAAACTATAAAATAAAGAGGCCACGATAAAGAAGGAGGCATAACGTGTTGTGTATGATTTGCTAAAGAATCAACAACTTACTTTTCAAGCTTAGACAATGCATCTTTGAATAATTTGAGCATTTTGTTTTCATTGAATGAATTAGATGTTGAAGGCTTAGGGAGAATGACTGCATTATTGTTGATAAGATCTTGAATGAGATGCTTGATTTTGAAACATTGATTATTTTAATACCCAACAAATTGATGATAGTCACATCTAGAATTTTCATCATAATTATGGTCAGTATAGGGACGAGTTGGATCAAGATTGAGTGGCGGTGGAAATGTAATAAGATTTCTTTCAATAAATTTTGGTAATAAGAGATAAGGAGCATAAGGAAATTTTGTAAATGTACACTTTGGAGGTTTCCATTGAAGCTTTTTAGGAGTAGAAATAACGTTAACAATAGATTTTGCTTCAATGGGACTTAGGAGATGGCTTGAAAGTAGATTTTTTTAACCTGATTAGAAGATGAATCTTGATCATTATATTTGAGTTTTCCCATAGATGAGAGTTTTATTTTACGTAGCTTAAGTGTATGACATAATTTATTAAATGAGGGAGATTTTTCAAAGAGAACAATCTCTTGCAATGGAGATAAAATACTTTGGACAAAAAGATCTTGTAAATCTGAATTCACAAGTACATTTGTCATCTTAGATAAATTGTTCTTAAAGTGTAACACATAGTCAGATATATGGTCATTACATCCTTGTTTGATTTGTACAAGTATAACATAGGATATTTTAGAACTGATATCAATTGAAAATTGTGTAAGAAAAGCATTGGCTAAATGTGTAAATGAGGTTACTGAATGAAAATTTAGATCTTAAAACCAACACATGACATAATCTTGAAGAATTCTTAGAAATAGCTTAGCTAGCAAAGTATGATCATCCACATAATTGAGACATGCCACATGAAAAGATCTAAGATGCTCTTGAGGGTCACCATGGCCATTGAAGGTGGGAAACTTAGGGGTGACAAAATTTGGAGGAAGTGCATAAGTGGAAATGTCGGTGTGAAAGGAGTGTGAAGGAGTAAGGTGGAATCAAGAGATGGAGATGCACGAGAAGTAGTTATTTGAAGTTGATGAATTTGATTATGTAGATCCTGATACAAGGAAGCTAAATCATGAGTGTTTAAAGAAGAGGTAGGTTGTATATTCGAAATATTGGATTAAAAGAGTGGAGCAGAGTAGTAGTAATGATGGTAGGAATGTGAAGGGGTTGAGTGGAGGCCATGACAACGAGGAGGAATGTATAAGAGGTATAGAATCAACATCTTGAGAATTTTTAGTAGCTAGTAAAGCATGGAGAATATGCACAAGATGCATATGATTATTGCGAAAATATTGAAAAAAATTAGTAATCTTATCTAATTTTTCTCAATCAAAGATGATGTCCTCATCATATGATTATTCACTATCATATGTTTCAATGTTTTCAAGGGGAATAGTACGAGAGTTGGAAAAGGGGTTATTAAATTCAACCATTGATTTAAAAACCATATGAGAAGAAGAAGGAAGCTCAATATGCACAAAAGATCCAAATCAACCACTACAGGTGATGGGCATAAGAAGGAAGGGTTAGAATGAAGGCTTCAGTAAATGATTTAATAAAAATGTAATTTTTTTAACCTTAATTATCGAGTAATGGAATGTAAACTATGATATACCTCTCAGATCGATACACTATGACACAATAAATAAGAAAATAAACATGAAAACCTAAGAGAGAGAGAGAGGAGAGAGAGAGAGAGAGAGAGAGAGAGAGAGAGAGAGAGAGAGAGAGAGAGAGAGAGAGAGAGAGAGAGAGAGAGAGAGAGAGAGAGAGAGAGAGAGAGAGAGAGAGAGAGAGAGAGAGAGAGAGAGAGAGAGAGAGAGAGAGAGAGAGAGAGAGAGAGAGAGAGAGAGAGAGAGAGAGAGAGAGAGAGAGAGAGAGAGAGAGAGAGAGAGAGAGAGAGAGAGAGAGAGAGAGAGAGAGAGAGAGAGAGAGAGAGAGAGAGAGAGAGAGAGAGAGAGAGAGAGAGAGAGAGAGAGAGAGAGAGAGAGAGAGAGAGAGAGAGAGAGAGAGAGAGAGAGAGAGAGAGAGAGAGAGAGAGAGAGAGAGAGAGAGAGAGAGAGAGAGAGAGAGAGAGAGAGAGAGAGAGAGAGAGAGAGAGAGAGAGAGAGAGAGAGAGAGAGAGAGAGAGAGAGAGAGAGAGAGAGAGAGAGAGAGAGAGAGAGAGAGAGAGAGAGAGAGAGAGAGAGAGAGAGAGAGAGAGAGAGAGAGAGAGAGAGAGAGAGAGAGAGAGAGAGAGAGAGAGAGAGAGAGAGAGAGAGAGAGAGAGAGAGAGAGAGAGAGAGAGAGAGAGACTTATCTGATTTACACTTGATCATGAGATGCTCTAAACTAGGAAAACTGTTGAACAAGAGGTGATTTATGTCATCAATGCTTAGAAAACATTTGTAGGTCATGAAACATGTTGGAAGTGGGCATTTGGATTTAATTAGGGTCTCCTGGGTGCCGTAGTCTACTACTAAGCACCCGTGACTACAAAAAAGGTTCAGATCCTAGTTTTTATTACATCGCACAGGTTTCATTGAAATTCTCTTTTGATTGTCTTTATGTCGCACCTTGATTTCTGAGTGTACATGTAACCTACAAATAGATGTTATCCTTCAAAACCCACAAAACCACATCAAATCCAAAAAATAAATATGTAAAATGGGGAGTCGACTAACCCTAGCAGTCACCCAAAAGAGTAAACTTATGACCTTTCACTACACTACATCTCATACTCCATGGAGTTCTTGTGATTGTGTGAAAGAATCATGCTTGAGGATGCCCTTGTGAAAGATGCACTAGATAGTGGGCTAGATTTTCTAAAAGATTCAAATGTGTGGATGAAATAGGATAGAATTCCCTTTGTTATGTAGTGTATGCATAAAATCTAGTCCCTTGTCCCCTAAATGGATGCTATATGGATGCCTTTGAGTGCTTTAGATGCCTTTGGATGTAAGGTTAGGTAATGGTAATTATGCTTAGATCTTGGTCCAATATTTTGAGCAAATAATTATGTATTTATATGATTCCCTTAGTTGAATTTTGTAATTGACAACTGGAAGGCTGACTCATAAGAAAATAAGATGCCCAAAAGATAAAAGAAGCCCAAAAAGAGTGAGTAAAGTGGACAGATTTCATGGGCACCCAAAGGGGATAAGGGCACTTAGGTGCTGGCATACTGGCTGGGTGTTGGTGTTTGAAGTCATAAAATATATGCAAGTAAAGTACCTATTGGGCTATAGGGTGTGTAAGAAAAAATACAAAACTACAAAAACAGAAAAAATCCAAATATAGTTGCGAATTACTCATTTTTTCACTTAGGAATCATAGAAATACTAGTATTCTTATAGGACCTAGAAATGTGCCCAAGTGCGTGATTTTGTGTCTACACTTGTATTTTGAACAATTTACTTAACATTTAACAATCATTTAGTTCATTTAAAGTTGGAGTTCATTATCATGGTCATCTATAATTGATTTTGGAAGTTAATTAGATCAATACTCTACCTATTTCTAACCATTATATCCTTATTATTTTTATACTCATAACACACCCTTAAAATATAATTAAGGTGTAAATATTAATACAACCCTAAAGAGAATGGTGCATTCACATCAATCAATCTCACACAAAATGTAATACATAAGTATGTCAAGTAATCAAAGTAATAAATTTAATGAATAATATATTGGTATGAGTAATTAATAGTGAAAGCATCCATTGGGGTAAAAGGTAATATAGTGTGATAAATAAATGGTGTAAGAAATAGTTGTAGTGTGTGAAATCAGTAGCATCCAAACCAAAATCCCTGTGCCAATAGTAATAAAACAAGTAAGAATGATAAAATAAAGTAAGCATGGATTATAGTTGATTCCATTTTTAGAATAAAGAAAATTTATCATTTGATAGATCATGGTATATCACATGTTATACATAGTAAAGTTGTATGATGTGTGTAATGGACTAGTTTAGAGAGACTCCTCCAATGTGTTAGGATTCCCTTTATATATGAGGGTTTAAGAATCCATCAAGTGCTAAATATTTGATCAAATTAGGATCATTATGCAATATGTGCCCCAATCTAGACATACTTCTAGGGCGGTAGGTTATAAAATTAACAATGTATATAATGCCCATGGGTTTTAATTGCTTAATTTATTTTATAAAGTTTCAACGATAAGGTAGTGTAGAGTGTTAAATATGAATTATCATAAGGATCAAATATTTTAAAGGACCAAACATATCACATGTAGGTCTTGATTTTTTATTCTTTGTGATGTTAAAGTGTTTCTGAGATTTTTGAATAGGATATTTAAAATATAAACTTCATATTAATGGACATAGAGTGGTGGCTAAAAATAGTGAAATACACAAGTCATGGTCCTTAGTAAGTATTGTTCCCTTAAAATTCACATTGGACCCATGAAATGTGATATATATCATCAAGTAACATCTTGGTTAAAAACTAAGAAATGAAATTTTAACCAATTGATAGTAATGTTAAAGTGTGCGTGTCTTTACAAAGCGTTATAACCATTACAATCAAACCAATGATCATGTCAATGTGATATACTATATTATAACATGGAAACTATTTATGAATTTGTGTCTAGTGTTGGATAATTTTCTCTTAAATATATAACTAAATCATAAATTTTGATATTGACTACCATCATCTACAATAATGAATTGTGAATCTATACCTCGGTCAATAATAATCGCATTAGTCATAATATATAAGTGTGAATGATATTTCATCAATGTATTGCAAGATTCTCACCATCATGGATGTTGTCAACCTATTATGTATCACACATGGATAAAAAATATAAAATGTATATCATGAGGACTAGGATTCGTAGTGTGCTAGCATATATTTTCTATCATAAAGTGTCAAAGAATATGTTAAGATTTATCAAAACTAAAAGTGACATGTTGTTCCTATAATGTTTTAGTATGAGGCATCATCTATAGAGTAGGAATTGAAGTAAGTGTTGGATTAGAGTAAATAGGGTACTCATATAGTATAGTAGGAATAATCACCACCATGTTGTGGATTAAACTCAAACATTAATGTATTGTCAATAGAATTGGGTACATATCAATAATATAAGGGAATATAAGTAATATGTTGAATATTTAGTTAGAAGGTGCTACAAGGAATCGGGTGGTCCTCCTATTAGGTCCAATTTGTACTAGTGAAATTATACCTCCAAGTGATGTTTTTCATTTTCCATCAAACCTTTGAATGATATCAATGATACCTATGTGGTATCACATAGTATATATAAGAGATGTGTTATCCAAATAACTCTTCTAGTTATTTGGGTAACTTGTATACACTTCATGGCTCTAAAATCTTCATTGCAAGATTGTGCGTATAAAGTTTATCGGGAAAATTCCTCTAGTTTTAGATTCCTTCCACACCACCCTTATTTTCCCGATGTGCCCTTGCACGCTTCCCATTTTCCCCTTCCTTTTCCTCTTCCTCTTTGTTCCATCTTCCCATTGTGTATATTCCCTATGCCTCCACTTTCTTCGCAGATATTGCATCCATCCCGCCCGTGCCCCACACACTATTTTTTGTAATAATTGTACCTTGACTATGTGTTCTCTTCTCACCAATTTTCCTCATTTCCCCGTGCACATTGCACATGCCTTCCTTCTACCTTCTTCTCGTGCCTTATTATTGCACGCGCATACCTTTACACCCTCCTCTCGCACCTTTCTATGCCACGTCATTCTCTGAAAGACTTGAGTGTGCAACACGTAACCTATCAAAGCATGCCAATAAGGCACCAAATCCTGAAAACTAACCAATGAATGACACATGGCATAAATGAAAAATCAGATGAATAGTTGGCCGATTTCTTCAATCAATCCACATGTGTCATGTGTTTTGTGTACCGAGATGGCTCTAGCATATTCTCGATAGCCATATATTTTGGTATAGAGCTTTGATTAGCACACACCTAGTCTCAACCGATAGTTGCTGACATAAGCTACAGTGCTAGACATTCAAAATTCAAATTCTTAGCCGATATGGTAGGTGAGAAATGGGAAAACATATTTTTGGGAATTAATGAGTAGATATGATAGCTCCAACCATCCAATTCGATGTGATCCTCCTTCCTTCCTTCTCCAACACACAAAACATACTTGGCAAAACATATTTGACATATTTGAAGGAAAATTTACATGTATTGAATGCTTCTTAATGGTGGTTGTATCTCAAATTCAGGTTTTCCCTCCTTTTTCTCTTCTTCTTCCATGGATTCATCTATAAATGTAAGAGTTGGGCTTATTATTAACATTGGAAAATTTGGATCCTTATGCTTTTGGCTAAGGACTTCATTTTCTTTATTTTGAGTCAGCATACCTCTAGATCTGGCTTGTGCATGTGGATATAGACTTCTTTCACCATTGTTATAGCTCTATGCATTTTTGGAAATAATGGAAACATTATTTTGTGACTATTCTCTTTCCTAAGCTTGTTATATTAATTCTTCCTGCCTTTATTTTACATTGCATGCTTTTTGTGCCATTCTACATCCCTCACAACTCGTTATTTAGTTTTGTTCTATGAAACTAATCTAGTAAATATGTTTAGTTTTGATACATGTGCCTAACCTTCTTTCATTTATTTCCTTCATTTTCTCTCGTAATAGATAGTGTTCATCCCTCTTTTCTAGTGCTATCACCTTTTAGTGTAGTTTCATTTCATGTTATCCTTCTATCCTTGGTCCCTTGGCATTATTAGCTTAGTTTTCCCTTCCAACACTAAGAGTAGTAGTAGCAGTAAGAAGTAGATAGAGGATCCAACCTTCTCTCGAATATCCGTCCTAAGCGCGCAAGAGTTCCACAACTTGGGTATGGTTCCATTGTTGTCTCAAACGACTCGATCCCTCCAGATCTAAGACGTGGGTGTAATTTTGATGACCAACAATTTATGACACACTCATTGGGACCAGAAATGAAAGCTTAAATTTCATATTGCTAAGTTTTGGTGTGTGGACTTAGTATTTTAGACTTTGGAGGCTCATTTTAACACGATTGGTGACTCCCAACATCCATAAATCTCTATTTTAGCATCTATGAGCACCTTTCATGAGAAGAGTGCATATAAGGATAAGTGTAGCAATTGAATATTATTTCAAGTACCTCCAACTATCATCGAAAAGAGTTTGTTCTAGAAATCCCATACACACATCTTTGTCTCTAGTGCACCACGCCAATTCAACTCTTCCTCACAACAGATAACCAACACACTCTGCTATGGTGCATCAGACACCTCCTCCACTATGGAAATTTTCCAACTTCACTAGAGGAAGTCCCCTAGTTCTATCCATTCAACATGATATGTCAAATGGCATGCTCAAAAGTATTCCATACTTTACTGGTGAGAATCAAGTCACCCTCAAGACCATATCTAGGATATAGCTAACATATGTTTTCTCGACCCGATCACAGTGATGATGTAATAGTCAAGCTACTTATGGCCTATTTCAAAGGTAAAGTGATTCAATGGTACCGAGGCTTGAGACTTGGGTCTATTGCCACTTAGGATGAGCTTGGAACAACTCTTTGCAATTATTTTTAAGATAACTCAGATCACCTATCTTTGGTGGAGAAACTTACAACAAAAATGAGGGCACCCAAAAAGCATATGAATGATTTCAACATCAAATTTCAAAAGAATTGAGACAAAATATCTCTTATGTTAATACCTACAGCCCAACATGCTTTTCTGTATTATCTGAAGGTGCTTAACAACAATATCTCAGTCATGATTCAATCAATGGGAGGTAGGACTTTACCACCACTTATAATATTGTAGTAAGGGAAAAAAATAGTCTTATTCAAGTGGGAAAGATAGCTCCTAGACCACCTATGCCCTTGTTCCCAGAAATTTCACAAGCACCCCAACCTTCTATGGCCCCTATTCCTATTCCTGAGTAAAGTCGTAACCTATTCCATCAACATCCTACTCTTTGGCATGGTAGAAAGAAGATGAAGAATTGAAGACCCTGATTATAAATTTGTCAAACAAGGTCATATCATTAGAGAAACAATAGGTGCAAGCCTATAAAGGTAGTTCTAATCAAGCACATAGCCAAAGCAATCAACCTTGGTGGAATCAATATGGAAACCAAAGATACGTGCCCAACTAGCAGAATGACAAATGGCATGCTAACACACATCTTTCCTTATAGGTTGTTCCTCTTGTGCCCTCTCTTCTAGTACCTAGTACAAGTGAGGCGCTTGTTCCAGTTTAGAATAATTTGGCACAAGAGTCATAATGGTGCTTCCCTTACAACATGACCCATAGTCAATATCATTGTGCCAATGTTATGTGCACACAAGCCTACATGATTCAAAATTTTTCCACCTATGAGCCTTCAAAAAGTACACCTAAAATGGTGAGCCAAGAGGATCCATAGGTTCCTCCCGATTCTAATTTTATGTTCTTTGGTGCTGAAGACTTCTATGTAATCAACCAAGATACGGAAGAAACAAATAGATTACGCACCCAAGTTATGAAAAATAAAAGATACAAGAAATTAATATTGGAGTCTAGTACATAGGTCGTAGTTTGAGAAAAAAAAAGCTGACCCTCGAAGGAGAAAGAAACAACTAGAATATCTAGTAATAAAAGCACTCAAATCCCTACACAAGAGGTCCCACGCAAAGATCCTCCTGAAGTAGTGCGTGCCACTATTTTTGTAGGACAAGCCTTAGCTTTGGCTAAAGACCCTACTTTTCCACTTGAACAATCAAGAAAGGATATCATTGTACCCCAAATGCACAATTCATCAAGTCTTCCATTCAACATTATGGACTAGATGAAGAATAAAAATATAAATGTCACAATGTGGGATGCCCCTGACCATTCCCTTCAAGTGCAACTTGTTGCATGAAGCTTTGACACATATCCTACATACTTGACCTAGCTATACAAAAACCACGTGCTTCTATCAATATCTACCAAGAAGAGGAGAAACAAGTAAGTAAAGTTGTTAAAACTCCACCCTTCTATATGTCTTTGATCATAGGAAAACATCTTGTCCATAACTGCATGATTGACTTAGGTGCTAGTACTTCTGTCATGCCTAAGAAGATTGTTGATATCCCGTATTGAGTATAGCCTCTTACCTAAAGGAGTCCTGTAACTTGATGGCTTAATTATTACTACCTTAGGAATCATCAAGGATCTTGACCTACCTTCTTTGTTTAGGCTATGTTTATCAAGATAATTTACTACAAAAGTGGGTGGTTACTTTTCTTCTCGATTGGTATCATATATTACTCAAGAAAAGGTACGGTACCCATTTTACCATACAAGTCGAGACAATATTTTACTATCATGTAGAGTCATATGTACCATCCACTCTCCAAGCCAAGTGTTTAATCCAAGAAGAACAAGCATCATATTTTGAAGAGCATCGTTTTCCACCTTCTATTCATGATCTAGTACTCGATGAGTGGGCGAGAGGCACCATAAATTTGACCCATATACTAAATATTTAGAAGCTTATGAAACTAGGCTTGGTACTTACTGCATTTATGAAGAAGAATTTTTGTTCTTGCCGCATGCGATCAAGAAAGACCAAGTTAAACATGGTCTATGAAAATTATACTTTGATGTATCCAAAAGTATACATGGCGTAGGAAAATGATTCATTCTCATTTACCCTAAGGATGATAAATTATTCTCAATGCATAGATTACAATTTACATGTTCAAATAATGTGGCGATTATGAGGCGTTGGTGAATGGTCCGCTCATTTCTAAAAAGAAGAAGATTAAGGTGTTGCAGATATTTGGAGATACTGAATTTGTTATCCACCAAGTCAATAACAAGTTCCAAGAAAATAATAAGCTTCTCAAATCTTATAAACATAGAGTTGGGACCTCTTTGAGAGCTTTGATGTTCTAAATATATTGGTGGTGCCATAAAAAATGAATAAGGAAGCCGATCAAATGGCCACACTTGGTTAATAGTTCTCTCCTACTGAGGATTTTGTCAAAGAAAACACTCAGCACATTAATATGGTGATTAGACCATCCATTCCAAACAAAAATACCAACTCGAAAATGTTTGAAAATGACATGTAGATTGTCCAGTTCATCCAAAATGAAGTTGAGTTCTCATCAAGTATGCAAGCTAACTTGCATGAAATATATGGTGACTAAGTGATTCAACTAAATTCAAACAAGTTGCCTAAAGGGATTCTCACCTTAGAGAAAATTTTTATCCCTGATGATGAGTTCAAGGGTGAAGAAAAGTATATGCATGCCACACAGAGAGACTACACCCAAGTCACTATTTTGTGTAGAAAGGAGTTTCTACTCAGTAAGACTTGTGTGCATAATGAAAAGCAGACCTTCATCTCTCTCTTTCAAAAATACAATGATATCTTGTCATGGGATTATGAAAACCTCAAGGTTTTTGATCCAAGTGTTTCTCAACACTCCATTGACCTTGATCTTGGTATAAATCCTATCAGATAGAAGCAACAACCAGTCAATCCAAAGATAGAGCCCCTCATGAGAAAGGAATTATCCAAACTCATTGAGGAAAATATTATTTTTCCCATCAAGTACTCTACTTGGGTCATGAATCTAGTTCCAATGCGCAAGAAGAATGGTGAAATCAAACTCTGTGTTAATTTTTTAGAGATTTGAACAAGGCATCCCTAAAGGATCATTATCCTTTTCCTTCAATGGAGCATATTTTGTAGACTGTGGGTCGGTAAAAGATTCTCAATGTTTGATGGATATTCAGGTTTTAATTAGATCCTGTTCAAGGAAGAGGATCAATTCAAAATGACGTTACAACTAAGTGGGGAACACACGCATACCATAATATTCCCTTCTCTCATCACAAATGTAGGTGTGACATTTCATCATGTCATGGATGTTTCCTTCAAAGGTTATATCAATGAGTTCATCTTGGTTTATCTCGACGATATTACATTATTCTCAAAGAAAAGTGCAGATCATATGGAGCACTGCAGAAAGTATTTAAGAGATGAAGAAAATTTGGGGTATCCCTTAACCCCAAGAGGTGAAATTTTTATGTGGTGCAAGGAAAGATTTTGGGCCATGCGGTTTCAAAGGATGGCATCACAATTGATCTGAGTGATTTTTAGCCATCCTGGCTCTTTCCCTACCAAAGACACAAAAGGCCTTACAATCCCTACTTGGTAAGATCAATTTTTTTAGGTGATTTATTCCTAACTTTTTAGGTTTCATTTGGCCTATCACCCGAATGCTTAAGAAGAATATAGCCTTCGGATGGACAACAAAAGGAAGAGAAAGATTCAAAAAAATCAAGTAAGATATTTCTTGCACTCCAACACTCATCAACTTGAACTATTCAAAGGATTTTATCTTTTATGTTTATGGTATTGATGCGAGTGTGGCTGCTATCATAACACAAGAAAATGAACAAGGGTTGGAAAAAATAGTGGCTTTCTTTAGCTAGAAATGGAATGATTATGAATTAAAATACAATCACATGGACAAGTAGGTCTTCACCATAATGCACACGCTCAAGAAATTAAACAGTATGCTCACCACAAATCATATCAAGGTGTTACTCTCACACTCTTCTATCAGAGACTTCATCATGGGAGAAAAGATTGGTAAAAGAGAGCATGATGGGTGACCAAAATCATGGAATATGATGTGACTATCAAAGCCAAAAAACTAGTAAGAGGTAGTGAGCTTGTAAAAAGATTGTTGAGGACATAAAAGTGTCTAAAACTTCATTATTTTTGGATGAGGGTCTCCTGTGTATAGAACTTGAGAAGAACTGGGATCCTGGCATATGCAACTAGATGAAGGACATGATCATATTCCTTTCTGAGGGTGCATACCTTCATGGATTAAACAAGGAAAAATAAAGATATCCGAGGTTACAATATGTCCCTTATGTTTTGATTGATGGACTTATCTTCAAGAAGAATCTTGATGGTGTGTTGTTAAGGTGTATCAACAACACGTAGACTAAAAAAATTGTTAGAAAAATTTCATGATGGATTCTCTGGTGGAAACTTCTCCACCAAGAATATAGTGATAAAGATCATAATGGCAGGAATCTTTTGGCCTACCCTGTTTGCAAATGCACACAAGTGGGTCACAAAATGTGAGGAATGCACTTTATTTACAGGAAAGAAAAGATTGATAGTTCTTCCCCTCTGACCAATCCAAGTGGATCAACCTTTTGCATAATGGGTCTCGACTTCATCACCATGATCAATCCACCTTTAAGTGCTGGACATAATTGGGTGTTGAAAACTACAAATTACTTCACCAGATGGACAAAATTTGTGCTCAAGGAATCGAACAATTCAATCATCCTTGAATTTCTCAAAGGTATAGTCACAAGGTTTGGCATTCCTCAAACCATTATATCTGATAATTAAAAATCCTTCCTTGGGACTAAAATAATTGAATGGGATCTAAACCTTGGCATTTATTTGAAGACTTCTTCCAACTATTACCATCAAGGCAATGGTCTAGCGAATCAACAAAAATAACTTTGATCGGATCATGAAACACATGATGAACATCAACCAAATATAGTATCATACAAGGGTCTCGTGTATGCTCTAGGTAGATAGAATCACAATTAAAAAGTCAATAAGAGCTTCACCTTACAAGCTTGTCTATAACAAGGAATCCACCCTTCCTTTGATGCTAGAGTTGAACACATTGGTGCTTTCCCAATAGTTGGAATTTGAAGGCACTGTATAGAGAGAAATCGAATGGCATAATGGTTAATCTTGAAGACTCAAGGAATTTTTGATGATCAAGCTAGAACAACATCAATAAGCAACACAAAAATAGTTTAACAAAAAGGACCAACCTCAAATTTTCAAATTTGGGGAGTTGGTTTTGAAATGGGACACTTACAAAGCTAAACCAGGGTGCCATTCCAATTTTTATACACTTTAGAGTGGTCCATACATCATTGGTTCATGCAAAGAGGATAACTCTTTCGAGTTAACTCATCTTGATGGAGGCACTCTACAAATCCCGAAGAAATGTGATCTATCTTAAACCCTTCCATTAATTTTAATACATCATTTTGTATATATTAGAGTAGTTCCGATCCCTCAAGTGCATTGTTCACACATTTTTTTATTTGTACATAGTTCTTTCTTCTCTCATGCTTCATACACACTCTTCTTTTGCTTTTAGGATGCCAACAATTTTCAGCAATTTGCAGGATTCAAAATAGAGTCAAGAAATGATCCTTTAAGTGAATTCAAGGGTAGTTCTTCAAGGTTACAAATAAAAATTTCATGATTACATAGTAGAATCCATGCCCAATGGATGCTCTAGGCTACTGATCTCCTTCATCTAGCAGGAAGATGGCCCCAAAGTCACCAAAACTAGTATCCAAATAATTCTCCTCGTTACTTGGGTAACTTGTATAAACTTTCTTCTCGCTATGAAATCTTCATTGCAAGGATACGTGTGTTCAAGTTTACTTGGCACATTCCTCACAGTTACAAATTCCTCCCATGCCTCCCTTTTTTTCCTCATGTGCCCTTACACACTTCCCCTTTTCCCCTTTCTTTTCCTCTTCCTCTTTGTTTCATATTCCCTTGCATTCATTCCCCGCACCTCCATTTTCTTCTCAAACATTGCATCCATCATTCGCGTGCCCCATAAATTATTTTGTAATATTTCCACCTTAACTATGTGTTCTCTACTCATAATTTTCCCCATTTCCCTGTGCGCCTTGGCAAACCTTCCTTATACCTTGTTCTCATGCCTCATTTTTCCATTCGCATACCCTTGTGCCCTCCTCTATTTCTTTCTATGCCACTTCATTCTATGAAATACTTGAGTGTGTAATACAAAACCTATCAAAGTGTGCCACTAGGGTGCCAAATCTTGACAACCACTAATGAATAAAAAAGGTAGAAATAACAAATCAGATGAATATTTGGATGATTTCTTCAATCAATCTGTGTGTGCCACATGTCTTGCATACCCAAATAACTCTAAAATCTTCTGAAAACCATATATTTTTCTACAGAGCTCTAATTGGCATGCACCTAGTCTCAGTAGATAATCACTGGCGACATAGGCTAGAGTGCTAGGCATTCAAAATTCAAATTCTTTTGATTTGGTAGGTGAGTAATGGGAAAATGAAAATTTTGGAATTAATGAGCAAATACGATTGCTCCAACCACCTGATTCGATATGATCCACCCTCCTTCCTTCTCCAACACACCAAATAGACTCATGGAAACATGTTTGATAGATTTGCAGGTGGATTTACAACTATTTAATGCTTCTTGTTTGTGGTTATATTTCAAATTTGGGTTTTCCCTCCTTTTTCTCTTCTTCTTCCATGGATTTTTCTATAAATGTAAGATTTGGGCTCATTCATAATGTTGGACAATTTGGATCCTTAAGCTTTTGTCTAAGGACTTCATTTTCTTTATTTTGAGTCGTGGACCTCTAGATCTAGCTCGTGCATGTGGACATTGGCTTCTTTAACCATTGTAATAACTCTATGTATTTCAAGAAATAATGGAAGTGTCTTTTTGTGACTATTTTCTATCCTAAGCATGTTATATTATTACTTCTTGCCTTTCTTTTACATTGTGTGTTTGTTGTGCAATTCTACATCCCTCACACTCCTTATTTAGTTGTTTTTCCATGAAATTAATATGGTAAATATTTTTAGTTGTGCTACATGTACCTATCCTTCTTTCACACATTTCCCTTAAATTTCACCGAGAGCGAGATAGTGTTCATCCCTATTTTTCTTATGTTATCACATTTTAGTGTAGCTTCATTTCATTTTATCCTTCTATCCTTGGTCACTTTTCATTATTAGATTCGTTTTCTCTTTCAGTACTAGGAGTAGTAGTAGTAGTAGGAGTAAGAAGTAGATAGAGGAACTAACCTTCTTCGAGATCTGTCCCAAGTGTGCAAGGTCCCACAACTTAGGGACGAATACATTGTTGTCTCAAATGACGCGATCCCTCTGGATATAAGACGTGGGTGTAATTTTGACGACCAAAAAGATGTTAGAAGTGTCATCATGAAAATATTTTTGGCTAGATCCATTAATTACCATAAAATTCCTTATTGTTTTTGACTTCATATATGCATAAAATAATAAAGGTTGAGATACTTCACATTCATCCGAATTAATCTATTAATTATAAAATTTAATATGTATGATAACAATGATATTATTAATTGGGTACACATAAACTATATAAGTTAGTGGAAGAGATACTACATGACTAACCATGCAAAAATCATATGACTTTTTTTTTTTTATCATGATTAGGTAATAAATTAATGAAATTTAATATGCATATATTAGGTTGAGAAATTACTATCTTAGCATTTGATTCGAGATCTTGTAGATAAATAGTGTTTTTATCAAGAATCTATTATATATTCTTACGTATTATAAAACATCTATTTTTAGATTGTATGTGGAATGAGTGATAATCAAAAGAGAATCATTCATAAAACTTGGGTCCTTATTAATTTTTTTGTTTAATGATAGTAGGTGTTGGTAGTTAGCTTGGACTACACTAAAACAATTTTCATAAGAAAATGTGAGGAGATTATGGAAAATATTTGTATAATTTGTCATAAAATAATTGTAGGAGATGGTTTTGCAACATTAATAGTTTCATCTATCTCAATATCATTTTTCTTACTTTATTATGTTTTTTTTAAAACATTTTTTCTACTATATGACTATGTGGTCTTGATATGTTGACTATTTAGTAGAGGTCCTCAAAGGATGTGCAATTAAGAAACTTTATTTATTCACAAAGATTTGGGATCATAATAGCAATGAATACATCAATCAAATAATTTTCATCTATGTTCGTAGGTCATAATGAAATAAAACTCTTATAATGTAATAGATGATCTGTCACTCTTTCATGGGATTATTTCTTGACTTGAGTGATTTTTTCAAAGAATAATTTTTTTCCAATATTGATTGATAAATGTGTAAAGAAACTGAAACCTATATATTTTAATTTTTATGGAACTTAAAGAGATTTTATAGAAACGATCAAGTGCATATTACTTAAGACTATATGGAAAGAACTCGATAAATACAACTTCATAAGTTATCTAGTCCATAAATAGGTCATGAAGGAATGAAGGTGCTAATACGGATCAATTTTACCATCATAAAATTAAATTTTCAATGGAGTAAAGTTGGAAGGTAATGGATAATTTTAAACTTTGGGTTATACTTTGGTATATTGAGTACCCGAATGGAGTTTTTGGTGACTGTTATAAGTTTTGTGATAAAATAACTCTTTCTTCTTTGATGGCTTCTAATTTTTGGGTATATGTAGGAATTCAAGTCATAAAATTTGTATTAGATTTTGGTGGGGAATCTATATAATGTGTATTTTCATAGTTTGGATAACTATTTGTTTCACCCCATAGTTATAAAATTTGGTGGAGAGGAGGATTGATTAAATGTTTGAGTAGTGACACACAAAGGAGGATATCCATAGATGGATTTTTAGGTTTTGCATCTTTTATTAGTGAATATTTATAACATAATAATAGTATGACCAAGTTGTTGTGGCTTATCCTTATGTATTTGTGTGATGCACTACATTTTGATTGTAGTTACAATCTATTGCATTACATATCCTTGATTAGCAGTAATCTCATATTGGTCACCTTCATGGTTAGAAAAAGTATTAATGAAAACTATTATTTTTGTAATATGTGTGGGATCACCATGACCATAAATGGTATTACTATAGTTTGTGTTATGAATAACCTCATATGGAGAGAATAAATGAAACTAAGGTATATGGGACATTATTTTAGGATGTTGATGAAATAGGGGTACCTAGATGTAATCTATTTCAATACCACCCAAATTAATAACTATACTATGTTGGAGTTGTGTACTTACCTTTTTTAGATGGCATATGAATATATCATCAAATTATGCTCCAAATTGAATTAGGATTTCAGAAAAAAAAACCCCAATAGGATAAATAATTTCCTAAAACTAATAAAGGGAGATAAGATCTATCACAATAAGGGAAAAATAGAAACCGTAAGCTACGTGAAAATTTAAATACACAGTTCACCAAAATGTAATATCAAAATTAGGGTTAATATAATGTAAAATTAATTACTATGTGTAAATATGATATAAATGTGAAATACAATAAATACTTAAAAATCATAGATCATATATACTCATGTATTGTCATTATTATGATATCATACACGATCTTGAAATCTATATAAAGGAAATGTGGGTTAAAGTTAGAGTATGTTACATGGGCTTATTGGATGAGCTGACATGATAGTGATTTGAAATTGTACATGGAGGCTATACAAAGTTTCATTTTAATTTCTAAAAAATTATGGATCATGGATCTAAGAGGATTAAAAACTTGTATTTCTAGGTCAAAGTCACTAGGATGTATTTGTCTTGTATGGATGGATTTTTCATATGTATGGTTTGACTAAATATAACCTCTAAAATATGATCTTATGTGTCTATAGATTCACTTCATATTTTTGTAAATATTTTATCATAATTTTTATCATATTAGGTATTCTTCTTCTTCTTCTTCTTCATATTATAGCTCTCCTCTTTTAAGACCAAAATATGGTTAATTCTGATTGGGTTGAGTTTCCCTATATTACCTATGTAATAATAATTTAAAGAGGCATCAAATCCTTGTAGTTCCTCACCTAATGAATTTATTCAAGATGTGAAATATTAATTAATTTTGGCAATAAATACCCAAATAGGACTTGGTATACTTGGTAATGATCTTATTCTTAGGATATAGCTTTTGAAAAATGGCCTAGTGCATTTATATAGAATGTATACTGAGTTAGTGTTAGATGATGTGCTTAAGAGAGTGATTTAGAAATTAGGTGTTTTTATGATATCCTAGTATTTCCCAAATATGTTTCACCATAAGCCCTTTAAAGGGGTATGGTAAGTTTTCTTTATAGGTGACTGTTGTGAAAGGTCTTCCCACTTAATTAACAATAGGATGAGTGAATTTGAAATAAAAGTGATTAAGAATTTAGAGGATGAATCCATCAACTTATGAAAAATCCACCCATACATTATTATTTTCATTGTTGAATTCATCCTAGTAGGATGAAAATTGAAATATATTATTTGAAAATGGTGTCCAAAAGTTTTAAGATGTATTCTAGATTTATAAAGTTGATTTATGACTAGTCAATGATGAGTGATTAGTGTGACCTAGAAATTTGGAGTGCGGATTGAGAAAGATTCATGTAGGAACTAGCCATTAATGGGTTAAGATAAATTCCAAGGATTAATTTATAAATTTCATTGTTCCAAATCTAGGATACTATAATATAACGCTTTACATATTTTTCACTAAACATTAATTGTTATAAAATTTCTTCTAGCACATTGATTGATACATATCATGACTCATAATTTTTCATGGCATATTGATTGTTAAATACCTTTCTCTATGCACAAGGGTTGGATACATACTTATTTTACACACAACTAATATAACTTATAAATACAAACACTAGTCAAGTTGGCATGTCTTATTAGTTATGTCTATTTGATGGACTTATCATGTCATGTTTGGTTGTGTCAAAACATACATTATTGTTGATCCATTACATGTTGTTTATGTGTTGTTTTCATACGACTCTATTGATCACTAATATGTTATTTTTTGTATTATAAGACATTATAAAGATATTCCTCATTACAATATGACACTTTAATTGTTTTTCCAAAAATTCTTATGTCTAATGGACTTTACTCATTTTACCATATTAGTTGATATACACAATGAGGGTTCAACACAAGTTGACCTATCCACCGCGGGAATTAGATCCTCCCACCCCGTTTACGGGAAATTGAAAAAAATTGAGGTCATCTTAAAGGATCGAGATGGATCCTTTCCCATCATAAATTTTGAAATAGTTATTATAATATCCCTAGTAGATGATATTAATGATTACACTATAGTGGGTAAGAATAAAAAGATAGAAAATAGGATACCTACACCACCTCAAAAGAAAATTTGATCTCAAATGGTTTGTGATGGATGATTGACATAGGCTTTTGTTGATTTATTGTGGATTTAAAACTTCTCAAGAAGTCTCAATATTGTTAAATGTTTCATGAAGGATAATTTGGGAGGATATAGGATGTAAAAATTAGGTGTTAATGTTGTCTGATGTATGATTGAGTGTGCTAAAATTTTTCTTTTGTATATAAAATGTTTTTGGAACCTTTCAAAACCCCAAATCATTTAACTAATAAAAAATATTGTTGATATACTATATATGGTTTACATCCTTGAAGGTTTGGTTATGCACTCTATACAGCTTGCACTTTTTCTTTTGATCTAAGAGGTAGTTTATAGGATCCCTAATCTCAAAAGGGGTTATATTGTGGGATTTGTATAATAAGCCCATGTAGATTATAGCTACAAGGCTTCAATATGTATCATATGATAACATTCACATAAATATTTCAAACAAATTATAGACTTTTACACATACCATATTATAACATATACACTAAGATCATTAGTTTGATACTAATATCAATTACCACATTAGTTCCATAGAAATCTCAAATGCTACCTCTACTCCATAATAGGCTTGAATGCAACAATGGATCCATAACAAGCTCATGTGCTATGATGTCTCCATAGAATGATCAAGTATTATAATGGCTTATAAAAAGCTCAAATTATATATGTAATGTATTGTATTCACATCCTCTATGATAGAACTCGGGAAATTGGGTGTTATTGTTCAATGATTTTTAATTTCCAATTTTTAGTAAAATTTTTTTGTAAGCATCACTATTCATCATGAGTACACACTTTAGGATGTGATTTGTAGGTTTAAAAGTGTTGTATAGAGAGAGAGAGAGAGAGAGAGAGAGAGAGAGAGAGAGAGAGAGAGAGAGAGAGAGAGAGAGAGAGAGAGAGAGAGAGAGAGAGAGAGAGAGAGAGAGAGAGAGAGAGAGAGAGAGAGAGAGAGAGAGAGAGAGAGAGAGAGAGAGAGAGAGAGAGAGAGAGAGAGAGAGAGAGAGAGAGAGAGAGAGAGAGAGAGAGAGAGAGAGAGAGAGAGAGAGAGAGAGAGAGAGAGAGAGAGAGAGAGAGAGAGAGAGAGAGAGAGAGAGAGAGAGAGAGAGAGAGAGAGAGAGAGAGAGAGAGAGAGAGAGAGAGAGAGAGAGAGAGAGAGAGAGAGAGAGAGAGAGAGAGAGAGAGAGAGAGAGAGAGAGAGAGAGAGAGAGAGAGAGAGAGAGAGAGAGAGAGAGAGAGAGAGAGAGAGAGAGAGAGAGAGAGAGAGAGAGAGAGAGAGAGAGAGAGAGAGAGAGAGAGAGAGAGAGAGAGAGAGAGAGAGAGAGAGAGAGAGAGAGAGAGAGAGAGAGAGAGAGAGAGAGAGAGAGAGAGAGAGAGAGAGAGAGAGAGAGAGAGAGAGAGAGAGAGAGAGAGAGAGAGAGAGAGAGAGAGAGAGAGAGAGAGAGAGAGAGAGAGAGAGAGAGAGAGAGAGAGAGAGAGAGAGAGAGAGAGATTGCATTCCTAGTAATGTGTGCATAATATCCAATAGTAGATTGGAATTTACATTTCATATAATCAAATAAGTTTCAATTACTAGATTAAAATGGGTAAGTTATTATTTACACCCTTTTTAGATTAGGAAAAATATGTATATGGTTTGCTAATCTAAATTTGATTTAGTGAGGTCATATTTACACTAAATGGATGTAGGTTAGATACAAGTGGTTATTTTGATTAATTAACTTCCAACATTAATTATATAGTTATTTTCACACTCTAATAATTCCTATTGCTCACACATGATTTTTAATTATTAAATATTCACATTATGGACCTTGTTACATTCATATCCTATTTATAGGATTTATTAATAAATCCTATCACTTATGTTATTCACCCTTATCCAATTAGTTAATTTCATAAGCTACTTTCACATTAAAATAATGAAATAAATCCTCAATTAACCATTTACATCTCACCCCTATCCATTTATTTTCAAAATCATGCATTTGAGTTAACTAGAGCAAAAAAATCATTTAAAGATCAAATCATTGAATATATGTAGAAGACAAATTTAGAGAAAATCACATCATGATTTTGAATAAAATAAACATATCTCCCAAAAATCATGAAATTCTAAAAAAATCAAATCAATGCAAAATCTAAAAGTACGTCACTTTTTTGGGTGAATGAAGCAAAAGACATATAATTAACATTTGAATGAAAAAAGCTAAAAATATACAAAAATATGTGCAGCCTTTGCCAACTCAAAAAAACTCATCCATGCAAGCTCAAAATAATAGTTTAACTCCTTAAATAGATTGAAAACTGAACTAAACAATAAAATCACATTTGAGTTAACTTCAAATCACATAAGTGTTTCTCAAATATTTTTTTGTGTTGCAAATTAATGGTTTCCACTAACGAACATGACACTAAGCACCTCCTTATGTATGGGGAGGCTTCCATTATTAAATGTAAACTCAATAAACATTGTGGGTGACCACTAGGCCAAGGATCACACAAAAATACTGCACTAATCCTATGGAAAATTTCTTGTGAAAGTTACATGGGAGGAATTTTGAGTGATGAGAGGTAAAAGGGAGCTGGGAAATAAGGAGAGAGAGCGTTGCCATTGTGAGTAGGCTTACATATTTCAAATACAATAACATGAGTAGGTCCAGATTCAATTAGTAGAACAAAACAATGCTAACAATGATAAGAATAAAAAATCATAGAAACATAATTACATTAATTCTTTTATCAAAGGCATGGACAAATTGATTAGTTTTACAAGATTATCATATATACAAAGTTAGAAAAGAGAGAGAGAAAGAGAAACATAAGAAAATAATTAGAAGAATTGTAACTTATATTGCTTGATGTAGTCATGGTAAATCACAACAACATATAATTAATCAACAATTGCTAACTCCTTTGGAATGGAGAAGCCATTCTAATTTATAAAATACAAAAATGTCTCTTCATCTACCTCCCACATGAATTTTCACATATCCCCATCATTTATGACCTTTCATATTCCTAGGATACAAAATTGAGTCTTTTCATTATTAATGAAAAAGTAATCTTACAATGTTAATGTTAGAGGTCACTTAAGTGAATAGGATGAAATACAAAAAGTAAATTCTTAATGGAAAATTAGAATATGGAGAGAGAAGAATGAGAGAGATAAAGAGAGATAAGGGTTGACTAATCTAATGAAGATGAAGCTTTAGCCGATGAAGAACTAACCATTCATGATCCTTGAGGGAGAGTTCCCAGAATGAACAACTATCAATTGAGTGATCTACTAAAATAGAATGTCACGGTGTGACCTTTTCTTCTTCTAGAATACAGATGTAGCTTAACACTTTGATCCATATATTGAGAATATCATTAATATCCTTGCACTGATTAAACCATTCCTTGTGGTATCTTGCAATGTTAGAAATAGAGCATCTGATGTTGGAAAGGGACTCTAAAGTATCCTCATTGAATGAAACAGGATCACTTGCCTCCTTCTTGACAATATCTTGGAAAGAATCAATGATTTCTTCTGATAATGAATTCTCAGTGAGTGAAGGGGTCCAATTTTCTGAACATAGTTACTGACATCATCCAAAATGTCGAAGGTGCATGTTGTTTACTAGATTCAATTTCAGAGATGATATATTCTATCATGTCATATCTAGGCTTCAGAGTGTGGATCCAAATTGGGGACAGGTTCTCAACAATAGATGCAAATATGTTCGTACTCACGATAGTATGGGAGTTAGGGAGACTCATTTTAGACACAAGCAAGAGCACATTATCCTAATGGATATTTTATTTTTCAATCTCTTCCCTTTTTTTATTCACTTTTGAAATGGTGGCAAGAACATATTTAGATAGAGAGAGAAAAATTGGGCGTAATGTATTTCCTTTCTTGAAGATATTCTCAATCCAATTGTCACTAGATTTCCATTGTATCATATGCCCTTACGAATTCTTCATCATCTCAGCGTTGAAAGTAATGATTAGAAAATTTCTTCAACAAGGGGAGGAGGCAATTAATTGGGATCCAAGAAAGGTTGAATGTAGATAGTGAGAGCTCTCGCACACTCTTCCAACTTCTCAATTGTTCATTTTTATTCTTAGTTTCGAGCAAGTTAGTAGGAAGAAGATTACTTAAACAAATGAGTGTCACCTTTGTGAATGGCTTAACCCAAAGAGATGTGGGTGAACTCATAGTCTACTGAATCATCTCCTCTGTGGGTTTCAAAAATTTTGAATAATAAAATTCTACATAATGATTACTAGAGACTCTACTGAAAAATGATAAGTTACTTGTACCTTCTTACCTTGTTTAGTCTTCAGAATCTTGTGATCACCCTAAATTTGGGCATTTCATCTTGTTGTATCATAATTTGTTTACTCAAGTAGAAAATCTTGGATCCATAGAAACGTATCTTTTGGCATAAATGTGATGTTAGCCACAGGGACATCTTCATGAGCTTGATGAGGGATTAAATTTTTCTCACCATGGGAAGGTTATGACACTAAGAGAAACATATTTGAATGTTAATGAAGAATAATAGGATATAATGGATCAATATTAGCTATATCAAGAGGATCTATGGGATTTTTGATGAATCTCGCCTCCTCATGAAACTTCCTAGAATAGGGAAAATCTGTGTGTCCTCTCTTCATTATCTTTCTTGTAGGTAATTATAATCAAATGGCCTTTGGTTGCACTGGAATGAGGATTGTTTGAAATATCTCCTCCATTTGAGTTGATAAAATTATCAAGTGTTGAATAATTGTTTAATAACACTACCAAGTGAGTGATTAAAAATAAAATTTAGATGGTTTCTCAATCTTACATACATGGTGTCTCGCATGAAGATAATCCATTTTACCTTCCTGACTCTAGAGTATTTGAATGAAATCACATTTAGGATACTTATGTACCTTCTTGCTCATATGTTTCTCACATTAAAATATTATTTCTTTGTTCTTCACACATGATGGTTTTGAGTGCTTTGATAGCTTGATTAGCTCAATTCAACTTGCTTCTTGAGATATTTGGGTAGAGTAAGGATAAGATGACCCTTGACTTACTCTATGAGTTTCCATTTCACTTTAGATCATGATGATACCCTTTTTCACTTAACATTTAAATCCTTTGATAAATACCTCGCTTGAATGGAAACACGCCTATGACATCCTGGACACCTTTGCTCGATTTTCTTGAATGGAATGAATGACCTCTAAATATAACTTGAGGATGAGTCACATGTAATTAACCTATAAATTACACTAAAATTGTCACCAAACACTGATTAAGTTTTTAGAAACACTCTCAAGACGTATGCATTATTTTTTAGCTTGATATTATTGCTAGTATAACTTATGATGATATTTCTCATCATTCTAACTTCTTGCATCTAGTTGTACCTTTCATAAATCACCTAATAAATGATGTTTTGAGATTTTTGGAGGGATTTATTTATTTTTATAACCACAAAACAACTTCTACGACTTTCGATTAGGGAAAAAGAAAAAAATAAGTCGAATGGGAGATACCACAATTTTCTAGGGTCGATTCCAACATTTACTATTTTAGTAGGTTTTATCTAGGATTGTTATTTTTAGCAAGCTATCATTTTTATTTCCTTATAATGTCTATAGATTATTCAAAGTATTGTAATTGATGAAGTTCTACCAATTATATAAATTTTTTTAGATACCCACATTTTCCAAAAACTACTATTTTTAGAAAGTTTCCCAAATTACCCTTTTTATGTTTATTAAGTTTTCAGGATACTTTTAATTTTGATAATTCATAAATGTGGGAAAATTACTATTTTTAGTTACCTATTGTTCAGATAACCTTCTATATTTATAAATAATACTTACATGTTGTCGATTGTAAGAAATAGAGTGTAAAAATATCTTTTTGGACCGAGATCTTATGCTCCAAATTTCACCATTTTCTCATCCATTGGATCTCCGAGAAATTGAAAAGAAAAATTCTAGGGTTTGAAATCTTAGTTTTCTATTCTGAAACATCTAGGGAATAAATTATTTTTAGTCAAAATCCTCCCAAAGGTGTTTTGGAAATGGATATCTTGATGAAATTTCATGTCAATCGACTTCCAAATGAAAAGTTATGAGTGAATCCTTATATTGGTGGATATGGTTGTTTAAATATATTTCTGATGCACCTCTAGTAAAAAAAGGGTTTTTTGAGTGTTTGTTTGAATAAATTTATTGGAAAATGGTTAAGTATGAGGAAAAATGAGAGTCAATGGAGTTTGATTATGTTTTCAAACTCACATGCTAACTTCACCACTCAATCAGAAGTAATAAAGGAGTGAGTGAGAGTTTGAAAATAATGAAATGGGGATAAAAAGGAAACCAAGGAAACTAAAGTGAGACTTGGAGAAATATTTTTACATGTGGCATGGTGGAAATTTTGTTACGTATGGATATTAAGCTTCTCCCTCACTCTCACACATTTTAACTTAACTTAGACTCAACTCGGGTTGACCTGACTCATGTGTAGGGTCCAAGAGATTAAAAAATTGCATGGGGTGCATTTTATCATCCCTCTTTTACCATAGGGAAATAGAGGACAATGGGGACAAATTTTTTTTCCCATGGTGATGTAGTGAGGGTGCACTTTTGTGTCCCTCACGTCCACCTTGCACTACGGGAGTAAATGGGGCACACAAGACACATGTGATAAATAGTGAAAAAAAGTGTGAATTAGAGGGGAGCATGATGGAAAATTTTTGTGTCCCTCATATCCATATTTTCCCGAAGGGGACAATTGAGAAACAAGGAGGTGCAAAGTGTTCCCTGGCAGGCTATTATGGGAAAGCCAGCTTTTGCATTAGATGTCTAGAAATGGTAAGGAAACTTACTTTTTCACCACGAAGTCTTAAGATAATGTTTTTAGGTAAAATATTATATAATTTTTACTCCAAAAGAAAATTTAAGATCATTGGAACAAATTGAACAATTTAGGCCCCTTTCTATTTGGAATGAGATTGAGGCAACTATACTTGTTTGGAATGTTCCAAGAAACCTTTGAACCCTAGAACCAAACTAATGTTCCCACCTTGTAGAGAATTATAATATATTTATAATTCATAATTTTTTTCCTTCTAACTCTTTACAAAGATCCTAAAATTATCTGAAGAATTCAAGTTTCCCTTTTCAAATGCTTTTTCCTTGCACCTAGAAACTCATTGTTGAGTAGATTGTTCCTAAATGATCAAATATTTCCTAAAAATTCCCTAAATTTATTACAAAAATTTAAAAACTCCCTATTACCACCTTATAATTATTAATATAGTTTCGAACTCTCTCGGAGGATATATACAGGATCCAAAATGTCCAAATTCACCTTTCTAGGCTTCCAATAAGACTAGTCTTCTATTGAACTTCATTGAATCAACTAATGAACCTTATTACACTTATTTTCACACTGATACATGTTTACCAAATGAATTAGGAATATATTCAAGGCCGTGATAATGATTTCATAGGAGACGGGTTGGCCAAGGGAGGGGTTCAAGAAGATTAGAAGGCAAAATTTTACATTGTGGCTTAGTTGTCATGCTTTGAATTTTTCAATTTTTAGGCTAGTCATTTTTCATGAAAAATATTGGATCTAACTTAGGGAAATTAGACTGTAAGGAAAAATAGATAACCTCATCTTTCACATGGGGTAGAAGACCGGTGCTTTGTAAAATTGGGAAATAAAGTCAAATTTTCACCGCTAACACAAGCAACATGATATACACATAAATGAAAATATGGAGTAGAAAAGAGATGAAGGAAAACAAACACATAATTAAAAGGGAAATTATAGTACATGGGAGGTAAATTTATTAAGGTGGGAGAATAATATCCACACACCCTGCAAGAGGTTGAGAAAAGTATGTACCATCATGGAACAATGGGAAGAATTCATACCATTATCAGAGCTTAAGGATAATCATCTAATCATGAAATGTTCTCATAATGGTTTAACATGGTTTGAGAAGAAAGAGAGAGACCAAGTTTCCATCTTTGTACTAATATTTTATAGAAAACATGTTTTTCTCCAATGACCGTTTTGTTACTTATTTATAAGTTTTACCTTTTTAGTCTCATCTTGATGCCTCATGACCATGAGAAGCCATTCCTTCATGTTCTTGAAAATAGAATCACTGTTTTTGAAATGAAAGAAGTCATCATCCTAAAGTGAAGGTTGCATCATTGAATTATTTACAAAATCAACGAGGAATTTGAAAGTAGTGAAAACAAGTTGATCATCTCCCCATTAAAGAGCTTCCTCTATCTTTTCACTTTGTTGTCATGAAAAATTAATTTATGTACATACCATCTCAATATTGGACTTGATATCATTTTATATGGAAGAGGTAATTTCCTTGTGAATGAATGCATCCATAGAATTTTATTTCCCTTACATTCACCATGAATACAATCTCCTTCATGAAATGGGAAAACAAAGGACTCATTTTCACATTCATTGTCATCCACCAAGGATTCAAATAGAACATTGAGCTTACTTGTTTTTGTATCGTGTTATTGAACACGTGTGCATAAAAAGGAGAAACACAACTTTACTCGTACTCAATTTTGAATTTTCATGAAATATGTAAAGATCTCAAGACTAAGATGAGGATCTTCAATTTATTTTGTAATCTTCAAAACATCTCGCACTAATTCCTTCTTTAAAAATATTGCATACTCACTTTCAAATTTATTTTAAGAATCTTCATATTGGGCCTCCGGGAGCTGATTTGAAATTTGATCTTCATATGACCAAGAATCGCTTGAAAAGTCATCTTTTTCATGATTTATATTCCTTCTCATTTAGGGACTGATTTCTTGCAAATTAAGGCATGTCTGGTCTTCAACATTTTTAATTAGAGAGAATTCATCCATGATGCATAGGAAGGGTACACCTTTCAAATCAAGATTCATTGTATCATCCTTATTAAACAAGGAAGAACACAATGTTGGGGATGCAACATGAGAATAATCATTTACTTCATCCTAAACATCTCCTAAAAGTATTCTTCATTGTAGGGAAAAGATAAGGATCCATGCTCGCTATGGAAATCATTATTACACCCTCTTGGGATTGGTGGTGCAAATTAACTTGCAGAAATTAATATGTTGTTCATTAATCTACAATCATTTAATCATCAAACCAAGGGATGTAAAATTTCAATAATTCCATTTCTATATGCCCAATTACAAAGCTTTTAGGAGGTAAGGAAAGAATTTTTTTCACTATAATGCTTGAAATAACAATGCTGAAAACAAACTAAACTCAAACTAAAAGTAAATAACTTCCAAATACTATAACCAAAAATATCTTGTAAACTTAGAATACATATGGAATGGATTTCTTGCTAATCTATCCATGCAATAAAAAAATGCAAAAAACCATGGAGGGGGCTAGCAGACCACAAGTGGGCCCTACCTTGGGTGTTAATCCCTTCTAAGGCTTGTATTAAAAGTTACTTAACAAAACTCAAATTCTTATGTATTTGGCATGAAGATTAAATTTACAAGAAAAGCAACTTCTATATTTTCCTATCCTCTATTCTAATTCTCTTTCTAGATCTATAAAAATTCCATATATTCATAGTATTAATCCTTCTCTTTTATATTACTTATTTGCAGTAGAATGTGAGAGGTAGAATTCAACTAGGAATTCAAAAAAATAAAGTAAAATATCTCAAACAGATCATCTGAATATTTTATGCATGCAATAGAATTAATCAACAAGTGTTTAGATGTCAAACACATAACTTAAGTAATCGATTAGTTCAATCAATCAATTCTCAAATCATGAATTCAATCAATCATTTCCTCATTAAGTTGCAATAAATAATCAAATCTAGAGTTGATTTATATTTAGTTTTCATGTTCCAGTTTGTAACTGCCTCTTCCATGACATATACAAACTTGGAGTGTCGTCCTTCATGTTCCAAGAGATCTTCATAATCACATATCCTTTTTGTAGGTGACCTTATTTGGCTGAAAACAGGGTTGTTGTGGATAAGTCCTTTTTGTAGGTGATTCCCTTTGGCTGTAGACAAGTTGCTTACAAAAAATAGTAGCATCACACATATCATCATTCAAACAAATTATTGCAACCATAAGAATAAATGCATACTCAAAATACCAAAAATAAAGTTAACTAGTAATAACTATATTACTCAATATTATGCCAATAAGTTCAAATTTTAGTGATGATGTTCAATAGTATGATAGGTAATTACAAGGACATAGTCTCAATGGATTAACAAAATTATAGAGGATGAGTTGTTTATAAAAGTAAAGAGGATGAGTATGTATCCCGAATGGTGTTGCATACTTGTTTGAAATCCACCGGAGTATACATCCCTTCTTGTTCTATGAATAAGTAACCTCCATTCAAAATGAGTGTGTTCATGACCCTATCCTATATTATTTCATTCAATGGTTGATAACCTAACAAATGTGGTATTGGAAAGTGGAATATTAGGGGATGATAAGCTATTAGGAACCTTATTTCTACACATCTAGTGGCAATGTGAATGCATGCATTCACTCTTCTTAGAGTTGGTATTATGTTGGGGTATGAATGTTGTTAATTTTGTTTAAATTCAAGAGAAATATCATTCCAACGCATTATGTAGGATTTAACTATCTAAATTCCATGCTCTTTAATCATATCTCTGACCTCCTCATGAGCTGTTTTCCTCATCTGCCATACCCTTCATCTAATTTCATTATTTTGCATATACTTATCATATTGCTGCACAATTTCTTTGGTATTATTAGCTTCAACCCTGACCATCAATGGGTGTAATTTATCCAGATTCATGTATTCCTCCATTTGCATTTCTTGATCCAACTCGTTACGAAAATAGGAAAAAGTGCTTTAACCGTAACATCTTAAATGTATAAGACTAGAATCTAGTCCCTATAATATTCAAGAGCATAATTATACTTGTAGAGTTCACAAAGTAAAAGTTGAGTTTCATGATGGATATTCGTAGATACAACGTAAATAAGTCCCTAGCTTCACTTATGTCAAATGGAATTTTAGGTTCGATACAAGTATGTTTGAGTCTGTAACATCTTTTCTTTAAAGAAAATAGGATAGATATTAGAAGGATGCCTTAATTTGAATATTTTATGGGTCACCTTAAGTGTCTCTTCTTTCTTTTTCTTTAGGCTTTCAGTTTATTTATATTTTCCCTCAATTTCTTTCTTATGCTGGAAGATGAGTTCTTATTTTTCTCTTTCATACTTTCCTTTTAACCTATTTACATAGGTCTCAAATTTATTCACCTAGTAATCTAGGATAGTTTTATGTGTTTATATCTTCCTAAAAATTTGTTTGACAGACTCACTTATTACTTCTTTGATTACAATTTGTGGTTGCATGCTAGCATGTTGTAAAGATGATGGTGCAACTTGTTCAATTACATCAACCACAACTATAAGGGTATGTTCTGGTACTTTTTCAACTCCCACAGAAATTTTTTCTTCTTGAATTTCATGAACCAAGTGTTCAATGGCCTTCTCAATAGATTGGGGCATATGTGCAAGTTTAATTGGTACACCAATTTATCATTCCTTGTCTTCCTTGGTACCTTCTTATACAAGAATGGTTTGTTCATATTTCTTACCAGATTCTTTCATTTTCTCCTCAAATCCTTCCATTTCAAAAACTATCTCATCAGTATGAATTTTTGTTTCACACTCCTCCATGAATTTATCAGGGTACTCTTGTAGAATTTATACTCTAACCTCCTCTTCCTTTCTCTCTTCATGATCCTCCTTCACACACACTATCCCCACATTCTAGGCTTGGTCTCTTTTTCCCTCCATGTGCTCTTCAATGTATTTTGGCTCATGGAATGTAACATCAACACCTCCCTGCTCTGTCTCCATAGGATCAATGCTCCCTTTTCAGCTTACACATCACTATTAAGTGATATGGTTTGTGACTCTTTTTGTGCAAAGGTTTTTTTCCATTTGGTTTTTAGCATATAAGATCACCTATATTATGTAGAGGTGGACTTGAAAGATTTTATTTTACTCTTTGAGGTGGATTATTCAAGAGTAGAAAATTCAAGGAGGGTTTCAACAATGAAAATTATTTCAAGGGATACAAGAATAAGATTTTCTTTAGTAGGTGGTAAATTTTTAGAGGTAGGGTGTTCTTCTGTTGTGGTTCAGGTTGGGAGGTAGAATTTGTGGGCTTAAATACATTTGTGGAGGAGCTTCCAATACTTCTCCTTTTTCTTTTATTTCCCAATAATTCATCAATATTTTTAGTTCTTGCAAAATCTCCCCACCTAATCTCAGGATAATCCCTCTATAGGGTGTTCTTTATAATAAGGGTGATGAGACAATGGTTTGATAGTACAGACCTACCCTTATGTGCTTCCCTACTCATTTTATTCAATATTTCATGTAAGAAATATGGCACGTTCACTTGTCTATTATTCTTAAGATGATTAAGCAATTTATAGTGACCTGTATTTAACCGAGAGTATCTCCCCTTCTAGGTAAACTAATTGATAATAAAAATTGTGACTTTAGACCAAAAAGGTTTGAGAGAAGTCCTATGTGTACCTTGTCTACCATTGACAAATACATCATGTACATTTGAAAATTCCTTTTGGATACCTCCATATTTTATTTCTCAAGAAATAGTTCTCCTATGCAGAAGTACAGCTTACCTCTACCAAGATATCATCACAAAATCTAACCGATAAACCTTTATGTTGTTTTTCTCTATCTATGAACATATTATCAAACTCTTTAACCATTGATTCATTAAAACCTTGGAATCAGTTTATGTAGTCCAACCATCCATTATCTAAAAAATAATGTGAAATTTGAGGGTTGCTAAGAAGATGATTGTGCTCTGTGGGTTCATGGAAAATAAAGTCTCCTCCCATTGTGAACTTGATGCTTGACCTGATCTCAACATAAAATCAAACAACTTTGTTTGAAGAAATAATGTAAAATAGAGTTGGTGGGATTGTTCTGAGTTTTATTAACTTTGAGACTGAAGCACACACAAACACGGTTACTAGAGAGGTAATTAATTGATGTGATTACATGAATCTTGCAAGGTGAAGTGATATGACAACATGGGATGATGTGTAATGGAACCTCATAGCAGAGAAGGGTGGTGTTATTTTAAATGCATTGAATAATTGATGACTTGGAATAAGTATGAATTAATAATAATCATTCTAATGATTCTTTAATAAAGTGGTAGTTAATCATGCTTATCTTAATGCAGGTTTAGAATGATGATTATGCATGCTTTATTGAATTTGTGCCCTTGCTTCATGTTGGCTTGTTATAATGTTGCATACATTGCTATGATGTTGAATGCATGTGTGGAATTTATGTTAGATTCTATACGATTTAAAATCAACGCGTGACCTTTATTCACACTCAACCTCTTGAGGTCATGCCAGGACAACTGATGTAGAATGAGTGGATGGATATATGAAGCAGAAATAGGTGTGTATGTGATAAACATGTTATCAGGGAAAGCTAATGTCCTCTATAGGCACCAACAATATCTGAGCATCAAGGGAAATAAAGGCCTCTCTAACCTAAGTGGGTGTGATGGAGTGATCAAGAAGAATACACATGCGTAAAAGTATATCAATGTCAGTGTGTGAGACTCTCTCAACCGGTTGCGGAATACGTGGAAAGTGACCAAGGGTGCATCCTAATGATTTCCAGAGAAGGTCATGGGTTAAGCGAGAGAGGCATGGTTCCACTAGATCTATACATGGTGAGACGGTTCAGTCTAGAACACAAAATATCTATAAGCATCTTTGTTCAGGACGTTCAACTATCTGACAATATTTTTCGAAAGTGGGGATGTTCTAAAGACTAGTGAACATAATCTAGTGTCTATGTCTATTTGGTATTTGGGCCCATTTTTGGGGACCCTGGGATCAAAACCATAAATTCACTCTTGTTGTGGTTTAAAAATGGTCATGTGTGCATTTGTGCAATTTAAATATGAAAAACATAACATAATGTTCTAAATAAATAAAAGCTAACTATATTTTTGTATTTCCCAATATACAAGAAATGAAGAAATATAAACAATCTAATATAATTACAACAAATATTTTTGTATTACTTGGAATAACATTGCATATAAAAGAAATGAAGAAATTGCTTCTAAATTAATTAACCAATCCTAAAACAAATAAACAACCGGATGTAGTTGTTTACTTGTACGAAGAAATCTAATCTATTCTAAACAATTAAAGCTTCTCTAAACTATGAATGTGAATTGAATGCTCATACATACCTCGAGTCACAGGAAGAATTAGAATATTCTCGAATATTTTCTTCCCCTGAAACTTCCCCAATGGAATTTAAGAGGGATTTAACATAGACTAATTTGAACCAAATTTTGAATTCTTAGAACTATGTAGAAGCTTCTTCTAGAATCACTTCCTTTATAAATCTACAGAGATAGAAAAGGAAGCTATTATCCTAAGAAATATTTACACAAGAAAAATATCTATTGTAGAATTCTACCTAATAATTGCAAGAATGGAAATGGAAGTTCCTTTTCTACTGTAGTAAAAAATTTGCATACAGATTCACAAATAAAGAAATGAAGAAATAAAGAAACTCAATAGAAACCCCAACCTGGAAATTGTAGTGCTTTGAGGCAATGTCAGTTGTGGTATCACTTTGTGTCCCCTTAGTTATCTTTTCCAATATTTTGTGTCCACGTGAGTCCAGGGAGTTGGGAATGCAAAGGAAGTAAGAAGAAGGTGCTGGAGCAATGTTAGCTTGCAAGTAGTCTGACAAAGTAATGTAGGTCAAGGAAGAACAACTCAAGAGAATAGTGATTAGTTGTGTGGTACCTAGTAGGATTTCATAAGCATAAAAATGTTGGGGTTAGCACACTGGCTATACATATAATATATTTGTTCTAAGCATACATGCAAATAAAATCAGATATATTCTACTAGACGAAATATACAAAACAAGAGATATAAATCAACACCATATTTAACATGGTTCACCCAAGATGGGATACGTCCACCAAGAAACAAGCCAAACTATTATCCAATGCTTTCACAATATATACAATTGAAGATTTAAAATATTCCACACCTCTTAGATGTAAAGTACTATTTTTCACTCAATATTTTGCTTCTTCTCCAAGAATTATCTCCCTCACAATTATTCTCACAACAATCATCAAATTTTACAGGTACATATTAATTCTTACTTCTAAACCCTAGCTTTCATGCTTATATAGTCATATACAAACTTAGGGCACTTAGCCATGCAATTACAATCAATAGATTTGCTTTAATACTAAAAATAGATCTAATTCCCTAGAGTTAAATAAACACTCCCACATAGGTAACTAACACTGGTTAGCCTTATCTGATGTCGATTCATCCTTGCCTGAGTAATGCTGGTCATAGGTGACTGATTCCGGTCCCTCCTAAACCGACGCCGATTACTATATTTTCTATAAAGTTTCATATTGCATGCTAATCTAAAGTAATTGAGCTCCACAAATTAACAATCTCCCACTTAGAGATTAATTACTACACCATACCTATACAACATCATTCTTGGATCCTTCCTTAGCTTTGTTTCTTCATCTTCAACTCTCAAACTCAAAGACCAATAGAAATGGGTGCAGCTCCAACTTATCCTTTACTAATGGATTTGTTAGCATATCTGCATGGTTCTCACTTGTATGAATGTTTTCCAGATTCAACTTCCCATCCTCCAATACCTATCATATGAAGTGATACCTCAATCGAATCTATTTTTTTATTGAAGGAAACACTTGATTTCTTTGCCAAATGAACTACACTGATCACATTCACCGAATAATTTGTAACCATCTTTCTCCTTTCCTAACTCTTTCATGAACCTACTTATCCATATCGTCTCCTTGCTAGCCTCTATAGCTGCAACATACTTTTCCTCTGTAGTAGACAAAGCCACAACCTTCTACAATCTTGAAATCTAGCTAATCAAGCTGTTGCCCCACCTACTATAAAAATATATCCAAAGAGTGTTCCTCCTATCATCTAGATCTCCAGCCATATCCGAATCGACATATCCACATAAAGAAATATCCCAACCTCTATAGCATAACTGCATGCTAGATATCACTTTCAAATACCTGAGTATCCATTGGACAAATTTATAATGCTCTTTACCTAGATTGGCCATATATCTACTCACAACTCCCACTGCATGTGCAATGTCTAGTCTTGTACAAACCATATCATACATGATACTCCCACCTACTGAATAATATGGCACTCATGTCATGTATTTAAACTCCTCATATGATGATGGAAATTGATCTTTTCTCAAGTGTCCAACCATAGGTGTACTAACATGTTTACATTTTGCATCTTGAATCTTTATAACATATTGTAGATATAATCCTCCCGAGACAAATACAATTTCTTGTTCTTCCCGTATCTACGTATTTGCATGTTAAGGATTATTTTTTTAGGTCCTAAATCCTTCATAGAAAATGTGAATTAGTTTTCCTTAAGATCACCAATGTCCCACATACTAGATCCCGCAATAAGCATATCATCCACATATGATAAAAAAATAATATATCTCACATTTTAAGCTTCTTGAAATAAACATAATGGTCGATTCACATCTCAAATAACTATGATCATGCATGAAACTATCAAACCTCATGTACCATTTCCTTGGAGCTTCCTTGAGCCCATATAGACTCTTTTTCAATCTACAAACTAATTTCTCCTTACCCTTGACTTCATACCCAAGCAACTACTACATATAAATTTCTTCATCCAAATCACCATGAAGAAAATCTGTCTTCACATCTAGTTTCTCTAAATGCAAATCATGTACTCCAAATAAACACAATATACTACAAATAGAAGTCATCTTAACAACAGGAAAAAATATTTCATCAAATTCAATACCTTCTTTGTGTGAAAATCCTTTTACTACAAGCCTTGTCTTATACCTTTTCTATCCACCCTCTTCTTACTTAATCCTGTAAACCCACTTGTTCTATAATATCCACTTACCTATTAGAAACTTAAAAAATCCCAAGTCCTGGTTTTATTCCAAGGAGTCCATCTCCTCATCTATGCCATGCTCCCATTGGATGTGAGTCTTATCATGCATTGATTCTTCAAAACTTTCTAGTTCACCATTATCAATCAATAATAAATAAAATAGAGGTGTAAATCTTTTTGGAGGTTTACTTACCCTTTTGACCTTCTCATAAGAGTTTGGGGTAACGGAGGCTCATTCTCGAACCTCTTAGACATTTGTATCCAAATATGTCGTGAATGACACTTTGGTCACCTGTAGCCGATGTGGGTTCTACTAACCAATTCTGGTTCGGATCTTTTGTAACCGATACTAGTTTTGATGTCCGATGTCGATTAATGTAATAACCCGCCTCGACACTGGAAAACATACCAAAAGTATCTAAAAATTTGGGTAAATTTTTTTAGAGAACTAAAAATAATAATAATGTTTCGCTTAACTGTTTCCCATTAATAATTAATTTATACTAATTTAATTTACCCAAGATAAATAAACACTAACCGAAAAACTTAATTATTTTAAATCATTAAGCTCATGGGGTCACGAATAAAAGTCTACACCCCTTTATAACTTATTTAGTTTTCCTCCTTTTTAATTAGTTTTCCCACACACCCCCTCTTTAAAATTTGTTTCTCCTTTTGATAATATGATTTGACTTAAAAATTGTAGGGTTAAATGTGAGCCCTAGGATAGATCAAATATTGACCCTAGATTTGAATCTTACCCTAAGGTTGCCCTAAACATCTTTATGTTTTTTTTTTTTTTTTTTTTTGGTTTTCATTTTATTTCTTCTTGCAGGTGGAGAAGCTATGGAGTATTGAATCATAATTTTTGTATTTATGTGAGAGACTCTAAGCAAAAAAATCCGTTATTTAGAAGAATGCATTTTTAGGGTCTAGTATGGCCGCTGCTTCATGGAGAGAGGCGGCGGTTTTGAAGAGGCTTGTGTGGAAGGGGGAAATTTGCATGGAGGTGGGTGCGTAGGGGAAATTCTTACATGGAGGAAGATGGAGGAGTGTGTGTGGGGCGGTGGGGGGACATGCGGTGCCAACAAGAAAAGCACAGGGGGAGTGGGGAGATAGCGGCGTGGGAAGCGATGGATGTAGCAGGGGGTCATTGAGGGGACAGTGGAGTCGCAGGATAGAGGAGGGGGAAGTGGTGGTGATGTGGTGGTGGGTACGCTGGTGGTTGGGTGTTGGGGATAGTGGCGGCGACAAGGAAATGCATAGGGTTGGGGAGGGGTTTGACCCTTCCCACCATGTTTTCTTATTTACTTTGTTTTAAAACAATAAAAATTCTTTTAACCAAACTTGTTTATTGTTTGTTTTTTTGTTTATTATATATAAATTGTTATATATATATATATATGTTTCATAATATATTTTAATATATAAATATTAATCTGTAATACATAATTACAATAATATACAAATAAAATATGACTAAGATAAATTTATTTTATTATTTTTTTGATATATTTGTACTATTTAAAATATTAAACAATTTACCTCAAGTAGTGAATAATAAAATATGGTTTGAAAACTATATGAACTATATGAATAATAAAATCTAGTTTGAATTAAGTTTACAACTTAATGAAGGAGAGGGTATGTTCATATGTGATCTAACTAATGTATCCATCTTATTTTGGCATTAAGGAAAGAGAGAAAACTAGTTGTATTCTATTCACTATCATTTCAAAAAACTAAGAATAAATGCATGTCAAGAATGGTATTTTATTTTCCATACAATAATGTTACAAAACCTTACAAGAAGGAAATCTCTAACAAGAATCACATTATATCCAATAAAGCATCTTGCATTCAAAATATAATAGTTACAACAGTTCTTATTAAATGAATCATTTTGTTACCATATTTCATTTCCAAGAGACTTAGACTCAATATGCAATATTTTTCCCAAAAATACATAACTACTCAAGAACACAAGTTACAATATTCTTTACAAGGTTGAAGGGACATTTCCCTAGTAAAACATGATTAAAATCTGCAAGTAAATACCATTTACAAATGGAGAATTCACAATAAAAGAAGGCTTCCACATGGCCATGTTCTTAGAGATAAAATGAGAGTGATGGTTCACAAAAAAATTGAGAGAACAAGGAGAGACCAAAATGCCATAAACTCCAACCATCTTCAAGCTTTAGGCTCCAAGTCTTGTTCTTCACATAGCCATCAACACAAGGAGAAAGAGCTTGTATAACCACCCAACCTTTAGGCATCATTACATGCCTTTCCAAGGTTGGAAGGCATGCTAGCCTCCCCCAAGCCCATGGGAAAGAGGACTACTATCCACAACTTTGCACAAGAGTAAGGGAGAACAACCAACATTACATTCACATAAAGACAAGACAAATATTAAAACAAAACACCAATTTTGCAAAGATGAAAAAGAGGAGAAACCATGTTCTACCTCTAAAATGGGGAAGAGAAGAAAGGAGTTCTCCAAATGCCAAAAGTGGTAACCAACATTGGTTGCACAAAACCAAGATCTCCACACCCTCCTTATTCCTCCAAAGTCATTCAAACCCTCCTTATTTCTCCATCCTTTCACCAAATCCTTCTTGGAAGGATTTTCAAACCCAAAGGGGTTTCCTCACCAAGAATGGGGAAGGAGGTTCAAACCATATGAACCACCTTCCCCACCTCAAACCATTTGAGGGGAGTAACTAAAATCCTACAAGGCTTTCCCATCAAGCCATGAGGATTGAGAGGGAAAAATCCCTCTCTCTTCCCCCACAAACTCCAAAAATCCATCATGCCATATGATGGATGGAGGAAAATAAAACCACACACATAACAACAAATGGTAACACACAAGTAGCAACACACATTTTAAACAAACAAGACTAATATCTAATATGAAATAAAACACAAAAATGAACTCAAGGAGCCTACCTCCAAAATCTCTCCACTTCTAACTTTTCCCTTTCTTTGTCCAAGCAAGCTCTAGCTCCAAAATCCACAAGCCTCCAAGCAAAAGCTCCAAAAAAAAGTTCTCTTCTTTCCCCATGAGGGAGAATTTGAAGAGGAGCCAAAAAAAATCCTCACAAATGAGGGGGTGACATGTGTCACCCCTCTCTTCCCTCAAGGTCAAAGATTCTCAAAATAAAAGGAGAAAGGATAAAATAGCTTTTAACCCTCTTCTCCCAAATTACTCAAAATGAACAACAAAACAAACTTGTGCAACTTTTAACAAAGCACACTTACCCATCCACCTTACATGGATGTGACCAAAGGGAGGAAAATGGGAGGGAAACTCCCTCTATTCCTTGAAATAAGCCCCCTACCTATTAGGTAGGGTCCAAGGGCCCATTTTCATGCTAAGTGAACTCCCAAACTAAAAAGGGGTCACTAAAAATGCCTAAAATAGCCCAATTTCGGGTTTGACACTTTTGGGCACAAGGGTAGAGGATGTGGGGCCCACCCAAGGGTTCACATGTGACCCTAATCCTTTTAATTAAATACATCATTATATCAAACTCAAAACTTAATGCAAGTGGGGCCATTAAGTCCCCAAAACAAGTTTACAACACAAACTAAACACCTAAGCAAGATTAATATTACAAGACATATTACATTACAAATGAGGGTCACTCATGGTGCCCAAAACAATAAACTCTAATACTAAGGCCTCATACAATAAACACGGTTAGGGCTTAGCCCCATGGGATGCTTGTGCAAAATTGTGTAGCTGGCCTGAATCCCACGTTCTCCTATGACCTGTCACCTGCACACTCATTGCACACATTAAATGCACATGTCTCGATAAAATGTGAATCAACTAATCAATAAGAAGTCAAAGAATTTCTATGCTAGCATATCATCATTCTAGAATCGAAAATGTGACAACATGCATAATTATACACAATCCACCATGAGTTAGCCATAACGATAAAGTGACATTCATCCATAGAATCCAAACATGCAATCAAAATGAGTATCCATCAAATATAAATGAGGTCCGAACAACATCATATCAGTTAGTATCCATGACATCATAAGATAAGGTGACAACATAGTAATCAAGCTAAATTGGCGCTATATGCCCAAATCTCCATACATGTCTAATAAGATCAAATATCCTAATGTAATGTCCAAAATATATCAAATCCCTACCAAACATGTCTATGAGTAAAAGGAACAACAAATAAATGAGGCTATAAAAATGTGGGCACTACATCCCCCTCTACTAAAATTAGACTTCCTCCTGGAAGTCACTGAAGAGATAGGGATATCTAGCCCTCAATGGTGTAGCATCCTCCCAGGTAGTTGTTGTCTCATCATATTTGTCCCACTACACTCTAACTTGGTCCAAGTCTCGACCCCAAAGGGCCAACCTCCGGTGCTCCAGTATGCGTATGGGCTCTAGTCTCCACTGCCCTCCATCCTCTACCTATAATGCCGACCAATCCAAAACATGAGAAACATCTAGTACATATCTACGTAGTACAGAAACATGAAATACATCATGGGCCCATGTGTAAGGCGTGGCAAAGCTAGGCGATAGGCAACTGGACCGATGACCTCTAAAATATCAAAAGGCCCCACAAAACAAGGTGATAACTTAGAACCCTTTCCATAGCGGATTGGAATCTTATGTGGATGAACTCTCAAGAAGACTTTGTCACCCATTGAGAAGTGATGATCAATCCTCTTGGTGTCTGCATACACCTTTTGGCGTGCTCTAGCCTACTCAAGACGTTGTCTAATCAGAACAACCTGCTGCTCTAAATCCTTGTAGATAAGTTGGTCCCAGAATAATCCTGTCATCTAGTTTGTCCCAACTCAAAGGTGTCCTACAAGGTCGACCATATAAAGCCTGGTAGGGAGCCATACCAATGGAACTATGATAGTTGTTGTTGTAGGAAAACTCAACTAAATGAAATAATCTTCCCACTTCTTCTGCTGGTCCATCACATACATCCTCAACATGTCCTCCAATACCTGATTAACCTCTCTCTTTGTCCATCTATCTCTGGATGATATGTTGAGCTGAAATTAATTTAAGTACCCAGAGCATCCTGAAAGGAAGTCCAAAAAACTGAAGTGTAAATGGTATCCCTGTCATTGATGATGGTCTTCAAAATCCCATGTAACCTAACAATGTCCTCCATAAATACTTTGGCGATGGCCTGTGCATTATAGGTGACCTTGGTTGGTGAGAAATGCGCAACCTTAGTCAACTTATCCATAGTGACCATAATGGCATCATGATGATAAGAAGACATAGGGAGTCCTACTATGAAATCCATGGAGATCACATCCCATTTCCACTCGGGAATATCATGAGGATGTAAGAGTCCTGTGGGATGAGAATGCTCTACCTTGACCCTCTGACACTCAAGGCATCATGCAACAAAATCTGCTATGTCCCGTCGAAGACTAGGCCAATAATATAACTCCCTCATATCGGCATGCATTTTCTTCACTCCTGGATGTGCCGCATATGGAGCTCGATGAGCCTCTAAAAGGATGAAGCTACGCAGATCACCTGACTTAGGCACATAGATGCACCTATGGAACCAAAGTAAACCATTTGTCTCTAAAATACACCCTGAATATCTACCCTCTAATGAACCCTGTGACTCCAACATCTGTCTAGCACCCTCATAAAACCTGTCCTCTGGAAGATGCTCAAGAATCCTACCTCTCAAATCTGATCAGTAGTGTCAATGAAGCAAGCACATGTCATTGTCTACTAAGTGCATCTGCAACAACATTTTCCTTTCCTTTGATATATTGTACCTCCATGTCATACTCACATAGGAACTCCATCCAACGCCGTTGACGAGCATTGAGGTTTGGCTGTGAGAAGATATGCTGCAAGCTACGATGATCTATCCTCAAAATGAAAGGTCTACCCAAAAGGAAATGTCACCAACGCACAAGTGCATGAACAACTACTGCAAGCTCTAAGTCATGAGTAGGGTAGTTAAGCTCATAATCTTTGAGCTTACGAGACTCAAAGGCAATAACCCGATGCTCCTGCATAAGAACTGCTCCCAAACCCTCTAGTGATGCATCAGTACAAACAAAAAAATCCTTTATAGGGTCTAGAACTGCTAAGATAGGCACCATGGTTAACCTTTCCTTAAGCAACTGAAAGGCCTGCTCACACTTTTCTGACCAATCAAACTTCTTCCCTTTTCTCTGAAGAGAAGTAATAGGGTGAGAAATCCTGAAAATTCCTAGACAAACCTACGGTAATAACTTGCTAAACCCATAAAAATCCTCACCTCAGTGAACTATGTGGGCGCTGCCAATCCATAATAGCTTGTATCTTAGAGGGATCTACTGAGATACCCTCTCCTGATAAGATGTGACCCAAGTACTTGAATCTCTATCTGAAAGAAGCTACATTTTTCCAAGTTCCCATACAACTTCTTGTTCTCTCAAAACCTAAGTACCTGTCTCAAATGCTCCTCGTGTTCCTCCTCGGAATGAGAATATATCAATATATCATCTAGGAACACTAAGACAAAGCGATCCAGAAAGGTCTTGAATACTCCATTCATGAGGCTCATGAAGACAGTCTAGGGCATTAGTCAAACCAAATGGAACAACTATGAACTCATAATGCCCATAACGTGTGCGGAAAGCTATCTTATGAATGTCTACATCTGAAATGTGCAACTGATGATACCTTGACTTGAGATCGATTTTGAGAACACTCTCGCTCCCCGCATCTGATCAAACAAGTCATCAATCCTAGGGAGTGGATAACGGTTCTTTATTGTGACTTTTTTGAGCTATCTAAAGTCTACACAAAGTCTGAGAGAACCATCCTTCTTTTCACAAATATGACTAGGCTCCCCCAAGGAGATACACTAGGATGAATGAGACCCTTCTCCAACAACTCCTCTAACTAAATCTTGAGCTCATGAAGCTCTAGAGTCATCATCCGATAGGGTGCCCTAGAAACTGGTGCAGATCTAGCACTAAATCAATGGTGAAATCCACCTCTCTGCGGGGTGGTAACCCTAGAAGCTCACCTGGAAACACATCTGCATACTCCCTCAAAATTGCATGATCATCTAAGGGTGAATGCTCTGGGTGCTCTCTGATCGATCACTGATGGTGATAGCAAACAACTGACAACCTTTACATGCTGCTTTTTGAGTTTCTTAGCCGAGATCATATGTAAAGAGATAGGCCTCTGCATCCCTGATATCACAACTACACTCCCAAGATCATCCTGACACTCAATGACCTTATTTCTGTAATCTACCTTAGCCCGATGAGCCTCGAGCCAATCCATACCCAAAACTACCTGATAGGATCCTAGAGGAATAACTTGGAGGTCAAGTGTAGTGGAGAAGACTCCTAAATCAAGTACACAACTCTCCACATACGAGTCCACGATGAGTTTGGCCCCAGAGGCCAACTCAACCTACTAACTATCTGGTTTCCTAGCCACCACTAGCCCACACTGGTCCACTATAGAAGGAGATACAAAAGAATCAAAGCACCTGAATCAAAAAGTACTGAGACAGAAATACCCCTGATAGTACCTGTCATCTCAATGACTATGGCCTGATGCTCGGCCTGGCGGTTGTCAACCACTGCATATATACATGATGGGCATGTCCCACGTCACCCACCATCTACTTGGATCTAGAGCTCTCTACATATCCATGGTAGTGGGTTTGTGTGGACACATACACACATAGTGATCGGGACCCACAAATAAAACATCCTCATGTACCCCTCTGAGATGGGGTCCTCTTGTACTCTAGTGCACTTATCCTACCGGTCCAACCCTAGCAGACTGCTGCATGTGGGCTGGCTGTACCTGCTTGAGTGCCCTTTCTCTATCCCTAGCTCCACCAAAACCTCCTCTAGTGCCACCTCTCTAGAAAGTTCTGAGTCTGTCTAGCCCTCTGCTGCTGGTGGCCATGATGTTGCATCTCTGTTTGTGGATGCGGTGGAGCCCTCATAGCTACTGGTGGAGGCCAAAATCCTCCTCTAGGGGGTGGTGTTGTACCCCATGACCTCTGACTCTGAAAGGCCTATATCCTATCCTGAAACTTGCTCTTGTTTCTATCTCGGTGCTCATGTGCCTTGGTCCTATTCTCCTCAGCTAAGTAGGCCTTCTCAATGGCCTTCTCAAGCATGGGAGGAGATAACATCCTAACTACTCCTACTATATCTACATTAAGGCCTCGAATAAACCTATTTACCTATAATTTCTCATCTTACAGGTAGTCCACATACTATAGAAGATCCAGAACCTACTCTCATACTATGCTACTATGTCAGATCCTTGTCATAAGTCATGAAACTCATCAATCCTCTTTTGCATGAAATGCTCTGACATATAGCGGCCCTGAATCACTCCTCAAACAACTCCTAGGTCACTGTCTCTCTGAGTCAAATGGAGCTTCCACTCCTCATTCCTCCACCAAATGCCTACTGCATCTCGGAGGAGGTGTATGGCAAACCTGGCTTTGACATTGCTCTCATAAGAGTGCAAGCCAAAGTAACTATCCAAGCTAAGGAGCCATGACTCAGCCCCAAATCCATCTGTAGATCCAGTGTAAGTAGGAGGCTACAAGTGAAGAAGATCCTAATCACACTACCTATGTATCTCGATCTTGGCACCGAGGTCCAACAGGTGAAAGGGGTCATCTATCTCCAAAAAGTCCCTCTAAGTTGTGTGAGTGGTTGCACGGTACGAGGCTACCCTCTCATGGTGAACGGAAGGGCTACGTGACCTCTCCCGCCTAGGGGTATCATGCTCCGGTGGCTCCAAATGTGCATCCTCACCTATCGGCTCCTCGTCTCCCAACTTAGATGTCCTCCTCTCTCGCCTCCTATGGTGGTGGAAGACGATTCTTTGCTGCACAACACCGATCAACTGCTGAAGAGCCTCTAAGATCTGAGGCCCTAACTTGGGTGCCTGTGGTTTGGGCGTAGGTGAACTACATCCCAAACCCCTAACCGATCGTCGTCTCATGGGTGCCATCCTGTGCACAAGGTAAACAAGTGGATTATTAAATTATAATTGTCATTGGTTATGGAAAACATTTTTTAATTATTGTTATTATTTTTATTTTATTATTATTATTATTATTTTTTTTAATGTTATTAAAATATTTTAAACTAGTTAATTAATTACCTAGAGTGTCCGCGTGTGCGAAACCTCTCTCTCGATACCAAATGTAATGCCCCACCTCAGACACATCAAAAACACACCAAGAAAGACTAAAAAATTTGGGTAATTTTTTTTTTTAATGAACTAAAATAATACTACTAATGTTTCGCTTAACCATATTCCATTAATAATTTAATTTTTATACTAATTTAATTTACTCAAAATTAAATAAACACTTTCCCCTAACAACTTAATTATTTTATTCATTAGTTCAGCTTATTAAGGTCATCTTAAAAAAGTCTACACCCCTTTTAATATTTATTAATTTTCCTTTTTTATTAATTTTCCCACACACCCTCTTTAAAATTTTATTTCTCCATTCCCATAAAAAGATCATGACTTAAAAAGTGTAGGGTTAAATGTGAGCCCTAGGATCAAATCAAATCTTGACCTTTGATTTGAATCTTACCCTAAATTGCCCTAAACTTTATCTTTTCTTTTCTCAATTTTTTTTTTTTTTTTTTGGTTTTCATTTTATTTCTTCTTGCAGGTGGAGGAGCTATGGAGTATTGAATCATCCTTTTTGTATTTGTTTGTGAGAGCCTCCAAACAACAAATCCATTATTTAGAGAATGAATTTTTTGTTTGTTTTTGAGGGTAAATGGTATGGCCACTGCTTTTTTTGAGAGGCGCGGTTTTTTGAGGCCTACGTGGAAGGTGGGAAATCCGTGGGAGGTGGGGGCAGGGGAGTGTCTGCACGAGGGAGGAGGAGAGGGGGAGGTGCTCAGTGGAATGGAGGGGGGATAGGCAATTTTGATGCGGTGTGGGGAGACAACGGCGGCCATGGGGGGGGAGGGAGGGAGGGAGGTGGGGGGGGTGGGAGGAGGGGGAGCGGGGGGTAGTGCACAAGGGGTGGAGGGGGGGTGGGCGGTGATGTGGTGGTGGGTGTCATGGTGGTTAGGTGTTGGGGAAAACCTGGCAGAACAAGGAAATGTCGTAGGGTTGGGGAGGGGGTTCAACCCCCCCACCATTTTTTTTTTTTATTTACTTTGTTTTAAAACAATAAAAATTCTTTTAACCAAACTTGTTTATTGTTTGTTTTTTTTTTTATTATATATATATATATATATATATGTATATATGTTATAATAATATATTTTAATATATAAATATATAATACATAATTACAATAATATACAATATAAAATATGACTAATATAAATTTATTTTATTATTTTTTTATATATTACATGTAGTACTATTTAAAATATTAAACAATTTACCTCAAGTAGTGAATAATAAAATATGATTTGAAAACTATATGAACTATATGAATAATAAAATCTGGTTTGAATTAAGTTTACAACTTAATGAAGGAGAGGGTATGTTCATATGTGATCTAACAATGTATCCATCTTTTATTTTGGCATTAACGAAAGAGAGAAAACTAGTTATATTCTATTCACTATTATTTCAAAAAAAAACTAAGAATAAATGCATGTCAAGAATGGTATTTTATTTTCCATACAATAATGTTACAAAACCTTACAAGAAGGGGATCTCTAACAAGAATCACAATATATCCAATAAAGCATCTTTTCAAAAGATAAGAGTTACAACAAGTCCTTATTAAATGAATCATTTTGTTACCATATTTCATTTCCAAGAGACTTAGACTCAATATGCAATATTTTTCCCAAAAATACATAACTACTCAAGAACACAAGTTACAATATTCTTTACAAGGTTGAAGGGACATTTCCCTAGTAAAACATGATTAAAATCTGCAAGTAAATACCATTTATAAATGGAAAATTTACAATAAAAAGAAGGCTTCCACATGGCCATGTTCTTAGAGATAAAATGAGAGTGATGTCACAAAAAGAAGAGAAAAGAAACAAGAGAGACCAAAATGCCATAAAATCCAACCATCTTCAAGCTTTTGGCTCCAAGTCTTTTTCTTCACATAGCCATCAACACAAGGAGAAAGTGCTTGTTTAACCACCCAACCTTTAGGCATCATTACATGCCTTTCCAAGGTTGGAATGCATGCTAGCCTCCCCCAAGCCCATGGGAAAGAGGACTACTATCCACAACTTTGCACAAGAGTAAGGGAGAACAACCAACATTACATTCACATAAGGACAAGACAAATATTAAAACAAAACACCAATTTTGAAAGAAGAAAAAGAGGAGAAACCATGTTCTACCTCTAAAATGGGGAAGAGAAGAAAGGAGTTCTCCAAATGCCAAAAGTGGTAACCAACATTGGTTACAAAAAACCAAGATCTCCACACCCTCCTTATTCCTCCAAAGTCATTCAAACCCTCCTTATTTCTCCATCCTTTCACCAAATCCTTCTTGGAAGGATTTTCAAACCCAAAGGGGTTTCCTCACCAAGAATGGGGAAGGAGGTTCAAGCCATATGAACCACCTTCCCCACCTCAAACCATTTGAGGGGAGTAACTAAAATCCTACAAGGCTTGCCCATCAAGCCATGAGGATTGAGAGGGAAAAATCCCTCTCTCTTCCCCCACAACTCCAAAAATCCATCATGCCATATGATGGATGGAGGAAAATAAAACCACACACAATAACAAAATGGTAACACCCAAGTAGCACACACATTTTAAACAAACAAGGCTAACATCTAATATGCAATAAACACAAAAATGAACTCAAGGAGCCTACCTCCAAAAGCTCTCCACTTCTAACTTTTCCCTTTCTTTGTCCAAGCAAGCTCTAGCTCCAAAATCCACAAGCCTCCAAGCAAAAGCTCCAAAAAAAGTTCTCTTCTTTCCCCATGAGGGAGAATTTGAAGAGGAGCCAACAAAAATCCTCACAAATGAGGGGGTGACATGTGTCACCCCTCTCTTCCCTCAAGGTCAAAGATTCTCAAAATAAAAGGGAGAAAGGATAAAATAGCTTTTAACCCTCTTCTCCCAAATTACTCAAAATGAACAACAAAACAAACTTGTGCAACTTTTAACAAAGCACACTTACCCATCCACCTTACATGGATGTGACCAAAGGAAGGAAAATGGGAGGGAAACTCCCTCTAAGCCTTGGAAATAAGCCCCCTACCTATTAGGTAGGGTCCAAGGGCCCATTTTCATGCTAAGTGAACTCCCAAACTAAAAAGGGGTCACTAAAAATGCCTAAAATAGCCCAATTTCGGGTTTGGCACATTTGGGCACAAGGGTAGAGGATGTGGGGCCCACCCAAGGGTTCACATGTGACCCTAATCCCTTTTGATTAAACACATCATTATACAAACTCAAAGCTTAATGCAAGTGGGGCCATTAAGTCCCCAAAACAAGTTTACAACACAAACTAAACACCCTAAGCAAGATTAATATTACAAGACATATTACATTACAAATGAGGGTCACTCATGGTGCCCAAAACAATAAACTCTAATACTAAGGCCTCATACAGTAAACACGGTTAGGGCTTAGCCCCATGGGCTACTTGTGCAAAATTGTGTAGCTGGCCTGAATCCCACGTTCTCTTGTGACCTGTCACCTACACACTCATTGCACACATTAAACGCACCTGTTTGATAAAATGTGAATCAACTAATCAATAAGAAGTCAAAGAATTTCTATGCTAGCATATCATCATTCTGGAATCGAAAATGTGACAACATGCATAATTATACACAATCCACCATGAGTTAGCCATAACGATAAAGTGACATTCATCCATAGAATCCAAACATGCAATCAAACTAAGTATCCATCAAATATAAATGAGGTCCGAACAACATCATATCAGTTAGTATCCATGACATCATAAGATAAGGTGACAACATAGTAATCAAGCTAAATTGGCGCTATACGCCTAAATCTCCATACATGTCTAATAAGATCAAATATCCTAATGATATCAATCCCTACCAAACATGTCTATGAAAGAAAGGAACATCAAATAAATGAGGCTATAAAAATGTGGGTACTACAATCAGGGGGTAACCGACATTGGTTACATGTGTAACCTTGTCGGTATTACTTCGAGGGTTCATTTTCATTCACAAACTCATCAACTGGTTCGTCCTTGGGTACCAAAATTTTATCCATGTACATTATCTTTTCATTCCATTCAATGTCACGGCTTCTAATAATTTTAGAATTCTCTAAATCCCAAAAGAGAAATCTAAAATCACCGGATCCATAACCAATGAAAGTTTATCTCTTGGATTTTGCATCCAAATTTTTTCTATTTTACTTATCAATATGCAAAAATCTTCTAAACCAAAAACTTTTAGAAAAAACCGACCTTTTTCTAGTCCAAGCTTCCTCTGGAATTTCTCTATCTAGTGAATTTGAAGGCCCATAGTTAATTAAATAAACCATTGTATTAACTTCTTCTCGCAGAAACTGTAAGGGAAATCAAGGATGTATCCTCATACTTCTAGCATGTTCCATGATTGTCTTGTTCATTCTTTCGCAACACTATTGTCTTGTGGTGTTCTTGAACTGTCCTTTCTCTTCATATTCCATTCATCGAATAATAATCATTGAAATATTTGCTACAATATCCACCACCATTGTCAAATCTAAGGCACTTTAACTTTGAATTTTATTCATTCTCAACAAGAGATTTTCATCTTTTAAAAGTTTCAAAAACATCATATTTATGCTTAATATAATTAACCCATACCTTTCTTGTAGCATCATCAATGAAAGTAACATAATACTGGGATCCTCCATGAGAAGCTAATTGAGCTGGTCCCCATATATCTAAGTGCACAAGCTCCAATTTCTAATCCTTTTTGTTGCCCCAATTTTGAGAAATATTGCTTTATTTTTCTTTCCAAAGATACAATGCTCACGTAAATCAAGATCTAAATCTTTCAAATCTGATAACTTATGCTTAGCCTTTAAGATATGCACTCATTTTTAACTTATATGACCTAACCGATTATGCCATGTACATGAATCTAGATTTGAAGTAGATAATGTAGAAAATGAATTAGTAACACGGTAGATAAATATAATGTTCCTAACATCTTACCTCTTACCACAACAAAGCACCCTTGGTGAGTTTCCAAGAGTCTCCTGTAAATGTAACCATGCAACCAACTTCACCTAGTTTCGATACGAAATAAGATTCCTCTTGAGGCTTGAAAAATGCCTCAAATATTTCAATACCCATGTATTTCCATTCTCAGTAATTTTAAATTCACTTCCCTTTACCAAGTAATAGTACAAGGTTCACCATCACCCCAATAAACATGTCCAAAATTACCCTTAACATAATTGTAGTCATTTTTACTCCCATCACAAAAGGAAGGAACCCCATGTGTGCCGACCTATCACCCAATAGAAGCTGAGTGCTCACCCGAGGCATGTGTGGGTACCGAGTCTCTCTTTTATGTGAGTTTAGTGGGAAGCATCATTTATGATTAGTGTAAGAGTTTTAATGAGGGAGGTTGAAACATACAAGGACCATAGGGCTCAGAAACAGCCTCTAGATCCTTGCAGTCACCTTAGACTAAGTACTTTAACAGAACCCAAAACATGCATTATGACAGAAAGAATTATACAAGCATTCATACACAACATGAAAGGAAAGAGAACTTATATGAGAGAAATGTGCATTAAAACCATTGATATCCATGTCTATATATAACAGGTAACCTCATTATACTCATTGATTCATTACAGAGTGTCACAGAAGCGAGACCACAATCATGCATATCACTAGACATATGTGACTAAGCTAACAGAAAAAGAAAAATTACAACCCCGTGCTTAGTACATTATTTCTTGAATACAAATATTCACTCGCATTAATTCTACAGAGCTCCGATCACTCTCTAACCTGCTATATCTTGTACTTCTATATCTTTTATTCTCGCAGCACTTGTATTTATAGTTCTCCTACACTGCCAACTCACCTTCCATCGTCCTCAGATTTGGTGCCAAGTGTTGAATGTTGTCCATGTGAGCATGCTTCCTCAGACTTGAGCTTTCCACTTTACCTCATGATGTTCACCTAGAAGATTCCATATGGGGCATGCTCTTTCCTGTGCCACCTATCACCAGGCTAGCATCTTATCCATGCGCAACCGATCACACTTTTCACATGCTCTACCCTGGTGCTTAAATTGACTAATTCCTAAGCCTCCTTTCACGTGTCACGTGTGCTATGTGCTTCCCTAATCCTTTCTCTCACACACTTTTTCCTTGTGCACCTTTTCATAACTGGGACCCTGTGTGCCCACGCACCTTCATACTTGGTTAAGATTACAAGGGTCCAACATCACCCCACACTACACCTATTCTCCGTCCTCGGAAACATTTTACTTGACCAAGATGCATGCTATCCAGGGAACCAATGAATAGTCTTACACTTTACAAAAATAATAAGGAATGAAAGAATCGGGGAAAAGAATGAAGAATGGAGCATCAATTCAACAAGCTAGGAAAATCTTTCCGAGGTCTACCTCTAGCTTATTCCATATTTTGACCTCACCCTGTGCCTTCTGGAAGAGGTCTACCACTAGGGTGCTCACTTCATCAAAACTCAGGCCAACACCCTGGGTGCCCAAAACGTCCATAATTTGCTCCATCTCTTTGCCCAGGTCCTCAAGTTTATCCATCCTTCTAGTGATCTAGGGGTATAATTCCTTTAGTGGGCCTTAATTGAGCTCCTTAAAGCCTCAATTGCCTCTAATTTCTTCTCTACTTTTAGAACCTTGTCTCTCTCTCCGCCTTGTTCCCTTTTTTCTTTTCTTGGAACTCTTTTAGCTCTACCTCAAGCGTGGTGACCAAGGATCTCACCACCTTATCTCTATCCACGCATGTATCATATGTGGCTTCTGCAGACTAGGTAGTGACCTTAACCTCTGCAAGTACTTGGCTATACTCTGTAACAAGCGCTACCACCTTCAACCAGTCCTCCTCTTTCAAGCACACGGCCACTTCTTTAGTAGATTCCAGGGCCAAGGGTCATCTCTCCATAGTGAGGATGCACGTTAGGTCTTCCATACACTCCAGGAGGGATGAGTACTTTTGTGCGGGTGGCACTAAGTCCAGGTGCTTTAAGAGGATGGTGCCCTTAATAGACTCCATTTTCTTGTATACTTCCTGCACCTTTACTTTTTCTTCCTTTAACTCACACCTTAATTGTGCACTGATCAGTTCCTCCTGTTTCAAGCTCTTGGCCTTCTCCACTAGTTCTTCCTCCTTCCCTAACTTCACCTCCAACATTATAATCTTATTGTTATGCATGAATAATCTATCCTCGGTCTCAACCACGACCTTTATAAGGGAATTTCAGACTTTCTCATCTGAGAGCTCTTAAGCATTCACTAAGGGATTGACCCCCTTAGATTCTAGCAATGTGATGAGTGCTCCTTGGTAGACTTCGAAGTCTGACTCATCAACGTGGGACTCAAACACCCAAGAGGTCATCTTCTTGGTTCTGGGGTACGTGTCATCCTTCTCAAAAGACCCCATGGCTATGAGCCTCTCCGTGGGTATGGTGCTCTGGAATCATGCATGTAACACCTTCCTTGTGTCATCAACATAGCCCATTACCTGTCTTTGTTCTGCATCTAGAGTTCTTCTTCCCAAGCACACACCTTTGGGGAAGCTTACTGTCAGAGTGGGCCCTCCTAGGTATGTTATTTTTCAATGTTCTCCTCCCCCTCCTTCAACACTATGTCCACACTGTGCTCCAACTCTTGGTCTACCAAGACCTCAAGCGTTCTATGTGGTTATCTCTCTACCACCTCTCGTGATCTGCTCCTTTGTAAAACTTATGGCTCCCTCCTTTTCCCTGAAACCTCCTCATCCTCCATGTCTTTGGCATCTTCCTCATCTTGTGCACCCTTGCACCATGTGAATACAAACTCCTACTTCTCACCTCCACTCTCCTCTTCTAAGTCATAGACACTAAACACATGTGGATCTTGGTCTTTCTCTGTCTCTTCTTCCTTGTTGTCATCTTCTTCACTTTCATCCCCTATTCCGCCCATGTATTTCTCTAAGTTGTCGGTTACCTCTCGAGTCAACTTCTTCATCAACCCTCTATTTTTTCCTAAGAGGTGGCTCCTGATCAAGGGATTCAGCCTTATCTTCTTCCTCAGGTGATTCTTCCTTGGAGACGGGTTGCCTAGGCACCTCTACCTCTGGCATCTTCTCCTTTACCGAGACTTCTTTCTCCGCATGTAAGTGCTTAACTTAGCACTCATGGATGGCATGCTCACTATCTGAGCAGTCTACACAATTGGTGCTTCTTCTTCTCCTCTCCCTCTTTTCTTGGACGTTGGCTTCTTCTTCCCCAAGGGGTCTTTAGGTATGGAGACTTCATTCTCTAGATATACACCCTTCTCGAACTTTGGCCTTATGTGTAAGTACACGTGCGTCACTGATCCTCCAGCGATGGGGAGAGTCATTGGCCTTGTCATTTGAATCTCATTCCAAATGTTTTTTTCCATGTATGCATGCTTGCCACCGGGTAATTTAGCTTCTTTCTCATCTCCCTGTGTTTCCTGGTCTAGCTTACCTGGGCCCAGCTTTTAGCTTCTTTGACTCTTTAAACCTGTTCACTCCCACTTGGAAGTATTGTGTAGTAAATGTGAAGGGGAGCTTGCACCAAGGGCTCCATGATTCATCTATCATCTTGAATCTACCTAGGTAGTAGTGTTGGTAGACCGCGAATTCAACTTCTCTTTTAGTGGTCATGTGGGAGTTGTTTGGGATTCTCCATTATACCCCAAATGCATTCCTCAGGCGCATGTACCATTTTTACAGTGCACCTTGTAAGGTTTTGTCATTATATCATAGGCATGTTTTTCAAACCTCTTCACAGTGAAGGATCCTCGGGGGTACTCCCATACAATTTTTTTCGGGTCCATCAGTGCACCCCAATCTCTTTGAATACAATGGTGAGCAAGACGTTTCCGAAGAGGATCCTATCTCCTTCCTTCATGTAACTGATAATTTCCTCTGCAATGTACGTGGATAGGTTGTATATAGTTCCTTTGCAATTTTCCCTGTAGACATGTAGCTAAGGTTTGTTGACCTGTGTCCATTTCTCCCGACCATTCAACTTAGTCATAGATGCATGGCCATTTTCATTACGGGGTCCTTAATGTCTGAAATGTCATAGTACCACAACCCTTTCTTGCAGGAATACTCGGTGATGGTCTCTTCAATGGCTTCCTTATCACCAAGGTCATCTTCTAGGCTATCTACCTCACATATGAGGCCTATAAATTATGCAATCAGCTGGGGATTCATGCACATCTTATGCCTAGAAAAGTGGAAGTAATATTCGTACACTCGTGACATCAACCAATGGTACAGGCACTCTGGATTTCCAAAATAAGGCAACACAAGAGTTGCAGTAATAGCCCCGCCTTCTCCATTTTAACCTTAACATCATCATCGTATATAGGCAAACCCTCAAGTGTTTGTTTGTTGGTGGGGCATACTAATTCTAGTGCCATTTATTTTTCTATTGTGTTCATGTGGTGATTATAGTCACTAATAGGTACACTTCTCAAGTGGGATTCCCATTCCTTCCCCATCATCACCCCATCTGGGTATTACATCTCTGCATACCATTCTTCATTTATGTCTACCATGGGTTCTGGTTATTTAGCCTTGGCTTTGCCCTTTCCTTTCTTGGGTGCCATGGTCAAGGTATTTTTATCACTCCTACCCTCTCCTTGTTATTCTATCTTACTTCTTCCAATCCTCCAATCTCAGATTCATGATACAACTCTTCTAACTTATGCCCTAGTTTTTCGAACCCTAACTGGGATAAAATATTCACAAGACAATGTTTCTTCACTCTCTCTATGCTTGTGTAACCCCTTCTGGTTAACAAATTCAAATTGGCTGCTTCAATCTCATGGACCTTCCTTCACTCGATCGAATCTGAAAGCCCTAGTTTATGGAACTCACTTATATCTCAAAATCTTCTATTTCGCAAGGTAAAAATGAGAGTACCCCGACCCTTTACTTATAGTTTTTCTCTTTTCTAAACATTAAATACTACTTCACCTACCACCATAATTTGTTCATTTAATGCATCTTTTTCAAACAAATCCCATCTTTAGTGCCTTCCCTTATGCGCCCAACCTGCGTGAAAACTCCTCCAACCTTCTGGCACGTAACCAATCCAACCTGACAAGACACTCTTACATACGCGTAACCTATGTCTTTGAAGGTACTTATTCTGTCTGATCCTTGCTCTCGCATACCTCGTGTTGCTTTTAAATGTGCTTTCTCCTCCTTAGTACGTGGGATATACAAGTAGCTTTACCCTGGCACCAACTATTCTTCCATCTTCCTCTTTATATACCTCTTTCAACTTGACTACTCAACAAGGATTTTCAACACAACTTCCTTGGTAATTTGACCATGCACAACTTCCTTTTATCCACCCCACACTTAAAGTGATGTGTAGTCCTCTATGCACTCACAAATTCTCTAAAAATAACAATAAGGTTACCGGTGCCCAAGGCGCAAAACAAAACAACAATGTGAAAGGGAAACACAAGAAAGGGAAAATGCATAAAAGAAACTTCTAAACTAACTAGCAAAACTACCTTATTTACAAACACCAAGAAGACTTATTTATAGTAGGGCTTCAGCCTACTACCATTGAAGTGTCCAAGAAACTTTGTCCCATCCAACACTTGTAACTTGGCATGTGCTTGAATCAAGGATGTACGAGATTGTGTAAGGACCCAACCAATGGACTTTCAACTTCCCAAGATGGCGCAGAAACTTAGAATCATATAATAACACCATCTACCCAACCTCAAACTTCTTGTTTCTAATATGGCGATCATGCCAAGCCTTTTTCTTTTCCTTTTCCACTATTTGGCTCCATCGGGTAAGTGATCGTCTCTCATCCAGTTTCATTAGCTCATCAATTATTTCTTCCAGTGCTTGTTCATTGGCTAACCCTCCTGTACGCGTTATTTATAGAGAAGGCAACATAAATTCAATCTGGAAAAATAGCTTCCACACCAAACACCAATTAAAAATGTGTGGCTTTATTTAGTATTTTATATGTTGTCCTATAAGCCCATAGTACTTCACTGATACCTTGTCATCCCAATCAAGTCTTCCGACATCACAAATCTTGGTCAAGGTATGACTCAGTATCTTGTTGAATGCTTCTCATGGTTCCATTTGCTTGTGGGTGATAGGGTGTAGTCTTGTGATGAGCTACCATGAACTCTGATAATAGGATCCTGATGGTCTCATTCAAGAAATGTGTACCCCTATCACTGGTCAAACTCAACGGACATCCATACCTCGTGATAATGTTTTCCCATAAGAACTTTCCGTTGTTGCTACCATGCAATCTTTAGTTGGGGCTGCCTCTGCCCACCTTGTGAGATAATCTATGCAAGTGATGACATAACATGACCCAGTCCTACGTGCTTTTAGTGTAATAGGTCCTACAAAGTCTATCACCCACTTTTCAAAAGGCTCTGCACTAGGAATAGGGTGCAAAGGAATTTCATCTCTCCTTCCTAGTTTTCCAATGCATTGACAATGGTCACACACTTTACAATAATCTTTGTAATCCTTGTACAAGGTTTCCCACCATAAACCTTCCATTAATATCTTATGCACGGTGGCATCACTTGCATAATTCCCACCCACACTTCCTCCGTGTGCTTCCTCCATGATGGCCAGCGCTCATGCTCTAAGACACACCTGTAAAAATTCATCACGTCCCAATTTGTATAAGTCTCCACTGGTTAGCATGTAGGGTGCAACATGTACGGCCAACTTTTTCTTTTCCAATGTCTTCATTCCATCCGGCACCACACCTTCCTTTAATAATACTACAATCTCCTCTAAATCCGAGGGCACAGACCATAACCTAAACTAAAACGAGCTTGCACGTCCTGCATTACTTCCTCAATACTCTGCATGTCCTCCCCTGAATCAATTCTTGACAGATGATCAGGCCCATAGTTGATTTTTCTAGGTTTTACTACAATGGTGAATTAAAACTCTTGAAACAACACCCATCGACATATGTGTCCTTGTAGAATAGTCTTTTTCACTAAATACTTCAATGCCATGTGGTCGGTGTAGAACACAAAAGGTGTTGCCAGCAAATACTGCTTAAACTTGAAGAGCACGTAGATCATTGACAACACCTCGCGCTTGGTTGTGGTATAATTATGTTCTGCTGGTGTCAGCTTCTTACTTGTAAAATAGAGAGGATGATCAACAATCCCTTCACCTGGTTGTGCAAGCACTACTCTAATAGCGGTCCCTGAGGCATCTACATGAACATGAAAGGGCTTGTCCCATGAGGGAAACCATAAAATAGGCATTATAATAAGCCTATCTTTTAATGTATCAAACGCCCTTTGCTGCGCCTCTCCCCAATGGAAGGAACTTTTATGTCTAAGTATATCTTCTAATGGTGCGATGATCTTGGCATATCCCTTAATGAATTTTCTGTAATAGCCCGCATGCCCAAGGAATCCACGCACTACACTCTACGGCTAGTATTCTCCCTTAACCCCACAATAATTGTGACCTTAGTGGGATCTACCAACAAGCCCTCCTTACATATGATATGCCCCAATAAAGTCCCAAAGGGTTTAGCAAACACACATTTATTAATGTTGAGGGATATCCTCAACCGCCTACACCTCTCAAACATTAACCTCAAATTGTCACAATGGTCTTTAACTGACCATATATCTGTCCAGATCATCCAAATAGACCTAAAGAAATGTATGGATGAAGTCTCGGAATGCTTGCACCACTATTCATGAAAATATAGCTAGTGCATTCTTCAACCCAAAGGGCATGATCAGTATATATAAAACTTCCCCACTTGGTGGTGAAAGTTGTCATCTCCTGGTCTTCCTTTACAATCCAAACTTGGTGGTACCACGAAAATCCATCTCAGTAAAGGAATATATTTCGTGCCCGATAAATCCTCCTAAACTTTCTTCATGAAGGGAGTAGGAAATGGATCAATGAAACAAACTACGTCCAATTCCCTATAATCCACACAAATTCTTATCTCGCCCATCCTTCTTGATGCTGATTACCATCGAACTTATCCACTCTAATTCTTCCACTACCTCAATGATCCCGAAGCTATCATTGTGTCTATCTCCTCCTTGAGCTTTATGCATAAGTTGGGATTCATTCGGTAGGGCCTTTTCCTAGCCGGATGTGCACCATCCTTTAGTTTTATCTTCATCTCCTTAAAGCAATGGTGAATGCCTGAGCTCATTATACCAGCGAGAAATAAATCCTCGAATTTATGCAACAGATCGATGATTTTTATACTTCCTTCTCTATCCACTAATTCCCAATAATAGCTTTCTTAGGTTCTTCTTTTGAACTGATGTTAACCGATGGGCACCGCCTTAGTCTTGTTTACCATATATAGAACATTCGAAGATGGCTATAATGCAGGTCTTCCCATCTGATGCCATGCATCCAAGGTTAGAACATTAACCTCTGTGCATGTGTCAATGAGGATATTGTTGAGGATCCATCCATCTACAACTTTATTCAACGTAATCTCCTTGTCATAGTCGAGGCTATGAGGGGGAAGGTTTGCATGTAAGACCTATCTCTCGTGCTCTTCTCTCGGCATGTGGTACCTTCTCTTTCATCCAGGATCTTAGCAAGGGAATGATATTCTCTTGCCTTAGCATTTTACACATCTCCTTGACCTCATCGAGTCATCCTTTTGTGCCTCAACTCTTCTTCCTTATTTCTCCCTCCCGGATTGCTCCTTTAGAAACTGGATCTCCCCTTGTAAAATTTGGATAACATTCATGGTGTCCTGATATATCTCCTTTTGATGCGTGGGGTCTAGATATTTTCCATGAATGACCTCCTCTCTTGAAACTAGGGTTTTCTGTCTTGGTACCTCTCTCACGCACATGGCTTCTTCCCTTGTTGTTACCAAGACAGGCTCTAAACCTTCATCTCGTGTTACCCAAGGCATCCATTGTATGTATGCCTTCTTAATACTGACCATTATAATGCCCTTGTCCTTCCTTAGTGCTTCTGATTCATGTGCTAAATTAATTCGGCACTCCTCATACTTATGCTTCTTTCTACACCATGAGCACTGCAAGTGTCCGGCACTCATGCTTGTAATGTTCTATAGATCCATAGTTGAAACATGTTCTGCATGGGAACTCACTCCTTCCTCCTCCATGGTTACCTCGACCACGGAATCCTCCTCAAAACCCCTTCCATGCACGCCTCCTTCTGTGTACTCCTCCTAATGGTGATCATTATCCTTGGAACCACTGGCAACACTGGTTTGGCGCACCCCATGATCAATGGCCTCATGGATCTGATCAAAGAGCATATATTCCTTAGTATCATAGGTTGTAGACGTATAAATTTTGTAGTAACAAGATACATTTTTCCTGATCACATGTTGCAGCAAGGGACATCTACTTGCATCATAGTCCCCATAAAAAATTTCACAATCCACTATCAAAGCACGTATCATCCTTCGGGGGAAATTATCCTTAACGTGTCCCTCTATTTCACAATTTGTAAACCATAAACCACCATGAGTCTCATGGGTTGTGTTCACAAATAATTTTTCCAACTGTTTTACCATAGCAGCAATATGAGCCTCCAAGAATGGGCTAACACTAGTATCTATACTACCAATAGCCTCGGCATGTAAGGCAGCTTCCAATGCTTTATGTGGGTCTGTAAAAGTTTTATGAGACAAGGCCCTTCTAAAAGGGGTGATCAATCCTCCAACAAACCACTATGCATGCTGAGAAGGATGGATATCATATGATAATTTAGAAAAGAGATTTTTAAAGTGTGCATCATACTCCCACACACTCTTTGCCATTCCTTGTTGAATCTCCTTCAAAGCACTGATGCTCTTGCTTGAACTTAGGAATGTGGAACTCTACCAAGAATGCATTCTTTAAGGTAGTATAGTCCACCACCATTTGATGAGGGTCATACTTCCTATACCAGCTATGCACATGCCCTTGCAACGTGGTTACAAACTGACTAGCCTTCTGTTTTGGGGTTGTGATACCCTTCACATGCCATAGCAGTTCACACTTGTGAACATGTTCTGCAACATCCTCAATGCCCCTGTAATTTGGAAAATGTAGAGACATTTCAAAGAATACTTGAGGTGGTGGCTGGGGTCCCTATCCTCCCGATCCTGAGCCTTAGTTCCATCCAAAGTGTTTCCTCTCTTGGATGATCCACCAGGTCTTGTGCCTCTAGAGCCACCAGATCCACCAGAACCACTGGGTCCAATAGGGCATGTAGGAGCTGTGCCAAGTGCCCCCATGGTCCCACTAAACTGTGTGCTGATGGTCTGTGATAGCACTTCACTACCAAGCACTTTATTTTGTGCCACTCCCTGATGTGAGACTGAAATCTTGTACACTTGCTCCTTATCCAAAGACTCCTCCAAATACTAGAATATGTGTAGCCATAGAAGAAGGGACTGTAAAATTATATCTCCTAGGTGTGGATCTGTCTCTTCCACCGATATCAACTAGGTCAATAACACTTCTTCCTAGTTCGGGAAATCCAAGCACCAGGGCTCGGTCACTGGGTGGGTTTAGATATGCACCAATGACTCTCCTTTCTTCATGTAACGAACTCTCACTAGAAGTCTGAAGGGGTCTCCCTTATGTGCTTGCCAAGATGGGGTAGCACAGACTACTTAGGTTCCACATCCTCCATGTGAACCTCAAGTCCTTCCCATAACATCTGTCTCCATAGATCCATAACACTATCAGCTTCACGTCATCTAGTAATCTCCCTTTCATGCGCTTCACTATACTTGAGCCGTCTCTCTTCCCTCTCCTTCTCTATCATGATATCTACCATCTTCCTCCACCCAAGTTCCCTTACCCAACACTCAGAATGGTTTAGCCAGCCATTGGGAAAGCCTCTAAACTCATGGTAACCATCAATATCTTCATAGCTAGGGGAATAACACATAGAAACATTCCTCTAGGTTCTCGTAGAAATTCAAACTCAGCAACCTCCAAACAAGAATACATGGAAATGGTGTATTCCAGAGTGTAACTAGTCAGTACTCCTCTCCACCAATGATCTACAACATGGGTCCATGTCAGATCTGCATCCTGCAACCTTTGGTAGTCTTCTTTGGCCCATACATGTGATCCATAATGCCAACTTGATCTAGACGTATAGGCTGAAAGCCATTCATATAGTTCTACTGGGAAGTAGTAGAAGAAGGTTTCATACAGATCATGGTTAATTTTCTCTTCTACCCATCTACATGCATTAAACTCAGGTCCAGTGCTATATCTCTAAGAAAATTCATCCTCTGTGCCCTTGAACCATGATTTAACAATTTCCAATGTCAACCACTCTGTCATTACTCATTACACAGATCATGATGTATGCTATATCCCACTATAACTTCAAAAAGAGGCCCGACAATGGAACCAAAATGTAGTCATTTTTACTCCCATCACAAAAGGAAGGAACCCCATGCACGCCGGCCTATCACCCAGTAGAAGCTGAGCACTCACCCAAGGCATGCATGGGTACCGAGTCTCTCTTTTATGTGATTTTAGTGGGAAGCATCAATTATGATTAGTGTAAGAGTTTTGATGAGGGAGGTTGAAACATACAAGGACCATAGGGCTCAAAACATCCTCTAGATCCTTACAGTCACCTTAGACCGAGTATTTTAACAAAACCCAGAACATGTATTATGACATAGAAATAATTATACAAGCATTCATACACAACATGAAAGGAAAGAGAACTTATATGAGAGAAATGTGCATTAAAACCATTGATATCCATGTCTATATATAACAGGTAACCTCATTATATTCATTGATTCATTACAGAGTGTCACAGAGAGCAGACCACAGTCATGCATATCACTAGACATATGTAACTAAGCTAACAAAAAAAGAAAAATTACAACCCCATGCTTAGTGAATTATTTCCTTAATACAAATATTCACTCGTAGTAATTATGCAGAGCTCCACTCACTCTCTAACCTGTTATACCTCCTACTTCTATGTCTTTTATTCTACAGGCACTTGTATTTATAATTATCCTATATGACCAACTCACCTTCCAGCGTCCTTAGATCTAGTGCCAAGTGTTGAATGTGGTCCATGCGAGCATTCTTCCTCATAACTTAGCTTTCCACTTTACCTCATGATGTTCTTCTAGAAGATTCCATCTAGGGCATTCTCTCTCGTGGGCCAGCCTATCGCTAGGCTAGCATCTTATCCACTCGCAACTGATCACGCTTTTTATGTTTTCTAACCTAGGTGCTTAAATTAACTATGTCCCAAGCCTCCTTTCACGCATCATGTGTGCGATGTGCTTCCCTAAGCCTTTCTCTTGTGTGATTTTTCCTTGCGCGCCTTTTCATAATTGGGACCCCGTGTGCCCGTGCGCCTTCAAAATTGGTTAAGATTATAGGGTCCAACAATAATTTCTGAAATAACCCTTATTAGGGGTTACATGGAATGAAGCTCCTGAATCTAAAACCCATGATTTAATTCTATTATCTAAAGAAATAATAAGAGCATCTTGCATTACCTTTGCTACGATAAAATTTTCTTCTTTAGCTTTGTTTGGTTGTTTGTTACATTTATCATTTGACCAACAATATTTCTTTGCATGTAATTTCATTCGTATTTCCAACAAATAATTCCCTTACCTCCGGATTTAGATCTACTATCCCTCGATTTTGATTTCCCATTATTCTTACTCTTAGATCTCTCCTTTTACCTTCCTTTTTTCTACATTCAAAGAATTCCCAAATGATTCCTCCGTAATTTTCTTACGAATTTATTCATTTAAGATTATACTAACCACATCATCAAACTTCAAAATATGATTAACGGATGTTGTATTACTAACAACCATTACTAAGTTATCCCAACTATCGGAAAAGAACAAAAGAATAAAAGTTCTTTCACTTCATCATCAAATGGTATATCAACCGATTTTAACTGATTTACAATAGATTAAAAATAATTCAAATGAATAGATGTAAATCCACCTTCATGCATCTTAGAACTAAATAGTTTCTTCATCAAATAAAAATTATTTGAAGCACTATCATTCTAATAGATCCATGGATGTTGCCAGATCAATCTAATAGATCCCAAATCATTTCTCACAAGAATCTTCCATTCTTCATCAATCATCTTCGTATGCCTAGAATTCTCATCCAACAAGAAATACAAACCTCTTTGATACAAATAATCCTCAATTTTCATCTTCCATAATTGATAATTTCATCTCACAAAATTCTCTACCTTGTATTTGTTTTCTTTTTCCATTAATGTAGCTCCCACTCAATTAGAAAACCCTCTGTGAGTAAATATGTCAACACATAAAACCCTCAAACAAATCTCTACTACCAGTTGTTGGGGTTACCACACTAGTTGTATAGATAATATATCATATCTAAGCATACATGCAAATAAAAGTGGATATTCTACTAGAATAAATATACAAAACAAGAGATATAAATTGACACCAAATTTAACATGGTTCACCCAGAGTGGACTATGTACACTAAGAAACAATACAATCTATTATCCAAATCTTTCACAAGATATACAATTAAATATTTACAATCTTCCACACCTCTTAGATGTACAGTATTGTCTTTCACTCAATATTTTGATTCTTCTCAAAGAATTCTCTCCCTCACAATTATTCTCACAATAATCATCAAATTTTACAAGTTCTTCTTAATTATTAATTCTAAACCCTATCTTTCATGCTTATATAGGTGTATACAAACTTAGCGAACTTAGCCATGCAATTACAATCAATAGATCTGCTTTAATACTAAAAATAGATATAATTCCTAAGATTTAAATAAAAACTCCTACAGAGGTAATCAATACCAATTAGCCTTAATCGATGTTAGTTCCTCCTTTCCTTACCAATTTCGGTCCCTCCTTAACCTATGCCGCCATTACCGTATTGTCTAGAAAGTTTCATATTGCATGCTAAACCAAAGTAATTGAGCTCCACAACTCAACAAACCGTGTAAACACATTAAAAATATCCGGCCTTTTTCTTTAGAAGAAGTGGTGGTTTTATAGAACAAAAGTTAGGAAATGGTCTCATCCATTTGATAGCAATGGGGTGCCACATCACAATAAGAAGAGGAAATTTAAGACTCAATTAACAATTAGAAGTGGAAGAGGAGGTTTATTAGAATTAGTCAAGCTTGAAATCAAAAATTTGATCAAGAAACATGTACTACAGGTGAACTGGAGTGAGTTAACACACTTCCAATTCACGTCTGGAAAGTTTATGTAAATTCACATGAAACCACCACTCTGCACATGGTGACATTTATGCAACCGCATTGAAGTAGGGAGGCGGTTTGCATAACCTCCACCTAGGAAGGGTGGTGGTTTTGTAACTAAAGGCCAAAATTAAAGGAAAAATAATGCAGAAAGCCACAGAAAAGCAGGAAATGGCTAAGTAAGGTAATCTAAGCTAAAAATATGAACTGTAAATAGGTAAAGGGGCTCGAACACCTTTGGAAAATACATGAATCATCATTAGGGATTTTTGAATCATTTTGACAATGTAGCATGCGAAAATTTGGGTGTGTACATATTGCCCCCTTGGAGAAATCTTTAGCCATGAAGAGGTGTAAAATGTAGAATCCAAGTATGGAATTCCCAAAATGGGGAGTTAGAAGTTATACTTGAAATTCCTTTGCTCCAAAGTGATGCCATCCAATATCCCACTACCTATAAAATGTAAACAAGAATCAAATGAAGATAGAAATGATATCGAAAAATAAATGCTAAAACAAAACAACATGAGGACTTACCATTTGTGAAGGGATAGAAATATACATGTGTCGTGCTTCATCCCCAAAGCATACATACTCAACACGAAGTTAAAAAAAAAACACATATATTTCTAAAACCATTCATTTTCAAATTCAATTGTACTTTCCCTCATATAGAATTTGGAGCTCTAGACCATCTGTGACCATTTTGAGTGTGGATATAGTCAAATTGAAGAGTACGTCGATGTGATCATGGCCCCATGAGTGAGAGACCCAACAACTAAGATAAAGGTTAGTATTTTGCATTTGTTTATTTGAAACCTAAAATGTAAAAATTTGAAAAACATACACCTAGGGGGTTATTTTCTCAAATCTCTTAGTTAAAACATTCCCTAGGAGGTTTTCTAGGTGGGTTTGTCCTTTGTTTTGTCCAAAATGGTCAATTTTGTCATTTTTTTGCTTTTTTGGGTCAAAAGGGGACAACTTGTCCATTTGGACATGATTGTCGCCATGCACAAGGTGGTTGTTGAATAACCACTACTCTACACAGGTGGTGGTGGTTTTGTAATTGTCAAGGTAAAGGCTTATTTTGACCAACTTAAGTGATTTGTTTTTGGATTTTAAGTTGTTTTATATTGTTTTTGATGAGCTTATGCTTTGAAACATGTTGTTAACTTTCTATTTTTTTCTTGTTTTGATGGATACATAATTACTTGTATGTTTGCTTTGAGCTGAGCCGAGATTGCAATTGGCTATTGATCATTATTGATCAGTTGTCCTAGGAGGAGAGGGGATTGTTACATCGGGCTGGACTATGGAGGATTTCACATACGCCATTGATAGCACTAGTAAACCACATACTTGTGTGATTTATTGAGCTACTGGTATGCCGAATGAAATACTTTCTAGTTTCCTAGGGTTAGAGGAGAGTTTAATATCACTCTGGAGGATGTTCATAAGATCTTGGGTGTTCTTATGACTAGTAGATGGTTGAAATTAAAGAAATTTTCTCCATATATATATTGATAGTGGGTGTTGTATATAAGGGATGATGGGGCATCCAATGTGGGTGCTAAGCAGGGTATGTGGCTACTATCAATTTCCTCCGCACCTATCCCCACTCTATGCAAGGCCATTATTGGTATTTTGGCTTCGCGTTTGGTGGGAGACAAGGGTGGGGACAAGCTCTTGTATTCTTGGGATCCTATCATTATGGCTATTGAGCAGCATGGGAGGATATTTTCTTGGGGTGTGGACATTCTTGGGACCACATATCACGACCTATACCACATTGTGAGGCTATAGGGGAAATCCCTGAGCCACCCTACTTTGGTTATGGCTTGGGTTTATGAGAGGATCATCCCCTATCAAAGGGGAGTTAGCATATTAGATCCATGGGCTATCAGAGCTGCAAGATGGATAGTATTTACGCTTCTCATGGGGAACACCATCTTGTTTATACTCTTACCATAGATGACTTTATTATCAGGCCATACCAGGATATGATTGGGATGTGGGGCAATGATAGAGTTATATTGATTGCATGTAGTACCGCGACTCAGTTAGTGGACATGACAGGTAGGGTGGAGTTCCACCCTATTGAAAAATTACCTCAATAGTTTAGGCTTCCTTATGATGATGTAATTCCTTCCCTTCTTATTGTTTACGATGGCATTAGAGATGCTCGGGAAGGCCCTAAGGGCTTGCATGGTTGGATAGTTGTTACAAAGGTGGTACCTATAAATGTAGAGAAGGACCCAGTCCCAGAGCAACAATAGGCCTCCTTCGAATTGAGGCCACACCCACTCACAGTAGGGAGGAGGAGGAGGAGGCTCATATGAATTTAGAGATGGATCCTAAGGGTGGTGAGGATATGGGAGGAGATGATCATGATGAGGAGGAGGATAGTGATACAAAGTGGTAGGTTATAGAGGAGATATCCATTGTAGAGAGAGTAGAGGAGGCAGAGAATGAGATTCTTATTTCTAAGGAGACTTTTTCTCATGAGGGTGATGATGATGAGCGATGCTGTGATGGGCTGACATGTCACACCAAGAGAGAATGAGGCTCAACAGTGCTCGTAATGGCCCCACCACCACCGAATTCACCAAGTGACCCTTCCTAGATGCCAAGTGATTTGAGTATGTAGATACTCTTCTCTTGACCTTGTTAACTATAATTGTTAGTAAGTTATGCATTGTATTTATTCATTTATTTTGAATTTTCTCTAACTCACCATTATTTTCTTTCACTTGTGGTTTATAGCCAGCCGTCCTGATGGATGGTGAGATATTATTTGGTCGGATCTTGCTTGATAGACTTCTCATCCCCATAGGGATGACCTAAGAGGAGCTGATCATAGACATAGGGAAGCCCATGTAGGCTGGTCATCACACGGATGTTTTACACCACTTTTGCGAGCCACAGAGATGCTTTTCGAGATGAAGAATGAGCTTGCTACATTCTATCTATCTTAGAGGATGGAGAAACAAAGCCACTCTTGTAGTGAAGCTATGACTAGTGGTAGATCACATGGTCACTCTCATCACTCATGGCACTAAGGATTACATTCACACCATAGGATCTGCAAAAATATTCCTATTTGTGCACCTTCTTAGGGATCCCATAGGAAGGATAGGCCATAGGACTTTATTGCTTCAATGTCATTTTGTGAGACATAGATATGTTTCTTTTATTTCGTGCTCATTGCGAATGTTTTGACCACACCTAGAGTGTGACAACATTGTATCAGACTTGAATTATTATGGATATATATACAGATACTTCTTTTTGGCTTGGTTATCCTTGTGTAAGAGTTGACATCATTGATGGTTTATCTTGCTTGTGTACTCTTAGATGCTTAGAACTTCTAATGTTTTATATGCTTTTGGATGTATGTGATGGATGATGATATGCTAATAGAATGATTTCTTTTTTAATTTTGTTTTATATGATCCTAATGCAAAAACAATGTAATGCCAAAACTTTGGTTTTTTAAGCAATATTTGATACTTCTTATTTGGTTGGAAAAATGTGATGGAAATTATTTTATAATAAAATGAATTCACTCCACTTCTAACCCCACCTAAATAGTAAGATGCAAGGGCTCAGTACAGAGAGACAAAACGGATGTGAGTTGTATGATTTTAATAAATGGAAGTGGTGTGAGAAAGAAAATGTTTTGACATAAATCTAATTAGAAAGCTATAACCTAACTCCACACATAGTTTACTACACAGTTTAGAATGTGATTTCCTTGAAGTTTTATCTAGACTTAGACATGTAGATGGCCTCCTAATTGAAAAATATGGTTTTAAGGTTTTGTCTCTTGTGGAACATCCACATATAATTCACTTTCTTGGCATTTATGATTTTAAACCATTTTTTATTGAATGAATTTCTTACAAATTACTAACTTGTTTGAAGATACCCCCTATACCTAACCCCATGCTACCAAAGTGAGAAGACATGCTCATCATCAAAGACAAGACATAGCTGAGTAAGGGCACTTCCCTCCTTTCCTAATCTCACATCACTAGTAAGAAACATGGGCTCATCACCAAAGACTGGTGGGGCAAGGAAGTGTGGTTTTATTTGTAAATGAATTTTTTTACATTTATTTGATTTGACTTATATCATTTTTTTACTTTGAGTTGTGATTTTGGGAGGGATAACTTTCCCTATCCTCAACCCCACACAACCATTGAGATGCGAGGCTCAACACTAAAGGTTGAGATAGGTGAACAAGAAATCCAAGTAAAACTGTTTAGAACACTTTTGATACCAAAGAGGTGCTTCGGGAGAGATGTGACACCAAGAATCTTCTATAATAGACTATGGAAAAAGAAACCTAAGATGGAATAAAACTATGATTAGGACCAAGTATGTAGGATTTGGTAGTATTAGTGTCAAAATTTTGTCTTAACTTGTTGAACTGATGAAATGATTTAGAAATGTTGATGAAAATATTGTGGATATTTGAAGAAATGTGATTGAATGTTTTTCTAATGTTTAGAAGTTTTTGAAAGTTTCTTGAAAGATAATTTCTTTGATTATAAATTTATAAAATTAACTAGCTGATGAAACATAGTATGGATGCAATAGTGTCTAGGTGGAAATGCAGATGGACTACATGCTGAAATGTATAAGGTGAAGAGCGTTGAAAGATGTCAAACTCCTCACACCTAAGAGTACACAATAAAGAAACATGTTCTTTAAAATTTTCATTCTCTTGACAAGGATTTACTATCTAGGGTTTAAACTAACAACCCCTACCCATGATTGTGTATATATGTTTATCCAATTTGTCTTTTTGAAGGAGGTATTCAAGAACCTCTCTATCGCGTTCTTGATATATCATGTTTAGGTAAGCATGACTGTGCTACTAAACTTTTTATTTTGTGTGAAGCATTGTAATTTCACATGACCTTTATTGTGCTATGGGATCAAATCTCATGGAGATGAAATAATTGATTTGTGAAACATTCGTATATAAACCAAGGTTTGGAATATAACAAGCCTTAGGGATAGATTTGGAGGTAATAGTATTGATTTTTCCACTCTCTTCTTCCTTTGTTAATTCTATCATGTTTATACCTAGGCCAAGACCATCAGTGGGAAGAGAGGTCATACCAAGAAGGCTACCCATTCCTTGTGGTTTAAATGAGAGGAAGATCAACTCATCATTCTCTAATATTTTCATGATTCCTATCGTCGTTTTAGTGGAAACATATTCCACAGATATTGATTTACCCTTATTAGTTTCAGAAACCTCAATTTTTTTTGAGTCATCGACCTCGAATTTTGGAATGTTTGGGATGGTCATGACCAATTGGTTTGATGGAGGCATCATTTTTAATCGGTTTGCAGGTAGCTCATACTTTGAATGAACCCTACTTTATTTTGAGATTTGCTAAGTGAAGATCAAAAGGTTTAGGATCCCCCGAGCAACAAATACCTTCCCCAAATGGAGAAATCTAACCTCTTGAAACAAAGTTGAAGGGATGGCCTTCATTCGATGAATCCATGGTCTACCAAGGATCATGTTGTAACTCATTTCCCTGTTAATGATGTAGAACTCCGTTAAGATCATTTTTGGCCCGAGGGTGACAGGAAGAACTATGGTTCCAATTGAAGTTTCCTTTAAACTATCATACCCTCACAATGTGTTTCTTATAGAGGATAAATTATTCTCCCCATACCCCAACTTCTATAAGAAAGAGAAGGGAACCACATTCACTGTAGCCCCATCATCAATCATGGCTCTCTTAATGCAATTGTTATAAACCTAGACTTGTAGATATAAAGCAAGATCTCCTCTTTGGGCTATTTCAACATTAGTAGGCATATTTCTTATGTCAAAGACAAACCTTGTATCCTAATCACCCTACCTTGGAGGATAAACATCAAACTTAGTATGATTTATTTGATTTCTAGGAGGATGCATGATATGAATGAGATGACCAAGACCCAGTACGTCCAATAACGTAACATGATGTGAAGGATAATTCTTCACTATATCTAAAAATGATATATGAAAAAAAGTCTTTTTCAAATATAAAATTAAATCATAAGCTCCTACGAGTTTTTAAAATTTAAGAGTTTCATCTTGTGAGAGAGAATGAGAAACAAGAGGTTTTGGAACATATTCCCTTATTTGGGTTGTTGTGTTAACTTCTTGTTTAACCTCTAGCTCAATTAATCCCATAATATTTGTATTGTCGTTAGAGCCAAGGTTGGGAGTAACTCGAGAGATTTCAGAAGTTGAGGCTTCATGGTCATTGTTTACAACAAGAATTCCCTTATTTATGTTATGAGGATTTACCTTACCATTTTAAGGATTCGTACATAATGGATCTCAAAATATGTTTTGGTTTACATTATGATGAACAATGGGTCCTGTATAATTTGGCTATGAATTTGTTTTAGGATTTACTAAGAACATGTCCATAAAGAGTTGTCTTTGATTCTCAATGAGTCTTTGTAGGAACTTGTTACAATCTCTACAAATCCTAGTGGCATGACGAGTGACATAATGGAAACTGTAATATAAGTTAGGATCATAATTTCTTGGTCTTTGATAAGCATAGTTTTTCTATTGATTATAACCTCGAATGTATTTTTGAGATTGATTGTTATTACTATAATTCATTTCCCCTTGGTCAGAGTTTTGGTATAGATTTGGGCCTTGGGTTTGATTTTTCCAAGGGGGATGATTCACATCCACTATGTTGACCTAGGAAACATTTTTGGGTCTCTTTGATTTCTGTGTTGTTGTTATTATGGTTTTTAGTGTTACTTATTGTTCGTAAACTAGTGTTCTTTACTTGATTACTAACACCATTTTTGGTAGCACCATGATTATGATTCAAATCCTTAGGTACTTTATTGGGCCCCTAAGATATTGCTAAGTACAAAAGGGTGCATAGGTGCATAAGACCTAGTTAAGAAAAGTGTGCAAGGATAAGGTGTGCAGGGAAAGGCTTTAAGGAAGCCCGTGGTGCGCACGTGGATAGAACCTAGGGTTCGGGACTTAGCCATTTTGGGTGTTTTGGTAGAACATGTGAAAATCATGATTCAAATCCACATTTGGAGTGGATAAGGTGACAACCTGTCACGGGGTGGCCCATGAAGGAGCATGCCTATGGTAGAAGCTTCTAGAAGCTCATCATGGTAAAATGTGGAAATCTCAGGCCCAGGAAGGAGCATACCTGCATGGAGGACCACATTCAAACACTTGGCATCGGATCTAAGGCCGCTGGAGGATGAGTTGGTAGTCCAAAAATCCTATATATACAAGCACCTTGAAGAAGGAAAGAGAATAACCGGATAGTGGGTGGAGATCTATAGATATACTGCAAGAACTCTTCTAGTTGGTTGGTGGTGGTTAGGTAAGAATGTATCGAGGTTATGGGGTTATAAATTTATTTTGTGAGCATAGTCATATGAGTCTAGATATAATGCATGATCATGCGGTCTACTTTTCTCGTAACCTTTTATAATGGCTCCATGAATGTAATGAGGTTACCGGTTCTAATGAATATGAACATTGATGATTCTAATGCATACATATTTCTCAGAATTATTTTTCATTTATGTTTATAATTAAGTATGAGTGTTTGTACAACTTCTTTCTATTTTGGTATAATTTATTTGATTGTTTAAGCATTGTTTTCTGGAATGTTTGCAAGGATCTAGAAGGCTGTTACGAGCTCTATGATGCTTGTATGTTTTACTCCTTTTAAAACCCTTGAACATGGATCAAAGATGATGTTTCTCACTAAACTCACATAAAAGAGAGAATCGGCTCCTGCGCATGCCATGGGTGAGCACCCAGGTGCTATTGGGTGATAGGCCTATGTGTGTGTGGTTCCTTTATTTTGTGATAAGGGTAAAAATGACTACATCTTGGTTCCATTGTCGGGACCTCTTTTTGAAGTTGTAGTGGGAAATGACATACATCATGATCTAGGTAATGAGTAATGATAGCATGTTTAATTCTAGAAAGTATTTAATCATGGTTCAAGAGCATGGAGGATGAATTTGCTCATAGATTTAGCACTTGACCTGATTTTGATGCACGTAAATGGGTAGAAGAGAACCTCTACCATGATTTATATGAAACATTTTTCTGTTGTTTCCCAGTAGAACTATATGAATGGCTCTTAGCATATACGTCTAGATTAAGCTGGTATTCTAAATCATGTATGTGGACCCAATAAGAGTACCAGAGGATGTAGGATGCAGATATGATGTGGACTCGTGATGTGGATTATTGGTGGGAAGGTGTGTTGGCTAGCTACACTCTAGAGTACACTATTTCCACATATTCTTACTTGTAAGTTGTTGAGTTTGAATTTCTATGGGAGCCCAGAGGATCATTTCTACGTGTTATCCCTCCGACAATGAAGATCTGGTTGTTACTTTGGATTTAGAGGCATTTCTAATGGCTGGCTAAACCATTTTGAGCGTTGGGCGAGGGAGCTAGGGTGTTGGAAGATGGCAGATATTACGACAAAGAAGGAAAGAGAGGAGAGACAGCTCAAGTATAGTGAAGCACATGAAAGAGAGATTGTTAGATGATGTGAGGCTACAAGTGTGAGGGATCTATGGAGACAAATGTTGTGGGAAGGAGTTGAGGATCATGTGGAGGATGTGGAACCTAAGCAGTATGGGCTACTCCATCTTGGCAAGTGCGTAAGAGAGACCCCTTTAGCTTCTAATGAAATTTCATCACGTGGAGAAAGAATATTCATTGGCATGTATTTGAACCCACCTAGTGACCAAACCTTGGCACTTGGTTTTCCAGAACAAGGAAGGAGTATCATTGACCCAGATGGAATCAGTGGAAGTGACAGATCTACACCTAGGAGGTACAATTTTTCAGTCCCCACTTCTATGGCTACACATATCCCAGTATTCGGAGGAGTCTTTGGACAAGGAGAAAGTATACAAGCCTTCGAGTCTCGTGTCTGTAAGTGGTGCGAGGTACAATAGTGGTAGTGAGGCATTATCAAAGACTATTGGCACACAATTTAGCAAAAGCTTTGTGAAACTTGGACAACTACTATAGGACCTAGTGGTTACGGTGGATCCGGTGGGTCGGGAGAGATAGGACCTGGTGGACCTAGTGGATCCGTGGCTCATGAGGCATAGGACCATGTGGACCTAGTGGATCCCATGGTAGAGGGAACACCGGGAAACCAAGGCTCGCTCGGGAGGAGAAGGGGCCCACCCACCCCCTCGGGTCTTCTTTGAGATGTCGTTACACTTGCCATATTACGGAGGTATTGAGGATGCTACAAATCATGTTCACAAGTGTGAGTTATTATGGCACGTAAAGGGGATAAAAACCTCGAGCATAAGGCTAGTAAATTTATAACAACATTACGGGCGCACGCATAGTGGCATAGGAAATATGACCCTCATCAAATGATGGTGGATTACACTGATTTACTGAGAATGCCTTCTTGGAGAATTCCACATCCTTAGTTTGAATAGAAGCACATCAAAGACACCACAGGAAATTCAACAGGGGAATGGTAGAGTGTACAGGGAGTATGATGCGCACTTTAAAACTCTCTTATCTAAGTTATCGTATGATATTCACCCTTCACAAAGATGCTCGGTGGTTTTGGAGGATTGATCACACCTTTTAGAAGGACCTTATCTCATAAAATGTTCACATACCCACGTGAAGTGTTGGAAGCTGCTTTCTGTGTGTTGAGGCTGTTGGTAGTGTTGATACTAGAGTTAGCCCATTCCTGGAAGTTCAAATTGCTGTTATGGCTAAGCAGCTGGAGAAATTATCTGTAAACTCAGCCCATGAGACTCATAGTGGTTTATGGTGCACAGATTGTGAAGTAGAGGGGCATGTCAAGGGTAGTTTTCCCTAGAGGGCAGTACGCACCGTGATAGTAGACTGTGAATTTTTTCATGGGGACCATGATGTAAGTAGATTCCCTTTGTTACATCATGCAATCTAGAAGAATGTGTCTTTCTACTATAAAATTTGCACTTCTACAACCCATGATACTAATGAATATAGGCTCATTGATCAGATCCATGAGGTCATTGATCATGGGGTACGCCAAACCAAAGATCATTGCCGGTAGTTATATGGGTGATGATTTCGATATGAGGAGCAAAGAGATGGTGGTACGCATAGAAGTGGATTTTGTCGAGGATTTTGTGGTCGTGGTAACCATGGAGGAGGAAGGATTGAGTTACCGTGTGGAACTGTTTTAATTGTGGGTCTATAGAACATTATAAATAGGAGTGCCTAGACTGTTATAGTACTCATGGTGTGGAAAGAAGCACAAGTATAAGGAATGCCCATAGTTGTTTGAGCACATGAATCGAGTGCAACGAACATGAAAGACATGGGCACTAAAATGGTAAGCATCAAGATGATGTAGGACACACAAATGGATCTGGGTGACATGTGATGCATGCTTAGAACCTTTAGTAACAACAAGAGCAAGAGGCTGCACACACAAAGGAAATACCAAGGCAAAGGACCTGTTTCAAGAGAGGAAGTAGTTGATGGGAAGTACCTGGACCTCACACATCAAAAAGAATTATATCAAGATAACATGGATGTCATTCGGAGTTTACAAGGAGAAATCCAATGCCTAAAGGAGTAGTCTAAGAGGAAGGAACAAAGGAGGAAGGTTGAGGTGCCAAAAGATGACTTGGATGAGGTCAAGGAAGTATGTAAAATGCTAAGGCAAGAGAATGTTATTCCCTTACTAGGAGCATGGTTGACGGAGAAGGTACCACGTGCCGGAGAAGAGTGTGAGAGATAGATCCTACATGCAAACCTTCCCCCTCACAACCTTAACTATGAAAAAGAGATCACATAGGATGTAGTCATAGATGGATGGATCCTTAGTAATATCCTCATTGACACAGGTGTGGAGGTCAATGTTCTCACATTGGATACTTGGCATCAGATGGGAAGGACTGCATTACAACCATCTTCAAATGTGTTGTATATGGAAAACAAATGAAGGTGATGCCCATTGGTGTCTTAAGGGATGCAACTATCACTATCTAGGGAGCTAAGTTTATTAGGGACTTGAAGTCTAGGCACTCACCAAGGGGGAAAATTTCCCAAAGCCACTACTTGGATGCCCATGGTGTTACAAGAAAAATGTTGACCTTTGGTTCAAAAAGGGTACATCAGGTTTGAAAATAAGGAGGAGTGGGTTATTATACCCTTGGCTGATGTTCAACACCCTCTACTGAACCTTTGGGGGAAGAAGTCCTAGATAGGATATATGTGAACTCAATCGGGGATCTAGAGATAATCCATCCTACCGAAAAGTTATTGAGTTTGAGGATACTCAGTTAGTAAGTGACACCACCAGCCTTGCATGTGATAATTGGGTGCACAGGACTTATGAATTGATCGGACGATAGTTGAGAGGATTAGTAACAAAAGTAACAAAGGCACCTATGGTCCTGACACCTAGGATGAAAACAATTACCTAAGTATTCGGGAGGGGCCTTCCACAAATATTTTTACAGGAGATGGAAGCTCAGTGGAAGGAGGAAAAGGAATGGAGGGGGATGTTAAGTTATGTTGTGCTCAGCATAGTGGCACAATGGTGGGTTACACATCATGAGAGCCTTTTGGAATTACATGAGGTGATAATTGCTCTCTCTGTTAGGTTTTTTAGAAGCAACATGCCCACCACCATCAAAGAATACCAACTGCTAGCTAGACCAAATTTGGAGGCACGCTTTGAAGAGGAAGTGGAAGAAGCGAAGAGATACAACTTGAGCGTGCATGCTTGGAAAAGGAGAGAGGGAAATTAGTATATGTTATTTATGGAGAGGAAGTAGAGAGCCTGGAAGTTAACCATTCTGGGGGGGACACATGAGGTAGTGGATACGATAATGCCCCCACGTGTGCCTACCAGAGCCCTTAAAGACACATAAGGTTAACATCGGCTTAGAAGAGGAACCTAAGGAAGCTATCATTAGAGATTATTGGTCAGAGAAGGAAGTCTCTAAGATCATTGATCTTTTGTGTGAATTTGAGGATTTATTCTCATGCAAGTACCATGAACTCAAAGGTGTCCACCATTCCTTGGGGGAGATGAGGGTAAAGTTGAAGGATGATGTGTGCCCGATCAGGAAGAGACCCTACCAGATGAATCCCAATTTGTGCGTAAAGGTAAAGGAAGAGATAGACAAAATGATAGCTTCTGGAATCATTGAAGTCATGAAGGAATTGGAATGGATAAGTATGATGGTGATAAGGATCAAGAAGGATGGGTGGATTAGGATATGTGTGGATTATAGGGAACTGAATGTGGTTTGTGTCATCGATCCTTCTCCAACCCCCTTCACTGAAGAAATTTTAGAGGGAGTCACTTTGGGCATGAAATCTATTCCTTTACGGGTGGATTTTTGGGGTACCACCAAGTTCGGATTGTAAAGATAGACTAGGAGAAGAAAAATTTCGCCACTAAATGGGGAAGTTTTGTATACATGGTCATGCCCTTTGGGTTGAAGAATGTGCCTACTTTTTTTTTTCTGTGTATAGTAGTTTAGGCATTCTAAGACTTTATCCACAAATTCCTTCAAGATTATCTAGATGATTAGATAGTATATGGGCTAGTGAAAGACCATTGTGATAATTGGAGACTAATGTTTGAGATATGTCGGAAATTAAGGATATATCTCAACATTAAAAAGTGTGTCTTTGCTACACCCTTTGGGACTTTATTGGGGCACATCATATGCAAGGAGGGATTGCTAGTAGATCCTACCAAGGTTGTAGTTATTGTGGGATTGGGGAAACCTACTAGCCAAAGCGTAGTGCACGGATTTCTTGGGCATATGGGTTATTACGAAAAAATCATCAAGGGGTATGCCAAGATATTTGTGCCTCTAGAAGAACTACTCAGACACAAAAGTTCCTTCCATTGGGGGGAGGCGTTATAGAAGGCATTTGACACATTAAAGGATAGTCTTGTCACCATGCCTATATTATGTTTTCCCTCTTGGGATAAGCCCTTCCATGTTCATGTAGATGCCTCACAAACCACCACCGGAGTAGTGCTTTCATAATTAGGTGAAGGAATTTTTGATCATTCTCTATGTTTTGCAAGCGGGAAGTTGACCCTGCAGAGTAGAATTACACCACGGCGAGTGGGAGGTATTGTCAATGATCTATGCACTTTTCAATTTTAGATAGTATCTACTGGCAACACCATTTTATTCTACACTGACCACATGGTGTTGAAGTACTTAGTGAATAAGCCCATTCTACAAGGGCACATATGTTGGTGGGTGTTATTATTTCAAGAGTTTGAGTTTATGGTAGTAGTGAAGCTGGAAAAAGTAATTGTGGACTGATCGTCATCATCAATGATTGATTTAGTGGAGGACACATAGAGTATTGAAGAGGCTATGCCAAATGTGCAACTATTTAGGTTGCAACACACGCCCTCAAATTTGGAGGAGATTGCGGTATTCCTAAAGGAAGGTGTGGCACCAGAAGGGATGAATGCATTAGAAAGAAAACAACTAGCTATACGTGTCGCACCCTACATGTTGATTAGTGGGGAATTATACGACTTAGGGCATGATGAAGTTTTGTGCAAATGTGTACTAGAGCATGAGCACCTTGCCATCATAGAGTAAGCATATGGAGGAAGTGTGGGTGGACATTATGCAAGTGACGCCACAACACATAAGATTTTAATGGAAGGATTATGGTGGGAAACTCTGTATAAGGATTGCAAATACTATTGTAAAGTGTGTGACCATTGTCAATGCATTGGCATGCTAGGAAAGAGATATGAAATGCCTTTATGCACTATCCTAGTCTTTGAGCCTTTTGAGAAATGGGAAATATACTATTTAGGCCCTATTGCACTAGCAGCGCGTAGGACCAGATCATGATATGTAATCAGTTGCATGGATTATTTGACAAGGTGGGTAGAGGCATCTTTAACTAAAGACTGCACAATAACCATAGTGACAATATTTTTGTGGGAGAACATTATCACAAGGTATGGATGCCCTTTACGTTTAACCAACGATAGTTGTACACATTTCTTAAATGAGACCATGAGGATCCTGTTAGCAAAATTCATGTTAGCTCATCACCAGACTACCCCTTATCACCCACAAGAAAATGGAACCGCAAAAGCATTTAACAAAATATTGAGTCATACCCTTACAAAAATTTGTGATTTCAGAAGACAAGATTGGAATGACAAGGTATCAACTGTATTATGGGCTTACATGACAACTTATAAAAGGTTGAACAAATCCACATCATTTTAATTGGTATTTGTGCGGAAGCCATTCCACCGATTTAATTCATGTTACCTTCTCTACGAATAACGCACGCAGGAGGGCTGGCTGATGAGAAAACATTGGAAGAAAGAATTTACAAACTAATGAAGTTGGATGAGAGATGATAACTCGCCAAGTGGAGCCAAATAGCAAAAAAACAAAGCAAAAATCATGACATGATCGCCACATCAGAAACAAGAAGTTTGAGGTTGGGCCGATGGTCTTACTATATGATTCTAAGCTTCTACGCCATCCTTAGAAGTTGAAGGTCCATTAGTTAGGTCCCTATAAAATCTCATACATCCTTGACTCGGGCGCATGCGATTCAAGTGCTAGATGAAACAAAATGTCCTAGACACTTCAATGGGAGTAGGCTAAAGCCCTACTATAAATAAGTCTTCTTGGTGTTTTTAAATAAGGTAGTTTTTCCAGTTAGTTTAGAATTTCCTTTATGCATTTCTTTTCTTGTGTTTCCCTTTCATGTTGATATTTTGTTTTGCAGCTTGGTCGCTAGTCACCCTTATTACTCTTTGAGGATTTTTGAGTGTGCAAAGGACCACACATCATTTTAGTGTGGGGTGGAATAATGTGAAGGAGAACGTGGGTAAAGTTCCAAGGAAGTTGTGTTGAAAATCCCGGTTGAATGGCCCTATTGAAAGAGGTGCACTGAAAGAAAAGATGGAAAAGGATGATTGGTGTCAAGATAAGGTTACTCTCAAATTCCATGTAAAAAGGAGGAAAAATCACATAAGAAACATGAGGTAGACGAGAGAAAAAATCAGGATAGAAGAAGTTCCTTCGGCATAGGTGATGCACACGCAAGAGTCTCCTGTCTAGATGGATTGGTTGTGCGCTAGGAGATTGAAAGATTACCTGCGCAGGGTCAGGCGAGTGAGTTAAAGAGCTAAAGTCAGAATTTGTTTGAAAAAACCACATTAAAAGTAAAAAGTATGGTGGTAGGTAAAGTAGCATTTAATGCTTAAAAAGGGAAATACTATAAATAGAGGGTCCAGAACTTCATTATTCACTTTACGTATAAGGAGAAAGAAGCGATGTTTGTATTTTCAAAACCAGGGCTTCCAAAAATGATCCGTGTGAAGAGTTTTTTTAAGAGATTGAGCATGAGTGATTAGTTTGGATCTGTGAACCAGAAAAAGAGGGATTTCACGGGCGTAAAGAGTTGTGAGAAGGTGTTGTCTTGTGAAAGGATTATCCCGGTGAGGGTTTGAAGAATTAGGGTATGGGTTTAAGGAATTTTCTTCACAAATTCAAGATCTAAGGTGGGAAAGAGTGGAAGAACATAGTTACATGAAGTGAATAAAGTAAGAAGAAAACCTTGACAATGAAACCCAAGAAACTAGTTAGCACACCCAAGAAGGGCAAGGGAAAACAACAAGAAACTAAATCACATACAAACGAAGAGTGGTATGCAGAAATGTAGTACCCAGGATGGAGTAATGCTAGGGAAGGAGTGGGAGTCCCATCTAAGGAACATGTATGTAAATGACTATAATCATCGTACGAGCATGATGGAGAAGGATATGGCATTGGAGCTAGTGCGCCTAATAAATAGAAGGATACTAGAGGGTTTTCCCACATATAACAATGACATGAAGGTCAAGTTGGAAAAGGCAGGGTTATTACAACTCTTTGAGTTGCCTTACTTTGGGAAGCTTGAGCACCTCTATCAATGGTTGATGTCACGTGTGCATGAGGACTACTTCCATTTCGTGGGGTGCAAGATGCACATTATCCCTCAACTCATCTCACATTTCACAGGCCTCATCTGTGAAGGAGATGGTTTGGAAGATGACCTAGGTGATAAAGAGGCAATTAAGGAGACTATCGCTACCTACGCATACAAAAAGGGGTCAAGATATTATGATATCACAGACATCAAGGACCCGGTAATGAAAATGGCCGCACATCTGGTGACCAAGTTAAATGGCTAGGAGAGATGGACCTAGGTCAATAAGCCATGGTTACATGTTTGCAAGAAAATCACAAAAGGCACCATGTATAACTTGTCTACGTTCATCGTGGATGAGATTTTCAGCTACACTAAGGAAGGTTACAGGATCCTATTCGGTAATATCCTACTGACAATCATGTTTTTAGAGATTGGATTACCTAATGCATCAAAAAAATTCATATGGGAGTACCCGGTTAAGGACCCTTTGCCCACAAAAATATTTGAAAAATACACATGTGACTCCATGACAACTATGCACAAGGTGCGCCTAGAGAAATGGTATACGTGTCTAACGAACTCGTTCGGGGTAGAATGTAGAATTCTGAACAACCGCCAATGAACACCAAAGGAGAAGAAAAAATTTCTATGTACCAACATTTCTACCTGGGTACGTTCAAACTGATAGATTAGACATGGATCCCATGGAGAAAACTCCCCTTCACCTTCACAAATCAATACTTCTAAGTAGGAGTAAATAGGTTTAAATAGTCCAAGAAGCTAAACCTAGACCTTGGTAATCTAGACTAGGAGCACGGGAAATGTGCATAGGGTTGGTCTAGCCTAGAAAGCACGTGTACGTGGAGAGGTACATGTTTCATGAAGTAAAAATGATAAATCCCATGACCTTTCCCATTGCAGGAGGATCCGCGGCGCGCGTGTACCTTTGTATAAGACCCAAATCGGAGAAGGGCAGATATATAGAGAACAAGGTATCTATGTTTGGGGATCCAACTGATAGGAAGAGACCCATGCCCAAGCAGGTGGAAAAGGATCTAGAGAGGAAAATACCAAGTGTTGGGGAAACACAAGTAATAGGCTCCCCTAGGAAAAGTGTTAGGACAAGCATGTATTCACGCAAGAAGATGCCCTTAGTCAAGGAAAAGTCTCCAGAGCCATAAAATCCATCGACGAGGAGTCCTTGGGAGAAGAAGAAACAAATTCACGTACACCGTAATCCCAGTTAAGAAGAAATAGAGGCTAGAAGAGGATATCACCTCGAAATATACTAGAAATATTGGACAAGTGCATAGGTGAAGAAGAAGATAGCAAAGAAGATGTTAGTGGGAAAGACAAGCCAGAAAAGGAACAAGGGCTACCTATTTTCAACATACATGATTTAGATGAAGAAGGTGGAGAAGAGGAGCAGGGGTTCCTCTTCATGCGACGTAAGGATAGCCAGGAAGGGGGAGGCACCCAAGACATGAGAAGTGAGGGAGATGACGCACATAAATAGAAGGCCCCAAGACTTATGATGGAACAGAAACCAAGGTGCCAGGAAAGAGGGAAACAAAGGCCATTGAGACCGTAGAGGAGGATAAGTTGAAGTGCAATGTTGAGCCAATGTTAAAGTAAGAGAATGAGGAGAGTGCGAGAAAGGATCACGACAACACTTGGAGGCCCCATTTTAACTCGTAAGTATTCCTAAGGGCACACACATGGGAGGAAGGCACGTAGGGGAGGAGATGATAGGGATGGGTTATATTTATGACCCTAATAAAGTGTTTCATGTGTGGTTCCAAAGAATGATTTTGGTAGAAGAGATCATAGCCATGTCATATTTTGACAAGGAGGTTGCATACCCAGTAGACGAGGAAGATGCTCTCATGGGAAATTGAGTCCCATCTTGACAAACTAGATTTTGAGGTAAACCACGGGAAATAATAACATTACTAGGGATAATAGAAGACAACCCCATTGTGAACGCGTTCAATAGCTCTCAGATGAACAGTTGTGCAATGCACTGAACAAGGTCTCCATTGAAATTGAGGCTAGACTCTTTGGGTAGAATGATAGAATCAAAGATCTGGAGGAGGACCTAAAGAAGAAAGAGGAAGAACTAGCTACAAGGGCCAAGGAGCTTAGTCAAGAGAAACTAATCAGTGCCTAGTTGTAGCATGAGCTAAAAGATGAGAAGGCCAAGGTGGGCACGGTATACAAGAAGGTGGAGGCTATAAATAATGCTATAGTATTGAAGCATCCAGACCTAGCACCCTCTGCATAGAAGTATGGATCTATTTTAGGATTCCTGGAGGATTTAACAAGAGTCCTTAGCATGGAAAGGTAGCCGTTAACATTAGAATCTATAGAATAAGTGGCTGCACACTTGGAGAAGGAAGATAAATTGAAGGTCATGGCATTTGTAGCAGAGTATAGCAAGGTTCTTGCTGATATAAAATTCACTTCCCAAACTGCTAAGGCCACATATTACAATTACACGGATAGAGACAAAGTGGCAGGCATCTTGTTTTTTACTTGTGAAGAAGACCTTAGGGATTTCCGGAAAATAATAAAGGGAATATGGCATAAAGGGATAGAATCCTTGCCGAGGTTGAAAGAAAATATGAAGCCATTGAAGCCTTAAGGGGTTCAATTAAAAACCGATTAAAGGAACTATACTCGCAGATTACATAGAGAATGGATGTGCTAGATGATGTGGGAAAAGAGTCAGAGAAAATTTCCAACACCATAAGCACACGAGGAAATGGGTTATGTTTTGATGATGTGAGCACCCTAGTTGTGAACCTCTTTTATAAAGTGTAAAATAAATTCAATGCCTAGAACAAGTCGGATGCCAACTTGCAAAAGGATTTTCCTAGCCTTTTGCATTGATTCCATCATTTCCTATTCTTTTTCCATATTGTTTCATCCCCTTATTCTTATCACATGGTGTAAGTTCACCATATTCTTTCCTTTCTCTGGAGAAGTGTTCTTATGGATGGAGAACAGGTGTAGTGTGGGGTAATGTTGGGCCCCTAATATATTTGCTAAGTACAAAAGGGCACTTAGGTGCGCAAGGATAAGGCACGTAGGGAAAGGCTTTAAGGAGTCATGTGGCACACGTGCAGACAAAACCAAGGGTTTGGGACCTAGCCATTTTGAGCGTTTGGTAAAATACGTGAAAAACATGACCAAAATGCACATGTGGAGTGGATAAGGTGCCAGCCTAGTGACAAGGTGGCCCAGGAAGGATCATGCATGTAGTAGAAGATTCTAGAAGCTCATCATGATAAAAATTGGAAAGCTCAGGCCCAGGAAGGAGCATGCTCTCATGGAGGACCACATTCAGACACTTGGCATCAGATCTGATGCTGCTAGAGGATGAGTTGGTAGTCTAGAAATCCTATATATACAAGCACTGCCGAGAAGGAAAGAGAATAACCGGATAGTGGGTGAAGCTCTGCAGAAATAATCTAAGAACTCTGCTATTTGGGTAGTGGTGGTTAGGCAAGGATGTATCCACGGTATGGGGTTATAAATTTATTTTGTGAGCATAGTCGGATGAGTCTAGATATAATGCATGACTAGGGTCCTTCTCTGTAACATTTTGTAAAGGCTCCATAAATGTAATGAGGTTACTCGTTTATAATGAATATGAACATTGATGATTCTAATGTATACATATTTCTCGGAATTATTTTTCATTTATGTTTATAATTAAGTATGAGTGCTTGTACAACTTATTTTTGTTTTGGTATAAGTCATTCAATCATTAAACATTTTTGTCTATAATGACTGCAATGATCTAGAAGTCATTTTGAGCTCTATGATGCTTGTATGTTTTACTCCTTTCAAAACCCTTGAACATCAATCATAGATGATCTTTCTCACGGAAATCACATAAAATAGAGAATCGGCTCCCGCACGTGCCTCGGATGAGCGCCTAGCGTCATTGGGTGATAGGCCGATGCACATGAGGTTCCTTTCTTTTGTGATAAGGGTAAAAATGACTACATACTATGTGGTTGCTTTCATTTTTGATGGTTTGCATTGTTTTAGTTAAAGGATACCAATTTTCCATTGATACCGTAAGTCTTATGTCCTATATCAATAGTGGATTGGTTGATTCAAAGTGCACCTTCCAATACTTCCTCATAACTATGAAAAGGAAACTTTTGGACTTCTCCTTTGTCTCTTGATTGAGTGAGTGAAGGAAAAGATCACAAAGTTCCATTTGGTCCATGTTGGGTGCACTTGTAGAGGAGTAAAGAACTTGATGCCATCTTTGGATGAAATGGGTGGCAGATTCATTTTTCTCCTGCCTAATATGCAAAAACTCCCTTATTCCCATTTGAAGTAACTTGTTCATGTCAAAAGCTTTGATGAATTCTGAAATAAGTTGTTTAAAGGAATGTATAGAAGCTTATAGAATTTGATAATACTAGTCTAATGTAATTCCCTCAAGAGTCTTTAGGAAAATTTTAGCTACTACAACATCCCAAGGAAGAAACTCCCTAATAGCCATAACGTAGGCCTTGATGTGAGTGTTTGGATCTCCCTCCTTAAATTTGGGAAGATTAGGTAATGGGCACATAAGCATGAGACCACATGTGGTAAAGTCAAGGATTCTTGTAAATACTTGACTCAAGTACCCATTACATAAGATTCCACCATTAAATCTCCTTGATGAGGAGGTGGAGGAGTCATATAATCTACATTGTAGGCATTGACTGGGATGTATGAATCTCCTTGATACAATATATAAGGAGTAGGGAAAGTGTATGGGTCCATTTGGGGAGACTTTGAATACATATGCAAGTAGGGTGGGATGGTTCCAGGATATGGACTAGTGGGTTTGAAACCGGGAACATCATATTTCTGAAGGAGCAACATTCAAAAATCCACTTTCAATAGCCCTTACATAGGATAATATTGAGAAGGATGAGGACCCATCCCTAGTGTTAGGTTGTGGAGCTTGTTTTCATATTTGAAAGTGTTGAAGATTGTACACTAAGAGTACTGTACACTTTTCATGTATCCTTGATGAGGTTTGGGGTGGGTCGGGCTCGGCGAAGTGGGTCAAGTGGTAGCCCCCGGTAGCAGGGTTTAGGGTGCAGCCCCCAAAAAAATTGGGCCTTAAAACATGCCCGATATATTGGGAAATGTGATTTTCTCATATGGGCGGGATTTTGACCCATAGGTTTATGGGACGGTTTTTGCCCATGGTTTTGATACCCACGGTTTTGTAAAACTACTTAAGAAATTGTCTATTTATATGGTTTTATGCATATGATAGAAATATGAAAAACATTGTAGATGTGCTTTGAATTTAGGTGTGAATTCTGTAGAGTTTGTTGAGCATAGCTCCAAACAGATCTGGGTATTGTATTAAGAGAGTGGTGGCTTGTAATAAAATCTGAGAAAGTGATTCTTTGTGGATGTATCCCAAATTGGGTGAACCACGTTAAATACTATCTCTTTGTGTTGTGTTATTTTATTCTGCACTTTTATTTGAGGTCTGTAATAATTTTTGCATATTAGTTTCTATTTTTGTGATTTTGTGAGGGACTATTCCGCATATTTTATCCATTATTTCCTAACACCTAGTGTGTCATATCCTATGTGAAAATCATGAAGAGTCAGTTGTACTTAGATAACCTTGTTGTATAAGATGTTGCATTTGTTGTTCATCGGTAGGGATGTATCCCTTGTCATCAGCTAGATATCCCATGTTCTTCCCTACTACATGAGCTGGTTGTGATTTTTCAACAACCTTTAGTTCTCTAATCCTTCCCACTAAGGTAGAAATGAAATCATTAGGAGAAGATTGAGTTCCATGTGTAATAATCACGTTATTTGCATTGGGATGAATGTATCACATGTTCAAAAGTTGATCAACCTCCTCTATTCTCTCATAACTAATGGGGTTTGAGGCATAGCTAGGGGAGGTTTGCACATTTTTGTGTAGTTGTCAGCCCATCTGGAAAAGGAAGGGGATTGTTATGGTTGAATATTGGTGTAATATATATCAAAGCCAAATGGCCCACCCAACTCTCTACTAGACATATTTTAGGAAGTATAAAACACCTATCAAAATAGGGGAAGAGATGGAAAGGTGAGGTAATAGAAATGAAAGAAAAGAAAATGAGAAGGAGCTAGTCCTTCATGTTGGGTTCACCTATTTATATGACCAAAAGTCAACACATGACCTTCAGTTGTACTCGACCTCCTAAGTTTGTGTTGAGACAACCGATGTAGAATGAGTGGATGTCTATATGAAGAGAAAATAGGTGTGAATGTGATAAACATTTTATCATGGAAACATAATGTCTACTACAAGCACCAAAGGTATATTCTCATCAAGGGAAATAAATGCCTCTTTTACCTGAGTGGGAGTGATGGAGTGATCAAGAAGAATACACACATGTAAAATTATGTCAATGTCAGCATGTGAGACTCTCTCAACCAGTTGCGGAATATGTGGAAAGTGACCACTGTGTGCCTCGTAATGATGTCTAGAAAATATCATTGATTAAGTGAGAGAGGCATGGTTCCACTAGATCTATGCACGGTGAGTTGGTTCAGTCCAAAACGTGAAAGATCTATAAGTGTCTGAGTTCAGTACGTTCAATTGTCTAACAATATCTGTGGATGTGGGGAAGTTCCAAAGACTAGTGAATGTAATCTAGTGTCTAAGTGTATTTTGTCTTCGGGCTCATTCGGTTAGGGGACCCTAGGATCAAAATCTTAAATTATCACATGCTATGGTCCGACAATGGTCATGTGTGCATTTGTGCAATTTAATTATGAAAACAAACGATGTGTTTTTATAAATAAATAAAATATAACTATTTTTTTATATTTTCCAATATAAAAGAAATGAAGTAATATAAAAAATATAATCTAATTAAAACAAGTCTTTTTGTATTTCTTAGAATAAAAGTGCATACGAAGAAATGAAGAAATTACTTCTAAATTAATTAAACAATCCTAAAACAAATAAACAACCGGATGTAGTTTTTACCTATGCAAAATAAATATAATCTATTCTAAACAATTAAAGCTTCTCTAAACTATGAATGTGAATTAAATCCTCAGACACACCTTAGAGTCATGGGAAGAATTAGAAGCTTCTCATAATATTTTCTTCCCCTAAAACTTCCCCAATGGAATTTAAGAGGGATTTAACAAAGACTAATTTGAACTAAATTTTGAATGCTTAGAACTATGTAGAAGCTTCTTCCGAATCACTTCCCTTACAAATCTACAGAGATAGGAAAGGAAGCTATCTATCCTAAGAAATATTTGCATAAGAAAAATATCTCTTTATAACTACCTAACAATTGAAACAATGGAAATGGAAGTGCCTTTTTCTATTGTAGTAAACAAATTTCATACATGTTAACAAATAAAGAAATGAAGAAATAAATAAACTCAATAAGTAACCCCAACTTAGAAATCACCAAGCTAGGAAATTCCAGGTTGTGGTATCACTTTGTGTCCCCACAGTTATTTTTTCCAATATTCTATGTCCACGTGATTCCAGGGAAGCTGGGAATGCAAAGGAAGCAAGAAGAAGGTGTTGGAGCAATGTTGGCTTGTAAGTGGTCTGGTAGCAATGCAGGTAGAGGAAGAACAATGCAAGAGAATAGTGCTTAGTTGTGTGGTCTCTAACAGATTTCAAGTTAGCATAACAAAGGTCAAACAAAATAAAAATCTCTGGCCTTTTGATTGATAAGAAGCGATGGTTTTATAGAACAAAAGATGGGAAATGGTCTCATCCATTTGGTAGCAATGTGGTGCCACATCATAACAAGGAGAGTAAGTTTAACACTCAATCAACAATTAGAAGTGGAAGAGGGGGTGGATATGAATCATTCAAGATTGGAATCATCCAAAATGATCAACAAACATGTGCTACTGGTGAATCAAGTGAGTTACCAAGCATCTAATTCATGCGTGGAAAGTTTTGGGAAATTCACATGAAAATACCTCTTTGTATAGGGCAAAAGTTACACAAATGCTGCCCATGTAAGGTGGTGGTTGCATAACCGCCACCTAGGCAAGGTGGTTGTTTTATAACTAAAGGCCAAAAATAAAGGGAAAATGCTGCAGAAAGCCACAGAAAAGAAAGAAATGGCTAATAAAGGTAATCTAAGCTACAAATATGAACTATAAAGAGGTAAAGGGGCTCGAACACCTTTGGAAAAGACATGAATCATCATTGTGGATGTTTGAACCATTTCTGACAATGTAGTATGTGCAAATTTGGGTGTGTACAACTACTCTTTAGTAAAGTCAGCTAACTCTAGGGAGGGAACACCGACTTGTTGGGTAACAAATACCTTTTTCCATCTCTCACACGTTTAGATATCTTTGATATTTTCATGCAATCGTGAGCTTTATCAAAATTGAAAAAAAAAGGGGTTTTCTATTTGCTTTATTGCAAGTGGACCTTCAGTCATTGCATGCTCTCCTTGTGATGGAGATTATGCACTCTTACAACCATCTAACATTAAATCCCTATAAAACAGAAAGTATAAGAAAATAAAAAAGTTAGTAGAGTGTTTTGATCACCTAGAGGGTTGATCACAACACTTTTATTTTCCCTTGGAATAGTCAACAAGTTGAATATACCAAGGCCAATGAAATATCTCAATCTGTAAAAAATATCAGAAGATGAACCAATAGGCTCAACTTCTAATTTCAATTATGATGTCCTTATTTCCATCCTATTTTGACCTCCTCTGAATTGTTGCATGAAGGTACTTCTATCAAGCAAGATTCTTATACAACCTCATCATGTGACCATTCATCAATAACTTGAACCTCACAATATCTATGGTGGTGAGATTTATAGATCCATTGGGAAATATTTTCTCTATCTCATATGGGCCTAGCCACCTTGTCCTAAGTTTTCCCATATGGTCCTTGTATTTGGAGTCAAATAAGAGTTCTTAGTCACCCTCTTAAAATTGTCTTGTCTTGATTCACCGGTTGTTCCATTTGATTCTTTACTTCTTCACTACCTCTATATTATGCATATCCTATCTTTTCATTTCGTCCAACTCATTGAGTTGGGGAATCCTTTGTATTTTTGCTTTAGATAAATATATGCCTAGCTTAAGTGAAGTCCTTAGTGTTTTGTGCTCAAATTTAATTAGAAAAACAACAATCTTACCATACAAGAGTTCAAACGCTGCTGAAACTAGTTATTTGTTTCCATGTTACATTCAATAGCCATATTGCCTTTGGAATTCTATCTACCCAATATTTTTGAATTGAAATGATCTTTGTCACGATAGCCTCTACCTCTCTATTTGTCTCCTCTACCGGCCATTAGATTGGGGATGGTATGGTGTAGACTTCTTATTCCTAATTTCATATTCTTTAGCTAGATTGGAAATTACATCAGCGGTAAAGTGTGTACCTTGATCGTGTGACAATCTCCTTGAAATCTATTTCTGGTGAAGATATGATCATAGAGAAACTTGGCTACTTTCTCACTTTTCTAACCTAGTAGTTCCTTCACCTCTGTCCACTTGGTTATATAATATGTGCATACCAAAATGTATTCCTTATGATGAGATTTAGGATCTATGGGGCCAATGAATTCCAAGCCCCATTTGTCAAAAGTATGGAAAACCAACCGAGGTTGTAATGAAATTTCTTCATATCTAGTGGGCTTTGCCCATTCTTCAACACTAATCACATCTCCCGGTATATAGAGTTGCATCTTTATCCGAGTTGGAAAATAATAACCAGATTGTTAATACTTTCTGTTTTTCTTTTCACATCAAAATATACCCCATAAGGTTCATTGTGGAATTTTCTAAGGACATCATATATGTCCTCATCATCTATACATCTTCTCATGATATGATCTTGTCCTATATGAAATAGAAATCTAAATATCCAAGAAAAATGCACACTCTTTTCAACTATATATTTCTTCTCATAGTATAAGTAGTGTGGAGGTGTTTTACCCGAAATCGAGAGTTGGCTATGTCTGCATACTAAGGTGTTTTTTTAGAGATAAAATAAATTATCATCAGGAAAAGAGTCATCAACTACATGTTCTTCATCATTAGTCTCCATTCTTGAAAGGAAAACTGATACCATGTTATCCTTACCAAGATTTTCCATTATTGTGACATCAAACTCTTGTAGAAAAAACAACCATTTGATTATTCTACTACTTTCTATAGGTTTATTTATCAAAATTTTTTTGTAGCATGGTCAGTTTGAGTGAATACTACATAACTTGTGATGTAGTGTCTGAATTTATTAATGGTATAGACAACTACCAAGAACTCCTTCTCTATTACTGTGTAATTTAGCTCAACATAATGTAAGTTCTTGCTAACATAATAAATTGCATAATTCAGAAATCCATCCTTTTTCCTAAAACAACTCCAATGGCATGGTCTGATGCATTAGTATGAATATGGAATGGAATATTCCAATCAGGTCTTCTTAATACTTGAAACATTAGTTAAGATTTGATTCAAAGTTTGGAATGTAGTCTCACATTTTTCAGTCCACTCAAAGGGAACATCCTTTCCTAATAAGACAAATAATGGCACTTTGAAATGTTGTATGAATATCGTGTAATAGCTAAAAATATCCTAACATCCTTTTGTTTCTTTGGTCTTTGGAAAACTTACAATAATAGATATCTTGGATGGATCAACTTGAATTCCATTAGAAGAAAGATGGTATCCCAAAACTATTCCTTCATACGTCATCATGTAGAATTTTCCATTACTTAAGGACATGTTGTTCTCCTTTCATCTCTTCAAAACTTTGTCCAAATTTTTCTTAGATTTTTAAAAATTTATTCCATGTAAAATGAAATCATCCATGTATACCTCTATGCAGTCATTTTTTATAACTGAAAAGATGCTCAAGACTACCCTATGAAATGTAGCAAGTGCATATTATAAGCCAAATGGAAGAACTGAATATGCAAATGTTCTCCATGGGCACGAGAAGGTAGTTTTTTCTTGATCCTTTGGTGAAATCCAGATTTAATTATAGCCACTATATCCATCAAAAAAATAAAAATACTCTTTATCAGCTAAAGTGTCATGTACCGATCAATGAAAGGTAGTGGAAAATGATATTTATTTGTTGTTGCATTCAACTCTCTGTAATCTACGCATACCCTCCATTTCCATGATTATTTGACATAATGATAAGTGGTGATACCCATTGACTATATGATATTGTATATATAAATCAAGCATCCAGAGAATTTCTTCAACTATCCTTTTAAAATATCTCTCACTATTGGGTTCATTCTTTTGTCGCTAACTAATTGGTTTACAACTGTCTTTGATATAAATATTGCGTGTGCGTAACTTAGGATGACTTCCATGCATGTCACCATAATCCCATGCAAATGCTTCTTTATGTCTTTACAGAAGAGCAATCATCAATTACTCTTATTACATGCTTAACATCTTGTTTACATTAAGTGGCCTTCCTGGAGTTATTTCCACTTACCCTGGACATATCACTCATTGAATATACATTTCTACTTAGATAACTCAATATGCAATCATGGGGAAGAAGTTGCTAAAGAATAAAATTCTTACCCGGAATGTCCATGAATACGTAGATGCGGTAGAATTTGATTCAAGGGGAAATTTAAAAACCTTAATATGTCATCCACTTCTTCGTTTCTTCCATAGTTATTTTGCAAGACATTGGAGATAACAACATCTTCTTCTTTTCTTTCAATTATACAAGAACTCTCCAACATTATGAGTTGTTGTACAAAGTTTTTATCTACTTCTAGTTCTTCTACCAAAATTTTATGATCTTCATCATTGAACTATTGGGCATGAGGATAGAGCATTAGCTTGTTAGTACCACTTCCATTAGAAATAATCATGTTGTTTGACTGTAACCTATGAATGCATTAGCACTGGATAACCATGACATTCCTAGGATGATAGGATATCCTCCTAAACTTACTTTTGGTTGAACGACAATAAAGTAAGAAGAGTATTCCAAAGATTCTACAACCACAACTATGCCCTCAAGTACTCCTTTAGGTCTCACTATTGACCTATCTACAAGTTGTAATATTGTAACTATTGTCCTTAGTCCCTCTAATTTCATATTAGCCATAATTTTCTTGGTCACTCGTTAATGGATGCCCCCAAGTCAATAAAATTGTTGTTTATTTTTGTGTCACTAATTGTAACGCTTACTAAATGAATTCCCAAATCTATGTACTTAGGTAAAAATGAATTTCCAAGAATAATATCAACTAGTTGTCCAATAAATTGAATATTGGATGGATCCTTTATCTTTCTGTCTAGTTTTTATGCATAGATCTTTAACCAACTTGTTATAGATGGTCATATCCTTGATGGATTGAATAAGAGGAATTTTGATACAAATATCTATTAGTTAATTGATGAAACCAAAATCAGATTCTTACTTGAGTTTAGTCTTCTTTTCTTGTCAAAAATATGAAAATGTTGGTTCATTAGGTTACACTTTACCCTTTTTGGAACTCTTTTTAGGTTGTTGTGGATCATCTTAAAGGATGTTATCATTTTTTGTGGACTATTTTATAGAAACTATGTTTCATTTGTATCTCTATAATGGTGGGTCCACTTGGTGGAGGAAGTGCTCTTCCTGAGAGAAATGGATGTTATTAACATCAAAGGAATAGGTAGGGTATTGAGCTAGTTTAGTGGAATAGGCCAGGTGAGTAGATTTATTGTTGTAGTTAGGCATTAGTTGAGCTAGTAGTTGGGTTGTTTTTTCCCTGAGATCCGGGTTGGGGATCGACATCAAAGATTTTTACTATGGATAAGGAGGTTTCTGGTAAGATTTTTGGTAATTAGGAGGTGGGTTATTCCATTGCTTCTCTCCTCTCCAAGGATTACGCCATGAAGATGGGGTTTTCACCATTGTTGTTGGATGGAAAATTATAGATGCCATTGTTGTGTGTTTTGGCTAGGGTATGCATCCCAACCTTGGTACGGATTATCCCAAGGTGGCGGTTACATATATTGATTACTAGCGAAGTTATTAAATGATGGCATAGGGTCTTGTGACATACCTCCATGTCTTGGCGGCCACGTTTTATTTGAGAAACATAGAAGACTTTTCCATCCTCTATCTCCAACATCTTGAATTCGTGTGAAGCCTCCCTTTCTTTTGTAATGCTGGCCAATCCTCTGCATCTTTAGTTAGATTTATTTCTTTTGCATGCATGGAAGAACTATGTGAGTGTTACCTCTACATCTTCTATTTTCTTATTGGAATACAAATAATCTAGTTGAGTGGCCACATCATTGAAACTATTCTACTTCATGTTCTTGAACATTTTGACAATCTCTGACTTGGATATGTCCCCAATTGTTTTGGTAGCTAATACACCTCTTATTCCTACATTTCTTATTATCTTTAATGATGGCTCTGGATTAATTCCCATGGACTTCAAAAATCACCTCAAAGGTATCCTTTGATATTTCCTCCTCATTGAATCCCTTCAAAAAGAGTAATTTGAGATATTCAAGAGGTAGTGTTATTTTCCTTGTCTTTTGAATGCACAACATGAATCTTTCTAGATATTCTTCCAATGGTTTATCCTCCTATGCCATCTTGTATATTTCATCACCTCCTCTTCTATTGGGCCTGAAATAGTCCTAGCATTTAGTGAGAAACTTCTCCTTCATCTCGCACGCGCCTGAAGGTATTAACATCTCTTCCTAAACCCATGAACCATCTCAAGGTTGCATCCTTGAGTGTAGTAGGGAATATCTTCAATTTATGTGCATCAGTGGTATAATAATAGCTCCCGCATAGAACGTAAAATTTGAACAAAAGGGTTTATGGGTCTTCCGTCATGGATCCATGAAAGTTAGAAAAAGTAAAGGGAGAAATATTCTTCATAGTAGCAGCCTCATAATTGTTGGAATTGGTAAAATCAAAGGTAGTTGCCTTGTCTTCAAAATTTTGGTTCACTTCTTCTACCATGTTTCGTTGATCAGGAGAAACTTTAAAAATTTCACTTGAAAGGGATCTTCTGACAACAAACCTTGTACAAAGGAAAGTATATCTTCTTCAAAATACTCGAATTATATGAAGATATCTATGTTACTTGTGGATTGGGTAAAAACATACCATGGGCATCTCTTGGATGGTGCATGCATTAAATAGCTTAACTCAATCAACAAAAATTAGTGGGGGGATTGGTTGGAGGTGAACTTCCAAATACCTAAAATACTTCTAAGAAATGAAAAACCTCTCAAAAAACTTATAACTTAGTAGTATCCCCGAAGCGGATCCAAATATGGTGTAAATTAACTTGTTGTTCATTAATCTATAATAATTTAATTAATCTAAGGGATGTAAACGTTCAAGTAATGACAATTTTGTATGCACAATTATAAAGAATTTAGGATAATCAAGCATGTAGGGGAATCTTTCAAAACCAAAGGAGAATCAAGCATGCAGGGGAATTAGGTTCCTGTGAATGCCCAATTGGAGTAGCAGATTGAAGTGTTGGGTCAAGTGGGTCCTGAGAAAGGGGATAATCATCTTTCCAAGATGGTGATGGATATTGAAGAACTGAAGGGAAACATGAGGCTAACGAAGAGTTCTATTCAGTTCCTCTTTAATGACTAACACAAAATGAAAATGCAGGTTGAAGATGTGGCAAAAATTAGTAATGGGGGCGAGCTTGAAATCATGAAAGCCAACTGCAGCAACCTCTCCAATGAGGTGGATCACATCAGAGATATTTTACATAGCTATATGGAATGGAGTGTTGTTACTGTGAAATCCACTCTAACATCTCCAAACCCTTATCCAGGTTGGCCAATGCTTACAAGCTCGTGGATGAGCATGGAAATCTGAAGAAAAGAAAAGGGGATGTTGTTGGATGTGACCTAGCCTCGTTGGGTGTCAATATTGAGTCTCTGTCAAAGGAATGGGTGAAAGTGTTAGATGGTCTAGAAAAGGCCAAAAAGTGATTATTGTCTGGATGGCTATTATTATATTATTCTACTACTTTACTTGGTTGTTAGTAGTTATTCTTTTGTCTAATCTTTATTGTTATTACTCTTTTTTTTTTTTTGTTTTAAACCATTCTATATGCTCATGGAGGAGCTCGGATGTAATAGTCAATATATATGTATATTTTTGTATGCTATGTAATGTCTTATCTACTCTTTTTGGAGCTTTGACTTGTAAGGGGTACGGCCCCCTCAACCATGTTTTACCTATTATAAAAAAATCATTTAGGAGGTAAGGAAAGAAATTCATGTCACTACAATGCTTGAAATAAAAATGATGAAAACAAACTAAACTCAAAATGAAAGTAAATAGCTTTCAAATGCTATAACTAAAATAGAGCTTGTAAATTCATAGGTGTTAATCCCTCCTTATGCTTGCACTTAAAAGCTATTGAACATAACTCAAATTCTTATTTATTTTACATGAAGATTACATTTAGGAGAAAATAAAATTGTGTATTTTTATATCCTCTATTCTAATTCTATGTCTAGATCTCTACACATTCCATACACTCCAAACATTAATACTTTTCTTTTATATTCCTTGTTTGCAATGAGAATGTGAAAGGGAGAGTTCAACTAGAAGTTCAAACAAATAAAGTAAAACATATCAAAAAGATAATTAAGATATTATTTGCATGAAACCAAATTAATCAACATGAATTTAGATGTCAAACACATAACTTAAGTAACCAATCAATTCCACATTAAGTTAAAATGAATAATCATATCTAGAGTGACTTATCTTTAGATTTCATGACTTATTTTGTAAATCGCATCTTCCACAACACATATAGACTTAGAGTGTCATCTTTCACGTTTCAAGAGATTTTCAAAATCATGAATCATTTGTTATAGGTGATATTATTTGGTTGTGGATGGATTTTTACAGAGACAATTCCTTTAGTTGTAGGTAATTCCCTCTATTTGTGAGCAGGCACTTCTGAAAAAGTGACATCACACATACCATCATTCAAACAACTTATTACAACCATAAGAATAAATGCATACTCAAAATACCACAAAGTAAATTTAAATAGTAATAACTATATTAATCAGTATTATGCCAATAAGTTCAAGTTATAGTGATGATGTTCAACAATATGGTAGGGAAATACAAGGATATAGTCTCAATGGCTTAAAAAAGGTACAGAGGATGAATTGTTTATAAAAGGAATTTAATTAACTCATCAGTGATGATAGGGAAAAAAATCGTCAAAGACGTCATGTTCCATTTTTTCATCCACATTTTTCTCAAGAAGTAAATCAGATTCTTCAATTTTCTTCATTTCATAATTTGGTGTTTATGCATCAATTAAAGAGTCAAAATGAGAAATAAAATCATCCATGATTACTTGGAACTCATCATCTTGAAGAAATTATAGTGGGCAAGGGAGGTTCATATTTTGACCATATTCATGGTTGTTGGAATTATCAACAAGCATTGGATCATCCATCATGAGACAAGAATCCTCATCTCTCCTACACATTGTTCTTCCGTAGGGTTGTGCGTCGAGCCAAAATGAAGTTACGAATGGAGGTTCAACTTTCATGCTTTATTCACTATTCTCCAAGGATTTGAGTTAATTTCCATTGAAATTCTCAAGAAGAGGATAATTATGAGAGGTGTATATGAGTATTTTAGGGAAAAACACCTCATAATACAAAGATTCATCGAATCTTTTCCGAAAAGATGAATATATTCATCCTAACCATCATGGAGTGTTTCAAGCTACTCATACCTTTCTTGCATAGCCTCGACATAATTTATAATTTAAAAATTTGTGTGAGGACATTCAATTCCTTCTCTAACACTCACAATTATTTTCACAAAATTCCTTTTCAAGGCTTGCATTTATTCATCTCCATAAACAATAAAATCATCCAAAGGAAGAAAAAGAAAAAGAAATGCTTTGAGCTTCTCGATAAGGTCATGTGAATTTCAAAACATTACCTTTAATAGATTCTTCACCTTCATGATTTTCATATAGAATTTTGTATCTCTTTTTCATTCTTCTCATTAGTCATTTAGATTCTTGATCATCAATTAGTGCAATTCACATTTTGTTTTCTCTACACTCCGTCTTTTGAATTAAAGCCACATGGATTTGATGGTGGGATCTTTAGATGGAACAATTTTATCTACCCTAGACACTCTTTCCATAAATTCAGTAGAAATATTGCTAAAGTTATTTTCTTTTGATGATTTTAGATTATTATTTTAAGAAAGGGACCTATTCATTGTGTTAGAATCCATAATTTTACAAGATCTGGTTTAAAATGGTGCTTAATAAAATTTTTGCATATATTGGTTACCATCTTCTTCTTCATTGTAGTTGTCACTTATTGGTGTGGAACACTGTCTCGAAACTCCATCATTTTGATGCGGTAAATGAATTTAACATAAATACATTCCTTAATAGAGTCACCTTTAAAATATAATTTTGATTTTGATATCTAATTGTTCTTTTTTGTTTTCAGAAAATGATTTTTTAAAAATTTCCAAAGATCTTTAAGGGTGCATAAGGGAATATGTCTCCCAATAGAGTCACCAAAAACATTTTTGAAATAATTTTTCATGTTGCAAACTATTGATCTTTCCACCAATGGTCATCAAGAGAAGCCCTTCCTTCTTGTGTATGCGGAGGATCCAATTATTGAATGTAAACTAGATAAACATTATGGGTGGCTGCTAGGATGAGAATCACATAGGAATACTCTACTAAAACTATGTAAAAGTGCTTGTACAAGGTATAAGGAATGAATTTGTAGTGAATTGAGGTAAAGGGAAGTTGGGGAAATAACAAGAAAGAGTGTTACTATTGTGAGTACACTTACAAATTTCAAATACAATAACAAGAGTAGGTTCATATTCAATTAGAATAACACAAAAATGCTACCAATGATAATACTAACGAATCATAGAAACATAATTCAATTTATTTATTTAGCAAAGGAACTAACATATGTTTTGGCTTTACAATATTAACATGTATACAAAATTAAAAATTAGAGAGAGAGTAGAGGAACATAAGAAAAGTAATAGAATAATTACATATTTTATTGCTTGATGTAGTAGTGGTAAATATCAACAACATAAAATTAATCAAAAATTTCCAATCCATTTGGAATGGATAAGCCATTTCAATTTATAGCATACAAAAATTTCTCTTCATATATCCCCTACATGAATTTTCACCTATCCCCATCACTTGTGACCTTTCATGTTCCTAGGATACAAAATTGATTATTTTCCTTATTAGTGAAAAGTACTCTTATAATGTTAATGTTGGAGGTCACTTAAGTGAATAGGAAAAAATAGAAAAAAGTACATTCTTAATGGAAAATTAGAATATGGAGAGAGAATATTGAAATAGATAGAGATAGACATAGAAGGGTTGAATAATTTGATGAAGATGAAGTTTTAGTTGATGATGAGCTAGCCATTCATGATCCTTGAAGGAAAGTTCCCATAGCGATTTCATGTCCTTTGAATTATCTACTAAACCGGAGTACCACGGGTGCTACCATTTATTATTATAGAATACAGATGTAGTTTAAAACTTTAATCCATTTCTTGAGGACATCATTAATAGACCTACAATAATTAAACCATTCCTTTTTTCTCTTACAATGTTAAAAATAGAGCTTCGATGTTGGAAAGGAATTCCAAAGTATCCTCATTGAAGGAAAGATGATCACAATCCTCCTTCTTGACCAACTCCATTAAAGAATCAATGATTTTGTTCAATGATGAATTCTCGGTAAGTGGAAGGGATCCAAGTTTATAAAAGCATACAATAATATCACCATAAATATCAAAGGAATATTTTTCACTAAATTTAATTTTAGAGATGACATATTCTATCATGTCATATCTATCCTTTAGAGTGTGGATACGAATTGGGGACAAATTTTTAACAATAGATGCGAACACATTCTTACTCAAAAGAGTATGGGAGTTAAGGAATCTTATTTCAAACAAAAGTGGGAACATGCTATCTGAATGGATATTTTATTATTTAATCTCTTCCCTTGTTTTATTCACTTCCAAAATGGTGGCAAGAACATATTTGAATAGAGAGAGAACCTTTGGGAGAAATCTCTTTCCTTTATCGAGGATCTTATCAATCCATTTATGACTATTTTTTCCTTGCACAATATGCCCTTACACCTTGTTGATCATATCGAGTCAAAAATATTGATGGAATAAATTTATTCCATAGGAGGAGGAACTAAATTGGGATCAAAGAAAGGTTGAATGTAGGAAGTGAGAGCTCTTGCATGCTCTTATAATTTATCAATTTTTGTTTTTATTATTAGTATCAAGAAATCATGCAAGTAGAAGATTCCTTGAATAAATGAGCATCACCTTCATGTGTAGCTTGACCCAAAGAGATGCGGGTCAACTCATAGTCTTCCTAACTCATCTCCTTTATAGGTTTCATGAATTTTTCTAAGGGTAACTTCTACATACCGATTACCAGAGACTCCACTAAAAAAATGAAAATTTATCTATTCCTTCTTACCTCGTTTGGTCTTTAGAATTTTTATGATTTCCACAAAGGCATACACTACATCTTGTTTTATTATTCTTGGTTCACTCACGATAAAATCTTGGATCCATAGGAGTATATCATTCAGTGTATATGCGATGTTAGACATAGGGACATATTCATGAGCTTGATGAGGGATCCCATTTTTCTCACTATGGGAGGTTACACACTGAGAGAGATATATTTGAAATTTGATGAAGAAAAAGAGGTTAAAATGGATCAATATTACCTAGATCAAGAGGATATATGGTATTTTTATGAATCTCACCTTCTTATGAAGCTTCCTAGAATAGGGAACCTTTGTGCACCCTCTTTTCATTATCTTTATTTTAGGAGATTCTCATCCAATGGTCTTCGAGATACAATGGAATGAGGTTTGGTTATGTTTTTCCTCCCTTTGAGGTGATCACATTACCAAGTGTTGAATGAGTTTTTAAGAACACTACCAAGTGAGTGACATAAAATAAAATTTAGATGGTTTCTCATTCTTGCATACATAGTGCCTCACATGAAGATCACCCATTTAACCTTCCCAAATCTAGAGTACTTGAATAAAATCAGCTTTGGGATACATACATACCTTCTTACTCATACGCTTCCCATATAAAAATATGATTTATTGTTTCTTCATACATGATGGTTTTGAGTGCCTTGATATCTTGATTAGCTCACTTCAACTTGCTTCTTGGAGAGATTTGGAAAGATCAAGGATATGATGAACCTTGAATTAATCCATGATTTTTCCATTTCAATTTTGATCATGATGAAACCCTTTTGCACTTTAGAATTCAATCCCTTGACAAAGACCTCACCAGAGAGAAAAGATGCCTATGACATCTAGAAACCTTTTCTCAAATTTCTCCACATAGAAATGGATTTCCTTCTCCAAATAGAAGGATTGACCTCTGAATGGAATTTAAGGATGAATCACATGTTTTTTTGAAACAACGATTAAGTTTTTAGAAAAAATATTAAGAGGTATGCATTCTCGATATCACTCACGATGATCTTTTCTCATCATTTTGGCTTTTGCATCAAGTCATGTCATGGAGAGATCATCTTAAAATTATTTTTAAGAGTTTTTGGAGGGATTTATTTCTTGTTTTAAACATAAAAAAATTCCATGCCTTGCAATAATGGTAAAAATTATAAACATAAGCAAAATAAGATCTACCACAACTTTCTAGGCTTAATTCCAAAACTTACTATCTTTAAAGCGGTCTTGTCCATGATTATTATTTTTAGCAACTTTTCACTTTTCTTATCTTTTGATGTCTTAGGATCATTCAAAATATTGAAATTTGGTGAAGTTACACAAATTATAGAAACTTTCTATTTTTAGATACACACTTTTTCCAAACAATGCTATTTTTTTAGAAATTTTCTTGAATTACCCTTTTTGATGTTTCTTACTTTTTTAGGATATTTTGAATGCTAAGAATTACCTACTGTTTACAACACCTAATATTTGTAGAAAATATACTTACTATTGTCATATTATAACAAAAATTCCATTATTTTTTTTTTTTTACACCAAGATCTTCTGCTCCAGATTTCATTGGTTTATGTCTGCAAGATCTGTGGAAAATTAAGAAAACAAGTTCTATGGTTTGTGTTATCCAAAATACCCTGTCCTAGGGACATTTTGATAAATTAAATTTTCAGTCATATTTAGACAAGGTAAATTGATCAAAAGTGGAAGAAATAAATGGTGGGGATGTTACTTTCCTCCCCGCCAAGCTCCTCATTTCTATACGTAGCCAAAAAAGCAAAAAAATTGGTTCATTTGGGGCCAAATCAGCTATATCAAATTTTGGATGAATAAGAAGAACAATTCCTTTGTTCTTCTTGTTCCCCACATTTCCGCATTGTTCACAAAAAAGGAATTAGGAGTGTATTGTGGATGGATTGGGTTTTGGGGAACCGGTGGAATAGTTCCACAGGGGTGGTAGTTATCCGTTTAAGCATTTCAACCATATAGGGGAAGTTGAGAGTGAAGTGTGGGTGAATCAATTATTTCAGAACTAGAGGAAAGGTTCCCATAGGTCTTAGGTTCCCCACATCACTAATTCGATGAAAATTTTAACATGACGGAAGTGTTGCAGGTGATTTGGTGAATCGTGGAGAGAATGGAATAATTATTTTGTTCCTCTGGATCACCAATTGACCGATGACTAAGAAGAGATAGTATTACGAGATGGTGGGCACACAAGAAACAATTCCTACAAGGCTTTAGTTTTCGATTGGGTAATAGGTCCGAAAAGGTAGGGGAAGTGTGGAAATACAGATATGATGGGCCCTAAGGAAATAAATGGAATTGTTCTCCCCTCTTCCCGCCTTCCCAATTGGCCAAACCACCCACACAAGGAACAAAATGGATCAATGCGAACCGTGGAGGCTGCATGGAACCGATCGTGACCCCCAAAGCCCTTAACTTCAAATGGCCATAAATTTCACCCTGTTGCTCCAAATTTCACAAAATTGAATACTGTTGAAATCTATCACAGTGTACTAGACCACAAAAACTGGATTTCTTAATTTAGGTGAGGGTAGGTGGGAAAAAAGGGAATACATTCCATCATTAAAAGATGCGATTCTGTGTAGTTCAACCACCACATTTTATGAAGTATGGTGCCCTTTCCTTCTCCCACAAGTAAAGTATCATAGGGGAATGGTATTGTAAGGGTGCCCATGCCTATTTACAGAAATTCAATACATTTTGTTGGTTGTTGAAGGGGGAAATTTGAATTTTCCTCTCTTTTTTATTGTCTATCTCCCATCTTCTATATATTGTAAAATCTCTCATTTGTGAGAAGAGGGATGTTCCAAAATGTAAAACAAATCATCATAGTTATTCCTGAGTAGTTGTGAGTTGTAGACCTTCATTTGATCTTGGAAATGTGTTCTTGTGCTTTCTTCTTCACATGTAATGGTCATGCATACTTTAAAATCAATAAAATATTTTTTTGTGGTGTTTCTCAACCCCAACTTATGTTTTGCTACATTTCATTTCCTCCCCATTCTTGTTGTTGTATTTTGTGTATGTATTTCTCTTTTATAGGATTATTTGTTCGTATCTCATGGAGAATATAAGGTCAAATATTGTTTTGGATTTTTCCACTTATGGTTGACCTCTCCTACCCATTTTCCTTATCATTTTTCCCTCATTAAAGTTTCTTCACCTTTTTCTTAGTGCTATCACCTCTCTTTATCTTATGATTTACCCTTTTCATGCATATTTCTCTTCCCATGGCCCCTTAGATTGTTAGAGTAGTATTAAACATTAGGAATAGGTAGAGGAACTAGTCTTCTTTGGAGGATTGTCTCAAGTACAAATTCCCACAACTTGAGAGACAATCCCATGTTACCCAAAAACATTGACTTCTCATACATCAATCAATGAAAAATCAAAGGGTGATTTTTTTGATATAATAGTTTGAAATATAAGTTTTATGATATGAAAAATCTAGGAATCTATGGGTTTTTGTCACAATCCTCCTAGAGGCATTTTGGATAAGAATATATTGACAAAATTTCATGGCAATATGACTTTTGTTTGTATATGTGACTTATCTTATCATCACTCAGGGTTTTTTGCACCTCAAATCGTAAGTCATCTCACTTAGGTGAGATCATAGGTCATAGGATTTATATGACGCATGAAAAATTCCATCATAGAATATATCATTATCATATTCATTAGTGATATGAAAATCAGCCAAAAATTTTAACTTGACCTCGGACTTCGATAAGATGTTACTATTTTACCGAAAAATTACTCTGTTTAAGTAAATCGACTCTAAAAGAGATACACAATAAAATGATGACCACAATGCACACATGTTGATAACAAAGTTTGGAAATATCTTGTCTCTAGGTTTGTAATCGAAAAAATTTACTATTCACTTTGTAACTACAATTTTAATATGAAATTACAATAGAAGTATAATAAACTCTGAATACTTAGAGAACAAGAATCCTTATCATGACCACTGAGATGCTTCCCGGCTTATGAAGTTGATCTGATCCTAGTATTCTCCTTCATGGAACAAAGTCCTATGGCTCCCGATTGGTCTTCCATACTCTTGATGATGTCCTATGGCTCTCTAGGTTGGTATTCCCGACTGACTCGCACTATGAAAGTGAGGCTTAATGGGCCTATTAACGAGTTTATATATTACTCCCGCTTATTACAATAGTTTCCTATTTAAAATAGGTCTTTACTCCCTCAAACATTTTCCTATAAATAATTAATAGGAATTTATTAACAAAATTTCCTTTTATTATAAGGCCTTACAATGCTCTCTATTCTCCTTTATGCCTTTGTATTGCCTTTTAAGCTTATATATTTTGTTGTGTTGAGAGTGTGGTGGGAGAGTCTCGTATATAGAAAAAAGATGCCCATATATTGTGGATATAATCTGAATCCTCTAACATTTACCCCAAAAAATTCACTAGCTGATTTATTTGGGTTGGTTCAATGAGAAGGGGGAGGTTGCGAGATCGACTCCCCCACCTCCTTTTTGGTTGTTCATTTGATTGACCCCAACCGTTATTACCTTTACTACCTACGTGTCCACTCTGCGACCCATCCACGTCAATCCCTTAGCTATGCCTTGACCGCATATCATCTTGTTTTCCACCCGCATGCCAATCCTTCTTTCCAGTGCTACCACATACCTTAATGTTGGTCCGCTGTAGCCACGTCCATGTGGCTTTTGTGTTGGTGTCACATACTCAAGCCTTCCTCAATGAGCCCACTAGTATTTTGGCCATGTGGGTTTATCCCTAATCGTTCATGATGAGGATAAGGAAAGGCTTTCAAATGCCTTTTTCCAACTATGTATACCGTGGATTTCAGGTCACATCCTCCACTTTTCATTTCCGCGTAATTATTGGTAACTCGATTACTCACTTGTCCATCGATTTATAGCTTGGTGGATAGATAACTCTCCCTATAGCTCGCCAAGCTACTCGATCAACTCACACGTGGAATCATCTAAGATAAAGCAAGGTAACGTGGTCCAACTCGCTTCTTGGCTCAACCGAGTTAGAAATATGTGACAATGGGGATAAGTGGCAGCAGGCCACATGGTGGCTTGAGGACCCACCACGTGGAAATTTTTTTTCTCTTGATCGTTCCGAAAGAATATATTTCTCGATTTTCTAAGATCAAAGGATTGAAACATCACCCCATACCTATCACCTTTACACGATCTTGTATTTTTCCACTTTGTTGTCACTTGTCACTTGTTTTGGTCCCATCCTAATGTTAACAAACTTTGACTAGCCACCATTTCCATGTATGGATGCCAATATCTATGTTCAAATAGTCACTAGAAATTTCTCGGAGCGATCTTCTATATTGTAGCAATCCCGATAGATTTAGGGAACATTTTGTCCTTTGTATTTTCCTCCGATCAATTAGTCACATCATAGGAGTTACATTCGCTTTTGGAATTGTAACACCTCTTTCCCTCATTGAGGGAATGATTTTCCAGGTATGGGAGTTAGAAATCACTCCCATATGTACCCTTATTTTGATCTATAAGAATGAATAGACTTTTTTATTCTATTTATTATTTTCCTTATTAGTCTATTACGCTTTTTGATTACTTAGAGCTTTCACATCACCATTGGAATGCAACCTATTTTATGTGCATGTGTTTCAAACATGATCCTCAAAGAATAATATCACATGGTATTAGAGCTGTGATTTCTATAAACATGCACTCATTTTTATTTGGTTGTTAGTTGTTTGTGGTTTAATCTTTTGTGCTTATCTTGCAATTTTTTTATCATCTTTGGAATCTTGCTAATGGGTTTAGTAATTTTTTTTGAAGTTTGTGTCATTTTTAGGGTTCTTGCATGTGTAGTTTTAGGTGTTTCTCCACCATATTTATCTATTTGAATTTGTATTTGGTTGAAAATTATTTTTATAGGTACTTTATATTGTTGGTTTTATTAGATTTCTTCATTAAAATTGAAGTTTTTGGGGTTTTATATTTTTGGATCCTTGACTCTCCCTATATTGCTCTACATACCTACCGATATGCCTTACATTTTCCTCTCCCAAATCTTTCAAGATTCTAAAGATCTTGGAAAGCTCCTTCACCAAATTGGTGATTTGGTTCATTTGGTGACTTGACATGTTATTGTCAAGTCAAGTTGTATTTTTGTTTTTCTTGGTGAGTTGTTTAGTTTCTGCTTCATTTGGCTCATGTTTCAAAAATTTTAGGTTGGTTTGGATTAGTTCACAAGATTTTTGTGAGTTATGGATTTGTTTTGGATGAACCATCCATATTTAACCATGTTTTGTCTTAGTGAGATCTATTTGTTCCTCCCATTTCTTCACACTACTCATGTCATGCCTTGACCATGTTTGGTGTGTTGGATCTTCACCTTGACTCATTGAGCCCTCTTCCCGGGCTCTTCCTAGTTTTTCACAACCCTTGGCTCAGATTTTTGAACTTCCACCTCACCCGCTCGGTTTGCATCCCTTCCTCCACTTGGCCCTATTGCATTCACCCTCCTCCTCGTCTGCTCTGCATTCGGACTCCAACTCTATTTTTTGTGTATAGCCATGTTTGTCCACCATTAGAACCATGCTCATGTATTTAATCCACTAAACCCTACGTTTTGGTGTGTGTTACACCCTTTCCTACCGAGTTGATACCAACCCACCTATCTCAAGAACAATGCTCATCCTCTAACCCTCCAAGTGTTTGTCTCCCGTGCTCTTCTCTCCTTTTTGAATCTCCCACTTGACCTATTTCCCACACTTTTTAAGTTTAAAATCCCACTTTTCCCTCTAGTAAGCTTTGCGATATTAGCTTAGGTTATTTTATTTATCTTAAGTTTATTTCGTTATCCTTTTTAAGTAGGCTCTTCTGGTTTTAATTTAAAAGGAAGGTTTATAAATCAAATGTAGGGATCTCTTTTAAAAGGAATGTATTTTAATATAATTAAATCTTGATCTTCAATTAGGATATATTTTTAATTTAATGAAATTATTTCAATTAATTTAAAGGATATTATTATTTCTAAAGGTTGGTATAGTTTAATTAGGAGGTTAATTTTTTTGTGTTATTTTTCGTAATTTTTAATACTTTTATTTTTAAATTAATTTTTAAAAAATAATAAAATTAATTGGAACTAAAAATGTGAAATATAACGTTATTGGATGTTTTCTGCCGTTGAAATTCATGTGAAGTTATGTTGCATTCTGGATTCCTTGCTTTCTTGGAGCTTTTCTTACATCTTGGAGGTCCTTTCGACTTGTTCTAAGTTGTTTCTACATTGTTATCACTCTCATTAATTTTTTTGATCTTGTCGGTGCATCTCAGAATCGCCTTGTGGAAAGGGAGTTTCTCTTGTGATGTGAGAAATTATTTCTCACATAGGACTTGTTTTTTCCTCCCTTCTCTTATTTTTACATCATTTTATGGTTTCTTGTAGTGTCAAATGGTTACGATCAAAATGCCTTGAAACTTTATTATGGTCTCCACAACTGTGCATTATTATGCTAATTTTAAGGTGAGTGACTAACTTTTTCATGACTCACATTTTCACCTAATTTTAATAAATGCACTAAACTATAAATTGTCACAAAAAGGTGGGTAAAAATATTGTTCTAGGGTGTGTGTGTGCTTCTTTTCCTTCTGCATTCCTATTTTTCTCTCTATCTCTCATGATGTAAGTTACTTTACTTGTATCTTTTTATGCTATTTAATTTCTTCTAATGGAAATCCAAGATGATAATGAAACTAAGGGGTAAATAAATATTTCACACCACTATGGGAGATGAGAATGAAGGGATGTAATCCACACTAGATTTATCTTGAAGGGATGTCAAGTTGAGAAAAAAAAATGGCTAGTTGATTTTTTAAATTCTTTATAATTCATATCCCAAATACTCTATCTTTGTTTCAAATTTACATGCCATGAAATACGCTCTAGGAAATGCTTGGAAAATTCCCTCATCGGACATGTTTTCATCCCAACTCATTCGAGAACAAGAAAAAATCATTCAAATGGGGACACTCAAATCCAAGTCACATGCTCTTGTAGCAAGTAATGGTAAGGGAAATAAAACTGAAAAGAAGAAAGAGAAAAAGGAAAAACCAAAGAAGGAAACCAAGACCAACCAAGCCCAAACCAAACCTAACACAAATGCTTCTACTTATGATCCCAAAGTAAATAAGGAAAAGTGTAAGTGTTCTTATTACAAGAAGACTAAACATGAAGAGAATCAGTGTATGAGAAAACAAATAGATCACCTAACTCATTTACTTGAGAATAATAATATAGGTGTTCCTGAGTCTATTAAAAACAATGATGTAAAGTCTAAGTCTTCTAAAGAAAATGAGTCTAAATCTGAGAAGAAGAAAGGAAAGGCCCTTATACCTAGAGTTTCTCCATCAACATGGATCATTGGTTCAAGTGCCTTGCACCACATGGGATATTTCCATGTTGCGTTATCCATTATTGAGCCATGTGGCATATCCCAAATCACATTGTGTGATGACACTATGGTGTCACTTTATGGTAGTGAATCAGTAGAGATGGATGGTGGAACTATTAGTGTAAATTCACAACACTCCCAAAATGACCTTCATATTTGCTTTTCTAAGGAAATGTCATTTGGTGTGAATGCACAACATTGAGCTCTCTCGGAAGTGTGGGACCTTTGCAAATGGGGAAATCTCTCCAGAGAAGGTTGGTTCCTCTTCCTAAACTACTTGCCACAAGCTATTCCAGTGTAGGCAAGCTAATCTAATCCTAATCTAACTATGCCAAGGAGACACAGAGAGAGAGAGAGAAAAGAGGAAAAATAGAGCCTACACTAAAATGGTGATACACCAGAGAAGGAAAATACTGAACATCTATCAAAATTGTCATGGAACAAAAAGAGGTGAGCAATGGGAAGGATGGACAAGTGCATCGCAAGCCCAAGGATAGATTTCAAAACTCCATGAACACATATCCAAAACTGCAATGAACATTCAAACATACACAAATACCTACAATGAAGAGAGCCAAGAAGAAAACAAGCAAAAATGGGAAAGGATGGATAGATGCACCACAAAACATGTTTTTGTTTCTCCGTAAGTTTACAATGAACAACATTTTAATGGTAAAAGGAAAAAAATGCCATTACAGAGCATGAGAGGAGGCTCTAAATCCATTTTAAACCCTAGGGAAGAAAATAAGGAATGCAGAGCGTAAAAGATGAACAACCTCTTATAAATGAGCCAAAACTAGATTTTATCACGAAGCGTAATGAAGAAAAGTGCAAAAACCATGGGAAAATTTGATTTGTAACTCCAACCACCAATAAATCCTTCTAATTAGCTCGGAAAATGATGGGTTTCCATGGAAAATCCCATACTACAAAGTACATTGCTCTACAGATCCAAAAACAACCCATACTTCATTAAATTTGGTGGTTGGTAGCCATTTATGCATTTTTTTCATGCCAGGGACGTTTCTCTAATTTTCTACCGTAAATCTCCATCAAAATACAAAATTGAACCTTCCACCATGTAGATAATTTTACGATATTTCCAATGATATAAAGAACATGAAAATATGAGATTTGGATCAAAATATATGGCCCTCTCGAAGATTTAGGGTAAAATTAGGGCAAAAATGGATTGGCGGGCAAACTTTAAAATTTTCCCTTTTTTGAATTTGGCAAAAATTCCCCAAAAATCCTTGTGCTCCGCCACTCCTCTACCATGTGGCACATTCTCATTGGTCGTTGGGATCGCAGGCCCAAACCTTCCTTTTGCCCCTTTGATTTTCCATTGGGAAAATTTCCCAACTTTCCCCCGTGCTCCGTTGTCCCGGTGACATGTGTCACTTCCTCATTGGTCGCTGGGATCGCAGGCCCAAACCTACCTTTCACCCCTTTTATTTTCCATTGGGAAAATTTCTCAATTTTTTTCCACACTCCGCTCTCTCCGGTGACATGTGTCACTTCCTCATTGGTTGGTGGGGATGCGCTTCCAAATTTTCCTTTTCCACCTTTGTGGGCTTTCAGGCCAATTTTTTCCTTTGCGTCTTCTACTACTTTGGCAAAAAGCCAAAATTTACTCCACCCTCTTACTCCTGCCACCCTCATGACACATGGCACATTCTCATTCAACGTGGGGCTTACGGCCAATATTTTCTTTGCGCCATTTTTGGAAAAATTTTCAACCTGCCCCCATCGGTTTGACCTCCACCGCGACTAGACACATGGCAACCTCCTCATTCAGCGTGGGCCTCAAGCCATTTATTTTTCTCGGAAAAATATTTCCTTTGCACCTTGTCACTCTTTGGAAATTTTTCCAACTTACCCCCACTGACTCACCATTCCACCCTACCACATGGCACATTCCTATTGGTTGTAGGCCTTCCCAGGAAAATTTCCCTCAAAAACTTCGCCGAGCCATAACTTGAGAAATACAAGGAGTTAGGAGGAAAATTTTACCTTTCTGGAAAGGTTAGAAAAAATTCTATCTAATGGGATCATTTCTAGATTCTTATGAGTACCTAAAGCATACCAAAAATTCATTTAAGTGCCAGAAAAGGAGAAGAAGGAGGAGTTAGCCAAAAATAAGCATGGGGCTTATTTTGGATAACAATTTGGTGACTCAGAGGGGTCATCTGCCTACTAGATGAATGATCAGTAGCCTTTGAAGCATCCATTGGGCATGGAGTCATGAGTTGTAGCCTACAAACTGATCTAAACTTTGAAAAATTCCTCTCTGAGCCACTTGGAAACCCACTGAACTGGAGTTGTTTTCACCAAAATGCCACTGAAATGGACTGTGCAAGAGCAAAACCAGCAGCACCAAAAACTATGTACAAAACTGAAAATCATACATGCTCCAAATGGAACATGTAGAGTGTGCACAAGCACTTCTTCTACTGAAAGCAAACCTACCTACTCTGCTCTAACTGGAAGCAAAGGTGGGCTAAACAAACCCTACAACTGGTTGTGCAAAATAACTTCCTTTCTTCAAAATTGGTAGCCATACAAATGATTTGGAGCTAAGTATGGCTGTTTGGATGAGTGGAAAATCAACAAGAAGCTGGTATTCTACCCAAATTAGCAAGGTGTCATCTGAAAGCAAATTGAATACCTCTTTTAGTTGCTCTACATTTGGATTGAAGAGGTATGATAGCTGATCCTTGGTACTTTATAGCTCATTCTCATGCTTAGAAGCAAGCATGACTAGTTGTGACTTCTCCTTTGGCTCCAATGAAGCCAAGTACCTTATTGGGAAAGGTCTGATCCATTTGATATGCCCATAGCTCTGATTTTCAACTCCAAAAATGGAGTCTTCTTGTAGACCTTCTTAAATGGATGGTGTGGAAGAAGTGATGGAGTTCTTCTGCCATTTTCCTTCCTTTTCTAGTGAAGAACATGGAAGATTAATATCTTCCAACATTGGTTCCAAAGAGCTGTCACAAAACACAGGCTGTTGTTTTTCAATGTTCTCCTTTGTGGCAGCAGGCTCTTGATGTTGGAGAACGAATGGTGAAGAAGAAAATATTGTAGTTTTAGCTGGCTCTTCATCCAAACATTCTTCTAAGTCTGATGGAAAATCAAACTCTTCAATGTCCTACTTCCTAAGGTCTCTCCCTCTTGTATGGTGACCTCCAAGTCTACATTTTCTTCACCATGTGTAATTTCATTTTCAAACATGAAACTTGTCAATTCAAACTCATCCAAAAAATCAGATTTTTGGAGAGATGAAGTGGGAGAGAAACATAAAATTTCTTGTGCCTCTTGCTCAAAATTTGGACCTATTTTTTTCACCTCCATAATGGCTTCATCAATCAAATCAGCCCCTTCAAATGAAAGAAAAAATGTATCAATAATGCTTCCTTCTTCTGTTGTTGTAAAAACTAACTTGATCTCATCCATTTTCTCCTCTTCAATGGGATTTGGAGCTGGTTGTTCTTCCTCCTCTACCTTTTGAAGACCATCTTGCTCTTGATTAAAATCTCCCTCTAGAATGAGGTTTGTCAAGCCAACTCTTCAATCTACTGCTCTAGAGGACAAGTTGGGACTGCAAGATCTTTTCCTTCCATGGCTGATTGTGCAACTCGAATTGGATCAGCATTTCCTTCAAATAAAGTGCCAACATGGACACTACCTTCTGAGCAAACTGATTTCTGATCTGCTTTTTCCTTTTACTCTTCTTCTATTGCAACAAAATCAGTCCTGACCACCATTTATTCAACCTTTTCCTCTTCTGTAGGATTTACCAGCAAATGGATCTTCTCAATTCCATATTTAAGAGCCAAACTTACTAAGCTCTTAATCATTCCTTCTTTGCTTGGCTCTTCCTCTTGCTGTCCTTGATGACTGATTTTTGCAATTTCTTCTTCCCCACATGGAATTGGGAATGCAAGAGGAGGGGTGGGTTGGAGTTCAATTGATTTTACAATTTTTATTGGTGGTGGAGGAGATGAAACCTCTTGTTTATTTGGAGGGAATGACTGCTTGGAAGGGAAAAGGACAAAAGAATTGAGATGGGGTAGAAGACTAGGGCATGGAGAAATGGAATCAACACTTGGGGCAGCATGGGATGGATTTGGAATTTAGCATTCAAAATGAGATGGTGCTACTTGAGGAATGGAAAGAGAAAACCTAGATGATGGTGTAGAACTTACCCATTGACAAGGTTGTTCAACACCAAGTTTATAGGCCTCTATCTCTGTTGTCCATTGTGCAAGTTGGGGCAACATCTCCATCATGAAGTCTAGCTTCTCTTGAGGGCTGAAGTGTCTTAGAAAAGGGCCTCCCCATGGACAAGGAGTCCTGTAACCAATTCTAAAATCCTTCATTTGAGTTGTTGCTCTTGATTGCACCATTTTTGCCTCCATCTTTTGGATTTTCTCCAATAAATCTACACTTTCTTCTTGATTTCCCTCGGCATATGCGTATCCTTGTGTGTGATGTGCTTCATAGCCAAACTGATTTTTGTATTGCTCATATGGGTATGCATGTTGATCTTGAATTTGATCAAAATGCGGATTTGGAGGATTTGTAAAACATGTTGGAGGTGAAATATATTGTTGTTGTTGTAAATGTGAATTCCATGATGGAAACGAAGTCATGATTGCACAACTTCATGGAATGGAAAAGAGTGAAAGGGATGGAAAGAAGAATGGATGGAAATGGATGGAAAATAGGTCTACAACTCAGAGAATGAGTTATTTACCAGATGGAGTCACCAGATGTGATTTTGAATATGCCTCCAAAGGCTGAATCCTTAACAGGAACACACTAACATGTCAAAAATAAGGTGGAATACCTCTACACTCCCACCCGGCATGCCATAATTGTTAGTGCAATTTCACAAAGACCCCCAAAATGATCTTCAGATCTACATTTTTAAGGCAATGTCATTTGATGTGAATGCACAACATTGAGCTCTCCAAAGTGTGGGACCTTTGCAAATGGGGAAAGCTCTCCAGAGAAGGTTGGTTCCTCTTCCTAAACTACTTGCCACAAGCTATTCCAGTCCAGGAAAGCTAATCTAATCCTAATCTAACTATGTCAAGGAGACATAGAGAGAGAGAAAAGAAGAAAAAATAGAGCCTACACTAATAAAATGGTGATACACCGAGAAGGAAAATGCTGAACATCTATCAAAATTGCCATGGAACAAGAAGAGGTGAGCAATGGGAAGGATGGACAAGTGCATCACAGGCCTAAGGATAGATTTCAAAACTCCATGAACATAGCTCCAAACCTAAAATGAACATTCAAACATGCAAATACACCTACAATGAAGAGAGGAAAGAAGAAAACAAGTAAAAATGAGCAAGGATGGATAGATGCACCACAAAACATGTTTTTGTTGCTCCAGAAGTTTGCACAAAACATCATTTTAATGGTAAAAGGAAAAAAATGCCATTACAGAGCATGGGAGGAGGTTCTAACTCCATTTTCAACCTTGGGGAAGAAAAGAAGGGAGGGAAGAGCAGAAAATATGAACAACCTCTTACAAATGAGCCAAAACTGGCTTTTATCATGAAGCAGAATGAAGAAAAGTGCAAAAACGTGGGAAAATTTGATTTGCAACTCCAACCACCGAAAAATCCTTCTAATTAGCCTACAAAATGATGGGTTCCCATGGAAAATCCCATACTTCAAAGTACATTGCTCTGCAGATCCAAAAACAACCCATACTTCATTAAATTTGGTGGTTGGTAGCCATTTATGCATTTTTTACATGCCAAGGGCATTTCTCCATTTTTCTACCCTAAATCTCCATCAAAATACAAAATTTAACCCTCCATCATGTAGATAATTTTACCAGCTTTCCAATGATATAAAGAACATGAAAATATGAGCTTTGGATCAAAAGATATGGCCCTCTGAAGATTTAGGGCAAAATTAGGGCCAAAATGGATTAGCGGGCAAAAACTTTAAAAAATTTCCTTTTTTGAATTTGGGAAAAATTTCCCAAAAATCCCCATGCTTCACCACTCCACTACCACATGGCACCTCCTCATTGGTCAATGGGATCGTGGGCCTAAACCTGCCTTTCGCCCCTTTGATTTTCCATTGGGAAAATTTCCTAACTTTCCCCCACGCTCTCGCTGTCCCCAATGACACGTGTCACTTCCTCATTGGTCACTAGGATTTCCGCCCAAACCTGCCTTTCACCCCTTTGATTTTCCATTGGGAAAATTTCCCAACTTTCCCCATGCTCCATTGTCCCGGTGACACGTGTCACTTCCTCATTGGTTGGCGGGGATGTGCTTCCAATTTTTCCTTTTCCACCTTGGTGGGCTTTAAAAATTTTCAATTTTTCCTTTCATGCATTCTACTACTTTGGAAAAAATCCAAAATTTACTCCGCCCCTCCAAATCCCACCGTACTCATGGAAACATGGAAAATTCTCATTCAACGTAGGGCCTCTAGGCCAATATTTTCTTTGCACCATTTTTGGAAATGTTTTCAACTTTCCGCCCTACCGATCCGACCTCCACCATGACTAGACACGTGGTGGCCTCCTCATTCATTGTAGGCCTCAAGCCATTTCTTTTCCTCAGCGGGCCCATGGGAAAAATATTTCATTTGCATCTTCTCATTCTTTGGTGATTTTTCCAACTTACCCCCATCGACCCACCATTCCGCCCTGCCACGTGGCACATTCCTATTGGTTGCGGGCCTTCCCAGGGAAAATTTCCCTCAAAAACTCCACCGAGCCATAACTTGAGAAATACAAGGAGTTAGGAGGAAAATTTTACCTTTTTGGAAAGGTGAGAAAAATCCTATCTAATGGGATCATTTCCAGAATCTTTTGAGTACCTGAAGCATGCCAAAAATTCATTTAAGTGCCAGAAAAGGAGAAGAAGGAGGAGTTAGCCAAAAATAAGCATGGGGCTTATTTTGGATAATAGGAACATTTCACCGTGTATTGAGTGTTCCTAATCTCTCTACTAATCTCATATCATTTTACCAAATCACTCGCCTAGTGAAGGAATGTGAATGAAATTTGGTCCTAACTCACTGATATTACATGAGCTTTAATCTAAATCCACTATGGTTGAGGGAAACATAGATCCCTATTTACGGTTCTACACCTTCTCCCACTTTACTTCTGATTTGATGCCCACTTCCTTGCTCACTCATGTAGATGAGGTTAGCAAGCTATGACATGAGCATTTTTTCATCTTAACTATCATTACCTTAAACAATTGAGCCAAAATGAAATGGTTAATGGGTTACCCCATGTCAATTTTTCTAAGAGTCTTTATGAGGGTACCCTCAAGAAGCACGAAGAAGAAAGTTTTAGCAAAGGAAAATCCTAGAGAGCTACTCATATTTTAGATCTTGTTCATAGTGACATTTCCAGCCATGTCCCATCTGTTTCATTTACTAGAGATCTCCATATAACTACCTTAACTAATGACTTTTCATGTTACATTTGGATGTATTTTCTCAAATAGAAATCTGAAGTTTTCAAGAACTTTCAAGACTTAAAGGATCTTGGTGAGAAACAAGTTGAAATATATATTAAGGTTATTCAAACTAAAAATGGAGGTGAGTATGCGAGAAATAGGTTGGAGTATTTATGTACCTTCGAAGGGATTGCTTTGCAGTGTACAATTGCTTACATCCCTTTAAAAATGGAGTTACATAAAGAAGGAGCCTAATGCTTAAAGATATGGCCACTTATATGGTTTACTCTAAATCCCTTCCTCCACAATATTGGGCCAAAGTCATGAACTATGTTTGTTACATTCAAAATCATGTTCCATACAAGGAAGTAAGAGGCATGACACCCTTTAAATCCTAGTTTGGACGCAAAAACTAGATGTCGAACACTTTCACATATTTTGATCTAATGCTATGGCCTATATTCCCAAAAATAAAGGTAAGGCATTAGAGCCATAGTCCAAACCTTGTATATTTGTAGGGGGTATCATAATGGCATGAAAGGATATAGATTTTTGAGCCCTACTAAATCATCATATTTATATTGAGATAAGTATAAATTTTGATGAATCATGTTTGACTTCTACTTCTCAACCCTTTGGAGTCCTTCTCTTTGACACTGAATTTTAATTTTTGGATGATGATCATGTCACAAATTATCCTCCTCCTCATCTACCTAATCCTTCTGGTCCTTCTACTCCTCCCTCTTCTCATACTTTAGAAACTTCCAATATTAAGAGTAGTGATGATGATGAATTTTCCGTTCTCACTCAAGGGAAGAATATATAGATTCTAAGCCTAACTCTCCTCCTGGTCCTCATTGGAATAATAAAATTTTGCATAGTGTTGGAGAATTGATAGGTAATCCTTCATATGAGAGATGAACTCATTTATTGTTCACTGAACCCCACTCCTTCTTCACCTCCGCTTCTAACCCTCAATATTTCTGAGAGGCTTGAAGGATTCATGATTGGGATTCTTCCATGGATGAGCAAGATACCTAACTCATGAAGAATGATACATGGGATCTCACCCTCTTCTGAAAGGAATAAAAATAATTCAATATAATTGAGTTTACCAAATAAAATATGGTGTCGATGTAGACAACAAAAGGTTCAAAGTGTGACTTGTACTTAAGGGTTTCTATTAGGTAGTTGGGGTTGATTATTCAAAACCTTTTTCTCTCATTTCAAATATGAATTCCATTTGAATGACCCTCATCATCGATGCCACAACAATATGAGAAGTCAACTAGATGGAAATTAAGAGTTCCTTCCTTCATGGGGACCTAGAGGAAAATATGTGTATGAAACAACCCCAGCTTATGTATATGATTTGTCCCTTGTTTTCAAGTTAAATAATTCTCTCTATGGAATTAAACAAACCCCTCAAGCTTGGTATGCCAATATGGATTAATTTCTACTTACATTAGGGTTCACTCATTGTCACTCTGACCCTAATGTTTACATTTTGTAGTAGGATGACTCTATACTCATCCTTGTTTTATATGTTGATGACTTGTTGATTACATATAGCTCTTACTCAATCATTGATTCTATGAATATTTACTTAGCCAAAACGTTATCTATGACCAATTTGGGATTTATTCATCACTTTCTTGGGATACATATTCCACAATATGAATTAGAAATTGTAATTTCAAAACCTAGGTATGTCCTTGATTTTCTAGCAAAATTTCACATGATTGATTGTAAGCCATATATCCCGATCCTTTCTTTTCTAGGGTTAAGTTAGTTGTTGATTTCTCAACTCCCATTGTTGATGGTACCCTTTATTACTAGTTTGTGGAGATCCCGATCTATCTAACTTATATTCGACCGATATTTCATATGCTTTTGGGATTTTGTCCAGTTTATGTATGATCCCCGTGTTGTATTGGAAAGAAGCAAAGTGGATCCTTCAATATGTTTCAGAAATCACACATATGGAATTTACTACTTAGGAAGGAAAAATATTGATACATCTTGACGTTTTATTGATTCTAATTTGTATCTCAATCATCATAATTATACCTTAGGATACATTTTTTCTCTTGGTTCGGGTCCTATCAGTTGGTCGAGAAAGAAGTAGAATGTGATTGCGGTATCTTATACAAAGGAAGAATATAGGGGAGCAATCAACACTACCATTGAATTATTTTTCTTGTAGGGGATTTTGACATATTTTGGTATTCACTTTCAAAAGCCTATTATAATTTACTATGAAAAATAAGCACTATATCTATTGTCTTAAATTTGGTTCAACATCAATGGAAAAAGCACATTGAGATCCACATGCACTTCATACAGGAGATGATTCATGGAGACATCATAGACTTGCAGTATTATAAAAATTATGATAAGGTTGTAGACATATTCACAAATAAATTCATTCAAGAAAAGTTCCTTCACTTGCACTCCCTTCTTGAGGTGATTTCTTCTGCATCCACCCCTCTTTTACAAGCTTTCTAGTCCTCTTCTCCTCTTCTCGTGTTTCCGTAAATATTATGGTCTGCATACATGGATACCTTATTAGTACTTTAGTGTTTGGGACCTATTTAATGTGTATTTATTAGTTATCTAGGGTATTTCTCTTTCTATTTTGAATTATCATGACCTCCACCTCATCTTCAATGAAGGGTGGTGTTGGTTTGTGTGACTTTCCTCATCATTACTTGGGATATTTTCCACCTCACATGGTGAGTCATATCACTTAGGTGAGATCATAGGTCATAGGATTTATATGAAACATGGTATATTACATCATAAAATCTATCATTGGCATATGCATAAGATTTTTCATAGGAGTTACATTTCCTTTTAGAGCCATAACTCCTCTTTCCCCATAGAGGGAATCGGTTTCTAGGCAGGGAGTTAAATAACACTCCCATATATACCCTTATTCATCTATAAGAATGAGTAGACCTATTTATTTTATGCATGATTTTCCTATTTTTTTATTACACTTTTTTATTACTTGGAGATTTCATGTCACCATTGGAGTGCAATCTCTTCAATGTGTACTTGAATTCCATCTTGATCCTCGAAAAATAATCTCACAACTTCTAGATGAAGTTACGAGTGAATCCTTGTTTTGGTCGCTATAGTTTCTAAGGAAATTTTGGTAGCACCTCTAGTATAATGGGAGTTTTTAATATTTTTGTGGTAGAGATTTCATGTAAAATGGTTAATTATGAGGGAAAATGAGAGTTAAAGGATTTTTTTTTATGTTTTCTAACTCACTAACTACACAACTCAACTAGAGTAATAATGGAGTGAGTGAGATTTTGAAGATGGTGTAATGGGGACAAAATCGACACAAGGGACACTAGGGACACTAAATTTCACCTTTGATAAATATGTTGACATTTGGTATGGTGGAAATTTGGATAAGTATGGATTTAAAATTTCTCCCTCACTCTCACACACCTTAACTCAACTTAGACTCGACATGAGTTAACCAAACTCCTGTGGAGGGTCAAAGAGCTTAAAAAATGCATGTGGTGAATTTTACTATCCCTCTTGAACCCTATGGGTAGAGAGGATAATGGGGACAATGGGAACATAAATCTGAGCCCATCGTGAGGGAGTATTTTTGTGTCCCTCGTGTCCCCTTCTACTATGGGGGCAAATGGGGCACACAGGACACATGAGCCACATAGTGCACAAAAGTGTGCCTTAGGGATGAGGAAAAGGATATAATTTTATGTCATTCATGTACCCATTATCCCCAAGGGGAAAATTGGGATATAAGGAGGTTAAAATTATGCATGGGCTATTTTAGGAAATCCATTTTTGTAATAGATGTCTAAAAATGGCAAGGAAAATTACTTTTTCCACCACGTAGGATTAGGATAATGTTTTCAGGTAACATATTATATGATTTGGACTCCAAAAAATATTATAATATAAAATAAACATATTTGAAAACTTGGATATTCCTAAAATTGAAACATTTAGAACCCTTTTTGTTCAATATAGAGTGAGGCAGTGACACTGTTTGGAATATTTACGAAATATTTGAACCTTAGAACAAAAATGATGTTCCCACCTTGTTTGGAATTCTCATATATTTTGAATGCTAATTTTTTTACCTTATAAATCATTACAGATTTCTTGAAATCATTAGGAGAATTCAAGTTTCACTTTTTGAATGCTTTTCCATTGCACCTAGAAACTCATTTATGAGTCGACTGCTCCTGAATGATCAAATATTTCCTAAAGCTTCCTAAAACTTTTCCAACACCACCTTAAAATTATTAACATATTTTATAAACTCTCTTAGAGGATGTATACATGATCCAAAATTTCCAAAATTGGCCTTTCTAGGATTTGAGTAAGACTAGTCTTATACTAAATTCCACTTAATCAAATGATGAACCTTATTATGCTTCTTTGCACACTAAGACATGTTTATCAAATGAATTAGTATTATATTAAAGGTAAGGATGATGATGTCACAATAATTAGGTTTTTTAGGGAGGGATTGAAGAATATCGAAAGGAAAAATTTAACATTGGGGTTTAGTTTTCTTGCTTTGAATTTTTGAATTTTTAAGCCGCTTATTTTACATGACAACAAGTTAACCATAAAAATAAGGATTTGTGATTCTCTACCCTCATCTATAAATCATCACTCATTCTTATATAATTATCATGTTTGGAATATTTAAGAATTACATTATCATTGTGTTAGATTATTATTCAATATCACATGCAATCATGTTGTCCAATTGATCATGAATCAATAATCAAATCGCTTATTCAATAATTTTCATCATAGCTGAAATTAACTTCCATTCAAAACACCTTTAGAGAATCCAAAATAATTTTATCAAGAGATTCAACAAGATTGGTGATTCATTCCAAGATTCCCCAATCTCATCCGATGTTGTAAGGAGATATAACGGAGAAACTGGTTTGTTTTTATTTCATTATGTAGTTTTTCTTTATATACATTTCTGGAACACTCTTTGGGGACATAAACCCAAAAACCCACATATTTTTCATTTTTAATCATTTTTTATGAAATTAATAGTATTTTTTTATTCTTATTATTGTTTTACTCACAGTACTAATTCTCGGGCATTTTATGAAGTAAATTACAAGCTTTTTTTTTAAAAATAGACAATTTGGCCATGTTTCTAACTTTATTTGTGTAGCTATAAGTTATTTGAGCTACCGTAATATAATATGTGCTATTGTAGAATGAAATTTGGACTACCATCTTATTACTTGTACTATCATCTTATTTTTACACTACTGTCTCATTGTTTGCACTACCATCTTAATGTTTATCTTTGTCATCTTATTGCTGGTGCTTCCATCTTATTGTTTGCACTACCATCTCATTTCTTGCACTACCATATTAGTTTTACACTACCATCTTACTGCTCACACTTTGCCATATCATTTTTATGTTATTGTCTTCTTGTTTTCACTATTGTCTCACTACTTATGCTACTACCTCATTGTTTGTACTATTTTTTTATTGATTGCACTATTGTCTCACTTTGTTTGCACTACCATTTTATTACTTACACTACTATATTATTGTTTTTTAATACCTTCTTATTTAATACACTAGTGTTTCATTTTACTATGGTTCTATTTTTTCACTAGCATTGTAGTACGTGTTCTAGCGTTTTGTGACAATTTTTCATCTTATTTTCTATTGTTTTCTTTGTGTTTCGATTCTAATTTACATCTTAATTCGTTATAAAGCAATGCTAACATATCAAGTCTTTGTTAATATTTATTTGTTTTTCATTTTTGATCAAAAGTCATATATGATTTTTTCTCTCACTCTTGAGTGATCTTAAAATTATAAATGGACACAATCATTTACTTTTATTTTCTTTTAATATCATGATTACATGAAAAATAATAATCAATTTTTTGCATAGGTAGCATCATTTGGAAATCTCATTAAATCAAGTAAAAATAATAATAGATTGCATGCGTGTTTCCTTGTCAAGCTAAAATTAAACTTTTTCTAAATTTTAATTAACAAAACATTATCATTGTAGGTTCAAATAACAGGTTAAGACCCATCCACTTAAATTTGGGAAGTACTTGCACATAACCTTGGAGCACCACATGAATCCTAAAGTAGGTAACACATTAAGAGAACTCGACAAAAGAAATAGGTAGCATCCCATCTTGATTGAGTGGTATGACCCGAGGAAAACCAAACGTTGAATATGGTAACAAACACATTCTTAATAGATTTATTGGTATAGTTCATATTCATAACTTTTCTAGTATGTGTACTCATTCGAAAAAGAATTAGTGAGTGAATTTAAATCCTAAGGTATCCTAATGTTTGGGTCCAACCATTTTTATTCTTGTTTAGATTTTTAGTTCAAAATAGTTTATGTTCTATAACTCAAATTGAATCCAAATTGAAAACTAATTTTCAAAAAAAAAAAATTTTTATTATTATTTAGATTTTTAGTTTAAAACATTTTTGAAAATCATTTATAAAAAATATTGTCTTTTGTTACTTTTTATATGGTTAGTTTAAGAAAATTCTAAAAACAAGTTATAAAAAAATCACATATTCTATTATTGTTTGCATTGTTAATTTAAGATAGTTTGTGCTCCATATCTCATATTTATCCAAATCCAATTCAATTAAAAAATTATTTAAAAAAATCTTATCCCTTCCAAATCCTAAATTAAATTCAAATTATGTTAAAATTTAATCAAAGTCTGATTAATAAAAATCAGCCTATCAAAGTCTTATCTTTTGGATATTCACTTTATCCAAATTTAAGCATATCAATCCTATCAATCAAATCCTTATCTTTTGAGTATTCACTTTATTCAAAGCTAAGAAAATCCCAATCAATATGATCAAACTCTAAACTAAATCCTATCCAATCATTCAAAGAATTATCATTTTAAATATTCACTTTATTCAAATTTAAGAAAATCCCAATCAGTCTAGTTAGACTCTAATCTCAATCAATCCTACCAAATCAAAGTATTATAATTTCATATATTCACTTTATTGAAGTTTAAGAAAACTACTCAAATCTGAATTCATCTCCAAGTAATATTTACAAATAAAGATTCATCAATATCACATATCATCTTTTACTGTAAGTTTTTACCCTTTTTAGTACAAATGTTGGAAACTCGAACAAAAAGTTACAACATATTTAGTAAGATAGACAAAAATCCTTTCACGGAGAGATAATTCTAATGAAGAGGAAGAAGTTAAACAACCTGATATTTTAGAATAAGAACAGGCACAAATTGATGAAATTTTAAGAAAAATAAACATCAATTTCTTCTTCATCTCCTAGAAATGGGAGCTAAACTACCTTCATATTTTGGTGATGAGAACTTGAAACATCTTATAGATAAACCCAAATCTAGAAAAATAAAGAAAAATCTAGTGCTTCAACAAATACATCAAATGAAGCCTTATTTTCCAAAATTCAAGAGATGACAAAGGAAATTTTCAATATGGCTTCTAAAGTTGCTAAAGGTAATGAAGAAAAGTTTCAACCCATTTGTAAAAAAATGGTGGATATCCTCTCACTAACTCTCCATTATCTGAATAATGGAAAATCATGAAAGAAACAATAATGGGGATGTAAAAGTAAATGAAACAATTCAATTTTGAATTTCCTCTATCCATTTTAAAAAGAATGTTGGGTATACCATTTCCTAAATATTTCAAAACCCCTAAGTTAAAAAAATACAAATTTAAACATGACCCAAGAGAACATGTTAAATAAGTCTTCATGGCATGTCTGGAGGTAGACTATAATGACATTTATGTCTTGCATCTTTTACCAAAATGTCTAGAAGGACAAGCCTTAGACTGATTTTTACATATCCCAAAAGGCTCAATCATAACCTTCACTTACTTATCAAATAAGTTTGTTAAACACTTGTCCTTCATTATAGATTTAGAAGTCACGATAATGGACCTTTGTAACATTAAGTAAAGAAATATTGAAAAATTTACATAATTTCTTCAATGATGGAGAGAAATCATAAGTTAGTTTCTTTGTTCTATACCCAAAACACAATTAGTGAGAATTTTCATTCCAAATGTAAATGCATTTCCAAAAAAATTTGAGGAAGCCATTGAAAAAGGATCACAAATAGAAATGCCTCTCATTTCCAATGTTCTTATCAAAACTACAACAACATCAAGATCCATAGAAAATAACGAATTCAAACAACAAACCAATCATAATCTCTAGCAAAGAAACCACTCCTCGTGACTTTAGACAAAGAAAATTCATTCCTCTTAGAGAAATTCCTTCTAGTGTCCATTTCCAATTAACAAGTGCTAATATGGTACCTTTTGTCCAAAATAACCACCTTGGTTATTTAGAAAACTTGTGATTCCATTCGATTCTAAATTCATGATTTTCAGTTTACGCATACCAATGGTTCCTACCTTGGCACTATTACATGGTTACGCTTCTTTACGTGCACCTTTTTGCGCCTTCCTTCACTTCCTCCCATGCATGCTTCATATGATCTCACTTCCCTATGTATTTGAGTATCTTCCTTTCATTCCCTTTTGCATAAAACTCCTTGTGCACTAGCCTTCATTCCTACAGTGTGTGCACATTTTTGCATGCCTTTTTGGACTTTCTTTCCAATTTTGTTAAGTCCTTGGAATGCTCTTCATGTACATTCTCCTTCATCTTGAGTTCCCCACATCTCCATGTTCCCTGATTCCCCTTCCACATTCTACCCTTGGTGCATAATATCTCTACACTCTCTTTCCATGTGCTTATGTTTCCTCCACACTTTCCTTTCCTTCTTGTCACCACACGTTCCTTGATTAGATGCCCGCGTCAACTTTTGTACTTACATGCTTTTGTATATATGCAATTTTTCTTGTTATTCCTCATTCACCCTTTGCACATGTGCTTACAAAGCTCTTAATTCTTTCCTCTCACGCCTCTTGCTCTTGTGCATGTGCCAAGTGAAATACTTCATGCCGGTCCATGAAGTTCCACGTGGAACTTGTCGGATGAAGTGTGCAACATGCTACCTATCGGGACATGTCATTATGAAAAAATCCTCACATTGAATGATTTCCTAACATGTGGCGAGAAAAGGTAAAAATAACAAACACACATCCAAATCCTTCATCTAATATGAGCATGCCATGTTTCTTGTGCACTCACTTTTTAATACAGATCTTTTGATCATAATAACGCTTCTTTGTAGAGCTTGGATTCCATCATGCCTTGGCTTTATTAAAAGTTGTCAGCGTGAGATACACTATAGGCTAGTCAAATCAGGTTTTAGTGGGATTTGGTAGGTGGTAAATAGGAAAACATCAATTGGGCCATTAATTTACACATCCAATCCACTCAATGACCTATATTTGATCCAATTTACTTTCCTTCCTTCTTCCACAAGCTAAAAAGACACATGGAGGTGGATTCGACATCCTTACAGTGCATCTATAGGCATTTGTTACCTCTTATTAGTAGTTGGAAGTTTGAATCTATGTTTCCCTTTCCTTTTCCTCCTCTTCTCTCCTTATTCTTCTATCTATAAGAGAAAAATGCTCATTGTAAAAAGTTGGAAACCCTTAGTTTGTTAAAGAACATTCCTCGGATCTCTTCTCCTCATCATTTTGAGTTACAAACCTCAAATATGAGCTATTTTCTTATAGATCCTTTCCTCTCTCACATTTTTAATATATTTTGCATCACTTAAAAGAAATAAAAGTTATTTTTGTGGTTATTCTCTTCCCTAGTTGACTTTTATTGCATCTTATTGCCTTTTTACATTGTTGATATGTTGTGCACATTTTATATCTCTAATAGGGATTTTGTTTTTATATTCCAAGAAAATAGGTGTGTGAATGTGTTTCAGATTGTGGCACAGTAGTATACCCTCTTTGTGCACGTTTTCCATCATGTTTTATCAAGTTAATTGTGTTAATCCCCCTATTTTTGGTACTATCACCTTTAACTTAGGTTTCCCTTTCATACATCTCTTTCTCACCTTGAACAATTGGAATTGTTGAGTAGTGATATGTAGTTATATTTCCCTTTGTAGGAGTAGTCTTAGTAGTAGAAATATGTAGAGGAAGTCGACATTCTCTAGAGGTATGTATCAAGTGCAAGTCCTACAATTTGGATATGGTCTCATGTTGCCTCAAAGCCCTAGTTCATCCTTATCTTGAGCTCCAATATTTTTTGGCATGCTCGGTGGGACCATCATTAAAATATCGAATTTCATTATAGCTAAGTCTTGGTGTGTGACTTAGTGATTTATATCCTTTGGAATCTTGTTTCAAAACATCCTGGAGACTCCCAAAATTTAGATGTAATGATTTCAATAATCCATGCAAGTAATTTCATGAGAATAATACACACAAAATAGAGTGCATCAGCCAAAAAATCCTTTGAGTATCTTTAGGTAGAAGAAGTAGTAGAACCACCACATGCACATCTTCCTCTTTTGTGTGCAGAATGCAATCTAATTCTCCTCATGTTAGACCTTTTGTGTGCTCTACCAAGGTATTTATACCCTTTCTAGCCATGACATAGAGGAATATTCCTTTGATCAATTTCACAGGTGCTAGCCCTATGGTAATTACCATGCAATATGATATACCAATGGATGCACTCAAAAGAATATCATTTTTCACTGGTGATAATCAAGTTACCCTTGCCAAGCACATTCAATATATTGAAAACTTATGCTCTGTTCACTTAGTTATAGAGGATAATGTAGTTGTAAATTTTTTTGCATCTTCTCTCAAAGGCAAAGAGCTTAAGTGGTACAAAAGCCTAAGACTTTCCTCTATGACTAATAGGGATGGACTTGGTACTATGCTTTGTAATTAGTTTGTGCAGAAAGTTGATGACATATCCTTATTATAACAATTGACAATGATCAAGAGAGCTCATGATGAGCTCATGGCTGATTTAAAATTCAGATTTCAAAAGACATGGGAAATAATTTCAGCCTTCTTAAGACCAAAACCTCAAGGTGATTTCCTTTACTTCTTAATAGCCTTGAATTATGCTATTGGAATGATGATATAGTCTACAGGTGGCACACAACTCCCTGATGCCTATGCTATAGCCATTAGGGAAAACATTGTCTCATCTAAGCTGACAAGATAGCCCCATACCACCTACATACTTGTTTCCTAATATCCCTCTAGTGCCTCAAAATTCCATTACTCCAATTCTTGAGTAGAGTTCTAAACCCAATACCTCAACATATTATCATCCCATGCAACAAAAGGAGGATGAAGAAATGAAATCCTTGATTAAAAATTTTTCCAAAAAAGTTATATCTTAGAAAAGTAGTAGGTGGAAGCCTTTAGAAAAAATTCTAATCAAGGATTTAATCAAATCCATCATCCCTTTATAAATCAATATCCAAATTAAAGATATTGGTAAAAACAACAAAATTATAGATGGCATGCTAATGTGCACCTTCCACTACAAAACGCGTTCCTCCTATACAACCACTTCCAGCCACTAAGCACAAGCAAAACACTAGTGCCAGTACAAAACAACATGGTCTAAGAGATAGAATGGTGTTTTCCTTGAAATTTTCAAACATTCAGTACAAATACATACATGCCTTATGTGTATAAGCTTACATGATTCATAATGCAATTTATGAGCCTTCCACTAGCACACGTAAACCAAAAAATGAAGAAGTGCAAGAATCTATTCATGAGACCAACCTTATGTTCTTTAGGGTAGACGAATCATATGCAATAAGCCAAGCTATGGATAGCTTAAATAGACCACGGATGTAGGTGGATGATAATACAAGGTTCAAGAAGAGAATTTTGGAATCCAACGTGTAACCTTCTAATCCTGCCATTCAAACTGGTCCTCCAAAGCAAAGAGATGTAGCTAATGCACCCAATAGTTTTGGTGCAAATGTTTGTGTGAGATTCCTTGCGCTTTTCAATGGAAGTGACACGTGTTCCTCTTTTTGTAGGTCAAATATCTATGCAAGCTAAGGCCTCTTCCTTTACACCCGAATAATCAATAAAGGATGTTGTTGTGCCTCAAATGCACAAGTATTTTGGCCTTCTATTCAACATTATGGACAAGATAAAGAAGAAAAATAGAAATGTCACAATGTGGGACACCCTTTCCATTCCATCACAGTGTAACCTATTTTATGAATATATGACATAAAACCCACATAATGCTCTAGTTATCCAAAGACCTCATATTGCTATCAACATTTTTTAGGCAGAGGAGAAGTAAGTAAGAAAATTTGTGAAAACCCCACCCTTTTATATGTCCTTAATAGTAGGCAAAAACCTCATATACAATTGTATGATTGAATCAGGGGCTAGTACTTCTATCATGCCTAAGAAAATTGTTGATGTCCTATGTGTTAAGTATGCCTTTATGTCCAAAGGAGTCTTGTAAATTGATTTCTTTATAGTAACCACTCTAGGAGTCATCAAAGACCTTGAATTAACACTCCATGCATTTCCAAGCCTAAAAATAGCTCATGATGTGTCAATCATTGATTTACCTACATTATTTTCCATTTTCCTATCAAGATATTTTACAACTAAGGTTAGTGGCTACTTGTCTTCTTATTGGTCTCATATGTTACTGAGAACACTTGGTATGGTACCAGGTTTACAATACAATATGGACCTATATTTTTTGATCATGTTGAGACATATGACCCATCACCTCTCCAAGCCAAATGCCTAATCCAAGAAGGAAAAGGAAAAGATTCGAGTTTTAAAAGATCGACCTATTCCTCCCTCTATACCTGATCTATTATTATATGAATGGGAATACGAATTCTATGAATTTTATCCTTATGATATAAATATTGAATCTAGTCTTGGTATATGTTGTATCCTTGAAGAAGAGTGTGTGCTTCCTTCCGCACTCAAGGAAAATGATGAAAAATATGGAATATGAAAGATGTAATTTGATGGTTACACAAGAAAGAATAAGCATAGGCACAAGTTTTGTTCTTATCTCCCTAAAGATGAGAACTTATTCTTTACACATAGGCTGTAGTTTCCATGCTCCAACAATGTAACAAAATATGAAGCATTGGTGCATGGTATTCTTATTACTGAGAAGAGGTAGATCAAGGCACTTCGGATCTTTGGCGATATTGAATTAGTAATTCACTAGGTCACAAATTATTAACCCAATGTGGATCCTGACTGTTATTAGCACTCTAAAGGATTCTGAAAATTTCTAATGGCAAACAATTAAACATGGTGAGAATGGGGGAACCCCCTTGCCAGATTGAGCCCAACGCAGATCCGGATTGGAAGGAGAAAGTAGAACTTTGGAATCTTCTCGAGACAGGCGGCATCACCAACTTTATGGAGAAGATCTAGGGCCATGACTAGAGTATTTCGATACGATTTGCCAAGGATTGGAAGGATTGCACTTGTGGATTACAGGTGGACAGAAGATTCCTATCAATGAGGAGTTAATTGTTGAAGCAACTGGCTTGGGCATGGAGGGGTACCATTTTTTTAATAAAAGGGTGGACAGAGAAGCTGACAAGAGGAAATTTTTGAGGGAATTAGAAGTTGGTCTTTGTCACTGCGGGCCTACAAGTTAGTTTGATCCCTTTGCCCTTTGATGAGGTTACCCAAATGATGGTGCATTTCATTTCCTTAGAGGGGAGGTTTGTCACTGTGCCCGCTAAACATCTTGTTTTCCTCAACCACTTCTGTAGGAGTCGCACGGTATGTTTCCCCCACTATCTGCTAAACTCTCTTGACCACTCCATTTTGGAGTTTCAAAAGCATGCTAGTGTTGTTCCTTTGCACTAGGGACTCATATTTTTGCTGCATAAACTATGTCTACTTCGTTCTCCCCGTTTCCCTTCCTCCCCTGGCTCTGTTCTTCCTCTGCCCGGTGTCGTTGTCGCTAGCCCCTTCTCTCCACCTTCTGTCCCCGCCACTACTGTTGTCACCCCTTTTCCGGGATTCTTGGCTCCTTCTTCCATTCCCCTCACCTCTGCTCCCAACCCCTACACCTCCACTTCAGCCAGACCAGTTACCAGATCCTCTAGAAGGCTGAAACTTGATACCCCTGCTGTGGGGAAGGATCCTCAAGAGATTGAAATTGCCCATAACCTCCTGCATATTAGTAGTGCTAGTTCTTAGGAAGCACATGTTGAGAGCTCCACAAAAAGGCTGGAAGCCTTAGAAGCTGATATGAAGCTGTTGAAGGAAGAGGTTAAAAACTTGGCTAAGCAAAAAGGAAAGAGAAAGAAGGAGGAGGAGGTGGCTATGGATAATAGCCAGGTTGAAGATATATACAAGAAGCTGAACTCCTTAGACTCCCGTTTAGGGAAGGCCAAGACTTGCCATGATTATAATATGGCCATTTTTAATGCAATTGAAGAGTTTATTGAACAACATGTCCGTAGCGTCTCCAATCTCAGCTGGAGTTCCAAAACCCTTTGGGGCACTGATAAGGAAAGTAAAAGGACCATTGAATAGCTGGATGTTACTAATTTTTCCCATATGACAACATTGGCTATGTTCACCTCTTGGCAGAATATCAAATCCAACATTGACAAAGCAACCAAGAAGTAATTGTGGGTGCTTCTACTGCACTTCTTTGTAATTATTGTTGTTTTTTTGCTACTTTTCTGCAGTGCTCATGTTATTTTTGTTTCGATAGGGTAGCTGCTCTTGGGCTACTATGGTTTTCATTGTCATATTTGGATCTTGATCCTTTTTGTTCTGATTCTCATTCCTATTCTGGCTTCTAGGCCCTCTTTTGTTCTCAAGGGTATAGTCCCTTTCAAAAAACTATTTTCCAATAATAAAAAAAAATCACTACGTCACAAAAAGGGATGCAAAAAAAGAATAATCTTCTTATAGATTATAAACATAGATTTTTGACCTCCCAAAGAGATTTGAGGCTCTAAATCTTCAAGTGGTACCAAGAAAATTAAACAAAGAAGTAGATCAAATGGCAGCCCTTGGTACACAATTGTCACTATTGAGGATTTCATACAAAGAAACATGTAAAAGATCAAGATGGTGGTTAGGCCATCTATCCCATAAATCAAGTTAGGCTGATAAGTGTTTGAAAATGATACATAGATTGTCAAGTTCATTAAGAATGAATCTAAGTTCTCTTGAACTAGTCAAGTTGACTTACATGACAATTATGGTGATGAAGTGATTCAACTCAAGAAAAAAATTCCTATATAAGTTGGTCACCTTAGAGCACATTTTCATCCTTGGTGACGAGTTCAAGGGTGAAGCGCGATGCAAGAAGACTGCACTCTAATCACTATTGCATGCAAGAAAGAGTTTTTCCTTGGTAAATAATGCACACAAGATGAACCACATTCCTTTATCTCTCTATCATAAATATAGTGATATCGTTTCATGTGAATATGAAAACTCGAAAGGATTTAATCCAAGTGTTGCTTAACACTACATTGACCTTGACCCAAAGATCAATCCCATTAGATAAAAGAAGAGGCTAGTCAATCCTAAGATAGATTCCCTCATGAGGAAGGAGCTATCCAAACTCAGTGAAGCGAAGATAATATCTCCAATCAAGTACTTTACTTGGGTGGTGGATCTTGTTCCAGTGCACAAAAATAATGTTGAAATCAGAATTTGTGGTGATTTTAGAGATTTGAATAAGGAATCATTGAAGGATCATTATCCTTTTACTTCTATGGCTCAGATTTTATAGATTGTGGCTAGTGTGGAAAGATGTTTTATGATGGATGGGTATTCTCGTTTCAACCAGATCATGGTCAAGGAAGAGGATTAGTGCAAAACAAAATTTACAATGAAATGGGGTACATATGAATATAAAAAAAAAGCCTTTTGGTTTGTCAAATGTCGGTCAACATTCCAGAGAGCCGTGGACATTTTCTTCAAAGGATATATCAATGAGCTTATCCTAGTTTACTTGGATGACATAACCGTCTTCTCAAATTAGATTCCAGATCACATGATGCATTTGGAGAAAGTATTTGTAAGATGCAGAGAATTTTAGGTATCTCTTAAACCCAAAAATTGCAACTTTGTTTTTGCGCAAGGAAATATTTTGGGCCATATGACATCTAAGGATGGCATTTACATTGATCCTAAGCATGTATCTACCATCCTTTCTCTCTCATTTCTTGTGCAAAAACATGCCTTACAATAATTCCTAGGTAAAATCAACTTTGTTAGGAGGTTCATTCTTTACTTTTTAGGATTGATCAAGCCAATTACTCTCATGCTAAAAAAGGAAACATTCTTCCAATAAATAACAAAAGGAAAATAAAGCTTTAGTAAAATCAAGAAAGAATTTTTTTCTGCACCAACATTGATCAACTGGATTACTCCAAGGATTTTACCCTTTATGGTTATGGATTTGATGCTAGTGTTTTTTATTTTACTTACACAAGAAAATGAATAAGGACTCAAGTAGTCAATGGATTTCATCAGATAAAACATTGAAGGATTATAAATTAAAATACATTCACATGGAGAAACATGTCTTCGTCATCATGTGTGCACTTTGAAGAAGTTTAAAACAATTCTCACCAAAAATCATGTCAATGTGTTAGTTTCACAATCTGGTATAAGAGACTTCATCATGGGAGAATAAATTAGTGAGAAAAGAGCAAAATGGGTGACCAAAATAATGGAGTATGATGTGAATATCAAAGAGACTAAGCTAACTATAGGAAACGTGATTTATACATAACTTATTGAACGGATATGTAGAATGAACCCGAGACTTCATTGTACTGGATGAGGGTCTCCCATGCACTAAACCATAGTAGAATGAAAATCCAAGTGCACACACCAAGATGGAGGACATGGTAACATTTCTCTCTTCTCGGGGCATACCCTCCTAGACTAAACAAGGAAAAAGACAACACTGTGGATGTAATATATCCCATATGCACTAATTGATGGTGTTATATTCAAAAGAAACATTGATGGAATGTTGCTAAGATGTATTGATTTCTCACAAATTGAAAAAGTGTTAACAAAATTTCACGATGGATTCTCTGGTGGAAACTTCTCTGTTAAAGCAAAAACAATGAAGATCATTAAGGAAGGATACTTCTAGCCTACCCTCTTTCTAGACACACATAAGTGGGTCATAAAATACAAAAATTACACTTTATTTGCAAGAAAGAAGAAACTGGTAGTGCTTCCTCTCTGACCAATCCAAGCGGATAATCCTTTTTTGAAATGGAGTCTTAAAGTTTTAGGCATGATCAACAATCCTTGAAGTGATCATCATAATTGGGTGATGAAAACTATGGATTACTTCACCATATGGACATAATCTATTATGCTCAAGGAATCAACCGAGCTATCCATCCTTTACTTTCTCGAAGGCATTATAATAGGGTTTGGTGTTCCTCAAACCATTATATCTGATAATGCAAAATCCTTCCTTAGTACTAAATTTTTTTATTAGGCGCTTAATCTTGGAATATATTTAAAGAATTCTTCTAACTACTACCCTTAGGGAAATGGCTTGGTAGAGTCAACTAACAAGAACCTAATTAGAATCATGAAACAAACAATGAATATCAACCGTAGGAAGTTGAACACAAAGGTCCCACACACACTCTAAGAAGACAAAATAATGGTGAAAAAATGCAATAGGAATTTCATTATAAAATCTTGTTTATGGTAAGGAAATCATACCTCCTTTATCACTTGAGTTTCCTTCATTAGAGTTTTCCCAATAGTTGGAGTTTGAGGGCATAGAAAAAGAGAAATCAAAATAGTAGAGCTCATAGAACTTGAAGAAATGATAAATTTTGTCATGATCAAGTTAGAACAACATTAAAGATACACCAAGTAGTGGTTTGACAGAAAGGATAGGACTAAGGATTTCAAAGTGGGTGATCAGGTCTTAAAATGGGATGTTGATGATAGAATTTGAGGATTCTATTAAATACGAATTTAATCAATTAAATTATACAACATTAATAAACTATGAGATATTAAATCAATAAACATCATATTATATTGCGAAAAAATAAAGAAATACTTACAGAAAGTAAATAAAAAATTACATAGGATTTATAGTGGAAACCCAAAGGTAAAAACCACCGTGAAATGTAACCTTTATTATCGAGAAAGATTTTACATACAATAAATTACATCCTCCTTTAAAAACCCTAATCAAAATGGTAAAACACCTTTGATATATATTTCCCAATAAGTCAAATGAGGATCCAAAGTCCTTTTTATATGAGGTGATCGGGTATGTCTCCTGACCACCTTTTCAACCTAAATGGTTGACACATATACCAAGGTTTAAAATATTTAATAATAGAAATATAACTATTTATTATTAAATATTTAACCTAAAGTATATCCTAGGATTAAATATTTAATAATAGAAATATAAATATTTCTTATTATTAAATATTTAACCTATAGTATAATTTTGGACCCATATTTAATTAAGGGGTGGCCATCCCACTTAACCATTATGTTCCAACACTCCCCCTTAATGTTGAGTGGGATAACATATGCCAATAGATTACCTGCTCATGGTACACTACAAGATTTACAATCCTTAAACCATGAAGGTTTTAGGCTAGCATATAGTTTGAAGGAATTATAACACCTTAATCATACTCAAGTTACTTTTTGGTAGAAAAGGATTTGGAATCCCAAAGATCATCCCATGATCAGTGGCTAAGTATGATTTGTGAGTTTTACATGTTCTCACAAGTTCTTGTAAAAGGTTACTTGAAACCAAGCATATAAAATCCTTTTATAACCAAGGTCCTCCTTAACAATATGCAAACACTTTGGATGTTTACCAAGAAACTAAATAACACTAAAGAGTTTATCAAGACCGTCTTTAAGGTATTTCTACACTTCTTTATAAAAAAAGTTGAGGAGGTATACACATGTCCAAAAGTCTTTTTACAATTTCCAAAATTTCTTTATTACAATGCATTTTTCATTTTACAAATACCAAGTTCCATTAGGAGGTGACATTGGCATGGAAACTCCCCCTCAATGGAAACTCCGACAATCTAATTTTTTCATGAAAGTGACAAAAATTCTAGAACTCAAGGGCTTTGTGAAGATGTCACCAACATGTTCTTCATTCGACATGAACTTGAGATTTATCTCACCACTTACCATCTTCTCACAGGATGAAGTGTATATGTATCTTAATGTACTTCTTCCTCGATGTTGTCTTGGATTATGTGCAAGAGCTATGGTGCTATGGTTATCAAAGAATAAATGAACAATACCTTGATCCTTCATCTTTATCTTGGCAAAAACCTCTTCAGCAATAGTGCCTCTTTTGCAACTTCCATTTCACTTCTATACTTATATTTAGTTGAAGAGATAGAAATAATTAGTTACTTTTTACTACACCAAATTTAAACACATAACCAAAATTATATTTTCTATCTAATACATCGCCAACATGACTAGAATAAAAAAAAACATATAAGTTAGCATATTCATCCTTAGTATAATGCAACCCATAATTTATTGTACCTTTAATATATCTAAGAATTCTTTTCAAGATTCCAATTATATCTATAAGGTTCATGCATAAACCTAGAAGAAACTCTTATTGTAGAGGAAATATTTGGTCCAGTTATAGTTAGATAAATCAAACTACAAACTAACTACCTATATGAAGTAGGATCAGATTTTTCGCATGTAGGTTTAGGATCAAATTTTATTCCAAATTCCATAGTTCTATAAATTATTTTACAATCAATCATATTAAACTTTTTCTATACATTGGTTGCGTATAGTGTGCTTGAGAAACAACAATATAATTCTTATCTTAAAATACAACATGCCAAGAAAATGATGTAAGAGACCTAAATCATTCATTTCAAAGTATTGTTTTAATTTTTATAAAACAATAACATTGTTATTTTTAGTTACTTCCCTTTTTACATTGTCGTAAATCCTTAAACTTGCAGTGTTAATACCATAACTAATGAAAATACAAAAAAAGAAGTCATGTCGAATTTCTTTCTTTTCTTTTTACGGATATATAAGGAGGTAGGACTACCAAATACTTGTAAATGTGATACATTAGGTTTTTGATTTGACCATTTCTCTAAGGGGGTCGAAAGGTGAATAAACTGGTAGGGACTCTATTTAGAATGTAGACTATTATTTTCATTTCTTCTACCCACAAAAATTTGGAAAGACCAATAGAGTGAATTTTTGATACCATGATAAAATTTGAGGATTATATTAACTATAAATTTAATCAATTAAATTATACAACATTAATAAACTATGTAATATTAAATCAATAAACATCACATTATATTGCATAACAAATAAATAAATACTTACAAAAAGTAAATAACAAATGACACAAGATTTATAGTGGAAAACCCGAAGGTAAAAACCACTATGAAAAGTAACCTTTATTGTAGAGAACCCTTTTACATCCAGTAAATTACCTCCTCCTTTAGAAACCCTAATCACAAGGGTAAAAACACCTTTGATATATATTTTCTAATATGTCAAATGAGGACCCGAAGTCCTTTTTATATGAGGTGATCGGGTATGTCTCTCGACCCACCTTTTTAACCTAAATGGTTGACACATATACCAAGGTTTAAAATATTTAATAATAGAAATATAAATATTTCTTATTATTAAATATTTAACGTAAATTATATCCCTAGGTTTGAATATTTAATAATAGAAATATAAATAATTCTTATTATTAAATATTTAACCTATAGTATAATGTTGGACCCATATTTAATTAATGGGTGAACAACCCGATTAACCATTATGCTCAAATAGTTGAAAGAGCTAAACTATGGAACCATTCAAAGTTTGATGCGGTTTGGAGTGTCTCATATATCATCGCTTATTATAAGGAGGATAAATTATTTGTGTCATCTCATCTTGATGGAGATACATTATCAACCCCACACAATGGGATCTATCTCAAACACTTCCATTCAATCCTTTTGCATCATTATATATCTTAGAATAGTTTCAAATTCCTCCAAGTGCATGTTGAGAACATTTTCATGTTTGTACATAGTTCTTTTCTCTCACGTACTTCCTTACGCATGCTCTTTTGTTGCTTCTAGGATGGTATTTTAGTTGAAGGATATTCTAATAGGTTAGCTAGTATTTAGTAGTTTTCCACTCTCATAAAATTCATTCAGACTCTAAGTTCATGCTTTTCAGGTTGCATGCACCAATGATTTCTTCTTGGAACTTTCGCATGGTTATAGTTTTTACACACGCCCTCCCTCTTATTTCTCCCTCCTTCACTTCCTCTTACACATGCTTCACAAGATCCCTCTTCCCTTTTTATTCTGTTATCTTCCTTCCATTCCCTTTCATGTACAAATCCTTTCATACCCACCTTAATTCCTACAATCTATGCACCTTCTTGCGCACCTTTGTGGACTTTCCTTCCAATTTAGCTAATTCCTTGGCATCATCTCTGCATGCCCTCATTCCCCTTCCTAATTCTTCCTTGGTTCATCATACATGTGTGCTCACCTTTCATGCACTCATGTTTCCTCCGTGTGCCCCTTTTTTCTTATCATCACACGCTCCTTGATCGATTCCCCGCAACCGCTTGCATACTTACATACTTTTGTAGATATTCACCTTTTCTTCCTACTCCTCTCGCACCCTTTATTTGTGCACTCATAAACCTTTGCATTATTTCCACCCGCTTATCTTTCTCTTACACATGTGTCAAGTGTAATCCTCTCGCATGATTCAAGAAGTGTCATGTAAAACTTGTCGATGAAGTGTAAAACACGCAAAATATCATAACATGCCAGCTATGTGCTGAATGCTCACATCAAATGAGGACTGGCACATGGTAGAATAGAATTTTAAAAAAATTCAGTCGAATCCTTCATCTAATCATAGCATGCCACGTGCCTTGTGTGTTCTATTTTAACTTTAGATCTTCTAGTCATCATAACTTATGTTTCAAAGCTCAAATTATCATGCACCAAGGCTTGATTGAAAGATACTGACGTGGGATACACTCTAGGCTATTAAAATAAGATTTTGGTAGGATTTGGTAGGTAGAAAATAGGGAAACAAAAATTAGGCCATTAATACACACATCTAGTGAAATCAACCACATAGATTTGGTCTGATTTTCTCTCCTTCCTTCTTCCACAAAGATAAATAAACATAAGGAGGTGGATCGCACCGCTTGCCTTGCGAAGCATCTATAAAAATTTATTACCTCTTGGTGGTGGTTGGTGTAGTCACAAAATCATGTACTTTAAACATTATTTATTCCCAGGTCTCATACTACTATTCATATGGCTTTTGAGTTAAGAAAGAACTAATTAACCCATGTCCTTTGGCCATTTTACTTTACTTTATGTCATCACTTTGTCAACCCACTTTGCATCTAATCACCCAATCAATTCTACCATTTTGCATTGTTTTATCTTTAACTAGGGCACCCAGGATCCTTAGTCCCATTTGGCATGCCCTGAGCCTTTTTACACTTTCCCACCATTTTCTAGCTATGTGAGCTTTCCATCTTTCTAATGGTTGACCTTTTCGGGGTTAATTATGAAATTAGAACAAGATAATCATATAAATATAAATTTATTATACTATATTGAGGGAAAAAATACTAAGCACTACTATCATCACTTAAGGTTTCATCCATTAAAGGCTCCATTTTCATCCATCTAGTTGTATCACAAGGCATAAGGTTGGTTCATTTACATCACACCGCATAGGGAGGAAAGTTTATTCTATTCCATCTGCCATTTTATTACATTTCTACATGTAGTTATTTTTGCTACTTTTACAAAGTGTGACTGACACAAAAGCACCTAGGGCATGATTGAACACACACATAGAACTACATTAGGTCTTAGATGTAATACAACACTTAGTTAGTAAGTCCACCATTGTGGCCACTGAAGATAGTCGACTTGTTCATTAGCATATTTATTTTTTTAGGGGTTTGATACTTGTCTTAGGATTTTACAAGTCTCTCCTTCATCACTGATTTTGATTGAAATATGCGTAGTCTAGTAAAGCTAGTGCAACAGAAGAAAAGGTAGGTGAACATCTAACAACACCTCGGAGGTAGATATTTTTCACATACTATGGAACCTATATCTCATACTAGGGTGCCCACATGTGCCCTTGTACCTCTCGAGGCATCTTGATCCAACCTACTATTTGATATTTGTGCTTTCTGGAGCCTCTGTGTGTTTTTTACTACATTTTTTCATCCAGTTTATTATACGACATAGTCTTGAGGCATCATTTACCAAGTTAAGCTCTTTCTAACTCCCCTTGTAAATTAGGGTTTTCATTTATGCTTTCTTAGTTGTTTGGGTCATTTCCTTTATGCATTCATATGTTATTTATTGTTGTTCTTAATATTAGATTAACTATGGAATTATAAATATTCGACATTTTAGTTAATCAATTGTAATTTTGAATCTAAGTTTAGACACCTATAATTTAGCTCGAGCAATTTAAATACTTAAATTGCGCTAATTATCCCCTTTCCCACAAATTGACGACATATCATCAATAAATGCTCATTTTCTCTTTTATCACCATTAATTAGTTACATTACGTTAAATAATTAACTCTTTTATCTAATAAATACACCAATCAACAACCTTCTGTTAATTAGCCCCCCTTTCTATCTAGATTAATTATTTATTTCTAATTAATTAATCCCCTCGTATCTAGACTAATTAATTATTATTAATTAACTAGCTTCCCTTTCCATTAAATCAATAAATCATCATTTATTTGATTAAATCCCCCTCATAGTCTAAATCATGCTAATTATTCCTCTAAAACTATTTTATAAGCTTGCACATCTATTAATTAATAAAGCCCCTCAAATCCCATTGGTCACTAGAGGAAAAAATAAACTCTCAACTCAACCCTTTTAAACCTCTCTTATCCACAACTAAGCCAACCTCTCTATTTATCCCACATAAAGAGGGATGTAGATATTCTTCTATCCATTGGGCTATATAAAGAGCTCTCCTCCTACCTTTCTATTTACACCTTTACACATCTAAATGAGCATAGATCCTAAGCTATAGCCATTTATCATCTTTGAGAATTCTTCATTGGAGAAGCTAGCTACTTGTATTCATCCATCCAAGTTTTGAAGTCATATGGGGATATTTCAAATGGTCTTGTAGCCATGGATTGACAAGACTCCATTCTTGAAAACCTTGGGATTCAAACATACAATCAAACCTTTGATTTCTAAGGATCTAAATAGGTTCATTTCATTTGATTAACATTCAATAGAGATAGAGATTAATGGATTAACATGTTAGTTTGAATATTTTTTCATGTTCTAATACAAGGATGTTGGTTTATTAGTCTTGCTTAAGCTCTAAGCATGATGGTGCATTGACTTTGAGTTAGATTTGTTTTAGGACTACTAGGTGTTAGTTCTAATCCTTTTTGGCATTGCTAAAAATTCATGTACACACTAATATTCTCTCTCCTTCTCTTCCTCTTCTCTCCTTCTATAAATAAGAGAGCATCACTCATTGTGATAGGTTAGACGCCCTTAATTTTCTAAAAACATTATTTAGAGCTCTGCTCTTCAACATTTTGAGTTGTAAAGCCTTAAATCTGAGCTATTTGCATGTAGATACTTTCCTCTCTCGCCATTGTAATCAATTTTGCATCACTTTGAAGCAATAAAAGTTCTATTTTGTGGCTATTCTCTTCCCTGGTTTAGTTTTATTGCATCTTCTTTCCTTATTTTGTATTTTAGATCTGTTGTGCACATTTTATAACTCTTCCAAGGATTTTGTTTGTTTTTCTCCATGAAAATTAGTGTGTGAATGCATTTGAGACTATAGAACAATTTTGTACCCTCTTTTTTGAATTTTCCTTCATTTTTCTCAAGCTAAGTGTGTTTATCCCCCTCTTTCTTAACTTAAGTTTCCCTTTCATGCATCTCGTTCTCACCTTGGTCCCTTGGAATCATAGAAAAGTGAGGTAGTTTTATTTCCCTTCAAAGGATTAGTATTAGAAGAAGAAATATGTAGTGGAAGCCAACCTTGTTTGGAGGTCTAGCTTAAGCGTAAGTCCCACAACTTGGAGATAGTCACATGTTGCCTCAAAGCCCTAGTTCATCATGATCTGTGACGAGTAAATATTTGAGCTCCAACAATAACCTATCCAATTGTATGATCCTTTGAAGAGGAGAATCCAAAACCCACGTGGTAAAAAGAATAATAATATTGTGAAAACCATTGCATCAATGGTGACTAAATTTATCATTTTATAAGACTCTATCATTACATTTAGGATTTAATCAACCAAGGAGATATTGAAATACAAAAAAAAAAAAACCAACGTCTTGAATAAGAGACTAAATGTTTTTAAGGATCCATTTCTCAAACATGATACGAACAATAAATCTAAAGATAAGGTGTAATCCTCTAACAATGTTGATTTTAGTTCTATTATTTCCTTCATTGATCAAACACCTCATGTTGTAGCAATCGTAAAAAATCAATGCTCATAATTATGTGGTGACAACACAAAAGAAAAAGGTTAGGGTACCTGCATCTAATCTTCCCTCTATATCAACTTTACCTTCAAAACCTAATCCTCAATGTACTATTGATCCCAAAATCTCCAATGCTACTTATCCCTCTCACTGATATGATATTTTCAAATAATCGGAGAAGACATTTGAACAAATATCACTCATGGACTTATTGAAGTCATCACATGTGCTTCTGGACATCCTTAGTCACGCACTTCATGAGGCACATTTTTATAAGGATATCAATAGTCATCAATTTCAAGCCCGAATTTCCAATTTCTCACCAAGTAGTCTAATTCCTTCATTTGGTCCTCATGACCTTTTCAATCCAAACATACAAAATAATAATTCATTGTATATTGAAGAATTCATAACCCATCATAAAATAGAATAAGTTTTTATTAATAATGGAGCCGCATTGAATATATGTTCCATGAAATTATCAAGAAGCCTTGGTCATAATCAAGAAATTTTAGGAACTAATATCATCACTATTTAGGTTATGATAATAGTGAGATACAATCTTTAGGCACTATCATGTTATCCATAAATTTTGGGCCTCAAACATTGGACAACTTCTATTATGTTATTGAATTTGAAACTTCCTATAACATTATCCTTAGTCATCCATGGATTAACGTTATGTAAGTTGTACCTTCCACCTTCCATCAATGTATAAATTTACCTTACGAAGGTAAAATTTTAACCTGATTTTATAATACAAATACATTTTAATATTAAAAATTCTTGTTATCCCAAAACATCCCGGGGTCATTTTGGAATTAACAAGGTTATTTTTGGACTTAGGAAGAAAATTTGGAAAAATTGCATGGAACATTGTTTCTGATATTCCGAGACATAAGGAGCCTAGTGTTCCACATGTTCTCCTAACTCATGAAATATATGGGAGTATCAGGTTGGACTTGGGTGGATGTGTGGCTCACAAAAGTAATTGAGAAAATTTTTGTATGTTTTGTGGGAAGAAAAACAAAGGGGTTGATCTCATTATTTCATGGTAAAATCACAAAGTAAGAAATGAATTCATATCAATGTATGTATGCATCCCTACTCTTGAGCTCGTAATATTCTTTAGTGGGTCTTGAGCCCCTCTTGTAACTAAACATGATGATGTGATAATTTATTCCCTATCACGAGCCCTGCGCTTCTTTTGGCATGCTCGTAAGATTTCTTCGCAACACCACACTACCTTCTCACTTGGATATTTCCCGAGTTTTGTCTCCTTCTCTCGTGGTCCCACAGACTTCATCCATAACTCTACATGTTCATGTAAGCATGAAATCTTTTCCCAACTCCCCAATCTTCACACCAAAATATGCAAAACCCAACACCAATTAAAATAATCCATGTGGTGTCTTCTTAATATTATTCAAAGTAGATGCATTCCATAGACCTCAAGTATGTGGAATGATGTGGGTTTAATAAATTTTTGGGTTCGGAAGGCATCCAAGTTGGTCCATGGAAGGTCAAGACATGTACACATGGTGTAATTGGAAAACAATAAGCGGTGAAAATCAATGGATTTTGGGGTTCCATGAGTCTCCATTTTAGAAGAGAAGGAAATATTGCCTTCCACAAACTCCAAGTCTATAAAATGAGGTGGATTTGACTAGAGCTTTAAGTCCATAGGGGAGAAAGGTAACCAAGTAGTCTAAAAAGGGAAATAACTACAAGAAATAAAAAAGGCCATACATGTTGGTGAACCCACAAAAAACCATAGGGTGCCACGTGTATAATGCATATCAAATTAGAGTATGCCACATATCACGAGAGGTATTTTTCACTCCTCCCGAGCCCTAAATATTCAGAGGGACATAAATTTCTCCTGTGACTCCAAATTTGGTATAATTATTACCATTAGAAAGGTTTTGTGGATTCATAATGACATTATCAAAACTAGAAATTGATGAGGTTAAGAGGGGATAAAATGGGAAAAAATTACAAGGTCTATTTCATGTCACTGTGAAACAAGAAAAACGTCAAATAATTTTGCTGATGCATTTTTTTATCTTATCTCACTTTGGGACCCTCCAAAATTTTTCCAAATAGCATATTCCTCCATGCCCAAATGAAAGGATGAAAAATAAAAATTTGTGCAAGTTGTTTGGGACATTTGGAAAAGACTTATGCATTCTACCTCTAGATATTTTTGGTTTCCTTTGATTCCAATAATGTGTTCGCCATGAATCAGATATTCTTGAGTTTCTCACATGCTAAGGCAACACCAAAGGCATGAGAAATCATGAAGGAATTAGATAACATGTTAGACATAGTTTCATATAAGAGTTTCACGGTTTACTAGGTCATATTATTCCATAGCATCTTTTGATCCCATCTCCTCTTATCTCTTACTGTAAAAATTTTATGTTCTTCATTGTAAAGTATCCCTCTTTGTCTTAACAATGTTATAATGCAAATTTTTTCACAAAACTAACGAGTTAAATACCTAAACATGTGTTTTTGTTAATAATTTTCACCTCCAAACTTTATTGTAGCAATCTGTGCACACAAAACATTAATATGATATAGATTGTGTCTTGAATCTTTCTATTTGTGTCTATTATTGTTTTTTTCCTTCTCCTTTTGTTGTTTATTGTGTATACATGGTGTTTTGTAGAATATAATGTCAACTATGTCTAATGAAATAGGAATGTGAGCTGATTTAATTTTAGCGTTGAAAATTAATAAAAATATGCCCTCTCTACCTTGTAATTGATCTCCTCCCTTATTTTAAAACTCAAAAGGAGAGAGACCAGCTCCTTTCTTGGTGTTATCACCTCACTCTTAGCTTAGTATTTCTTATGCATTTCTTCTTCCCCTTTCTCTCTCTCCCTAGTTACTTGGATGTTTTAGAGTAGGCTTAATCTAGGGGTAGTTTTAGAATTATTTTAGGTGAGTAACCATCCTTCTTTGGATATTTTTTTATCTTATAAGGTCCCAAACATGGAAACAATCCAACATTTTCCAAATTCCTTGATCTTCCACAATAAAATCATGAGGATGCGATTTTGAGAGATAACATTTCTTGCATGCTCGGTGGGACCCGAACTATGAGATTTATATCAATTCACTTATTTTTTGTGTTTCTTGGTGATATCTATCCTTTGGAGGCTTCATAACAACACATTTGGAGACTCCCGATAACATATTATCCAGTTTTAGCAATACATTTTTTCAATTTCACGAGAAGAGTGTAATTTAGGAAAAGCATAGAAAGAGGTGAACCATTTAAGTACCTACAAATTTCCCTAAGGAGGAGAGCAAATCCAATAAATATACCTTTATTTTAATTACCTAGATCTCACTCAACTCCCCTTCACTCCTATTCTAGGTAATGACTATTCTACAAAATATTGGAAATGAGATGGTTACCATAAAGAAGAAAGTAGATCAGCAAGGAATACCTTATCATCCTTTTAATCAAGCATATCAACCAAATAAACAATCTTACTAATTCAATTCTCAAGGACAAGGAAAAAAATTTACCCTAAACCCTTAAACACACAATATCCAATTACTGCAAGTTATTCTAAGGCCATTGTTCCAATCAAAAAAAATTTAGCACATGACTATGAATGGTGTTATCCATCCAATTTACCTCATTATAAACATTCATGCAAGAATGGGATTTTTTTGATATAGAGAGGTATTGGATTTTACTATTTTATTAAATCTTGTGATTTGAAGATACTAATTCACCTTTCTCTAAAAAATTCAAGTACAATTTATCTAATTAAATGATCTCTTCAACTATTCAAGACAGTAAATTATTTTTAAACTCACCTTACCAACCTTATGAAGGTCTATTATCCATAATGAAAATGGTTCTAGATCATAAAATTTCCTTAACAATTCAATCTTGTTTATAAATAGTCTAATCTTAGCCCAACTAGGTTCCTCTTAGCACATTGTTAGAGTTATTTCCTCTTACAAGTACTTTCAAATTGAAAACATAGGTTTTGTACTACCCTTTAATATCCTTGTACTATGTAGACTATTTCAAGACTTCTCAATTAACACAAATGATACTTCCTTTGTAATGGAACTATTTCTTCTAACCCTTTATGATTGTGAAGGAAAACGTCATCGAATTCTTTCTCAAATGGAAATTAATCTATACAATACCTTTTCTATCCTCTTCATGACCACAAAAAGAGGTTTCTTGCATATTTTATAATTTTTCGATGGTTTAAACATGAGATAATTGGTTTTTCTTCTCCAAAACCCTAAAACTAGGGTTCAATAGACTGTAGGTACCCAAGAGATAAATTTTAAATTTTTATAGCTCATTTTATGATCTTTCATAAATATATTAGTCGTGGAAGGACTCCTACACTCTATATATGCTTCCCGATTACTTAACTCCCTTTTAATAGACTCTACAATTTACTAACAACATGTCCGATAGTGCTTATGTTTTTCAAACTACCTTGTTCAATTTGAGGCAAACCTATAGGTCTATTTATTGACACTATTAATCCTTAATGAATAGAAAGGATGATTTTAAAAAGGATTGCGATGAATAACTTACCAAGACTTGACTCTTTACCCTTGCTTTGAGAATCAATCACTACTCATAAATCATTACTTAAACCAGGACATTAACCGATCATTGATGAGAGTCCCAATTGGTTACCACAAAACTCCCTACACACCTAAATGCATAAAAGAATGTGTGATATCATTAAAAATAGGAAAAATTTACATCAATAGAATTGAGCGGACCTTTCTTGAAGAGATTTACACATGCACATCACAAAATTATTTGTAATCGTAGTATAACCATATAAATAGTCTTTCAAAGATTTTGGGATCCATTTTTCTATTTGAATCTCTTGTGTGTAAAATTAGTTACCAGATCATAATACATTCTTGAAAAAAAAATCACATAGCCAAGTCACTAAGACCATCCGTAACATCATTATTTTTTCAAATCTCACACATTTTGATGAGCCTTTCCAAAGGCTAGACACCCAAAATGATGTTTCTTACACCAAAATTGACCCTCAAGTCCCCAAGAGGACTATTTTAACATAATGACAAGTAAATTGCTCCAAGGAACACAAAAATTGCAAAGGAACAAGCCCAAAATGATCATAATTTGAATTTTCACTTTTGGAGTAATTGAAAATTCAAATTTCAGCAAACCTAGCACTAAACTTAACACACCCAATTAAGTAAAAGGAGATATGAAACATTCCTAAACACTCCTAGACTATCAATAAACCAAAATTGAACACAAAAACCAAAATTTTCAAAAGAGAAGAAAATGCTCCTACATCATTGGTTAAGCTCTCATGCCGGAAGATTCATCCAATTCAGTAGAAAATTATGAAGAGTCAACTACAAAAGGATAAGAAGCTAATGGGAAAGTTTCAAATCAAGAAACATTTGTCAATTGGTAAGAGGGTGAGTTTTTGGGGTAAATCAAGAGGTTACTAATAGAGTTTCCAATCTAGTTACATTCAGCACAAGATCTAAAAAGAGGGTAATAGTAGATGAACCTCTATCTCTAAGTGGCCTAAAAACTGGCTCCCAGGTAAGAAAGGAGGATATAAATGTTAAACCCTTTGAACTATAAGAACATCAGACCAGTAAGAAGGATAATACACTTAGAACTTAGGCTTAGACCATCTGGCAATTAAAAGAAGATGTTCTTTATCATATAGTAGAAATAAAGGAATTGGACGAAAGGAATTTTCCAATCTAATTAAAAGAAGATGTTGCTATCTAATTGGATGAAAGGAATTGTTCGATTAGATGGGACCTCTATGAATATAGTAGGAATAATAAATGATTTAATTCTTACCTTACATGTATGTTGAATCCTCTCAATCTTGTTAGACATTTCAGTCATTGACCACCCTCCATTCTTTTCTATACTCCTTTCTACACTTTACTTTTGCGGTGGGGAGTTATTTATCTATTGATTGGTCTCATGTGCTTCTTGAAGTAGGTATGGTACTAGAATAACCATGAAATTTGAGCCTATTTACCATAACCATATTGAACCTTATACACCTAGTCCTAAGGACATGAATTTCACAAAGGTCATGATCAAGAAGAGAATGATGATCTTCTTGAATATTCAACAACTTCATAAGAGATCCTTGATATTCTACTTAATAATTGGGAAAGGAAACACTTTGAGTTCGATCCTTATGATCATATAGAGGAAAAAGGGTTAGGGAATTATACACATGCATTAGGAAAATACTTTTATACCTGACCTTATGAAGACACAAGAAGACCAAGATGGAGTATGAAAGTTGTACTTTGATGGATCAAGAAGTAAAAATGGTGTTGGTGTAGGATTTTTTCTACTCTCTCCTAAAGAAGAGAGGTGTTTATTTTCATTCGACTTCTGTTCAGTTGTACCAATAACATGGATGATTATGAGGCTTTGATAAAAGGTATCTAATTGGCACAAAAATGAGGAATCAAAATGTTACAAGAATTTAGAGATAGTGAACTGGTTATACATTAGATTAGAGCTCAATGTGTGGCCAAAAATAGCTTATTAAAATCCTATGAGCATGGAATGTGGGATATTATTGAAGGTTTTATTATTTTAACATCTAATTAGTACCAAGAACACTAAGAAAATATTCAAATAGAATGAAAAATTACTAATTTATTGTGCGAGAACAAAAATTGCTTGTCAAAGAAAAGGTGGTGTTGAAAAAAATTAAACATCTAATGTAGTTTCCGTGCAAGTTTTCAAAAGGTGTTAAAGTAAACCACATCCAATTTAAAAAAGATAAAAAAACACCACAATCAACACACTATATTTATAGGTTCGGATAAGGGTACGTCCCATCTGCTTAAAACTAGGACATAACCCATTTGGCATAAGCCTTAAGCTACAATAATGGGGGTGGTCCTAGGAACCCCAAAGTAGTCGACGTAAGAGATAATCTTGAGGAAGAAATGGGAAGTGCTCTATACAACCTACTTGACTAGTACACATGGGAGATTTAGCATCACAAGTCATCTCGTATCATGACCCCAAAGAAGAGCATGTAATCGATGCATTTATTACCCAATGTGCTTGAAGGGGGTGAAGTAAAGACGAGATACTCCCAAATTATTCGGTGAAATTTTTGGGTAAATCGAGCTCAAGCTTAGATGACTTGTGATACCTAGTTGAGTGAACCACCTAGGAAGCTATCTTTGACCAGGAGCCCACTTGGACCACATCAAAGCCAATTTGAGTTGAGAGCTATTGTTCATCATGAAATGTGTGAAGCATTACTTTTATTAGTTTTTACTTTCCCTAAAGCAAGGTGAAACTCTGAAAAAGTGAGGCCAACATTTTTAACCCCATCGATCTACTTCCTTAACTTTATTTTGACACTTTGTTGATCAAAAGAAGAGTGACTACCTTTACGTTATCAATTTTTGTTTCACCACTTTTTGTCCATTTATGCCCATCCATGTTTTGCGGGCCGGGTTGTTAAATGTATAAAGTGTGTGGATATGTTTTAATATCATTGGTAGCCTTTTTGATCTTGATACCCAAGTCAAGATCATCATCGTAGTTAGGCTTGGTTCATCACTTTGATTCTCCTTTTAACGAGTTATCTTTTTATATCGTGTCACTACAATTTTGATATTTATGTCTTGTTTCTTGTAAACTTGACCTAAATATCTATATTGTAAGGTTACGCTATATACACTTTAACAATTCCTAGGTATACTATCACTTTAGTTTGATTTCAATTATTACCTCAATTTTGAAGAGTGTTAAGTGTTACCACTTGTGCATGTTATATCAATATCATCTTGATATTAATACCTTACTTTCTCATAAATTTTGGTTAACATATCTTGGTGAAATCATTGTGTCACTCATAATCGTAACTGACACCTTTTGGGATATAGGTCTTGATTGAATTTGGGCTTGCTTCTAGTATACTTTGTTTGAGGTCACATTAATTTATTTTTATTACCTACGCCTTATTCATTTCTTTGAACTCGACATAAGTAGGGACATTTTGTTAATCATCATATAACACCACCTACCTTTTTGAAAATAGATTTAGGAAGTACTCCATTTGACTAATTGGTTTACCCACAAATTTGCGTGATTATGTCTCATTTGTCACATAAACTTATCCATTTTAGACAATCACTTTGATCCATTGATTCTTTATCATTTCATTATTATCCTGTAATTAATTTGGATTTGTGCTTTGAAATTATGTGATTGTTCCTTGTGTTTATCTTCCTTATAAAATTATTTCTAGGACAATCCTTTGGGTCTTTGATCCTCTTGATATTTTTTTTTGCCTAAGTTCATGGTCATTTTTGAACATATATTTCAAACCTTAGCATAAAATTTTCCTATCAAGAACCTTTTGCATCAATTAAACATTGGAAATATTTCCTTTGTATCCTTTATGTCGCTAAAATTTTGATCAATCCTTTGGCATTTACACCTCCAAACCTTGTTGGATTATCAATCTTGAGTCATCATCATATATGTTTTCCTTATCTTCCCTTTTGGAAAATCACACAAGCATCCCCATATTTATGAAATTTCTAGTTGGTTTTCATTATGTTGCCCAAATCAACATGAAACCTTCTTCACTTTGAAAATTTTTGATCATACAATTTAGGTCTAGAACTTTGAACCCAACACACACCAAAAATGATTGATTATCACAAGGTCCCTTATACATATGACAATAAGGAATCAAATTTTAGGCATTCACATCAAAACATACCCATCATGATCAAACCTCGTTTGGTTCTTCACGCTAGAGAACCCATTCGGGTAATCTATTCCTCACCTTCATCTCATAGTCGGTGGTATGGTTTGGACACTTTTGATCCAAATTATTATTCGGTCCCCCACTCCTCTTCTAATTATAATCTAAATATTTCCTCTTCTTCTGAGGATTCCAATCCAAATATTTCCTTTGACTCTTTTGATGATTCAGATCCAAACTACTATTTAGATTAATCTAATTTGACTCCTAAGTCATGGTCCTCCCCTTCTTCGCAAGACATCTATTATCAGTCACCTAAATAATGTTCTCCTCTAAAGATTTTTGTCACCACAAATTATCTTCATCATTCATCTAATACAACTCCTACATCATGGTCCTCCCTATCTTCACAGGACCCTCTTCATCATACATTTAATATGAATCCTATGTTGTGGTCCTCCCTTTCTTCATAGGACCCATTTTATCAGTCACCTCAATGACGTATTCTTATTTTGAAGATACATGTGACTCAAAATCCTTCCAATCAAACATCTAATATAATTATTGAATCACGGTCCTCTCTTTCTTTGCAAAACCCTTGTTATTATTTGTCCAATGCGATTATTAAATCATAGTCCTCCTCTTCTTTATAGGACCTCCTTCATCAATCACCCCATGAAGTCTTCATTCTTTGAAGATTCATGTGACTCAAAGTCCTTATAGTAAAATGTATGAATTAACCCATGTATCACAATGTGCAGACTTTAGACTTAATTCTACTAGTTTACGATGATAGACCATCATATAGGTAGGTCCACATGACCTTCTTCTATTTCTGATACATCTAGCTACACATCTTCTTCATCCCCCACATCATCTTCTTCTATCAATCATCATCAAACATCTTCTAAGTCTTCCACACCAAGTGAACCAATTTCTTTTAATCAAGCCCTAGTGGTTGATCAATAACTCATACTAATTGATCTCTTTCAAAATGAAGAAACAATCAAGGAATTTATAAGGACACACGAATATATTCCTTTAGTAGATTATGAGAAAGGATTCTCTTTAGACTTTGATGCATCCCCATATTGTGAGGAAAAGGTTGATTCTTTTTATCAATAAATGAAGGAAGAGCCTCGAGATCATATAACTTGACACTCCTCTTCTTCTTCCATCTTCAAATTCTTCATTATGTGATGAAACTCCTTCATCTTGCATTGATCCATGGCCTATCTTCTCATCACCCAATTACTCTTTACCTATCATAATTTGTCAATCACAATCTCTTATGGGGTCAATGTCAAGTATCCCTTCATCTTTGTCTAGGTGTGGGACACATTCTAATAGTCCTTCCTCTACTATTTTTGGAACATTTTTGAGTAGTCCACTATCTTCTCTTCTTGGGGCACATCCAACTAGCCCTTTATCTTCTATGTATGGATCAACCCCGGTAGTCCATCATCTTATATTCTTGGGCCTCATCCTAGTAGCTCATCATCTTATGTATATGGGTCACATCCTAGTATCCATTCTTATTCTATTCTTGGGCCACATCCTAGTAGCCCTTTGTCTTCTATCTATGTCTCACCTCCTAGTATCCCATCTTCTTCAATCCTTGGACCATATCCTTTTCATCCATCACATTATCCTTCTACCAATGATTGTGGCAATCCCATCATCATTTCTCATATCAATTCTAAATTTCCATGTTCTTCTCCCACTTCCCAAGATCAGACAAGTCAAGCATTAGCTTATAAGAAACCTAAAAACATTTTTACCAAGCTAAGACCAAAACACCAAATAGCTCCAAGGCTCCTAATAACTCAAATCATTATAAAATTCAAAATTAAATGTGATTCAAAAACGTACACCAACATACCCATCAAGTATGGTGTAAAGTTCAAAAACCTATGGATATGGAACTTAAAATCCCACATACAAAACCCATATTTCAAAATAAATCACAATCATTTTTTGAGTGTGATCTCACCACGATCATCAAGATCGGGGATAATATTACACTTAATAAGAAAACACACTTAGTCTCTCTTATTAAGGAAATCATGAACATCGTTGTTGGATCCTATCATACGAGTGACATGTTTCGTTCCGATAACCATAAAAAAATAAAAAAATCATAAAACAGTTCAAAAATACAAAAATTGAGAAAACATTAAAAATTACAAAAAAATCAAAGGTATAAAGATCAAACATTGTAATCAGGTATTGCATACACATGGATGTTCTTTCTTCCCTTTCTTTCATATTCATCTGCAAGTCATCTACCATTTTCATCCCTTCGATGTTATCATGGTTATCCTATTCACACACATTTTGTGACATTTATCTCTATGGTATCTATTTGACCTTGGTCTTTCATCACCTTGGTAAATTAAAGAACGACTGACCTCTTAGAGATCCTATCACTATATACATATAATAAACTTGTTGGGAAGAATTTTTGGGTGTATTTGTTGACACTATCCAATGTCATCATTACAATCATCATCCTTCCATCAAGCCATCAGTGGTTCTTAACCCCTTGTCAAATAAGAGAGCTGAAATAAGTTTTTAGAAAGCAAAAGAATCAAAATCAATCAATCAAAAAGCAAAAGCTAAAAGCAAAAGCAAATTGATATATAACTCTCTCTTGGGGTATTTCCAATAATCTCTACCAGGGCTATGGATTCCTAATTGGAAGTAGAGAAATGTTGTGATTAGAATCAAATGCATCTTCGTCGAGGCTATGGATGCCTAGGCTGGAAGTGGAGCAATGTATGACTCTCCTTCCATAATCCATTCACAAATCACCTTTCAAACTAAATCATTCCTACACATTGACTAGTGTCTTCACTTGTTGTCTATCAACTCTTTCCTTCAAGAGGTAATTAATTTCCATGTGCACACACGAGGATCTCAATGAGTAAACATGATTAGTATGTTATCAATTGTTACTTTTTGGACCTTTTTCAAACTCTTGCTTTAATGCATGTCTTGTCTCATGATTTGTTCCTTGGGCTAATCATATTTTCATCAAACACCTTCTAAATATTTTCATATCATCCTTTGTTCTTCGAATCATTTAGAACATCCATGTGTATCGAATGTCCTCTTTTCCATGTTTGCGGGAACTTTTGTCCCCTTTTAATATAACAATCACCCACTTCCTTTCTATCATGTGTTTCTTGGCCAGCTTACACTAGGGTCATCCTTGATCCCTCATTATTGAACATATTTTATATTGGCCTTGATCCCCCTTCTATCTTTGAAGAGTTTTTATTTGAATACTCCCACCTAATTGTTGGGGCATATTGCATCTTCACTTTCTCGTATGCATGAAATTGTACCCTTGTACATACCATCTATCGCTTGGGGCATCCACACTTCTTTTTCTTCCTGTATATAGCTTCAAAAAACTTATATAAAATCACAAAAACATTAAAATATGTTTTGAGAAAAAAAAAAACATCCTACGAAACAATGCTCTTTGGTTCTACTTTGAGCTTGTGTCTCGAATCGCGAATCATCTTGATCTACTTCCATTAACAAAGCTAGTTTTCTCACCATGTCTATACTCTGGGGCACAATGAGTTTTTTGGTACTATTTCATAGTGCACGATTACTTTTTATAGGACCCAAGTTTCCTCTGTTATTCCCCTTGCATGTATCCTTGCTCGGGGCACCATATTTTAACCCTTTTCATTAATTCACACAAGTGATACTCAAAGCTTGATAAAAAAATATTACATTATGTTTCTCTATTAGGTTAGCTTGTTTACTTTCTCATATTTCATTACATTATGTATGTTTCAAGGAGTTAGGCATATTTCACTTTCTTGTATTGCATTACATTTTTTGTGCTCCATGGAATTGGTGTTTTCAGCAATGGACAATTGTTCGTAGTATGGCTTTTCATGTCATTCTACTCTTGTAGGTATGCTTATATTTTTAATAAGGACCGATGACATAGATCTTTGGCAATATGATGATAATAAAGTTGTTTCAATACACTAAATGAAATATTTCTCTTTTTCTTCCCATCTTCATTCCTCTTCCACATCATTCTCATATCAACATTATTCTTCTTATTCACTTCGGGCATCTTTCTCCGCCCATTCTTCTATTTCCTTTCTCTCACATTTTTGATTGTTGATCGTGTTCCCTCATAACCCCATCAAAACACAAGGGCATCCATCACTTTCACTAATTTTTCTTCTATGCTTTCAAAATTTATCTGCTCTATTATTTTTAAAGTGGTGTCACTTACACCGCCCAAAGAGGGGCAAATGTAGAGACTTATAATTTAGCTCAAGCAAATTTAAATACTTAAATTGTGCTAATTATTCCCTTTCCCACAAATTGACATCATATCTTAAATAAATTCTCATTTTCTCTTCTATCACCGTTAATTAGTTACATTACGTTAATTAATTAACTCTTCTATATAACAAATACACCAATTAACGACCTTCTCATTAATCAACCCCCTTTTATCTAGATTAATTAATTATTTGTAATTAATTAATCCCCTCTATATCTAGACTAATTAAGTATTATTAATTAATTAGCTTCCTTCCATTAAATCAATAAATCATCATTTATTTGATTAAATTCCTCTCATAGTCTAAATCATGTTAATTATTCCTCTAAAAAGATTTTATAAGCTTTCACATCTTTTAATTAATCCCTTTGATTAATTAATAAATCTCCTTAAATCCCATGGGTCACTAAAGGACAAACTAAACTCTCCTAAGGTTGACTCAACCCTTTCTAAACCTCTCTTATCCACAACTAACTCAACCTCTCTATTTATCCCACATGAAGAGGGATGTAGAGATTCTTATATCCATTGGGCTATATAAAGAGCCCTCATTCTACCTTTCTATTTAGACCTTTACACATCTAAATGAACATAGAGCCTAAGTTATAACCATTTATCATCTTTGAGCATTCTTCATTTGAGAATCTAGCTACTTTTATTTCTTGTATTCATCCATCCAATTTTGATGTAATATGGGAATATGTCTAATGGTCTTGTAGCCATGGATTGACAAGAGTCCATTCTTGAAAACCTTGGGATTCAAACATACAATCAAACCTTTGATTGCTAAGGATCTAAATAGGTTCATTTCATTTGGTTAGCATTCAATAGAGATAGAGATTAATGGATTAACATGTTAGTTTGAATATTTGTTCATGTTCTAATGCAAGGATGTTAGAATATTAGTCTTGCTTAAGCTCTAAGCATGATGGTGCATTGATTTTGATTTTGATTTGTTTTAGGACTCTTAGGTGTTAGTTCTAATCCTTTTTAGCATTGCTAAAAAATTCATGTAAACACTAATTTTATCTTTCCTTCTCTTCCTCTTCTCTTCTTCTTCTATAAATAAGAGAGTATTACTCATTGTAATAGGTTGGACCCCATTAATTTGCTAAAGAACATTATTCGAGCTTTTATCTTCAACATTTTGAGTTACGGGCCTCAAATATGAGCTATTTGCATGTAGATCCTTTCCTCTCTCACCATTGTAATCGATTTTGCATCACTTGGAAGCAATAAAAGTTCTATTTTGTGGCTATTCTCTTATATGGTTTAGTTTTATTGCATCTTCTTTCCTTATTTTTTATTTTAGATCTGTTGTGCACATTTTATATCTCTTCCAAGGATTTTGTTTGTTTTTCTCCATGAAAATTGGTGTGTGAATTCATTTGATACTATGGAACAATTTTGCACCCTCTCTTTCTTGTTTTCCTTCATTTTTTCTCAAGCTAAGTGTTTTTATCCCCCTCTTTCTTAAGTTAAGTTTCCCTTTCATGCATCATGTTCTCACCTTTGTCCCTTGGAATCATAGAGTAGTGATAGGTAGCTTCATTTCCCTTCTTAGGAGTAGTATTAGAAGGTAGAAATAGGTAGAGGAATCCGACCTTCTTTCGAGGTCTTTCTTAAGCGCAAGTCCCACAACTTGGAGATAGTCCCATGTTTCCTCAAATCCCCAATTCATCATGATCTGTGACGATTGCATATTTGAGATCGAACATTAACCAATCCGAATGCATGACCCTTTGAAGGGTGGAAACCAAAACCCACGTGGTAAAAAGAATAAAAATATTATGAATACCATTGCATCAATGGTGACTCTATTTATCGTTTTATAAGACTATATCATTACATTCAGGATTTAATCAACCAAGGAGATATTTATATACCAAAAATACCGATGTATCTTGATGAGAGACTAAAGGTGTTTAAGGATCCATTTCTGAAACATGATACGAACGATAAATCTCAAGATAAGGTATAATCCTCTAACAATGTTGATTTTAGTTCCATTATTTCCTTCATTGATCAAACACCTCATGTCATAGCCATCATAAAAATCAATTCTCATAATTATGTGGTGACAACACAAAAGAAAAAGGTTTGGGTACTTGCATTTAATCTTCCCTCTATATCAACTTTACCTTCAAAAATAATCCTCAACGTACTGTTGATCCCAAAATATCCAATGCTAATCATCCCTCTCACTGATATGATATTTTCAAATAATCGAGAAGAAATTTGAAATAATATCACTCATGGACTTATTGAAGTCATCACATGTGCTTCTGGACATCCTTAGTCATGCACTTCATGAGGCACATTTTTATAAGGATATCAATAGTCATCAATTTCAAGCCTTAATTTCCAATTTCTCACAAAGTATTCTAATTCCTTCATTTGGTCATCATGACCTTTTGAATCCAAACATCCAAAATAAAAATTCATTGTATATTAAAGCATTCATTACCCATCATAAAATAAAATAATTTTTTATCAATAATGGAGCTGCATTGAATATATGTTCCATGAAATTATCAAGATTTCTTGGTCATAATCAAGAAATTTTAGAAACTACTATCATCATTATTTGTGGTTATGATAATAGTGAGAGACAATCTTTACGAACTATCATGTTATCCATAAATTTTGGGCCTCAAACATTTGACATCTTTTTCATGTTAATGATTTTGAAACTTCCTATAAAATTGTCCTTAGTCATCCATGGATTCACACTATGTAAGTTGTACCTTCCACCTTCAATAAATGTATAAAGTTCCCTTACGAAGGTAATATTTTAAATTTATTTTTGATACAAAAACATTTACATATTAAAAATTCTTGTTATCCTAAAACATCCACATGATCATTTTGGAATTAACAAGGTTATTTTAGGACTTTGGAAGAAAATTTTGAAAAATCACAAAACATTGTTTTATAGTATTCAAAATACTTAAGGATCCTAGTGTTCTACACATTCTCCTAACCCATGAAATATATGGGAGTATATCTTGGACTTGGGTGGATGTATGGCTCACTAAAGTAATGTGAAACAAATTTCTGTATGTTATGCGGGAAGAAAAACAAAGGACTTGATCTCATTATTTCATGGTAAAAGCACAAAATAAGAAATGAATTCATATCAATGTGTGTATACATCCCTACTACTGTTCTTTGTAATCTTATTTAGTGGGTCTTTGAGCCCCTATTATAACTAAGCATGATGATATGAGAATTTATTCCCTATGTTGAGCCTTGTACTTCTATTTGGCATGCTCATGATATTTCTTCACAACATCACACTACCTTCTCACTTGAATATTTCCCCAGAGTATTTTCTCCTTCCCTCACGGTCCCACGGACTTCATCCATAACTCTACATGTTCATGTAAGCATGAACTCTTTTCTCGACTCTAATTCTTTACACCAAAATATCCAAAACCTGAAAACAATTAAAATAATCCATGTGGCATCTTCCCAATATACTTCAAAGTAGATGCATTCCGTAGACCTCAAGTATGTGGAATGATGTGGGTTTAATAAAGGTTTTGGGTCTGATAGGCATCCAAAATAGTATGTGGAAGGTTAAGACATGTACACATGGTGTAATTGGAAAATAATAAGTAGTGAAAATCAATGGAGTTTGGGGTGTCATGAGTCTCCATTTTAGCAAAGGAAGGAAATATTACCTTCCATGAACTCCAAGTCTGTTAAATTAGGTGGATTTGACTGGATATTCAAGTCCATAGGGGAGAAATGTATCCACATAGTCTAAAAATTGAAATAGGTGGTGGAGGAAATAAAAACACAGGCATACATGTTGGTGACCCTACAACAAACTAGAGGGTGTCACATGTCAAATGCAAATCCAATTAGAGTATGCCACATATCAAAAGGTATTTTTCATTCTTCTTGAGCCCTAAATATTCAAAGGGAAATAAATTTCTCGCTGTGACTCCAAATTTGGTATAATTATTACCATTAGAAAGGTTTTGGGGATTCACAATGACATTATCAAAACTATAAATTGATGAGGTTAAGAGGGGATAAAATAGGAAAAAAATATGAGGTTTGTTTCATGTCCTTTTCAAACAAGAAAAACCTCAAAGAGTTTTACTTGATGCATTTTTTTAATCTTATCTCACTTTTGGACCCTCCAAAATTCTTCCAAATACTCCTCCATGCCCAAATGAAATGATGAAAAATAAAAATTGTTGCAAGCTGTTTGGGACATTTAGAAGAGACTTATTCATTCTTCCTCTAGATTTTTCAGGTTTCCTTTGATTCCAATAATGTGTTCACCATGAATCATATATTCTTGAGTTTCTTGCATGCCAAGGCTGCACTAAAGGCATGAGAAATCATGAAGGAATTGGATAACCTGTTAGACATAGTTTCATTGTTTACTTGGTCATATTATTCTATAGAATATTTTTATCCCCTCTCCTCTTATTTATTCTATAAAAATTTTATGTTCTTCATTGTAAAGTATCCCTCTTTGTCTTAACAATGTTATAATGCAAAAATTGTGACAAAACTAAGGAGTTGAAGACCTAAACATGTGTTTTTGTTAATAATTTTCACCTCCAAACTTGATTGTAGCAATCATGCACACATAAAAAATTAATATGATATACATTGTGGCCTAAATCTTCCTATTTGTGTCTATAATTGTTTTTATTCCTTTAACTCTTTGCTTTATATTTTGTATACATGGTGTTTTGTAGAATATAATGTCAACTTTGTGTAATCAAACATGGTTGTGAGCTGATTTAATTTTACGATTTAAAATTGGTAAAACTATACACTCTATCCCTTTTAATTGATCTCATTCTATCTTTGAAACCTCAAAGGAGAGAGACCAAATCCTTTCTTGGTGCTATCACCTCACTCTTAGCTTAGGATTTCTTATGTATTTATTCTTCCCTTTCTCTCTCTCTCGCTCCCTAGTTACTTGGATGTTTTAGAGTAGGCTTAGCCTAGGGGTAGTTTTAGAATTATTATAGGTGAGTAACCATCCTTATCTGGAGATTTTTTTCATCTTATAGGTTCCAAACTTGGAAACAACCCAACTTTTTCCAAATTCCTTGATCTTCCACGATAAAATCACGAGGTGCAATTTTGAGAGATAATAGTTTCTTGCATGCTTAGTAGGACTAGAACTGTGAGAGATTTATATCCTTTGACTAAGTTTTTGTGTTTGTAGGTGATATCTATCCTTTGGAGGCTTCATAAAAACACATCTAGAGACTCCCAATAACATATTATCTAGTTTTAGCAATACATTGTTTCAGTCTTGTTGGTGCCCATTTTGATCCTCTGTTGTTTTACCATGTTTCCCCTTTGATATTTGTGCTTTGAAACATTTTTTTCTCATGAAATTGATGATGTGATGTTGTAGCTCCATTCTTGTGAATTGGGTTATTTACAAACTCATTACCTTGCACTAATTTTTCCTGATCAAACACCTCTTCCATTTTTCCCTTGTTTTCCCAACCTTTGGAGCTCAAAATTGTTTGTTTTATACTTATTTTCCCTCAAATATCCCTTGCCATGGTCGTAAATTTCCTAAAAACACTTTCCATTTGTCTTTTGATCAAAAAAATTTTCACCCATAAAGAAAAAATTGATTTTAGACATCCCTGGCATTTTCTGTGTTTTGACGGTCAAACGGGTGTCATTTTCCCGTCAATTTCATCTTCAGCATTCTAGGGCATCCTTGGAATTTTCTACGTCTTTGACGGTCATATGGGAATCCTTTTCCCGACAAATTTTAGCTCAAAATATTCTCTTATGTGGCAGTTAAAAAATTCAAAATAGTGGAGCTATGGAGGCACGATGGAAAAATTTCCTTTGGTGAAAAGGAGTTAAGGTAAAAAATTGGAGCGCAGACCCTCAGTGAATCAGAGGTGGACATGTGTCATGTTTTCATCAAAAGCGGGATGGAAGGTTGGCGAGAGGACTTAGAAAAAATTTCTTTTTGTGAATGGGAACAAAAGTTGTGAAAAGGGCCGCGGGTCTGCCAAGAAATTCAGGAGTGGACACGTGGCAGGGTTAGAGGTGGAACTTTGGGCCTCGGGAAACTTGAGATTTTTTCCCATTTTGGCATAAAGGATTAAAATTGCAAAATGAGGCCACAACTCCATCAATGGTCACGATTGAGCCACGTGTATGGCTTAGATCAAAAGAAGGGATTCTGGAGCATCGGGTCTTTGCGGGAAATTTATCTTTTATCCTATAAAGGTAAGAAATCAAAAGGAGGAACACAAGCCCACCACCAATCAAGGTGGTGACATGTGTCTAGGATAGAATCAGAGGTGCGGGTCCACGGGGATAAGTTTGAAATTTTTCCTTTTTCCAAAAAAGGTAGAAATGTGTAGAATCGGTCTACAATTCCAATGGGGTCCACTTTGGGACACGTGTCAGGCCCATTTTCATGAGGCAGAGATGTGGGGATATTTTGGAAAATTTTTCTTTTTCTAAAAAATATGGAAATGTGTAGAATCGAACCATGATTCCATTGGGACCCACATTGGAACATGTGTCAAGCTCATTTTCAAAGGGTGGAGTGGTGGAGAAAAATGTCAAGTTTTTACATTTTTCCAAAAGTGTTAAAATGTTAAAAAGTGATCCCAAACCAATTTCCAATAGCATTGTGACACGCGGAGGGATTAGATTGAAAGGATAAAGGCGAGATCAATAAGAATAATGCATTTTTCAGTTTGGCCACCATTTTTTTCTAGGAAGTGTGGAAATTCATTTTTTTCATCGTTTCTTATTGAATTTTTGACAAATTTGTGTCATTTGTGCCTACAAGGACCAATGCAATCAGTTTTGAGGATCAATTTGAAGATAATAGATGTTTTAGAAATGAATTTTTCCTAACCCATCCAAAAACATAAAACATCAGATCTAAAAGTTACAGAGGCAAATTTGGAAAATGTAAAGGTGAAATGATGAAAGAGGAGCATGTTGCATTAAAGAAGAAGGAAAAACGTGCTCTAGTTGAAAATATGATGCAAAAATCATCAATGATTAACCTTTTTGAAACACTGCAACTTTTGTTGCAAATATGTTAAACGTCCCTGTCTACGAATCATGATGGAATTTTGTAACAAACTTGATGCTTGGCATATTATTTTCTTGAGAAAGAAGGCTTGGATGTTAAAAAATGTTATATAATGCATGCTTTTTGACATGCAAAAGGTTAGGAAATTGAAAATCACGAGAAAATTTTGAGAGAAGCTCATCTTCTAAGAAACCCTAAAAAAACATCGTTAATGTCTTACGTGTTAGATCTTAATTTATGTTGAGTTGATTACAAGTGTATAACCATCATACAGCTCTAATATTTTCCTAAAACTCCCCCTGTTGATGAATCTAACAATATTTTGAATTAAACTATGTTATTTTTAGTAATTTGATGTCCGTTATCATGTTTAAATGTTTGCAAACAGATTCTCCTTGTTCTTGTTGCAATCTTGCATTGAAATCTTTAGGAATCACACAGATCTCATCCTTATTGATAGTTTAGTGGCATTTGATATTTCATTTTTTAGAAGAGCTTTAATCTAACATTGAAAATAAGTAGTTTAAAATCACTTCACCTTCATTTTTGATAGAGATTACTTGTAAGCCTTTGGGGTACCTTAGGCGTGATTTGATCGAGAGATTTGATGTTTAATTGAGTCCTTTACCTTGATATTTTGTGTTGAGGTCTCAAATATTGTGTGAAAAGTGTAAACCTAGGCCTCCATTTGTGTATCTCTTCTAGTTAAAAGAACATCCTAACTATTTTGAAGCATTTTATCTGATAGTTGTTCAAATGTTGTAGAGGTTGTCAAAGATCTAGCATAGTCAAGTTTGTCTTGTCAATATCCCACCAAAAATCATTCTAAACAACTAATCCTACCCCATACTACCCCTATTTTGACCTGTATACCCATAGAAGATCAAAATCCATTTGCTAAAGTATGCAAGAATAGATCAGGATTTCAAAATGTCTTCAGTAACCCTTGCCTTGCATTGAAAGTATCTCCATAATCTTGAAGTGACAACTTGTGAAAGTTAGATTTGGAGTGTTGATCATATTTTCCCAAGGCCCCTTCATACTATTTGCACAAATTGAGGGATATCTTCATCTCCTTCACCATTTAAGGGTTACAAAATAGGCCCTCTTACTTTGGTTGAAAGGAAAAACCTAAAATAGTTAGGACAAGATCAAGTCCTATTTGAGTGCTATCCATCTCTCCACAAATCTGAGTGCTAGTTAGATCACATCCCCGGCTACAAAACAACATACATCATGATCTATCTGTCTTCAAGCTTCATGCCATATCTCTGATGTTTCTCAGACTGAAAAGGAGAACAAATTTGGGTACCAACACCAGTGGCGTCGTTGTCGGGGAGTTGTTGAAAATATTTGAGATATTTGGATACATGTCAAACCTTGGTAATGTTTCTTACAAATTTTTCATGCAAGTACATTGTTGAAGCATCATTTTATAATCATATTTGTAAGGATTAAGTGAATACATAATTTTTGCCTATAATTTTATCATTTTCCAATAGTAGTTGCACTTTATTTGCATTTATGGTTAATAAATTCAAGAAAAGGAAAGTCTGATCTATAAATTTTGGCAAGATTTTCAGTGCTGATAGGTATTTGATAGAGTATTTTAGTGCATTTTCACAACTAGGGTGAAAGTCCTTAGTGGCGACTCCATGTTGTTTTGATCTTGATAAATACCAGTGTCTTAGCTTTTTGTCATTTGTTTTTGGTGTTGCTAATCTCTACAAACCTAGAAGGAAGAAGATCTCTCTTTAGGAGGGACCCAAGTAGAAAGTTATTTCAAGAATTGGGAAAGACAGTTTTAGAGGAAAGAAAAGTTTGGAAGGTTGTTGAAGGTTAGACATCAAGCAAAGGAATATCCATTGGTGAGAGAGATCAGCCTTTGGTAGAGGATTATCACTCTTCTTCCAGTGATTCTGATTCAAGAAATCCTCTCATAAACTTGTTTACTTCAACTAGTGAAGGTCCTTCATTGTACCTGGTGAGTTCCTGTTTCAAACTACACTTGTGTGTTTCAATTCTAGTAAAATTTTCCAAGAAAATCAGTACCTATAGAATACTAATCTTGTGAACCACATTCTTGAGCCCCAAAAACCTCACACTCCTCATCAGCTTGTGTCAGCCCCAAGATCACCACCTCAAAACAATATGGCTTAGTCTAGACCTCCATTTTTTGCTAACACCTTTGGTCCTATAAATTTTAGAGGATTGGATGGTTACCCAAATGCTGTCCCATAAGATGTAAGGAATAGGTTGCCAAATTTCCAAAGTAACAATGTAATAACTAGTGATCAACACCTAAAACTTTTTGTTAACATGATGGAGGACTTTGAGATTGAGCATGAAGATGTGTATATTAAATTTTTCATTCATACACTAGAAGAGGATGCAAGGGATTGGTACAAGGATCTTCCTGATAATTCTATTGATTCATGGACTGAAATATAGAATGCATTTAGATTGCAATATGGTGACAAAACTGATCCTAGGTTTCTATTGTCTAAATTTGAAAATATCAAGAAGAACCCCAATGAATTAGTTCATGACTTCAACACAAGGTTTAACAAAAATTTGAGAATGATTTCAGTCAATTTCATGCCATGTGATCAGTCATTCTTGATCAAATATGTAGATGCATTTGATAAGAAGGCAACCTATTACCTAAGAGACAAGAACCCTACCAATTTAAGGCAGGCCTTTACCATGGCACTGTAGATTGAAAATAACATTAAGGCCATTGGGAAACCTCTCAAGAGAGATGGTGTAAAGTTGATAAACCCTGACAAGGATCAAGAAAGAAAGAGTGTAGACTTGGAGGAAGTGGTGAAAACTTTGGCAGGGGCTATCAAAGAGATTTCCCACAAGTTGGCAAGAGATGAGAAGGGAATTGGGTAGACTTCACAAGGTCAGCAAAAAGTAAAGAACCATTACATATTTTCTAATCATCCTAGGGGTGATCAAAGATTAGATGATAGAGGGAAAGGACCCATGGGGTCTATAAATGAACATCCTCAAGAATGTGAAGGAAGAGTTTTACCCGATCCCCTAAGCTGCTATGGTTCTTGTTGTTGAGGAAATTGTTGATATTGATTGGTGTGATAGGAGTTTTCTGCCCCATTCTCCATGTGAAGTGGACCAAAAATATGGTGAAGCTAATAATGATGATGGTAATAATGATGATATTTACTTGGTGGGTTGTTCTTCAATCTCACAAGAAGGAGCAACATCATCTGAGGTAATAAGTACAAGGAAAGCTGCAACCTTTTGGGATTGCATCAAATGGGTACAAGTCCTTCTTCCCTCTCATACTCTTGAAGTTGATGTAGTGTAATCTTTTGAAATTCCTAACAATGACTTTGAATACTTAAGATATTTGATGATCAAGAAGTATGATGGAGGTATACCTTTGGAAGAAGATAGATAATTGTTAATGAATGTTGTTATGGCTCAAGAGAAAGAGTATAACACTAGGAGCAAGCTTGTTAAGGGATTTGGGCCTTAAGCCAAACCTAAAAACCCTTACTTACAATTATTCCCAAAGAAGCTCCTAGAAGAGAAACACCTACCAAAAGCTTTGTTGTCCCAAGTAAAAATTACAGTCCTCTTCATGACCAAGCTGCCAAATATCTCTTGCCATCTAATGAATATGCTTGTATTCCTTCCAATGCTACCTTGCCAAAGAGTGTTCCATATGAAATAGCACAAGTGTTGAGCCAAATAAAAGTGAGTGTTCCAATAATTGAGTTTCTTAGGATTCCCGAGCACAAGAAGAGAGCATTTGAGTACTTGGGATTGAAAGAGGAGAAGAGTACTCTAGCAGAAATGTAAACGTTTGTGAGACTCCTCAAATAAATGCAGACCTTGAAACAACACCAGCATTAGAGGATCTTGGAGAAGCACCTGAGGTATACTGGGGGACATCCTTGGTTGATTCCCAATTGAATGTTGATCCATTCTTGACAACTTTGATCATAAAGGATAGACTATGTCGCAATTGTATGTTTGATTCTGGTGCATCATGTAATGTCATGCCTCTAGAAGTCATGAATGAGTTAGATATCAAAGTGAAAGTAGCCTATGGAAAGTGTACTACCATGGACTCAAGAGAAGTGTTGATATTTGGTTGTGTGAAAGGTTTGGTGGTGCAACTTGCATCTTATCCTGGGAGGAATTTAAAATTAGATGTTGTGATTGTTGATTGCCCTGCCAAATGGGGTATGCTTTTGTCAAGAAAGTGGGCTACAAGTGTTGGAGGGAGTTTCCAAATGGATATGTATTTTTCCACCATTCCCATTGAAGGAAGCCTTGTCAAGCTCTATGGAGAAAAGAAGATGTTACATCTAATTGAGGATCCAAACAATGCTTCTTATGAAGTATTATTTGTTGATGTTGATGTTGATAATTTTATTGGGTTTGCTGATGGTAAGGAGAACAAGATGGATCAGTCAAAGTGCCTTGAACAGGTAGGTTCTCCTTGGACCTTGCTATTTGATGGAGCTTGCTCCAAATTTGGAAATGGTGCTGGTATAATTCTGATTTCTCCTAGCTTGGAAGAGTTTGTTTTTTCCTTCAAGCTTAATTTTGAATGTACTAACAACATTGTTGAGTATGAAGCCTTGTTGTTAGGTCTGAGAATTGCATGGAAGTATGGTGTCAAGGAAATCATTGTAAAAGGAGATTCAGAGCTAGTTGTCAAACAAATAAGAAGACTATATGCTACAAAAAATCAACAGATGAAATAGTACAAACATGCAGTTTGGGATCTAATTGAGATGTTTGATTCCTTCAACATTGTGCATCATGATAGGATTTTCAATGCTATTGCTGAAAATTTAGCAGTGTTGGGGTCAAGATTTGGAAATTGCACCGTTTCACCTTATTGTGAGTATAATATTGAAGTGTTAACTAGGTCAGCTATCCCTGACAACATCAAGCATTGGCAAGTGTTTAATGATGATGCTCAAGTGCAAAGGTTCTTACAAAATCAAGGTGAGTTTTTAGATCAGAATATTGACTGGGAACCAATGGTGTGTGATACTAAAGGAAGAGAGACTTTTTTTGGAAAGGATATTATCCAATTGAAAACTAACACAATTCCTAGAGGTCTTGTTACACTTGAGTCAAATTTTAACAATGCTGATTGCATCATCAATAGAAACATGTCTACCTCAAGGGATGTGGAAGAGCATAACTTGGGCACTAATGATAAACCAAGAAAAGTTTGGTTGGGTAGCAATCTAAACAAAGAGGAAAAACAGTCCTATGTTCAACTCTTGAAGAAATATCAGGACTGTCTTTCTTGGTCTTATTCAGAGCTGAAAGCATACAAAGAAGACTTGTTTCAGCATGAGATTCCTCTTGAAAAAAATTCCAAGCCCTTCAGACAAAAGAAGAGGCCAATTAATCCACTCCTCTCAATGAAGATGCAAGATGAATTGAAGAAACTGAAGGAGGGAGGGATCATTCAGCCCACAAGGTATTCATCTTGGGTTGCAAACCTTATGCCAGTTAGAAAAGAAAATGGAGATATCAGACTTTGTGTAGACTTTAGAAATATTAATAGAGCTTCATTGAAGGACAATTATCCTTTTCCAAACATGGAAAACATGCTGCAGTTAGTGATTGGATCTGAATTTTTTTCGACCTTAGATGGTTTCTCTAGCTATAATCAAGTTGTTGTCAAGGAGTCAAACAAATTTAAAACTACCTTTACCATTCCTTGGGGAACATATGTTTATGTAAGAATGCCTTTTGGTCTCATGAATGCTAGAGCTACCTTCTAAAGAGAAATGGATGTTGCTTTTTCTAGTTACATAAATGACTTCATTGCAGTTTATCAGGATGATGTGACTATGTTTTCAAGGAGTAGAAAAGATCACTTGTAGCACTTGGAAAGAATTTTGATTAGATGTAGAGAATATGGCATTTCTCTCAATCCAAATAAGTTCCATTTTGGGGTGCAAAAGGCCAATTTGCTTGGTCATATTGTTTCAAAGGATGGTGTCATGATTGACTCGAGAGGGTAGAAGAAATCAACAAGGTTCCAATTCCAAGAACAAAGAAGGGCATCCAATCCTTCTTTGGGAAGATCAATTTCATTAGAAGGTTTGTGTCTAATTTTTCTGAATTGACTCTTCCTATTACATGCATGTTAAAGAAAGAACAAGGTATCAAATGGGAGGAGGCTGCTATTCAGGCTTTTGAAGGAATCAAAGAAGCATTGAAACATGCACCTTCCTTAACATCTCTGAATTACAAGAAGCCTTTCCAAATCTTCTCTTTTTCTTCTGAAAATACTATTGCATATGTTTTACTGCAAAAGGATGAAGATGGGGTTGAGAGGCCTATTTCCTTCTTTAGTAAGGCCTTGCAAGATATTGAGTTAAAATACACAATCATGGAAAAACAAGCATTTTCCTTGGTGAAAGCCACAAAGGTTTTCAGGCCTTATATCTTAAGTTCAAAATTTGTTTCTTATATTCCCCACACCATGGTAAAAGACATCTTATCGTAGATGGAGATCTCGGAAAAAGATGTAGATGGGTGAACAAATTGTAGGAGTATGACATAGACATCCAAACCACAAATTTGGTAAGAGATTTGGGTCTTGCTAAGCTCATGGTTGAGAGTAACTTGCAGTGTGGAAGTGAATGAAGAAGAGGAAGAAAGGGCAGATGTTCTTGAGAAATTGGTAAGTTCTGAGTGGTACAAGGATGTAATCTTTTATCTTAGACACCTATGATGCCCTGATCATTTAAATAAAAATTAGAAAAGAGCCCTCAAGATGGCTTCTCAAAAATACATCATCACTGACTTTGGGTTGGCTTGGAAGAACCCTAAAGGTGTCCTCTTGAAATGTGTAACTGAAGATGAAGATCCCAAAATAGTTGTTAATTTCCATGGGGGAGTTTATGGAGGAAATTTTGCTTTGGAAGGGTTACAACACATAAAGTGTTGAGAGATGGTTATTGGTTGCCTCTTTGTTTTCAAAGATGAAACCCCGTTGGTTAGGAAATGTAAAATCTGCCGGTGTTTCTCTAGAAGAATGAAAGCTTTAGGCTCCCTTCCTTTGCAGCCTGTATCAATTGAAGATCCTTTCAAATAATGGGGAATAGACTTCATTGGTGAAATTTTAGACCCTTCTAGTGCTGGCCATAAGTGGATTCTTGTAGCCATAGATTACTTCACCAAGTGGGTAGAAGAAATCCCCACCAAGAAAGCAACACACCAAGTTGTTATGGACTTCTTGTTGAATCACATCATATGTAGATTTGGTGTGCCAGTCGGGATTATTGCTGATAATGCCATGTGTTTCAGCTAAACTTTTGATGGCAATGTGCAAGGAGTATGGAGCCAATCTGACTTATGCTTCAAACTATAACCCTCAAGGGAATGGAAAAGATGAGTCCATCAATAAGAACTTGTTGAAGATCATTAGAAGAACCTTAGAGTTGAACAACTGAAATTTGTAGTTTGGGCTGATAGAATCATTACCAAAAGAGCTATTGGTAAGAGCCCATTTGATTTGGTGTATGGAACTCAAGCTCTACTTGCCCTTACATCTAAAATTATCTTCATTTCAATTTGTTTAACAACTTGAAGATCTAGAGGTCAGAGTCCATATGAAGCAAGGATTAATTAGATTGTTGAGATGGATGAAGAAAGGAGAGCATCACACCAAAGGAATGTCAGATTTAGAGAGAAGTTGAAGAGGTTGTTTAATAAGAAGGTCACTCCTAGGGCTTTCAATATTGGAGATCTGGTTTTGTTGTGGGATAGCAAAAATGAAGATAAGGGCAAACATGGTAAATTTGATGCATTGTGAATGGGCCCTTACTCCATTGATATCAGAATTGGTGAAAATACCTTTTTTCTCAAGGAATTAGATGGGGAATTTCTTGAACTACCTATTAATGGAAAGCATATGAAGCATTTCTTGGATTAATCCCTAAACTTGAGGTATGCACCACTTGTACAGTGTATAGTGTTTGGATTTTTCTCGATTTTTAGTGTTTTGTCAGTTTGTGGTTTGCCTTGGTGTGTGGTAGCCATTTCTGTTGGTTTCTCAGCTATTTTTTGGTGGCTTTGGCTCATAACTCCATTTTCCCAATGGATTATTTTGTCACTTGGCCTACTTTTGTTCTTTTGGCACTCACTAGAGTACCCATCCCCGAGTAGAAGGTGATGTTGGTGCCCATTTTGATCCTCAGTCATTTTGCCATGTTTCCTCTTTTCTCTTTGTGCTCAAAAACATTTTTTCCTCATGAAATCTATGAAGTGATGTTGTAGCTCCATTCTTGTGCATTGGGTTGTTTGCAAACTCATTACCTTGCCCTAATTTTTCTCGATTAAACACCTCTTCCATTTTTCCCATGTTTTCCCAGCCTTTAGAGCTGGAAATTATTCATTTTATACTTATTTTCCCTCAAATATCCCTTTTCATGGTCATAAATTACCTAAAAACACTTTCCACTTGTCTTTTGATCAAAAAATTCTTCACCCACGAACAAAAAATCAATTTTAGGCATCCCTGGAATTTTTTGTGTTTTTACAGCTGATTAGACGGGCGTTATTTTCCCATCAATTTCATCTTCAGAATTCTAGGAATCCCTAGCATTTTCTATTTTTTTGACGGTCATATAGGTGTTCTTTCCCATCAAATTTTAGCTCAAAATATTCTCTTATGTGGCGGTTAAAAAATTCAAAACAATGGAGTTGCATAGAGGCACGATGGAAAAATTTCCTTTGGTGAAAAGGAGTTAAGGTAAAAAATCGGGAGTGCGAGACCCTTGGTGAATCGGAGGTGGAAACATGTCATGTTTTCATCAAAAGTGGGATCTGAAGGCTAACAGATGGCTTAGAAAAATTTTTCTTATTGCAAATGGGAAGAAAAGTTGTGAAAAGGGCCGGGGTCTCCAGGCAAATCATGAGTGGACACATGGTAGGGTAGGAGGCAGAACATCGAGCCTTGGGGGAAACTTGAGATTTTTTCCCATTTGGCATAAAGGATTAACATTTTTAAATGAGGCCACAACTCCATCAATGGTCATGATTGATCCATGTGTATGACCCAGATCAAAAGAAGGGATTCTAGAGCGTCAGGTCTTTGCAAGAAATTTAGATTTTATCCTATAAAGATAAGAAATCAAAAGGAGGAACACAAGCCCACCGCCAATTAGTGACCGACACGTGTTTGGGATAGAATCGAGAGGTGTGGGTCCGCGGGGATAATTTTGAAAATTTTCCTTTTTCCAAAAAGGTAGAAATGTGTAGAATCAGTCATGCGATTCCAATGGGGTCAACTTTGAGACATGTGTCGAACCCGTTTTCATGATGCGAGATGTGGGGATATTTTGAAAATTTTCCTTTTTCTAAAAAAGGTGGAAATGTGTAGAATCGAGCCGCGATTCTGGTGGGACCCATATTGGGACACGTGTCAAGTTCATTTTCAAAGGGCGGAGGGGTGGAGAAAAATGTCAAATTTTTACATTTTTCCAAAAGTGTTAAAATGTTAAAAAGTGATCCCAAATGCATTTCCAATCACATTGTGACATGTGGAGGGCTCAAATTGAAGGGAGAAAGGTAGATCAATGGTAATCGTGTGCATTTTTCGGTTTGGCCACCATTTTTGCTCCAGAAGTGTGGAAATGCATTTTTTGCATTGTTTTTTTATCAAATTTGTGAAAATTCATGTCGTTTTTCCTACAAGGACCAATACAATCAGTTTTGAGGAACAATTTGAAGATCATAGATGTTTTTGAAATGAATTTTTTCCCTCACCCATCCAAAAACATAAAACATCAGATCCAAAAGTTGCAGAGGAAAATTTGGAAAGTGTAAAGGTGAAATAATGAAAGAGGAGCATGTTGCATGAAAGAAGGAGGAAAAATGTTCTCCCAGTTGAAACTATGATGCAAAAATCCTCAATGATTCACCTTTTTCAAACACCTGACAAATTTTGTTGCAAATATGTTAAACATCCCTGTCTGCGAATCATGATGGAATTTTGTAACAAACTTGATGCTTGGCATATTATTTTCTTGGGAAAGAAGGATTGGATGTAAACAAATGTTATATAATGCATGTTTTTTGACATGTAAAAGGTCGAAATTGAAAATCATGAGAAAATTTTGAGAGAAGCTCATCTTCTAAGAAACCCTCCAAAAAACCTAGTTAATGTCTTCTGTGTTAGATCTTCATTCATGTTGAGTTGGTTACAAGTGTATAACCATCACACAGCTCTAAGATTGTTCCTGAAACTCTCCCCTACTGATGAATCTAACAAGCTTTTGAATTAATCTATGTTATTTTGGGCAATATGATGTCTATTATCATGTTTAAATGTCTACAAATAGTTTTCCTTGTTCTTGTTGCAATCTTGCATTGAAATCTTTAGGAATCACACAGATCTCATCCTTATTGATAGTTTAGTGGAATTTTTAGTTTCATTTTTCAGAATATCTTTCATCGGCCTTGAAAATAAGCGGTTTAAAATCACTTCACCTTCATTTGTTGACAGATATTACTTTTAAGCCTTTGGGGTACCTTAGGCGTGATTTGTTTAGAGATTTTGATGTTTAATTGAGTCCTTTAACTCAATATTTTTGTTGATGTCTCAAATATTGTGTGAAGAGTGAAAACCTAGGCCTCCATTTGTGTATCTCTTTTGGTTGAAAGAACATCCTGACTATTTTGAAGAATTTTATCTGATAGTTGTTCAAATGTTGTAGAGGTTGTCAAAGATCTAGCATAGTAAAGTTTGTCTTGTCAATATCCCACCGAAAATCATTCTAAACAACTAATCCTACCCCATACTACCCCTGTTTTGACCTGTATACCAATAGAAGATCAAAATCCATTTGCTAAAGTATGCAGAACAGATCAGGATTTCAAAATTTCTTTAGTAACCCTTGCCTTGCATTGAAAGTATCTCCATAATCTAGAAGTGACAACTTGTGAAAGTCAGATTTGGAGTGTCGATCATATTCTCCCAAGGCCCCTTCATACTATTTACACAAATTGAGGGATATCTTCATCTCCTTATCCATTAGAGGGTTAAAAAATAGGTCCTCTTACCTTGGTTGAAAGGCACAACCTAAAATAGTTAGGACAAGATCAAGTCCTATTTGAGTACTATCCATCTCTCCACAAATCTGAGTTCCAGTTAGATCACATCCCCGGCTACAAAATGACATAAATCATGATCTATCTATCTTTAAGCTTCATTCCATATCTTTGATGTTGCTCAGATTGAAAAGGAGAACAAATTTGGGTACCAACAAGTTTCATGAGAAGAGTGTAATTTAGGAAAAGCATAGAAAGAGGTGAACACTTTCACCTATAAATGTCCCCAAGGAGGAGAAAAAATCTAATAAAGAGACCTTTATTTGAATCACCTAGATCTCACTCAACTCCCCCTTCTCTTAGGTCTCCATCTCCTACTCACACAAATTTGAGACCCATATTTCATATGGCCACCCAAATAAATCTACCCTTTGTTACATTCAATGGAGGCAACCCATTAGCTTTAAATGCAAATCAGGGATATCCCAAAGATAATGCTCTAAATAGAATCCCATTCTTCACAGGGGAAAATTAAACTATTCCCATTGGTCAAATTTTAGATATAACAAATTTTTATTCATTTCATCTCATTCATGAGGATGATGTAGCACTCATATTATTAGCATCATCTTTTAAAGGAAGAGCACTAAAATGGTATAGAAGTCTACAACCAGCTTCTATTCGTACATGGGATGAACTTGGGGAAGAAATTTGCAAACACTTTGAAGATAAATGTGATCATATTTCCCTCATTGAGAAGCTAACCACCATTAAAATATCCCCTCATGAATTCGTGATTGATTTTAATAGAAGATTAAAAAAACTAGGATAGGAATCCCCTTTATTTAAGCCCTCTCCTAGTACTGCATTTCTATATTTTCTAAGGGCATTAAATAGTGACATTGTTGTTATGATCCAATCTATGGGGAGACATATTACCAAATGCATATGATTTATCTATCAGAGATGAGAATTATCTAATACAAGATAGGAAAATAGCTCCTACATCACCAATTCCTCTATTTCTAGAGTCTGTCTCCATATAGCTTGTTTTGGCACCCATTCCCCAATAAATCAATCACTCCACTCCTTCCTTCCCTCCTAATGACCTACACAGAGTTATGACTATTCTAAATTTTTTTGGAAATGAGATGGTGACCATAAAGAAGCAAGTAGCTCAGCAAGGAATATCGTATCATCCTTTCAATCAAGCATATCAACCAAATAAACAATCTTACTAAACAAATTCTCAAGGACAAGGACAAATGTTTTACCCTACACCCTTTAACACACAATATCATATTACTACAAGTTATTCTAAGGCCACCGTCCCAATCCAAAAAAATTAGCACATGACTATGAATGGTGGTATCTATCCAGCTTTACCTCATTATAAACATTCATGCAAGAATGGGATTATTTTTTAATACAGAGAGGTATTGGATTTGAATATCTTATTCAATCTTGTGATTCAAAGAGACTAATTCACCTTTCTCTAAAAAAATTCAAGTACAATTTCTTTGATTAAATTATCTCTTCAACTATTCAAGACACTAAATTTTTTTGTAACTCACCTTACCAACCTTCTAAAGGTTTATTATCCATAATGAAAATAGTTCTAGATCATAAAATTTCCTTAACAATTCAATCTTGTTGATCAACAGTCTAATCTTGGCCCAACTAGGTCCCTCTTACCACACTTTCAAAGTTATTTCCTCTTAGAAGTACTTTCAAATCCAAATCATATGTTTTTATACTACCCTTTAATCTCCTTGTGCTATGTAGACTATTTCAAAACTTCTCAATTAACACAAATGATACTTCCTTTGTAATGGAACTATTTCTTCTAACCCTTCACGACTGTCATGAAAAATTTTCATTGAATTCTCTCTCAAATGGAAAGTAATCTATACAATTCCTTTTATATCCTCTTCATGACCACAAAAAGAGTTTTATTGCATATTTGAGAATTTTTGGATGTTGAAACTCGAGATAATTGATTTTTTCTTCTCCAAATCCCTAGTTTCAGGTTCAACAGATCAGTAGGTACCCAAGAGATAAATTTTAAATTTTTCTTTCTTGTTTAATGATCTTTCATAAATAAAATAGTCGTGGAAGGATTCCTACGCTCTATATATGCTTCAAAATTACTAACTCCCTTTCAATAGACTCTACAATTGACTAACAACACGTTTGACAAAGGCTTAAGTTTTTCAAACTACCCTGTTCAATTTGAGGCAAACCCGTAGGTCTATTTCTTGACACTATTGAGCCTTAATGAATAGAAAGGATGATTTTAAAAAGGATTGCAATGCATAAATTACCAAGAATTAACTCTTTACCCTTGCTTTGAGAATCTATCATTGCTCATAAATCATTACATCAACCATGACACTACCCGATTGTTAATGAGAGTCCCAATTGATTACCACAACAACTCCCTACACACCCTGCTGGTCACAAATAGGAATTTTTAGAAGAGCAACGTCGGGACAAGAAGTCCCTCCTCTTTAATGGGAGAGGTTCCCTTATTCAAACGAACTTATTTACAAATGTACAAAACATTGTTTTATGGTCAAACTTGGATTCTACGAAAGTGTTTTCCACAAGGATCATCCATTACACAAGGACCGAGGAAAGGGAATAAGAAGATGAGCGAAATAGCAACATTCGAATTATAGATAGCGAGAATAATTATTCGTGTATGCGAATCTTCAAAGAATTTAAGACAAGATCATTTGCGTTGGCTGAATGAGATTAAATTTAAAGACACAAAGTTCCATAAATAACCTTCTTTAGATTTATTAATCAAGGACACAAAGTTCCTTCTTGGTTGTACAAGATCACCGTATTTTGCAAAACCAACAGATGCAATCAGAGAGACTAACGAGTTAGGAACAAAATGATCTCCACAATATTAAAGGAAAACACAGAGATAACAAGAATTAGATAGACAAAGAATGGAAAGCCCTTTTGTATTGATTTCTTTAAGATCTATTTACACTTTCAGCAAATATCCAAGTTCTTCCTTCCTTCAAAATGGCGTGGAAAGGCCATTATATAGCTTACAAGTCAGTTACTCTTCGTAACCGTTTCTTTTAATTAAAGAATAGTTAAGGATCGCCAGTTGCAATACCTTAACTAATTACAAAGAATACGAAAAGAATGGGAAGAAGAGAAAAGAAAGGAGAAGGAGACAGGTGGCCAGCTACTGGGAGGGACCCACTGTCTTCAGAATCCGCTGCCTGAATTTCTTCAACGCCTCAGCTATGTCTCTGCCACGTGGAACTGACGTGTTGGCTGCAGACTGAGTCCAAAATCCCAGACACTTCTCCATCTCTTTATCAAACTCGACGTGAGTATGATAATCTTTATTTGCTTCTTCAATGGCAGATTGAAGAGAACAAATTTCCTTCATCTTTTCCTTAGAGATGGAGCTTTCCTTGAATAGATTATCTTTGACAAAAGCTCTGAACTGAGCTTTGATTTCTTGCAAGGACAGGGAAACACCAGAGTTTTCATCCTGAAGATGACAATGTATATCCTTGAAAGCAGCAACAGCCAGTGTCTTGAAAGCTTCTCCCTTCTGCCAGCTGTTCTTCATTTCTCCCACAGCTTCCTCCAAAACTCTGATCTTCCACTCCACGCTGTAGACCCAGGATTTTGATAGATTGTCCTTAGCATCATCAAAAATCTTATTCGCCAGTAAGATGTTCTCATCTCTGCTGTCCCATAAGGCGAAGGTCTACTATACAAATCGTTCTCATATTTTTAGTTCTTTATCCATGGTATTGATAGTGGAGGAGAGCTTCAGTTGCACATTACTCACCTTTTCGTGGAGTTTGAAAGCTTCATCGATAAAGTTTAATCTAGCAACAAGCATGTCATCCACCATGGCTTCAATAGCTCTGCCATAGACAGAATACTTGTGCATATCTTTGATACTTTGCACTTCATCTTGGCTTAGAATTACAGGAGGTGGAAGAGTAGTCAATGGGGTAGGGTCCAAGACTTTATCCTTAGATAAAAGAGACTTGATGAAACCTGTGAGAATCCGGGCTTGTTCTTCCAACTGTTCAATAGTTTGCTGCCCTTTCTCTACCCTTCCAATGACTCTTGTGACTATTTCCTGGAGGTTGTGAATTTCACCTTCAGGAGTAGACTCTCCCATAGGGATTCTTGAAAGCTCCAAGTCAGATGCCAGCAAGTCTGATTCTGATTTGTCTACTGTAGGCTTAGCAATCTCCAAGAATTGCTGACCTTGGGCATCAGACACTATTCTGGAAATGGTTCTGGCTTTCTTGGCATGAGAAGGAGTGGTGCCCAACAAGGCTGCAACAGCATCGAAATTTGGTCCCAAGCTTTGAGAGGAGGATTTTCTCTTCCTTTTGTCGACCAAAGGTTACACCCAAGCAAAAGAGGAAGAAGAATCTGTAGGAGAAGCAAGGGGACCAAGAGACAGGGAGCTCATGACACTCAGGGTCTGCGCAGCTGTTGACTCAAGCTGAGATGTGAGTAGAGCACTGGAGGCAATGGCGGTAGAAGAATCAGTAGCACTTGGAAGTTCAGTGCTCTGGACCTCCTTGTCTTTATCTGCTGGATCTTCAGGAACATTTGCAGGAGTTGGCATCTCACTTTCTTCACTTTCACTGAGAACAATGATGTTCTCTCGGTCCTATAGGCAACTCGCTGTTTTCTTGGAGGGTCATTCTCTGCAGGGCTCCTTCTTTACTTCTTTGAGTTTCTTCTTATATACCCGGTAGATGAAGAGGGATTAGATTCGAGAGGTCCTTGTGTTGATGAGGCAGGAGGGGTTTGCATTAGTGTTTACGACCTTGGGCCGATGCCTCTCTTATTGGTGTCGAGTCACCCTTGGAGCTGGATTCCCCGAGTGCCTCTTGAATTCTCGGATCTTCTTCGAACTGACCTTAGTCCCGATTAAGACCGGAGCAAGAATCTCAGCCGATCATCCCTCTCTTTCCTCTTCCAATCCGAGTCCTCCGGAGGGGTGTGCTTAATCACGTTTTCATACTCATACGCGAGTATAGGTCAGAATTGTCATCCTGGAGACCTTCAGGAACTTGGTACAGACCGAGTTCTTGAATCAATTGCAGGGAGAACCTGCCACAATGCCTTCTCCTGGCTTCAAAATCATCTGCACAATCAGCCCAGTAGTCTTCTGTCTCTGCCCTATGATGATAGATTATCTTGATGTTCTGTTCAATAAACTTCTTCAAGTCAAAGCAGGTTCTTGGCTTGAAGAAATGAACAGTGATAGGGACCAGGGCTCTTTCTATGTTCTGAGCATCCAGAGCTGTTTTGCATGTGTAGTTTCCCAGAGAGATGGGAAAGTGCAAGCCAGAAATCTTCTTGTCTTTACAAGTTATAGGCAACTTGTCTAGTTGCCTGCATATTTCTATCAAGGCCATTTTATCATTGCAGAACATGGGAAGCCGTAGAGGAGTGCTTTCATAGCCAGCAAGCCTGATATAGGAAAATTTCCTGAATTGGATGAAATAGGCTCCATACTGCGATATCAGGTTCATGGCTTCATCTGAAAACCTTCTAGCAAGATATCACCTTGAGCAATCGACCACGTACATGGTGAAAGCATCATTGACCCTTCTGAAACTCCGATTGCTGGTCTCCAGGTTGAACTGCGGCAATAGGCATACACTGGATCATCTTTGTGTGCATCTATATAGGAGAAACCAAACCACTGCCTTGATGCTGCTAGGGTATACATCAGATATGAAGTCATATAGAACTTCTTTGTTTGCTGAACGTTGGATAGCTGCTCCGCCAAATTCATACTGATGATCTCTACCCAGTTGATGTTTTGTGTTCCCTCACACACCATGCTGATGAGTGGGCACATCCAGAAATGAAACTCATTGGTGGAGGGCAAACCCATAACCCGAGCCAGTAGGATTATGAAGTCTGACAATTCCTCATTGAAATCTACTCGGAAGAGGGTTTTGGTTAGGCGAGAAGCACCTTTCTTAGGGTTCTTCAACCAAGACTTCGCCACTCGCGCCTTATATTTGTCACTGTCTTGATCGAATAGGGTCTGTGCTTGATCCCGGGAGACGACTATAGCATTGTCCAACTCCGGAATCCTCAGAGCAGCGCCAATGGCGGTAGCGTCCAGCTTGGCAATGAGTTCCCCATGTACATTTGTCAATTCGCTCGAAGCGGGGTCGAAGTGAGCTCCGCATGAAAGCACAGTATCAGCACACTGTACTGAGATTGGGAAACCACCGGAAAAAGCCAAACCGCTATCATGAATCGTTTGTGCTATTGGTGTAGGGTTTGCATCTGCCATTCTTGCCCAAAAATCACCGAAGTCGAGATGACGAGCTTCGCTGTCCCCAATATTGCTAACAGCAGACTCAAGCGGAGAAATTTGCTCCTGTCCCTGAAACTTGATCTTCATATTGATAGTCTCGGAGCTGCAACCTAGACTTGGGAAGGAATTTGCAAAGGGAGGGGATATTTACGTAGGTTTTCAAATTGCAAGGGTTCGAGCAAAGATAGCATGGAAGCAATGCGAAAAATGCAAAGGGGAAATGCTCGTTATATAGCCTGCTTGGAGAGAGGAATGAATTTAATGCGCATTGAATACACAACCACCAATTTGAATAGCATCATACTCGGAGTGAGCGGGAAAAACTAAGTGTGAATGACACTTGGTACGCTTGGGACATGTGAGACGTGAATGCGCGAAACACGCGGCTCGGCCGTTCTCGTGAAACAGGAGAGGATGCACAAATGCTTTTTGGAACGATTGGGACGAAAATGCGCGGAGTACGCGGTTCGGGTGATTCGGCCGAAAATGGAACAGTGGGCCCGTTTGGACTTGGGACATTCGGGACAAAAAGTTCCAGAGTACGCGGTTCGGCCGGTTCGGGCGAAATTGAAACAGCTTGCATTTTTCGATTTGGGACAAGGAGCTCTGAAGTACGCGACACGGGAGTTTCGGCTGAAAATTGGAAAGCTTGCACTTTTTAACTTTGGGACATTTGGGACATGAAAGTGCGTAGTACGCGGTTCGGGTGTTTCGGCCGAAATTGGAACAACTCGCACAAAAAGTTTTGGGACACTTGGGACAAAATTTTCCGATGGGCCCGAAAATGGGACAGCTTCGGGGATTTCGGCCGATCGGGGAACAGAGTGCACTTTCATACTTGGGACAGTTGGGACAAAAAGTTCCGACAGGCTCGAAAAATCACACAAAATAACCCAAAACACAGATTTTTCAATTTCACGGCTTAGGCACTTCAGAGAAAAGTGTTTAAACTCAAAATTTTGAAATTTTTACTCTTATCAGAGCGGGGAATTTGGAGTGGACAACAGCTGGCTCCTTCTGGGGATGACTTGGTGTAAATTCTCGGAATGAGACAAGGCAAGAACTTAGACAAACTCGGTGAAGTAGACCAAAGGCCTTATCCATTGGGAAAAGGAGTCAAAAAAAAACAAACCAATACGAGAGGGCAACACACACAACAACAGAAGGAAAACACACCAAAAGCGAGTAAAAGTAAAAACACTGTACAAAATATACAAAGGGACTCCCTAGTCACCTATGACTTGAACAACTTTAAATACGCCCACTATAAGGAAGTGGGAGGAGAACCATCCATGTAATCAAGATAGAAAGAGTTCTTACCAAAGAAAGTGTCTTATCTTGAAAGGTCCGAGCCACGGGAATCAAATTTTCCATGGCTGCCCACGAGGTTCATGTCTTTTGTCCCATAACAAAGACAAGATCTCCAACTTGGAACTCTCTCGAACCTAGCTTTCTTGTCAAAGTAACCTTTACCTTCTCTGCTGGTGAGCAGATATCCTATCAAGCAACCTCCAATCTGTCCTCGTTCAGCATGTGCAGGTACATGATTCTTTTATCCAGAGCATCACTGAAACTAGTATCCTCAATGGCCTTCATCAGGTGCAAGGCTGGCAGTTCCACTGTCACTGGCAATTGAGCTTCTACTCCATACACCACTTGAAAAGGAGACATTCCAATGGCTCTTTTGGGTGTGACCCTATCTGCCCAAAGAGCATCATAAAGCTTCTTATGCCAGTTTCGCTGAGATTCATTGACCAACTTCCTTATGATAGTCACCAGATTTTTGTTGGTGGATTCTGCTTGTCCATTTCCCTGGGGATAATAATCTGAAGAATGAGCCAGAGAGATGCCATACCCATAGCAGAAATCCATTATCTCAGTTGAGGAGAAGTTCGAAGCATTATCTGTTACAATCTTGTTAGGTACACCATACCTTACCAAGATGTTCTCTTTGATGAAGTTGCATACCACTTCAGAAGTAGTGCTCTTGACTGGAATAGCTTCCACCCATTTGGTGAAGTAGTCAGTGGCGGTTAGCACATGAGTGTGACCAGCACTAGAAACAGGGTTGAGTGCACCAATGAAGTCCAGACCCCACTGTTGAAATGGTTCCTCAATCACAACTGGCTTGAGAGGCAAAGAGGCCAATTTAGGTCTTCCCACAAAGGTCTGACAAGCCTCGCATTTATCCACCCACTTGGATGCATCTCTGAACAAGGAAGGCCAGTAATATCCTCCCCGGAGTATCTTGTGAGCTGTGACTGTTGATGAATAGTGCCCTCCACATGTCTGATCATGAAAAGCTGAGAGCAACTTTCTCTGTTGTTCCTTGTCCACACACTTCAGAAATCTCCCATCTAAACCACGCTTGAACAAGGCATTTTCCCATAGTACATATTGCACTGATCTCAATTTAACAGTCCTCTTTTCCTTGGTAGTTAAATGAGAGGGGCATTCCCCATAGGTGAGAAAATGGGCGATGTCAGAATACCATTCATCAACTGAACTAAGGAATAGAACAGTAGGAATGTCAGCTTTCTCCTCCAGCAACTCATGTTTGGCTCCTTCAGCAATGAGCTCACAAAGACCTTTTCCACGAACCAGCTTGGTCAGTTTGATATCAATGTCATACTCCTGGACTTTAGCCACCCAGTTTCCTCTCTTGGACCAAAATTCTTGCTGTGTAAGAATCAACTTAACAGTTGTATCTGGAACCAGCACCATAGAGTGAGAGTTGAGGATATAGAAACGGAACTGCTTGACAGACTTTGACTACTACAAAAGCATGCTTCTCCATCATGGTGTATTTTAGCTCATGATTCTTCAGGATATAGCTCATGAAGGCAATCGGTAGCTCATGTTTATCGTAGTCTTCTTGGGTTAAGACAAAGAGCTGGTATTGTCTCAGAGCATAGCAATAGATGATGAAATCTTTGCTGAAATCGGATGAGCCAAAACCGGAGTTTTAGCAATAGATTTCTTGATACCCTCAAAGGATTCCTTTCCTTGTAAGACCAACCAAATGTTTTCTTCCCTTTCATCATCTCGAGAAATATTCAAAGTCAATTCAGCAAAATCGGGATGAATCTTCTTAAAAAATTGATCTTACCGAAGAAGGAATGCACGCCTTTTTTACTGGTTGGGAGAGGAATCTGCTGGATGGCTTGAACTCATTCAGGATCAATCTTAATACCATCCTTGGAGACGATGTGCCCTAATAGTTTTCCTTCTGTAACATAGAAGATGATTTTTAGGATTTAAAGAAATCCCATGCTCTCGGCATCTCAGCAGAACTGTTTCCAGGTGGTCGAAGTGATCCGCTCTTGTCTTTGAAAACACTGTCAGGTCATCAAGGTATATGACAATACATTTCCCTTTCAAGCTTCCAAAAGCCAGATCCATAGCTCTCTAGAAAGTGGCACCGACATTAATCAGCCCAAAAGGCATTCTCTTGTAGGCAAAGGTACCCCAGGAGTGGTGAAGGTGTCTTGTGTTGATCTCAGCAGATCAACCTCTACCCGATTGTATCCCGAGAATCCATCAAGCATAGATAACATTTCAGATCCTCATTCTTTGCTTGCAATATTTGATCCATCATAGGCAAAGGGTAGTTATCTTTGTGAGAAGCTTTGATTCGGTTCCGAAATCAACACGATGCGGATCTCACCATTTTCTTCCTAACAGCACTATATTTGCGATCCACGTCGAATGGTGAATGGGAAAAATAATTTTAGCCTTCAACAACTTCTGGATCTCCTGAAAGATGGTGTCAACTATTTTTGGATTGTACTGCCTCTGCTTCTACTTGAAAGGCTTAATTCCTGGTTTGAGAGGAATAGAATGCTGCATATCTTTTGGCTTGAAGGCTTTTAGATCTTCATAAGAATAAGCAAGAACATCCTTATACCTCCTTAGAAGATCAATTGCTTTTCTCCTCTCGTCGGTGGTGCAACATTTTCCAATATTTACTAGCTTGGGGTCAGTAGAACTCCCTATATCAATCTTATCATACTCACCGATTCTTTGAGGTCCAATGAGAGGCTTTGGATTTCACATATCTGTCATGTTTATCAAACAACTCCTCCAAAATCACCAAACCTTTGGGAATCTTGTTTCCTTTGAGTTTAATGCACCCTTCCTGATGTGTTTCTTCTCCTTGGGTGACGGGATGGTCAGAGGACACACTCTCACGAGGCATGTTGTCACTTCCCTCAAAATACAGTTGTTCGAAATTACCTTTGAGTTCCAGGAAGGAAAGAAAATGCTGGTCATCGTTGAAAACTTTCCAGTTATTGGTATTGTCAGGTACACTAGGCCGGTGGACCATTTCAATAGTGAACTTATCCTAAGAGAATTCAGGATGGGGAATCGTGAGTGATCCCGAGACACCAAAGAATCAGCCTGCTTGTTCTTTTCTCTAGGTATTGCTTCAATGAGAAAGCATCAAGGAATTCAATTGAATCCCAAACCTGATTCTCGTAATGCTTCACCTCCCATTTTTACCCGAAAAATGCTTCGACTTGCTTCACAATCATCTCTCGCATCACCACGAGCCGTAAGATTTTTAACATTCCATAAGAAGAAGAATGTCTACTACTAGGTGTTTTCGATGGTAGCAGCAAGACTTTCTTTTGTAACCGGTAAGGAACAACTTCCATCAAAAAAATCCAAACTTGGGATCTTTAATCCTTCCAATTTCAAAGGCACTTCCTTACTTTCCATGGAGTAGTGCCTTAAGATCCATAAGTGCGTGTAAGGGTCAGTCTTAGGATCATTTTCTGCACAATATACTCTGAGCCTAAAGCATGAGCTACTTTTACGTGTTCCTACTTAGCAACATCACGTTATCTACTAGAGGCTCCGGAATCTATTCACATTAAAGCAAAGAAAAAGCCACTTGAGCCTTTAATCCTTCCAACCAAAGGCTTCCTTACTTTCCATATAAGAAAGTGTTAAGGGTCATAAAAGCTTGATTTTGTCACACGTTATCGGCTCCTAATCTATGACACATTTACTCGAGCCTATGGCCAGCGAAGTGTTACATAAAAGGCTTGATTTTGTCACTAGCGAGGTGACAAGCAGCTACCGACTGCGTCATGGTGGAGGAGGAGGGCAAAAGGCCTTTAGAGGTGGTCTTGGAATGGGAATTAACAAATTGGATCATCTTGGCAAAAGCCTTGGGATGAGTTTGGTAGTACTCAGCTTCTGAAATTTGAACCTTGGTCCTTTTTAGGTGATCAACAATATCAAAGGATCCAGAGGTAGATGGACCATCATCATTTGGAATTCTAGGCTTATCAACTTTAGGAGAAAAAGAAGGAACTTTGCTAGTAGGATTGGCAGGACTTACCTTTGGTGCAGATGAGGTAGGGATAGGAGATCCTCTTCTGGCAATTACAGGAATAGTTCGGCTGCTCCTTAGATTTCTTCATGGGCTGTGTTACTTTCTCCTTCTGCCTTGTCTGTTCTCGAGTCATGACAGCAAATGATTCACTGTTCATATCTGCTACCACTTCATCATAGTCATCTCCATCATCAGTGCCTTCGGTGGTAAAGAAATTAACCCGAGATCCTTCAAGTTCTTCCGCCTCATCATCAAATTCCTCCAGGAACTCCTCACGAGCTTCATCATCCACATCATCATCTGGCTCTTCAACTTCACAGGTTGCATTCACAGGAACTTTAACAGGAGGTCCTTCAAGTGCTAGTCTTGTGTGAGGAGCAGGAAAATGGTTTCTGGGCTGAAAATTTCTTCTTGGAACATCTGCATACGGGGCATGCTGAGCCAATTGTTTCTTTATAGCTACTAGATCATTTGCAAGTTTCTGGACTAATGGATCAGTATTGGGTCTAGAGGTGGAAGAGGAAGAAGCAGCAGATTTAGATTTGGGAGGATCTCTTTTCAACTTCCCTGACATGATCAAGTCATCCTCGACACTAACAGCCAGTTCTTGATCCAGAACTAATGTTCCGAGATTAGCCCTTCTTAGAGCATAACTGACTTTGGGTGTTTGAGCATTTAGAAAGAAACATTTTTGAATTTGATCAACCTACGAGTATTCACAGGAATTTTGTTGATCGGTCATTGAATCGAGCCACAAATTCTCTCATGGGTTCTCGATGGATCTTTCTTTATCTGAGAAATTTGGGCAAGTAGGGCATGCACATCTTCTGCCGGCTTGAAACGGCTCTCAAACTGAGTTCTCATTGTATTCCAGGTTGGTGATGGCACCAAATTTCTAAGGTGATAGAACCAGTCAGCAGACATTATCCTGTAACGTCTCAACGAATAGCCTTACTGAGACGTCTTCATGTTCAACTCCCAAGACTCCACATGCAACTATGAAGGCTGCAATGTGTTCATCAGGGTGTACTTTACCATCTCCTTTAAATTTGGGGAATTTCTTTCGATTACCTCTAGGTAACTCATGCAAAGGCTGATTAAGGGCCAGGGGCCCGACACGTTGACCCCATGGCAATTGTGCCGCCATTCTTGGAAATACGGCTTGGAAGGGAACTGTAACACTAGCTAGGATCAAAGCTCGTAGATTGGGACTAGCGAGTTACAAGGAATACCACCCGTAGGACTTTATCTTGAACAGGTGGAGTGCTCGTCGAACCGAATGTTCTTCTATTTGAAGGGAAAGGAAAACCTGTTGCTCCAAAAGATGAAACTAGAATCTTCAATACCAAGGGTCCTTCTCCCTCGAGTGAAACGCGGAGTTGCGAGATCAAAGGATGATCGAAAAATTACAGTACTGGAATGCGATTTTCCCCAGCGGAGTCGCCAAAAACTGTTGGTCGTCAAATAGGACTTTTTAGAAGAGCAACAGTCAGGGGACAAGAAGTCCCTCCTCTTTAATGGGAGAGGTTCCCTTATTCAGAAACGAACTTATTTACAAATGTACAGAACATTGTTTTATGGTCAAACTTGGATTTTACGAAAGTGTTTTCCACAAGGATCATCAATTACACAAGGACTGAGGAAAGGGAATAAGAAGATGAGCAGAATAGCAACATTCAGAATTATAGATAGCAGAATAATTCTTCGTGTATGCGAAGCTTCAAAGAATTTAAGACAAGATCATTTGCGTTGGCTGAATGAGATTAAATTTAAAGACACAAAGTTCCATAAATAACCTTCTTCAGATTTATTAATCAAGGACACAAAGTTCCTTCTTGGTTGTACAAGATCACTGTATTTGCAAAACTGAACAGTATGCAATTAGAGAGACTAACGAGTTAGGAACAAAATGATCTCCACAATATTAAAGGAAAACACAGAGATAACAAGAATTAGATAGACAAAGAATGGAAAGCCCTTTTGTATTGATTTCTTTAAGATCTATTTACACTTTCAGCAAATATCCAAGTTCTTCCTTCCTTCAAAATGGCGTGGAAAGGCCATTATATAGCTTACAAGTCAGTTACTCTTCGTAACCATTTCTTTTAATTAAAGAATAGTTAAGGATCGCTTGTTGCAATACCTTAACTAATTACAAAGAATACGAAAAGAATGGGAAGAAGAGAAAAGAAAGGAGAAGGAGACAGGTGGCCAGCTACTGGGAGGGACCCACTGTCTTCAGAATCCGCTGCCTGAATTTCTTCAATGCCTCAGCTATGTCTCTGCCACGTGGAACTGACGTGTTGGCTGCATGAGTCCAAAATCCCAGACACTTCTCCATCTCTTTATCAAACTCGACGTGAGTATGATAATCTTTATTTGCTTCTTCAATGGCAGATTGAAGAGAACAAATTTCCTTCATCTTTTCCTTAGAGATGGAGCTTTCCTTGAATAGATTATCTTTGACAAAAGCTCTGAACTGAGCTTTGATTTCTTGCAAGGACAGGGAAACACTAGAGTTTTCATCCTGAAGATGACAATGTATATCCTTGAAAGCAAGAATAAATGACCAGTGTCTTGAAAGCTTCTCCTTTCTGCCAGCTATTCTTCATTTCTCCCACACTTCCTCCAAAACTCGATCTTCCACTCCACACTGTCATTGACCCAGGATTTTGATAGATTGTCCTTAGCATCATCAAAAATCTTATTCGCCAGTAAGATGTTCTCATCTGTCTATCCCATAAGGCGAAGGTCTACTATACAACTACTCCATATTTTTAGTTCTTTATCCATGGTATTGATAGTGGAGGAAAGCTTCGGTTGCACATTACTCACCTTTTCGTGGAGTTTGAAAGCTTCATCGATAAAGTTTAATCTAAGCAACAAGCATGTCATCCACCATGGCTTCAATAGCTCTGCCATAGACAGAATACTTGTGCATATCTTTGATACTTTGCACTTCATCTTGGCTTAGAATTACAGGAGGTGGAAGAGTAGTCAATGGGGTAGGGTCCAAGACTTTATCCTTAGATAAAAGAGACTTGATGAAACCTGTGAGAATCCGGGCTTGTTCTTCCAACTGCTTTCAATAGTTTTCTGCCTTTCTCTACCCTTCCAATGACTCTTGTGGATCAAGCTTTCACGGAGGTTGTGAATTTCACCTTCAGGAGTAGACTCTCCCATAGGGATTCTTGAAAGCTCCAAGTCAGATGCCAGCAAGTCTGATTCTGATTTGTCTACTGTAGGCTTAGCAATCTCCAAGAATTGCTGACCTTGGGCATCAGACACTATTCTGGAAATGGTTCTGGCTTTCTTGGCACGAGGAGTGGTGCCCAACAAGGCTGCAACAACATCGAAATTTGGTCCCAAGCTTTGAGAGGAGGATTTTCTCTTCCTTTTGTCGACCAAAGGTTGCACCCAAGAAAAAGAGGAAGAAGAATCTGCAGGAGAAGCAAGGGGACCAAGAGACGTGGGAGCTCATGACACTCGTGGTCTCAGCATGTTGTTGACTCAAGCTGAGATGTGAGTAGAGCACTGGAGGCAATGGCGGTAGAAGAATCAGTAGCACCTGGAAGTTCAGTGCTCTGGACCTCCTTGTCTTTATCTGCTGGATCTTCAGGAACATTTGTAGGAGTTGGCATCTCACTTTCTTCACTTTCACTGAGAACAATGATGTTCTCTGGTCCTATAGGCAACTCTGCCTGTTTTCTTGGAGGGTCATTCTCTGCAGGCTCCTTCTTTACTTCTTTGAGTTTCTTCTTATATACCTGGGTAGATGAAGAGGGAGTAGATTCAGTGCAGGTCCTTGTGTTGATGAGGCAGGAGGGGTTTGCATTAGTGTTTCGCACTTGGAACCGATGCCTCTCTTATTGGTGTCGAGTCACCCTTGAGCTGGATTCCCGAGTGCCTCTTGAATTCTCGGATCTTCTTACTCGAACTGGACCTTACTCCCGATTAAGACCGGAGCAAGAATCTCAAATGCCCGATCATCCCTCTCTTTCCCTCGTTCCAATCCAGTCCTCCAAAGGGGTGTGCTTAATCACATTTTCATACTCATACGAGTATAGGTCAGAATTGTCATCCTGAGACCTTCGGGGAACTTGGTGCAGAGACTCAGTTCTTGAATCAATGCGGGAGAACCTGCCACAATGCCTTCTCCTGGCTTCAAAATCATCTCACATACCAGCCCGAGAGTCTTCACGATATCTGCCCTATGATGATAGATTATCTTGATGTTCTGTTCAATAAACTTCTTCAAGTCAAAGTAGGTTCTTGGCTTGAAGAAATGAACAGTGATAGGGACCAGGGCTCTTTCTATGTTCTGAGCATCCAGAGCTGTTTTGCATGTGTAGTTTCCCAGAGAGATGGGAAAGTGCAAGCCGAAATCTTTTTGTCTCTGCAAGTTACTGCGAACTTGTCTAGTTGCTGCATATTTCTATTAAGGCCATTTTATCATTGAGAACATGGGAAGCCGTAGAGGAGTGCTTTCATAGCCGTGCTTTGATATAGGAAAATTTCCTGAATTGGATGAAATAGGCTCCATACTGCGATATCAGGTTCATGGCTTCATCTGAAAACCTTCTAGCAGTATCACCTTCGAGCAATCTGACCACGTACATGGTGAAAGCATCATTGACCCTTCTGAAATTCTCGATTGCTGGTCTCCAGGGTGAACTGCGGGCAATAGGCATACACTGGATCATCTTTGTGTGCATCTATATAGGAGAAACCAAACCACTGCCTTGATGCTGCTAGGGTATACATCAGATATGAAGTCATATAGAACTTCTTTGTTTGCTGAACGTTGGATAGCTGCTCCGCCAAATTCATACTGATGATCTCTACCCAGTTGATGTTTTGTGTTCCCTCGCACACCATGCTGATGAGCGGGCACATCCAGAAATGAAACTCATTGGTGGAGGGCAAACCCATAACCCGAGCCAGCAGGATTATGAAGTCTGACAATTCCTCATTGAAATCTGCTCGGAAGAGGGTTTTGGTTAGGCGAGAAGCACCTTTCTTAGGGTTCTTCAACCAAGACTTCGCCACTCGCGCCTTATATTTGTCACTGTCTTGGTCGAATAGGGTCTGTGCTTGATCCCGGGAGACGACTATAGCATTGTCCAACTCCGGAATCCTCAGAGCAGCGCCAATGGCGGCAGCGTCCAGCTTGGCAATGAGTTCCCCATGTACATTTGTCAATTCGCTCGAAGGGGGGTCGAAGTGAGCTCCGCATGAAAGCACAGTATCAGCACACTGTACTAAGATTGGGAAACCACCGGCAAAAGCCAAACCGCTATCATGAATCATTTGTGCTATTGGTGTAGGGTTTGCATCTACCATTCTTGCCCAAAAATCACCGAAGTCGAGATGACGAGCTTCGTTGTCCCCAATATTGCTAACAGCAGACTCAAGCGGAGAAATTTGCTCCCCATGTCCCCGAAACTTGATCTTCATATTGATAGTCTCGAGCTGCAACCTAGACTTGGGAAGGAATTTGCAAAGGGAGGGGATATTTACGCAGGTTTTCAAATCGCGAGGGTTCGAGCAAAGATAGCATGGAAGCAATGCGAAAATGCAAAGGGGAAATGCTCGTTATATATCCGCTGAGAGAGGAATGAATTTAATGCGCATTGAATACACAACCACCAATTTGAATAGCATCATACTCGGGTGAGCGGGAAAACTAAGTGTGAATGACACTTGGTACGCTTGGGACATGTGAGACGCGAATGCGCGAAACACGCAGCCTTCGGCCGATTCGGGTGAAACAGGGAGAGGATGCACAAATTCTTTCTGGAACGATTGGGACGAAAATGTGCGGAGTACGCGGTTCGGGTGATTCGGCCGAAAACAAAACAGTGGGCCCGTTTGGACTTGGGACATTCGGGACAAAAAGTTCCAGTACACGCGGTTCGGCGGTTCGGGTGAAATTGAAACAACTTGCATTTTTCGATTTGGGACAAGGAGCTCTGAAGTACGCGACACGGGAGTTTCAGCCGAAAATTGGAAAGCTTGCACTTTTTAACTTTGGGACATTTGAGACATGAAAGTGCGTAGTACGCGGTTCGGGTGTTTCGGCCGAAATTGGAACAACTCGCACAAAAAGTTTTGGGACACTTAGGACAAAATTTTCCGATGGGCCCGAAAATGGGACAGCTTCGGGATTTCGCCAATCGGGGAACAGAGTGCACTTTCGTACTTGGGACAATTGGGACAAAAAGTTCCGACAGTTCGAAAAATCACACAAAATAACCCAAAACACAGATTTTTCAATTTCACGGCTTAGGCACTTCGAGAGAAAAGTGTTTAAACTCAAAATTTTGAAATTTTTACTCTTATCGGAGCGGGAATTTTGAGTGGACAACAACACCTAAATGCATAAACGAATGTGTGGTTTCATTAAATATAGTAAAATTTTACATCAATAGAATTAATCGGACCTTTCTTGCTAAGAAATTTGTGCATGCACATCAAAAAAATTTCTATAATCAGGTAGTATAACCATACAAACAAAGCTTTTCAAGGATTTTGGGAGCCATTTTTCTCTTTCATTTGAATCTCTTGTGTGTAAAATTAGTTACTAGATCATAATACATTATTGGAAAAAAATTTCACATAGCCAAGTCACTATGACCATCTCGTAACATCATTATTTTGTCAAATCTCACACATTTTGATGGGCCTTTCTAAAGGCTAGACACCCAAAATGATTCTTCTTAAACCAAGATTGACCCCTCAAGTCCCTAAGAGAACTATTTTAACATAATTACAAGTAAATTGCTCTAAGGAACACAAAATTGCAAAGGAACAAGCCCAAAGTGCTCATAATTTGAATTTTCACTTTTGGAGTAATTAAAAATTCAAATTTCAGAAAACCTAGAACTAAGCTTAACACACCCAATGAAGTAAAAGGACCTTTGAAACATTCCTAAACACTCCTAGACTATCAATAAACCAAAATTGAACACAAAAACAAAATTTTTCAAAAGTGAAGAAAATGCTCCCGCATCATTGGTTAAGCTCTCATGCTCCGAAGATTCATCCCATTTAGTAGGAAATTATGAAGAGTCAACTACAAAAGGAGAAGAAGCTCATGGGAAAGTTTCAAATTAAGCAACATTTTTCAATTGGTAAGAGGGTGAGTTTTTAGGGGTAAATCAAGAGGTTACTAACAAAGTTTGTAGTCTAGTTACATTCAAAGACAAGATCTCGAAAAGAGGGCTATAGTAGATGAACCTCTATCTCTAAGTGGCCTAAAAACTATCTCCCAAGTATGAAAGGAGGATATAAATGTTAAACCCTTTGAACTACAAGAACATTAGACCAAGAAGAAGGATAATACACTTACAAATTAGGCATAGACCATATGACAATTAAAAGAAGATGTTGCTATCATAAATTTTTAGTCAAAGGTTGGTCATATCCCCTTGAATATAGTGGAGAAAATGAAGAAAAAAATAGTATGAACATGACCATGTTGTAATAAATCTCCATTCCAAGTCAAAGGAAATTGTTAAAATAATCTTTAACATACGTTAGTGATGAGAATGAACTATCGGAGGAAAATAAAATTATCCTACAATATTGTGCTAACCAAAATAAGGAGAAGTAAGTAAAATCATCAAAAACCTCCCTTTTGACATCTTCGTAGTCATTGGTAAGTACCTTGTTCATAATTTTAGGACGAGATGATGGAGCTAGTATGCTTGTTATGTATAAGAAAATTATTTATTCATTATCCATAAAATCGGGGATAATTTTACTGTCGAATATTCGTAATATGGCAAAAATTTCATTTTAGGAAAATTTGAAAAGGTAATTTTTTCAGATCGGGTCGGTGTCCTGTTCGCCTAAAATTTAGAGTTTTTTTTTTTTTTTTTGGGGTCGGATTTGCCTTCATTTGAAAACATATCCTGTAAAAACCTAGGTGATTCGTCAGGTATTATACTATGGTACTACCACAAGTATCTTACCAAATTACCAATACCGTGAAGTTTTAACTCGCATACTCTTAAGCACTAGAGATTGTTGTTAGCCTGTTAGGGTTAGTTGTTGATGGGTGAAAAGGATATAGTTGATGTGTGAAAAATAGGTATTACAGACACGTGACAAGGAGATATTGAAGACGCATGACAAGGGGGTAAGCAGTTGATGTGTGAGAGGAATAGAGTTGACACACGACAGAGATAGTAACGCCTTGTTGACGTGCAACAGAGAGAGAGTTGGCAAATGACAAGGGTGTAAGTAGTTGACATGTGACAAGGATAGATTTGATGTGCGATAGAGCCAATTGATGCCTTGGTGACGTGTAACAGAGAAAATTGACACCTTGTTGATGCGCATCAAGAGGAAATGTTGATGTGCATTAATTGCCCTTGTTGACACATGTCAACATGACATCGATGAGCTCTTGTTGATGCACGTCAATGAGGCGTCGAGTGCTAAAATCTGTAGTCTCTCTATTTCACAAAAATAGGAAAAATTCAGTTCTGGAAAACTATCAAATTCACCTTTCGCTTAAACCAGTTTTGGGGATATTCGCCAGGTATTTTCCAATTCCAATTTTCTAGAGGTGTCTTAAAATGAACCCTGCATAAAATACACACCAATCACCAAAGGAATTTTCTAATTATATGGGCCCTTTATTAATATAGTAGGAATAATAAATGATTTGAGTCTTACCTTACATGCATGTTGAAGCCTCTCAATCTTGTAATACATTTCAGTCATTAACCTCCCTCCATTCTTTTTATATTACTTTATAGACACTTTACTATTGTAGTGGGGGTTATTTATCTATTGATTGGTCTCACATGCTTCTTAGAACTAGGTATGGGACTAGAATAACCATCAAAGTTGAGCTTATTTCCCATAACCATATTGAACCTTATACACCTAGTCCTAGGGACATGAATTACATAGTGCATGATCAAGAAGAGAATGATGATCTTCATGAATCTTCCACAAATTCAGAAGAGATCCCTGATATTCTACTTGATAATTAGGCAAAGGAACACTTTGAGTTTTATCCTTATGAGCATATGGAGGAAATAGGGTTAGGGACTTATACACATGCATTAGAAAAATAATTTTATACCTGACCTTATGAAGACCCAAGAAGACTAAGATATAGTATAGAAGTTATAGTTTTATGAATCAAGAAGTAAAAATGGTGTTAGTGTAGGATTTTTTCTGCTCTTTCCTAATGAAGAGAGGTGTTTATTTACATTCAAACTTCAGTTGAGTTGTACCAATAACATGGATGATTATGAGGCTTTGATAAAAGGTTTGTAATTTGCAAAAAAATGAGGAATCAAATTATTACAAGAATTTAGAGATCGTGAATTGTTTATACATCAGGTTAGAGCTCAATGTGTGGCCAAAAATAGCTTATTAAAATCCTATGAGCATGAAATGTGGGACATTATTGAAGGTTTTGATTATTTCAATGTCCAATTAGTACCAAGAACACTAAACAAAGATTCAAATAGAATGGAAGTAGTTGTATATCAGTATAACATACCTCAAGGAATCAAATAAGTTTCAGACTAGTATGTCAAACTCGTGGGTACATCTCAGAGTGTCAAATAATGCAACTTCTTGGCATGTTTTTGATAGTAATGGACAAATTATAAATTTCTTATAAGATGAACTAGAATTCTCACCTAGAAATTAGGAAATATTATAAGAATAATGTGAGGATAATATTATCTAACTTAAAACCAACAAGCTTCCTAAGGTATTGATAATGTTGGAGAATGTTTTCAACACTGATGACCATTCTCTGAGGAGAGAAAAGGAGCATGATAGTGAAAGAGAAACACTATGAACAAGTGGCCATTACAAGGGATAAATTCTTAAAATTTGGAAAGGTATGAAGCATTTCTAAAGAAAAATCTCTTGTGGATCTTTTCAAAGAATATGATTATGTGTTCTCTTGGAGCTATGATTATCTTAAAGGATTTGACCCAAGTCTTATATAACATACCATTGAATTGGATCCTAATGCCAAACCCATCAGGCAAAAGTAAAGTCCTGTAAATCTAAAGGTAGACCCGTTGATGAGAAAGGAGATGGATAATCTCATAGATGAAGATATCATCTTTCCCATTAAGCATTATTCTTGGGTGTTGAATTTTTTTGGTCAATAAAATGAGTGGAGAAATCAAGTTATGCGTAGACTTTAGAGACTTGAATAAATCATATTTGAAAGATCATTATCCTCTTCCTTTTATGGACCATATCCTTCAAACAATGGCTAGGGTAGATATTTTTATCTCTTAGATGGTTACTTGGGATATAATTAGTTTCTTGTACAAGAACAAGATCAATTTAAGATAACTTTCACCAAAAGTGGGGTACCTATGCTTATAAGAAGATTCCTTTTGGATTGAAAAATGTTGGTGTAACCTTTCAGAGGGAAATGGATATGGCCTTTAAAGGACTCATTAGTGACTTGGTTTTGATATATTTGGATGATATAATAGTCTACTCAAAGCACACAAGTGAACACCTAACTCATTTGAGGAAATTATTTGATAGATGTTGGGAATTTGGCATTTCTTTGAACCCCAAGAAGTGTGTGTTCTCTATTCATGAAGGAAAATTGATTGGAAATGTAGTGTTAAGGGTTGGCCTTGCTATAGATTTGGATAATGTTTGTGCAATATTATCTCTCCATCTCCTAAGACACAAGAAAGGATTGCAAATTCTCTTAGGAACAATAAATTTTGTAAGGATATTTATTCCTAATTTTGTTTCCTTAGCTAAACCCCTCACCTCAATGCTCAAGAATAATGTTGTCTTCAGTTGGTCATAGGAAGGAAAGGAGAGTTTTAATAAAATTAAAGAATCCATTTCTTAGGCCCTCACTCTCATAAACCCCAATTATGTAAAAATTTCATCCTCTATGTGTTTGGAGGGAATGACAACATATTAACCATTTTAGTCCAACAAAATGATGGTTTCTTGGAGCAACCTATTGATTTTTTTAGTCAAGCACTTAAATACTATGAGCTCAAGTATAATTTTGTGGAGAAACAATTCTTGGTTGTCATCCATGCACTCAAAAAATTCAAACACATGCTCTCAAATAACAAGATTCAACTAATGGTGTCTCATCTATGCATGAAAGACTTCCTCTTGAATAAATAAGTGAATGAAAGGAGAGTTGGATGGATCACCAAATTCATGGAGTATGATGTCCATATCAAATTCACCAAGCTTGTGAGAGGTAAAGGCTTGGTTGAGAAGCTTACAACAAGATTAAGAGTTGACGGAGAGATTTATATGTTATAAAGAGATCAACCACCTCTACCTCATGTTCTTGACAATCAAGTATCAATAAATGAAAACCTTTCAACAAATGGGTATTTATTCCCAATGTCCGAACAAGATAAAAAGAATGTACTTTAGATTACAATTTTTCCCCTATGCGTTTATAAATGGTATCTCATTTAAAAAGGATATTAAACACATTATTTTGAGATTGTTTGAAGCTAACCACATAGATAATTTTTACAAGAATTCCATAGTAAACCAACAGGAGGAAATTTTTCACCAAAAACTACCACATAGAAAATCATGAAGGGTAGGAACTGCTTGCGTAAGATATTGAAAGATCGTCACACACGAATCTAAAAATGCAATATTTTTCCTTATTTTTGGGAAATGAAAAACTTGCATCCCTCCCCCTCCAACCCATTTCATTTGAGTAACCATTTATGTATTGGAGTTTAGAATTCATAGGATTAATTAACCCACACTTAAGCTTGGGGCACAAATGGATATTGATTGCAACTGATTACTTCACTAGGTGGACTGAATCCATTTCCTTGAAGGAAGAAAATGAGAGTAACATTCTAGATTTTTATGAAGGAATTGTAGCCATATTTTGCGTACCTTCTATAACCATATGTGATAATGCCTAGGTATTCTTGGGAACTAAAATAATGGGATGGGATTTGAGAAATTGAATTTATCTAAGCATATCTACAAACTACTTCCCTTAAGTAAATGGGATTTTTGAATATACAAATAACACTATTTTAAGGATTATTATAAGCACCTTAGGAGAGAACTAGAGGAATTGGAACATTAGACAAAAATCAGCCTTGTGGGATGATAGATTACTCCAAAGACATCAACCAATAATTCACCATTCAGATTTGTTTATGGTAGAGAGGAAAGATTACCAATATCCCTTAAACTCCCAGCCTTAGAGCTCACCAACCAGCTTGACATGTTCAAGGAGGAAGAAATGGAGGTTATGTACGTAGATCTGGTGGAACTGAAACAATTAAGAGACAAGGCCATGTAGGTAATGAAAAGACAACAAGCTAAAATGAAGAAGTGATTTGACAAGAGAGAAAAAGAAAGAACCTTCAAGGATCAAGGTATTGTCTTCAAATGGGATAGAGATAGAGAAAATATAGATAATCAATCCAAATTTTATTCCATTTCAAGTGGCCCCTATGTAATCTCTAGCCGTAAAACAAACAATGCTTTTTAATTGTCCCAATTGAATGAAGATGAAATTTATATCCTAGTTGTTGGGATGTACCTCAAGATCTATCATTACGGTAAGGTGTCACCTTGTACATAGTGTTTCTTCATGCATAATAAGTTCCTTGTGCACACTTTGCAAATTTCATTTGAAATATATATGAATTTTCAGTTTTGTACATAGTTTTTGCAGCTTTTTATTGCTATTGCACAATTCAATCTATTTTTGGAGAGGAGTTCCATGGTTGAATAAGACATGGTGGAAGTTATCAAAGTAACAATAGAGTGAAAAATAAACCTTGAAATAATTTTCTACTCTCATTAAAATAAATCCAAGTGATTTTCATAAATAATGACCTTTTCAGATAGAGCAAGTTAGTGCTAAGTCTAATTAGTGCTTTATGCGGACTCGAGGGTAATTATTTCAAGTTGTAGATTGTTTTTAGGTTTTGAGGCTTAACTCCATGCCCAATGAATTGTAAAGGCCATTGATCCTCTATCTAGCAGGAATATATCCTCATGGGTCACAAAATTATTATCCCAAAACACCCCCCAAGGGTTATTTTGGAATTAACAAGGTTATTTTTGTACTTAGGCGGAAAACTTAAAAAAAATCCACATAACACTATTTTGTAGTATTCCATGAACTTAAGGATCCTAGTGTTCTTTGGGATCTCCTTACTCATGGGATAGAAGGGAGCATTAAATAGACCTGGTAGATGTGTGGCTCAAGAAAGTCGTACATAATGGAGTTATGTATGTTATGCGAGAAGAAAAACAAAGGATTTGATGTCATTATTGTGGAGTAGAAGCACAAAGTAAGAAATGAATTTAGATCACCATTTGCATACATCCTGCTCTTGAGCTTTGAGATCTCCTTTATCAGGTTTTCAAGCCCCTCTTATAATTGTTTTCACCAAAACAACACCTCTGGTTTTGATCGTTAATCTATGAATGATACACTTTGGTGTTTTTGGGTATTATAGTCATTTTATGTACTCTACATACAAATTTCAAACCCCATTCACATTGGCCTATCACCTAGCAGGCGTTGGGAACTCACCCAAGTCATGCATAGGGCATCAGCCCCTCCTTTATGTGAGCATTGTGAGAATATCTTACCATTGATAGAAAATTAGACGCATAAAAGTAAATGTTCGTGTAATTGTTCTGAAAGCATCAGATGAGCTATTGCATCTATATACACATGCAAATAACAAGAGAAACATTATATAAAGAACATATCTAATTCATAACATGAAGAGGAGATACTAGGGTTTGCAGCCATGAACCAGATATTTAGAATAGAGCCATATATTCATATTGATCATAGTATCGGTAACTACATTACATTTAAAAGTGGTCATTACAGACCATACATATCCAAAGAATTTAGACTTATCTCTTACAGATCTTCCCTAGTGTGACATTCCAACTATGCCCTCCTAGTTCATCCCTTACTACATATTCTAATGCCATACAGAGGCCTATTACATCCATTATACCCCTTAGCACTAATGCTCTAAATCCTAGCCTTACTGCAACATCATACTCTTGATGCATTCCCTTATGATCTCACATCTGTTGTCTGTCAGCTTATTCTCCATTCAGGTTTTTCTTCCTTTCTCTAGAGCATCTCTATAAGTAGCTTTAACACCCACCGCCATGCCTTCCTCTAGGAGTAGATCACTTGCCAAGTGTCTCGTGTGGTCCTCCAATGGAGCATGCTAATTCTGTTTTGAGCTCTCCACTTTCTGTAATGATGTCTTTCGAGAACCTTCCATACATGGAATATTCTTTTCTTGACCGCCAAGCCTCCAGTTGTCACCTTATCCAATCAACATGCCTAGTGGGTCACATTTTTCCTCAAGTGTCTTCAGAACGTTAAATATGGCTAAGTATTTAGACCTTGAGTATTTCTTTATGTGCATGCCCTTATTTCTCCTAAACCCTTCTTAAACCCTTGTCCTGTGTGGTTCTCCCGTGTGCCCTTCTTCCTATTGGTCATGCGCACTCACGTGCCCTTTGGTACTTAGCCAATATTTTGAGGCCCAACATCACCCCAAACTAAGCTTGTTCTCTCGTCCTTAGAAACATACCGATCCTTCAAAGAAATAAATAATAGTAGGACTTACACAATTTGAATAAATAATGAAGGAATGAATAATGAGAAATAGATGAATGAAGAAAGAAGAATGTTGTTATTATTGTAAAAGGAGTGGGAAAACCTTCCTCATTTTTCCTCAATTTTCTCCCACACATCTACTTCACCCTGCGCTGTTGGAGTAGGTTACCTAGTAGAGTGCTCACCTCTTTAAAATTTAGTTCATCTCCCTTGGCATTCAATGTAACAATCCTCTCCAGCTGCTTACTAAGGCTGTTAAGGACATCCATTCTTCACGTGACATGGGGGTATAGCTCCTTGAGCCGATTCTTAACCAAACTTGGCAAGGTTTTGCTCACCTCCATATTCTTTTCAATCTCACCAAGATATTATCCTACCCTCGTCTTATTTCCTTTGTTCTTTTCTTGGAATTATTTTAGATCTACCTCATGTGTAGAAACTAATATACTTATTACTCTATTCCTATTAGCGTAGTTATCATACATGACATCAGCCATGCACGTGACATTCTATAAAATAGAAAGAAGTTTGGAATATCATGTCACTATCTACCTAATCTCCAACTTCTCTTCTTCCTTCTTGCATGCCAACATATATTTTGTTTACTCTAAAGTGAGAAGCCACCTCTCCATGGTCGGGATGCGGGTTAAGTCTTGCAAGTATTACAAGGTTGGATCATATTTATGCTCAGCGATGTTAGGTCTAGGTGTTTCAAATTGATAGCATCCGTGACCATTTCAATATTCTTGTACACCTCATGCACCTTCACCTTTTCCTCCCTTAGTTTGCACCTTAATTTTGCGCTGATCATCTCTTCTAGTTTTAGGTCCTTGCTCTTCTCAATGAGTTCCACCTTCTTCTTCTCTAGTTCTTCTTCTAGGAATATTACCCTGTCATTCCTTCCGAAGAGTCTTGCCTCAACCTTAACCAATACCTTGGTGAGGGCATTACTGACTTTTGCATCCGATAATTGTTAAGCATTTACCAACGAGTTTATTCCTTTGTTCTCTAGTACCTTCATTAGCACTCCCTAACTAACCTCAAAGTCGGGCTCATCAATATGGGACTCAAAATCCCAAGATAAGATCTTCCACATTCATGGGTATGCACCTTCTTTGAAGGAAGACCATGTAAGGAGTTTTTGTGGGCACGGTACTCTGGAAGCACACGCATAGTACCTTACTTGAGTCATTGATGTAACTCATCCCCTACTCTTGAGTTGCTACCACACTCTTCCCTCCTATGTGTGTTTCCTTCGGAAATCTTATCGCTAATCTGGGATCTCCACCTATACTCTCATACTATTTCCATTTGATTTCCTCCTCTATCTCCTTGAGTAGCTCATCAACACTTTTCTCCACTTATTTCTTTACTAACTCCTTTATTATGCCCACCACTTCTCTTTCTGTGGCCTCTTCTATTTTCTCCTTGGATAGGCTTGGGGTCCTTTGATCCATTGTATTCACTTCCTCACTCTCCCCTTTTCCTTGAGAACCTTCTTCTTCTCCACCCTTTTCTTCATTTACCTCATCCTCAAAATCATGCACATTGTACACCGATGGTATTGAGCCTCTTCATACTCATCATCATCAATTTTCCTCTGTAGGTCCCTGTGCTCTTAGTTTCTTCCGAGTCATCCTTCTCTACTACCTTTCGCTTCTTCCTAACTAGTGATTCCAATATGAGAGACTCTTCCCTTTATTATTCTTCTCCCAATAGGAAAATCCTTCCTTAGTGATTCTTCTTATGCAGGAGGCTCCTCTTGCTCTAGTACCTCTTCCTTAGGTGATTTTTCCTTTTCCTTAGTGGGGAACTTATTTTAATGTGCATATGTAATTTGCTTCACGCTTGATCTGCTGCGCACCCATCGATTGTGTTTTTTTACAATTGGTTCCTTCTTCTTTGGTTCCTCTTCTCTTTCCCTCTTCCTTGGTGCATCACTTTCCAAGTAGGAACCCTTCTCATATTTGGGCATGAATCATAGGTACACCGTTGTTGCGGTCCTTCCAACGATTGATAGTGTCATAGGTTTCGTCATGCACACCTCATAGGAGACATACTTCTCCACATAAGCACACTTCTTTGGGTATATCATCTTCCTTTGTAGGTCAAAGTTTTCCGGTCTACCTCGCCGAGGTCAAACCTTAGTATTTTTTATTATTTATAGTGATTGACCCCTTCTTGAAAGTATTGTACGGTGAAAGAGAAAGGAAGTTTGCACCATGGACTCGTGGTCCCATCTATCAATGTGAATCTACCAATGTAGAAATGTTGGTAGCTAAAAAACTCATCTTCTCATTACACTAGCACTGGCAATTGTTTGGGTATCCTACATTCATCTCTAAATTAGGTACACATCCTCTTAGACCATTTCTCTAGGTGTGCCTTATGGGTGGCCATCACAAAGTTGTCACAAGTGTACTTTTAAAATATTTTTATGTGAGGGAAGGGTCTTCATCTGGATACTTCTATACAAAATTCTCTGTCCCATCGAGAACTCCAATATTTGAGAAGAAGATGGTGAAGAGGACATTCCCAAAAATGATCCTCTCTCCTTCATGTGTGACACTGACGATTTCTTCGCAATGAAGTTAGACAGTTATATGTGGTTCATGCTAAAATATTTTAGCACACATTCAACCAATCCTTGTTTATCTATGTCCACCTTTCTTATCCATTCAACTTAGATACCAAGTGCATGGCCATCCTCATCACTTGGTTGGAGATATCTAAGATATCAAAGTAGCACGAGCCCTTCTTATAATCTTAAGTCCAGATTATCTCTTTAATAACTTCCTTGTTCTCAAATTTGTCATCTAGTGGCTCCCCTTTATAGACAAGGCCAATAAACTTAGATATTAGTTGAGGGGTTATGCACATTTTGTGGCCCGTGAAGTAGAAGTGGTCCTCATGCACACACGACATCAACCATTGGTATAGTCACTCGGGTTTTCTAAAGTAGGGAAACTCATAAAGTTACAACAACCCATCATTCTCCAACTTTACCTTCACCTCATCATCATAAATTGAGATACCTTTGGTGTCCTTTTATCTATCAAATGAACCAATTCTAATGCCATCTCATTGTCAATGGTGCTTGTGCAATGGTTTTAATCACTTACATTCATCTTCCTTTCATGGGATACCCATTATTTTCCAATTAAAACACCATCTAGGTATTGCATCTCCGCATACCACTCTTCATTGAAACTAGTGGTGGAAATTTGTTTCCCCTTGTCCTTGCCCTTCTTTGGTGAGACGGTTTCCTTATTTGGTGCCATTTTATTTTTGGGTTAAAACAAAACTCTTCCTTTCTCCTCTTCCCTGTTCTACTCAAATATGTGGCTCAACTTCATGAAGAATCCATTTACTCTTGTGCCCTAGTTACGGACCCCTAACCTAGAAAACAATTCCACAAGACAAAGTGTACACTTCTAAACCCTTCCTCCCTACGCCCATGTACTCCTTCCACTCTGGTTCACAAATAATAGTAGTCACACACTTAGATTTTTGTAATTTACCTTCCACATAAATTTTTCTTCAGGAATTCCCTAGTTTGCAAGAGCTCTTCAATATCGTAATAGCAAGGTAAACAATGGGGTGCTTGATCTTCTACTTATAGGTTTTTTCTCATCTCTCGTGATAAATGCTATTCCACCTACCATCATACTTAACATTAAATGCATATTTTTCCACTAAATATGATCTTAAGCATTCTTACCCCCATGCCAAATCTTACGAAAAATCTCTATAACCTTCCTCGCACAAAAACCTTCTCGATCAAGACTCTTACACATTCGTTTGTAGCGCCAAAGGAACTTCTTCTACCCTTGACCTAATTTTTTTCCCTTACCTACCTCAAGTTGTTCCTATGCTTCTCATCCTTTTTACGTGGTCTTTGTAAAGCTATCCTAACACCAAAATTCATTTTCCACCTTTTCCATACACGCTCTCCTACTTTATGCACTTTTTATTCTTCAATTCGAGCCATCGAAACAAAACTACTACCAAATTCCATTTTACTTTGTATTACTCCACCCCACACAAAAATAGATGTGTGGTCCTCTAGCACATACACAACCTTTTGAAAATAATAAGTGGTTACCAAAGGCATAAGGTGCATAAAAAAAAGAGGGAACAAACAACGAGAGTGGGAAACACAAGGAAAAGAGATGCATTAAAGGAAATCCTAGACTAAATGGAAATACTGCCTTATTTATAAACATAAGGAAGATTTATTTATAGTAGGGCTTCAACCTACTTCCATTGAAATGGCCTGGTAACCATTTTCCATCAAGCACTTAGAATCTGGAAATCACCCGAATCAAGGATGTACGAGATGATATATGACACTAACCAATGGAATTTCAATTTCCCAGGATGGTGCAGAAATTTGTAATCATGAAGGAAGACCATTTGCCCAACCTCAGATTGTTTGTTCTTAATATGATGATCATGTCATGATTTTTGTTGTTCCTTTACGCCTCTTCTAAATCCATCTAGCAAGTGATTGCCTTTCTTCTAGTTGTATTAACTTCTCCATACAATGTTAAATTTCTTGTTCATTAGTAAACCCTCCTGTGTGTGCAATACGCAGCGATGGTAACATAATTTCAACCGGTAAAATAGCCTCCACGACAAACACCAATTAAAATGGTGTGGCCTTGTTCAATCTCTTGTAGGTTGTCATGTATGCCCATAGAACAAATGATACCTTTTCATCCCAATCTTGTCTTCCCACATCACAATTTTTTGTTAGCGAGTGACTCAATTTTTTTTAAATTCCTCAACAGTTCCATTAGCTAGAGGGTGATAAGGAGTGGTATTATGATGGGCCACCATAAACTATTCCAATAAAATCCTGACTGTTTCATTCAAAAAATGTGTACCCTTTTCACTAGTCAAGCTTAAAGGGCATCCATACCTATTGATTATGTTCTCCTATTAAAATCTAGTAGTTATCGCCATTGTGAAATCCCTTATAGGTGTTGTTACTGCCCATCTTGTCAAGTAATTAGTGGAAGTAATAATATAGCATGAACCACTCCTTCAAATGCGAGTGAAATTTTTCTTATAAAGTCAATGGCCCAATTTTCAAATAGTTTAGTGCTGCTATAGCTCTTAAGGGCATATCATCCCTTTTTCCTAGCTTGCTAAGGTGCTTTGCAATGGTCATAGGCTTACAAAATTCAATGTAATCCTAGTAGATACTTTCCCACCAAATCCATGTGAGGAAAATATTTTGTGTTGTGGCATTCCCTACATAGTGCCCTCCCGAAATCCCACCATGTGTTTCTTCCATGACCGTAATGCGCTCATATTCTAACATGCATCGACGCAGAATATCATCATGGCCTAACTTGCATAAGTCTCAACTAATTAGCATATAGGGTGCGACATGTATAAAAAACTATTTCCTTTCTAAAGTTTTCATTCCTTTTGGTGCCACACTCATTTTGAGAAACACAAAAATATATTCTAAGTCGAGAGCATGCACCGCAATCTAAATAGTTACACATCTCGCACATCCTTAATGCTCTACATGTACTCCCCGAGTCAATTATTTACAAAGGGTGAGGCCGTTAGATACTCTTTCCTAGAGTCACAACAATTGTAAACTCAATTTCTTGAAACAACAGACCCACTCAACATATGCGCCCTTGTAAAATGGGCTTGTTCACCAAGTAATTCAAGGTCATGTGATCTATGTAAAATATGAAGGGTGTTGCCAGTAGATACTGCCTAAACTTATGTAGTGCATAGATCATTGAAAGTGCTTCGTGCTTAGTAGTGGTGTAATTATGTTCTACTGGTGTTAACTTCCTACTTGCAAAACAAAGGGGGTGATCAACAATCCCTTCTCCAAGTTGTGTTAGGAATACTCTAATGGCCATCCTTAAGGCATCAACATGCACGTGGAAAGGTTAATCCCAAGAGGGTAACCATAGTATGGGTGTAGTGAAAATTTTACCCTTCAAAGCATCAAATGCTACCTGCTGCACCTCTCCCCAGTGAAAGGTACTCTTGTGTTTTAGTAACTTCTCTAATGTCATGATGATTTTGGCATACCCCCTGATAAAATTCTAGTAGTACCCTATATGCCCAAAGAATCCATGCACTGCACTCTAATTGGTAGGCTCCCCCAACCCCACAATAACAACAACCTTGGAAGGATCCACCAACAACCCTTCCTTACATATAATGTGCCCCAACAGAGTCCCAAATGGAGTAGCAAAAACACATTTCTTAATGTTGAGGGATATCCTCAACTATTGACATATTTCAAAAATTAGCCTCAAATTGTCACAATGGTCTTTTCCTAGTCCATACATTTTCTATTCATCAAGGTATACTTGTAGAAACTTATGGATAAAATCCTCAAATTCCTAGACCACTATGTATGAAAACACAACCGGCTCATTCTTCATTCCAAAAGGCATGACCATATGGGCAAAACTTACCCTTTCAATGGGGAATTTTTTCTTCTCTTGGTCTTGTTTAGCAATTCTAACTTGTTGGTATTCTAAGAATCAATCTATGAAGTAATAAATTTCATGCCCAACCACTCTTTCCAGGACCACTTTGGTGAAAGGGGTTGGAAAATGATCAATTACACATACCACATTTAAGTCCCTGTAGTAAACACAGATCCTTATCCTTCCATCCTTTTTAATATTGATGACCATGGGGCTTACCCATTCTGGTTCCTCCACATCTTCAATGATGCCTAAAGTTATCATTTTGTCTATCTCCTCCTTAACCTTGACATGAAGATTCAGATTCATTCGATAAGGTCTCTTTCAAATCAAGAACGCACCTTCTTTAAACATGATATTCATCTCCCCAAAGGAGTCGTGAATTCCTTTAAGTTCATGGTACCCATGTGAAAATAAATCCTAAAACTCACACAATAGATCAATGATCTTTGAGACTTCCATCTCTGACCAATAGTCTCTAATAGTGGCCTCCTTTGGTTTATCCTCTAAACTAATGTTAACCATATATGTGTTTCACCTTTTTCTTAGATTGTTTCTTTGAATTGTTGACGAAACAAATAGGGTAATGGGTGTAGGAGGAATACCTGTTCAAATGTCAGTTGATGGGTTATTGCATGCGTATGACTTCTAAATCCATAGCTGACCGTGAGAGCTTCCTTTTGGCTAGGAGGAACTACCTGTAATGAAAGCAAGAACACTAGAAAGCATTAAACAATATGGGTAGTGAACTACCTAGCATGAGCTAGATCTCGAGAAGTATGGCACTTCCTAGATGGTTGTCAGTCCACTATTTTAAATAAATTAATGCTGAAAACAAAGTAAATCCTATTTTTATTTTAAAATGATTTAGGTATCTCACTTAAAACACAATAAGAAACAGATCTAATCTAACAGGCTAGGCTAGAATAGAATCCACAGGTCAAAGGGTTGGTTCTGAGTTCTGTAGGTCTAATGAAGGTGTTAGGTAAGTCACAGGTGAGTGAGGGTAAGGTAAAATGGGGTGGATAGGTCTCTGCTTAAGGTTGTGTGGGAAAACACAGAGACCGGTGTTAGTCAGGGGGTGACCACCATAGTTAGGTATAATCGACGCCGCTTCTATGAGATCTGGGAATGTCATAGAACGGGTTTTGGTCCTCTTTGTTATTTCACAAAGGATTTAGTTGGTTGGGAGGAGGTATTAGGTGACAAGGGTGGGTTTTTATGAGGTTTTTATGGGTCTATGAAGGTATAACACGTTGGAGATGGTCAATAAGGAGCAAGATGGACAATAAGTGGTAAAACAATGATGAAATGAATTAACCAGGGAAGTATGATATTATACTTACTTGGATGTCATTTATGGAAGTCTGTGTGTGAAGGATGGAGGTGCTGATGATGAGTTTTGGAGGCTACAAGTGATCACCAACTAGAGAAAAGCTTCTGCATGGGCTGCATGCACACTTATCTTTTGCTTGGGTAGATCCGAATGTGGCTGGGATGGCTATGCAGGAGAAGATGTTCAATCTCCTTCTTTGGATGTGAGTTCTTGTTGGAATTGACTCTCTGAAGATGTGCTATATTTTTGAGATCTCGCTCTTGCTCGTCAACTTTATTACTCCCAATGTTTTCCAACCTTGAGAATAACATAATTTAGGAGTTAAAAAGGGGGAACCAACGGCAGCCCGGTTTAACCGGTGGTGGTTAGGGGTAACTAACGTCGGTTAAGGCAAGATTTTCTAGGTTTGCCAAACTTAGGGGAGATACTCCTAATTTCCTTAGATCTCATGTCATTATACCACAGATTAGACTGGGAGCTTCTGTGAGCATGTAGGAATGTGGTTGGAGGGAGTGTAGGCATTGATTTTTAGGGTTTGGGTAAGTCTTAGTTAGTTACGATAACTTGCTAAGAATAGGTCTTAAGGTGAGTTAGCTTAATGAGGTGTCTAAGTGAACTATATGTGTAGATATTATTTAAATAAGATATTTAAATAATAAATATAGTGAGGGTAAAGCATTAATTTAATTTAATTAATACTAGTGTGGTGAAGGGGGCCATGGCTAGGTGAATGTGATGAAGGTATTTATTTGTCGAGGGACCAAAGGGGAGTGTGACCTAATTTTGGTGTCCAAATTTTTCCCCTTTTGTTGCGTAGCTTGATTGGTAAGCAATGCTAATAAAAATAAGATGTGGTTGCCCCATGTGTGGGTGAAGGTGATTCCCCTCAAACCAAGAATTGACGAAGCAATGTGGTTGAAGCAAGTGAGTGGTTTGATAAAAGGTAAATGTGAAGAAAAGGTAAACAGTGCAAGAGAAGAGGGTGAAAGGGTTACGCAAGAAATATAGGTAATGGGTTAGGGTCAAAGGTAGTAATAGTCAAATGCACACACATGTATAAACTACAACACACTACCAGGCTGAAAAAGTAGGCAAACTCTACATCGTCTAAGGTCAATATGTTAATCCGCATACAAGGGTGAAGTGAATCTAGTATCTAAGGTATAGGATAAGGTCAGAAACACAACGTAGGTTAGGTGCTAGAACATTTATGTATATTTTGGTACACCAAAGGTAGGGTCGATAAACAATACGACAATAGGCTAGGTAAGGTCATTAGGTCAACAACATAGGTAATAGTGTTGCAAGGTATAGTGAACACATGAGGTCAAAGGTCCAAATATCTATGTCATGGCATGGGTAAGGAAAAGGTAAGGGTAAAATAAGGCGTCAACAAAAATACGAGGAGGTAGAAGAAGTTGGAGGGCCAGAGGCGAAGGTAAAGTGGTCCAGGTAGGTGTAGGGAGAGAAAAAGAAAAGGGAGGTAAGGAAAATGAGGTAAATGTGAGGGTAATGAGTATGCAGGGTAACCGACATCGGTCGTAATGAACTGATGATGGTGTAGGGTAACCGACGACGGTAGTCTAGGGCAGTAAGACCGGTAGCGGTCAAGGGTTAACCGATGTCGGTCGTTCGGGTAGGGTATAAAAAGTGGAAAACCCATGTTTGAAAAGTCATTTGTGCATTTTGAAAAAGGAGAAAAGGACAAGAAGATAAAAAAGAGGAATAGGACAAAAGAGTACAATAGAGAGCTTGGTTGGTGAGCCACATAGGCGAGAGTGGTTGAGTGAGAGGTGGGGCCGTGAGAGCAGGTGGCATGGTTCATGTGGCTGAGGATTGTTTATGCATTGGAGGATGACAGAGGCCAGAGAGGGGTCGGGTGGTCCACCCGTATAGTGGCCGGATATACTGCCACGGCATCGGTAGAAGGATGAGGTAAGTCAGTACACCATTGCTTAATGATTTGATTAATTAAGTAGGGTAAAATATGGGTAATGGGGGGAAGATTTGAATTTAGGATTGGGAGATAAATTGATATAATTGGGGTGGGGGAGGTTGGAATGTAGGTCAATAGGAGTGGGAAGGGAAGTAGGGAAGGTGTAAATAAGTTTGGTTGGGTAGTGGGGTGGATTTGGTCAAAATGAAAAAAATATAGTCAGGGGTTTTGGCGTTGTTTGCTATCACAGTGACTGGTGGTGGTCCCTGTAGGCTGACGTCGGTCATGTAGAAGTGGGATCGGTCAAGACACAGGTGACCGATAATAGCGATTAAAGGCCGCGGTGATGGTTATGGGTAACCGAGTCAGGTGTGAAAATAAGGAAATGGGGCCAAAAATAGGCAAAAATGGGTTAGGTAGTGGAAACGGATGATCAATGGGTAGGGTAAGGGATGGAAAGGTGTGGTTTAAGAGAGAGAGGATGGGTTGTGGTTGGTTTGGTCAAGGATTAGGGTAGAGGGGGTTGGGAAGAATAGGTGGTTAGGGGGTGAACACAAGGTAATGGAACAGGCATACTAATATATAGTGTTGGTTGGATGTAGGCTCGGGATGAGTGCATGGATGAGGGATTGGGAGCCACTTATATTGCTAGAGCAGCATGGACAAGTGACTTTTGAGGAGTGGAGCCACATTGATGATGTCGGCCTGATTGGGATCTGCCATTATGGGTGGGTTGTGAGAGAGTAGATTCTAATGGTCGCACTCATTGAGAGATGGGATTCGGTGACTAACACCTTCCACTTGCCAACAGGGGAGATGACCATCACCCTGGAGGATATATATAGGATATTGAGACTACCGATTACTAGAGACCAAGTGTACTCAGTGACATCCGAGGTCGTGGGGAGTGTATAGATGAGGTATTTGGAGAGAGAGCAAGCGAGTTACATTACCACAATGCCAGCCTGAGTTATAGAGAGGTATATGCTACCCATCATGAGGAGATGCGGTTGATAGTGTTGATGATGGAGGAGATCAGATGCTACACATTGCTAGATTCAGAGGGTGGAAGATTCCCACAATCATTGATGGGTTTCCTTCATGACATGATGATTGAGCATACCGCTTTGCTTGGGCACTAGCTTTTTCGGGTGCGCTTATACAGAGTTGTGGGCCTATGGGAAATTGTAGAGATATAGTCTGTGTTACACTTTCCTTCTGCACTGTTGGTCTTATGAGAACATTGTGTGTGTGTAATCGATGCAATCCTACCTAGGGTAGATGCATTCAAGTTGGGAGTCATCCGAGTTGGTTGTAGGCGATGGCCACTAGAGGGTAGTGTATACAGATCCCAAGCTACATACGACGTAGCATATTATAGATAAAGACTCGAGAGCCTGTCCAGTGTGGATATAGTTTGGAGACCCTATGTGACCTATCCCTCTTACAAAGGAATGTATACAAAGTGAGAGGGACTATAGCTATAGAGGTGGATAGAGGGATGTCGTGTCGGGAGCATGAGATGGTACCTATTGACTAAGTGAGGTGACAGTTTGGTTTAGTGCAGGATGTGCCCTCACCCTTCCCATGTTATAGGAGAGATGAGGTGGAGAGACCCTTATCTCTATCCCATCCAATAGAGTCAATAGGGGAGAAGGAGGAGCTCGTGGACTGTAGCATAGATGATGTAGGGGTGACAGTAGCATATAGTTGGTGGTGGGCCATACAGAGGCAGGGTCAGGTAGGGGAAGCTAGGGGGTAGGGGCCACAGGTACAGGCCAAAAGGCCAGAGCTATAGATATAGGTCAAGAGGCTGAGCCTCGGTACATGTATGTGAGGAGGAGGAGCCCAAGCTGCAGATACTAGTAGATGGTGTGATGAGACCACTATAGAAAGTCTCCAAGTGAGCGATTACACACACACACATATAGGTGAGCCTAAAGGAGAGAGTAGAGGACATCGAGTAGTGTACGGGGCTTAGCATCGAGATGTTGGGCTATTGAGTGGTAGATGAGGGACAATATGTCACATATTTTTGTATTTTGGATGTATACCAGCCTGCGAGCCAAAGAGATATTGTATGTATATTTTGTTCATGATACCGGCCTGCGAGCCGAAGACATTTTTGTATTGATTATAGTGGTGTACATGATACCAGCCTATGAGCCGATGATGATTATTTATAGCATATCAGCCTACATGCGACATTTTTGAGATGATAGCCATGATGAGACAGGCATGTTTATTGAGATACACATTTATGTGATACGGGTGTACATTGTATGGAGACACACATGTATATATGAGGAGATAGATGATATTCAGGTGATGTTGTTGTGATATGTATGAGGTTTACTGTACTTATGATATGGATGGAAAATAGATGAGTTAGGCATGATAGAGTCAAGTCATAGGCATGGATCGAGTTAGGTTGGTGTAGGCATGGATCGAGTCGATCGATTTTAGGCATGGATTGAGTCAGGTCGGTTTAGGCATGGATCGAGTTAGGTCGGGTTAGGCATGGATCGAGTCAAATTAGTTTAGTCATGGATCGAGTCAGTCGGTTTAGGCATGGATTGAGTCGGGTCGCTTTACATGGATCGAGTCGAAGGTTGGTTTAGGCATGGATTGAGTCAGGGTTGGTTTTAGGCATGGATCAAGTTAGGTCAATTTAGGCATGGATGTTTATTTTGTTTTTTTGATAACAAAGGGAAATGTAAATGTATGAGATGGTGTAAAATGTGGAAAATGTTAGTTATGTTAGGAAAATGTGAAATAAGAGAAGTGGTAAAGGGTATGTGCTATATGGGTTAGATGTTGAGGTGTTTGATAGGAACAAGAAATTAGGTAAAGAGTGGTCGAGCTAACCTTCCAGGGCCCCATGCCCTAAAAGTGTTGCCTACATAGTCCCGATGAAAAAGGGACCTCTAGACAAATGTAGTTCCCCCATAAGCTAGGGAAGAAAGATGAAAATGAGTTAGTAGATTTTTAGGCATGTAGTGGGCTTTAGGTTTAATGTGTGTGGGTATATTATAGGTAAAATTATGTAGGTGAAGGTGATTATGGCGAAAGGGGAGCTACCCCTAAAGGTAAGCAACGAGGATAAATTCCTATATAAGGTAATCAGAATGTAAAAAAATATAGTTTAAAAGATAAGAGGGGGCCGTAAAACCACTTGATTGGGTAGGAACCTACCGAGTAGATCATACCTTAGAGGAGGTGATAAACACAAGACCCAAAAGACACCACACGATTAACTGTTCTACGATGAAGGTAGTCACATGATCACCAAATTTCTAAATTCTAAGATGTCCCTTGAGGTAACTGAGGAAATGAGGGTAGAAATGGTAAGGTGGGAAAAGGTAGTTAATTTGATATGTTTGAGTGACAGGGCTTTTGGGAAAGAGGTCCTAGATCACAATGGGCAAGTCCATGACTAAAAAGTTATGTTTCTTGTGATAGACTGATCAATGTGGGAATTCTATATTGGATAAATAATATGGTACTCCTTGAGGTCTTTGTGAAGCTGATTGATGCGGGAAGCTTCATTTTCTCTCATTCTCTTTTTTTTTCTTTTTTTTTGAAAGCTCCACATTGCTATCGGGAGCAGTCTATTTATAGTAGTAATTTGGTCAAGACGAAGATGTCCTTTTGAGGGATTCATCTTTTATTAGAAGCTTGACTCAAGGAGTTTGGTCCCATTGGAGGTCTTTGAAATCATGGACAAGATAAAGGTTAAGGATAGGAATCTTTTTCAAAAGACAAGGTGGAACCACCATGGGATCTCATCTAAAGATAGATGAAAAGTATCCATAAGAATCATGCTATGTGTAGTGCCATGGTGCATGTATTCAAGAGTAGATAACAAGTGATGGGTACTCACATGATTCTTGTTTAATCGTTAGGGAGGTGTATGAAGTGGATAGTGCTCAAGGGGTGAGCCTATAAAGAGACACAGGGTGAGGTAGGACAATGAGTCAACAATAGAATGGTTGAAGATGTAATGCATTGAGGGGCTCAGGTTCAGGTTTACCCTCAAGTGAGGACAAATGATAGGCACCTGATCCATAGGTATGAGTTATGATGTAGGGTCCAAGCCAATTAGGAGAAAATTTACCCCGTTTAATTTTCTCCACTTTGGTTACATTTTTATTTTATTTCAAAACAAGGTCACGCACTTGAAAGGTTTGTTCATGAACACATTTGTCATAAGCACATTTGATACGTTGTTGATAAACTTGAAGGTGATCCAAAGCGTTAAGACAAAGTTCATCTAATAATTGTAGTTGTGCCAAGTAGTCCCGACAAAATTCATCATCAAGAAGCATGTCATGGAGAGAAATGCAGAGTGAGGGGATCTGGACATCGAGAGGTAAAATAGCCTCTGTATACCATAGACCAGTGAAAAGGGTATAGCCGCAGCAAGGCAAGGTGCGAATACTAGTACAAAGATGCCCATAGAGTAAAAGGAATGTGCATATGCTAATCCTTCCCAAAGATCGCCAACCACTTTCATGACAATTTTATTGAGGGTTTTGTTAGTGGATTCGGATTGGCCATTTGTTTGTGGGTAATAAGGTGAGGAGAAACTAAGCTAAATGCCAAAGGCGTCACAAATTTTTTGTAGTGTTTTGTTTTTGAGTTGTTTTCCATTGTCAGTGATGAGGCAATGAGGGACACCAAAGTGACATATGATGTGATGGTTAATAAACTCACATATTTTCTTGGATTTTGTGGAGATAAGTGGTATGGCCTCTACCCATTTGGTGTAATATTCGGTAGTAGTTATAATCCATTGATGGCATTGGGAAGAATGAGGATTGATTTCTCCGACAAGATCCAAACCCCATTGAGAGAAGGGATAAAGGTCACGAGCGACCTGTAAGGCGTGACTAGGTGTATAGTGAAGGTTAGAATGTTGTTGACATTTCACACAAAGTGTTTGACATAGTTACAACAATCATGGTTAAGGGTCATCCAGTAATAGCCAAGGTGAAGAATACACTTAGCAACAACGAAGACCACTAAAGTGGCCTCCACATATGCCATCATGAAATTCTTTAATGGTGTAGGGGATTTCAGAGATGGTAAGGCATCATAAGAGAATACCATCAAAGTCATGTTTGTAGAGAAGGCCACCCATGATGACATAACGAGAGGCGTGCATGAGAAAGGTGTGTTGTCCATTACGTGTGAGATCAGGAGGCAAAATAGAAAGGGAAAGGTAGTCCGCAAGCTGCTTATACCAAAGATCTTGTGTGTTTAGCGAGGTAGTGTGGACGAGGTTAATACAACAAGATTTATAATAAGGTCTTGAGTACGCATTTTACTAGAACAAAGATGTCTAAATAGTCAAGCAAAACGGGTATTTGAGAAGCGAGGCAGGCCATGGTATCCACAAATTTATTAGTGGACCATGGAACGGTTTGAAATTTATAGTGGTCAAAGGTAGTCAACATAATGCCAATGTAACGCTTGTATTCTTGAATTATTTCATTATGACACTGATAAACACCATTGACTTGGTTTACTACTAGTTGAGAATCACCAAAGATATTAATGGACTTAATGTCTAAGGCATAGGCAGTCATGAGACCCAATATAAGCACTTCGTATTCGGCGACATTGTTGGTGGATTCAAATTTGAGTTTAAATGATAAAGGCATGGGTTCACCATCAAGAGGAATGAGGATAATTCCTACACCACCCCCATGCTGACATTTGGAACCATCGAAGAATAAGGTCATTTGGTAAGGGTTGTCATCCAAAGAGAGGTTAGCAATGGATTCGTTGGGGAAGTCAAAATTAGAGGGTTGGTCCCGGACAATAGGTGCGTTAGCTAGTTGGTCAGTGATAGCCTGGCCTTTAATGGACTTTTGGTGGATGAATTCGAGGTCAAGATCAGCTAAAAGCATAAGCCATTACATGGTATGCTGATTTTGATAAGGTTTAGCGTACATGATGTGTAAAGGGTCGGTGTTGGTCACGACATAGGTTTTGTGGTTGAGTAGGTAATGGCGAGTTTGGTGGCAATGAAAACTAAGGCTAAGAAAAGTTTTTCAGGGTGAGTGTATCAGGTTTCATAGTCCAGAAGGGTATAGATTATATAATAAACCACCTGCTCCCTATGTTGTTCATCACGATGAGTGAGCATGGCTCCCAAGGAGTGATCGGTAGCTGATATGTATAGGTAAAAAGGTTGGTCGTCTTTAGGTGGGATAAGGATGGGTGGTTGGAGAAGGTATTGTTTTAAGGCCTCAAAATCTTTGTGACAGTCATCATCCCATTTAAAGGAGACATCCTTCCTAAGCAGATGATGAAATGGTTGACACCGATCCGATAATTATGAAATGAAATGGTGAATGGATTACAATTTACCTTGCAAGATACAGATTTCTTTAAGGTTAGCGGGTGGAGGAATTTCTAGAATGGCCTTGACTTTAGCTGGGTCAACTTCTATACCACGTAAGGAAATGATAAATCCCAAGAGCTTTCCTAAGAGAACCACGAAGACACACTTTTTAGGCTACAGTCGGATGTAATATTTAATAAGGTGATCAAAGATAGTTTTAAGGACAACGAGGTGCTTGGTGCAATGTTTCGATTTAGCCAATAGATCATCCATGTAATCTTTCAATATGCAATGCATGATATCATGGAAGATGTAATCATAAGACACCGATATGTAGCACCAACATTTTTAAGGCCAAAAGGCATGACTCTATAGTAGAAGGTCCCCCAAGGGGTAATGAATGCGGTCTTGTGCTGATCTTCTGGGGCAAGCAAAATTTGGTTATAACCCAAAAAACCATCCATGAGCGAGAGCATTTCGTGACCCACGGTAAGGTCTACCAGTTGATCAATACCGGGCAAGGGAAAGTCATCTTTCAGGTAGGTGAGGTTGAGGTCACAAAAGTCCATGCAAATACAAAGTCCCCCTGTCGCCTTAGTGATAGGGACGATGTTAGAAATCCATTGGGGATAATCAATGGGTAAGATGAAAGAAACAGAAAGAAGATGCTGAAGTTCTTCTTTGACGAGAAGGGCAATGCGAGGGTGCATCTTCCTTAGCTTTTGTTTGATAGGTTTGGCATCGGGAACGGTTACAATATTATGGACCACTATGGTGGGGTCAATACCGGGCATGTCTACATAAGACCAAGCGAAAGCATGTTTATGCTCTCGAGAAAAGAAGTGATGGCTTCCTATTCAACAACATCTAAAGATTTTCCAATCTTTAGGATGTGTGGGTCGTCCTGAGTATGAATGTTGATTTCAATAGTTGATTTATTCAACATGGTTTGCATATTAGAGGGTAATGACCGATGAATATATGAGTCTTTTGCACTAAGGTAGGTGAGTATGGATTCATCATCTTGACATTAAACGACATTAATGGTTGGTGTGTCATCATCGATCATCTCAGGATATAGGAATGGGAGAGTGGAAGGGGCCTCACCTTCATGTTGATAAGTCAAAGGCCCCAAGGAAATGGAGCTTATGAAAAAAATAAGTTAGGAGGGATAGATTCAGGGTCTATCGACTCCTTTGGTGAGGGTGGCGATGAAGGTGGAGAAGGGCTAGGGTCTGCAATGAGTTCAATGTGGGATTTCCTAGTAGGAGGTTCGGGGAAGCCAATACCACTACGGTAATTGTGTTTGCGGGTGGCACATGGAATAACAGATATGGCGGCCTTGCTCATAGAAGCCAAAACCAAAACCCTTCCATGCATAGTGGTGTAGGAAGGTGTGGGAAAAATGGCAATTTGTAAGTGATTGGAAGTCACTAGAGAATGGGCAGGCTTGTGATGGTGGTTCGGTGTGTGTAGTAGTAGTATCAAGTCCCCCATAGGTGAGACTAGTACGAAGATGAGGAGGACCATAAATGAGGCTTTCTCTGATATGGTGATCATAACGAGGGTGTTGGTGAAGGCTTCCATACTCATGCAGAGTAAGGAATGTGTTGACACTATATAGGCAGTACTCCCCCAGAGTGAGGCATTGAAAAACACCTTCCAAGGGATCAGTGGTTGGTATGTGGGTAGCTGGTATGGATGATGTGTCAGAGGTCGATGCGGAGGTGGTGTTAATAGATTGGGGAGCTAACGGGGTTGTAGGAATAGAGGAGGTATGTGTGGTTGAGGTAGCGACTGTACTGGTAGGTGGAGGTGTAGGTGAAGCGGTAGTAGGTGCAGAGGTAGATGGCGTGATAGGTATGAGTACATCATTGGGTTGGTAAAGCATGTTGCATGTTTTAAAAGGTGATGGGTCAAATGGAATGGTATAAGTGTGTCCTTCATGTTCAAAATTTACACAACGATGCAAAGTGGAAGGAACGTAACCCATGACACAGATCCAGGGTCTACCGAGCAACATGTTATATTGGAATTCCCCCTCCAAAACATAAAATAATTCTGGAATAGTGCGAGGTCCCACACGAACGTGAAGGATGATAGTGCCTAGTGTGGAGGTGATAAAGCATCGTTGAATGAATGTAACATGACCGATGTTTGTGAATGTAATTATTAGGAAGCGCATTTGAGTAAATACATGGTATGAAATGATGTTAATGCTAGCACCACCATCAATCATCACAGACGTACCCATATGTCATCAATGTGAACAGAGATGAAGAGGGCTGGGTCCAGTCCTCCGTTGGTATGGTGCAATCTCCTCCTCTGAGAAGCTAAGGGAGGCCACTTGGTTAACAAGGTGAGGTGAAGATGAAGGTGGTAATTTGGTGAGGGATGCTACATGATGGGGTGTGATAATGGAGGCTACAGGTGTAGGGTCATTGGGTAAAACCTTGATAGATTGAAGAATCTCCATGAGGGCTTGCCGATGGGATTCTGAGGTTTGGATGAGGTCATATAGGGACATTTTGAGTGGATATTGGTGTAATTTTTTGAGCATGGTGCGATGTGTGACACCATTAGAAATGGGGTATGTGGGGCCACAGATACTTATCCTAGGTATGGGTGCAAATGGTGTGTTGGGTATAGGATTTGGCGGTGGGTTAGCTACTTTTTCTTTACCCTTCTACACACATGTAGTGACGTGTACCATGTTGATTTGAGGGAATTTTTCAAATGGAGAGGGTGTAGGGTAAGTGGTATAACGACATGAAGGGCAAAAACCTATGAGAGGA